>JAGXTR010000001.1:1288794-2577589 GCA_018398605.1 Biscogniauxia mediterranea
ATATCAACATGTCCGTCCAACTTACTGTGCTAGCGAGTAAGTCTTGTTCCCGGCAGTTATCTCAATTGTCCGGTTCTTGATCCAGAAAGCATGTTCTCTGATGAGTAATGGGATTGCACGCTCTAAAATGTCTGTATCGTTCGTGTAGTCGATATATATTTTCACCATCTGTGTTAAGAGCGGTGGCTGGGAGCGGTTCAAGTAGTATAGACGAGCGCCGTTGGGTACAAACCCAAACTGTTCAACGAAATCGAGGAAATTCTCAATGATGTTTCTATGAACGGTGTCAACATATATAGATATCCAAATAGTATATGTTTTGACTAACCTGGAAATCTTAGTGAAACTGCCACCAGTTCGCAGGAGGCCTTCTAGGATCCAAAAAGAGTCCCAATAGTAGGGCTCCCTGAACCGCCCTCCGGCTACTACAAATGTTCGATTGACAGGTATAAAACTGTCAACACAGCCGGTACAATTACTTGCACCAACATAGTTCCGGGTAAGATCTGGCCAAATGTTGATAACCTGTTGCACGAATTGCTTGATGACGGTGTCGTTGATCTTGTCTAGAAAGACTGGGTCAGTCTGGAGCTGATTGGTTGGCACAGCTTCAAGTTCAGAGCCAGCCTCGCCAAAGTAAGTTGAGAGGAAATTGTTTAGTTCGGTATTGTTGCTGAGTGGTTTAGCAAGTTTGTCAAAGGCGACAAGGACCTCGTCCAGAGGGGCCTTGGTTGGTCTAACATCATGTAAGTAGGCGTTGTTGTTATTGTCGTCGTTCAGAAGATAAACCAGGCACGGGAATTCTGTCTTGTCTTTCCATACTTACAGGTCTACAAAGGTCTTGGAGTCGGAAAAAGGCTGGGCCATCTGGATCTGCCGTAAGATCTCTCCTTGACAGTATAGCGGCGAGTCGCAAGGCACGAAGGTCGAGCCATTTTGGTAGATACTCTCGACAGGTGAGATCAAGGCCAGTGCCAAGATTGCTATAGCTCCGCGAAAAACTGCCATATTACTCTTGTAACCCCCGAGATGCGGTGGTTTTGTTGCTCTCCGCCTTTTATTATGTTATATATAGGTAAGGAACACCTTAATTGCGGTGCTTCGACCCCTCTGGGAATTACCGTGGAACGGCACGAGGAAACATGGGTGTTCACTTAACGTTGAGACAAGTAGGCAATTTGTGTAGATCGAAGAGACACAAGTTTCTCAGTTAGTTGCTAACACTTGAACTATGTATGTTAGGTAATAGGTAGGTATTGAAGTATGTAGGAGGTAGGTAGGTAGGTATAAGTCTAGGAAGGCATTTCCAGACCTACAGGGCTCTTAAGTAGGTGGCTAGCATACCTTTAAATCCATGCCATGGATGTAATGGAGTACCCATGGACTTGGGTGGTAGGTAGGTAGGTACCTAGGTTACCGCTGGTTACTGGTTGCGGGACCTCGGGACAATAAAGCAATAAATGCAGCCATAGTGGGGGCAGTTAAAGTATAGTAAAATAAAATAAATATTATTTATTTTTAAGTTAGGTATTTTTTAATTAATTATATATATTTAAGTACTTGATATTAAATATATTACATTTTTTTAAAAATAAATAAAAAAGGAAAAAAGCATGTGGTAAATTTTAAAATCAAAAGGCGTAGTACTTAAATATGCCAGCCCAATGAAGTCAACCGGTGGCTAGACCTCCCCTTGTTTTCTACACTAGCTGGACAGCACCACCCCTGGCTAAGCAGACACCGCTAGGCCCGGGGCCTATCAGCGTCGCCCAAGTCTTTCAACCCCCTTGTCCACATCACTCGATGATGCACGGGCATACTTATGGCCAAAGCGGCGAATCGAAAGCTTACCTCTCTCGACACTTCGAGATCATATCGAATTTTTTACCTAGCTGTCTGTTAACACGTGTGTATATCGGCACGTATAAACATATGTTTATATTTGCATACACAAGAAACCGAATCATGTGTATACGCATGATAGGTAGCGGGTATGCTACCACCCATTAAGGAGGCCCGGTAAGTGTGTGTGCCTTGCATATAGGTACTGTTTCCGACAAGTGACCTCAAAAGTTCCCAGGCAGCTGGAAACTTCTCTGGCCGCCAGGTCTTCCCCGCACTGATCTTCCCCCATCGGTGACATTGGAGAAGCTAAAAGCCCGTCAAATCTCGGTTGTTTAGCGAATCATTGGCCGTTTTCGGCACCATCGGGACACTAACAAGATACCATGGCCTCCTTACCCGTGCATCTAGCGCGTGACGTCAAGAAGCAAATGACACCTCCAGTATCTACATATCTTAGGTATCTATGTAGTTAGTAGTAGTAGTAGTAGTAGTAGGTATTTACCACTAACGGTATCTAGGTAGGTACCTACTCAAGATAATTACATATGTACCTACATGCCTCCATTTGCATGCAGAAATGACATCTGAGCTGACCGAGGGAACACAGAGGAAGTCAGTTGACCATAAACAATCACATGTACACGAGGTGTGTTGACCGAGTAATAATCACGTAGGTCCATATGTAATGACATAATCCTGTTCTTTATCATCCTATATTCGAGTTATTAACATTACTCACCTAGGTTCAATGTTAGAGCTAACCTATGTAGGTAGGTAGGCTATGTTGGGTAGGTACCTAGCTCTCAAATTTGTGGTACAGCATATCTTGATTACCTACCTACCTAAGGTTGGTAGACATTGATGAAGACCTAATAAGAGATGTTGAAAACCAGCCATCTAAACGTACCCATGTAAACCTACACTATCTACACAGAGTAGATGATCTATTAGGCATCTTCCATCTCAGCCTTTGATACGACTAGAGATAAAGGGTTAACTTTTCAGTGCTGGACTATAAATATATACGAAATACACGATAGTTTTCTTCCGTGCTACGGGGTTTTCGGAAATATTTAGCAAATCATGGCAAGAGAGTGGCACGGTCCGGGTTTGACTCTACCTTAGTAGATTCTAATTATGGCTCTCAATATAGCCATACTACTTTGATGTATGTAGGTACCTACCTAAGAGAGTAAATATCCATGTCCTCTAGATGAAATCAATACCCTGCTATACGGATAATATAGCGACAGGGGCGATGAGTATACAAACAGAACTGCTATAAGCTGGAAAATGAGATTCGAAGATGTATGGATGTAGTATTTTATGTATTATATGTATTAAGTAGCCTTGGCGCTATATATACCAAGCGTCAGTCCCTTCAACTTTGGGCTCAGATCAGGTTAATTTCTAACACTCGCTGATGCTTCGTTCTACTGAATCTTATGCGGCAATATCCAATATGGGAAAATATGACTTCACAATAATTGGCATAGCAGAAGCAGCTTACCTGCTTCAAGTTTTCGTACCCTTTGAATTTGGAAGCAGTTTTGGGCGGGCCATACATTCAAGACCTTGGGAATTCTGTGCATTATCACGGGGTTTTGTAGTCTAAGTAGTAGTTATATAATACCATAAGAACGAATATGTGGCTGTTGCAGACACGTCAATATCAGGTCCCTATGATCATGTATATTGGGTTAAAGCTTCTTCAGGAGCGGCTTCATTGATGTTCTGAAACACATGTTTTAATCAATGAGGATAAGGCAATAATAACCGAAATGAATCTTGAGCAACATGTTTCCATCTAGCTGTCCATGCGTTGTTGCTCAAACCCGTCTCACAGGAAGATGGACTGAATAGAACGAATGAAAGCTAAATCAAGCAGTTTTCTGCCCTCCCTGTGGACTGGGAAGAGTTGTAACTCTGCATAGGATTCAAAAATGCGTTAATTGAGGCTACTGTAAGATGGTTTCCGTGGAAAAGTTTCTGTCTGGACATCTATATTGCATGTTCTGTGAGGCACCTGGAGAGATAATTGTTGCATGTTCATTTTCAAGACAAAAGGCATACACATAGATAACAACGTGGCTCCCTTTCGTCATATACGTACTGACGTCTCGTATTATCATAACATGGCTCGTTGATTCGAGATGCGAATATTCCTGCTTATTTCTGATACTTCACGAGTCGACCTCCATCTGCTCCCCCTCTCCCGATTCAAGCTCGTGAACGCTCACGTATTTTCCGATCTCGTCCTTGGTAATAACCTTCTCGTTTAGTACCGCCGTGGTTCCCCGCTTGAACTTGTAGTTCTTCAACTTCTGGCTGCGCTCGTTGGGCTTTACAAAGCCACGGTGCAGGGTCGTCTTTTCAGCAGTGATGACAGCTAGGTCTACGTTGGAACCGGACCCCAGGTCGTTAAAGATACCGGCCTGGATGGCCTGGGAGCAGAGTTCCATTGCATCCTCCTTGGTACAGGAGGGCTTCCATTTCGACTCGAACACGGACATGGCGGCAAGGGAGCCAGAGCCCATGGTGACATAGGGAAGTTTGTCGGTACTTCCGTGAGCATGGACAGTGAAGAGGTGCGTACCGGTGGGATCGACACCAGCTACGACCAGGTAGGCTCCGATGTGGCCTTGGTAGCGGAATAGATGCTGCTTTAGGAGGGTCATGCAGGTGACAACGCGGGGCTTTCGCCCGGTGGAGAGGGAGTGTAGCTCGAGCTGTGAGGAGATGAGGGCGGTGGTAAACTCGGTATCGGCAGCAGTTCCGGCACCAGCACACCAGATCTGGGGAGAGATGTAATGCAACTTCTCACAGTTCTTGTCGGCGACGATGGGTCCGCTCGTGGCTCTCGTGTCGGCAGCGATCTACCGTCGCACGGCTGTCAGTCGGGCTACATTCCTAAAGCATTGTAGATGTGGAGGATTAGGTAGCTAGCTTACCACAACGCCTCCATCATATATGCATCCCACGATGGTTGTTCCTGTGCTGGTGGCTTTGGGCAAGGGCACGCCGCGCGCATGCAGAGCCGCATTGCGGTTGTAGTTGGAGAAGTCGAAGCCAGGCATGCTGGCGGGGTCTTCCGTGAAGGCAAAGTCGCAATCGAGTGCCGGGTCGAGTTTCGGGTTGTGGTGAGGAGAACGGAGGAGCAGGTAGAGTTAAGCGAGGCAGAAAAAAAAAGGAAAGAAAGAAAGTATGGCGATGATGAGGTATGAATTGGTAAAGTGGTAAGTATGTAGGTAACCTATGTAGGTAGATCTAGTAGGTACTTACTACCAGGTATGAATGCGTGCGTTTGCAGGTGTGCGTCTCTGATAGCCGTTTTGGTAGGATGTAGGTAGAGCTGACGACTAGGAGCTAGCTGCCTTGCAGCAGTTGGCAGGCAGGCCTTGAGGCGTGAGGCAGACAGGTACCTCGATCCATGTACCCTATACTTGAGCAGCTGGGCCTATTCCCCCAGTAGTTGTGAGCGATGTCCATGTACCTTTGCTAGTTAGCGACCTCCCTTGCTGTACAGTCTGCTATGGCCTCTCATTGGTGGGGACCTTGTGATGGGGTACCTAATCCGAGCTGCAGGGGTACGCCAACTTGGATCTACATTTTTACACTACAAGCTATTACCTACTATGTATGTATTACTTACCTAGTACCTTCTGTCTATCTGCCTTCTCGTGAAATCTAGGTTACCTATCTACGAAAAAGTCCAAGCTTGACGTGAATTCTTCCACCTGCCAACCTTAATTCTTTTTTTTTATCCCCGAATCCTTTTATTTTGGTTTCCCTTCGCGTGTCGCCCCCTAAGACATGCATCTCTGCTCTGCATCTATACCTTGATCAGGGCAGTAGAGGATTACCAAAAACAAATATTGTCTACTTAACTAGCCTACAGAGTTGATCTTCCTTCTGTCGCCAACAAACTTCGACCCGAAATATACAGACCCGACGTCTTCGACATCCAACCCCATCTTCCGATGCGATAATCCGTACACGAGCGTTTGACCGTAGTCTACGTACTGTCTCGCCCGTGAGTGCAATGGCATTTGGCTTTGGCAATGCCGCCGCCGGCGCGACGGGGGCTGGTCAGGTTTCTCAGGGCCCTGACTTGCCCGAAGTCCAGACCGAGGGCCTTGGTTTCCTGTCACTAGCTGGTGATGCGAAACTACGTCTAACCTCGCCCTGGTCTCCGCCTCCGTCCGCGCATGCTTCCCTTCTAAGCATTGCTTCGCGACAAGGTCTCGTTGCTGCTGCCGGTCCCGATGGCGTCGTCCTTGCATCGACTGAAGCCGTTAGGAAAGCCTTCGATGGTCCTAAAGATGGCGACAGTGACATCAGACCTTTCCAACCACAGCTTAAGCTTCCTTTACCCATACGAATATGCCAACTCGCCTTTACCGCCGATGAATCCTACTTGATATTGTCTGCAGAACAGGGTGGAGGTCTGGCCGTGTATGAAACCCAGGCTCTCCAGCAGGGCGCTACGCAGACAGCCTTTGAGATACCCACCAATGGCGAGTCCTTAAGAGCACTTGTCCCGAATCCTCGTCCGGAGAAAGGAGAACTATGTGCTGTTGTCACGAGTGAAGGCAAACTTTTGATGGCGAATATGAAGGAACGCAGCTTCGCGCCGGGTCGCAATGGTCAGGTGCTGAAAGAGCAGGTTAGCTGTGTTTCCTGGAGCACCAAGGGGAAACAATTAGTAGCTGGTCTTGGGGATGGTTCTATGCACCAGATGACCCCTGAAGGCGATATCAAGGCTGAAATCCCAAGACCTCCCGACCTGAGCCCAAGTTATTATGGTAAGCCTTTCAATCTACCCTACACAATACTGCTACTAACCAGTTTCTAGTTTCGGCCTTGATTTGGCTCGAGAACGATGTTTTCTTGGTGTTCCATGTCTCAACCTCCGAAGACCCGCCGCAGACGAAATGTCACTTAATCACTAGACAGGGGCAGAACTTCCAATATCAAAAGCTGAACGATCCCGTTGACCCCTTCGGCGTGGATAAGACGCCGCACCATACAGCTGCGCGCCTAAAAGACTTCCCCCCCAATCTCCAAGATCTACTCATATTCTCTTCAACTGCCGTCCCCGACATTGGCCTTCTCGCACGATCTAAAACACCGCTGGCCTCTGACGGCCCTACCAATATTTTCACTAATATTGAGCTGGCTGATGATTCAAAGCGAGCCACATTACCCATGGGCGATGGTATGGAGAGCCCAGCACCAATAGGAACTGCTCTTGATCTGTCTAGTAAAGACAAGGTCTATAAGCCCATACCTACTGACGAGTTAGACCAATCTCCTGGTCCTCTTCCTGGCTACTGGGTTCTGAATGACCAGGGTGTCTTGTCAGTCTGGTGGATTGTATATTCCGACTCAATTAGAGGGGGGACAACGTACCCGGGTCTTGCTGCAGTAGAAGGGAATACGTCAAATCCTGCTCCTACTATGGCATCCCAGCCAGCCCAACCCAGCCCCTTCGGTGCGCCAAGTGCCTCTTCTGCTTTCGGGGCCCCGGCGACTGCTCCAGCGCCAGCCCCGGCATTTGGTGGGCCCTCGGCGTTAGGCGCAAAAAGTTCGCCGTGGGGAGCTCAGCCGTCTTCGGCGAGCGGTACAGGAAGTTCGGCCTTTGGATCTAGCAGTTTTGGCATGGGAGCCGCTTCCTCGGCCCCAAAATTGGGTAATACACCAGCCTTCGGTTCATCAAGCTTCGGCACGCAGGCAGCAACACCTGCGTTTGGACAAGCTGCGGGACTAGGGACAAAAGCTTCTCCTTGGGGATCTGGGTCTACAGCGTCGAGCACGCCAGCTTTTGGTCAATCCGGCTTTGCTAAGAGCCCTGCTGGGCCAAGTGGTCTTTTCGGTGCCCCTTCGAATAATGCGACTTCGAGTAGTGGATTTGCTGGTTTCGCAAGTAAAGGGGGGTTTGCATCTCTTGGAGGAGACACAAACACAACTGGGTCAAGCATCTTCGCATCCACAAAGTCTAATGCTCCCGAGATTTCTATGGACACGGACTCGAATACTTCTTTCCCACCTCCGAGTTCTAAGACAGCTACGAGTACTGGGAATCCTTTTGGGTCGCAACCATTCAAATTAACATCTAGTTTCCAACGGGATCCGAACGCTAAGGACGACGATGAACCGACGGTTGATGACGGGTCTGCTACTGGCAACAAATCAATGTTTGGGACGAGCTTTACCTCTACGATGAGTGAATTAACAAAGCCTGGGAGTACAGCACCAAGTATCTTTGGACAGCCACCGTCGGCTTCTAATGTAGAATCTACCACGCCCACAACGACCCCCACGCCATCCAAATTCTTGACTGAGACCACCCCGGCTCCGAAGAGTGGAGGGATCTTCAGCTTTCCGCCGAAGACTTCTAGCGGTGTCTTCGGATCTTCTACTTCCCAAACGCCGAAGGCTGAAGCTCCCCAACCTAAGACTGGGCTAGAAACTCCTAAGGCTGCCCAGACTTTTGCAGATGTGCCTTTACCCCCAGAATCTACCAGTAAGGCTACTTACCCTTTTGGTGATTCATCATCCTCATCCTCATCTACTACAGATACCGAAGACGTTAAGATAACGCCCCCAAAGACCGAGCCCGCACCGTTCTCCTCTAATTCTCCTGCATCGGCATCGAAAACAGAGAGCGTGCCACCCACCAAGGCTCCTCTAACAGCTGCTAGTGCAGCACCGCTACCGCCGGATCCCGTAAAGAATAAGAATGCCTATAATGCTCCGCTACCCTCGCTACCTGGTATTGCCGCCCAATCTAAACCCGCAGATGCAGCGCCTCTACCGCCAGATCCAGTCAAAAACAAGAAGGCATATGCTGCCGAACTTCCACCACTGTCCGGCGCTGCGGCGAAACCTAAGGTTGCTAGTGACGCACCTTTACCACCCGACCCTGTGAAACAGTCGAAGTTGTATGAAAACAAGGTGCCGGCTTTACCCATTGCCAAGCCTGTTTCCACTGTAGCTGGTCCTGGGTTCAAGTTTCCAACGAATCCCCCCCCAATATCTGATACCGACGACGATGATTTGTCTGAGGAGGAAGAGGGCACTGAGGCTGCTAGTGAGGGTAGCGGTGTCGATGTTGCGAAAGAACTGAGCCCATCTACGACTGGCGCTAACAAAACCCCTGGATATACCCCACAGAGCTCATTTGATGGTTTGGCGAGTAATTCTACAATACCCCGTCCAGACCAAGACCGGAGGAACTTGTTTGGTGATCTGGGACGTAATGCCCCGCACTTCCCTCAGCCAAATCCCCTCAGTCCACGATCGCCCAGCCCCGTACGTGGTGCAGTGCCGGCAAGGATGCTGGGTGGTGAGCAGTCGCGGTCGTTCAGTGCCCCTGGTATGGCTTCACATATTATTGGTGCTTCTAGAAGACCCCAATCCCGGTTAGGAACGTCGATAGTCGGCAAGGATACCTCTGTCGAGGACGCTATAATCGAGCAACAGCGGAAGGCCAAGGCAAAGAAAGAGGAGGAAGAAACCCAGCTTCTCATAGATGAAGAGGATGATGCGGTACAGCAGCTTCTGGGAACCGATGTTGAACCCACTCTTGACCTCCATGAGTTCATTGCTCATTCTGGTGTGGTGCCACCAGCTGGTGATAGTGTGCCGGCGCAGGTCGAAGCCGTTTATCGGGACATAAACTCTATGATAGACACTCTCGGTCTTAATGCCCGGTCTTTAGCTGGATTCATTAAAGGCCATAAAGAGTTCCGCTGCGACCATCGAACTAGACAAGATCTCAACTCGCCTGAAGACTGGACGTTGGCCGAGATCGAGAGCCTGACGGACATAATCGACCAAGACCTCGGAGAGGCCTTGGACGAGGCAAGGGTGATCGATGTAGAGGAGAAGTTGGCTCAGATTCAAGATTTACAACGAGAGATCGCTCGGGATCGTAACAAGCAGGCTGATCTCAAGAAGATTATTGCGGCGCGGTTTGACCCAGAGCAGACGGTTGCGAATCGGGCCATGCCTCTAAGTTCAGAACAAAGCGCTCAACAGAGTGACCTCCGGCGCGAACTCGCTAAATTCATGAAACTCTTGGCTGGAGCGGAGGAAAACCTTACCTTACTTAAGGCTAAGATAGTCTCTGCTAGTAACGCCAATGGCAGGGGTGGTCCGACGCCCACCATCGAGGCTGTCGTGCGCACCATAACGAAGATGACTAGCATGGTTGAGAAGCGCAGCGGTGATATCGATGTGCTTGAGAATCAGATGCGCAAGCTGCGCCTGGGCTCGGTAGGCCCCGGGAGTCGCGAGGGCTCGCCCTTCGCGACACCCAACGCTAAGAGGCTATCTTCCTCGATCATGTTCTCGCCGGAGCGGTCGATGCGGGAGGCCACACCACAGCGCGGAAGCGTGATCCGGCACTCGCTCTCAGCGTCGGTCTCGAGCATCGGTGGGTCTATGTTCCGGACGCCACCACGTAAAAAGTTGAGCGGGTTCGGAGAGGCGGAGAGGAAGGCCGTCAAGGAGAAGAGGGAGCGCCGGGCGGCCGTGCTCGGAAGCCTCAGGAGTAGCCTCCAGAAGAAGGGCGTGAGCGTCTGGGCGGTAGATGATATCGAGTAAAAAAAGAGAAAAGGGGAAAGAGAAAGTGAGACGAAAAGAGGAACGAAAGGCGATATGGGAAATGATGGAATAAGTTAGGCTACTCGGATGGGTAAAAATAGGAGGACTACTTCACCTAGTTTATGAGAGGCGACAGCAGATAACCAAGCAGACAGAAAGATATTATGGGATGCGATGTTGATGATAAGAAAGGGGGAGGAAGAAGAGGCGGAGGTGGGGGGGAGTGAGGCGTGTGCTACGAGTACGCAGATAGTAATAATGTAAGAGCAAAAAAATCAATTGGGAATAAGCGTTTTTGTTATAGGCGTCTCTTCTTTTCCATTCTTCTATTAATTCGTCTTCTGTTATAGGTGATCTTCTCTCTCCCCTTTCCGCGGCTGCACGAGCAAAAGGCCTTCCTTTAATACCACCACCGGCTTGACCAGGAGAAATAGGTATATCGCATAGATGGGAATGTATATGAATACCTATTATCAACATGTGACGTGATATTGTCATGTACTTACTTGCTCTACTTACTTTACCCCTATTACCCTGACTGACCCTTCGCCTCCTCCTTAGCCTAGTCCTAGGAGTTCACTGTAAACCCCCGTCCCCCTAATCTCTCTTCCCACGCTTCTCTATTATTATTCTCTTGTTAATCAGCGCGATTGATCCATGATATTCGCCCCTTCTTCTTCTTTTTTTCTTCTTCTTCTAGCGTGCTTAGGTAGATAGATAGAGAATATTTACCTACTGATGATAAAACAAAGTTGCTTCTCGCACATAAACCCCTTTTCTCCGTCTCCCACACCCCCCCTCGTTCTTCGCCCATCTACATACGTACATGCATCACTTGTCCGCACCGGAGACACACACACACACACGCACGCACGCACGCACGCACGTACACATAGAGGAATAACTAAGTAAATAAAATGGGCCTCATCGAAATCAATCCCCAATCAATCAATCAATCAATCCCTTTTCTAGAATAAAAATTTCCCCTCTATTATACGTTACGCCAACCCTACGACCGCCCCCGCCCCCACGGCTTCGAGTCTCGCCACCAGCTTCTTCACGTTCGTCCACTCCTCACTGCGCACCGTCTCCTTGCCGCCAAGATCGGGCCCCACCTCGAACACACTCACGACGGCGTCGATGCCACCGACGGCGAGGCGCTTGCCCTCGCTCGGCTCCCAGGCGACCTTGTTGAGGCTCTTGCTGAGCAGCTGGCGGCCCTCCTTGCGGGGGGTAGGGCTGATCTTGGCGACAGGGATCTCCGTCTCGACGGTGACGTCCCAGAGCTCGAGGGAGCCGGCGCCGTCGACAAGGGCGAAAACGCCCGGGCGGACAGGCGACCAGGCGGCATCGTAGACCACGTCCTCGCGCACGATCTCGAGCAGGGGGGACACGGCGGTGCCGGCGCTCTCGACGATGGTGCTGGTGGCGGCGGGGCGCGCACCTTCCACAACTTGACGGACCAGTCGAGCGAGGATGAGAGCACGAGGTCGCCCAGGTCGACAGGCCCGCGCGCCGGGTGGAAGTCGACGCTCATGACGGGCGCCGCGTGGCCCTTGTACGAGACGCGCGCATCGACGCCGGCCTTAGCGCCGGCGCGGTCGTACCGGTGGCACGGGTAGATGGAGCCCTCTTCGGAGCCGAGCAGGAAGTAGGTCGGGTCCGCCTGGGGGAACGCCATAGTGGTCGGGGCGAGGTCCTCGAACTTGTTAGGGGGCGGGGTCGTAAGTGTGAGGGATTCTTGAGGCTGAGAGAGCATGTCGACGCTCCAGACGCAGAGGGCGCCGTCGGTGGAGACAGATATTATGTTGTTGGCATTCTGGGTGCCGACGATGTCGACCGAGTAGACGGGATGCGAGTGACCCGAACCGGTTAATGGCGTCTTTTGGACGGGTGAAGACTTGGCGCGGGTATCCCACAAAAGGACCTGGCCCGAGTAGGTGCCGCCGATGATGAGGTTAGGGTGGAAGGGGGAGAACTTGGCGGTCAGGATATCGGATTGGGCGTGGAACAGAAACTCGGGCCGATCATGCAAGTGCTGGTTCCAGACCTGCACGATGCCGTCGGGATCATGGGGGGCTGCCGGGTTCTTGGTGTAGGAAGCAAGCAGGAGTTCGGGAAACTTGGGGGAAAAGTCAATGCTGCTAACCATGCGCTTCTTAGACCATCGATCATCGTAGAATTGCACAACCTCTTTCACACGCCGCCGGCCCTTGCCCCCGGTGTTCCCCGCCTGCTCGTCGTCGTCCTCGATGTCATGGGCTTGTAGGGAATAGTCTGTCAGAATGTCATACTCGTTGCTGACGTCGAGGGCACGTTCGATGACTTTCGTAGACCTTTCAACAAAGTCCAAGAAATCCTCAGACGCGGTCACAGCCGCCAGCTCTTCACTGCTCAGGGCTCTGGCGGGGAAATTCGACGTATTTACCGAGCCGGTCTGCAGAACCCCATCGGTAACGAGCTCGCGAGCAGCCCTGAGCTCCTCCTCGATTTCCTTCCGCAGGTTTTCTCGTAGCTCCTCCTCCTTGTCGCGTTCCCGGCGGCTCATCCGTTTGCTCGGGGAGGAAGTTGCGCCGGGCAGATCTTCGTCATCGAGCTCGGAAAAGGCACGAGCTCTCGAGGCTGGCGGGGTCCATTCCTCGGTCGTCTGGACACCCTTGCTATACGAGAAGATCTCCTTGACGGGCGAGGGCGGACATTCGTAGACGGTCTGCAGCGGGACGGTGGTTAGGACTTGGGGGAGCGACGGTGGCAGGGACAGGTGCGGGCCGTTCGCCTGGGATGCATATTCGGATATCTCGCTGTTCAGCTCGCCTGCGCTCAGCACGCTGTTCGGGCGGCTTCCTCGCAGACCGGGAGAGGCTGCGCCGGTAACGGTGGAACTCGGCCTGCTGTCGCCAACTAAGCTATTGATGAGCGACTCGATTTCTTTCCGGTTGTCTGCGCGGCTGGGGGTAGGGGTGATCAGCTGCAACACACGCGACAGGTCAGCAATAGCAATAGCAATGGCAATAGCAGCATCAATAACAAAGGTAGATAGATCGAGATGGGGATGGAGATGGCCCTACGTCGCTGGGGCTGGCTATGCCCGATCTACCGGCATTGGCCTGGTTGGCCCTCAGTTCTCGCTGGCGCTTGAGCTCGGCGAGCTTTGCCTTCTTGGCTAGGATCTCATCTCTTCGTTGTTGCATTGTGTCCTCGGCAAAACCCCATATCTCTTCTTTCTTCCTTTGTCTATCCAAGCCTAGGGAAAGCTCAAGACCTGGGCTAAGGCCTCGTTGACTTTTTTTTTTTTTTTTTTTGGGGGGGGGGGGGGGGGGGGGGGCAGAATAAACCACCGTGGATCGTGGGTCTAGGAGAGGGGCGTGGCTGTTGTCGCTGTTGTCGCTGTTGTCGCTGTTGTCGCTGTTGTCGCTATCGTCGAGTTGTAAGTTTTGTGGTTGGCGGATTGCCCAGTTGAGATGTGTCGCTTGTCGCCTTGGTGTTTATTATTATTAGGTATAGGAGATGGACTGAGGTATGAGGTATGAGGTATGTAGTAGATAAATAAGTAAATAGGTCGGTATTAGGTAGTACTAGGTAGTACTAGGTAGTACATAGGTAAGTCGGTGGATGCTTGTTGTACTATTGGAAATTGATATATCAGTACCTACCATGTATGTCTGGTACACAGCTAAAGTTTAGTTTAGATAGGTACGATACTACATAGTAGGTATATTATGTAGGTACTACCTACTAGTACATACATGCAAATTTAGATGCTGCATGATCCAATGCGCGCGTCCCTTTCTCTTTGCAGCTTGTCTGGTTCTTTGTATCGGTGCATCACGAGCCAACTACGCCGATGTACCTTTGTACTGCTGCATTGCTGCATTGCTGCATTGCTGCATTGCTGCATTGCTGCACACGTACCGAGCATGCAACTCCATTTATGAATCTATCGGGGCTCCAGGCCAGTACCCACCGAATGTTTTTGTACGTTACTACTAGTATGTATGTACCCAAGTACCTCTGTATACTTGGCTATCCGGCCGGCTTGGAAAAAATATGTATGCGAAATTTCCCGACCATCGTGCAATCCTCCAATACCTCACGCATCTGTCCTTCCTCACCTTTCTATAAATCTCGACATCCCCTGGAAACGGGCCAATTGGCAATCCCCTGCCCGTCTGCGCACTTGCTCTTCACTTCTCCCTCTTCTCCCCGCCTAGTTGCGCAACAAAAACCGGCCCAATGTCTTCATCGTCGGGGTCGGGAGTCAACGTGCGTACCTTCTTGGCCATACTACACCCAACTCTTGAGCGAGCTCAGCCTGGCTGCCGAGTAAACTAACCACCCCTCGCAGGTGCTCCGGTACTCCGCCCTAGCCCTCGGTGTTTTCTACGGCTTCACACACCAGCGGTCCATCACGGCCGCTCAAAAAGCCGCTGCCGCACAGAGGGAATATGAGCACAAGCAGCAATTAATAGACCAGGCCCGAGCCGAGTACAACAAGTCCAAGCACCCTCAAGTCGCCTCGACAGAAAAGAGCGCCTGTGTGTCCCCCTCTCCCTCCCTATTCCCCTCTGCCACCCAGGGCAGTAGTAAAGTGGTGCGCGCAGGAGGTACTGACGGATCAAGTAGTGAACCAAGACCCGATGGACCCCAAGTTCGATCTAGAAGCCTACCTGAACGCCCTAGACACACAGAAGCCATAATCCAGCGCGTGCATGTCGAGTATAATATGCGGGAGGAGGGTAAAAACTGGGTGCGGAATAGACTTGGGGGGTGGGAAAAGAGGCAGGCTTGTGGGATGGGTTCTGAGTCGGTGTTGAGAAGAGCATAGCTGGAAACGACTTGCTCAGCCCGACGATAAAACTGCCTCCCGGGAGACCTCGGTGTGTGATTGCGATGCTCCCGGAACCCAGCCTATAGATTTCCTTGCGTTTGCTGTACATCTGTACAATACTATCAGTTACCTAGACCATTGGGAGGGCCAGGTCGGACGACGATGCTCGTGGTGTCACTGTCTTGATTTCCGGCTTAGCTTAGGCATGGAGAAACTGTTGCGCATATCTATCGACTTTGTACGATGGCAACTTTTCCCCTTTATCCCTTTTGCTCGCATCCAGTCAAGTGCATACCTACCTACCTGCCTACCTACCTACTCGAAAATCTCTAGTTGAGATGGGAAATATGTTAAGCTGACAGGTGCGTTGGATGCCCCTGGTGGAGGTTATCGTTACATATTGGTAACCGGGACATGACGATACTTTTCACATTTGGGTCGGAGGGTATGAGAAGGTAGGCGGAGCAGTGCCTCGCTCCGAATCAAATGTAGTGTTCAAAGTTGAAGACAACGAGAAAAAGAGAAAGAAAAAAAAAAGGAGAAAAGAAGAACAATATCGGATGACAGATTCGGATGTAAATGCTCCTAAGTGATAAGAAGACTGTAAGTTAGTAGCATACCTATATTTGATGTCAGGTACATGCCTACCGACCCAGGTACTATAGTAAGTAAGTATTAGGCATTCTCGTGTGATCCCGAGACAGACAGATACTTATTACGGCTCAAAAATTTTAAGTTCGTTCCCATACAGGAGAAGGTAGGTACTATATAGTTCGGGCTACCTACTAAGTGTACCTAGTAGTTCCCAGTGCAGTTGTAGGTAATAATCTGTAGGAACTCGATGTATGTAAGTTCATTAGGTAATCCATGTGATACACACTCTAGCCAGTTTACACTATAAGTGTGGGGGCCCGTAATTGGAAGCTGTGTCTACGCAAGCGAGAGACCCCTGCAGAGTCGGAGCTTCTTGATGCGCAGCACCAATGATGCACTGAGGGTCCCTAGCCTAGGTACTTAGAGTATGCTAAGACTTGTGAAAGCTCCAGCTGTCCTCTCTCTTATGTTTCTCTCCTTCATCACCAACCCAACCTTTTTCCTGTCCAGCTTACACCAATTCCCCCAACTCACTCCCCAAGACAAGCTTCTCTAGATGTGACACCATTGCCAATTGTCACATCGTCAAGGGAACAACACCGACCATGGCTGTCGCAACGACTGCCAGCTCTAGCCCCGTTGATCTTCTGATCAACGTAGGCAAGAACCAGAGCACCAAGACCCTCTTGAGGGTCATCATCCTCTGCTTCATTGCCGGTGCCGCCATCGCCAGTCGCCTGTTCTCCGTTATTCGTATGTTCCCTACCCGAAGGTCCAGGTCCAATTGACTCTTCGTCATTACCAGCTGCTGATTTACTTTACCAATTCCTTCGCAGGTTTCGAAAGTATCATCCATGAATGTCAGTCTATCTATCAGATATGTATATATATATACATATATACATACATACATACATACATACATACATACATATATCCCCTCCACCTGTCCCGCTGCCACCAGCCTTGTAGCCCCTCTCTAACTTGCTTGGCTCTGTAGTCGATCCGTGGTTCAACTTCCGAGCGACGAAATATCTGGTTGCAAATGGATTCTACGATTTCTGGGACTGGTTCGACGACCGAACATGGCATCCTCTAGGCCGCGTCACCGGTGGAACCCTCTATCCTGGCTTGATGGTCACCAGTGGTGTCATATACCATCTCCTCCGTGCTCTGACCGTCCCCGTGGATATCCGGAACATCTGCGTGCTTCTGGCGCCCGCCTGCTCCGGCTTGACGGCCTTTGCCACCTACCTCCTCACCAATGAAATGACCACCTCCCCCTCGGCCGGCCTCCTCGCCGCTGCCTTCATGGGCATAGCCCCCGGTTACATCTCGCGATCTGTTGCTGGTTCCTACGACAACGAGGCCATTGCCATCTTCCTCCTTGTATTCACCTTCTACCTGTGGATCAAGGCTCTGAAGCTGGGCTCCGTGCTATGGGGTGCCCTATGCGCCCTGTTCTACGGCTACATGGTGGCATCCTGGGGTGGATATGCCTTCATTACGTGCTTGATCCCTCTGCATGCCTTCGTGCTCATCTGCATGGGCCGATTTAGCATGCGCCTCTATGTATCGTATACCACGTGGTACGCCTTGGGAACTCTAGCTAGCATGCAGATTCCCTTCGTCGGTTTCCTGCCTGTCCGTACAAGTGAACACATGCCAGCGCTCGGTGAGTTCTCTAAACCGCACATAAAAAGAAGCGCCACTAACATCCTGACTAACATGTGCCAGGTATCTTCGGCTTCCTTCAACTAGTCGCGTTCCTCGAGTATGTCCGTTCCGCTATCCCCAGCCGGCAATTCCAGACCTTCCTCTACGTAGCCCTAGGCGGCATCTTTGGCCTCTCACTCCTTGGTCTTGTCGGCTTGACAGCAGGTGGATATATCGCTCCCTGGTCGGGCCGATTCTACTCCCTCTGGGATACAGGCTATGCTAAGATTCACATTCCCATCATTGCCTCTGTTTCCGAACATCAGCCCACCGCCTGGCCTGCCTTCTTCTTCGACCTTAACATGTTGATTTGGCTATTCCCGGCCGGTGTCTATCTGTGCTTCCAGAAGCTAGAGGATGAGCACGTCTTTATTATAGTCTACGCTCTCTTCGGAAGCTACTTTGCCGGTGTCATGGTGCGGTTGATGCTTACCCTTACGCCAGTGGTGTGCGTGGCCGCTGCTATTGCCGTTTCTCAGCTCTTCGATACATATCTAGTGGCCAGGTCGCCAGATGTGCCGGATGCTGAGGAGGAAGCATCAGACGTTCATGCGAGGAAGGCATCGAAGCAGGGCGGCCTGCGCGCAGCATCCCAGCCTGTGGTTGGTATTTATAACGTCGTTGGGAAAGGGTTCATCGCTGGTGCCATGGTCCTTTACCTACTCATGTTTGTGCAGCATTGCACTTGGGTCACCTCAAACGCATACTCTTCTCCTTCCGTTGTTCTCGCAAGTCGCATGCCGGATGGTAGCCAGCATATCATCGATGACTATCGTGAGGCGTATCAGTGGCTTCGACAAAACACTCATGAAGATGCAAAGATCATGTCTTGGTGGGATTATGGCTATCAGATTGGTGGCATGGCCGATCGGCCAACCCTGGTCGACAACAACACCTGGAACAACACCCATATCGCTACAGTTGGTAAGGCGATGGCTTCCCGAGAAGAAGTCAGTTACCCTATTATGCGCCAGCACGAGGTCGACTATGTTCTGGTTGTCTTTGGCGGTCTCCTCGGTTACTCGGGCGACGATATCAACAAGTTCCTCTGGATGGTCAGAATTGCCGAGGGTATCTGGCCAGATGAGGTTAAGGAGCGCGATTACTTCACCCCCCGTGGTGAATACAGGGTCGATTCCGAGGCTTCAGAGACCATGAAGAACAGTCTAATGTAAGATTGAATTGCATAAACGCATGGATCGCTCTAGGTGACTAACGGTTGGAATAGGTACAAGATGTCATACTACAACTATGGATCTCTCTTCCCTCCCGGCCAGGCTCAGGACCGTGTCAGAGGCGCCCGGCTACCAGAACAGGGCCCGGTCCTCAACACTCTCGAAGAAGCCTACACCAGCGAGAACTGGATCATTAGGATTTACAAGGTCAAGGACCTCGATAACGTTGGTCGGGACCACGCCTCAGCTGCTTCGTTCGAGAAGGGACATAAGAAGAAGAAGGCTAGCAAGAAGCGGGGCCCAAGAGTGCTGAGAGTAGACTAAACTTTTTTGTTACGTGGGTATGAAAATCTGAGTTTAGAAAGCGACGCTTCTTCGGCGATAGAGAAGAACATAACGCCGCTACTATCTATTGCCATGAGTCTGGTTTTATATGCTGGGTGGGTGGCAGGTATGGGAAAGGCCATCATGTACGGTCGGTAAAGCAGGCAGGCAATTGTAACATGTAAATTAAAAAAGCAAGAGTAACGAGAGAATAGACATGAATGAATCAATCCTATTCGAGGTGATGAAAAAGAAAGAAAAATTCAGAGTAGCGTAGGGTATTCTACTGAAAGGGAAAGGAAATACGCCACGTGTATATATACATACATAATACATACTACATGATGCCGTGCAGAAGATGCACTCGAAGGAAATAAATGGAAACTGATTTTTTGATTTTTTTTTCAAACCTACTACCTACCTACGACTTAATAAATTGCTCAAGGTAAGTAAGTGGAAGGAAGTAGCAGTAGTAGATGTCTAAGATAGCTAATTAGAATCTTTTCATTGCCAATGGTAAAACAAAAAGTATAGACAATAGATAGATACTATCTATGTATGTAGGTAACCTCTAAAAAAAAAATTCTAATTGGTGTTTATGCCCACTACTGGAGTCGAACCAGTCGCCTCCTCATGATCTAGTAGTTTTTTGTAGGTAATACTAGTGAGGCGCTCTACCGCTGAGCCAAGCGGGCCTTGTTCGATTGTTTGGTTGGTGATATAATAGATTTACGTCTTATTACACTTTATATATATATATTAGGTACATTGTCAAAAAATAGAATAATAAAATAATATCAACGTTACGGGGGAAAAATGGATGGGCGACCCGACCGACCGACCGACCCCCTTTATAAAGTAAGTGCTCTATTTAAATAAATCCAAACCAATTAGTTAATGATCATGGAATGAGTGCTGTTAAGATGTTTGTTTCTAGGTTAGGTTAATTGTTTACCCATACCTACCTCCTAAGTACGTACTCTTTTTTCTTTCGCCTCTTGTTTTCGTTTCTACTTTATATATAGGTAGTTTTGACATTTACGGAGAATTTGTACGGTATTTTTTTCTTATGCAGGTAGTTTGCAAGTGATGAAGCAACTCGTGCGGTTTGGCTCTCCAGCTGTATTTACTAGTCACAGTTGTATCAAACTCCAAGTTGGTTTTACTAATACTATCCGGGTCTCCTTTTTGGCTGTCACTACCTGGAGCTATCCTATGTCACAACGATGGCCTTTTTTTTTTTGCACAAACAACACCTGGCAACTGAAAATAATAAACATCTGATGAACTTTGCCATCGAACAGTTCTCTCTCCCCCTTCCTTCCTTAGGCAGTCCTCCCCCAAAGCTCCATATACAAGCCTCCTCCCCCCCCCCCCCCCCTTTTCTTTCCCTCCCCTCTTATTTTTTTGTCCATATTTCCCTCCTCTCCTTTCTTATACTAGAAAACTGTACGTGTCTTTACGCCAAAAATAGTTGGCTATAACAGGCACACTCAACTAACCTACACTTAGGTCAAGCGAGCAGGTCTCACAGAAGCAGTCCAAAGGATCCGGTAGTCGGACCCGACAATCAAGCAGTGCTGCCTAACAGCAGAGAAGATTGCAACAGTGTGCAAGAGGCGAATGCAAGTAGAGTAAGTAGTAATACACAAAAGCCGAATCAGGTCAGGCGTATTCATTGTTGTACAAAGCGACGGAGGCGCTGGCGCGCTCCGCTCACAGTGGTTTCGTCGTGGTTCTGTCGGCCACTAGGTTCTATTGCCAAATCTTCAAGGGAATGTCCTGTGTGTGCGATTATAGAAGAGCCAGTGACTGCTGGCAAGATGTCAGACGAGGTGTCCGAATCATTGTTATCGTTATTATCGTACAGGCTTCTCATGTCGAGTTTTGTGGGTGTCGAGGGACTCTTTCGAATCTCCCCAGATCGTTTATCAGCCAATCTCTTAAGCTCGTGCCCAATAGTCTTTCGGTGTCGGTCGTCCTCACTGGAAAATTCTGTACGAGTTATATAGTGAGTAAAATGAAAACAAAATACTGAAAAGTCATAATCCGCAACTTACCGAGTTTCTTGACAGACTTGTTCCCGCCTCCGACAGCTTCTTCAGCATCCGAAGCCTCGGCCATCTCGTAAGCAACGTTTCTATCGTTACGGTATTCGTTGGAATCGCAGGACTCTATCGAGATCATGCTTCTAGTCAGAGAGCTCGGGATAGGGAAACATGACGTGCCAGAACCACCCCAGGAGCTTCCAAAATCGCCAAAGAGCTTACCAGCTGCAGCCAGATCTTGCTCGGCCATCTCTTCTGCCTCTCGCTCAATATCAGACTGAGAATAAGACCAAGAATCTCTAATAAAGCATGGAAAGGCAGCACCACCATGTGGCGGATCTGAGGGCGTATGCGGCTCTCCCCACTTAGAAGTATATTTAAAGTCGGGAGGACTGTCCGGCATCGGGAAATATGTGTCTTCCCAATTTCTGAAGCGAGACTCCGTATTGGCATCTGGAAATGGAATGAATTCTTCTCTAGGGCTATTTTCCTTGGGAGATTGGGGCTGGGTCTCGATAATGGGTTGGCTGGGTGCGCGTTGGTTGTCCATGTTGTCACGAGTCTCATGGCGAGCGGCAGACATATTTGCTGCCACCTCCGATGCTTCGTTACGAAAACTTGGTTGCTTATATTCAACCGGTGAGAGTCGAGGAGCATCATCGGATTTAATACCCTTTGCAGGAAGTTTGGACTTCCTGTCTGTGCCAGCAGAAGATACTTTGGAGGGAACCTGGGAAGAATTTCCGACGGGGACAATAGGGGACATCCTACGAGGCGCCACTGATGGTGCTTTAGAAGAGACGTGAGACTCCATTTGACGAGCCACTCTCGGAATATCCTGCCGACTGTTTTGCTGCGATGTCTTTGCAACTCCCTTCATGCCATGTGATCTCGAGGAGATGCTCGACGTAACAGGCTCAAACATTTTTTTCTCGACTGGCCTGCCA
The DNA here is from genome assembly GCA_018398605.1 of Biscogniauxia mediterranea. NCBI lineage: Eukaryota > Fungi > Ascomycota > Sordariomycetes > Xylariales > Xylariaceae > Biscogniauxia > Biscogniauxia mediterranea. Next base: position 1,310,882 of record JAGXTR010000001.1, read on the forward strand.
CGAGAATGACTGACTGTCGGACTGGAAGACATTTCGCGAGAAGTGGGTTTCGACAGATTCGGAACTGTCTTGTTGACTGTTTCGTGCGAGGAACGTATAGGTGTGCTAGCTTCGGGTAGTACCATGCTTTCTCTAGACCTATTGTCGTTAGGATGAGAAGACGCTCCGGAGCGCTTAAGAGCGCGAGTAGTGACCTCCAGGTTCGGGACGAGTGACGAAGCTCTAGATCTCGATTCCTCGGCCGAAGAAAACGACGCAGTGGAATTCAGACGAACTTTAGAGTTTGTTACACTAGATAGCATTCCCGATAGCATGTTGAGGCGTCGTGACTTTTTGATCCATCGTGGACCTCGACGGGCCTTTTCGTGGGCATATTGGCCACTTTCGGCAGCGCGACTCTCATCAGTACTTGGTCTAGGCACCGGTGCCTCCTTTGAAAACTTGAAAACGCGTTAGCTTGGCCGCCATCTATATATACTCATCGCTCAGCAATCTTACTTGGATAAAGGAGGCATCATCAGCAGTAAGGCTGCTCAACGATTCTGTATCACTTATGATAGCATCCCGTATGCACCTGTGACAATAGTCCGGCTCTGGGATCTCGCCCCTCTTCAATGGATGTGCTCGTTGATATTCTTTGGATCGTTTCTTACCACACCCGGCACAAATATGGAAGTGACGGATGCGTCTGCTGATGCGTTCTCTCTCAATCAACTTTTTCTCCCGCGAGTCCTCAGTGCGTCTTTCTGTACGAATCGAACGACTCTTGCTAACAGTTGAGGAATCGCGCTTCCCAGTATTCTTAGGTTGTTTCTTAATCAAGTTGGCCTCGTTATCGTCAACACACCTCTCCACAAAACCCTGAGGCCGGACCACGGAGGGCGGAGGCGGAGGCGGAGGAATATGAGTAGGGTTTAGTGTTGGGCCAACAGCATGGTAGTATGTTGAATATTGTTGGGGAAGTAGAGGCATCGAAGTCGACTGAGGAACTGGAAAGCCGAGAGGATTGACATAATGTTGAGCCGTATAGGAGTTTTGCGTAGCCCAGTTGGGAGGACCGCCAGCGTGAGTAACTTGGGGAGGATAGCCATGAGAGTGAACATGCTGGTTGGCCATATGGGGGTATCCTGGCGTCATGGCAGGCATCCCGCTCATCATGGGTTGGGTATTCCAAAACTGGGTAGGCTGGGAGGGAGGAGGAGGCGGCGGAGGCGGCGGCGGTGGAGGGCGTAAGGCTCCAGACATAAAGCACGAGTTTGCCTCTGCAGCTCTATGATCATGACAAGGCTGGGGTGCGATACTGATGTTTGGCTGATACATAGTGCTTGGAGCGGGCGTTGACGAAGAGCGCGCGCTTCTACTCTTTAGAGCAGCTGCCGGATATTCGTACTCGTACTCATAGGGATTATTTACCGATTTCAAGATCGATCTGCCTGGGCGTGGCGTTCCCGGCTTAGAAAGGATGCCCGAGCTTTGGGAGCCTACACTCATACGTCGGGACTTGCGTTGAAAATCCATGCGGGAGGGGATTCCGAGACTTTGGCCGAGCATGTCAAAACCGTAGTCTTGCAGGAGCCTCTCTCCTTTCTTGCGAGCAAGGGCAGGCTTGCCATTTTTGGTCCGAGTGACATATACCGAGTTATTGCCAGGAAGATACAAGCTGTCGTCGTCCACATAATCGACCTCGAGCAAGTGCTGCTTCGAGAGAGAGCTGGAGCTCCTATCGCGAGAGGTTAGCAGTGTCAGGGTTAATTCTATACCCATTTGAACGAGTATAGGCGCAGAGTGAGCAGCAGCCGAGGTCCGAAAAAATCAATAAAGACAAGTCGGGTACTTGGGTTGTGTACTTCAAAGTGCTGAAGAACCACTTGAATCCCTAATCCAGGCAGTGAATGGAAGCAAACCGATACGGGGGATAAGAGGGCACCGCGACGCACAAAATAATATCCAGGTAGCGGGGGGGAAAGGAGATCGAGTTAGAGAAGAGGACTTACTCATCAGGAAAGCGGCTTTTTCTCAGAAAGGGCATCTTCTGGAAAGCCCAGACTGACAAGAGCACCAGATGGGCACACAAATAGAGAGGTAGAGGTGCAAGCAGTGAAGGAGGGGATGACGAAGTACGAAGGATGGAGGGATGGCTTGGGGAAGGCTAGAGGGACAAGAAAGAATGTGTGCATGGGAAGGGGAGGGAGGGGGTTGTCTAAGTAGTTTTCAGAAGAGATGGAAAGAAAAGAATCGGTAGGTAGGTAGGTAGTGGTGAATGAATGGGAAGGAAGGGGGAAGTCGGTTGAGGTGGTCAAGGCTGTGGGTAGGTGAATGCCGAGTTTGCACTTTTGGTGGGAGGGGGGAAAACAAAACTTGAGATTAGAAAGAGGAAGGCGCGATAGGATAGATGGGTGAATGTAATGAAGTCTATCGGAGGGAAGTACATACCTACACACAGCAGTGAATGCAGTACCTATGTACCTCCTCTCCTATTCGAGCAAGACTGGACTCTGGACTCCTGAACTTGAACTTGACCATCTCGCTCACCACCCGAGGTCCTTTACTGAGTAGGATTTTATTATTATTCCGTTACTACATATCTTTTCCCATCCCTTTCCCTGACATACTATACGCACATAACAAAACATGGCCGATTATCTTCATTCCATTGTAGGTCGTGCAACCTAGGTTTAAAACCATCTTCCCAAGCAGCCTCGTCGACACTTGCTGGACAAATACTCATCTGGGTATATACACATACATGATCGATTTCCCCCTCCCTAGTTCATATCACACGAGATATCCGAGCACATTTACCATGCTGCAAAAACCCAGACATTCCCTCTCCCGCAAGGAAAAAAATAAAAAAAAATACGCCGCCATCTCTAGTCTTGTCTCCATTACAACACCAGAATACATGCCGTTCTAAACAACCCCCCTTCTTTTAACCGATGAGTGTATACATGGCATGCACACGCACGCACGTACTTTGGCCTGGATTGGGAGGAAAGTCTAAGAACACCACCGTTTTAACGTCCGATTTCCTCCCAAGAAGCCAAACAACTTGGACGTACTCGAGATATTGCTTTTTTTTTTACTCTAGAGTGGACGGGAAATCCAACGTTCTAACTTGGGTAGAGAAAATCAAGCAAGCGGCGTGGTCTGTCGATACTGAGGAATCGGAGGTGCGCTGGCAGGTGAGGTCCGGGAAATACCCCCGCGCAGGGTAAGGGCCCTGACCGCCTCGGCACGTCTCTCTTCGAATACCCGGCTGCGCTCTTGCTCTCTGGCCATGTGTCGCATTCTAGCCTCTTGGTCGGCCTGTGCTTCAGCCTTGATTCGATCGTGGTGAAGCGAGGTCAATGCTTTGGGCCAGAGCCGATCGAGCTTGCGGGATACAGATTCTGGCACACATGTCGGGGGTTCGTCTGCCGGCCTTGGAACCGACGAACCACCCCAGAAGCATTCGAACGTGAGTTTTGCTTGCTGGTTCACATCATCCGTTCCCCAAAATACTACCGTGTCTCCGTGATGTAGCTTCATCCAGTACTTGGATGGTGCCTTGCTGTCCTTCGGTTCGTTAGGGGGGAGAGGGTTATTGTTGAGTCGGATGCCATTAGTAGCCTTGGTCGATATATAAAAAGCATACGAATCTGGGCCGGGAGAAGCTCGTATGGTACGGCTCGTTGTTGATCTGGTAGGTTCCCAGGGGCGAAACTCATTAAAGGAAGCATTGTAGCCGTCTCTCCATAAGATCACCCTGAAAGCATTCTTCGGTACCTTGGATTCCATAGCCGGTTGGTACAAGGCCGTGTTGCTACGATCTCGTCCCCATGATAGGACAGGATCCTTAAGCGGGATCGATATGCCCGCTACTAAGGATCCCTGAGCTGAGTAGAACATACCGACCACTGTCTTCGTAGGCTGAACCACTGACAGCGTGGGTGGGAACGGGTTTTCAGGAGGTAAAGTATCGGGGAGTGATTCTAACTCATCATCGGTAGGAGGCGGGGGAGCCGTCGGTGGCAGGTCCGATTCGCTACTTTCCTTAAGCGCCCGAATATCATGCTTAAATCCTGCGGGTCTTATCTCAAATTGCTTGCTCCCACTCCTACTCCGCTGAGTTGGGGGGAAATATTTCATGGCAAGATCCCAGAGAGGCGATTTGCCTGGGCCAAATTCCTCGTATCGTCTTTCCGCCGCAACTTCAAAAGCATTGTATTGAAGGTGTGTCATTTCAGGATAATATAGATGCCATGTATTCTTGTCCGAGCTATCCCAGAAAGTAGTCTTGGGTAAGGGATAGTCGATCTGCCGGCCTGTCTCGTTCTTGACTAACGGAGGCAAACAAGCGAAAAGAACGTCGTCATCGTCATCGTGGGACATGATATCGACGTCGCTTTGCGACTTTAACCTTTTAATGGAAGGTTTGAGATGACTGACGGCCGATTCGAACTCATCGCTTGTGTCAAAGGCCGGTTTTCGCTTGCTCGAGGTTACGTCAGTAATCCTGGACGATGATATTGACAGATCGCCATTAGCTAGAGATTTCATGTTCAAGTTTTCGAATATTGAAGAGGCCCCGCCCAGGCTTTGTGAGCCGATACCCAAGAGAGCACTACGAGAATTATCTTCCGATGGTGTCGGGCTTGTTGACATGATACTGTGTTTGACCGGGGCCTTTTGTCTCGGAGTGGAGAGATTATCCGACTCATCGAAACTATCGAGAATCTCAGGTTCAAGAATATCGGTCTCACAATTAGACGCTGACGCCAGGAGATTCAAGCGATCTTCCCCAATGGCACCAGAGCTACCAAGAGCTGAGACTTCTCCAAATAACCTATCTTGTTGCGGCTGCCCGAAGGTGTAATTCTCCTTTTCTGACTCGTAATCGATGGAAAAGTCAGGTTCTGGCTCCTGTAGAGAGCTCGCGCCGAGGTCGCTGAATTCGTCTGGTTGCCTATCATCAAGGCTCAGTTGCGATGCCCCTAGCCCCAATTCGGCATCGGAAATTTCATTTGAAGAACCCAGAGGAACCATTAGCCATGGATGAGCTTGAAGTTCCGAGACAGTAGCTCTCGTCTCCGGCCGTACGTGGATCATCCGTGACAAGAACGCAATACCTTTCATGGAAACATTTGCGCGGGTTAAAGGCGCGGTGTTGAGAGGTGTCTTGATGATGTGATCAAGTAGCTCTGTGTATGTTATACCATTCTTGACCGGGAACGGAGGGCTGCCGGTGAGAGTGTAGAACAATACGCCTCCTAGCGACCAGATATCTACCGCATGATCGTACCTTTCCCGGTCTACAGCCCTCTGATTCTTCCTCTGTGTCCGCCGGCCATAATCGTCGTATGAAGAGTATTCATTATAAACCTCGGGGGCGCAGTATAATAGTGTTCCACAGAACGTCTTGAGGAAGGTTTGCTCTGTGTCTATCATCTTCGACAGGCCAAAGTCGGTCAACTTCACGACGAGCGGGTTTGTCGATTGAATGAGAATGTTATCCGGCTTGACATCCCGATGGGTAATCTTGTTATCATGTAGGTATCCCAGCGCATCAATGAGTTGACTCGAAATGGTTTTCACATGCGGCTCTGCAATCGCGCCGTTCTCACTAATGAATTTGCCTAGATCGCCTCCGGCGACATACTCCATGATAATTATGAATTGATGCGCATCCCAGTCAAAATGCTCGATATATTGGACGATATTGGGCTTAGGTGAGTTAGCAAGACACGCGCACCGCGCCTCAGAGTTGGGATGGAAGACTCACATGCTGAACCTTTTGCATGATTTTCATCTCGTTCTCTACCTTCTGATCTAAAACGCCGTTCTTCATGAACTTCCGCTTATCGAGTTCCTTTGCAGCGTACGGCGAACCGTCGTATTTAGATGTGACTTTGTGGACCGTGGCGAATGCACCTTTCCCAATTACACCTACACGAGCGTACTTATCGCCCCCGCGCCATTCACGGGGTATGCGCTGAACAGATACTGTTTGGGTAGTGTCCAGCCGCTCCTGGGGAAGACCTTTTCTCTCGGGAGGAAAGAGATTGACCTGACGTATACTATTAGTATCAGAGCGAGGAGAAGTGGCCGGGTAAGGTCTTACATGGCCACTCGGTCCGGGACCGATAGTCTTGTCGGGGTCATAACCATGCATCCTCCGCAAGTACGCATCGAGGTTTCTCAGGTATGCGTCTTCATGGTCTCCATCGCGTCGTGGGATGCGAACTATAAACAACAAGTCGCGGGCAGTTTCGTGCATGATAATCTTGATCGTGGACCCGCTCTCCAGCGTTCTCTTATACGGAAATTCTTTCTTTTCGCTCTTCTTCCGGAGAAGCCTTCCGTCGACAACAGTACCGTTGGTCGACTCATCTTCGAGCAAGACAATGCCGTGTCGGTTTACGTAAATGCGGAAATGGATGTTGCTAAGCCTCCTGCCCGGGTCATAGGCAAAGCAGATGTCGCAGCGACTGCTATTGCGACCAAACGTGAACCCATGGCTAGGGTCCTTGATGGCAGTCGACAACCTGAGCACAATGGCATGGTCCCCAATTCCCCGTGTTCGACCAAACTCGCGCGCGTCGTCCTCGCGGTAAAGATCCGAGTCAATGGCATCGGCCGTGTATCTTCCAGCCGTGTGACGGCTGTATTCGGGGGAGCGGGCAAGCCTCTGGACCTCGCGACTGGCGCCGTCGGTATTGGGATATAGGAGGCATATTATATCGGAAATGTCCTCGTCAGAGAAGCCAGAGTTCTGCTTCCCAAGTCTCCTGGGATCCAGGGCATTTTGCGTGGCTACAGGACGAGTGGTCAGAAGAGACATGGTCTACACGACTAGAGTTACTTGTGTCTATATTATAAATTCTTACCTTGCTGGGTGGCTTGTGAATCATCAGCGGCATCCATTGGTGATGGGAATGAAGCGACGGCGCAAAGCCACTACGCGACAGAAAATATGTTCACCACTGGCAGTGTCAAGAGAAAACGACCGACTGCGAGAGACACTGTGTCCAGGCAGCCGGCAAGCTTGGCTCTTCGAGTGCTCGAGCACAGCTAGCTACGAGAGGTTGTACTCATTCAAAGTAGAGAACCCGAAACCTGGTCGCGGTGGTTCTTGGATCGCAAGACGCTGGGATTGAGTGGGGGGTGGGATTGCTGTGGTGGTGGCACAGGAAGCCGTTACTATCTCGAGCTCGATTCACGCGGGTCGGTACTTCGACGGGGTATCTGGTGTTAAGAGGCTAAGTAACAAGACGAGCTTTGCGCCGGCGGTTATATAAACAGGATCGCAAGCGACGGTGGCTGCAGCTAATTCGGGAATGCCTGGAGGTCAGGTGTTCAAACACAGAAGTTCTCGGGGGAGGCCGCTTGTTCATCACAGGACTCGACGATGATTTATTGTGGTGAAGGTCTCGGGCGGGATGCACGCTGCAAGGTGCACGAGTCGCCGCTACCACCTTGAAGGGTGGGTCTGGGTAGGTAGGTAGTGCGGCGGTCGGCCGTTCAATTGATCCCCCACCCTGTTAGTTAGTACTACGTACTTAGTAGTATCGCTGCAGTGACCGTTAGTACTACTGTACTACTACTACATACTAACCTAGGTACCTAATCTTGCTAATTCTTATCTCCTCCAGTGCTGCTTATCAACCTTTAACCTTAGGTTATTAGGTTATTAGTAGTGTACTAACCTGCATGTAGGTTACTAGGTGCTGACGGGAACCTTTTCACACGACCTGAACCGATCACCTGGTTCCCTCTAACCTACCAGGTACATATATCCATCCATCCATCCATCCATTCATCTATCCAATCTAATTAAAGATATGCCGATGATGTCAGTCGTGCCTAGTGTATTAAGCTAGTAACCAGGTCCCGGTAGTATGCTGTCACCCTAGGTGTTCTTGTTATCGTTCTAGAAGGAATCTTAAATAAATACCAGACAACACATATTCTTGGTGGGTTAGCATAAAAAGAAGGATACTACCTACATACTATACGACTACGTTCTGTGATGGACAAGCGAATCGCGACATATCACGGATGTGGGTCGTCAATGGATAGATTGCTCGCACCAACAATACTAATCCATCATAGTGAAAATACCTGCATACATGTATGTCTATGTGCATGTAAGTAAGTATGCATGTATGTGTATCATACCCATAGAACTGAAGTGGTACCTAATTTTGCCAAGCATGCTTTCGACTCTCGCCAACCTATGAAATAGTATGGGACCTATGAAATAGTACGGGTGTCAAGCAGACACCACCTCGTAAGAAGAAGAAAATATAAGTAAAACCATCCATCCTTTTAAATCCGCCCATATCCCTCCAAGATGCGGTGAACTCGTAGACTGAGCGGGAGGCAATGCTTACTTGAAAAACAAGCCAAAGAGTAAAGGTTTGGTAACAAGTTTTTTTTTTCTATTTCTGATCATGATTCTCTACTTATGACTTTAATTTGATGATGGTGATGGCAGATGCTTTCTGAGCTTTTCTCTCCAAAGACACAAGAAAAAGAAAAGGAAAACAAATCCAACACAAAGTAAACAAAACAACCCTATTACTTGCCCAAGAATTTGAAAACAAATTTCAAAAATAAAATATAAAATAAACAAAATCGCAAAAATGCCTTTCGCAACTCAAGTGCTGCATACTTAGATGTATAGATAGGTATATATCCGATTATAAAGGATGATGTTTTCTTTTTCTTTTGCTTCCCCAATGCCCGTACATAAAGTTTTGTTAGTGACCAGATCATGCAAATACCTGCCTGCCTATCCATTTACCCCCCTAATTCACAAATAAATGGTTGAAAAATATTTCAAAAAATAAAAAATAAACCCAAGACAGAAGAGGAAGTATGGGAGGGAGCACAGGGGAGATTGTCATAAAATCGTGAGTAGTTGTTCCTTTTTTGGTCCCCCCCCCCCCCCCCCCTTTATTAGAAAAACCCCTTCTTCTTCTTCGGTTTCGCCTCCATATCTTTCAAGATATCATCGAACGTGCTTCCGCCGAGCGATTCTTGCCGCGAACTCGTCCGCGAGTCCGCATGCGCGTGTCCATATACTGGAGATGCTGGAAGACCGGTTAGATTACCTGATGATCGGCTACGGCTCATCAAAACGCTCGCTGGACGCTGGCCAGGAGAGATACCCCTGGCGCTAAGGACCCGCGAACCCGGCATTGAACTTGGGTCTGGGACCATAGGCACTGGTTCGAGACCAAATGCAATACTGCGACGGTTGGCCGAGTGTCTTCTTCCTCCCGGCGAAGCTGTTCTCATCCGAAGTGCGGCTCCAGGCGGGTTTGTTGTCGGAGATTCGCTTCGGCTCATCATCGATGGGCTAGCTGTGGCCGACCTTGTGGTTGCGGGGTCCATATCCGTAAACACCGACTGCGGTGCCTCTAGCGGCTCCATGCTCTCGTGTGGAGCGGGAGCACCTGCATCCTCTCCTAGTTCCCAACGCTTAGCAGCTAACCAACAGTGGCTTCTATGATAGATGCCTTCGACACTAAATTCCACCGCATCTTCCGAGAGCTCGACAAGTCCGCCGCCACCGGCAACTTCGTACCACCTCTTACGCACAGATGGCGCGTCTTCCATCCAAGGTGGTGAGCCTTTCGGAGGCTGGCACAAGAAGTACTCGACACCTTCCGTGAACTTCAGGCCAGGAGCATCGACCACGAGCATAGGAAGCGACTGGATGACTACATAGAGGAATAGCCAATAACCAAGGCGTTGGTCAGCCATCTCGCTCGCAGTCTTACCTTTGGCCTCCTTCAATTCGAACTGCTTAAACTCCTCAAGGAACGGGATGCCCAGCTTGTACGTCTCATAATCGTACGCTTTGTTCAAAATAAGAATGATCTGGTATTCCTGCAAATTCCTTTCTAGACGGGACCGTTCCTTATGAGATAGCTCATTGAAGTTTTCCTTGATACTAGTCATGGTCGGCAACTTCGGGAGATCGAAAGGAATAGGGGGTAGGACGGGTGGGGACGACTGGTCAAATTCGCCAAGCACCTTACGCATGGCTGACGTGTGAGGATTCTCGTAGTCGCTGGCAATGTCCTCCGCGTTTTGATCAATCACCCGTGTCGTTATCGATTCGCGGTCGACAATAAGATCGTACAATGCGCAGAGATCCGAATAGAGAATCTTCAAGACCTGCCGGTTCAGCCCACTCTCCGTAAACGGGTTCTTCTTGCTTCGGGCCTTGGGTGGCCAGCTTCCAAATGCTGATTTATAATAGTTGAGAGTGAAATGCCGCATACGACCGTAAGACTTTTTCCACGTATTGAACTTCACATCTTTGTACTCCGAGAGCGAGGTTGAATTTGCAACACCAGAAAACAGAGCAGGAAACTCGAACGACTCCAGTCGGTTATTAACACTAGTCTGACGACCAACGAGCTCAAAGTGAGCACGCTCTAGCCGTTGCCGGGTACTAGGAGACACCTGCTCCCATAAGGGGGAATTGAGCTCCCGCATCGCCGCGTATTTGCCTACTGCGTGAGCGAAGGCCTCGTTGTAAAGCTCCATCGAGCGCATTCGCTCACCCAGGATGAGGGATTCAAGCGTCTTCTCTCTGCTATGCCGCACATCGGCAAGAGATGTCTGCTCCATGAAGAAACTGAAACTCATCTCCACAGCGTCTCCAAATGTTGAGCCATCCATATTGGTGAACTCAAACTCCTTGAGCAAAGCAGAAATATTCAGGAACACGCTGAAAAGAGTGGGCTGCGCAGGTGTCGCTACCAAAGGCTGGCCAGTCAGAAAAGCAAACATGTTCCGGATGGATATTAGCCGCTCCAAATCTTCCTTTGATTTAGTTCCAGGAGAAGACATGGAAACAGGTAAGTACAGCCGCGATTCCCCGGAGTCGGGCGGGGGCGGAGAGGGGGGGGACTGGACGGCTCGCTCGGCATCAGTTGCGCAGAGGTTATCACGGCCGCTAAAGCTGCGAGCGCGACTCCTATCCGAGTCCGTGGGTGACTCCATCTCGGCTTCGATCAAATCGGCAAAGACTAGGGAGTAGCTGATAACGAAGGAAGGGACCTTGAAAGAAGGCAGCCCACCCCTTGCTTTCGAATCAAGGTAAACAAGCACGTCTCCATTTTCGTTCCACAGCTCAGGGACCTTCTCCGAATTGACTAGGAATGAAGTGTTGTAGTCCGCATCCTGCCCCAAGATCCATGCTGCTGCCGTGTTCTTCGGTTTCGAAGGCTCGCGAGAGTGCGACCGAGACCGTCCCGGAAGCCAGCTTCTCCTTAATCTTCCGCGCCGCTCCGTATCCCTAGTCGGGCTCTGGCTCCCATTGCTCGATCCGGGACGGGGAATGGCGGCAGGTGCCGGCAATATGTGATTTCCAGAAGTTGGAGTAGGAGTAGCCCCCGTTCGCTCGGTAGGTGGCTGGGCAGAGACGCTCCGGCCCCTAACGTCAGACGGCGGTGATCCCTGTGGGGGCGTCAAAGAAGGCTGGGACAAGGAGGGCGCGTGGAGACCGCCATTAATAGAGCTACTCCTCCGCTTCTTGAGCCGCCCGGTAGACGACTTGGCCTCATTGGCGCTGAAGGTTGTGGTGTCCGGAGGAGGCGTTGTCAGGGGCTCTTTCGGGGGTATCGGAGGCGGTGGTCTCACGGGAGCGGTCTTCTGCAACCGCGCCATAGCATCGCTCGAGTCATTGTCGTCAGATTGTGTCCTGATGTGTTCCTGCGACACATCTGGATGGGATGAATCAGTGGTGAGGCTACCAGTAGAGGATGAGGCGACTCCAGTAGACAGCTCGGAGAATGTAGACGCAGGGATACTGGGGGGTCTGTCCTGGACAAGAGACTGTTTGGAGTGATCAGGCAACGGTTTCCGATGGAGGTGGTGTCCAGGCGGAAAGTCTGCGGGGGAAGAGCTGATCAGCGAGGGGAAGAAAGCAGAGAAGCGATCAAATCTGGACTTGGACTTGGCCATGAGCATGGCGTCGGCGTCCACTGGAGAACGCTAGCAACTAGGCCGGCGCTTTCGGACGGGAGGGAGAAGTCTAAGTGTGAGAGGCAGATTGCATCACCTTGCCTACCAGTCCAGTTGGTAGTCTACCGGTGCTGGTGGTGTTGGTGTGGTGTTGGTGCTGGTGTGTCTGGAGGTGGCAGTGGTGGGAAGTAGGTGGTGATGGGTGTAGTAGTGGTAATAATAGTAGGTTGGGAAGGGAAGTCTCTCGGGTGGTGGAAACATGGAATAATAGAAAAGATGGACAAGCATGGACCCAACTTACTCAACGAAGCCATGTTTGTGAAGCACGGGGCACAGCCCTTCGCCCTTCGGACCAGGTTCTCAGTCTCAGAGATGGAGATTCTCAGGAGGGCTTGAACAGGGCGTCCACTAGCTCCGAAATAGGCGAAACAGTGTCTTTCAAAGGGATCGAGTCGGTAGCGCAATACGCTTTGTGGGTATCAGGTAGGGAGCTAAGTCGTCTCATTCGCATACCAAAATTATTAATACCGTATGGCTTACCAAGGAACGGTGATGAATGGGGGTGGAGGAGAAGGAAGAGGAGGAGGGCGTAGGTTGTTTAGTTTTGACCAACACGTGGATTATACGCAGATGGGAATGGATAGGATAAGAGACGGAGGGACAGAGGGGGGAGCAACGAAGAGGGGTGACGTCGACCCTGATGAATAAAAACCACTCTACACGTGTATACCTACTGGAGATATACCTAGGTTAGGTAGTAGGTACTACCTAGGAGGGAAAATATACTAAAATTATTCCTTCCCTACATGTATTCTTTTTTGTTCTCTGATTGCTGCTGCCCTTCGCCTCTATACACTAAGGATGATCATCTGACAGCCCCAATTCTGTGCGCTGTAAATGCTGCGGTGCATGTTTGTAGCTACCCTACCTACCTAGGTACACTTACATAAAAGGAGGGAATAGGAAAAAAAGAAAACAAGAATGAGGCTCAGCGTTTCGCAACCCCCCGGGCTTAATTAATTCCCGTTGAATCCTTCGATTTCGTGGTCGAAACACAGGCAGAGAGAAGCAAAGGTTTGATCAAACCCCTCTTGGTTTGGTGGTAATAGTTAGATTTTTTCCATTTCCTTTTTTTTTCTTTTTCTATTTGTTCTCTTCTTGTACATAATTGTCGCCAGTATACATCTACACTATAGTATACTATACCTATGTACATCCATATGTAAGTAGGTAGAGGTACACACCTAAAAGACCCTCAGCTCGCGCTCAGCTCATACGAGGGGGATACGATTCGAACGCCAAAGCAGTGACGCATACTTCCTGGCAGGGATCCCTAGTGGCTTGGCAGACAAAAAGCCTCAGGACTACGCTAACCTAGATCGAAACGGACGAGCGGGAGAAACCAGTGTGATTGGTCTCGGTACCTAGCGGCCCAGGACATTTTCATGGTAGGTACACCTACCTACTCGACCATCCCTAGGGTTGGTGGCGTAATTATAGCAGGTGTCCTAGGTATGTATGTAGGACATCTAGGTAGGTACTTGCCGTACAGAGTACCAGTCATACATTAATTAGGTACTCCGGTGCTCTAAACAGCTTGTATAGTACTATTGTGTTGAGTCTGACCGTACTTGTCCTTATTCCGTTAGAGTAAAGTCCCCGACTCGATCTTCCATCATCCGTAAATCCTTACTACGTAAGCTAGCTAAGTTAGTGTACAGTACACTACACACATCCACGCACTTACATGTAAGCCCAATTTCTCTTTCTTTTTTTCTTTTTTCTTCTTTTTTTTTGCCTGCCCATTAGATATTATGAACTTGCTGCGTACAACTACACTACATTGTACATACAGTGGGCGATGCGACGAAACATGAAAAGTAGTGGTGTATTAACATCTAGCGGTAGAGTAAATGCACTGTCTTCGGTAGGTTCGTTTATACCGAGCGGACGTAGACTTGCGCCTCGAACCGAAACTTTGTTCCTGTCAGTCGTCGTAAGGGTTCCCCCCAGAGGTACCTACTACCTAGTAAAAGGGGTCCCAGGTCATCCGAGGCTATTGATCCCACGAGTTGCCTCTATTCTTAGTATAGAATATCGGAGCGTGGCCTGTGGCTGGATCTAGACGACGTGTTATACACTGCGTAAAATCTTGCGCGTCTCTTTAAAAAATGGAATGTCGTTACGTAGCAAAAGACGATTTACGGGATTCTTTCTCTTTCTCTTTCTCTTTCTTTTGTGCTTTTCCCCATGTTCTTCTTTTCTGACCCTTCTTTCTCGCTCCCGGGATGTGGCGCTACCGGCTCGCTGCTCGTATATTATAAGTGAAAGAAGGTCGCTTATATCCGAGTTACATGGTCCGCACGCAGGATTTCACCCTAGCGCCAGGTATCTCCCCATATTAATATAAATTAGGCATTTAAGCATGGTAAAATCTCAATAAGAAGGGGAGCATAGTTAGAATTAGACCAAGCGTAGGCAAGTAAGGAGAACTGAAGAAGAAAAAACTCACTAGTCGCGTCGGCGCTCTCTTCCCAGATTCAGGATTTAGGCGTATGTAGGCGGTGACTAGCTGACATGACGACAATAGACTAATTTATTGCGCCGTACCTAGCACTTATTGACTTACTGAATCGGGAACCACGGCAGTTTTAACCTTTTAGGCCTAGCTAAGTACTTAGTAGTTTTTCCTTTTTTTTTTCTTCCTATTTTTCTTTCTCTTACCTACTCGTTGGTGACTTAGTGCTGACAAACATGCACGGTCTATACAAACCGGCCGACCTCCTCACCGACGGTCCAGTACCGGTACCTGTACTGGTTAATGATCAATGTCCTAGGTTAGGTACACGACAGTGAGACTGCAGGTCATCAAACGCAAAAACGGTTCTTGCCCGCTTGCCCGCCTTGGTTGCTATGACGCCCAAGACGCCCAAAGGCTGGAGGATCATCTCAACATTTATTTCTAACGCATTGTCATCCAATAATTAGGCTGTCTTTGAGATGATCGAGATATTCATTGTCTATTAGCCCTCATTCCTAGCTCTGGGGCCAGCGGGAACAGCCAAGGAAGAAAAAAAAGAAGGTAAGGGTGGCAAGGTGGGAATCGGAAATAACATAGGGACATGAGGCCCTAGAATCTATGGATCTAGACCCTGGAGCCTTGCAGCGAGACGATTATAATATGTAAATCTGAGTGTCGTGTTAATAAGCTTGTGTCTGGTCAACTCGTGTTTCGAGTGGTACATAAAACACGAGTGGACGCCGAAGATTGGACATCAATGAAAACAAATAGCAGCAGGTACCTAACCAGGTAGTACTAGAGGAAAGGAGAAAGGAGAAAAAGAACTACATAGTACTAGTATGTAGGTACATAGGGAAAGAAAAGAAAAAAGCTTAACCTAGATCATGCAAGGTAACGATTAGATATGTAACCTACCTATGTACTAGGTTAGTTGATAACTTTGTATGCACCTGCTATCTTGATAAGATTAGATTAACTACCTAGGTACAATTTTCTTTTTTCGCCGTTTGACTCTTCGCCTTTCCTTTTTTTTCTTTTTTTTTTTGGCGCGGAGGGGCTAAACTGCCTAACTCAACCTACCTATCCTTTACCTACCATGGTGTAAATATCATGGTTGACAAACCACGCAAAGAATCCCCCCGAGTTGAGTTGACACCGTCGCTGTCACTGATGATATGTCATGGTTCTTGCGGGTTCTCCGAGGCATCATGATGAAGTCCGAAATCAAGAAAGTGCCCATCCCCCGCAATGGTGTTGACTATCGTGGCAAAGTCGTCCTTGCGCCCATGGTGCGCTCCGGCGAGTTGCCTTCGCGGCTCCTAGCTCTGCATTATGGTGCTGACCTAGTATGGGGTATGTCTTCTCTCCCTTAGGTCTGCCGTTGTTCTGTTATACCATTCACATTTCTACTTTAAGACTCCATGGCCATAACCTAACCAAACCCCTCGTTACCATCTAGTTCAGGCCCCGAAACAGTCGACAAGTCCATGATTGGAACGACGAGACGCTATAACCCCGACACCAAGATCATCGAATGGACGCGAAAGCCGTCGCAAGGCGCGAAACAGCCACCCGCTGACGTCAAAGACAGCACCATCTACCGGATCCACTCGGAGAAAGAGGCAAGGAAGCTCATCTTCCAGATCGGCACCTCCAACCCCGACCTGGCCGTCGAGGCCGCGCGGCTGGTGGCCGCAGACGTGGCTGGGATCGACGTGAATGCCGGATGCCCCAAGTCCTTCAGTACACACGACGGCATGGGCGCCGCCTTGCTCAAGACCCCAGACAAGCTCTGCGCTATCCTGGAGGCGCTAGTGAAGAACATAGCGCCCGAGTTCGAAATTGGGATCAGCGTCAAGATCAGGATCCTCTCGACACCAGCTGAAACCGAAGCCCTCGTCAGGCGACTAGTTGCCACGGGCATCACGGGGCTCACCGTCCACTGCCGGACGACGCCTATGCGGCCGCGCGAGCGTGCCATCCGCGGCCAGCTGCGCATGATCGCTAACATATGCCGCGAGGCGGGCGTCGCATGCGTAATGAATGGCGATGTAGAGAACCGCGACCAGGCCCTCGCACTTATGCGCGAGTACGACGTGGACGGGGCCATGATCGCGACGCAGGCAGAGAAGAATTCGAGCTGCTTCCGCGCGTGGGCCGACGGCGGGCTCGCGCCCTGGGAGGAGGTCGTCGAGCAGTACATGCGCTACGCCATGGACGTCGGCAACAAGTTCGGCAACACCAAGTTCCTGCTCTGCCAGCTGATCCCCGGCAAGTCGCCTGCCTACCGCGGCATCAGCACCTGTAAGAGCTACTCCAAAGTTTGCGAGCTGCTCGCCTTTCACCATCTCGCCGACCGCGCCCGCGAGGTTGATCTCTCCCTCGATATCGATCCGGATAACCCGGGCAAGAAGATAACAGCGAAGCCGGCCCAGAATGGGAGCGCGCTCGCTGCCGGAGGCCACATGGCTGAGTCCCGGTCTTCCGCCGCGCAGCACAAGAAGAGCCTCTCGGAACGTGGTGTCCAGGCGCAAGTGCAGGTACAACCACAGCCCGAGTCGCAGAAGGAGGTGTCGGCGGTTGAGGCCGTGGCAGCGGTATCTGCATAGAACAATTATAGATTCAGAGTGTTCCGTTGAACAAGGGGGGGTATTTGAAAACGGGGTAACAAGGGGAGGGATCAGGGGGGGGGGGGGATAAAAGGGTAAAAGGGGATGGGTTCACATAAGCATATGATGGCGTTAAGCAAGGAATACAAACACCTACCTACGACTATGTATATATATATATATTGCTTTTTATGACCGCATTTCGAATCACCACCATGAATCAAGGAAAAGATGTGTCGAAGAAGCTTATACTTCACATCGCTCACAGGAATTTTTTTATCACCCTGCCTGAATGCAAATACATACATACATGCGATACCGACGACATGGAAGATTTGGGGTCGAGAGTAGGTATACACACATACGATAATATCCATAAAGATATAGGTACTATAAACATATCACATGCGAGAAATGGTTCTTACGTAGGAAGAGAGGGGATTGTCTAGTTAGAAATTTCAGTTGGTTTTATTTTATTTTATTTTATTCTATTCTATTCTGTTTCATTTTATTTTTTGAAGAAAAGAAAAAGTACTCTCTTCGCAATAAGTCAATGGCAACAATAACGCCGTAATTAGGTAACTTCCACAAGAGACCTATGTACTTAGGTAGGTAGGTAGGTAGGTAGGGAAGAATATATTCATAACCATCATTCGCCTCTTTTTTCCTCATTTCCCCCTTCATAAGCGGGGGGATGTCCATCTCCCTCTCTTCTTCCCTTTTCATCCTTCAAAGTTCGATTATTTCCCCTTTGCTATTCATTTACCTCTTAAAACTTCTTATGTCCAAACCCCCAGCGATGGATGATTCATCAATCCGTCAATCAATCAATCCCCAGCTCTACACTACACCTTCTTCCCTTGCCTCAGCAGATCGGACACCTTAGGCGGGAGCACGAGGGCGGTCCTGTCGTTGCGGCGGTGGAAGTCGACGAGGGAGATGGCCGTCTTCTCGGGCAGGTCCTCGTGTATGAAGTGGCCGGCCTCGGGGAACACCTGCAGCGCGTATTTTCCTGTCGGGGGAATGGGTTAATGAATAAAAAGCACTGTAAATATATATATATATATATATATTTGAAAAGGGGGTAGGAGGGGTTGGGTTGGGTTGGGTTGGGGAGAGAGGAGATGAGTGCAGAAAGTAAATAAATACCTTGCATCTGCCCGATCGTCAGCTCCGTGTCGAGCCTATCCGTGCCCGCTAGAAGCAACAGCTTGCCCCCCCTTGCCTCGAGGAACTTCTTGCTGAGACCGACGAACCAGTTCTCCCAGAAGGGCTGGGTGGCGCCCAGGTCGGTACGCCATTTCCAGGGGCGCGGGTCATCACCACCACCGACACCAGTGCCCGTACCAGTACTACCGTTAGTTTTCTGGTCTTTGTTACTGCTACTACTATTAATATTCCCATTCTGCTTCTGCTGTTGGTCATCCTGTTGCTCCGGTTGCAGCGTCAGCAAGGCCGGCACGCTCGTGCGGGCCGAGACCGAGTTGCGTATGGTGCGCGAGCGCACGTGCCAGTCGATGCCGGCCTCGAGGGAGGCGAAGCCGGTGGGGCGGCTGGAGAGGTAGGTGTGCATGCTCTGGAGGGCATCGATGGCCGAGCCCTCGACGACGTCGAGCACGGCGTAGCCGAGCAGGACAGAGGCGCCTAGACGACCGGAGCGCGCGAGCTCGGTGACGACGGCACCGCCGAGAGAGTGCCCCACGAGGACAATGGGCGGCAGCTGGGCCCAGCGCATCTCGGCCCGGGTCAGCTGGATGGCGGAGAGTAGGTCCGCCGCCAGGGTCTCGAGGCGCAGGTCGAGGGCGCCGTCTCCCGGCACCATGGTCGACCCGTGGCCCCGGGCGTCCACCGATAGGATACCGGCGGTCGGCAGGCGCTTGCGGATCTCGTCGCCGACGACGGCGAAGGAGAGGCCCGAGGACCCGGCGCCGTGGTGCATGACGAAGAGGGCACCTTTGCCGACGGGCGAGGTGAGGTAGGCGTGGATGGTTGGGTTGCTGTGACTGCTCTCATCATGCAGGAACAGCTCCCGTTCGAAGTAGGTTGTCCATGGTATTTGCTGGAGGGTGCGCCCACGGGGATAACTGCTAGGGGTGCAGGGGGAAGACGACGGGTGTTAGTTTTTTGTTTTCTTTTTTGTTTTTTTGTTCTTTCTCCTAGACTACCACGGGTATATATATATATACTTATATTGGCATTTATAACAGTAAGAGGAAACAGACAGGTGAAGAACGACAAGATCAATCAACTTTACGGTTAAATCGAAGACGGAAAAGAAAAAAAAAAAAGAAGTGAGGGAATCGTGATATACATAAGATTATGAAATAGTATATTACCCCTGTGGCCTGGCAAAGAGGTTCTGGCTCGGTGACGGGATGACAGTGCCGGTAGAAGAGGCGGAGGAGGCAGAAGATGAATCGTCGTCGAAATGTTCGGGCAGGTCTGGGACAGTGCCCGTCTCTTCTTCATCGCGCTCGTCGAAGCTCTCTATGGGTAAGGAGCTCAGGCGGTTCTTAGCCCAGGCTTTCTGGAGGTCGCTCATGGTAAAATAGGGGACCGCCGATGAACGGAACCGGGGCGGGCGAGCAGCAGCGGATACTAGTAGAACGGCTGATTTCCCCAGGTGGATAGATAGGTAGCTGGAGGTAGAGAATGGTTAAGGGAACTGATAGAGGTCTCAATGCTAGTAAACCAACTAACCTAAGAGTCTGGCTACTTAAGTCCTTTTTCTGGTTTATTTACCTATGTCCAGTATTTTATTGACCTGATATAAGAGGTATAGCTTTCTTTTAGAATTCGCCTTGTTTTTCTCATCTGTAACAAGGGGTAGGTGGTACTATCATTATGAATAGTTTGTCTTGGTTCTGACCATTGCTGGGTAAAAAGGTATAGGTATAGGTAAGTGGGATGGATGGTGGATTACGTAGGTGGTGGATTTGGGGCATGGTATTAAAATACATACTACTTACCTAAGTTACCTAAATAAGGTTTATTTCAATACCTAGGTAGGTACATAGGTAAGGCAGGTAGGCACTTATCGTAGGTCTTCATGTGATGGGATGGCTGTTTAAATCGTAGAGTTTGGTCTGGTTTGCGTCGCTTGGCTATAAAACCACCAGCTTTTTTTTGGTGGGGTGATTATGACGGAGATGGTTCTATGTACCGTATGTACTACATAGTAGTACCTACCTACATATGTACATATGTATGTACATAGGATGTATGTAGGTATGTATGTAGGTAGTACCTAAACCCCCTCCCCCCACTATCTATAGGTTTACATAACCTAAGGTATTTTGTTTGTCGTGCTTGTTGTGCTTGTGTCTTGAGACGCTTCGTGATGATAAATATATGGACTTATTTCTTGCGCCATGACTCCTCAATCCAGGTCGACTGTTAGTTACATCTTGTAGCTCCATGTTATAATACTTGGAAGAAAACAAATTGAGTGATGACTGCATGAGTTGCATCTCATTATCACCCTGCTCTGTTATTGGAACCCTCATCATGGCCACAAGTTTTGTATACTGTTTCCCAAATTCACCATCGGGAAGTAGTTGAAAAGGAAGAAGAAAAAATCAACCATGGTCCGAAAACTCGTCACCGTACGCACAATAACGGCCATCCGCCCCATCCAGGGCGCCGACCGGATCGAAACTTCTGTCCTTGACGGCTGGTCCAGCGTAGTGCCTAAGGGGCAATTCCGCCCCGGCGACGCTGCCGTCTTCTTCGAGGAGGCGCCGGGGTTCCTCAAGTTCGAAGTAGCCTCGGAGAAAGTATCGCCTAGACTTAGAGGGATGGCGTCCCCGTCGATGCCCATGCCAACCTTCATGTGTAGGACAGATCAGGAGACGACAAAGATGGATGGGTCTTCGATGACGGTGTATTTCGTGCGCCGCGATAGTCCGCTGATAGATGATTTCCGGTCCGTGGACGTGGTAAACCGGCAGGCAATGCTTCCTTCGAATGGGTGTTTTGGTGTCTGTTCGAGGAATATTGAACTGCCCCAGAAGCTGTCAAGAATAAATCGGAATATCGCAATACAAGGAGAGCTCCATGGATGCACGATACAGAGTAATTTCGAGGGGGTTCCCAAGGGGTTTCACGACTTCTTTGTTATCTCCGTGTTGGATATTGATAGGCAAAGGTACATGAAACCGAGAGAAACTGAGGATATGGCGAGCCAACTCGGCTTGAAACATATGCCGATTGTAGGCTATCACCGCCTGCGTGCTGTGGCTACAAACGTACAGGAACTCCTCTCAAGGGCTGGTGGTGTAGGACTCAATGGAAGAAAGCGTGAGGGTATTGTATGGAAGCATGTGGATGGCAACTTTAGTTTCAAGCCATCTCGAACTATTATTTACTCAAACATGGAGAATGAGCCACTGTATAATACCAGTGTATCTTTCAAACGAGAAACTCCCAGGTCAATACATCTGGGAGGTTAGTCTGATAGGTAGAAAATATTGTATCATCGTCATATACAAGACTGCTATAACCGACCTTTTCAGTTGAGGTCTAGTTGGGGTTGGGATCTTCACAAGATATCAATCTCCTATAGTTATCGGGCACGAGTCTATCTGGAATACGTATCGCCTTCTGGAACCCTATCAGATGTTTCCTGGGGACTACTTGTGCGAGCTTTTCTAATGTCTCGATTAGGCCTTGACTGTAACATCCGATTTGGCATGGTGTCATTGCCGCTCACGACTGGCTACACCTAATGCTGCAGGTTGTTCCTCACATCTCGTCACGGCAGGATTTCCTTTGCAACCAGGAAGGAAAGGACAGGAGATTAACTCGAACCTTCTCCCATCTCCTGGCGTAGTTAGTTAGCACAAGCCAGTGAAGCGGCATGGCTATTTTGTTAGCGGCATCGCCCGCAACCATGTCCAGGTACCCTTGATATATATCAATATATATATCTAAAGGGGTATAACGGCATAGACTCAGAATAGGGGTTCGTGGCCACTAAATGAAACGGGCAGATGGATGGATCATCAACCTATTCCTGTAGGTTTAATACCGTGTCCAAATACAACCCCGCATAGACGACCATACAACACGGCAAGGCGAGTATGCGTGTTAACGTTCATAACGGCTTCTGCCTATACGGCTTCATATGACTTCAGCACGGGCAGAATCAACTAAGGGTTTAGCGTCAGACCATCGGAGGATGACGATATCACCATAACGGCCGTTCATACCGCCATCCGTGTCGGTCCCACGGCCCTCGACGAGCGTATCTTTTAGCAGGCGCAGGAAGACGGCAGTATCGAGGTCTGGGGTGTCGATCATGCTGATATTGCCGGCCGTGTCGTTTAGGTTCTGGAGGGTCTGGGGGAAGGAGGATAGAAAAGACGACAGATAATGGTTATGCAGTAAGGCCTGGTGCCGAGTTGCATATGCAAGTTCGGTATCGGAAAGCCGTGCTCGAAGGACGGGCGTGGATAGGTAGTGCAGAGTGTGCTTGTCGATCTGACCAACATGATGGATTAGCTTTGGCCGGTATTACCCCTTAACCCCCCACCACAAGTGCCAATTCCCGGTTCGTACCTTGGCTATCCTCGCCCTCAAGTAGCTCCTCACGATGAATTTGTATCGCTCGAGCTCGGTCTGTATGACTATCAGGGCGAAGTTGGTCTTTGGGTCCATGTCGCCGGTCATTTCCTCAATCTTCTCGATCTGCTGCTTGATGCGCTCGTTGATACGTTCGAACAGGCCATCGGCCGGCCAGCTGTGTAAGTTGAGTGGCTTGTCAGCGTTTGATGTAAAGCATTGCCCTCCTTCTTCTGCCTCCCCTTCCCCTCCCTTCCATTTCCCTTTCCTTTCCTCTCCAAAGAGGCGGGTTTCTAGAGCGGTTCAATACGTACTTGAGCAGCTCGGGCGATGATCTTTCTGCCACCCAAGCGCGTGTCAGGGCTTGGAGATCGCGCGTCTCTTCGGGGATGGCATAGCTGGCCGGATCGACCTCGCGCAAGATATCGTCGATATCCATTGCGTCGTCGCCTGCATCAACTCTATATTCGCTCTCACGAAATGGATTAAGTAGATAGATACCTGATTATAGGTTTTATACAGACAGCAAAAAAAAGAAAGAAGAAAAAGAAACCCCAAAATAGCCTGTAAATTTTGTATATTGCATGTGATGTAGGTAGCTAGATACTATGTTAGTGGTAGTGAATGCAATTGTTGGAAATGGACATGGAATTGGAAATGGACCTACGTAGAAGTAAGTACTACCTAAGCACCTGAGTTGGTGGTGGGGTAGGAAAACGACCGATCGCCGACGCGACCTGACCTCGGGAGGGAGAGAGAGAGTTCGACTTGACCCCTGCCAAGAAAGAGCCTGAGAGAACCTTGAAAAGCACGGGCCATTTAAATTATGTAGGTAACCTTACCTATGTACTACCATCAAGGAAACTCAGATCTTGTCAACCTCAACTTAAACATTTAACCTACACTATTAAACCACCTACCTACATCCTACTTACTTACCTACCTCCAGCCTTACCTACCCTGATGTGCACCAGACTGTACGGAGTAGATATACCTAGTACAAGTCATTTGGCTCGTACTGGCGAGTTGATCAATTAAAGGGCCATACCAAGTTGTAATTGGCTCTTGGTGGACCAACCGACAAGCCAAAAGTCACAGACAAACCCTGGACCCCAGCCTAAGCTTAGCCTAGGTAACTTACTGGATTCCAATGCTTTGACCAATGCTTTGAATGCATACTGGATCGATGCCCGCTCATCACCAACCACTCACTTATTTCTCACCATCCCGGCAGTGAAAAGAGGGAAAGCCGGGGCGACATCGTATTCTGACCTCTCCAACATGACTGGCCAGCCAAACTGTGTACATCTGCTAGAAAATAAGAGACAGAATGAGGGAGTAACCTTGACAAGGCACAAGAGGATCTTATTAAAACTAGCCGAACCTCGGATGTACACATCAAGATCCACGCCCCCCAAGTCCCGCGCCAAACGAGGGTTATGAGGAAAAAGCAAAGACGGTGACCTCAAAGTCTTGACGTGAATAATAAGACCCGGCTTAGCTATATTTAATATGCACCTCTCTCTTCTCTTTCCAGGAGCTTTTGCACCGACACCTTGGATCTATGTCACTCGCATTTGTCATCACAGCCCATATGCGGGCATAGGTGCTATCGCCCACAGAACAAGCAACGACTAGACAGGGGATGACCACACACGGTGGGTAGCATCTCACACACCATCGCGGACGTGAAACCCGAGAACCAGAACAACAAGCTTTCCCAACGATATTATCAGCATCATCATCATCACCATCACCATCGTTGTCCCGCGCTCTGCTGAACTGAGTATACCGCACCCTGCTTGCCTACCCTCTCCTCCCCTCCCTCCCGTAGTATCTGTACCCAGCCGGCATCTTACAGCCGAGGGGACATCTAGCCTAGCCCTATTCTATTCTGTGTTCTCATCCCGGCCCCGATCTAGGAAGCTCTACGCGACTTGTCTCTCCTTTCTCATCTCACTTATAGCTTTTCTCTCTGCTTTCACTCACACCCTCACTCACTCAATCACACTTTTTGATAACACGATTACCTCCCCCCCCCTTACTACCCCCTCCCATCCCTCCCTACAGAAAAAAAAACCCCCTGCCGAAACAATGGGTAAGGACGATGACGGTGATGTGCCTCCCCCCTTATACACCACTTACCAGGCGGACTTGTACAATCGGGGTATCTTGGAGCGGACCCCTCCCCCGATGACCACGGATCCCAATAAGCTGAGGGCCCAGGCCAAGCGAGTGATGCGTCCCGAGGCTTTTGATTATATCGCCGGGGGCGCCGGCGAAGGGGCTACCATGGATGCTAACCGCCTGGCCTTTCGCCAGTGGAAGATCATCCCTCGAATGATGCGGCCAGCAGCTCCCAGAGATCTCAAGGTGGAGCTCTTTGGCGAACAGTACGGTACGTTTTGAAAGTGATTTTATAATTTATTTTTTCCCTCCCATCTTTACAATGGTGGTGGTGGTTGTGGCGGTGGCGGTGGTGGGTTATTTGGGTGGGTTATTTGTTGTTGTTGGCCGGGAGTTGACGTACGTACGATGAACGATGACGATTTATGATGACGACGCCGGCTCACACTTTGAATCACACACAAAGATACTCCTGTCCTCTGCGCTCCTGCAGGGGTCCAGGAAGTCTACCACGCCGATAAAGAAGTTGGTACGGCACGTGCGTGCGCCGAGCTTAGCGTGCCCTTCGTGATGAGTACCGCCTCGACGAGCACGATCCAGGAGGTCGCGGGCGCCAGCGGCGACACCGGACACCGCTGGTTCCAGTTGTACTGGCCCGCGGACGACGAGATCACCGCGTCCCTCCTGCAAACCGCCTGGGATGCCGGCTTCCGTGTTCTCGTCGTGACCCTGGATACGGTCCGCTTGGCCTGGAGGCCCAGCGACCTCGATCGCACCTTCCTGCCCTTCGCCCTCGGCCAGGGCAATATCGTCGGCTACCGTGACCCCGTCTTCCGCCGAAAGTTCGCCGCTTGGAGCGATGGCGACACTCCCGAGGAGAGCCCCATGCTCGCAGCGCGCTACTGGCTTAGCGAGATCTTCTCGGGCAACAACCGCTCGTGGGAGGAACTCCCCCTGCTCAAGCGCCTCTGGCCTGGTCCCGTGGTTGTGAAAGGGGTCCAACACCCGGAAGACGCGCGCTTGGCAACACGATACGGCGCCGACGGTATCATCGTCAGCAACCATGGCGGCCGCCAGGTCGACGGTGCCGTTGGCTCCCTCGAGATGCTGCCCGACGTGGTAGCGGCCGTGGAGGGCCAGAATGTACCGGTGCTCTTCGACTCGGGCGTGCGCACGGGCGCCGACATCTTCAAGGCCCTGAGCCTCGGCGCCCGCGCCGTGCTGGTCGGACGCCCCGTCCTCTACGGTCTCGGCATCGCCGGTTGCAACGGTGTCAGGCACGTCCTCGCCTCCCTGCTCGCCGACCTCGACGGCACCATGCTGCTCGCCGGCGTGCGCAGCGTGAAGGACCTGGGCCCGGAGAACCTGAGGAGGGTCGCGTATGGAGGGGACGTTAAGGCTAATCTTTGATATATGTATATATATAATATATGCATATGTGTAAATGCGAGAGATAGGGGAAATATGGGGGGTTTGGGGGGTGTGTGTGATTTGCTTTTCTTTTTTTTCTTTTTTGCATGCATGAGTAAATGGAGTCTATTACTACTGCTGTTGTTTAGGATTAGGAAAAAAATTCGTGGAGTCTCGAGATTCTTTTCTTTTCACACGGAGATCCACACGGAGAGAGAGAGAGAGAGAGAGAGAGAGTTCACGCATAGACATACATAAGACAGGATGTAGGTATTTAACACTACATATACGTTTGAGGAGGCCCTTGCCCTTGCCCTTGCCCTCTGTACATGCAACTCGGATCATTAGACTTGGAGCTGTATGTACATAGACATCAATACCCCCTCGTATTGAAACTAACAATTGCAATTGCAAACCAAGCTATACATACATACATACATACATCAGACACACACAGTATGGCGAGACCTATCGCAACTATTTATCAACGAAAAAGCCCTTGGCGTGAGTAAGTAATAGACGCTTTTTTCTTTTTTTTTCTTTTCTTTTTGAATCGGGGCAAGTACCTAAGCAAGCGTCTAGATTATATAAAATTGAAGAACCGTAGCATACTATCATCTATCGTGTGGCGGACATGACAGAGAGACAGACGGAATGGAAATGAATAGGTCTCATCACATAGAGTTCCTCGTACGTAGTACATTGCTTTTCCATCTTGCCTCCTCGCACCTCGCGAGGAGTAGCCATTGTATGCATGTATGTATGTATGCATGATTATGTCAACGTATTGTGTGCGTGTTTATGCGTTATCTTGTGTTGTGTTTGTGTATGTCCATGTCATGCCATGCGGGCTAGGATGTAGATAAGTAGGGTTTAAAAAACGTTAAGGCCGTAAATAAGAAAAAAGGACAAAAAAAAAGAAAGAAAAGAAACCATGATATCTCATTCCCTCTCTTTCTCTTTCTCTTTGCCCTTCCCAAGTCCCGAGTTACTACTATCAGAGATAGCATAAAAAACCAGTATTCCCAAACCAAGTCCCGGCTCTCCTTTAAATGTTTGTCTGTCCCTAACACCTCCTTCCATAATTTCTAACAGGTTACAATAGAAGGTACTAGCTTTATATAGAGACAAAACCCGCCTTCATCCGATGAACTCCGTGCTTACCAAAGCTTCCCAAGGCTTTCCCGTCTCCCAAGATCTTTGCATCAGCCGACGCGCGTTATGGACCTAGAAAGAAAGACACATGTGTTAGAGAATATAATTATTTATCAAAATTATGCGACCGTGGTTCTCGTCTCGCCAGGGAGAGGGGAAAGTGGCACGGGTGAAGAAAAACTTGCCTGGGTCATGCCATGATTCTCTGCCACTATAAACCTCGTCAGTATGAGTTCCCTGTGGCCCTCATCTCGGGCATCACATCCCGCGGTGAACATAGGAAAAAGTAGGCACGATTCCGCCGTTCCACCGGGGCGAATGCGCCCAATACATGAAATGATTCTTTCCACGGCGGTTTGGACGGCCTTGTCGTCGGACGGACGCCCCATAATTCTGCGGTACAGATGAACCAGCCCGGCCCAGTGGAACGCCGCATTTGTCGCCTCCATTTCCTTTCTATCCCACTTTTCAACATCTCCTTTCTTGTGGATGTGTTTGCAGGGTACTGGTGGCTGGAGCATGCTGTCCGTAACCGCATTCTCAAGCTTCAAGGCCTGCTCAACAACTTCCTCGCTCGGTTCCCAGTCGGTGTTAACGTGGAGGCCGTCTCCGATACGTTCGGCATCACACTTTCGAGCTAGATCGGCAATCTTGGCCAGGAGGTAGATATACCGTGTAGTAAAACCCATGATGCAGTCTATCTCATCATACCCATCCATAATATCGTCGACTTCGTAATCGAATATCCACGCCGACGAGGAACCTTTCGGGCCTCCACAAAGACTGCCTATCACGTCGAGATACGCAGCCCAGCTCCAGAGGAAAGAGCAAACTTGATCCTCTCGGAAGTTCGTCTGCATTCCGTGCAGACCTCCGGGCCGGACGGTTATGAGCTCTCTCGCAAGGCTTAGATGCTTCTGCCACGGTATGTCATATCCGAAGATCTTAGGAGATACTATCTCAAGCGAGGCAAGCATAATGGCTGTAGCGAGGTTGGCGTTTGAGAAATTTCTATCTGGGTCATCTAGAGCTTGACGAAGGCCGGGGAATATGTCGTCTACCCAAAAAGCAATCCTCAATGTCGGTTCCGGGTGGTTAAGAACGCGTGCTCTATGGGAGGCTATTCAACACGCATGAGTAAATCAAAAACATACCAGCAAGTTGGTATATCTTACCAGAATATGCTAACAACAAAGCAAGAAGGTTATCGTTGTTAACTGCCATCTCGGGGAGAATTGTACGAAACGGATTGGCATGCGGGTCGTCGTAAGGAACGAGAACTTTCCACTTGTCAGTATATTAAGTAAATAGAGAGCTTTTCAAGTGCTTTTCAAGTGCTTTATATTACCTCGGGCTGTATGGTTCAAAAAGTGATGCTATGGACAGGTAAGAGTTCAAGCTTCAACTAGCTGCGTAATGAATTAACTTACGAAATACTGTATAATCTATTAGTATAAAGCGGCACAATTGGAAACATTTAGGGCATGACATTACGTACCAGAAGATTCATAGGATTCTCGGTCAACCTGGGTGGGCGTCAGTATACATACATAGCACGATCTCACGACCCCGGAATTGACCATACTTTGACGGAAGCGGCTCCAAATTTCGAGGGATGTAGATAGAGACAGGTCTAGAATAGTAGCCACCATCTTCATCATTTGAGTCGTTGGTTTCAACGCCAAACCCGAACTCATTCCAGAAGAAATCCTCCGGCGAGTGGCCAGACGGAGTATCGAGAAATTCACGTTGAAGTAGAGGCGATGACCCCGTGATGGCGTTCATATCGTCGTTCTTCCCTAAATCACGATCGGGAATTCCTCGATCAACACCGTAGTAAGTTGGCTCGGCCGATTGTCGCGTCCGAGTATCTAATGGCGGGAGCATAGTCCTTGCATGGCCGGTGGCTTCATCCGATAGCCCGCGGAGGCTCGGAGGCCCGGCCAAGAGCGAATTCACGGAAAGACGTCTGACATCTGGCGATGCGGCTACCTGCTGGTCAGCCCGAGTGCTCTGTCGTTGGTCTTCATCACTGTACGTCGAGGGAGTCGTAGGAGTGAGAGGAGACGCAACGGACACACCGGAGCTTACGGAAAACCGGAAAGTGGCTGATGTCGAATCTACCGTCGAGCTGTGCGAAGAGTAGGGCCTTTTTTCGGTAGGATCAGCCGGCTGAGTATCGGACTTCAGCTTTGCTCGTTTATTTGGTGGCTGAGAAAGCTCGGGCTCATCAACCGGCCTCGGTGCTGTGCCAGCGAAGGACGCCGGCGTCTGAAGGGCTTCCTTTTGGCTTTCGCATGCTGGCTGACTTGTCGGATTGGTCAGAGGCTCAAGCCGCCGGGTTCCCGGGGCATCCCCAAGCGGATACTGGTGAACCAGTTTGAATCCCTTGGCTGGCACTGAAGGAGACGGAACTTCCGGACCAAAGTCGATAAGGCCGGCCTCGGGCCTCCTTCCTCTTCGGCCCTCCCAGTTTAAACGTATGCTGTAGTCGCATGTTTCGCCAGTCCTCTGACAACTTTTTCAACGAGTAGCATTAGCAGGTGATAAGAGGGGTTTAGCTGAAGTCCCCGGGAAGAGGGGGGAAGAGAAGGGGGGTTATGGATTATACGACTTATGAGATTCTAAACGAGGTATACTTCACAAGGACAACAAAAGGAGGGGAGTATATATTTACTTTAAGCAACTCGGGTGTTCCTCTCCACATTTAATCTTGCGGCTCTTGCAAGGCCTTGATAAGGTGAGTTGTCAGCCTAATGATCACGATGAGGGGAGAAAAAAAAATAAACAAGGTGAGATTCTCATGACGAACCAACATCCATTTCGACTTCGCCTTTTAGGTTCTGGTGCGCCGGGCTTTTTTGGCCGTGGCATTCTATACCTTTTGACGTCCTGTTTACTTTTGATTTCTTCTTCGTCTTCGGTGAGTCGTTAAACTAAGGGGAGGAAATTGCTTGAGCACAATATCCCTTTGGATGCCGTCGACCGTCGATCATGATCGATAAGCCAATCCTCTTGTTGCCAAGCTATGTGTGTGTATTATAGATAGTGTTATGTTCTGTTCGTTGTTTGCCGGGGGGGAAACGGGTGTTGACGGGAATGACGCGAATGGCCTCTGGGTGTGGGATACAATAGATAGATTCGGCGATGCACATAGGTTAGATAAGTGGTGGGCGGGTTGAAGTGGCGACTCGCACAAGTTTATTCCAAGTTCTGGTTATCCAGAACTAAGCTGGGGTGTTGAGGTGGATTGGAAAATGAGGAGTTGCTTGAAAGTAAGTAGTAGTGTTAGAGGTCTACTATGTATGTTAGGTTATGTAGCACTTGAGGTACCTAAAGTACTGTACCGAATGAAAGTAAGTATGTACCTCCTCTTTGGGTACTACCTGCAAACCACCTGCACCACCTAACCTACACTACATCCTACTACTATGAAGCCAAGTTGCTGCTAACTTGAACCTACTAGTCATGTAGGTTTGACTACTGTGGTAGTATATCCGAGATAAGACCCAGACCAAGATGCTACTTAGTCCCATTTGATTGACCGGGCCTATGAATTGCGGAGAACCGGTCTTTCTGGTATGGCGCCAATGGGCCACCGCTGCAGCCCCTAATGCATCCCACGTGCAACGCTCACTGTCTATATTTCTGCACCACTCCCACTGTAGCGGGTGAGCCAGCGGGCTTATCATTGGCCTGCTGACTCCGCATCCCAACCATAACCTGCCATACTTATCCCGTTATCATTGCTTTTTTTTTTGTTAATTTTTTTTATGTTCCCCCTCTGACGAGTCCCTTGAACCAATATGAAATCTTCTTATTAATTACCTCTCCCGGCCAGACCCAACGCCCTGCGAGCCCTGCCGCTGCTGCCCTGCTCTCTTCAACTACATAGCCCAGAACCCCTTCTCTCCTGTCACACTCGGGCGCAAGTGACTCGTGACCCCAAGTGATCGACACCGGAAGCTAATTAATCGAGTCTCTGCGTAACTGTGCCGTGAACACACACACCTCTGTTGTTGTATAGGCTATCTATGATATATCGATATTCAAGATCTTTATGTCCTCCTCCGGCTTCTCCTTGTACGTGCGTGCGTTTTCTATCTTGTGCACCACATCCAATCCCTGCACCGCACGTCCAAATATAGTGTGCTTGTTGTCAAGCCACGGCGTCTTCTCCGTCGTGATGAAGAACTGGCTGCCGTTGGTGTTGGGCCCCGCGTTGGCCATGCTGACCGTGTAGGGTTTGTCGTGTTTCAGCGTGCTAAACTCGTCCTCGAACTCCTTGCCCCATATGCTCTCTCCTCCTGTGCCATCGCCCAGCGGGTCGCCTCCTTGTATCATGAACTTGCGGATCACCCGGTGGAAAATGGTACCGTTATAATAGCCCCTCTTTGAATGGGTGACGAAGTTCTCCACGGCTTTTGGTGCAGCATCCGGGAATAACCGGATGTGGATATCACCATACGTCGTATGGATGATGGCCGCCGTCCCTGTCTCTGCTGTCTTCTTCTGAGCAGCCTTCTTCGGATTTAGTATCGTCGGTTTTTCGTTTTGCACGTCTCTCTCCGATCGCGATATCTCTTCCTCGTTTGTAAACATGTAGAACCGCACCTTGCCCACGGCTGTCGCAATGAGGATGGGATCCCTGACCTCGGATTCCTGTAGGAGGGGGTTGTTTGACGCCGCCATCTCTACCGTCGTCACACCCTTCTTCTGAGGCTGACCTTGGTACAGAGCTAGATGGACAGGGCGGATGTGCTCATCCTTCCCATACACCTTGACCACCCGATTCGTAAGCGTGTTCAGCACCTTAACTCCGAACATAGACCCGTATAGAATAAAATGGCCGCTTTCGTCGAAGATGACGTTGACTTTGTTTCGGAGAGGCGTAGACTCGATCTCACGTTCAGCGGCAAGTCGTCGGCCAAAATCGACGTCGTCTAGTTTTTGCATGGCCGTCCCGGCTTGCTGCATCTCCGCAATGACCTGCAAGGACTCGTCGTACGTCCGGTATAGCTTCGCCGATGCGAACTCGAAAACTCGGATTTTACGATCGGGTGTCGAGTAGGCTACAAACTGATGGCCCGATGGCGAGATGGACAGCGACACCGGTACGGACTTTGCCTTTTTGAAATCGAAAAGATTGGTAGAGCTCTTGTATTGGAAGACGTTATCGGGTTTCTCGTAATTGGCATTCGGCGACCAGTATTCGAGCATGCCACTCTCGTCAGCTGATACGACGCAGTCGAACGCGTCGTTAAAAGCCATGACGGATACAACGCTTCGATGCAAGCCCTTTATCGTGTGTATCGGTGCCTGGTTCTCGCCCCGGCCGTCGTAGATGTAGATCTGGGGGGATGAATCGTCCGAGACGGCTAAAAGAGGGAGGGAAGCTCCGCGTTTATGCGCCCAGCAGATGCATCTGGGGGTGTACTCCAAGCTGAGGGTTGACAGAAGATCGAAGGTAAGCACGTCGAATATTTTGATGGTCTTGTCGGCGCCGGCTGTCGCAAAGCTTCGGCCGTCGTAGCTCACAGAGACGGACCGTACCTCGCCCTGGTGTGCCTTGAACTCCTTGACAAACTCAATGCCCTGGGCCGCCTTCTTCCAGAACTTGACAACGCCATCAACCGAGCTCGTTATGAGGAAGTCGGTCCGTGTCATGTTGACAAAGGAGAGCTGCTCCTTGTGCATCAGTGACTTGGAATATCGCGCGGACTTGGGCAAGGCCTCGATATACAGCTTTTCGTAGGGCAACACACGGCGCTTCTTCTTGGGGGCAGCGGAGGTCGAAGGGAGTTGAGGCCCCATGTCGTCGTCCGAGGAGCTGTCTGTAGAATGGTTAATTCAGCTGTTGTCGCATTCATTGTTGACGTGTAAATAGTTGTCAAGATCAAAAACTCACCGTCTTCATTTTGATCAACGGAGTCCGCATGACTTCTTTTTTTACTTGCTTCCGCCATTCATTAAGTTTTGCAAGAAGTGTTGTTGGCTATTTTATTGAGAGGGAACTGGGTAGGCAGGTTTGTCTCTACCGTAGGTAGTAGCATTCAGATACATAGTATGGAGTAGGTAGGTGTAACGTCTATCTTAGCTTAAGCTAGGAGCTTTAGCTCGTAATACTAGGTGCTAAAACTTTTTTTTTCCTTGGGTTGGGCCTATTCCGTATTCAGACTAATGTAGCAGAGAACAACGGAGCTAGAAGATGCTGATGTCCCCACCATCACTCGATAAGTAAGGTACCTGAACGAAAAAGTGGCATGGGGGTGCCATCAAATCATGAGCTCCAAGCTTCAATATCCATGTAGCCGGGTCGATTATGTGCTGGACTGAGAGTTGACCAACAAAGATGGGCAAGATGGAGGTCTGGGATTGGCCAAAGCCCATCAGTGAAATCCCATTCAACACATTATTGACTGCTTACATAACTTGAGAGACCTAGATCCCTCGGCAGGGCTGGTGGAGGCTTGGGTACATGGAACTGCATAGCGCCATCAGATGCTGTCGTCGGGATTTACGAGCTGTCCGAGAAGCTCAGAATCTCCCCCTGTCTGGATCAAATCACTTTTCTAGCAGGCTCTTTTATTCTTTTTCTTTTTCTTTCCTATTTCCTTTCTTTCTGGGTTGCTTTCTTAGGTATTTTAATGTTTTTGTTTTTTTTTAGACATCTACATATTTCATCCGATACAGACCAGTTTGAGACACCCACAACTACCTAGACCAACCTACCACCCACACCGTTATTCATCATGGCTAAGCATCCTTTGCAGAGGTTCGCCTCGCCGTCGAGACAGCTTTCCTTCCTACTGCATACAGCCGGCGTGGCCTCCTTCGCTGCATCGTTTAGATTTCTCAATGGATGGGACACCCCGATGGCGGTCTCCTTCGGCGGAAACTACCAATTCCTTACCATAATCGGTCTTTCTTTAGCATCCATCACTTTCGTCGTTGGGCTGCTAGCCGATATAACACTGTCTCCCCGGTTGTTCAAAGTCAAAAACATGCTCTCTGTCTGTTCCACGCCTCTAGAGGTGCTGGTCAGCATATTATATTGGGGACTCTGTGCTATCGACAAGAATCTGGTGATACCCCCTGAATTCAAGCTCGACTTCCTACCCGACTTTGGTTTTCACGCCGCTCCCGCCCTGTTTCTGTCTTTGGACCTCCTCTTAGTCAGCCCGCCGTGGACGATCCATGGCTACTCTGCCATGGCACTAAGTCAAGCTCTAGCTCTCCTATACTGGTCTTGGGTTGAATATTGCTTTTCTCACAACGGCTGGTATGTTGTCAAGGCACCACCTCCACATGTCCCCCTTTTAGCTGATCGTGCATAGGTATCCTTACCCTATTTTTGACATACTAAACACCTGGCAACGTGCTGTGTTGTTTACCGTGTCTGCATTGCTGATGACGGGGAGCTCTATGGCTTTGAAGTGGGTTTATGGGAAGGTTAATGGTATAGAGAAGTTCAAGAAAGAGGCAGTGACCAACCCAGCAGGTATAAAAGCCAAGGACCAATGAATGTGTCACGGGGATTCATATAGAGAAAATAGACGGACGGCGTTGAAGGTACCTGCAGTCCTTGCCCGGTAAGAAAATGCCTCATTGTACATTTACATTGCCTATTGCATGTCATCCACCCTGCCAATAATGAAATGTTAGAATGTCAGAATGTCAACAGCACCGGTTTCTACGTACATACCTACTAGTTAGCTGATATGTATTAAGTACTTAAGTAGTATGTAGTAGTTAGAGATGGTCGGTCTAATACGGAGCCGCTGATTGGGTGAATATCTCTGTGCATACCCTACAACGATAACTCGCATTGATACATATAGATAGCTACGCGCAGTTTTACCTAACCTACCTAATGTACTACTTAACTTGTGTGTATAACCTATTAATGTAGTGTAGACCCCGCCATTGGGATGAACCCCTCTCTGTAACCTACATAGTAAGTACCTAACCTTTAGGTATGTACATCATATTGTATTGCATGTACGTACCTACTTCTGAGTACCTTGCACTACTAGGTACCTACAGTATGTATCTATGCCCCAGTCTTCTCTTCGGCCCCACTATGACACATTTTCTAAATGTGACTGAATGACACACTCTTCTTCACTTCGAGGGAAGCATAAGATAATTTTGTTTTCTCTTGCCACTAGTCGCCAATTGTTAGACATTGTCATTGTTGTTTGACCCTGTCTGTCTCTATATATACGATTCCCAGTTGTAATTGATCATTTCAACTCGGCCTCTGTAGGCTCAACTAGGCCCACTATGTCTGTAAGTGCTCTCCCAGTTGAGTCGGGTTGAGTATCGCGCAAAAGCTCTGATCGACGACTGACTGACCTGTACTTAGAGCTCCTTCTTCATTGAAAACAAGGATGTGGGCAACAAGGACAAGATCCAAGACTGGAGAAGTGAGCACACATCAACGAGCGGCGCCTCAGCAAGAATGCTAATTGAATTATTTCTTAGTTCGCGGCTATAATCCCCTAACCGCCCCAGATCTTCTCCAACACGAGGTCCCTCTAACACCAAACTCGCGTAAGACAGTGGTTGAAAGCCGTGCAGAGGTCGAGGCGGTAGTCAATGGAGTAGATGAGAAGCAGAGACTGCTCGTCATCATCGGCCCCTGCTCGATCCACGACCCCGAAGCCGCGCTCCAGTATTGCGATATGCTACTGAGAGAGAAGGAGAAGCACAAGGATGAACTACTGATCGTCATGAGGTCCTACCTTGAGAAGCCTAGAACGACGGTGGGCTGGAAGGGTCTCATCAATGATCCAGATATCGATAATAGCTTCCAGATGAACAAGGGCCTACGTTTGTCAAGACAGCTCTTCGTCGATCTGACGGACAAGGGCATGCCCATTGCCAGCGAAATGCTGGACACTATCTCACCTCAGTTTTTGGCAGATTGTCTATCGGTAGGCGCAGTTGGCGCAAGAACAACCGAGAGTCAGTTGCACCGTGAGCTCGCGAGTGGCCTCTCGTTCCCCGTCGGGTTCAAAAATGGAACCGACGGAACGCTAGGTGTTGCGATCGATGCTATCGGCGCTGTCAAGCATCCTCATCACTTCCTCTCCGTCACCAAGCCCGGCGTCGTGGCCATCGTCGGCACCGTAGGTAACGAGGATTGCTTTGTCATTCTGCGAGGAGGGAAACGTGGCACGAACTACGATGCGAAGAGCATCGCAGAGGCTAAAGCGGCTCTCGAGAAGGCTGGCCTGCGGCAGCGGCTCATGGTCGACTGCAGCCATGGCAACTCGGAGAAAAACCACAAGAATCAGCCCAAGGTTGCTGCCAGTATTGCAGAGCAGATGGCAAATGGCGAGACGGGGATTATGGGTGTCATGATCGAGAGTAATATCAATGAAGGTAAGGACATTTCTTCTTCTTCTTTTTCTTCTTCTTCTCAGTTGATTACCAGACATTGAGCTAACCACCTCGTAGGGAACCAAAAGGTACCAAAGGAAGGCAAGGCCGGATTACAGTTCGGCGTCAGTATTACGGATGCTTGCATTGGCTGGGAGGATACTGTGTCAGTGCTCGACACACTTGCCGATGCTGTCAAGAAGCGAAGAAAGGTGACGAGCGCTAATGGCCACTCGTGAGCGGAAAACATATGCGGTTTGTTATTCTCGGGTTGATAATTTCAATATTATGGAAGGTCTTCTATATGTATATAAAAAGGAAAAGGGGCGGGGGGGGTAAAAAAAAAAGAAAAAAAAAGGAAGATGGTAAAATTGGTATATTGAACAGTGTAATTCACCGACCACAATTGACCCAAGTACCAGATACATCCATGTAACCCACCTAGTGTATTGTATGTATGTACGGAGTACGACATCGTGGCTGGGTTCTTGGCGAGATGGGCGGGTCACGTGGTGGGTTGACAGGCCGCTGAGGTCAGCTCAGCCAATAGGATACAGGGATTTCCAATTGCTTCAAGCACTGAGCACTTTTTCAAATGTTCCACCCAAATGTTCGGCCCAGCTTGAATCCTCACCAAACGACTACGACGAACCACCCGAGCACCCAATTGACTTGTCAGCCTGCTTGTGGCACTTCCTACAGAAGAGTAGAAGCTTGCCCAACATGTTGGCAAGATCGTGCCTGCGCTCCACGCGCCTCTTCAACCAAGCCCGAAATGGCGCGAACACTTTCACCAAGGTACGAAATTGGCCCGGAACCCGGCTCTATTAAGTAGTGTGTGTCGAGCCTTCAGGTCTCTGACTCGAACCATCTGAACCTGAATCTGAACCTGAGCCTGAGCCTGAGCCTGAGCTGCCGTGTCATGACTGTCTGCTCGCTGCGAAACACAAGCTGATAAGGAATAACCCCTAGCGATCGTTTTCCACCTCCGGCTCCGGCGCCTCTACCGAATCCCCCACCAAGCTCAACATCGCCGCCGTCGCCTCGACAGCCCTAGCTGTTGGCTCGGTGGCCTGGTACTACCATCTCTATGGACCTACCGCACACGCCATGACCTTGGCCGAGGAAGGGTGAGTGTTGAGTGTTGAGTATTGAGTATTGAGTATTGCGTGTTGGGTACTCAGGGTACGGTGGAGTGTGGTTAGCTGACCAGCTGCATCAGTCTACACCCCGCCAAGTATCCGTGGGTTCACGAACAATGGCTCAAGACGTTTGACCACCAAGCGTAAGTTTACACCATTCCCGTTGGGTATCATTCATGCCTGCGAGCACAGCGCTCACGGGTATTCGATAGTCTTCGTCGAGGCTTCCAGGTCTACCGCGAAGTGTGCATGGCCTGTCACTCACTGAGCCGAGTTCCTTACCGAGCCCTTGTCGGAACCATCATGACCGTGGACGAAGCCAAGGCTCTAGCGGAGGAGAACGAGTACGATACCGAGCCCAACGACGAGGGTGAGATTGAGAAACGACCCGGCAAGCTCTCAGATTACATCCCTCCTCCCTACAAGAACGACGAGGCGGCCCGAGCTGCCAACAATGGCGCGCTCCCTCCCGACCTAAGCTTGATCGTCAAGGGACGCCACGGCGGCTGCAATTACATCTTCAGCTTGCTGACTGGATACCCCGAGGAGCCCCCTCCCGGTGCCCAGCTAGCGGCGGGCATGAACTTCAACCCTTACTTCCCCGGCACGGGTATTGCCATGGCCCGTGTCTTGTATGATGGACTGGTCGAGTACGAGGACGAGACGCCTGCTACTACGTCGCAGATGGCCAAGGACGTGGTGGAGTTCCTCAACTGGGCCGCGGAACCTGAGATGGATGACCGGAAGCGGATGGGTATGAAGGTGTTGACGGTCACTGCAGTCCTATTTGCCCTCAGTGTCTGGGTCAAGAGATACAAGTGGGCATCAGTCAAGTCGAGGAAGATTGTCTACGACCCGCCAAAGGCCAGCAACAACATCCGCACTTAGAAATCCACCCATTCTGTGTGTACTAGTAGGCACCCCATCGCTCCTTTGTCATGGCGGAGAAGAGGAGAAGAAAAAGAGACTTAAGAGGTTAGTAAAGGGAGGGTGTGAAGCAGCAGCAATATTAGGTCATGACTTAGAGTGTACATTCAAGTTTCTGAAATTTAGATCTTCTCCAAACTGCACTCAGGGAGGGTGACGAGTATTCATGATCAAACTCCTTACCATAATTCAATACCACAACCATGCATAAATCTATTGGGGGGGGGGGGGGCAGGGATAGGAATAATACATTGTGCAGTGTTGCTGCAGTTTAGTGTAATATGCGACCTAGGAGATAGATATAAATACCATTAGGTAGGTACTACATAGGACCCCAAAAAGGGGTGCGTACCTACCTAACCTAGCATAGCAGTGAGGTCCTAGCCAGGTAACTTATAAGTTACATAGGTAGGTCTCTGTATTTTGGGTCAGACAACATTGATGGCTGTTGGCAGTAAAGGCAGGTACATAACTCACACTGACCCACATGTTGTTAGCACAGTCCATCTTCATTCATCATTCAAAAAAAGGAAAAAAGAAGGTCAACATTTGAAATACTACTACCTATCATATACCTACATTACAAGCAAATACCAGACACACTCTTCTTCTTTTCCTTCTACAGGCTTCTTATTAACCCCCCCCCCCCCCCCCTCATAAAAGAGTTGACTTAACCTTAGTTACGTCAGTTACCTAATTATCATCATCACCACCACCACCACCATCACTGTCACACTACAACAACGGCAGCAATTCTTTGGTTGTCCAGCTTCTAACTTTCATTTCAGGAACCGCACCAGAGAGAGTTGCATCACTGCAACAAAGATACCACCCTTTTTCTCTGGTCGTGTTTCTCTAGGTGATCACAGAGCCTTATTGTTTGTTTGAATTAGGAGGAACGGGAAAGGAAAAAAAAAGGAACCTCGTTTGGCGCTCGCAGAGTCGAATTGCGAATTCTCAACGCCACCCGTGTGAGCACGGACTTCACATACTCTGCTCTCCTTTCACACCACCAAGGTTGTGAGAATTGGCTGCGGCCAATCACACACTCGTCACCATGCCCCAAAACACTCGAGCAAGTGTTATAATGGCCAGAGACTACCTATACAATTTCGATGCCAATCACTGTGATCGTAAGGAGCTTGGCATGATCTGTTATGCTGTGATGAACGGACAGGATGCCCCAGAGGAAGTCAAAGATGAGGTCAAGCATATCATCCACCATAGTCTCCTCCGGGGCCTTGAGGGCTGGGAGCAGATGATATGTTGTGCCCAATCCATGAAGGAGCAGGCTACATTCGATAATCCACTTGACGGCCAAGATCTGCTCACCTTCCTGACCAAATTGCTCCAGCCTGAGGCTGCTAGCACTGGTGCTACGCATGTGGATGCTGAGAACAAGAATGCGATGATGCCAACGTCGACGTCCAACACAAGTACCAAGAAGGATAACAAGATCGAACTTGATTCTCCCCAGGATGAAGATGAGCAGCTGTCGGCTAAGAGAAAAAAGGTCGAGAATCAATCACCATATTGGTCCGAGTCTATTGTGAAGGCTACTGAGGTCCCTACAAACAAGGAAGCTGGGAGATTAGCCCGCAAAAAGGAGAGGCGCAGGGCAAATAAGGCAAGGAGAGAGCTAAGGTTGTCTAATGCGGCTCGAGGGACATCTAGCCTTGTCTCTAATGATTCTTCTACCCTCCATGGGCCTTCTCGAGGCAACCAACAATGTTCTGGCCCAACTCTCTCGAAGGCTAACGACTCTTTAAAAGAGAACCACTCATGGACACCCAGGAGTCTATGAGTGAGGCGGGCAGGGATGGTCTACTCGAGAACTCTCATCAGCAAGAAATCAGCCTTAGCGATGGGTTGAAAATATTGACACAAAGTCCTCTAGCACCGTCGTTACCATTGCCACCACCTCTTCCTGGGTCTGTGGACATCTCATTGTTAGATACAGCCGCAACACGAGATGACAGCACCACAAATGACCATATAATTTCGGCCTCCCCTCATGGAAACCCCCCGTCACAAACGCTAAAGCAACCATTGCCACCACCGCCAAAGCGCATCGCCAAATCCCGCTACTTTAACTCCCCAAGCCCATCTAGCAGCAGTCCCTCCAAGTCAAAACCTCCACGACCGCCCCGAGGCACTGTATCCTCCATCCCCTTCCCGCCCCTCGACGCCCCGTGCTTCGGTCTTATCCAGGAGGAGCTCGCCGGCGACCCCTTCCGCCTACTTGTGGCTGTCACTTTCCTCGTCCGCACCGCCGGGCGCACCGCCATCCCGGTTTTCCGCGAGCTTAGTGAGTAGTGATTTCTTAGAAAAAAAAATTTTAACCCCCCTTATATCCGAACCTGCAGTCAAAATTCTGCCTATGCCAGGTAGCTGGTCATATGGGTTTTGATTTTATGACTCCCACGATAGGTTTAAAAGCAGGATGCCCATCCACCCAAATCGATAGCAATTACTAGCTAACCCCCCTTAATCATCATAACAGTGTCCCGCTACCCCACACCCTCGGACCTAGCTAAGTCGGAGAACACGGATGACATCGTGGCGACGATCCGACACCTGGGCCTCGGCACCGTGCGCGCCGCCGCCATACAGAAGTACGCGCGCCTTTGGGTGGAAAATCCCCCGCGTCCGGGCGTCCGCTACGCTGTCAAGAACTACGACGCGGACGGCACCATTAGCAGAAGCCCTAACGTCGATGGCGGCGGCGGTGACAACAACAACGACGAAGACGACGATGTAAAGGCATCGACAGCGGAGTCAGCATGGGAGATCGGCCATATGACGCAAGGTCGGTACGCGCTGGATAGTTGGCGCATTTTTTGCCGGGACGCACGTGAGTAGATGAATTGCAAGAATCTCCCCTTTTTCTCCTCTCCCCCTTATTATCCCTTCTTCGTGATTTGAAAGGGGTTGGTTGATACCTAATAACTAACCCTGCCCCTTTTACCTTATTGCGCAGTGCTCGGCAGGGCGGTGGACTGGCGAGGCGAGGCGACAACGGCCTTCCAGCCCGAGTGGATGCGCGTGCGACCCGAGGACAAGGAGCTCAGAGCCTGCCTGCGCTGGATGTGGATGCGTGAGGGGTGGGACTGGGACCCGCGTACTGGCGACCGGGAGATCCTAAGCGAGGAGACGCGCCGGGCCGTCCAGGAGCGTAGGGTGGCGTGGGACGAGGGGGGCGGGCTGAAGATACTGGAGTGTACACGGGAGGTGTAGAAAATCGGTACATTGGCTCGGGGGAGAAGATAGTTTTTATTGTATTGTCCCCCTCTTTGCTGGCCCTGAATGATTCTACGTTATTAGGCGAACGGTATGGGAGTTTGTTTTTGGTGCTTGTCTGCCTACCTGTTTAGTTAGATACCCCCTCCTATTCCCTCTGTATTACCAGTTACGACGTGGTTGATTGTGAAGTAGTAATGTAGGATTTACTACACTGCAGCTCATGACGAGTTGTGTGGCTTGAGAACAGAAAGCTTTTTTTCTTGTTATTATGATGCCCACTCAGAGGTCCTGTAGCTGAGTAGGTAGTTTCCGCCGGTGTGCCTATGAATGTATAGAGAATCTATCTCTATGCCATCACTCTCCCCCTTCATCGACTGAGCTGTTTTAGGTAGTTCTGCGAATTCATGGGTATATATTTCAAGGCTATTAGACACGTTACGAACACAGCTCAATCTTTGGAAAAAAAATTTTCTGCATCTATCAACGAGAGGTTCTCACACCCTGACCACCATATACCACATACGCGTAGAATAGCCCGCTTCTTCCTATCTCCTATTAAACCCCTATGGGAACAGGCTTGTTAAAGATCAACTGTCTCTGGGGCACCGAGAGGCGTTGAGAGGAGTACCTAGTGAGAGAAAGACAATTGGCTGCTTACTGGCGTTCTCGGCGCAGCAAGGTGATGCCACTTATCTGTTTTCTTCTTCTCAATGGGTATTTTTCTTTTCCTTCTTTCGATTTATCAGGTTGCTGCTAGGTTAGGTGTTTCTCTTTCTTTTTTTCTTTTTCTTTTTTCCATACTGGAAACTACCCAACGCCGAGCCTCACGCTAGGAAAGCCCGGCGGCACGAGGCAAAAGCTACATAGGCAAATACCTCCTTCGGAACACCATAGCCGCTTATACTTATGTAGGTAGGTACCTGCGTAGACACCCAGTACTAGCGTACATCTAAGGAAGTCAAGTTATTGGACCTGGGTAGAAAGCCGGAACTCGTCGATACGAGAAAAGCTCGCACTCTCATCGTTCGCATCGGGGCTGGGACGTGCCTAGGTTGGGCATTTGGAGACGACGGCGAGGGGGTTACCTAGTTCGATTCACATTAAGATACTTGTGTGTGTGTGTGTGTGTGTTTCCTGAATACGAGCACCTGAAGAAGGATGAGATCGCAAAAAAATGGTCGTATTATGATCACTGTCGATGTCATAATAATGGACTTGGGGCGGACTTGTCCAGTTTACAGGAGATCTCAGGAGCGAGGCGTGGGTTTCAGGTGAAACAATTCAACATCCTCTCCCACCCCCTTCCCCTCCAAGAAAACATGGGTGGAGGAAGAAGTCTTTGCTATAGGAACCCCCCGGTCACTATTAACTCAAACGTTGAAAATGGGTAGGTAAGCACTGGAGATCTTGAATCTGGCTCCCATCACACGGTGATATGTGTAGAAACTTATACGCACCTACCTAGGCACATACGGAATGATACATGACCCATTGTAGGCAACTAATCCTTCACAACTTTGGTAAATTTCCGGTCAACTTAGAGACTCTTCGTGAGGGATGCTGTGTATTTTTTTTTATCAAGTTCTTGTACAGAATCCAACAAGTAATATCATTTGATTTGAATTTTACGCAGTGCGTGTGTATTTCATCGTATGTAACCATTCTCGGGCTATATTCTAAGTCAGGTAAGTTCTATGTAATATGTCAAGGGAATGTGTAGGTATTAAAATAGGTAAGTACATCTTGTCGATGTCCTCCTCCAGTGCAAGCTCCTATAACCAAAGGGTATCTATCTATCTATCGTCCACCAAATCGCCTGAAATCCCGTGTACTATTATAAGCATCTATTTCAGCGTGTTAAAAAAAAAGGAAGAATAAGAGGGAGTGGGGGAAGAGCTTGACGCAAACGTCGATTATCCCGCAATTCACGGTTGCGCCCATCCATTTCCTCATATGTATATATCTTCAATTTCATAAATATTGTCCCTTATTTCAGAGACTTGTGCGCTTTTTTGGCGCAGGGTAGAGATGCATAGGTAGTGACCACTTTTCCAGGGACTCTATGCCTTCGCGTTCAACGCGAATTGCTCTCTTTCCCATTGTAGCCGAACCCGGCCTTCTTCGTGATGGATATTGCATGTGCTACGGTGCTGCACTGCTTCTCCTTCTGAGGTTCCAATTTCTTAGATGATATGTATATTCTGCACTCGGCAGGAGACACCAAACCGCCTTGACTGGGTGGGGGGAGTTATGAGTGATGATAGGGTTGATGGAAGGAGATGAAGGAGATGGATGAGGTATTTGTTATAAGCAGCGACTAGGCGCTGCTCGGCGTGTTTGTGGCGTTTGCCGGGCATGTTCCTTTCCTGAAGCCTGAGCTGAGGTATGGTGGTGTTGTTTCACGATGTGAATCACGAGAGCACGATTCCTTCAGGGGCTTTCAAGGTCAGATTCGTGTATAATGTTGCTGATAACAGAGTATATCCGTGATCCTGACTTCAAGCTACCACGCTCCGAGTCCGAGTCGAGATATCCATCCGACGAAGGTGATGCCATTTGGAACGCGATTGAGCTTGGGCATTTGCCCTGGCCGATAGTCGATCGATGAGTGTGGAATGAACACCGGCGGAACCCAAATTGACGTTCTTCACCTCGGAGACTATTGGAAGGTAATCGAAGCTGGGGGTTTTTGAGCTGGAGTTGAAGCTTGCTCAAGTGCATCTTCTTCAGGTGGTTGTCATACTCCTCCCAAAACCCAGGGCATTCATCAAAGAGGCGTCGGATCCTATCAGCCATGGCGTCCGCACCCACACCACCTAGTGTCCAGGCAGACATAG
This sequence comes from Biscogniauxia mediterranea, assembly GCA_018398605.1. Lineage (NCBI taxonomy): Eukaryota > Fungi > Ascomycota > Sordariomycetes > Xylariales > Xylariaceae > Biscogniauxia > Biscogniauxia mediterranea. The sequence goes on from JAGXTR010000001.1 coordinate 1,355,766, forward strand.
CTACCATCCACTTGCGGATGCGGCAGCTCTCCTGGGGGTCACACTCATTATAGATATAGCTGATGAGTTTGGGGTTGATATCCCAGTTGCAACGGAGGTAGAGATCCTGAATGCCATCCATGGCGAGGTCCTGCAGAGCCGGAAGGCCAACTTGAGCAGCGAAAAGATGCAAGTTGACGAGATCCCAGTGCAACTCCTCACAGCAGTCGTCCGCGTCGGCCTCGTCGATGAAGCTGTCGAAGCCCTTTTTTTCGTGGAGCCAGAAGGAAAATAGGTTGAACATGTAAGGGCATTGGTTCTCAAGCAATATGACGACCTGGGCCTGGCCGTCGGCGAATTTTAGCCGTGTAGAGTCGATTTGATCGCGGAAAAACTGGCACGAGGCCAGAAGCTGTCTGGATATAAAGAAGTTTCTCCTCTCTGCGCCCACCACGACCTTAACTGTGTCCGGTCCGGAGAATCTGTTGAGATTTTCTGTAAGCTTCAGGTCATAGTTATGCAAGTAAAGATAGGTAAATGTTAATCACTCACAGGCTTAATGAGCATACAGAAGCTCTCTTCGCAGCGAATTTCCCTTTAAACATCGTGACTAACTCGAAACTACCTGTTTCAACTGTTGTTGTTTCTTTGTGCGTAAAGGACGTGATCAAGACGAGCAGATATGTCTTCTCTCAAATCAGGACAGAAGGGGGAAACGTGCAGATAAGGTACAATATAAGTGTGAAGGCTGGTAAAGCTCAGTTGTGTGTTTTGCGCATGTTAATGATCTTCAGCTACAAGATATAAGCTCGGATCCTTCGTGAAGCATCCTCCACAGTGGGCCATCAAACCCAAGCTCTCCACCATTCCCCTGCGTGCTCACCATCCTGGTCAGCATCGCTAGGTTAGAAGTGTCCGAGCTTGGTTGCATTATCGTACCCCTGCCCACGAAGCGACGAAACAAGAAATGCCTGTGCTGGACCAAGACTCCAGCTTCTGCACCTCAACACCAAGCTGCGACAAGTCTAGCACGTTTTGAAAGCCCGTGTGCCTGAATACCTGCTTCGGATGAAACCCTCCTGGATCTACCAAAACCCTGAAACCACGGCTAGGCTTGAAAGGTTTTGAGTGTGTGAAAACGTTCCAGAACGTAACAGGAAGTGCTAGGGGGGGGAGCAACCATAGGATTCTCGTCAGACCAAATCCAGGGAACGAGGAATGAGATCTGAATTTCTTTTTTATGCGGTACCTGATATGATATAAGAATCGCCCACAAGATAGCGGGGGAAGTGATCCTTTTGCCGGTAATGGATATATTTGTTTGTATGAACATCTGATATGTGACAGGAAAGCTCTCAACTATAGGATGGGATATGTCTATATATATATAAATAAATATAGAGATCTACAAAAGGCAAAATGGCGAAGAAAGTTTGGACGAGAACTCCGTTCAAATCAACTCCTGAGAGCATACTAATACCTACCTAGTTTCCTAGAGTCGAGGGTCAGGTGCGCATGACTTCGTATTGGCTCTCCAGGTTGGTAGATTTGAGATGCACTAGGTTAGGTTAGTAGAGAGTAGGATCCAGGAGATAGCTCGGCAACCCTGATTACCACGCAGAGTAGGAGCGTAGGCGGGATGGCCAAGGGGCCTCTGGCTTTTTAAGGAGACTATTCCCGTTTCCCTGCCGGGGTTTAAGCATACTTTTATTAGTCACTAGGTGCATACATCCCTCCCCCCCCTCCCGCACCGATCTTAGACGATGGAGGAGTCAAATAGCGTCATATAGCTCGAGTCTAATAGTTATAGTGAAACACTTTTCAAAAGCGACTGAATCAAGAAAAAGAAAAGGAAAAAGGAAAGGGAAAGGGAAAGGGAAAGGGAAAGGGAAAGGGAAAGGGAAAGGGAAAAGAAAAGGGAAAAGAAAAGGGAAAAGAAAAGGGAAAAGGAAAAGGGGCAAAGCAAACAAAGCCCGAGATGAATAGGTAATAGCATGCATGTCTAACTTTCGTAGTATGTAGATAGGTAGGTATATTGGGATGAATAAGACCTCCAGTGCGACTGATGGACAAGACAGGGACATCAATGTTCCTCTGGCATCGTACTTAATAATCAGCAGAAGCTAACCAGTGTCCTCGAAGAGCGGGGAAGGCTGTTTCTAAGGACATATTCAGACCTGATAGGTTGAATCGAGCCTCATTCTCGTCTGCCAATTACTCAGCAACGCGCGAATTACTATGGAATACTTAGCCGATGGTGTAATAGAAACTAGAAACCTCTAGTGGAGGCTACAAATCCGAGGCGACTTATCATGTTATTTCCATGTTATTTAAAGCTGCCCCTCCCGCAGGTCGATTGAAGCGACAGGACATCAACCCCTATGTCTGGTATGTAATATAATAGCAGAAGAATATCTATAGGCTTACACATACCTAGCTGGACCTCAATCTCGGGACGAGCCTCAACTTGTTATTGGAGAACCAACCCGAGAGAGATATTGGGTTTCGTTTCCTTTTATTTACAACTGACAGCTTTCAATCTCCTATACTCTCTCTTATATATATTGCATTGAGCTGATATAGGGAGATCATCATCCCTGCAGCGGCCCTTTAACTCGACTTGGCCAAGGTTATCTTCCACTACTATCGTGACCTTGGTTCGTTTGACGGATACCAGACCCCTGTGTCAATTTATTATCAGCGAGAGAAAAACGCTCCAAACCCACCCTTACCCAGGGGCCAAAAAAAAAAGAAGGAAAGTCTCCAGACCAATAAAACAAACCGCAGCAATGTCTCCAATCAAGAACCAGGGCGCGCCGAACAGCCCCTACTATACCCCCGTCCAGAACCCTCCCGCGGGCACAGCTCTCGATCCGGCCACGGCGCCAACCCTGTTCCAGCCACTGACGATCCGGGGGATGACACTGCAGAACCGGATCGCCGTGTCTCCCATGTGCCAGTACAGCGCCGAGGACGGCCACCTGACCGACTGGCACTTCGCGAACCTGTCGCAGTTCATCATCCGCGGCGCCGGCCTGACCATCGTCGAGGCCACCTCGGTCACGCCCAACGGTCGCATCTCGCCCGAGGACTCGGGGCTGTGGCAAGACAGCCAGATCGCGCCGCTGAAGCGCATCGCCGACTTCGCGCACTCGCAGGGCCAGAAGCTCGGCATCCAGCTCGCGCACGGCGGCCGCAAGGCCAGCACCCTCGCCCCCTGGCTCGTCACCGAGGACAACCCGGTCCGGTTCGCCTCCGAGGCCGCCGGCGGCTGGCCCGACAACGTCTGGGCGCCCAGCGCCATCGCCTACGACGAGGGGTACCCCGAGCCCAAGGCCATGACGCTCGAGGACATCGCGTCGCTCGTGCGGGCCTGGGGCGACGCGGCGCGCCGCGCCGTCGCCGCGGGCGTCGACTGCATCGAGATCCACGGGGCCCACGGGTACCTGATCTCGGAGTTCCTGTCGCCGCTGACGAACAAGCGCACGGACGCGTACGGCGGCAGCTTCGAGAACCGCACGCGGCTGCTGTTCGAGATCGTGGCGGCGGTGCGCGCGGCCGTGCCCGCCGACTTCCCGCTGCTGCTGCGCATCTCGGCCACCGAGTGGATGGAGCACCTCGGCGAGCCGACCTGGGACCTGGCCGAGAGCGTGCGCCTCGCCAAGCTGCTGCCCGCCGCCGGCGTCGACCTGCTCGACGTGAGCTCCGGCGGGCTGCAGCCCGGCCAGAAGATCGACCTGCACCCGTACTACCAGATCAACCTCGCGGGGGAGATCCGCGCGGCGCTCGCGAAGGAGGGGATCCGCCTGCTCATCGGCGCCGTCGGCATGGTGACCAACGCCGAGATGGCGCGGTCCGTCGTCCAGGAGGGCGGCCAGACCACCTACGCGGACCTGGTCCTCGTCGCCAGGCAGTTCCTGCGCGAGCCCGAGTTCCCGCTGCGCGTGGCGCACCAGCTCGGCGTCGCGGTCAAGTGGCCCATCCAGTACCACCGGGCCGGGTGGCCCCAGAACGCCAAGGTTTAGAGCGGCGGAAGGGGAAAACGAGAAAAAGAGGAGAGGGAAGGAAGAGGAGGAAAGAAAGGAGGAATGAAAGAAATAAATAAATCGTTATAGATTAATACCTGAGTAGGTTAGACCATCGAACTAGATCTGATAAGATGGCATACAAGCATGCATGCATGGCGCAGCGTTTTCTCTAGAAGTTGACGGGAAAGAGGGAGGGGAGGGGATGGGTTGCAGCCCCTTTTCAATCTTCGCGACGATCATGAGGCATGATGTTTGGTTTGGCAAATACAAGCTAGCTAGGTTAGCTGGCTCATGCAAGGGAGGCTGCGTGGAAAGAATATATCCCCTCCTCGCCCCCTTTCCTTGATAGAATAATAGTATAGATCTTCTAGAAGAGAGAGAGAGAGAGGGAGAGAGAAAGACAGAGCATATCATCTCATCAACTAGCTACTACCAAACTACCCGAACCCTTCTTACTTATGTACATAGGATAAGCGATCTGTGTTATCATTCTAGATATCGTTCATCATCATCCTCCCACCTTTATAACACCACGCGATGCTAACACACAGACATACTACCCTCCTCCCCACGCTCTTATGCCCCCCGTTGTTTTTTGGTTTGGGTATTTTGGGGGTTTTTTTTTGCGCACCGGTCCAACCTACTTGGCTCTCGGCGGGTACTTGATCCCGTTGACCTCGACCTTGGGCTCGCAGGTGCACCACTCATCCGCGGCGAGCCTGTCGAACACCGAGGGGATATGGGCACCGCAGCCGAACCAGCTGACTTTGCCTAGAGAGAAAGTAGGTTAGAGGATTCCACGTTCAGCTTAGGGGTAGGTGTATATAGGTAGTTTGTGTGTAAGTGAGGTGAGACGCAACTGCATTGGCTACAAGTGGCTTTCATGCACATGTTGAAGAAGTTCCTATCCCTTGCGTTGTTGGGGAGCGAGATATGACGTAGGTATATATATTTATATTTGTGTGTGTGTGTGTGTGTGTGTGTGTGTGTGTGTGTGTGTGTGTGTGTGTGGGCTGAGTTGGGTTCGATAGGTAGATAGGTAGATTTCGCGCTGGTGATGATTTATTCTGTTTTCTTGAGAATCGATGGTCAAGAATCAAGTGCTGCGCGCTGGGAGGGGAGCGCCGCTTTTTATCCCTACAAGAAGGAAAGCAGAAAGAGAAGATGGGATAAGCCGGCCTAGACTGAACTAACGGGTGCATCCGAATCATTCTCCTCCCCGGCGGGAAGCTAGGCATTTAGAAGCCGATGAATAGGCGAAGATAATACGGGGGTGTCCTGACGTGGGTCGGCGAGCAATCCAAACTTCACCACTGATTCCTTTGCATCCGGGGGATCCTCCCCCACCCCTCATCGGCGAGGACCCAAGAGCCGAGAATATTGGATCAATAGTCATGGTTCTTAGTCGTTTTGAAGTGGAGGGTACGCGGATGACTTGTTATCGTACTGACACAATAATACTGGACGAGTAATGCTGGGTGTGTACGCTTGTGGAAAGCAATACGTCTTCTATTTGCCCTACATGATCATTCGAAACTTGCTGCCTCCAATCGAAAGCTTGCCGGCAACATTAAGATACGGCACGTAAGCAATAAATATTCGAGACTATTTAACTCATCAATGTCGAGCCGGTGATTTCTTGCCCAGATCGCTCTCGACGATCGCCCTAACCAGTGTTAAGACTATTTCTTTCCCTAGACTGAGTGACTGCTGGTCCGAATATTGGGGAACATGGAGGAAGATAACTTTTTTAGGTCGCTTCTGTTTTTCTAGATGGGCTAGACTGGAGAAGTAGATAAAGTCGCACATGTAACGCCCGGGGTCGTCAGATATCTGTAGATGCAAGGCCTTCAAACGAGAAAGGAGAGGGCGAATACATGTTAGCCATAGCGGGTATAATCCATATCCATACCTATATATACCAAGGGAGCTATATTTTAAAAAGAAAATTATTGTGCCCTATATCATTTGAAATGTATTAAGAGAGAAGGAGGGGGGGGGGGGGGGGGGGGGAATAAGATATATGTCTTACCGGGCCTCGCTCAACGCATGTCCTATACACATCGACGATGTCCAAGTCCGTTAGAAGCTCCCCCGGAAGCCCATGCCATATCCAATCCTTTCCCTCTTCAAGGTGTCTCTCCTCGTCCCTGAGGAACTTCCCGTCCACATCTGCCTTGTCGTACCCGTCTCGATGTGCCCGCCTCTCGAGCGAGTAGACAAGCTGCGGCCCCGCCATCCCGATGTGAATAGCATAGTCGATCTTGTGCTCCGGGTTATCCCACAGCGTAGGTACCAAGTTGCGTACAACCTCATAGCTGACGTGCACCGGCTCAGGGAGTTTTAGGATCCGGACCGGAGGTATATTCAGTGATGATGCCTGGCCAGCCGGATCCTTGGCCCGGACCGCGGGGAGGTAGTCAGGCAAGGATGCGGCTATCTCGCCGGACGGGTTCACCGGGCAATCCTCCTTGAACGGCTGAAGATCAATGCATTAGTTATTTTTCCACACCAGTCTCTCCTCCCTGGTCGAAGTCACATCTTGGTTAATCGACCCAAAGGGTAGCCATCCCGGCAGGAAAATTTTTTATTACAGTTAGGAGCCTATAGGACCTACCCCGAATCCTGTAACGAGGACCGTTAATTCCTTCGGAGTGGAATCGAGGGACCCCATCAGACAAAGCCTGTGCCTGTGGAACACACTAAAGCACCGAAGGAGTTAATGGGATTAAGAATTTAGAGCAGTTCACGTATGTGATTCAAGTCCGTTCGCTCGTCGTCGTCGTATTTTGTTGTCGAGGTGCAAGCACTTCTGGTAGTAGTGATGGAGGTTTAAAATGGACAACTATGTTCCATGCTTTCTACCTAGGTTAGTTGACGGATGTAAAATGAAAAGTCGCTGACACAACGTGGGTGGTAATTGCCACTTGGGCCGTGATGCATTCACTCGCATATTGTTTCGCCTATTAAGATTGGCGTGTGATCTCATTGCAGTGGGTGAATATGGCTACAACCTTGGCGCTGGTGAGACATTTCCCCTCCAGTTCCCCAATCAAACTCAATTTGCAACAGTAGGTAGTATGTTGTGAACCTTGCTCCTAAGCTGGAATTGGTCTGGTCTTCTATTGGAGCAGTTATAGCGTTGTAGTCACACCGTTACCTACCTATTTGGCCGTGGCATTTCAATGTTGTGTTGAAACCGGAACATCACACAATACTTTACGGTCTTGGAAAAATCCTCAATTGACTGTCGATTTTCTATCAACATTATCTCTAGGGGAGGTGCGACCTCGTTCGAAAAGAAATCTGTAATTGTAAGGAAACGTCATATCGTCAAGTCTTGTATGTATCCATCAGGCTAGAATGCCAGGTTGTATCTACCCTAGAGCCAATATCTCATAGGGGGTCGGTAATGAGTTGTTGCAAAGTCGTAACTGTGATCCGAACAAGAATATTATCTTGTTATTCGTCAATCGTTAATATCGTTCGTGATTTTTCATGACAGTAAAGAAAATGGCGTGGCCGTATCGTGTAGATAATTCGTAGCTATCATCAGCTCAAGGAAAAAAATCCTAGCAAAAGTGGTCTCCAAGCGGTTTTGACCCCCGAGAAGATATGTAAAAGAAGAAGAAAAAAGAAATGGGGGGAAAAAAAATGAACAAGTGAGCGTGAGCATGCAGCGCGAGTCTTTTTCCAACCCTCTATGTACGAGAAGTTGGATATATTCAACCGTCAAGAGAGGCAGATATGTAGAATAATTATGTTCCCAGGAGACGCCATGCAAAAACAACATGAGGATATTGTGAGTCGTCAAAGACATGGGGCGTTTTGGGGTATAGGCATACGTGATAGCATATATGCGAAAAGGGTAGAATAAGGATGTGAGTAATCATCGCATATCCATCATAAGGGCGACTGAGAACGTCTGCGTTCCGTGCCACGGTTTCGGAACTCCTTGAGTCGTTGGTCGAGGTAAGCTAGACGCGATGCTAAGCTAGATCGAGACGACGACGGAGCCGGCGAAGTCATTTGTGCAGGTTCTTGTACCGTTGCAAATGGCCGACGTAAAGCGGTCAGATCCAAGTTCATTGGCGATGATAGCCTGTTTGGGAAGCTGCGACTTGAGCTCGAACCAGGAAATGGTGATCCGAGCCGAGGGGGTAGGGTGAGAGGAGATAAAGGTGGAGAGTTGGTCGATACTACGAACGGTCCCGCTTCTTCATTCTGGGGTTCTGGGGATCCATCAAGGGGCGTTCTTGAAGTAAAAAGACTATCACCAAAACCAGTGTCTGTTGAATAGGTTTTGCGGCGCTGCGAAGTTTCGGTATTGCGTGTGATTTCTCTCCAGAACGAAGCCGTTAGACTTGGTCGTTTCCTGGGCAACTCTTCGAGACTTTTGACTGATCTGCGTTTCTGGGTTCCAGATCGCGATCTGGTAAGGCGGACGGGGGACTTGAGAGTTTTACGAGAGCCCAGCGAGTTTGACTTCCTTGGAGTGACAATACCAGTAGCAGACATGGAAGTAGAAGGCCCGTGGCTTCTGGCCAGGAAAGGGGATCCGAGTCTCGGTTGTCCGCTGGTATGGGTCTGTTCGGTGGATTCCATAATCAAATCGGACTCGACTGGTAGTTCTGGGAATGGTTCCATTTCAGGATCTGGCTCCAACCGAGAGCTGGTGAGTTGAGCTATGGGACCTTGAGGTTGCATGGTATCAGAAGTGCTTAGTGTCAAAGACATGGCCATATCCTGGCCAGAGAAAACCGAGGGAGACCGGGCCGGTGTCGTCCTCCGATTCCACCGTCGATGAGCGACTTTGTTGAAAGGAGTAGGGCTGCGGGACATGTACCGCCCGGGTTTTTTGGTAGCCTTTAACCTGCATAGCTCACGAAGATGTGCTCTTGTAGCAGCACAGGTATGAGGCCACTGAATATATGGTTTAGAAGACTCGGCAGTAGGTGTAGTACTCCCGCTCTTGGAATCAGTAGCTGTCTGTGCTTTAGAACCTTTCCAGCTCCTCTGAGCCTGTCGCGCCACACGTATACAAACCCCACTGGGGGGTATGCAGCTCTTCCCCAAGCGTATGGGGGTGACCCGTGGATCGGACAAATAAAGCATGTACGTCGCCCACAGATGCGAACTCATAGCCTTAGTCCAAGGGGCTTTTCGCAGCTTGTCCTTGCTCCCCACAGTTGGTTCCATGCTCAGATGTAGCTTGGGAAATTCAGTCGTCTCCAGGTCTGGGCTAATACAACTAGAATCATCTGAGACAAATGAGTAATGGCTAAAAAGGGAACTGCTCGTTTGAGTAGAGAATGCGGTCGATGGGCGACTAGATTCGTATTCCGGGCTCGATTCCAGGTCCGAACAGGACCAGACCGAATCTGTCGTCCAATCGGGATACGCAGCCGGTGCTGGCGATGGGGCAGGTTCAAAGGATGGTGTTTTTGGCGCCGGAAATGTTCGCGCATCCCTATGCTGGTAGATACCGATTCCGTCCAAGTTTTGCGCCCGTAGCTCGGGCTGGGTTCCGATCATCTCCTGGTCCGCCGTCTCGACATCGGATACTTCCACACTCGGAATCGGTACATCGGCGGCGGCGACTGAAGCAAGAAAATGTTGAGTTGGCGCATGCAGTTGCGACACATGGCGCCTCTTCAGCCTCAAACGTGGTCGTGGTAGCGATGTCAGCGGCGGTGTATCGTCCGGCGCAAAGGGTTCCGGGGTCTTGGGATCGGACCCGTCATCATGGTAGCGGAACCCTTTGGGAAGGGTAGACGCGCCGGAATGCGAAAACGCCATTTGCGATGAGTTTGATTAAGATTTAGGAATGTGAATGGCGCATCAAGGATCCCGGGTGCCAAGCGATCCGCACCCTGATGTTCACAATCCACCACAGTATGCCGGATCAATTAGATGAGCGCACTCATGGCCGTCCTGACCGGTCACCTTGCGCGCGGGTGGGTGTAGGCAATAAGATTTAGTTTTTGGGTTGTTTTGCTCTGTTGGTATTCGGTTGTTGGCGCTTGTTTCTATGCGGGAGCGGGAAGCCTAAACCGTCGATTCGTCGCAACTTGAGAGCGGACGGGTGAATAGACTCGACGGGCCGCAATCTTGTACGTCTTTTTTTCTTTTCTTTTTCTGTGTGTGTTTATGTGTCTGTAACCATAGTCGTCATTAGTTATGCGCGGGATTGCAAGTGCAAAACAAAGTCGTAAACAGCGTTGGGGTATACGTGGGAAAGGAAATCGTCTAAGTCGTCAATGTCGTATGTGATATGATCCACACAGGTGGTTAAGTAGGGCAGCTCCTACCGGGTAGGCACTGGTAGCTGCGGCCCTCCACCACGGACAGATAGGGGGGAGGAAATGAACGACAGTAGTGGTTGGAAATTGAAGGAAATGTGAGATCAGATGTGAGAGGGAGAGGTAAGGTAAAGATCTGGATAAAGTAGCAAGAGGAGGGTAACTAGACTCTGGAATAAGGTAGGTGGTGCTGCAGAGTGCAGGGGAGCCAGGTGACAGGGGATCAAGGCATACCATACAGTTCAGAAAAAAAAATCGCATACGTGCAGGACGGACAGGGGGGATCCAAGCTGGGTTGAGAATCGAGCTGGAGGTGCGGCTTTCTATTGGGGTTAGTTAGACTTTACAGTTGCACACAGTATTGCGACAGCAGGGTTTTACCGAAAACACAATAGAGAAGTTCCCGTCTGGTCCTGTCCCTTGTCTGTGCTCGAGGCGCTTAGACTTGCTGGGGCAGTGAAGGCGATCGACTAGACCCCCTGCGGGAGGAAAAAGAAAAAAAGAAGAAAATAACAATAAGAAAATAAAAAACTAAAAGGAAAATTCCAGGCGGTCAGTCGAATATCCCGTATCCTTGGCCGAGCGCGTGCAGAAGAGGGCCAGGGTCTGATGTGACCTTGGAGGACGAGAGAAGGAGAATTAAAAAGGAATAGGGTACGGGCACGAAGAGGTATAGTGCTGGATCAGGTCGCAAGCCAGAGGCTTTTGCAGTGGAGCGAGACGTTGAGGAATTTGTGGCACATCAAGTTCTAGCTCGACGCACCCTGCACTCCGGATGCAGGTGTGGCCAGCGACAAGAGGGACACGACAGGAGCGCATATGCAGCGATCGGCCGGCGGGTGGATTGGGAGTGCCCTGGAAGACCCCTTGGGACGCTTCTGGCCATCCGATAGGAGAAGAGCAGTCACTTACAGTACGCGTCTATAGCAAAGATACAGGAATCGAATGGTCAAGAATGAATGGCCGCCGCGGCAGCGTGAGTCGTCGACTGTTCGTTGGCTCGGTTGTTGGGCCTCTACCTTGGTGCTGCCGCTGCTTGTTACTGCTGCTGTTGCGTTGCTGCGTTGCTGCGTTTCTGCGCTTTCTGCGCTTTCTGGGGCGGGGGACGGGCGCTTGCGATGTCGAACTGCAAACAGCATAACAAACCTAGCCCATGTCCTCGCTGCCACGGACTTGGTCAGGGTAGGCCGGCGTTGGCGTAGACGATCAAGGAATGTACGGGGCCAACTATCTCTTGGTTGCTAGGTACTAGGTTGAAGGTAGATGTGATATGTATATGTAGGTAGTGTATGTAGTAGTATATAGCCCTGGTATATAACCCTGGCAATAGGTAATAGTTGCGGACTCGAGTCGAGAGGGGGAGAATACATAGACACACCCCCAGAAGACAGACAGAACAAAAAAGAAAAAAGAAAAAGGGGTGAGTGAGGGAGAGACAGAGGAATGGAGGGACGGAGAGGGCTGCAGAATACAACCGAGGGGCTACAAGCGCGATAGCTGCGGCATACAGATGAATGAATGGATGAATGGATGGATGGATGGATGATAGATAGATGGATATATCTAAGTTAGACGAACACCGTTGAGGTCGTAAGTAAGACAAATACGACCTTTAGGTAGACCACGAACAACCTCGCTTCCACGGGCTGAAAAGTGGGAGGCTGGGAAGAGAAAGTATGTACACTCTCAGCCTCTTTCTCTATCTTAATGCTTAAGTTGTTCTTATTGGGTTTTAGGGTGCCGGGTTGAATTGTGTTCTGTGGTAGCACTGAACCTTCTTCTCCCTCATTCAGGTTGCGCCTGCTACAATGTGATGGTGATATCAATTGCTTTATGTGACTACGTATTGCAACCTCGATTTCAATTCTTATGTCTGACCACAAGTGACTAGTCGGGATTGGATTGACATTGATGAATTCAATTGGAGTATAATATGTGTAGGTGAAAAGACTATAAAAATGAGAGGGAGAGGGATAGAGGGACAGAGACAAAGCATGGCCGAGTTGGGGAAGTGGGATGAGGATGAGGATGAGGGGAGGAATCGGTAAAGTGGGAAACGCGAATTTGACGCGAATTGACGCGCTTCCTTTGGCCAATGCATCCCCGCAGTCTCCGATGTCGACATAAACTTGTGGGTACCTGTGTGTATTTCTGTAGCCAGTGTCAATTCGCATTACCCCTCATTGGCCGAATTCTTCATGTGCATTTCCAAATCCTTAGCGCTTTTTTTGGTCTGTACAGGTAGTGTACTGCAGTGTAGTGTATGTCGATTCATTCCTAACCTACCCAAGAACGCATACTCCACATCTATATGATAGGCAGGTAATGGATCCAGCATGGCCTCTAGTAGGTACTTAGTGGTACACTACAACTTTGTCACTGATAAGTTAGTCAAGGTGCTGCAAGCCCGAGACGACCACGGAAGAAACCAGACACAACCGAAATACTTGCTGTCCTTGTAATCTTAATGCGCCGATGACTAGTTACGCATCAGGTAACGCCTGTATCTCGTATATTGTATAGGTAAGGTATAGTCTTTTTTTTCTTCTTCTGTCACTCTCTCTGTATCAGTAGTATGCGTAATCTATTTCCCCTATCTTTTACATCAGTATCCAACATGACTGTTACAAGTCTAACTAATTACATATTGATACCGTTGACCTAGGTTAGTTACCTAAGGTTAGGTAGTATTGATAGACTACCACATAAACTAATATCAATTTTGAAACAACTAGTAGGTTATTTAAGTTAGTACATAGTACGTCAGTATCTGTGAGTAAAGCTTAGGGTCACGGATAGAAAAAGGGAAAATAATGAAAAGAGAAAAAAAAAGAGGATGAAATACTTAAACCTACCTACATCGGCAGGTAATGTCTGGTACATATCGTGATTCGATATGCCAGTCATCCAGACTTGCTGCTTACTGCAGGCCCCAAATCGCTCCGCACATGCATGCCCTGGGCAGGTTGGGTCTAAGAATGTCCACGTGGAGTACATACATCAATACGTGTACTACGAAATAACGCCTTGCTTGTTTACTGAATAGGTAAGATGACACTGCGATTTTACCAATACTCAGATGTATAGACACATTGCACAATCCGCCGATGCAGGAACCTTCGACAGATGCAAGCCACTCGGCCTTGTGACAACCCTCTTGCTCGAACTATACACGACCAAGTCATAGCATGCAAAAGCAATGTCCTTCGCTCACGTCCGGATTAGGTTAAGCCCTACACGCTCGACCTCAAATCCCCCATTGCTGGTTAGGGCTCCATTGCCGTGGTGGAGCAGAGGCGGCGAGGCAAGGGAGGGTATCTGAGCCTTGAAGTTTGGCTTACGGGATGCCGCTCAACACGTGTTCGCAATGACTCTACCTAATTGCTTGGTTCGTCGGTTCGAGCGACGAGGCTACTCAACTATTGATGCCAAAATCTAGTCAACACGACCGACTATGCTAGCTCGTGGAAGCACATCTCTACTCTCCACGCTCGTCAACTCCCCCTAAGTGCGCCTTCAAAAATGCGGCTTTCTAAAGAGTACCTAGGCGAGAGACGTGCGCAAACACGCGCACATTGATCCCCATGGTTCTATTCTGGGTGGTGCCTTTCAAATGGATAATAGGACCTGGCTTACCTCTGTGCTCGCTCATTCTCGCCTGGTCTAGTGAAGGTCAAGGACTTGCCTGCCTTTCAATTAGCTCTGCGAGATATGTCGAGGATTTATTCACTAGTTTAAGTCGCCGTAGCCTTGACGATACTCTTCTAGCCTCTCTCCTATATAGGGACTAACCCACGTTATCGCCAGATCCTTCGACACTGCAGGAGCGAACAAAGCACAGTTCGCAGCCGAATTCATTAGCAATGACATCGATGATGAGTTCGATAGAAGTGGAATAGTAGTTGTCTGTCCGAATACGACTTGGACCCCGGCGTTGATATTCACATGTGATCTTCCAAGCAGATCAATTACTTTCGACTTGCTAAGGAGGCTGGAGGTAATAATAATTTGATACGCTCGGCCTGAGACGAAGAAACACTTATACCTAAGCTAATTTGCGAGTAGCTGAATTGTTCACCCCTGAGATTGCCCGACGTTACAGTCGGGATATAGCTCAAGTCGTTCCAGAGACCAAGGGTATATCACGAGGGGCCGTCTTAGACTATTGCCACGGCCGACATCATTTGAAGCAGTTGATCGCAGAATCTTGTCCCCAGATGAAAGTGCACGGGTTCCATGGATGAGCTATACGGTATGCCAATGGGCATCCCAATGTGGCTAGATATGTCGACTATGGCGCTCACTTTCGTAAACGAAACTATCATAAAGCAACCAGAGGTCTGGCTCCGGCAGTTACTAGAATATATCGATGGCAAATCCCCTCTTAAAACATGGATGTGGTCTGTGACAGTTAATCTACCAGAGACGGTATTTGTATAGCTAACCTCATATGGTTCGCTTTACGTTCGCAAGGAATTTTGGACGAATGTTGCCTTTCCGCAGCGACACGAGGCAACTTGCTGCTTCTGCCTTGCAGGCTTTGCAGAGGAAATTTGACTTGCATATATACTTCAGACATGGAGGACCGAGTACAAAAGGCTTCGCCGGTGCGCACTTACGGACTGAGCAAGATGTCTGAGCCAAGTTCCCCCCGTACGACGAGCACACCGCTTGCTATCTATACTGTATCGTACAGACCAAATACTCGGTGGCGCTTCTGGAGTCTGGTGGTATACCCGAGAACATCACGGTGGTGACTACACGAGATCTCCTAGATTCTGAAAAGCTTGAACACCTCGACAGGTTAAGCTGGGATCAGCAGGCATAGGTCGACTATGAACTAACGTTACGAGCCGGTCTGATAGTGGGGACTTGTGACCACAGCTTTGCTTGGATTCTTGCTCGGAGGAAAGCGGCATCTGTTGGGTCGGCCGGCGGACACACTGTCCTTGATCCGCAGGGGCAGGTATGGTGGTAGGATAGGCTCTGGACTATCACAGGAAACCAGGGGAAGAACGGCAGGGTGCAGTTCGGTACTGGCTATGAGTAATAGGGGTCTCGAGCCGAAGAGATTAAGTTGCGTCGGTTTGGTGCCTCGGATACAATTGCCAAGGGCTGTTTCGCTCTCCTTGTACCTCGTATCTCTCTCTCAGCTCTGGGTACATGTAACGATGGCAATTCGAACTTGGTTGGACCAGCCATCTAAACGCCTGGCCGGTGATAGCTTAGCACACATTCAACTTGCCAATGGTAGTCGAGGCTAAGCGCCTCAAGTCCCGCGTGCTGCTATCGAGCTCCATGTGATGATTATCTGAACGTGAAGTAGTGGTGGGGCTGTTTCTGGGTTGTCAGATATTGAGCTCAACTCAGGAATCAATTGGTTGGCTCACATGGTACAGCAGGAGGTTGGGAAGTTGAACAACGGAAGAGAGCTATTGGTTGGTTTTGAAGCTTTGCTACTTAATAGGGGAGGGGGATTGGAAGGGGGGCGTCTTTAGGGTTGTCGTTTTCTGCTGTCAGTTGCAAGCAGCTGGCACGCAGGGCGGAGTTCCGCCTCGCAGTGTACTGAGGCCCGTTAGCCAATTGTTCCGTCATGATTGTGACATCAATCAATTCCATCATCTCAAAAACTCCCCTCCTCTTATCCACACATACTACATACCTACCTACCTACCAACTTCAACTACCTACCTAACTACAACTACCCGACCTACCATGGAGTTTTGCTCTTCCACACCTCCACGTCCGTATCCTTAGTTAGTATTTACGCGCAATTTATATATACACCAATTCCAATATGGCGGCCACTACCGATGTGGTCACGCTCGAGAACTTCGCATCTAAGATGCCACCGTGGGCTCCTGATATCTCCAGCCACCTCTATGCCTTGGTCGATATGGGAAGGTTTGTGGTTCTCATACCTAAGCTCCGTTTAACACTGTTCTGAATATCCTATTTTGATTCTCAAACTACTCATATCTGCGCATTGATCAATTGCGGTCTGTCGATTTGTTCTAAAAAGTAACTGGAATGCAGTAATGGCATCCGGTTCTCTATTTCGGATCTATCACCGCCTTCTTCCCGCCTTCTCAAATGTTTATACCGCGAGCGTGCTGCTATCTCACTATTTGATGCGCTTAATAAATCATCGCCGAACGGACCCCTCACGTTTCCTCCCGAAGTCATTACACAGGTCTCTCGGACATTGGCTCGTTTCAAATCCATTGCGGATGAATACGGCGTACCGATTGAACACATTTCCGTATTTGCCACGGAGGCCATGCGGAAAGCCGAGAATGCTGCTTCAATGCTAGGCGCTATTCTGGCTGAGTCTGGACTCGGGGTGTACATACTGGCTCCCGAGGTCGAGACTCTTTTCGGTGCCATGGGCGCTAGGAGCTCGTTTACCGATGTAAACGGATTGTTCCTCGACCTCGGGGGAGGTTCGGTACAGATCACTTATATGAACTCATCTGTAGAGAACTATGAGCTTATAGCGGCGCAAACAGGCAAGAGCCTGCCTTTTGGCGCCGCAAAACTGATCAAAGTCCTAGAAAGTGGTGAAGAACGGGTCCAGGCTACAGCGATCAATGACTTGCAAACAGGTATGCAAAGCGCGTTTGCCAAGCTAAGGCAAGAATTTCCAACACTCGACGATACCCAGCGCGTCCCCGGAAGTGATGGTGTCGATATCTATCTTTGCGGTGGTGGATTTAGGGGTTACGGGAGCATTCTCATGCACAATGACCCCATCCAGCCATATCCAATCTCCGCAGTTGGTGCATACACAGTTGATGCAGCGTCCTTCAAACAGATAAAGGCTATGCGCAAATTCAATGCCGCGTACGACGGCAAGATATTCGGCATGTCGAATCGACGACGGGCACAGTTCCCCGCCATCGCAACGGTAGTTGAAGCGTTGATCCATTCCGTACCTCGCATCCGTACAGCAACATTCTGCAGTGGCGGCAACCGAGAAGGGGCTTTGCTACTGAAATTACCCAAAACTGTCAGGGAGGCTAATCCTCTACAGCTCTTATATCAGCCCAATAGTAACATGACTGCTGAGATTCTACAATCAGTCGCAAGCACTATACAGTGCTCCTTACCTGTCGAAGTCCAATTATTCAACGTTCCCACCGTATTCACTTCGGGGTTGGGTCATCTCTTTGCTAGCCGGATCTGGGCATGCATGGGTGAACCAAGTGATGCTAATGCTGCCTCTGAGATTCATCATGCCATAGTACGGGATCCTAGTGCGCCCGGATTTACTCATTTCACTCGTTCGTTACTAGGCCTCACACTATGTCATAGATGGGGAGCCAACCTTGGGCCTATCGACCAACAACTGCACACAAACATCCGGAGGCTTGTCAACAAAGCAAACGGAGAAGCAGTTTTCTGGGCCGAATATATCGGTGCCATCGCTAGCCTCCTTGCCGACGTATGCCCAACAGTGCCAAAAACACCAAACAGACTAGCAAGCTCTATACAGTAAGTAATACGTCTACACCGAGACTCGGCAGCATCTAACGTGGACGTAGATTCAAATCAACAATAGTAAAGGGCAAGAAAAAGACTAAAGTCGAACTGGTTATATCACTCTCCCCGATTGTATTGCAGACTTTGGATCCGCAAAACATAGCAGACACTTTCAAGAATGTCGGGAAAAGACAGGACACCGGCAAAGGGGACAGAAAGGTCAAGGTAATCGTGCAGAACATTCCATCATAAATTCGTACGTTTATCGTATCGTTAAAGTCGACATATTCGAGAAAACATACATGCTTGTTGTGGTTGCAGCCTCCCCACTACAACGACTGGCGAACCTGACCCATGACTCCTTAAGTGGCATTGGCGATACAACCGCTAGCCAAGATGCTGGCCACCAATAACATGAACATATCTAATTGGGGACACACTGGCCCCGCAACGCCGAATCCCCAGCGAGCGTTGTTGAACAAGCGATATGCCTCTTACTACACTTCCATACCATCAACCCAATTAGGCATGATGCAAGCTCAAAGACAACGAGTGGGTATCAGCCCTTCCAAACTCCTGCACCGATCCATTTGACGTATACCAGGTCGTGAATAGCCTATTTTAACAAATCAAATCTCGCCGCCCTTATTAATGAAATCGTAAATGACAAAAGGAAAGTTGTCAGGACGGGGAAATATCCCCTCAGTTGGATCTCCTAGCTCGTTTCGGTGCTCGGCTGCCGCATCCTGTTGAGCCTTTGTGGAGGACAAGCAACTGATAATCTAGTGTGCGAGGACGTTGACGAATGGCATCATCTAAATCAGGTGGTCAGTCTCCAAGCCAATACCAGCTGGTTGGATGGATCAACGTTTACTTACAGAAATCGGCGTGTTGGCGCTCGACAGCGATGAAATCGGCATTGACTTGGGCCCTGAAGCTACTACCATCTTCGGCCATGGGCTCCGGCTTTTTCTTGCCAAAATGAAGCTCGCATGTGACAACGAGCTTGCTGAACAGATTGGCAGCCATGCGCAGCGTCTGATCATGACTAGGATACCGCGCGACTGGAATTATCAGCTAAGTTCATCTGGTCTGGCTTGACAAGGTAGGTAGGCAGGTAGGTACCTTGGTGTTCCAATTGGTAGTACATATCGCGATAAAGCAGAAGCATCTGCATCATCGATGCCCAGATGAGCAAGCGCTGCTGTGACTTGGCTGCACGTTCTTGCTTTTCGAAAAAATCCAGTATCTGGGGCTCAAGCCCCTTCATTCTGGACTTTGCAATGTTTCTCAGCCCCTGGCGGATGGAGTCGGGGACTTCCTCCGGGCCGCCGTACTTCTGGCAGAAAAACTTGGGTTGCCGCCATACCCTGTACCAGCATCTCATTTGATACACCTTCTCGATGATATCGAACTAAGGAGAAGTTAATAAGTATGTCCAGTCAACGAAAGAGAAACGGTATACTGACGTATGGTAGGTACGAATGGCCATTCTCGATGCCATGTGCAAGCAGGGTGTCCAGGGCGTGCTGCAAGCCTGACTCTCTCTCTGCGGTCATTTGGCATGATGCCCATCTGATAATGTCAGAGTCTTGTGGAAGATTATGCTTGTCCAAGTCATGTTGCTGAACCACGAGCCCATTGGCTAGGTTGGTATGAAAGCTGACAACCGGGACATCGATCTCTGAAGACATGAGCATGCCGAAGGACACCCTCCAGACCGAGGGAGTTCCTAGGTGGCCATTGCTGGGTTTGATTGACGACCGGTTCACCTCAGTATCTATAAAGAACATCAGATCAGCCATGTACGACCAACGTGGAACTATGGGTCGACGAGGATGACATACCACCAATTGCCTGGAACACACAGTCGTTGATATGGAACAGATGTCGAATGCACATTCGCTTGGCTAATTCGGTTGCGTCATCGCTGCAATACTTGGATGCGTCTTTAACGCAACGCGCGCAGGGGACTTGCTCGTTGCACTACAACAGAGTCAGTGACATGGATTGCCTGACAGGTACATACGAACAACTCACTTGGACCTTGCGTGTCTTGCAGCGGGAGCAGGCGCCGATTTTGCGAATTTCAGCAACTCGGGATGCGTCCTTTAGGGGACTAGTCCGCTTGCCACGGTTAATCGGGGAACTTTTGGTTGCCGGAACATCAAACGAGAGGGAAGATGTGCTCGAGGGCGACGACAACATAAAAGTGACACCCGTTGGACTATGGGCATCTGGTAGACCCGAGGCGTTGGTGCTCGGGGCGTTATCTAGCTGGATCTTGCAAGGATAAGGCAGGGCACCCTTGGGACGGATCTCCCGTTGTGGGACAGTGAAGCGATCATCTTGTTGCTTCACCTTCTTGACGGCATCTTTGAGACGATGGAAATCTACATTAGGGCCAGGGGAGGGTGCTCCATCTTCTTCGGATGAACCAGAAGTAAGTTCCGGGGTGGAGGAGGAATCAGACCGGCTCCGCGAGTCGGGATCAGCTCCCTGGTCTTCCCCGTAGAAACTTGGAAAGTCAAAAAAGGTATTCAGGTCAAGAGGGTCAAGAGGTGCGGGGTCCTGGGGCTGTCTTTTCTTGGAAACCTCTTTAATCAACCCAGGGACCTGGGAGGCGAGCTGGGATAGGTCGTAGTTCCTCATGTTGGTTGCGTGGCTCGTGTAAGTCGCCGGCACAAGTACCTTTCCCTTTGTCAGACTGTACACAACACGAATCAGCAGACGCCGGCGGGTCACTCGTCGGGTACCTGAGTGGGGGAGATGACGATAGTGCTTTCAACCACCGAAAGGCGCAAATGATGAAGCGTCTGAGATTCCTAAGACATGATGGCAACGAGGACGGACACTTCTGCAATCTGCGAGTAACCTGAAAGTCCGTATTGGGGCTGCCATATCTGATTGGTCGTCCGCCCGAGCCAAGTTTCCCAATTGACCTATAGGAACCCCTGTCTACACCGAAAACGACAGCGTCTCCAAGGTCGCGAGCGAATGTGTCGCACACCAGCCCAGTGCGGCCCCCAGATCATGTGACAGCCATAGTCCCCGAATCTCTTGTGCTTCGGCCAGCGACGCTTCAAATAATATTTGGGGGCCATTTCTCGATATCAGCATAGAGAGCGTAGACTGTCGTGAATTGTGTTTTTTTATAGTTGAGTTAACAAGACTTATAGCCTAGTTGAGTCTTATTTACAGAGACTTCGAAACTAGTTGCTGAGGCTGCAGGCTCACAAACTTATTAACAAATTAGGCAATTGGTCTGGGCTTTAAATGAGGGATCCTGCATGATTGTTTGCCAGGCTTGCCAGGTCACCCTGCAGCATCGCTGTCAACTTCATACCGTGCTTGTAAGTACACATTATAACTACACTAATAATGGTTCGAGCCTTGGTCACAACCACCCTGGAGGCATACATGTATCTATCTGACCTTGTCCATGTACATTGAGTACGTAGGTACTCGCTTGACCCCCACGTAATCTTGTCTCCGAAGTAATCCTACCTACCTAGGGTATGAATAAATATGACTCCCTTGCCGCTTCGTGGCAGACCGGCTCCTTTACCTCCTAGCCTCCAGTCGTGCCGCCTGGTTACCAAATCCCTCGCTACAAGTGCTCAGAGGTGTGACTCAACTTAGATCTCCAGGCTACGAAGTATCTGGACTTTATCTTACTGCTAAGAGATCTAAATACTGACGCTTAGACACTGATATGGATGTACCATCACTTATCAGTCTCATCCAGATTCATCCGGACCTAGCTCGCAATGTAACTCACTCCTCGGTTAATAATGTGAGAATCGAGGCTATCGACAGCACTGCGTCTAGCATAACCCCCCTCTTCAAATGGGATCGAGAATACGAAAAACAACTTTTGAGGAAAGAGGTGCTAATAAACCGAATGCCTTCGAACTCCCGGTGACTTCTATTAATGAAGTAAAACTTCTAAGCACGGCTTAGGTAACTTGTGACCTGGTCGGCCTGCCCAATCATAAGGCGAATGCGTCTAGTGAAGAGTCGATGATCAACCAACCACTCAGAGCACCTACTCAAGATTTTTGAAATTGACTAGAGCGAGAACGACTAATCATAGCCATGCGCCGAATTTATGATGGCGCACGTGTGGGATCCTAACTGGCCGGCCGATGAGAGCTGCTGGACAGAGTATGTGATTTGAGCTTCTACACTTATACATAAAGCTATAACAAGTCATCGCAGAAAACGCGCCTGCCAGGATCTGAATCCTTTCCGCCCAGTGCCAGAAAATCGGTACATTGACAGTATCGGATTCCACGACTACCAATGGCTTTGGATTGTGGCGCGCATGCAGAGAGTGGGAAAGAAAAAGAAAACATACCAAGAAAATGTGCAAGGCAGGGTAAGAAAAGGAAACCCACGCTAGTTTCGTGTGCTGTTCGGAAAGCCCTTCCCACGCTCAAAGAGACGAGTTGGACGTTATACAGGGCAGAATCCCTAGAAACTAAGGTCAGAACTGGCCTGGGTCAGTGAACTCGAGGTTGAACAACAGTACACTCTAACGCCCAGATATGAGACCACCGCACGGGAGGGCGTGAAGCTCACGATACATGTGTCTCTATGCTTTGCGATTATTGACATTTAGCAACCTCCCTCCTCCCTCCTGCTCCCTTCTGCCTCTTTTACCGGGTTAATATGCAATGCTGCTAGATTTGTTCCAACCTTTTCCCTCTTCCTCTTTGACGTGGCACCACCCAGCTCAGCTTATAGGGAACCGCAAGACCTTCTTTTCAATAGACCCGCTCAGCTATACATACGACCAAATTGAGATAACTGACTGACCTGCGTGGATACGTAACCCGCATACTCGCTTAAAGGGCTCCGAAGCCACCGGCTTTGAGGGACTTGCGATTGTAATTCGGGGAGGGGAGGGGGTCCTTGGGTTATCCAACCCAGGTCTTGCGTTTCCACAGAATAGAGGAAACTATCGAACTGTACATGGGCACATACATATATACTGGCCCATCCATTTTCTACTGCTCACCTTGCTTTACCTTACCTTACCTTACCTTACCCACGGCTTGTCACACGGAGCGGGCCGATCCCGAAGCGGAAACGCAAGGCGGAGACGTTCCTGCTGCATGCATTTTACTTATGGACGACATATGCCTGCCTACCTGTTTGTCAGTGTGGAGACATGCAGTCCGATGGACAGATCCGCAGGAGTGTATCCCCAGCCAAAACGTTATTAGAAAGCCCTTGTCCCCCAAGACGACGAGGAGACTCGGGGTTTTACTAAAGCTTGTTGCTCTAGGGACTGCGATGTTATGAAGATTGTTGGTATTTCCTGACAGCATGCGTTGTTATACTTATCCTACGATTTACAGTATAAAAGGTCAGCTCAAAAAGAAAACCTCTAAAACTGACATAGTATGTCCAAGAAAAAATTCTGCCTTGCTAGAGGCATGAGAAGAAGACATTGATACATGTTGAATCGACATACCAGACGAGATCGAGGTAAGATTTATTTAGGTTTCGTGTGCCACTTACACTACATTGATGGTTCCCGGCAGTGCAACCTAATATTAAGTTTACCTAAGAAGCCTCCTTTCCCCTCCCTATGGTATGTCGTGGGAGAAACTCTTTTAGCTCGGGGATGCTCGACATCCATGCCACTTTAATTGGTATTTAGGTAACCCTTTCTAACTAAACAGTCGCAAGTCCGCTAGGTTAATAGGTGTAGTAAGGAGAGGTGAGTGGATATCTGGTTGGCTCCTTGACATAAATTGTCTACTACCTAGACATTCCAAAACCTGAAATTTGACCGAGGCGCAACGATTATGAGAACCGCGTGAAAACAGGGACTACTCGCCTGTGGTTATTGGACTATTTACTTATCTTGACTATGCTATCCTACTCTAGATCTCGCCTCTGCTCGAAGGTCACTAAAAACTGGTATCAAGAGCTTTTGCCAAGCCGCATGCTAAACTCTGTCTGAACAACTGAGTTAAAGGGTTTATTTTTTCGTTACACGGAATTTACCAACAATATATCGACAGCTTAGCAAATTTTTTGTAGGGGAGGGGAGGGGGAGGAATGGTAGTACCGAGGTCATCCTATTATAGATCTCTTGATACTGTGTAATTATATGAATATTCGGAGAGGCTTAAGGCTAGAACATAACATGAAGTGCCCAATGGCTTTGACGTCTTATGTAATACCTCGTATGTAAGTAAGGAGATACATATACTCACCTAAGACTCTTCCAACTTCTTTACTATGAATACAAGCAAGGCCATAAAGCGGTCGAGTTAGGTAGGCGGTCTCTGTCTCGAGAATAACTCTCCCTATTCACCGCCACGCCAAGATGGTAGTATATTAACATGTAATATAGGAGTATACTCAGCAACTGAGACTCTAAAGCTTGTAGGTTGGATGTTAGTCCCATGCAATGCAGGCTACACAATGTGATCAGACGAACGCCCATACGCATGCATATTACACTAGGTTAGGATGCCTGTAACCCCCTCACCTTGTGGCCAACTTGTCCCTGAAATGCTCGAAAATGGGGCTTACGCCTTCAGACGAGTTGTAACGTACGGGTGTGTGCGCTAACGTGGCCAAGGCCCACTCTATAGAGATAATTGGGTTAGCACAGCGCCGGACGGACGGGACTTCCAATAGCCTTGAGTCGGCAGGTCGGAAGAGTCGAGATAGGAAACGGGTAATGCACCATTTGAAGTTAGGTAGCCTGCGGACGCGGATTCGTAACACAAGTCGAGTTCTGAGTCTCTAGGTAGTGTATTGTAATCAAGGTACTATCGGAGTTGTGCATAAATAAGGCTTAAATTACATAGTTTAATAGTATATACTCTGATCACTCTTTAATATGATTCTTTTTTCTTAGGGTTAATATGAGTTGGAAAACAATGTTCATGTTGAATAAACGAAACATAGTATCGATCTGTTCAAATACCTGGGCTTCTAGTAGATAAGGTCTGTTGTACCGAATGTAGCACAAGCCAAGCTGAAGTATAACACCTGATTGGTCAGGGTCGCTGAGGTGGTTGATGTACCTAGGTACCCGCTTGGGTTAGTAATGTGGGCAACGCAGCCCTCTCTGAGACCTCGGACTGGACCGGCATAGCCCCACTATAATATGTAGTGTACGTAGGTGCTGAAGAAAGGAAGGGGAGAAAAAAAACAACTCAATTCTACTGTGGTAATTGAGTCTCACCTCTTTTTGACAGGTACGAATTGATTCATCGGGAATCAAGCGGTATAGCTTTTGCCGTCGGCTAGTCTCGGACAATATATAATCTCGAAATATTTATCTTGTCTGTTTTATTTATTATAACAGCACATTCGTCTCCCGCATGTCCCGCGCAAGGTTTGCTCTGGAGGTTCTTCGTGTCCCAAGTCTAACGAGACGGGCTCAACGACTAGTAATAACACAAATACCTTCCCACGGTCGGGCCAATCAAACCCTCGCATTCAAGCTGGCGGGTCCAGACAGCAACAGCACCCCTCCCCCTCCTTCCACGTCCTCCTCCTCACCCAAATTTCGTTCTTTACAAACCGACACGCAAACGCTGCCTGGTTCCCTATATTCCTCTCCTCCACCACCACCTTCACCAACAACAGCAACAGCACGCAGCGTCGCCGGCCATCGCTCAGCCCAGCTAGCTAGGCACTTTTCAACAACCTCTGCCCCATCCTCTTCCGCACTCGAAGAATCCACCATGTCTTCCCCCTATACCGTCCGCAAGGTCGCTGCTCCCAACACCTTGGAGCACCGGGTCTACATCGAGAAGGATGGCGTCCCCGTATCGCCCTTCCACGACATCCCCCTCTACGCCAACCAGGAGCAGACCATCCTCAACATGATTGTTGAGATTCCCCGATGGACGAACGCCAAGCTCGAGGTATTTTCTCTCGTCGGACCCCCCTTTTTTGGGGGGGGGGGGGGGCTACAGTTTATTCTATAGCATAAGCATCTAACTAACACCGTCTCTTCCACCCATCTCTCAGATCTCCAAGGACGAGCTCCTGAACCCCATCAAGCAGGACATCAAGAAGGGCAAGCTTCGATACGTCCGCAACTGCTTCCCCCACAAGGGCTACCTCTGGAACTACGGAGCCTTCCCTCAGGTAAACAAACCCACCGCCCACGTTACGATTTCGTCCTTCTCTGCCCCACGCTCAGTAGCTGACCCAGCTTTCCTGCCCCTCTTCTAGACCTGGGAGGACCCCAACTCCATCCACCCCGAGACTAAGGCCAAGGGAGATAACGACCCCCTTGATGTTTGCGAGATCGGTGAGCTGGTTGGCTACACTGGTCAAGTTAAGCAGGTCAAGGTTCTCGGTGTTATGGCTTTGCTCGACGAGGAGGAGACCGACTGGAAGGTCATCGTCGTCGACATCAACGACCCCCTTGCTTCGAAGCTTAACGACGTAGAGGATGTTGAGCGACACCTGCCCGGTCTCCTCCGTGCCACCAACGAGTGGTTCCGTATCTACAAGATCCCCGATGGCAAGCCCGAGAATCAGTTCGCCTTTACTGGAGAATGCAAGAACAAGAGGTGAGTTGTACTACTGGCAGTTCCCCAATGGATCATTTTTAACTAACCACGCAACCAACTAACCAACCAGCTACGCTACCGACGTCATCCGCGAATGCGCCGAGGCCTGGGAGAAGCTGATTACCGGCAAGACCCAGCCCGGTGGCATCTCTACGTAAGAAGTTCCGCAGATTTTGTCGGATCCGTTGTTCATGACTGATATTGATTACAGCACCAACTTGACTGTCGCACACTCCCCGAGCCGTGTTAGCCCGGAGCAGCTGCCACCTCTGCCGCCCAACGAGAACCTGGCCCCCGAGAAGATTGATGCCTCGATCGACAAGTGGTTCTTCATTAGTGGTGCTGCCGCGTAAATCCCGGTAATTGGATCCGATAGATAAAAGTTTTTTGCATATGGTTGCCCAAGGAAAAACAAAAAAGGGAGCCAGATTTGGGGTTGTTTCTGGTATCATAACTATCACTTGCAAATACTTCACTCCAAGGGTTAAATCCATGGCGATAAGGAGAGGTAGATAGTAGGCGGCGGCTACTAACGCGGCCAAACCAACTGTCAAGCAGAATAGACCAATATATTCTAAAATTGCGAGTTTCATTATGATGCTTCAGACCTGGCCTCGTGACGTAGCTCCTTAGCTTTTGAGAGCATCATTCTTGCTTGTGCTTCATTCCGACTGACTGTAACGCCGGGATCAAGGAAAGTCCTGTCCTAGGTAACGCCGGAAGTAATAAATAAATGCGGTTTTAGGTCCTCTTTATTCCCCCCCTCTATCTTCTTGGATACCATCGATATACGTAGTACGTGGCATAAAATGATGGGATAAGTTAAGTTAACCATCCGCCAAGTCGGCCTGTTTCTGCAAGGCTCTCGAGTGTCTGTCGACTTCTTCCATTATACCCTTTATGCCCAGCTTCTCGCAGTCGAGGTTCATTTCCGTGCCGTCCTCTGCAGGGGCAAGTAGGCAGCTTTTTGTTAGCAGGCTGCGTGTACGTTACAGTAGCAAGGAGGGGGAAGGAAGGCAAGGAGTGGTGTGCACGCACTGAATTTGACGTAGAGAAAGCTTGGGCCGGTGGCGTCTCGGGGCAGGACCTTGGTGGTGATCTGCATGCCGGACTTGCGGGCGTTGGGCGGGAGGTAGTTGAGGAATATCCTGGCGGCCCGCGAGCTCGCCAGGAAGGGGTTGAACTTGGTGTTCACCTCGGTGATGAAGCGGGTTATCATCGTGGCCGGGTTGTAGGAAGTATCTATTGACTGTCTGACTGCTCGACTGACTACTCCGCCCTCGAAAACTGGGGGGATTAGAAAACTTGTCGTAGGTACTTGTTTTTTACTTTATTTTTATTTTATTTGTCGGGAAAACAATTGGTTATGTCTCCTCCCGATTTCGTTCCCAATTGGCTTTCTCTCGAACCGAGCCACGATCGTGATGTTAGTCGTAAATGTCGCCCCGAGATTTTCAAGTTGAAAAGCTCCCCGAGAGGTCCCACTAATCAGTACCTAGGTACCTAGGTACGTAGGTGTTAATTCATTGGTAGTGTAAATCAATGTGGCTGATAAGAGCATCATGCATCCAATCCATAACCTTGTGAAGATGGAATGCATGTGGCGGTGCATTACCCGCAAAAGCTCAAGCCACGTCGCGCTTAAAGCTTAGTACCTAGCAGCCTACTGTACTGGAGTTGGAAGTCCCTTTGACAAGTTGCAACGTCGCTGGGATTTACTTTTATTACATCAATACACTACTTCAATTCCAACCCTCTTTCCCCCCGGAAAATGGACAACAGTTTTCCACCCTAGTCTTGCATAAGACGTCGTGGCTTGAAATCTAAATCCAAATCGAAATCGAAATCGAAATCGAAAATGTCACTCGAGTCCTTAGAGAAACGATTCTCCGACTTGCAGGATCGCCTGTATACTTTACAAGATGCCACGAACCAGCTCAAGGACCTGATCGACCGTCTTGCCAACTTTGGCTTCCAACCTGGTTCCGTGCCCCTTGGCGCAACTGAAGACGACAACGTCTCCTCCGAACTCAGCACCGAGATCAACCAGATCCTCCGCGAGCAGGAGGAAGAGCTCGAGTTGCTGAACGAAGAAATCATCGATATTCGACCAGGCAGGCCCGGGAGCGAACTGCAACATGACAAGGAACGCCTGAAAGATGGCGCGCAGCGGCTTGAACAGGACCTCAAGAGGTATGCGCTCTCTCGTATCTATCAGGTGCCTAATCTAACGCCATGGCTATAGTTGTCGCAAGTCGTTCCGCAAGGCGCAGATCTCGGCAAAGCGCAATCTACAGCTTGCCCAGCGACAAGAAAGGGAACTACTCTACGCCTCCTTCACGAACCCACGATCCGGCGCTTCCTCACCGATGCCCTCGGCGCCCCAGACACGACGCAAACAGCAGGCGACCTCTGAAATGTCCAAGGAAGAACAGATGATCAGTGCCAGCCACGACGTAACCCAGTCCTTGAGGAGAACCCACGACCTCATGGCCGCCGAGCTCTCCAAGAGCGACTTCGCGCACAACACCCTCAAGGAATCTACTATGGCTCTGTCCCAGCTCTCCGAGAACTACTCCAGCCTGGACACGATGCTCTCGAATTCGCGCGCATTGCTGGGCACGCTGCTCAAAAGCCAGAAGACCGACACCTGGTACCTGCAGTCCTCCTTCTACCTCCTGCTCGTCACCCTGGGCTGGCTGGTATTCAGGCGTCTCCTCTGGGGCCCCACATGGTGGCTCGTCTGGCTGCCACTGAAGCTGCTCTTCCGCAGTGCAGTTGGCCTGTCGAATACTGTAGGCCCATGGGGTTCTCGGGTCGACCCAGGTTCGGACTCTGCCGGTGTGCGCCCCGGCTCCGGCTCCCAGCAGGTCCAGATGAACAACGAAGGCGTCCCCACCATCCAAGTCGCCCACGATCATCACAATCACCATTACCAAAAGCCAGAGAAATCACAGGATCCAAACACCCAAGAATCTGAGGAGCCCATGATAGAGAAAGTTGGCAAGATTATTGATAGTGACTCTATGGGAGATGGGAATGGGAACGGAGCTAAGGATGGAGAAGCTCGTGTCTCTAAGGAAGATCCGGCTAATAATACTTCGGATCTGGAGGATGACGGCAAGGGAGAGCAGCCGCAACTGAGAGAGCGCCGAGCCGATGAGGAACCCAACCCGAAGAAGAGGATGATGGAAGAGGAGCCGGGCACCCGTCAAGGAGACGAGAGAATAAAGGACGAGCTGTAGGAAGTGCGACTTCTTTGGGTAGGATTGGATTATAGTAATGAAATAATGATTATGGAAGACTCGCTACCGGTACCTGCGATTATGCGTGGCTGTTATTTTTATACACCCAGTAGTCGATATCGCGTTACGTGACATACACCGCTCACGATGTTGAATTGCCACCGCTACCCATTACCTTGGACACCCATCGACTAGGAATCTATTAGCCATCACATATAACTGGAGTTATCACGGTATCGTTTATTGTATTGATACTTATTCACATCTATTTGTCCTTCGTCTTTTTCGTGGAGGCTGTCATTCCATATGCAAATTCCGATAAGCCAAAACTCCTTCCTCTCCCCCCTTCCCTCCCCTCCCTGCTGAGAGGGTCCCAGTTCCAAAAAGAAAGAAAAAGAAAACCCGGGGTATCAGAACCGGAACCCGAAGAAGAAAAAGAAGGCCGCCAGAAGTCTATCCTAACCCAGAAACGATGAAACCCCGGTACCCAACCTCCTATGTGATGATTGCTTTTCTTGTTTCCGAAAAAAAAAAAAACCAATCACGAAGCCTAAGTAAGAAAAGCTTCGTGCCATGTATGCCATCCATGTATGTGTGTGTGTGTGTTGTTGCTATTGCCCTTTTGGGGCGGGGATTATTGCTTAGTTGCTTGCTGAGCTGAGCTTGCTCAATGACGATGATGTGCCATGGGAAACGTACACACACATACATACACATACATATCCGCAATATCCTTAGACAACAAGACAACACGCAACGCATACCACATGCACACACACACAAGCACACGGGTACTAAAAAAAAAAGGAGGGGAAAAAAGATCAGTCAGAGAAATCAGTTTTTTTCTCTCGAAAAAGAAGAAGAAGAAAACAACAACACAGAGAGAATATTTAATAAGTACAGATTTATTCATTTCACACACCCTTCCCCCCCTATTTCCTACTCTTGTTTCCTCCTCCTCCTGTTGTTCGTACCACTTTCCCTTCGCGTAGGTATTCACTTTAACATAATACAACATAAAATGCCCCATCCATCCATCCATCCATTTCATGTTTCCCTTTCATTTGCTCCCCCTTCCCCCCTTATTCTTTCCCTTCTGTCATCAACACAAGGGGGGGGGGAACACCTAATATGGAGGATGAGAGTGCGTTTCTTGGGGGCGGTCATCTAGAAACCACCTTGACGAATAATAATAATGACAATGAGAAAGTGAATAAAATAAATAAAAACAACCACTTTTTTTCCTTTTTTTTCTTTTCTTTTTTTCTTTCTCTTTTCTGCTTATTCTTCTCTATTACTCGTTTTCCCTCCTCCCCCACTTCTTCTTCTTCTTCTTCTTCCCTCTTGTTGTAAGGTTGGGTCGTTGATGATGTAGGAGGAATGGCTCGAGTACCACCTAAAGAGGCTAGGTAGATAGGTAGGCAGGTGGCAGATGAGAAGAGCGGAGTTGAGTGAGGAGAAGTGGGGATGAGACGGAGAGAAGAAGAAGAAGCAGAAGCAGAAGAAGAAGAATAAGCTAAAAATAAGGAGTGTAGGTAAGGCCCATCTCTATCTTTTTTTCCATCTTTATCTTTCTCTTCCAATTTTTCAACCTCTACATTTGTACATCAGGGTAGAAAAACGGGATGAGAAGAAGAAAAAAGAAAGAAAAAAGGGGAAGAGGAGGAAATGGTCTCCCGATGAGCCAACGCACAGCAGGTAAGGAGGTGGCGGCTCTTACCCGGGGCTGCTGCTCCCCGTCGTCCCGAGTATCTGGTCGATGTCCTCGAGCTGGAACTCGCCGCTCTCGCCCAGCATCTCCCAGTCGCGACCCAGCTTGGTCTCGTCGGCCGCCGCCGCCGCCGCAGCCGGGTCCTCCTGCCACTGCTGCGTGTTGCGAGCTGCCCCTTCGTTGTTGTCGTCGTTGCTATTGCCGTTGCTCGTCGTCGTCGTCGTCTCCTGCTGCTGTGCTAGTTGGGCATGAGAGTCACTGTGCTGCTGCTGCTGCTGCTGCTGCTGCTGCGGGTGATGCTGATGATGCTGATCGACTAGATCGTACGACACCATGCCGTCTGCGAACTGGCCCCCGTCCTGGTCGAGCCCCAGCAGCCCGAGATCGTCGTACGCGTCGTGGTGGCTCGTCACGCTCCCGCTTCCGCCGCCACCTGCGTGAGTCATCAGCGACGGGTCGATGGGGTGGTGGTATTGGTGGTGCGAGGACGGCGGCGGCGGCGGCGGCGTGGGTGTGCTTTGGTGATGATGCATCTGCATCTGCATCGACCGGTGAGGGTGGTGCGCAGCAGGCGGCTGGTGGTGGTACGCAGATCCCAACAGGTCGGCGTAGGGGTCGATGGGCGAGCCGTGGCTGTGGTGCTGCTGGTGCTGATGCTGGTGGTACGACGACGACGGACCTCCGGAGGGGGAGTTCGTCTTGTTGACGTACACGTTCTCCACGAAGGCGGGCACGCCGTGCATGCCGCCGCCACTGCCTCCGTACGCGTTGATATGGTGCGGGTACGCCGCCCGCAGCATCTCGCTGCTCTGCTGGTAGTACTGGTTCTGCCCCAGCCCGGTGCCGTAGTCGCCCGGCCGCGGCTTGCCCGGGTTGGAGTAATGGAACGACGACTGGTACGCGGCCGCCGATGAGGAGGGCATGCCGTACGATCCCGGGTGTTGGTGCTGGTGTGGGTGGTGCGCCCGCGACTGCTGCTGCTGCTGCTGTTGCTGCTGCGGCGGCGGCGCGTATGGGTTGTATGTCGATGCGCCTCGCGGGGGCCGGTACTCGCCGTCCGGGTCGCCGAAGAGGGACGACGACCGCGTGCCCCGGGACGCGTTGCGCGAGGGGGGCGGGCTGTCGTAGTTGTACTCTTCGAGCACGGGGCCGTCGTCGGCGAGCTGCCTAGTGGCGGCGGCGGCGGCAGCGGCGGCAGATTCCTCCTCCTCGTCGGCCTTCTTGGGAGCAGGGTTCTTGGTGGGGGAGAACTTGTAGTCGGGAAAGGCGAGGCGGTGGTTCTCGCGCTCGATCTTGGCCAGCTCGTCGAAGCGGTCGCGCAGGTCCTGGGGCTCCATGTTCCAGCCGACGCCGCAGACCTGGGAGATGAACTGGTGGTTCTGCTGCTTGCGCAGCGCCTTGGTGCGGTTCTGGTACGCCTTGCGGTATAGCATGAACGCGTTCATCGGCCGCTTGATCTTCTGGTCCTTGGACCCCGCCACCTCCACCCGCCGCTGTTCCGGGCTCCGCCGCACGTACTCCTCGATGTCCACGTCCGGCCCGTCTGCCAGCTCTACGTCCTGGCACAGCACGCTGAGCGGCGCCTCCAGGTCCACCTCCTTGGCCCCGCCCGTTCCCGGTCCTCCTTTGCCCTGGCCGCCTGCGCGCCGGTTCTCGGCCCTCCGTCTCTTTTTCGGTCGTGCCGCCGGCTTGGCCACCCGCGAGCTCTGGGGCCCGAGGGCTGGCTCTCCGTACGATCGGGTCACGGTACGCCCACTACGCGTTGTCATGGGGTCGTTCTGGAGGGAGGCTGGAGGCGACGTGGCTGGGGTGCTGTAGGCATTGTGGGGGGTCTAAAGTTTGGTGCGAGAAAGTATCACCACTATATTAGCCTCTCATCTCCTGTATAATCATATATGTCTCTCATGTATGCATATATATATGCGTGTGTGTGTGTGTGTGTGCGTACTAGAACAGTACGGGGCTCAAGGGATACATGGTATAAGAAAACAACTAAGATAGGAAGTCCCCCTCTCCTCCCAAGATGGCAGTAAGGATAGGAGGAGAGAGAGAGAGAGAGGGAGAGAGAGAAACGAGAAAGACATACCGTTGAAGATCCCATATCAGGCAATTGGGGATATGGACTAGGATCTATCTGATATCCTCCGTGCTGGTATAGCCCAGCTCCGGGATACGAATGAGGATGAGATGCTTGTTGGGGGTAGGGCGAATGTGTAAGAGGCGGTGATGTGTTGAATTCGTCGTCTGCAAGGCCTGGTACGGCAAGGCGCGATTCTAGCGCCGGGCTCGAGTACCGAGAGTGCGGATCTGAGCCCATGTAGCCATGTAGATCGACGCTGTATTGATGTGATGATGACTGTTGTTGGTGCGGATGGTAGTGGTAATCATCGCTTTGCGGCTGGTGATGTCTGCTCCGGTGCTGTTGTTGTTCGGGGTATGATGAAGGTGTTGGTGTTCTCGCACTCAGGGGAGTAGGTGTTGTTGAGGCGTTATTGTGTTGGATTAGCTGCTGGAATCCATCATGGAGGATGGCATCTTCGGTCTGATCTATGTGGTTGCCATTGCCCTGGTTAGAGGGCGCCGGTGACGGCGAGTCGCCTTTCTCCATATCATCAGCTCTCTTCTCACCGTCCTTATCTCTCCCTCGCCCTTATTATTCTTCCTCTTATTCTTTTTTCCCACTCGCGATTTCTTGGGGCTAGGGCGAAGCAATGGTTGAAAGCTTGAGGAGGGAGAAGGGAACTCGACCTGGCAGGCTGAAGAGCTAGATGGAATCAGGACCAAGGGGGTGGATGAGAGATTGGAATAGATGAGCAAGTATAGCCCACTAATGTACTTCCTGAAAGGAGCACCTGTTGCTTTAGTTTGCCTTCTTTTTCTGTCCTTTTCAGAGCGCAGAGTATTGTAAAAGAAAACGCAGTGGTTGGGGGAGAAAGAGGGTGTTGTTTTCCTTGAAAAGTTCAAGTGACGGCAATGAAGCGCCGGCACTGGGCAGATTAGCGGTTGCTAGGCGCAACCACACGCACACATATGAACAGTCCCAGGACAATTTGATCGCAAATAGCTGGTTCTATTCAAGAATGGGAAAGAAATGCTTGACAGAGGGGGAATTGCGGAGAGCAGTTGCTGGTAGGTAGGTAAAAGGCTACACACAAGAGCAGGGAAATAGTCGACCAGCACAAGTTGTGGTAACAGACATGAATTTCTCGACGCGTGTGGTTGATGGCTTCGTCTGAGGCGGCTCTTTATTCGTTTACCCAACTTTTAGGTAGATTTCCCAAGCTTGTTGACAAAATTGGACTTTCTTTTTAAGTCAGGAAGACGGAGAAAATTATCAAACCAGTGAGAGGCCTCGACCGAGCTGAAATTTGTGCTCTACACTC
Organism: Biscogniauxia mediterranea; assembly: GCA_018398605.1. Taxonomy (NCBI): domain Eukaryota; kingdom Fungi; phylum Ascomycota; class Sordariomycetes; order Xylariales; family Xylariaceae; genus Biscogniauxia; species Biscogniauxia mediterranea. The sequence goes on from JAGXTR010000001.1 coordinate 1,390,457, forward strand.
TAGTGAATATATCGAAAATAAAGGGCCGACAAATTGCTGGGGCAACCAAATCGATATGGCAACTGTGTGGTGTACGTATCCGAGTGATAGAGGGAGAGAGTGAGAGAGAGAGGGAAGAGGTAGGAAGGCGACCTAAGTTTGCTTTCCTGTTAGTAAATCAGTCCGGCCCTCAACGTCATGCTATCTGCCCATCTCCTTCTATCTGTCCATCAAATGCTGAGTTTCCCTCCCTCTCTCCTGACCTCTACCTATATCTGGCTACCAGAGACCAACTGCTTATTGGTTGGTAGCATAGCTGCGTTGCTAGCTAACAGGCAAGTAGGGCGGCAGACAGTCCTCGCAGCCAAGAAAGCCATAGCAGCGCAGCCAGCACAGCATTGGATCTGTCAGAAACTAACTGACTGGGGTTTGTCTCTGGCAGAGGTGCAGGATACAGGATACAGGAAAAGTACAGGACAAGCACGGGGCAGAACAGGGCAGAAATGAGGAACAAGCCGCGGAAAAAAAAAGGGGGGTACATGCAGCATTGCTCAGTCAGGTGAGAGAAGAAATTCTGAGGACGAACCTATTGAAGAAATTGCCCGATCTCTAAGCTGTTGAGTGTGCTCTGGGAAGGATAAGATCGACTGAGCCACCAGAGAGAGGCGTGGTTACGGACAACCTAGTTCCGACCCTTTTCCAATGCTTTGATGCAATGCACCTGATACCACGTTCTCTCGTTACCCGGGAATTGAGGATCTTGTACTAGTAGTACTGGGCTGCGGCGTCCGAGCTAAAGTCGTAGGGGAGAGTCAAGCGGCGTGTATGGATGTGTAGACGTAAGTGTAGGTAGAGAGACCAGGGCTTCCCTTGACAGCTGAGGTGACGCAAGTTGGGTAGTGTTGATGAGTCCACACCCCCCTCCTGTTACTGCTACTAGACTACTCTCTGCTGATGGTCGGCGATATGCGTCGGTATAGACAAGCCACCAAGATGGCGGTTGATGCAGCTTGTGTTATGTACGGTTCGCACGAGATGTCTTTCCTTCTCCTTTGTCCCCGCTCTCTCACTTCAGAACATCAGTTGGATTATTCTGCAGCTACAGGAGCAACAGGCAACGTTGACTGTTGCCAGGCTCAAGCTTATAGTGGACGGCATGTGTTGACTTACTGAGAAAGCTATCGGGGAGAGCGCGTAGAACACATATGTGTGAGTGTAATGCGAGGATTTTGGCTATAGCTGCTAGGATACCTTGTGTAAACCCTCGTGGTCCTCTATCTCTTACACGGTTGTTGCATATGTTGGATGTGAGATATGGTGATTGGATGGTTACAAAGAAGCGAGAGGGACTCGCGAGTACTGCTGAATGCCGTCTTTGTTCAACCAACAACTAATCATCAACAAGGACGGGGGGCAACAAAAAGAACGTCCTCCACCTCCGCCCCTGAGAAAGAAAATTCTTGGGACTGTAGTTATTTGTACTGGTTTGCCTCTTCTTCGCCATTGGCGCTGTGTGCGTATTACCGCATTCGGAAATTTAAAGGACTTAGATAGTCGAAGAGGCAAGAGACGTGAACGCTGAGCTAAAGGCGTGCTCTCTGTCTCCCACCCAAAACTAGTCCGGATCACTTACGGAATTATTTCCTGGCCGTGTTCGGGGAGACGCTAGAGAGCAATGGGCAGTCCCCTTCTACTAAGCACAAGCACGGAGCATTCCGGCCCCTGAGGACCTGCTATGTCATGTTATGCTATGCTATGTTATGCTTCCTGCGGTCTACTGGCGTATAGGGGGTGTGGGGGGAAGGGGCGTGTGAATGTGTGTGTCTCTGGTCTTGATCCCGACTATTTGCCCGCTAGGGCAAGACATCTAGCAGATAGCATTGCAGACATACATCCCCACATAATGTCGACGGCAGCAGCATGTTCTAGTGCATATAGGAATGTGCCATAGAAAACTGCAGTCCTGGCGGACGATATGAATGGAAGAGTTCGGTCCAAAGCCGAGATAGTTCGCGCAAGAAGCCGAATAGGCCTCCACAGCTATATCTAGAAATCTGGGGTGATGGCGTCTTCTCGAAAGAAACGGGCGGCAAACCTAGATTTGCCTTGACTGGCCTGATGCGGTTTCCTGGAGGCTCGCTGCTGTTCTGTGCCTGTTGGCTTGCTCTGGAATGCTGGTACCTGGATACGCCGAAAACGTGCTACTGACACACATATTCTCCAGTAGACGATGTCTCACGTCTCCCGCATTCCTTTGACCAATTTGCTAAAGAAGCTAAGCCAAATGCAGGCTTCTTTTTTCTGGACTTTTACTTTTCTTTCGCAACTAGACGATGCCTAAGGGGCCAGTTTAGTGTTGGGGTTTGGCTGTTCTGCGTCCTTTGGCAACTCAGCCTACTCTACCCCCCCCCCCCCCCCCGGTCCTGTGTCGTTAGACCTACGCCCTCTCTCCCGTCGTCTACTTCATCTCGAAGTAGAATATATCTGGGGGGGGTAGGTAGGGGGAGAGAGCAAGAGAGAGTGTTCTAGCTGTAGTTGGTCAGCCTTGCCAATCAGCAATAGTACAACTAGGATTGCTTCTAGTCTTGGTTACCAATAATTCTCCTTCGGGTATTGGTTAGCCCAAAATTGTCCACCTGTTTGCAGCGTCCATCCTTGTCCCAATGGCGGCTACTTGCATTAGTTATGCTGGCTGTTTGAACGTCAGTCCTTGCCTGGCTGTAATTGGGGATATGTTAAAGCATGTGTTGAAGTAAAAGGGGTGTGTGCAATAGTAATTGCATTTATGTATAATTAGCATCCAACTTACCACACACGAGGAATCCACACAACGGAGGTGCCTATTTCATATGTGCGTTGAAGCAGTTTGGATTTGCTAGGTTGATAGCAGACGCCTGCTTCTAGGAAGTAGCTTGTGATGGGAAAAAAAAGGGGTAAGTATGCGTGCATATATACCGGCTGCCGTTGTGAAAGACTGGTATGTAGCATAGCACGGTACGCGGTGCTTTTATTCTTCCTTTTGCTTCTTTAACTCTGGGAGTCATCTTCAAAGGTTATGATGCTAAATATTCCTCAGTCAGCATTCTTTCTTTAGCTATGCGTCGCCTTTGCCTGTCTACTACTCGGTGAATATGACAAGACATCATGATCAACAAGGAACCCGAAGGACCAATAGCCCAAGCTATGTTTTCCAGCGTCCATAGACTCTCTTACTTCCTCGCAGGAGTTTATGAACAAAGCCTGTTATGGTCGAATGGTTCTTCCTAGCAGCCCCTAGCTAGGTTACTTGGCTGTTGTCTCGCATTTTCCTGTCTTTTATCTCTTGGTCGACGAACTAACATCAATATCTCATCCCATCAACCACGAAAATAGTACTGCTATTTAGGTTCTGTATGAAAGTTTTCCAAATCCGCACCCTCTTCTTCGATTCCCCACCCATCCACTACCCAAAACCCGTAGTTACTTCCCGTCATCGTCCGTCCTGTCTCAGCGCCCTGACCAACAGTTCGTGCGCGCGGTCGGGACCTTGTGTGACAGCTCAACTTCAGGCCGTCATCTCTTATTAAAAAAGAAAGAAGAAAAAAACCCTCGCCTACTTTGGGCACATGGGATCTGTTACCGACCGGCCTATTTACTAGCCCGATTATTAGACCGAGAGATGTCAGGATGGGTAGCTGGGGCACAGTGGTGCTAGGATTGGCCTGCTCATTCGTCCCCGTCTAACGGGGGAATAATGAAGTGAGAGTATTCTGCTCATGGCATACTCGTAGGGGGAGTTCTGTCTTCTCATCCGAGTGGGCACACCAGTTCAGTCGCCTGCGCGCTTGCCCTCCCATCTACTTCGTGTTTCCCGTGAGGCTGTGGTGTCTAGGGCGCGACTAGGAGTCGGTCTGCCCTGCCATATCCCGCCGAGTGAGCCTTGAACCAGATAAGAAGGGGCGGTTTCTCCTGAAACGACTTCACCTAGTCTTGATTCAATGGTCCAGCTAAGCTACTAGGGGAGGCTGCTGTATTGACGGTATAGATAGACTGGGTATGGCGACCGTGTGAAGCCCTATCTAGAGAACTGGCGAACGAGATGCCGTAGCTTGTTAAGTAGCAGCGGTATTGGTCCACGTAGCGTGCGTCCTTTGGCTGTGGGAGTGTGTCGTCAATAGGTTGGGCGTAACATCTTGCACGCATGATGCGAGTTTGTCCTGGCGGTGAGGCTTTCCTGCAGGCCATTCGGTGTGACCTCCCCCTAGACAACCTATAGGTTCAGTCCCAGACTGAAGACGAATTGTCAACTTATCTTCTGAGTCTCCTTTCCACCTAATCATACACCAAGCCAGGTATGTTTAAAAAACAAGTAAACATACAGGATCACTTGTTGATATCGTACAATACTGGGAGAAGACATACACATTAAAATCCGGTGGTTTTTCTCTAGTCTACAATCCGAAGCTTCTTGCCCAACACGCTCCCAGACGCATCACTTCTCATGCAATTGTCTGAGATCTCTCACAAAGATCAGCCATTCCTTTCCATGGTGACATATTAGACACATCTCATCCATGACGCATGAGCCCTCCACCATCGGGATCAGACCAAGTCCATGGCATTTTCGGCATGCCGAGACAACAATCTGCTTCTTCTCCAGACTGACACACACCTTTACCTGGCACCCTGCTAACTGGCGACACCCCTGTCATGCGCCGCGAGTTTCGCCGACAATAGTGACCAGTCTCAAATGGCAGCAATGCATATATAGCCTTGCCCATTCTGAATCGATATACTCTAATTGGTAAAGTGAAATCTTTAGTCTATACTTCTACATTTGGGGTGCTCTAGTTCATGCATCTGTATTAAAACTAGATTGCTGCGATGCCGGCCGTGCGGGATCAGCAGACTTGACTGGGGGTGTCAAGATCTGCTCTGAAGGAGATGGGGAGAGAGCTGTCACCGGCGGAATAATTGCTGGTGCAGGTGACGAATGGACGCCACCGCTTGATGGGTGCAGCGGCGGCGAGCGCTTCAGCGGTGAAAGTCCGTTCTGGGTGGGTGGAAGCGTAGGCGTCACGTCGCCTCGGCGTGGTCCTGTCTTGTTGAGCCGCGGGGTTGACAGCGTAATATTATGGTTGCTAATACTTGTGCTATGTGTTTGGGCAGGGGGAGGAAGTGGTACAGATGTTGCAGTGGGAGGTGAAAGTACTGTTAGACTACTGGCCGCCGCTTCAAAAGGCTGCTTTAGAGGCGAGTCGGACTTGGCTGCTACAGGCGGCACATAGGCCTCATTGTGAGGAGGCAGGATATTCGACGGTGCCTGGTTGACGCCGTTGGAGTTCGGAGAGACATGGAACACGCCCTTCTGGGGCAGCTTAGCCCCTGTAGATGGTCCAAGGCCTCCACCAACGGGTGGTGACGGGTTGAATAGGGTCGAGTAGGCTCGAGACTTGTTTGGCGATTGCTCTGGTGGCGATAGAGTTGGATGAGATGAAGAGAACGGGTTGGCCCCTTCTCCATTAGTATAGGGCAAAAGGGTTGGTGGCCCATTGGCAAGCCCTGTAGGTTTGATGGGTATGCTTGGGTGGCCTGAGGGCTGATGACTTGGTTCAAGTTGTGATTTCTCAGCCAAGGTTGGTTTCTGGTGTAGCTTGGAGAGGTTGGATCCGCCAAGGGGTTTGCTGGGTATTTCAATGGTGTCGCCGGAGCGTGGCGCAAGCCCAGAGTTTGGTTGTTGTTTGGTTGTGTCCACCGTATCTGTGGTAGAGTGCGAAGATGAAGTAGTATCAGGTTTATTCATCTTCACTTGGATGACACCGGCCTTTGGGTCTTCCGTCTCGGACGAAAGTTTGCGCTGACAAGTTTTGCATACGTAGTGGAAATGGTCACTGTCTGCTTCCCTTTCGCTGACCCCAATGCATTTACTGTGCTGCCAGACATTGCATCTTTCACAGGCGACGCTATGCGTACCGTCATCAACCTGACCGTAGACGCCACAGATGCAATCGAAAATCCAGTCATCCTCTTCTTCGTCAAGTTCCTGCAGGGCCTGTTTGTTTTTCTCGATCTCTGCCTTCAACCGGCGTTCTGACAACCGTCCGTTGCCGCCAGTCAGGCTCCTGCTGTCTTCGGATAGTTGAGCTAACTCTTCCTCATGGCGCAGACGTCGAGATTCTCGCTCCTTCAGTCGCTGCTCCCGAGACATCAACCTATTGTCACGTTCTTTCTCCATCTTGAGACGTTTCTGTTCCTCTTTCCTAGCAGCAATTTCCTCAGCGCGGCGTTTCTGTTCTTCTTCCTTGGCTTGCTCTTGCAGTTTCTGCTGTTCAGCCTTGTTGGCGATGCGGCTAGATCGTTTGGCATGGGCCATCTTCTCAAGGTTGCGTAATTCCTTTTCTCGCTGTAAGGCTTTGCGCTTCCGAGATTCTTCTTGCCTTTCTAGGATAGGTAATAGGTGATCTTCAACAGCACTCCGAAGTACTTTTTCGTTCTCATCACGAGTTTTTCGGATCGTAGCCAGAAAAGCCTGGATGTCTGCTAAGCTTACCCCTATACATTCCCATTTCGCACCACCCAAGCCGTCGTCTTCGGGCTCAGGGGCGCCCTCGGCATCTGAAGCTACACTGTCGTCGGCACGGTCACCATCATGGGCGGCAGATCTTGACACCCGACGTCTTTTGGCCGCTCTCGCAGCTGCCTTCGCCTTCTTGGTATTCTTCTTTGGTTTCCACGGTGCGGGGGTGGGCGGTGCTTGGGTCATACGATAGAGTCTGTTATCATCGAGAATGTAATAGGTGCGATCGTCACTATCCCAACCGGTAGGCTCGATTCTCTGCATACATGTTAGCTAGCCTCGACGACTACGAGCATAGAAGATGGCAGACGCACCCAGTCTGTCTGGTCGGTGGGCTTCTGCTCGTCCATCTTTTCTCGAATGCGCTCTGGATGTAGCATAACCCATTGTGTAAGTTGTTGCAATACTCGGATCTGCGTATAGTTGTCAGCATAGATTCTCCAACGCGCCTTGCAGCCGACGCACCTTCAAGAGAGGATCAAAGTCGTCAAACTTGGCGGGAGTCTCGTCGGTACCAAACGGGTTTCGTTCTGGGGCCTTGGCGACATATTGCCGGCGAGTGTATTCATCGAATAGATCCGGCCTGATAAATAGTCAGCACTGCAGGACAGCATGGTATGTGTGGTAGGTCTTACGTTAAACCGCGATGCGATGATACGAACTTCAGTAAGGTGAGGCCGATCTCGACAAGGAGGGTGGAATGAGGCTTCAAGCATTCGGCTTCGAGATCCTACAGACGAAGGCGGTTAGACGGGCCATGGGAGATGAAGGACTATTGACAGGGGAGGGATGGCTCTTACATCGATATCGATGCTTTCATCTATTTTGACTACCTTGCCAAAAAGGTAGATCCACTGGAATAGATTGGCAAACTGCCAGGAATTTCTGATGCGCTGCAAGTCAGCCGACTCCACGGCGGGTTCAGGAACAGCTGCGTCGGGCTCTGGGTCGCGCCGGGCGCGTTTCCGGGACGACACCATGGCTGCAACGGCGATTGGCGACTCGAGGGGATGAAGAAGATGCGCAAGGATGAGCTGTGATGTTGTGAAGTGGGTGGATGGCGCCGCGGCAGAAAGTCGAAGCGGAGAGGTTCCTCGAGGATTGGAATGTGACGTCTAAAAGCACAGGGAAAAGACAGGTAGAGAGGGCAGTAAATTTCTCATGGCCGAGTGGATGGGTGCATTCGAAAATGAAATAAAGGCAACCAAGAGCAAGACTAGGGAGAGAAGGGGAGGTTGTTGTGATGGATTCGCGGTTAGGGATGGCGGTTGTTGTAAGTGACGTCGGAGTTGAGGTTGTTGAAAATCAAATGCATGTGGGAACTACTAAAGAACTCTATTTTGGGGAACACTTGCACACCAAAAATTCTGGCGCAGGCGCGGTGAGTCTCCCGTTTGACGCGACGGGTACGAGCTTTCCTCTGTATGAGCCTACTATGTACCTAGGTACTGCTGTAGGTTAAGTGGCATTCCATTTCCCCTTCTCCACTTTAGTGTACGTACCTCAAATACCTAGAACTCCTACTGCACGTGACTTGGTCTTGCTGAGACAGACATCCATTCACCAAAGAAACCCTCTTACCTAATGTATCAATTCTACCAAAAGGTTTGTGGCGGAAGCTATTTCTGCTGAAACCCTCACCAACATGAATATCCGGTACCTGATTTAGATGTATACATCCAGTGTCAGGCCTTTTTGACCATCCTGCCCTCGAGCGAGGAAACTGTTAAGTTGCCTCTGAATAGGAATAAGCGAAACCGCCTGCTAGAGTCACCATGACGCCCCAGTAATTCATCATGCTGAGATGAGCATCAAACAACAAAATACCTAGCAAGATGGTCGCGCACTGCTTGATATTGCCACACACCGTCATGGTCAGCGCACCCACAGCTTTGTTGGTCGTGAAGCTAGAAACGTTCAATCCGAAGGCGAGCGTCCCGTTACCTGCCAAGATAAGGATAAATCGTAACGCTGCCATCGTCCCGGCGTCCTTTGCTAGCATGACCTCACGCCTTGCGAGGTGACAGAACTCGGATAGCTCGCCCGTCAAGAGCGCGCAGACGAGAGACTGCGCGCATGCCAACGGCGCCATGCGGTAAAGCACCTCCCAAGGCGACAGCGCCAGGACGCCTGTCAGGATGCAGTTCGTAGTAATGGTCTTGGCAGCCGCCAGCACGACTCCCGCCGTCGTAAACATGAATCCTGCGTCGGTGAAGGCGAGCTCGCCATGAGTCGCGAGGCATATGCCGATAACCACGGGAACGAGGGCAAGGTAGGTCCTCCACGGGAAGGTCTCGTGGTTCAAGATATGGGAAAGGAAAGCCGTGACGAGTGGCGTCGTGGCCCTCACGAGCTGGTGAAAGTGGACAGATACCGTCGCTAGCGAGATGTTGGATATGGCGACGTTGAGCGTGAAGAGCAGTGAGAAGGCAAATAGCGTGAGATACTCCCCCCGGGTGAGTTCAGTGGTACTGTAACTTCCAAGCCAGAGCACGATCGTGCAGCCTATGGATGAGCACCCCGTATGAAGGGCGGTCAAAATCCAAGGAAAGGGGAGCTGATAGAGTCAGCGTGGTGATATGTGGTTGGGGATGCACAAAAATAACTGACAGGTCCGAGGATGACTTTGTTGTAGAGCGTGAGGCCAATATTACAAATGAAGTAGGCACTGAGAGTAACGAGCTTCTTGTTGATTGAACCCATATCTGCGCAGTTTCTACTAGAGGGTTCACTTTGACCGGCAATTCTTTTCCGATTTTCACTCTCTCGTGAGATTGATCTTTTGACACCAAAGTTGTGGTATTGGTAAGAGTACGAAAGGGCCTAGTTCGCTTCCTATACGGGTTGCCTCCCCTGAGATTACTTACCTATGTAGGTATCAAATCACGATTCTACTAACTACCTACCTACTTAAACTATATTGACCAAGGGTTAGGATTTTAAGTTAATATGGCAAGTTCCCGGTCTCTATTTAAGTAGAGGAAAGCGCTGTAGAACATTATAGGGAGTGCTCTAGACTCAAGATGCTAGCCTAGGCCCTACTAAAATACGCAGAAGTAACTAGTTACAGTGGGCATACCGAGGAAGAAACGAACTACCTAAGAAGCCGCCAACCTCACTATCAGGTGACCTCCGATCTCTTCTCATACCAGACATAACCAGATTACATTGATATTATGTAAAAACAATTTTGAGAGAAATCATAGTGTTTTCTACACTAGACTATCGTGTCTATCTAGTAGTCGACCTATTATAAATGCTTCACACTATACAGGAGCTCTCTAACATACTAATATCACCAGAACGAGCACTTTGCTAGTCTCTGACATTGATATGAATTGACAAACTATCGGGAGATCAAACACGAATGGGATTTAAAGTACATGTCATGGCTGATATCCTGTACCTTCTTCAAGGCCAATAGCCTTAATCCTCTCAATAGTATAGGGGTAACAGGCCGATAGAAGAGCGCAACGTCAGAGTAACAGAGGCTCTCGAAGTAGTAGGGCGATCTAGGTACCTACCTCCGATAGATACGTCTGGTTGCTTGGATTTGGATGACTTAGACCGTCCCGACACACGCTCGCTGCAATAGTCCTCAAAGTCTAAGCTTAGAAACACAGCTCCCTTGAGCAGATTGAAAGAGCAAAGAGGTCTTCCTCTAGTCCGAGAGTATCAATATGATACGTAGATTATCTGAAGATAGGGGGGACAAGCCATTATACCGCATGCAGGGCATGACTCTACAGGGGCGAATGAAGGATGGGCGTCGTAGCATAAAATCTCCCGGGCCGGGAGTGACGGTGGTATTTGCCCAAACCGGAAGATGGCGAATATTGGTATCAAATGAAAGGGTTAGGGAATATGGACTAGGTAGCCGGTAAAAGCCACGCGAGCAGAGGGGATCTCAACAAGCCCATTTTCGGGTCCACGTAGGATTATTGGCTTCATAATCCTAGCCAACCTACCTAGGTAGTCTATCCAGTCTACATATCTACGTGCTTTTTTTCTTTTCTTTTCTTTTTCAATAGGCAAGCCGGAGATTTCACGAGACCGTTGAACATGGAGAGAGCATGGTTTAAGCCTTGGTGCATTATGTAGATGCCCACATACATATTGGTATTGTACATATTGATAGCCGGCGCGGATCCCCCCTGGTGGTTGAAGGGGAGATAGGTAGCATCTCATTGTGTCCTAATACCTAGTATACCTATTGTAGATGCAATCTGCATGGGTATCCCGCGGAAGGCCGGCACCTTTAGATTTTTATGTGGTCTGCCGACAGTTTGTGAGGTCATAACGCTACATCTTTTTTGGAGATTATGATTGTGATGAGTGACGTGGATCATTGGCGGCAATGGAACGATGCATTGGAACCCAAATCCGGGGTAGTGGCGTCTGTGATGCATTAATACTTCCTGCATCCACATCTCACCTACCAGACATACATAGTACCTTCTGCCTCAATGCTATAGGTAAGTAAGCAAGGAGAGAAAAGAAAAAGTGAAGGCTCACTATTCATCGGAAGATTTTTTTTCTCTCTCATGTGATGCATGTAACCTACCTACTTGCACTATAGATCTCGGTTAGCCTAAGTAGGTGCTGTGGTCTTTTCTTAAATGGAGAAATAAAGCACTGCTCGGCAGATCAAAAGTTGCTTAACCTAGGTAGTTTAAGCATCTATGCCTAAGATAAATACTAGGATAAATAAAAGGTATATCATTCTATATAGCACGACTTGCACGTGGTAGTTGAGAGTTGCTAGAACCGCCTGGTTGCAACTAATAACATAAACATCAATACCAGACATACCAACCTACACTACCTAGGTGGTAGCTGCACATGATACATTGATATAAAGTTAGTGCACTTTCTGCAACTAAAAATACCTCTTTTCGTGGCTTAGCAGTCCACCTAGCGGTTCCGTACGAGGGATTGGCCCAACCTACAACCTACGGGACGCTACTATTGTAGGTAGGCGCGGGTATGCAAGGGGGCACACCAAATTTTTAGAGTAACTACGTACATAGGTAATGGCTACCAGCTACCTAAGTGTACCTGAAGCCAGAGGCAACCACCTGCACCTAACAGCTCGAGTGGGAAGTTCATTGACACAGCCCAACTCCTGCACCGGAAGTTAGAAGCTCGTTCCACCAATGAAATCGGGGTCGCTTAGTAGTTGCATAGCTTAACCGACTGATTGATCCTATCAGGCAGACCTACGTGCTACACCAATGTATTGTTCTTAGCCAACGAATATTCCCTTACTCGTCTTCCTTCCAACTTCCCTCGCCGTTTTCTTTATAGCTTCGCCCCCGGCTTGAAAGCCATCCGAGAAACACTCCAAGGTCATTTGCCTCTCAGGATAGAGGTAGGTTAGATACATCGATTCACCAGATATGCGATCCGCGAATCGATAATGCAAGAAGCCTGGAAATGAAACAGAAAATAAGAGAGGTCGCATCATAGGTCTATCCCACGCGCCCAGCTTGGCAAGCAGCCTTATTAGATTTCACAGCTAAGTAAAACAAAGAGTCTCGTTTCAATAACAGAGAGACAACCATCAACTCTGTGCTTGGGTGTTTTGTAAACATCAGAACGGGCACCTCATTTCCAAATGTCCCAGATGACAGCACAACAGTGAAGACAGGCCTGGAAAGCTCCACATGGAAAGTTCTTACATATGTTCAGAACCTTGTAATTTATATTCACGTACATGCGTACCTACCTGACCTATATATGACTTGGTTTGATATACACAACTTAGGTAAGTACTTAATCCAGCATTCCCCAAATGGGAATTCAGAAACTGGGATAGGCCGGCTAGCCTGCCGAGCCCACCAAAGTACTAAGTATACCAACCTATGAACGTACATGTTTCTGGATTTGTTTGTTTCGTTCCTGCCGTCACCTCGGGTAAAACGCTTGACCAAGATGGCGATTCGTTCCTATTCGAAGCGCAGTTGGTCTGCTCAGCGCATTTGATTCGCCGAGATATTGTTGACCGACCTTCGACGACCCTGTACATTACTTAACTACATGTATTTCTTAGGGCAGATGGATGGATGGATGGATGTGCTGTGCCCGGGTGCTAATCTCCATACTGATCCGTGCCGGTCCCTCTTCCTCCGTTCGTTCCCTTACTGGCTTACGACCAATCTGTAAGTATCCAAGCTAGGTACTTAGGTGCCTAGGTACCTGGGTCATGTTTGATTCAATGGAAAGGTGAAACAATGTGTTAATGTGTTGCTGTTGTTGGTAGGTAGGACAGGCGAGGGGGAGGGTATCACAAAACAGAGATACTTATAAAGTACATAAGGTAGGTAAGACCTCCAGACCCTGCAGATTTCGACTTGGTCTTTACTTTGTACTCCCTCTCGACCCTGCTTTCTCTATACACTGCATACAGGGCTCAGCCTGCCTTGCCTTATAAATTTAGGACATATCGAAATCTTATATCTTACAGGTGCGCCCAACCCCGTTCTTTGCTAGTCGCCCACGTCCATACACAAACGAAGATCCGACAATCCCGCCTTACACTACAAAACGAATGGCTTGGAAGTATTAGCAGCAGCCAACTTACAACGGACGACCACGATTCTATTTATCTACTACTACTACTACTACCTACGACCTACCACTCTAGTCGCCTTTACAATTTCCTCAGACCACTACAGAACATGCGTTTGTCTAATATCATTTCCCTTTCGGTCATTGGTGCCGGTAGTGCTTTGGCCCAGAATACCACCACTGGAGTAAGTTCCCCTCGCAGCATAATCGACTAATCCCCATCTACTTAGCCTACCTACATGAACTTGAGAGCCCAAGTTTACTGACCTACACCCATAGCAACTTGGTGATGCCACCGTCACTATAGGCAACCCTATTGGCAAGTCCGTGAAGGCCACACTCCCAGACGAGCCGTTCTTCCAAACGGGTAGCCTCAACGGCAACGTCAAAGGCTATATATCTGCCAAATCAGGTGCCAACGGCGTTGGTGTCGACTACGAGGTGTCCTTTTCCAACCTCCCCACGGAAGGTGGTCCATTCAGTGCGTTATATCTCGAACTACCTAATCAGCCCACAAGCGTTGTGTTTTGCTAACTTGAGTCAAGCATACCATCTTCATGTCAATCCCGTCCCAGAAGATGGGAACTGTACAAGTACCCTGGCTCACCTCGACCCATTTATCCGGGGCGAGGAACCGCCCTGTGATCCCACGAGCCCACAGACCTGCCAGGTTGGAGACCAGAGCGGCAAGTACGGCAAGATCACCTCGGATCCATTTACTGCTCAATTCCACGACGACTACACCTCTCTGACGGAAGGGGTCGGTTCTTACTTTGCGAACCGCAGTTTCGTCATCCACTTTGCCAACAAGACGCGCATCTCGTGTGCCAACTTTGCCATTCTCGGCAACAGTTCCTATCCCACGAACCCTACAGGCGGTGCTACCCCGTCGTCAACTCCTTCCAGCAGCCCGACTACGATTCCAGTTAGCGGGGGCCCGAGTGTTTTGAGTGTGGCCAAGCACTTCGTAGTAGTCCCCGTCATGGCCCTTCTCCTGATGCTATAGGAGACTAGTCTTTATACTACCTACCAAACTGAGCTACCTTTTGGCAGTTTTCATTTATGAATCCAGACAGCCTAGATTGTGGGCATTATAAGCCAGTTAGAGTGTTGCTATACTTTCATTTTGCTAATATGGAGGGGTTCAGCATAAACAACTGGGCGGCGCAATATGGCGTGGCATCAAGAATTTTTTTTTTGAAAGGACTGGAAGCTGAGCTAGTTAGCTCCCACTGCCTTGTGGTGATATTGATGATGGTTAGATGATAAAGGGTGTATTATTATTATTTTCTCTTTCACCTAGTACCTAATTTGCATCTTTAATAGATTCGAACCATAGGCTTTCATGAGACAAGCAGCCAATATACCACGTACCATGTCTCTACCTAGGTACTCTACCTGTCTACATATGTACTCATCTACCCTAGGTAGCCTATCTGGTATTATTGGGCCAAAGGACATGTAGTTCGTTCTAGAAGTTTATTAGGCTAGGGTAAAACACGTTGCACTCGAGATATTTATCGAGGTAGGCTTTAATCTTGTTGAGATGATGACAGTTTTCGCATCGGGTAAGCTCGTAAGGGGGAGTAAAGTTGTCTCTCGTACCTGATGTTTCACGGCCAACCGCTGGTGCGATCAGCGAGATGCCCAAGATCAAAACTGAACCATTAAAACATTAAATTTGGTGTGATGGTTACCTACTGGTGGAAAGTGGGTCATTTCCCAGAGATCCACAGGCACAGGCCGTAACAGGCACAAGCACAAGGAAGGCACTTGCCTACGGTTGACCATCATGTATCTCTGCAATCTCCAATCTCCAATTAATAGTGTTGGTAGGTACGAAGTATAGGGTTTTTTTTCTTCTTTTCTTTTATCTTTTGATTTCTTCCCCCCCCTCTCCCGTCTCCCTCTCTCTCCGATTTCAACTTTAATTTCTTTCGACATCCTCTTCCCGGCCTCCCGGGACAGGCGGCGTATGGGCGTATGCACGTCTCAGCGAAAAGAGAAACAATTTTTTTATTTTACTCATTTCCCTTCCCATTCTGGGTTCTTCTTTTGATAAACTTCATGAGATCGACACTTTTGCGTGTACACTACAGCATCACATCTATTCCTGACCCATGCAAGATCTAGGGTACCTACTTATTCAATACCATACCTACCTATAGTATTGAAAGTACATAACATAGCCAGTCATCGGATATCGCAACCTCCACTTATTGATCGTCTTGGTTCGTGAAGCACCATACCTATGGACGCATACATACAGATATTTCAGCCAAGATCTATACCTAAGTACTTAGTGCTTTATAGACGCAGAGATCCCGGCTCGGGTGCTGCCGAATTCGGGTTTATGTATTATTAGCGTGTAGTTCCCTGGAGGCCCCCTCCCCCCTCCCCCCTCCCAGCCTTACTGCCCTCACATGCCTCCTCCCCTCCCCTTGCCCCCTAGTTGGGGCTCTCAGACATCTCTATATTGACGAACTATACGTCCTGGTGGCGTTATGACTAGTGGGATACTATATGCTGCAGTCACAGCGTATCGTAGAACTAGGGTGTCTATGCAGAAGGAAAACGTGCTTCACGGCACCTTGCCTAAGATCATCCGCAAGGGAACAACAACTCACTTATACTACTCGGGACGCATCCTGTTCCTTCAACGGCACAGGTGACGTGTAACTCCCAATATCACCTAACCTAGCACGTTACTTGGCAAGCAAGAACACTCATCCGTCGTGCTACTTTCGATTCCAGCATGCTCCACTGGAGATATCCATCTCTTCGTCGACACCACGGTTAGCCAGACGCAGACCTACAACCAGGTGGGCGGTCACGGTCACGGTCACAGTCACGATCACGTTCAACTTCACGCTTACCCTCACCCTCATGCTATGTATGATCCAAACTTAATCACCGTAGCGCGCTTAGCAGCCTCTCGATGGCGCACCCTCATCGGCGCCGTTATCTTGCCTACCTAGCTATTCCTACCGGATCCCACTAACATGCCCTCACCTACATTCCGAAATACGGGGTGACATCGTCATGCATCAGTGTGCCATTGGACGAGGCAGCAGGCTAGGTAGGTAACACCGAGGATCTGCAGGTTGGCGCCGCTTAAGCTGAAGTGGGATTTGATTCATGTTCTTTTAACCCCCGAAAGGAGAAGACAAATGCTAGATCAACCCACACTATCAAGGACTTTGATGCACCCACGCAGAGGCTTGGATCAAATGCGACATGGCTGCAGAGTGCATTAAGGCTACTCCAGCTTCCGAAGAAAAAAAACCAAAAAAAAAACACCAATACCGCCCCTTGCGACCTTATTCGCCCTAGCCGCCTAAGCCTCGAGTGTCCATCGCGATACTAGCGACTGGACGCTGCCCAAGCCAAGGCGAACTGCGCTAGGGAATCAGCGTAAAAGAGTGAAAAAATACCTAATGAAAAAAGATTAGATCCGGGGATGTAAAGCCGATACGTATCCGCTAAACAGATGCGCAGCCCTCCCAGAATCGAGTTTGTGATAGACCGATGCTAGACCATGATAGGCCGTGGCGGTACTCATGATCCTTGCGAACGCATCGCCGGTGCTCCTGGTGAACGCCATTGGTCCAAGAGGCGCCAGGAAACCAAGCTGATGGGCTGATATTACCAAGGAACCGATATTATACAGATGTCAAATTGACGATCTCCATACTCGATGCATTTCCTGGGAACGACTGCCTTAGGAACCCTAGAACGATAATCCAATTATCGATTTTCAAGCAGACATAGGCTCGCGTCTTTTCATTCTTCTGTCTGAAGTGACTCTTGCCCCCCTTGAAAGAGGGCACCGTTGCCCCTGCAGTGGAGCTGCAAGTGAGCTTATGGGAGAAGCATAACATCTCGGCTTATACCAACCTCAACCAGCGTGTTGGAAATAGGAGCCATAAGTCATCATGCAGATGCAACTGCATCGGGATTTGCTTTTTCTTTCTCCTTTATCTCTCTTTCTCTCTCTGCTCTTTCGCGTTCGACATCACGAATGTGGTTGTTCAAGAGGAGCGTTGGCGTAGCCCATCTAGCTATCTCTGGTGTTTTCCTTCACGACTGCGCTTCTCCCATGGAACATGTACCATCGTAGAGACGTGTCCAGGGTCCTGAGAGTCCTGGCGCATGGACCCGCAGTTCGACTATATTCAAATGACGCATGCCATTAGATTTTAGGTCGGCGACCATTTCTCGCATGTGGCAGGGATCGACTTTGTGGGTAACAAGTCATGAGCATTGCCTTTTCGAGCAGTCTTTTGTGTACGGCGAGATCTCATTCGCAACCTCTGCATCTGTCCCACCGAGCAACCTTCTTTTCGCAGTTCTTGGCCGTAACTTCGCGGCAAATGTCGACTCTTCCGTTCTGTGTTCAACCTCACCTCGCTTAAGAGACAACCGTCCAATGTTGCTGCATATATCCTCGACGGCAACGGCTTCCGAAAAGAGGACAACGACTAGGGCTTCAACTCAATATCAACTCCCGAGCCGTTAGATGAGATGTGTAGCCAAATAAGATAGCTCCCTGGTCCATGTTACTATATATCTAATTAGTGGCTATTGGGACCTCGGGATTGCTGGGGTCGAGAGATATAGTAGTCTTTTGATAGTATCCCCGACCAAGATGTCTAGCTCATTTTGCACATCATCTGAACCTCGAGTTCTATGCTACAGCCCAGAATGATAGTCGATAGTAAGTAGTAGCCTCGTCTAATGCGCCATGCGTCTACGGTGCACGACACCTGCATAAACCTTGCAAATCATCTCAAGTACTCCATTTCAAGTACTCCATTTCTGTCTAAAATCGTGCATATCTCAGGCTGACATCGAACCTCTTGCGTAGGGAAGCTCAGGGGCCCACCACCGTTCATCAGCCTCTGTATCTGTACATCGTATGGGGAAGGGGGGCTATGGAGGCTGTTTCTCTACAACCTTGCAATAACAATTCAGCTGATCAACTCGGATACCATGATTCTGCTATCAACCTATGGGCAATATTCCTCGGTTGTAGAAGCCCTGGCAAGCTTTTAGTAATGTCATTCCCACCCGGGAAAGGCCACCACATGTGACGTATCCTATTACAATCGACCGAACTGTCGCCAGACTTCCATTACAAGCTGCCTGGTGCCGTATCCCAAGATAGACGCTTAAACATGCTATGTTCGATGAAGACATTCTGTGTACCTGTACCCGGCGCCGACTCTTTCCCCAGCGACTAGTCTAGCCCATAGTCTACTCGGGCACCCGCTTACATCGGGGCTCCTAGTTATCAGCACGATAGAATAGCCAATGGGTGATAGATATGGAATATTCACACCACGCCACCACCGTCGTGCTGACATATATCTCGTAGATGATGTAGGGCGAATATCACCCCTCCCTCCCTCCGTCTAGTCCGTTCTGGACCCCATGCTACGGAAGATGGA
Organism: Biscogniauxia mediterranea; assembly: GCA_018398605.1. Lineage (NCBI taxonomy): Eukaryota > Fungi > Ascomycota > Sordariomycetes > Xylariales > Xylariaceae > Biscogniauxia > Biscogniauxia mediterranea. Next base: position 1,409,012 of record JAGXTR010000001.1, read on the forward strand.
GATGGAAGCTGGTTATAGGGGCGTGAATCACACGTCAGTGCCCCCCCTGAGTAGCGGCTGGTCAGAGGGAGCCCCCTATAATCACTCCTGAATATCAGATGCCTCTACATATAGGCTTCGACAAGATATAAAGCCATAGTCTTCGCTCGTCAATGTGTCCAGACACTTCTTGACTTACATGCAAATAAGGACTCTGAAATATTCAATCTCCTCAAGTGAAGTCGTTAGAAGCTGTAGCTCCCCAACACAATGTCTAAAGGATACAACAACGACGTGGAGCTTCTCCGACAGAATGAATATCCACATATGAATAACGGTGAGCATCATGGCTCGTTTCTCTGGTTTTTATTTTATTTTACTTATGTTCGAAGCTGACCAACGTAGGAATTTATCTTGACCATAGTGGGACCACGATTTATGCGAAGTCTACCGTGGATTCGTTCGCTTCGAAAATGATCACGAACCTGTACGGCAACCCCCACTCGGAGAACTCGCCCGCCAAACTCTCCGGAGACGTGGTTGACCAAGTCCGTGAGAAAACACTCAACTTCCTAGGCGCAAACCCCCGAGAATTCGACTTGATTTTTGTCGCAAATGCTACCGCCGCCATTAAACTCGTTGCAGATTCTTTCCGGGATCTCGCTGAGAAGACTAGAGACCGTAGGTTCTGGTATGGTTACCACAAGGACGCACATACAAGCATCGTAGGCGTAAGGGAGTTTACTCATGGGCAGTCCCACTGCTTTGAGACCGATCAAGAGGTTGAAAGATGGCTCTATTCCCCTGGGACAAGTGCTGTCAACCGACATAATTCTACCGGTCTGGGTCTGTTTGCCTATCCTGGACAGTCCAATATGACCGGGAGAAGACTTCCCCTCTCCTGGTCGAGAAAATTGCGACAGTCGGAGCATCTGCAGAACACCTACACCTTGTTAGACGCCGCGGCATTAGCCATGACCTTCCCCATGGAAAAAGTCTTCCAGGACGCCGATCGAGCCCCTGATTTCACATGCCTGTCCCTTTACAAGATTTTCGGCTTCCCTGACGTCGGCGCACTCGTCGTCCGGAAGGAATCGGGGCACATCCTGACGTTGCGAAAGTATTTCGGCGGGGGCACCGTGTCGATGGTCGCAACACTCGGCGAAAACTGGCACAGGTCGAAGGGCCTGCAAGCACCAACGTACAAGCTTCACGAGGGCCTTGAGGACGGCACCCTTCCGTTCCACAGCATCCTCGCCCTCGGCGAGGCCATCGACGTGCACAGACGGCTTTACGGCTCCATGGACCGCATCTCGGACCACACGTCCTACCTTGTCGCCAGGCTACACCACGGCATGACAGCCCTGTGCCACGCCAACGGCCGCCCCCTTGTCCGCGTCTACAACGAGAACAGGGACTTCGAGAACCCGAGCAGGCAAGGCTCCGCTATCGCGTTCAACGTCTTCCGCGCCGACGGCAACTACGTGCCATACTCGGATGTGGAGAGGTTAGCCAACGCCGCTGGCATTTACGTTAGATCTGGAGGTACGTTTCCCCCCTTTCCCTCCAGCCCCTTTACTCTTGAAGAAGCGAGTTTTCTTTTAGGAATATGTATCGAGCTAACCCCGCCAAACAGGAGTGTGCAACCCCGGCGGCATCTTTACGTCTCTCGGCTACGAGCCGTGGATGACGGAGCGTGCACTTTCTGCCGGACATCACTGTGGCTCGCACGGGATCTCCATAATCCACAGACTTCCCACAGGGTGTGTTTCTTCAGCTTTTGTCCCCTCCCTTTTTTTTTGGTATTTTTCAGCCGTGCCAGCTACCTAGTATCCTCCTCTCCCATACCGTTCCTACAATTAAACATAACTCTGAATTACTCGCGAGGACATAACTTACTTTTGCTAACATGATTAATCTCCACCACAGTATCGTCCGCGTCAGCCTAGGTGCCATGACTACGAAGCAGGACGTAGACGCCTTCCTAGACTTCTTGCTCAAAACTTTCGTCGAGGGCATCACTACCTCCAATACCGCCGAGAACAAGAATATCAACAGGGAGAAGACCTTCTCGCCGTCGATGTACTACCTTCCGGCGCCATTGTCGTCCACAGAGACCCTGCTGGCGGAAGACCTGCCCGCCGAGTACACGACCAGCGCGTTCACCGACGTCCGCGAAGTGCCTCGTCCGCGGCCCCTGGCATACCATATCAGAACAGCGCCCGAAACGGTTCCAAGGACGCCGCCCATTCCGGTGCGGGATATTGTACACGGAATCGCCGTGGCTAGGTAGATAAAGGGGGGGGCAAGTGCCCGAGTTGGTAGAGACAGTTGGTCGAGTTGACCATGGGTATTGCGTTGTTAATCTAGTATGTCCGTTAACCGGAATAACTAATATCTATCGTTTTATAGGAGTTAACACTGCAAGTTGTTGTGTTTTACATGTCTGTCACTATAACTACTATTGCTTCATGTTTGGCGAGAGAAAAGAAAAATAATACCTACCCAGTCTTTGTATTATTGTCTGGTATATGCGAGACATGGATAAAAACTGTCAGGGAAAATTAGGTGTACAGCGGGAATTCAGTACGGTAAAGGAGGGGGAAAGAAGATAGAGAGAAGCATAATGGTCTAGGAGAGGAACTTACGGAAGTAGAGGAACCCGGGCGGTTCGTCACCCTCGTTATATTTTAATGTCATATTTCTGGCTACCGAACTACTACACATACGCGCTTGATACTAGAGATTGCGATGACGAAGAATAACATAGGTAAGAAAAAGGGGAAAACCCCCTGGCAAGTCTTGCGATTGGATCGGAATTCTTAATTCTACATACCCAACGCAGTAGTGAGTACATACACGTCTACATCACCATGGCATGACGAACAGTTAGCCCTCTATTTCGATGTTTACTTTCTTTCAAGCATCAACATCACCGGCGCGCCCCTTTCTACACGAGATGAAAGGGAAAGTGTAGATTTGTAGCTCCCTCCACACTTCGGCATCTTGAGAGACAATGACGCCTGGAGGATAGGGTGACGGGGGACGTATGTATGATGTATGAATGTACATATGCAGGGTAAAACCCATACACACGAAAGGTATGGATTGGGGCGACAGATCCTACCAGATCTGAGCGAAATCTGGAACCTGGAGATCTTGCTTTCAGCTCGTCTTTTCCCAAAACGGGCGTCAGCCCGACCTACCTACCTTGTCCGCCCCCCTCCCCCATCCCTCCCTCCTTCAGCTCTGCCTCAGCTCTCAGCTCAGCTCCTTTGGCTTGGTCCGGCTCAGCTCAAACCTCAGCTTCAGCTTCCCTGTCCCACCCCACGTCCTATATTTACTTTTAGGCCCCCATCCCTCTCTGAACCCCCTCCCTCCTTCAACCTTTCCCCACGTTCCTTGAAACACTCGTCACCTGATATTGTGTGTGATCTCCCCCTCTCACCGGAATGCTCCTTGTGTCACCACCTCCACCCCCACCACCACCACCACAGCAGCAGCAACCCGTGGCGGGCGGAACTTAGGATATTAGGTAAGCAGCCCCCAGTCCCCCTCCCCCTTCCCCCGGTCTCAGGGGGAAGGGAGGTATACGGACAAGCGTATTCGTTTAGCAACGAAACGGGAGAAAGGAGGGATATAGGTAGGTAAGTTTTAGGGCAGTGTGTGCTAGGACAGACCAACGGCATCGAATACCTACGAGATGGGAGCTGGACAAGTTGACTATAAGGTAAAACACGTCAAAACACATACTAGTACCTCCTACCATATCACCATCCACCCATGGGAATGTGAGGCCTCTTACGGGAGGTGGGGGGGAAGGGGGTGGGCGGCAAGAAGCGATGTCGTACCTTTATTTTCTTTTTTTTTTCTCTCGTGGATTTTTTGTATCCGTGCCACTTGGTTTTCTCCCTATAGCACGCAAGCCAGAGAGGGGAACATGTCCGTTCGTTGTTGTTTTAATGTAAAAGAAAATGATCTGCCGTTACACCGGAGACGCAGAGGAGCAGCTAATCTAGGCCGTGTGCATGTGCATATACATATACATATACATACTAGATAAGGGGGCGTGTTTTCTTTCCTTCCCATACTGACACAAACACGCATGCGCACGCATGCATACCCAACGCATTAGTACATGGTTAAGTTAGGTTGGGTATTTTATGTATATATATGAGCGCCCAACTTCGATGTTGCGCTGCCCGGCTACGTAAGCATATATTACTCTTTTGTTACACGGATCCTGGATAAGTACATTGCTTCCCTTATTATCATTACTTTCTTGAAAACTATTTATCTTCCTCTTCGATGGAGATGATGAATGTAGGTAAAAAGGTTCGGGGGTTATTAAGGGGGAGATAAACTAATAGCAAAGGACAACTTTATCCTTTTATGGTTAAAAAAAACGTCGTTCGAGATGTGAGTAAATCGCCGTGGCTTGAGGAATATCATGCTTCGTCGTCCTCGCATCTTGATTTGTCCCGGACACCCTAGCTATGAGGCCGGGGGGAGCCCTCTCTTTCCCTCCGGTGTAGTAACTACCCTAGTGTAAATTACCCAGACGGATAGATAGGTAAATAGATAGGCAATCTGTGTTTCCTCGGTACCATGAGCACGCTCATTATAATTCAAAGATTTTGCATCTCAAATGCTCTCCCGGTCGAATCAGGAATCCAGCAGGGACATGGAAGGGAGAGGTGGTGATGGGGATCTAGGAATGAAGCATAAAGTAGATATGATCTAGTATGTATACCGATGTCTTTACATGATACACTAGGTTGGATCATGTGCACCGCCTTAGTGTTGGCGAGGTGATACCTCTGCATATAAGTCTGTAGCTGATCGAGGGACATTTCCCACCCCTTATTCATTACCGTAATCTTATTACTTTGCATAAGGAAGCAGGTAACTAGGTATCTGAGTGATATGGAAATGCCATATAAGAAAGACACATTTGATTAGCTGGTCCATGACTTAATAGTTAGGAGATAGCAAGATATCAGGAGTGAATCAAAAGGTTACTAGCCTTCAACTTCGATCGACCGTGCTCAAGTTCGACGTAGGACACAGCAGGTTCCACGTCAGATAGGCATTGTTTCTATGTGCTTCTTGGAACTCTATAATTAATCCATATCATTGGTTTGTTGTTTGCGATAGTATCACAAATTATATAACGAAAACTACCTACCAGACCTACCTAACCGAAGTATTGACTTTTTCCTGTCTTGATCGGTTATCTCCTTGATCTCGTATCCATTTTATGCAATTACTACTTGGCTTGGATTGCTCTAGTTACATCATTGATGTTAAACTTCAAGACTAGGACTAGGACTGCTATCATAAAATCAAGGCGACTGGCATAAGTTAAAAGAAAGACCAACAAAGTCAATTCCATAGGAAGAGACTAAATCTCAAGCTAGCACATGTTAAGTACAACGGGACTTGTCATATCGGAGCTACCCTTATTGTATCGGTCTTCTTCAGCAATGCACTACATACACAACCAGCTCTCACAATGTCCACCCAAATAGTCAGATGAGCCAGTCGTGTATATGACCTCAGAAGAGTTACCTCAGCCTAGATATATTCATTGGACAGGAGAGAAGCTCCCGGAGGTAATACAATGGCCACGCCTAAGGTTTCAATTGGAAAGGATACCCCGGGCAAGAACACAAGTCGGTAGATGGGTGACTTTTTCCCTCGATTAAACTAGGTACACAAGAGAGGCCTCGTACATCTTCACATACCTTCTGACTAAGTAATCTCGCCACTTCTGCAGGAAGCCGAGGGGGGTTTTCCTCACATGAAATTCGCCGGTTATGCTAGTTCAACGACATCTGCGAGGGGTACATATGAACTTGCTCCGAGAAGTTTGAATAGTTGAAAGCAAGCGAGAATGTTTGGAAATCTCTATAACTACCTACCTAATTCATAGTGTATATCAATGCTCTCAACCTACGTCTCAACTATACGATGTAGCATTGTGTTCAGACTTCCTTGTGTGACAATTCTGTTAATTAGTGCTCCAACCCCCCCCCCCCCCCCCCCCCCCCTTTTTTTTTTTTTTCTGCAGATCACTTCGCAACCGGAAACCTCTAGACAAGCTCTATGACAGGTTCTAAGATGCCTTGATACATTAGTCTTAACTTAGGTAAACATCAGAATGCAAAGATTCAATGTTATCAGACATTGGTCGACGACGAGCTAGGCATAAGGTTACCAACTACTACCCCAAGTCTAATGATTAAACTCCCCATGCCGAGATGTTTGGTGCTACCATGCATGTCCCCTTTTTTGGCTGCTCTCGCCACGCATGGGGAAATTTAAAACGGTAAAACTGTCGGGTTTTCCACCCATAGGTCGAGTTATATGTTGTGTAAGTGGACGTGGCCGGCAGAGAGGGGGCTTGTCATATCCTTGGCTTATGCGATATAATGCTCGCGTCTGTGTCTGGTGTGACATTTTTATCTTTTACTTTTCAACTATGAAGAAAAATCTGTAAGTGAGGATGTCTGCATCGGTTCATCCTTCTCATTGATACCCAGTGTGCGTTAGGAAAGGCAAGTGACTAACCTAGATACTCCATGTCCAATCGGACCTATTGATGTCTATTATAATGCAGATTACCAGCGAATCGGGCTCATTTAGACTTTGACTGTGGTAACCCTACCTAATTTCCGGATAGACCTACGCTCTACCACACAACTACTATAGTTAGTTATAAGATTATGCCTCGAGGCGAACGGTCATTGTGGGGGGTTTGATGTAATTGATATATTAGGTTCGGTAGGTACGTATCGAAATTATAATCTCAGGGCTTTCTTTATGCTGACTTCTATTTTTCTCTCTCACACGGTATTCGTTCCGACTTTCGGTGGTATTAAACGTATCAGGATAGAAATAGGATTTACACCGGAGAGCAACACCAAGACTTGCACATCTGGAGACCCCGTTTACACTTTACCTGCCTACGGATCTTCAAGCTAGGCTGCAAGGGGTCCTTGACGTGACATGTCGAAGCTACAAATCAGAGCAAGGCTTATGAGCCGAAGGGAACGTCTCACAGCTGAAATAGGACCGTTCCGTAGTCCGCGGCGCGAAACGACAGGCTTCCCCACGTTCTTGCTTGACATTGTCAATCACATACTAGTATCCTTGGGGGCGGTAGCACATGATGTCTTCCCTGCAACGCTCCGGCTATTCTGCCTATCTAGAAAATTAAAGTCATCTACATCATCGTGGCAAACCAAGAAGTATGTAACGATAGTGGAAACGCCCGGTAATATCTACTAATGTAGTCGATACTCGAACAAGCACAATCAGGCAAATGACGGTTGCAGTCGATGTTGAACAACATATTGTGACAATATTATCACAAGCTTTGCTGCTCCTGCAACAACCCATAAACCGGTCACGGCCTGCCATCGTCCTGAAGAGATCGACAAGCGATGGTCACACGAGTTGATACCACCACGCCTTCAACATAGTTATGTTGATATCGATATTGACGTAGATTGAGCTACCGGCATGGTGACATTGGGACCCTTGGTTGAGGTTAGGCGACGATGTTGAAAGGTCGGGTCGTATATTTGGCCGAAATTGGCACATGATGGAGGAATGTGCTCCAGGAGGCAACTCAAATAGGAGTCAATCCCCTCGATATAAAAACTCACCAATCCGTCCTGGATCTGAGCAGTCGACCTTGGACCATACCGAAACGAGAGATTATGAAACTAGCACCAGATACTCAGCAGAAATGGAAACAGCACAAATCGGCAGCCATGTCCGTCTCCCTTGGGAGAAACCCAATCCTCCCACCAATGTGAGGCGCCCGACCTTCACGAGCCGGCGACCCAGCATGGGTACTCGGAAGCCGAGTCTCGCACAGTCAATCGAGCAGCGCCGAATCCAGTTCCTCGGCTTCTTGCCCTTGAACATCAAAAATCACGTCATCGCCATCGCCAGTGAGTTCGCGGGGACGTTCATGTTCCTCCTTTTCGCTTTCGGGGGCACCAATGCCGTCAACTCGGCGCCGCTCGAGGGCCAGCCCGAGAACCTCGCAGCCAATGCGGCCAAGCTCCTCTTCATCAGCCTCTGCTTCGGCATGAGTCTCGCTGTCAATGCCTGGGTCTTCTTCCGTATCAGCGGTGGTCTTTTCAACCCTGCGGTCACCATCGGGATGATGATTGTCGGCGCTGTGGGATACATCCGCGGAGTGCTAGTTATAATCAGCCAACTGATTGGCGGCATTGCCGCTGCTGCTGTCGTGCTAGCTATTCAACCCGGGGATCTGCATGTCGCGACAACACTAGGCGGCGGTACATCTGTTGTTCAAGTCAGTACCTCATATTTCTCATGACATGCTTCTGTGCTCTTCGGTTACTGCTGTCAATAACAGCCAAGCAACCGGTTAATTAACATGTCGGTATTGGACAGGGCCTCTTCATGGAAATGTTCCTTACGACGCAGCTGGTCTTCACAATATTTATGTTAGCTGCCGAAAAGCATCGTGCTACGTTCATCGCCCCTGTTGGTATTGGGCTGTCGCTGTTTATTGCCGAAATGATGTAAGACATTAGTCACCGCACTGATACGCAGCAGATATCATTCGACGATGACTTGAGGGATAAGCCTGCAGTGCTAACTATACATCTCAGGGGTGTCTATTACACAGGCGGGAGCCTCAACCCCGCACGATCGTTCGGACCCTGCGTTGTGAGTGCTTCCTTTGAGCATTATCATTGGATATACTGGATCGGACCTATCCTTGGTTCATTGCTTGCCTCCGCGTTCTACGTCACCGTCAAAGCACTCGAATACGAGACCGTGAACCCCGAGCAAGACAGCGCCGGAAATGCCGACATCATTCGGTCTGGTCTCACCACGATAAACTCTAACGAGAAGCCGGAGGCCGATGGCTTAGAACAACCGAATACCAACCGCCTCAATTCTAATGGTCCTGCTTCTGGTTCTGGGGGGAAACGCGTCACACACAGTAGGGAGAATACAAACATTGGGACATACAATGGAGGCCCCAGCCTGGAGGCTGGTCAGCGGCCTGATAATGGTGTTGGAAAGGATCCTCAAGGATGATCAACTAGAAAGTTATTCATGAAGATTATTCGAACGGGGATCAAACGAACAAAGTGGAAATGAGACGACAACACACACATAGCCTATATTCCACCACGCCTTCTTTCGAAATCTGCGGTTCCCTATGAATTCTCTAATCACTATATTACGTATTGTCATGTCGACAAGGCTTATGCTTCTTCATATATGAAAACTAATGAAAACATATCATGAGAATATTCTAACGGCTAGGTACGGCCTTTAATGTCATGGGTGGTTTTTTATGTCACAGAATTTATTATTGCGGCGGGAGTTACGAAGGGGGCATATCTAGGACAAGATCGGGGGTTTTCTGGATACGTTTTGGAGAGAGAGAGAAGTTCTAAAAGTAAGACAGATTTTCAAAAGTACTAAATAACAAACGTTCATTATTTACCCAAATCATGGATGCGAGATGGGCTGCAATGTTTGTAATTTGGCCAGACTCAAATCGATTTACTTTACCCGCACCATTGCTATGGAACTGTTGGTGTATACGTGAGTCGGCTCATATACACCGCTTATTTCTATTGAATGCCTCTATTTTTTGAATGTGTTTTTGTGTACGTGTAATGATGTGAGGGGGTAGTTTAGGGGAGAGGATGGGGGCATCTCATAGGTTCACCACCACCATCACCTGCACCCTAGAGAATCCTTTCCCAGCCAAGCACCTTTTGAACATACTAACCTAGCCAATTCCAACATGTAATACGAAGGAGTTGAGGTTTTTTTTATCCCGAAATGTTCAGGCCTTAGTCAAGAGTCGGTTGTATATTTTCAACCATACCCTACCGGGTTTGGTTTGAGTTGATATGTTGAGGTCTTGTTCTAGAACTACACTCACTCACTAGGGTAATTTAATACGAACATGACAATCTAGTAGCAAGTAGAGCCTTCGGCCTTATAACACGGCCTTGTACCTGGGTCATATTGGTAAATGGCTTGGCCGTCATTCCCGCTTAACGGGGTAGAATTAGGTACTTGGCTTGTTTGCTACCTCCATTTCACTGATGATTTATGTATGGTTTATGATATCGCGTCTTATAACCCTGGTTGTATTCTATGCTTCCCCAATTCGTATTATCTAGATATAAAATGTGATATGGTTCACAAATCTCGTTCTTATATCCGATGTAAGCTCTCTCAAGTACCACTGGCTTCTCCTCTACCAGGTTCTTCAAACTCCGAAATCCGGCAGAGAAGCATATGTCTATCAAGTAGCGAATTTTACCTGCGTACCCGATAGTAATATATTGCAATTCGCTTTGCGTGTTAGCCGGTTTATGGAAACTCCATAAACTGAGAAACGAAGGGAATGATTAACATTCAATGTATATCCTTTTAATATTATGCTTATTCAGCTATTATAACCAAAATCCTTAGCTCTCATAAGTAAACTTGATTTTTCATTGTAATTTGAACAGTTCGGTTGATATAAGAGAATAGGGGCTACTAGACAAGACTCAGATTCGGATTTTATACCTTCATACCGATTCTCTTTGCAAACATTCAAATAGAAAAATGAGAATTGCTCCCACCATCTTCGATCAGAATGCTAATAATGTTCATCGTGATCCCCCTCGTCTGCAAGGGCGAGGTTTTCGTTCATCCCATCTTTACCTACAGCCTTGGCTAGACACCACTCAATCGCTCAACCGTAGCCGACTAAGACTTCTCCTCTGAGACCAACATCGCTTAAACCATAACGGGCAAACGGTTAGAAGCCAAGAGAAGGCATCTCTGCCCTAACCCCTAAATCCTCATATAGTTCAAATCTCGTGACAACTAAGCCCGTTAACTGCAACACCTGTCTTAGACTAATCATGGATATCCAACCAACAGCGGTGTTGGAGTCTCTTCGCCATGCACCGAATTTGGTTGGTCCGTCGGTGTGTCGAGACTAGCTAGGCGCCTATCGTTGCTACCAGTCCCAGAAGGGGTTTCGGCAGAGGGTAATATCACCACATGGGACAACGTGGCAAACAATACCACGCTCATTTTATCTTAGACGATGTTTACGATGCGTTATGGTGAGATGGTGGGTTTCGGCGGTGAAGTGTCAACCATTTCCGAAAACTTCAAAAGGGGGTGGCCTATTACCGTGGACTAGTACCGGCTTTCTTAATCGCCGAAGCCTCCTTGATCAATGCACCCGGTAAGGATTCCCCTTAACGTTTTTTTTTCTGTGCAATATATTAAATGAAAAGAGTTGCGAATCAAGTCCGATCTAGCATTCTCAACAGGCGTTGTTGGGATAGGGAGAGGGCACCACCGCTTATAGACCCATCGAATAGGGGTAAGGGGCCAGAGCAAGAGGCTCGAGTATGCAAGTATCAAGCCAAAAGGCTTCTCTATTTTAAAAGTTGTTTCAAGGTTAGATATTTCGCGAATATTACCATCATCTATGCGATTAAACGCCTCTCAGCTATTATTACTGCTCGGTATGGTGCTCTGTCATCGAGCAGGCAGTACGCTAAGCCGAGATATACCCTGCCAACTTTTCTGCTGCGGAATTCCTAAAACATCGTGTGGAAATAGTCTCGTCTTACATTGAATGTAAGCCACATGTTTAACACGCACCATATGGGGACGCGAACGCTGGTGCGAGAGCGGTATCTTCAACCCCACAATATGATATAAAGATCGTTCAGCTTCCCAGGTAATCGGGAATGCTACGTATATAAAAAAGAAATTATGCGGAAGCCATTTGGAACTAACCCACTAGTTTGAGAACGTGGTACTAGGTAGTAGTTAGGCGGTGATAAATCCTCGTGAGCGTCCTTAGCTTGAATGTATCCGCCTGTAATAACATTACGTGGACTTTCGGATAGATATTCGACCTTGAGAGAGACTATATGAGCTGAATTACCAATCACCAGACAAGGCAACATGCTGATCAACGAAGAGGTCTCACAATCAACTTTCGTCTCTCCCACAATGCTTCTAGTGCTTTTCGGACATGAGTTCCGCCTCAGGAGGAACGTGACATCTTGAAATATGATGATTGGTGGCAGACCAGCCACGATGTAAGGATCCGGTTCCCGGAACCTAGGGTTCTATTGTGGAAGGTGGAATAATGTACGGATTAGAGCTGATATAGGTTAGCTATTTAGGTGTATGTATATAGATAGGTAGGCAGCACTCTAGTCGTAGATAGTTATAAGTTTTATAGAAATCTAGTATTGCCAAATCCTCTGTATGGCCAGAGTCCCAACCATCTCGATGATGGGTTATGCTGACGTATATCTACTAGATGGGGTACATAGGTCAGCAAGGTATCATTAGCCCTTTACTATTTCCCCTTAGGGCTACATGGATGATTGAACATATTAGGTAGGTAGCTAGTGTCTCGGGGTTGGAAGAGTGAACGTTGTATTGCTCGCCTACTCCCGCCAAGAGGATATATTCTAGACCACTGTCTCTGATTTGTTCAGCATCGAGCTCGGTTGCACATGTTAGCTTGTCAGCAGACACTCTAGGTTGAGCCCCTTGAGTTGCTGTCGTGCGACGACACTGCCCATCCGTATATAGACATAGCCATGTCTTGGACACAGTTTTTTCGATGCGCTTCTAGGAGAACCCACAGTGATACTGCATTGTCTGTATGTTATGTATTGAATCTGTCTCACTACTGCATGAGCTTCAGAACAAGTAGGTGTTTATTGGATGTGCTCTTTGGCTTATCTCTACTGTGGACCTCTCTCACTTGATATTTTTCTTCTTCGTCAAGGAGGGGCGAAAGGAGGGGCCATGGGGGGGAGGGGAATGGTCGGTCATTGTGCAGAGCGAGTTCCAGGCCTCGGTGCTAATACTAGGAAATGTACATATTCGCAGAGATATACTATATTGTGAGTTAGACATTGTTCCTTGACGAAGTGAATGTGTGCACTCTATCTAGCATTGATTGCCCAAGGTTCTGCTATGCAGGGGTGAGCTAATGCCGGGCCGTCCACCGATTTTCCAAATGTCAGCCCCAGCATTGTTGATAAGCTTCAGGGAGATTCTCTAGTGATAGGTATTCTGGCTAAAGGCAGATCAAACAAGAGTAAGAGTGCTTTCGTGCCGACTGGGAGTTCGGACGACCAAGTATGGTCTTGACAACAAGCACCAGAGCTGGCCAAGTGGGTTCGGTTCGTAAGCAAAGCTACGGAAGAGATCACAGATTGCTGTTGATGTGCATGATCGTTGGGGCATCGAGGCTCTAGCTGTCACGCATGAAAGTCAGATGATAAACCGATCTTCCAGGATTTCCTGGGGGGATCTTCCGAGAAGCCGAAGGCATCGTACCCGGCGCATCAATACGGAGACATCACAACAAGAGACTATCATTTATGCGGATGGACAGTCCTAAGTCGCCGATTATGCTCACTGACCCCAAAGGATCCATGTAGCTAAAATTGGTTGAACAGCCATGGAAAAATGACACATCGAGGACTAAATGATTGGAAAGAAAAAGGAAGGCAAGACATCTTGATTCTACGTTCTACTCATACACTGGTTAGGTTCTGGCATCAAGCAGCTTGCAATTCACGAAACCAACAGCTCTCTGTAAAGAGGCGTCAGGGGCGTCATCAACCCTGGTCACCTCGGCTTGGCCTAGGTACTTGGAGCAGGGGGTGGCCCTTCGGATCACTAAGGAAAGATAATACCGTTGGTATGTGCACTACAACTATTCGTAAGATTTTATCGATGCTGGTGGGTGAGTTTCACTCATACGATCTATCATTTTTTGTGACTTTGATACCACCAGGTCTCCGCTTACGCTGGGGAAAGCTTTGGAAGCGTTTATGAACTGTGTAAAAGGCCCATCGGTTGAATCTTACGCACTGGACAATAGCCTGTACTTGCACCTGTTATTGATATATTGCAGCCTACCCCTGTTCTCCTGTTGAAACTGCTTGTGGTTAGGTCCAGCTGTTGAGGTGAGTATAACAAGGTTCATAGGGAATCAAGAACTCGAACATCTAACTACGTGATCGGTTTCCAGGTCATGCTAGCGCGGTGTGCTTGGACGATTATGAGAGCATTGGAGACTAGTATCTGCTATGTCATAAGTATGGGGTCTATTTCCCGAGGAGACAATGATTATGCTAGCCCTATCTATGAGCAAAATTTGATATTTCCTTCAGACAAGAGTATAGCTAATGAGTGTTCTGAGAATGTAGAAATCGAGGTAGGGTGTTGCGAAAGTAGCAAGGTAGTTCTGCGTATAGTATTTGATCGAAAGTATTTTAACGAATTGTTGAAGGACGGGCGAGCTCCTCTTCATCTAATCCCCTCCAAGGATGAAGTTCGTCCCATACTTACCTACCTACCTAGACTACCTAAGTACCAGGTATGGGCATTTCCAGCTCCATCTCATCTTGTCACGATCTGGTGGGGATATTCTTTCCACCATCAGGGCTTGCACGTACCAGAGCGTCACAGAACTGGTAACCTAGTCGCACATCGTTTTTGTTCGTCGCTAGGGTCGTATGCGTCGTATGGCGTATGCCCGTACTTGCATGAGCAGATCCCATCGTCCTATTTTTTCGGCTGAAAGATTTGGGAGATTACATGTTTATGGAATTTCGCCTCTTTAGCAAATACTGCAAATTCATATGGGTATCAAGCCAGGGGCTTTTATTGATTAGAAAACATATCGGCTGTTCGAGCACATATCGACAAGGAAAGAAGGTGTTTCCACCAAGACACAACTATCCCAAGGACCTCAGGTTAGGGCGTCGTCGACTGCCGGTGCTTACACTACAGGGTAGCAAGGAGGCAAGGAAAGAATGATAATAGACGGACGCTAAACTGCTCAAGGACGTGCGGCGAAGACGGCTTTGATACACTTAGAAGAAGCTTCGCCGCAAAGGCGGCCGGCCGGCAGTATCTCCACGCAATATCCCACCCCAGTGTTACATGATATGAGAGATCAGATCCGCCCTTGCTTCCGCCTCCAGCACTAGTTCTATGCACCTTACCAATTTTCCGGATCTCACCCTCGAGCCCGTTGTCACCCTGATATGCATGTGAGCAAGCAGTTTCTATGCCCAGCTATGTTGCTCGCCCTATGCTGCTTTTCGTTGAGTAAATTAAAGAGCCCCTCTATTTTAACTTCAAGTTGTCGTTAAAGGATAGACAGAATCTGGCCTTGGTTACAATGACCATTACTCAACCTAACTACCCTTTACCACAAAAATGGCAAGCCGAGATGCTAGTATCCACACCGCTATATAGCGTGATATGTTCATGGATTATGTCGCGAAACTTGGCTTTCACAAGACATTGGTTCCTAAGATGACCGCATAGTACCCTTCATACGTAAGTTTACGACGTAAGAAGAGATGCCAGCTCCAGAGCTGCCAACAGGATCACAAGGGAGAAGGAAAGAAAGAAAAAGAAGAAACATTTTATTTACTTTACCCCTATCTAACTCCGCATACCCTGTCCTCCTCAGCAGGGGTTCTATGTTTAGCGTGGTATTGGAGAACCAGCTGAAAGAATATGGACAACTAATACTCAGTCGACATCTCCCTCAATCAATATTCTACCCTTTTTTAAACAAGAACAATATTCACCTAAACTTGCTTGAGTTAGTCTTTGTCATCATAAGCTAACGGGCGTGGTAAAAAGGAGGCATAAGCCATTGGGGTATTAGGCCCGTCTCTCACACAGGCCCGCCAACTCCTTGTAGACTTTCATCCCAAGATCCCAACTAGTTAGTGCTTTGACATTATTCTGGTACCGGGATCGACAGACCATGTTAGGCTGCCTGCAGGGGCTAGGCTGCAGATATGGCATCAACTGAAGTGCAAGAGGAAGAAAACCTGGCAGAATTTCCGGACGTGGTAAGTATTTGGAAAAAGGGAAGAGCCAAATGAGCAAGCGAAGCCCGGCCAAGCAGTCGGAGATCCATGGCTACTCCCGTCTACCCTCGTCACTTCACCCGTGCATCAGATCGATTCTTCACACAGTTCCAGAGCGTCGGTTGAGCTGTTCCATTGATAATGTTACCTTGAAAGACTTTCACTCTCATTCGGAAGCGCGGGTACCATATATCTCATGGCATGTACCGAATTTCCGGGTTGAACGGGAACTTCATACTTCCGGCCATCTATAAAACACCACTCTCAATTTCTTTAGTCCTCAAGCCTCGACGTTTATGTACCTCGCCCGTTAGAAAATGCGGTAAGATGGACGTCAAAAGTCCAGGCTATGTACTTGACTATTCTTGGAAGAACGGATGTAATAGCACAGACAGCCAGTCACCCGTAGAGATTATCCCAACGCTTACCGGAGACAGCTTTTATTGCGTATAATAGAAATGATCTAGTTCTGCCGTGAACATGGGTACGACTACGTGTGCTGAAGGATGATTGTTGAGGCAAAAGAAATACCCAGGCCAGACTCGTTGTTACCTTCACCTGTTTCAGTCTCTAACGTCTATATCGAGGAGTAGTAGAGGACGACCCTTTGAAGACCATTGGCATCTCACAGTAAGACATCTCCTATTACCAATTTCTTTCCTTTTTTTTCCCCCAAAACCCCATGGGTTAAATTCAATTGCCTACTTTCCTCGCTTCTACTCCATTGCCCAATGGATATTCGTGTCTGTGTAGTGACATAGGAGAGGATCTAGATAGCTTTGAAACACTTGCATATAACCTCTCTATCATACCTGCTGATAGGACGTTTTGAGAGAAAGCTACTCGCGAGTCCATATTTCTTCAGATATATCTGGGATCTACCCCAGATGTGCCACTCCCCGGCGTCGATTTCTGAGCTAAGGAAGGGTAGCCATACATTGCTGCTAAAGGTTATGTGACCACTATTAGATATCAAGTAATCAAAAAGCAATTTTCAGCATTGTTCGTCGTCGTCCCCTTCGACTTAGACAAGTTACGCCATAGGCTGCCGGGGAGCCTCCCTAGGTCCTAAGAACACGCACACTGATTTTTTTTTCATTCAAGGTAGCGTGTAATGTGGCGCCGACCTATAATCGTCCATACCCCTATCTATTCGCTGCTCATCCCTATTAAGTCGTCAACTCCCACCAGGACCAGCCAGTTGCAGAAGACTCCAAGCATAAAATAAAATATTTGATTTACTGGTTGTCCTCCTGCTCCCACTAATATACGATCTTACGATTCGGTTACTGCAACACTTTTTCTTTTCTTTTCCAAATCCTGCCAAACATATATATGCTTGTTGTCTGTCAATAGGAAGTTGAACCTACTCCCGGAAGATTGTGCATGAGACTTCCCAATCTAGACACACTCTATACCCCTGTTTCCCATACCAGCAGCTCTTTAGGTCCTCGGGGTGGTTCTAGTGTGGACATCTGTATGTGTTGTCATTATCAAGCACTGTAGTTGTGCCGTATTAAGCAGCTCTTGCCACTGAGGTTCTCGAATGTGAGCAAGGTCCTTGTACTCAGTGTACAAGTCTGGCCGTAGTACCTCAAAGAATCTCGAGGACTTTATTGGTTCGCTCTCTCCACCATACTGTGTTCTCCCTACTCCCGAGCCCTACAATTCTGTTTCGATTTAGGCCCATCAGGAGGAAGAGCAGCTATCTGAGAGATCAGGCTCTCCAAGGCACTCAGTCACTTCCCATCACCAACTCGGACTTTACGGCCCGCTGCAAGCTAGGGTATAGCCAGTTATTACAGTCCTGCTCGGAATATTGGCGCAGGGTTGAACACTCAACTTTTATTCCCTTCAGCGTGGATAAAAACCCTTTTGATGGCTATCGGCGTCCAACCTCTTCTCCAATACGAACCCGCCTCGTGGGGTTTGAAGGCCTCTATCGCATATACTTTGGAATGCCCAGAACTTGTGATAGACACGATGTCCTATCACTATCCAGCACTACCCCATAGCGGTGACGTACCGCCCTCCAGCTACATATCCAGCTTCCCAACGCCGACGCTTTCATCCATGGAGGTAAGACTTATTTAACGAATCCATCCAGCACTATCATTACCAATACCTTCCCTCCACCTAATGGCTTTCGAGACCAGGTGATTCATGCATTACCCCCTTCACAGCGAATCAGAAAACCACGTCGTCCATAGGGGCGACATTGAAAAGAATCCTCTTGGCCCCTAACATTATCATAGGAGACGAACGACGCTGCCCTCAAGTTGGCTAGTCATAATGGCGAAAAGAAACGCAATAAACTCGGGTATCATCGAGCATCGATAGCCTGTGGTAAGTCAATCAAATAGGTCGTTGTATGAACAATACTGTAAAAGCTTTTGGGTCTGTACTAATTTCCTGGTAAAGTCCACTGTCGAAAAAGAAAGATCAGATGTATCGTGCCCGACAAGCGAGACACTCAAGGGCAGTGTAAAAGCTGTCAGAACCTCAAGAGGGAATGTACCTACGAGAACGTGGACCAGAGGTCATCGTCAGTACCAGGACAGAATCAAGGATCGATACGCTCATCTTCAGGAGTCAGAATTAACTCGGTATCTGTATCGCCTACGACAGGACACCATCATCTTATAAACATGTTATCCCATCAGTCGCCCCAACAGCTACCGATCACATCATCAGCCAAACCGGAGGATTACCCAGACGACCACAGAAGTTCGTATCCCTTATCGTGTCCTCGATCGTGGAATTTATGCTAAATAATCTTTAGTCCAAACTAGTACACTGGGTGCTAGAACATTTGGCTATGACCAAGGATTGACTAACTGGTTACCGACAGAAGCCAGCCCAAACTCGGCAAAAGTGGTAGGAGACGTCCACCTTCCGTTGAGAAACTACCCCCACGAAACACCCGTTGCCCCTAGCTTCTCCCCTTACTCTGCTCAGCCAACGCAGAATCCGGCAGCATGGTACACAACACCCGTTGGGTCACCCTTAGTGGGCGCCGAAACGACTTCTCGAGCGGAAGATGCGTGGTCTTCATATCCACCACCAGCGAGATTGACATCCTACGGCAACGAACCCTCCAGTCAGTATCTCTCATCAGCCAGGTCTTATGATAGGAGGGACCTAGTGCCCTCAGATACCTATCAATATCCACAAGCCACAACGAGCATGCAGAGTATATCTCACCCGGGTACGCCAGTTGACCCACGGGCGTCCGAAGCGGTACCGACATCGACCTATAGCACGTGGCAGCAGCCATACCAATACTCCAAGGGCAGCGAGAGCTATGGAGGATGGTATAGTGGTCACCAACATAGCTCTTCGAACACGGATCATCCTTCACCAGAAGCTGGAGGGCTGTATTATGGTAGTCGACAAGCTTGAGGTGGACACCAAGTAGTCAGCCGAAGGCCGGAGAAGTTCTAGAACGGGTTTCTCTAGAAAGAATAGGAGGACATTCCCTTTGGCCTAGGATCCTGGTTCCCATCACATACTTTTCTGGTTTACTTTAACTTGGATTACCCCCTTTTACTTACCACCCATTAATCCCCCAGCATAGAAGAACATGGACACCGAGACAATCAAGAAATGTCCCTCTCATTTTCTACTTAAAGAATCGCCCTTAGCTCCAAGTGGTTCATCATAAAATGATAGAGCTCGGCATTTCGCAGCCAATTTGATGGACCGGGGTGTTGGCGGAAAAGGGGGCGTTAGTGCATGGAAGGGAGATTTGCGACGTATCGCATATCGGAATTCACCAACAAATACCCACGAAAACGCCACGCGCACACTGTCATCAAAAAGAAATTTTGGGCGAAAGAAAAGAAGAAGAAGAAGAAAGAGATATCTATCATTTAGAATCGACTTTCCTTTTTTTTGTTAAACACTGGTCTTTGAAACTTGATATCGCGGGAATGGTGTTGGAGAAGGGATCTGATATGTTTTCTTTTTCCCTGGCTATCGAAATGAAAGCGGCGAACATTCTAGGTATAAGAAAGCACCAGACTTCTGGGACTTGAGCTGACTCGTATTGCTGATCCGGCTGTCAGTCGTTGCTCTTCGTCTTCAAGGGAGCAAGCAACACCCGCGCCGGGCGGCTATCACTCGATCCTGTTGTCCCCACATGAAACCCCCCCCCCCTTCTCAATCTTCCCTCCATGTTAGCGCCAACAGCCTTGGGATATGGGAGATAAACTCGTGCTTTTCCCGATGATAAGTAAAGAGAGGCGACGGTGTGTTGGTGGATCGATCGGGGTAGATAAGTCCTCTGGCCATAACCGGGTCGGCATTCAGTCTAGGCAGGGGGGTTTTTCAGGAACGGAATGAAATCAACGAAAAGAAAACAACAACAAGAAGAAGAAGAAAAAAGGCGCGATACGGGATGGGGACCACTTCCTAAATACTCCCCTCTCGTTCCAGGCTGGGGCCCCCCCATGTGCCACACTCGATCTGCTGCAGGTTTATCGTTAGTTACCACCACTAACCACCATCGTCATCACCATCAGCACCACCGAGTCCCGGGAAGATGGCACCTGCATTCGGCGTCTGACCAACCCTAGGCAAGTCTAGGTGGGTTCTCATTCGTTTTCCTCTCTCCCTGCCTCCCTCCCTCTCTCTCCATCCCGTGCCGCAACCCACTTTGGTGCGTGACACACGGAACTGGAAGCGGGGAGCGGGATGTATGGACACGGCACACCAACGGTACTGCTTACGCCGCGTTTGTGGGGGGGAAGGGGGAGTGGGCTTTGGAATTTTCGATATCTTACGACTTGGGGTTTACTCTTTCAGACTTGGCTGTTGATCACTTAACTAAAACTTTACCCACATCTCCCCCTCCCCCCTTTACAACTATGTATATATATTTCTTATTGACAACCCACCCTTTCCTCGTTAAATGTCATTCTCTCTACGTTTCTCTGTCCCTCTCTCTCTTTTTTTCTCTATTTACTTTCTTGTCTAACCTAGGCACGGACGATTGGTTATTGGGTGGAAAAGGGATGAGAGGGGGGAGGGGGGGGGGGGACAATATTTTTCTCTCTTTCATTTGAGGTTATCAATGGAATCGGATCTACATCCTAATCGGAAAGGAAAGGCTCTAAAAGGGGTGTAAGAGATAATGAATGCGTGGGGGAATTAGTATATGTTCTACATGGTCATCTAGGTATGGGAGTATCAGGACTGTTGGATGGGTCGATAGATATCTGGTTTACCCCCCTTTTCTAGCTTTGCATGCTCTGCGCCGAGGCCAGAACTTGGCATAGGTAGTCTTCTCGTCTTATGTTTTGGTTATTGTATGTTAGGCTTTCTTATACTTATTTAGGATATAATTCATTATCCTTCGGCTGTCAAAGCTGGAATCTGTGTACCTATGTATTTGACTTTAATTAGATTCGCTGGGAGAATGGCTATTTACACATATAAGACGTAACCTAGACGTGTGTGTTCCTACTCGATCTGCCGTGCTACTAAATATCAGCCCTCTACCCGGTCCTGCGCTCACTCTCCCCATTAACCTTGCATCCCTTGTTTCCCGAGCGTCAATAGCTAGGCTCCATGCAACTTTACGGTATCATCAAACAGCCTCAAGCAAGCCCTTGATGGCGATTAGGCTATAGGGATCATGTCCAGAAATGGCTAACCTAACTTGGGTGCTACCAAGAACTTCAATGCTGAATAGTCCCTGTTTGGTCATATAGGTAATGCATGACAGGGCTATTTGTCGAGGATCATATGATCATCCACATGAAACCTTGGTCGCTATGTCTCCAATTGCCAAGTCAAGATAATCAGGCCCACGTAGGCCCCGACACTTAGAGTGGTGAGAAGAATAACGCTGCTCCCACTAGTGCGGAACTTGTTCCTGGTCTCTCCGTTGTCGTCGGTGGTGGTAAAGAACTGCTGGTTGCCCTGATACCTGCGATACATAGCACATAGCAGGACTGCGGCGCCGTAGACGGCAAATAGGGCACCGATGGCGTAGAATTCAGAGGTGAAAATCCTGAGGATGATCAGGGCAAAGCTAAATTGGGACAAGGCAGTTCTCATGTACGCCCCTTCGAATGTGCGCTGTGCCGCCCGTATCTCCACGAGCCTGGGGCGAAGTGAAGATTTGCTGTCAGTATGCGTATAGACACGTTCTCTGAATAGACTTCCCGGCATCTATATATAAAACATTTTTATATAGATGGACACAGGCGGATATAAATGAAGTAAGCGGCACGGTAACCTCTTGCCTCCACCCCACTTGGGGTCGTAGGTAGGTATGCTACCCGGGACTAGATACGTGGGATATATATGACTATCAATGACATACTCTTGAGCTGTCAGGACCACTGAGCGAGCGCGATGTAATCGCAGGTAGAGGCGGTCTTCCGGGTTCGGCTAGATGTTTGAAAGAAACCGATCAGCGGACGAGTGATCCATGTAGCTAGGTACCTAGATAGCTATTTGAAAAGGTGTATCCTCTGTTCCTTTGATTGGGTTATTGATAAAAGCGAACAGGTGATGGGAAGAAGTATGTAGTAGAAGATACTACCACCACAGACGCAAAACACGCCCTTCCTTTCCCGGGACGGAGAGGCTGAGGATAAGCAGGAGCACCAACCTGGAACATAGCTTGCAGTGTACAACAAGGGGGGGAGTTCAATCGGGTAATCTACGTGTGGCGCTGGTTTCACTGAAGGCTGTGTATAGACAAGGCATATATATATATATGTGTGTGTTGGGTGTGTGTGTGTGTGTAAGAGGCAAATCGGTGGGTTCCAATGTTTATGTTCGAGAGATGCTTATGACGTGAGGTTTGATGTGGTGTAAAAAAAGAAAGCTCCAGCTAACCTACTGCTATGTAAGTGGGACCTAGTGCAGTAAAGTATTACCTAACCGTTAGTAACCTAACTTAGGTACTAAGTAGGTAAGTCGTAAGGTTCATTCCGTCGGCATCGGGCGCCGCTCTGATCATGCTTGCTCTATTTACAGCATAGTACCTAACCGTCGTACTATGTACAGTACTTTAGGTTAGTATGTAGGTAATACACGCTACTTCGATAAGTCTGGTATGTGTTTATGAGGTATATATTTAAGGTGACCGACTATACCGCATAAATGACTAGATTCAGGTACTAACCTAACCTACCTATACTTAAGTAAGTTAGTTCAAAAAGGGGTATCTTTTTATAGACTACTACTGTACCTTTGCTTATCCTCTCAATCCACTCAACCTCCATCCCATCTGAGGTCCATCTTCATCTCCATCTCCATCTCCATCTCCATTTCCATTTCCTATAGCTATATACCTACTAGCTAGGTTAAGCTGATAGTCCCGTCCCCACATGTCAACATTCCCCCCTCATCCCTTCATCGAGTTCCTTGCAGTCTCCCGAGGGGGAGGGGCTCTTGTTCTTGGAAGACGGACCGGATTAATTTTCGACTTATCCAACGCCTTCAAAACACATGTTACTATGATGCAAGGTTCCGCGGCACAGACGCATTAGCGAACGGCTCAGCACACGCGAGTCTGGCAATAGGAACATCCTCTGTAAACCTCAAGCTTTTTTTTCCCCTGGGGTGGCTGGCTGACAAGCGTCGTGCCATGCCGTAAAAGTCCCCAAAATCCGTCTTCATTTTTCTCTTCTTTTCATTTCCCCCCTTTTTCTTTCTGTTATCTAGTAACAGATAAAGACAAAAATAATATAAGGTATGTACCTATACACATGATTAATCGACAGGCACATAGCCCAAGTTGGACTCTTCATACTCCACAGCTCGCCAATGTAGCCCACACAATGCCGTCATCATACACAAACCCATGGCATGGGTTCGCCCAGCTACCTATACATAGAATCTTTTACCACCCACCATCCACCACCCCCAGGGAGGGAAAGAAACACACGAGACACAGGATTCGAGTCCATGTGTCTCTTCTCTCCACTACATCTACCGAAGTGGCCATCAGCTCTTGAATTGTAGGTCCGTACCTAGCTTCGTGGCTGTGCAGGCAACTCTACGCTACTACTGCAAGGTCTCAAAACATAGGAACCGACACTGGCATCGCGGGATCTACTGTTGCAGTCAAAACACTCCATACATGATGTTTCGATAGCAAAACATATACTCTAAACAACCTGAACAGATCCCAAGTCGATGGTCGTCGGGAGGGATTTGGCGAATTTTGATAAGATGTGATGGGATAATGAGAGTCTTTCCAGATCGCCACCATTCTACTCGATCTGCTGACTTCCAAATTCTCAACACAGTTACAGAAAGGGGCTGGTTGATTTCAGCTCGTGTGACCTACAACACCGTCAACTCTGCTAGCTGCCCAATGGGAGAGCTGAGATATCAGCCAATCCGGGACAGAAATCGGTTTCATTTTTAGCAAGCCCTGCCCTCGCCTGTGTCTGTAATGGCGGAACGGTGTTTATACATATGTTCTCGCAACTCGGCACGTCGTCTTTCGTCTGTTCCGTCGTCTGTCAGGCCTAGCCATCGGTGAGGTGGAGTACTGCCACCGGGCAGCACCATTTCCTTGTGCATCTTCAATGGCCCCGGAATGCCTTACGGTCGACCTTGTAGAATCTCGAGCGGGCTCGTGAGTGGGGACCCCTGAACGCTTGGGGCTGAGCGCATAGGAAAAGGAAACGAGAGAACGCCTAGCCACCCCTGTCTCCCCCGGCTCAGAAACGCCTTACTAGCTACCTGGGTCAGGACAAAATAGTAGGCAAATGTTGCCCGTCCGTCCAATGGATGGTGAGATCCAAGTCCCTAGCTAGTGTAGTCTACGAGTGTGGTTATGCTAAGCGGCCGATGCTAGGTACATCGTAAGTAGTGCGCGAACCTGTGCACCCTGTCCAGATTCGCCCAGTTGAGGAGTTCCGCCTGCTTCTCTGTATTTGGTGGGGGAAATACCTACGTTGTCAAGCCTCCTCTCTCTCTCTCTCTCTCGTTCTCTTTCTCTCTGCATCTTACCATCCCTCGCCGGCCTATTTCTCTTGTTAGGTATTCAGCCTGCTGCTGCTTCTCTTCCTTGCAACTTGCACGGCCTCATTCCGATCTATTAACACAAGCATCTGATCTTAGCGTGACCAAGAGCCTTGCGCGACTCACCAGTCTCGAGTGCTGGGTATTTCCACATTAGATGATGAAATCTGATTCACTCACTCCACTTTGTCAGTAAGCGCCGCCGCACTACTCTTGGTTGTAGCAAAGCCCCGTCCCTGAGCGACACGATATCCTCCCACTTTGATCATTCCAACAATTTCTTTCCAGTGTTCAATTGTTAAAGAAAGTTGTCATTTCAAGATCGCATCTATATCGCGACAGATCGTCTATCTTGGAAATCATCACTCGGGAAGATTCCGCTCTGGATCGACTAGCTCGGCTCAGATCCGATCCGTTTTCCCTACCTTAGCTATTGCTGCGCCGGTCACCTTGATCGGGAACATGGTCTTCCTTTGAACGGCGTTCATTAGGTGTTTCCCGTGGTCACAGTACTAAGAGAGTTGATATATACCTAGCATCGACTCACCCCCTCCATCAAGCGACCCAGCCATGTCTTCAATATATACTATTTCCCCCGCGTCGCTTCATGACCTTCGTGATCATACAGAGGACCGAATGCAGCAACCCCACCATACCGACGGCCATCCCAACCACGTCCACGCCGTTCCCATCACACCAGTCGAGTCCAACTTTCTGTCGCCATACTCGTCCCACGTTCGAAGTAACTCGGCCTCGCCAACAGGTAATACCTACACTCCAGCGGATACTATCTCTACCGTCGATTACTATCCGCCCAGCGAAATCTTCAGTGACATCACTGACGACCCGTTCTTTGGCGCTGACTTCACCAACGTCGATGTCCCTCCCTTCATAGGGGACACAGACAACACCCAATCCTTCACAACCCACCAGGCTCATGGTTTACAGAATGATGGTGCTCAGTATCTTACCTATCCTATGAGTCCTGATAAGACGCCATCGATACCGGCGACCTCATCCTTTGAAAATCATAAGGAAACTCCTGACAACTCTCAGGGCTCTGTCTTGACAGATAATTCATTCTCTCAACCCCGCCCTTCCACAAAATCTGACGAGTCCGGTCATTCCGCCCCGCAGCTAACCCCAGATTCAAACGGTGGTAGTTGGTCCAGTGACGACAGTCTTGCCCCAGGTGTGCCCCTGATGGCTGCTCAGAGCCCTCGCGTGACGGTTTCCGTGTGGAATAAGGATGCCGATGCCCCCATACAAGGAATTGAGAGATCTTTCACAACCGGGACAGATGATAGCCGTAGAACTGTGCGTACGCCGCATAGCGTTGCTGGTGATCTGGCGGGTGAGCCTTCTTATGAAAGCATACCATCGGTATCGCGGAATGCACAAGGCAGCTGGTTGTCGAGTACAGATTCCAAGCCTCGTGGGCTTGCTCCCGAAAACCGGCCCAGTACAGAAGTCCCGAGCCCCAATCAATTAGCGTCACGACGCGAACGTGAGAAGAAAAACGATACAGTCTCGGCTTGGATCGCCCGATCGACGAGTAATCTAAGGAACCCACTTCAAGTAGATACAGAAGCCCCGTTCCCTCATGCCCAAGACGATGATGACAACATACCAACGAGTGAAATACCTCTGGGACATACCACTGAAAATAAGCACGATCCTGGTCAAACCTACCTCAACCTAGATGGACCAGGCGGACCTATCAACTCAACAGATCTCGATATCTTAAGGGGGATTCGAAACTGGGGAGATGGCCCAATGATCCACGAAATCCAGTGCGGCAAACCTAGCCAACCGGCAACTTCACAAGCTGCTATTGAAAAGTTTAACCGACAATGTCAAGATAATGAATCCATCATTTCACATGCAGCTACCTGGGGAACCCGTCGACGAAGCTTACCCAGCGTCGTAGACGTGGATGGAGTCATTAGTGGAAATATCTTCAAAAAGCTTTCAATCAGTAACCACTCCCGACGCCCGAGTTTCATAAAGAGGTTTCCCAGTTTAGTTCGCAAACCCAGCGCTAGCCAGATTCTCAAAAGAAAGGGAAGCAACGCAAGTGAGATGACACCAGAGGATCTTGATGAGCAAGGAGATCGACGCGGGTCGAAAGATAGTCTAGCACCGCCAACTCGATCATCAAGCTGGGGCATCAGCAAAAAGCCGACACCTAGCCTGAACACGGCCCTTTTCGAAATGGCCACAAATGCTGCAAGCATTGGGACTACACATGCCCGAAGCGGTTCGATCAGTGCTACACCGATCTCATCACCGAAAAGTCCCTTTGCGTCGCTTGGTGTCACTCCGGTTAAGGTCCTGAGGAGACCAAGAAGCAAAACCGATCTCCCAAAAAGGTCCCCCAATGTTGAACCGCCCTCTCATCCGAATCTAATTGGGATGCTGAAAAAGCAAGGAGGCCCACCGGTTGCTCAGTTAGCAAGGACCCATCAAGTTGTCGACCAGGATGATGACGACGATGAGGATGACGAGACGTTTGATGAAGGGGAGTTCAAGGCCGATACAAGCAAAGTAGATATAAGCCCAACGCTTCTTGGCTTCCAAGAACATGTCTTACGGCTAAACCCTGGACTGAGAAGCTCCGACGAACAACAAAACCCCAACGGCTACCTAGTTGACCGTATCGCTCATCAGATGGTTATCCGCTACAAACATCTTTTGAGTAGCAAGATCAAGCATCTGAATATGGTCAACAATCGCAGTTGTCCTGCTGGAGCACTGTGCGTCGCCTCTGGTGGCGCAGCTATAATCCTAGACAGCCGACTGGGCGATCGTGGGATAGATCCCCTATCAACTCGCCCCGACTCGTCAGACGGCGATACCACACCCCTTGAAGGGGGCATTAACCCTGAGAGTTTCCCACCTGGTATTCCCATGCCGCCTACAGGCTCCCTACCGGCGGAGTTTGAATGCCAATTATGCTTTAGCCATAAGAAGTTCCAAAAACCATCCGACTGGACAAAACACGTTCATGAAGATGTGCAACCGTTTACCTGTACATGGGAGCGATGTCGGGAACCCAAAATGTTTAAGAGAAAGGCGGATTGGGTGCGGCACGAGAACGAGGGCCATCGTCACCTCGAGTGGTGGGAATGTGATGTTGAAGGATGTATCCATAAATGTTATAGGAGGGATAATTTCTTACAACATCTTGTCCGCGAGCACAAATTCGCAGAGCCAAAGATTAAAACCAAGGCGGCAATCAAAAAGGCTGGCGGAGTCGATCGTACCTGGCAAAAAGTCGAGCAGTGTCACGCCGAGACGACAAAATCGCCGACTGACGAGCCATGCCGATTCTGTGGCAAGACATTTCCGACGTGGAAGAAACTGACGGTCCATCTAGCGAAGCACATGGAGCAGATCAGTCTGCCGGTGTTGAAGTTGGTTGCTATTAAAGACCTAGATGCGGACACGGTCATCAGCCCTGTACAAGACCCCCCATCACGCACGTTTGGTATCCCTCCCACACCCGTAATCAAGCAAGATCCCCATGTATACAGTCCACAAGAACCTCATATGGCCACCGCCAACCCGAGCCCCATGGACTATCACAACCCGCAAAGTACAATGGGTTACCATAACATGGCCACGGTACCGCTACAAAGCTCATACTACACCCAACTCCAACCGCAGGCACCGCAACAATATAACCATGTACCCCATAACCCAGGCCCTGCTGTAATGGTGCCGCAGTCTTATGCCGCTCAGCCACCATATGCAAATATGCCGGTTACCACGCCGTCCTACGGCACAACTACAACGGCATACATGAACATGCCGGTGCAAGACACTGAGCCATTCCCTGCCTTTGACTCGCTTGGCATCCAGGACCCTGCTGGAGGTGTCGTATACAATAACCTCGGGAACCCTGTGATCCAAAATATGGATCAATACGGTAACAGTGCAGGCTCAGTTTCGCCCTATTCCCATTCACCCAACGCTGGTCATGGCGGTACGTTCTATATCCCATGATCGACTATGAACATCTATTTCTTCCCATTTCGAGGTTTCTGGCGATTTCTCAACTGGTTACTGTTGGAGATACCCTAGAGCTAGAGTTCGCAAGTTCATTATGCACAACTAGATCTTAAGACGGGACAGCGGGACAGTTTGGCTTTTATTTTTGTCTCTCTCTTTCTACCCTTTTCTTTACTTTGCCTCTTCCGCCGTCATTGTTCAATGCGGCTACTAGTGAGCGTGATTTGCGAGCCCTCTCCTCGTGAAGCATGCTACGAATTACATATTTTCCCAATATATTCTGCCATGCGGTTCCTGGAACCTGGATAAGACAACAGTCAATTTCCAGAAGGGGAGATATATAGGATGAACGGATTGCCTGGATTTTTTTTTTCTAAAATTTTTTTTAACCTTTTAAAGCGGGTTCACAGGCATGCGAGGCGTCTTGAGATTATATTCATGAGCGGCGTTCCTTACCATCATACGCTGACTATGGGGAGATGATAAATTTTAACGAAAAATATTTTGCGGGTATTGCTTAGACGTGGGAATATGGGTAGCTTGGATATAGGGTGTTTCACTGGGCTTTTCTGTTTAACTTGATGGCGGGAGATGGAAGGCACGCATCTAACAGCTAGGTCGGTTGGAGGCTTGGTCGTCATTCGAACTGCATGACTATACCGGGCAAGGAGGTTGAGAAGGCAAATCCTTCGTCTTGTAGGGATGCTTCAAATGGCGATATGAGTCAAGAAGAGGGAGTGTTGGGTTCGTTATTGCAAGGCTGGCTTGGGAGGTCTTTTGTGATATTGCTTTATACAATTGGGTTTTTCCTCTCTTTCTATATACCACTTCTCCCGATAGACATCAATTCTTATACCCCCCTGAACGTGTTTCACACCCCAAACGAACGATACAGCGATCTGTGCTTGACATTTACACCGAATACTACGTGGTTTCCCCCCTCTTTGGTTTTCTCGTCTCAAACCCTACTGTTTGATGTTGCTGAGTACACTTCGATCGATATCTTACCAAGGTGGGAAGCCCGCCCCTCTATTCAGCTCATCGTGAACGGCTACCTTGCGCATAGGACTGGACCCTCCATCCAGACTCACTAGTCGATAGCCGATCAATCTACGAAAGGGGCTCTCTCCTACCGTTTTCATCAGGTATGTACCCCAAGGAGATCAAGAGGTATCTCACTTCAACCCCCTCCCCCCCAGTTTTTATCGACTGTATACTACGGTTCTCTCACTTTTGAGATGTCGAAGAGCTATTACCTACCCGACTTTCGAATGTGAAAAGATACCTACCTAAGAAAAAAAAGATAGATAGACCTACTCTATACAGCCAACCAGCCAGCCCCCTTGGGAGGGTTGAGGACAGAACTAGACTAGGTAACCGAGTGTATCGATTTCGCGGTCTGTTGAACCGTCGTCGTCGTTTTGGATTCTCTGGTTGGTTATAGGTAGTGTAGGTGTTGTTTTCACCTTCTCCTTCTTCTCTCTCTCTTTCTCTTTCTCTTTCTCTTTCTCTCTTCCTAGTTATCTTTAGGCAAGGTTTGCCCAACTTGACGACGGGAGTCCTTCGGTCAATTAATAATAAGTGGATTTGCTGATTCCGGTATTCGGTAAACCAAAAAAAGAAAAATTTTGACTTGATGCCCACACGATTTTTTGTTACGCGTTTGTCGTCGCAAATAGTTCATTCTCACCAGGAAGGAAGGAATTCCTTTCGGGGATGAGAGGGGGGGAAGGGGGGAAGGGAGGGCAGGGAAAACGAAATTCCATCCACACTGGTAAGTGTACTTGGTGTATAGTTCGGAGAGGTTGCATATGACTACATAGGTATCTACGTAAAGTAACTACTACTAAAAAAAAATAGAGTTGTCATCGATGATCTGCGCGGGTTTTTACTGGATATATATACATCTCCCGCCCGCTGCCTGCTTCAGCTCCAGGATCTTGGCGCAAACCTGCGCAGGGTATGCGGGAGACTTCTTCTTTCGTCCCCTTTTTTATTTTATTTTTTCTTCCCCATGCCATACGCTGGTCGTCTGAAGTTGAGTTCAGCTGATGGGGACGGGTGGCGATGATGTAGGTATGTAGTGTAGTGTACGTAGGTAGTCTATGCATAAATATATCTATACATATCTTTCGGTTATGCGTGCACTCGGCGGTTTAAGTCAAGATTGTGATCTTCTAATCTACGGGCGAATCCTTATGCGAAGAATGGTAGTAGGTAATTGAATTTGATCGATCGATCACATTCTCTTTCTTTTTTTTTTGCCTCCCATTTTGTCCTTTTTCTTCTATACATACCTAATCTAGATATCTACGTAACAAGTAAACATTACTGTAGGAGCTCAACTTATTCTTCAGCACCTAAGGTTATGTTATGTATAAAACCTCCTTGCCCAGCCAGCGTATGGAAGAAGGGGGGGGGTTTAGTGTAGGTATTCGCTCCTCGGCAATGTAATGTCCGAGGTCTCGCCCCTTGGAATGATGTCTCCCAAGTTTTTTGTGCCTCCGTCTCGTGGGGCCGTGGCTGTGAAACTAAGCAAATAAACACGATCCCCTTATTTCAACGGTTTTTGGGGCGGAACGTTGGCGGCGAACGCCACCCACAACTACATATGTAGATGTAGTTAGAGACAACGAGACGACGAGACCCGACCACGTCGAAAGAACTTGACTCCGACAACCCGATGTGGGACTTTCGGTTAGCTGATTCTGATACTCTACCTAGGTTACGTACCGAATAGGGATATTTATACTATCTAGGTAGTTACTGCTACTTGCTGTATGAGTGGCCTGACTACACTACACATGACTTTGACTATGGCAAGTGATCATGACTTGGGCTCCCCAAAGTCCGTATCAGCATATTACGCAGAGGCAGCCAAGTTGCTAGGCGGGCTGGGCTGGGTATACCGCCGACCCGATCTGGATTATGTAGTCGTATACATACGCACCACGTCGATGCAACACAACCGGTATGGCCAAACAAGCTTTTCGACGATTCCTTCCGGAAGACAAAAACTTGGAAATCTGGCAATGATGCTTGCTCGCTCGGCTGCGGATTGGTTACGAGAAGAGGACGTGCGGCCGATTGAGCGGCCGGGATTAGTACCTAGTACTTACCCCGTAGTACCAGACACTACATATCAAGCCTCGACACTAATGTAAGGTACAATTGATACCTAGTAGTTGTGCGTACATATGTATGTAGGCTGCAAGGGGGCGAGGGAGGGAGGGAGGGAGGAAAGGGAGGTTAGTGTAGGTAGTAGGTAGGGATGGAGGACGGGGTCAGGAGATAAGTTTTATTGTTCATTACAAAAATAGAGTGTTAGATGAAACCGAATGATTCTACGATGGAAAAGAAAAACTTGTATGATTTACCTAGGAGATCTGGACGGGCACGAAGCTTGAAAGTTTTGAATTGATATTCATGGAGAATTACCAGCCTGGGTACCTAGATTGATTACGTGGGTGCGAACTTTTGTAGTGTCTGGTACATTGATACTAGGTAGGTTAAATCGTAGTTCGAGTCAGTTAGTTGTTTCAATTGTAGTTATTCACTCTATTGATACTAGGTAGCAACTGGGTTGGATCTATAACATTGACGTCTGGTTACTCTCGCCGTAAGATATGTTGTTTTGTCTTAATTTGTTGTTGTCATTCGGGGATATATATTTCACATACCGCTCTCTTCGATTGCATTGATGTGTAATTCAAATTGAGGTGGCTGGTTGAATGGTTGGGACATTGATTGATGGAATTGATAGAATTGAGTTGTATTGTGTCGTGTTGTGTTGTGTTTGAATTTGTGTAAGTCAACCCAGACAGACTCAAACGTTAGATTGAATTCAGCGAATCAATTATCGGAGCATTAAGCAAACAGTGGTTGATTCGCCAATGAATGGCAGGCAGGTCGCTAAAACCTGATCAGATTACCTACTAGACATTGGAAGCTAGCGCCTAGAATGGATCCACTTATTCTGTGTACCTAATCTCCCGTCTTTATTCGTCGACTTTGTCAACACCAACATCAACACCAACACCAAAAAAAAAATATACCCCCAGCTCCATGTCTCTCTCCATCTACCTACACCACATTCAATACACACATTACACTCACTCACTCACTGTTGACACTACAAATACATATCCATTCATTCTCCTGTGACCACTTAAAATGCCCACCCAGAACAAGCTTTTTCCTTTACTTTTCTTCTCTCTCATTGATCGTTCATGTACCCATAGCTAGATTGCGTGTTGTATTGCCGTCCACACACTAGCATTGTAGTTCATATCGGATCTACAGGCTCCCTCATTTACGGCCTCCACCAGCCATATTTCCACGTCGTTTCAAGAAGAACTGGTCCCACCAAAACGGCTGGGTGAGCGACACCACAGCCAATGATGCGATCCATTGATCCATTGATCCATTTTCGACCGTAGTGTAGTGTAAGCTTCACTTGTCAGGGGGCCCCATCGTACGCTGCGGATTACTACCAGACAAGCCAGACCAAGACCAAGATAGACGGTCGGTTGCTCACAGATCTCACTCAGGGGTTTGCGCACGGGGTGCGTCTGGTGATCACAGCGTCCTCGCCAACCACTGCGCCCAATTGCTTTAGCCTCCGTCCGTCGCCTTCGTCTTCTCCTGTTTTCACCACCACCGCGCCCACGTCTACGCCTTATCCCCCTTTCAGTTTGTCTCTTGGTGATCTTTTCCCACACGCTCTTTCTCATTATCAACTTCAACCTGTCCCCTCGTTTCATCGACCTATGCACCGACCGCTACTACTCTCATTACCATTACTTACTTCGTCGACATTGCGCTCACTTCTTCTGATGCCAGCCCTTGTTCGACCGAGGAGCTAATCCAGGAGCTCGACACATTGCACTCTTTCGTGTGTTGTCTTTCTCTCTTCGGCTGGCCTTCTTTCCTGCCAGCTTCCCTTCTTTTCCAGGTTGATCCTCGGCTGCCTTTGCTATCACGACATTTCTAAAAGAGACAAACTGCACTCTTTCTTTGCTCTCGTTCTTTGTTTGTCCTCGCCAGTTTCCACAAACCCCGTGGACTCCCGGACCAAGTGATACCCTCAGGTTGCCAAACAGGCCCAGCCAACAAGAAGTTACTGAACTCGAAAAAAAAAAAGCAAAAGGGATACTGAACCCGTACGAATATAATAAAAGGCCTCTGTGGAGCTTGCATTGGACAATTCTTGCATATTGGGAAGCATCTAGCGATTGATTTCTTTTTATTTACCTCCAGAGAAACAGTTTAGGGGAAACTTCGTGACGATTTTTATTTATCTTACCCCATCTCAAGTGGAACCGCGATTTCCTATTCGGTCTTTCAGAATACACGTTTCAGATCAAAAATGGCGGCATCAAGTCCGCGGTGGTCGGTTAGAAGGGCGGTGGCATGCGCGACGGTGTTAGCAAATGGTGTCCTGGCCGAGCAGATGCTAGTCACGAGTGGCTTCACCAACTGCAACAGCAACCCTAGCATCTGGGTTGACCAGGCCAGCTTCAAGTACAACAATGACGACAAGACGATGGAATTTACCATGTCAGGGACGAGCGAGAAGAAACAGAATGTAATTGTCGCCCTATCGGTTACAGCATACGGCCACGAGGTCTACAACAGCCGTCTAAATCCGTGTGATTCGGACACACCTGTCCACGCGCTATGTCCTGGTAGGTTCTTTGTGTTCCTGTCTAGGCTTGTCATTTTGGTGTGAGACGCTGACGATGCTATAGTGTCTGCTAACAAGTTCTCGGCCGAGAGCACGCAAACTGTCCCTGACAAATATGCCAGTCAAATTCCAGCCATCGCATTTCATATGCCCGACATAAACGCCCACGCCACACTACGACTTCTGTCCGAGGATAACACGGAAATCGGCTGCATCGATTCTCAAATCACGAATGGCGAGACCGCAGATAAACCAGCCGTCTCGTATGCTGCCGCTGGCATGGCCGGAGCTGCTTTACTAGTCGGTACCGCTTCGGCTGCTGGGTCTGCCCTCTCGGGAGCTGGCGCAGCTGGTTCAGCTGGCGCAGGAGCCTCGATGAGCCCAAGCTTTGGAGAGACGATCGGTGTATTCCAGGGTATTGCCATGACTGGCCTGATGTCTGTGGACATGCCCCAGGTTTACCAGAGCTATACCAAGAACTTTGCCTTCGCCACCGGTATCATTCCTTTTATCGATATGGAGAGATCTATTGACAGGTTTCGTAACTCCACCGGTGGAAACCTAACAACTGACAGCGTCGACTACCTCACATCAAGCAGCAGTAGCACCAGCACAACTACGAAACGAGCACTCGCCCGCTCCATGTCCCTTTTCGCCCGAGAGGAAGAGGATTCCAGTGGATCTGTGAAGGAGGTACTTTCTGGTATCCAGAAATACTTCAACCAGTTGAAAGTCCCCCAATCGAACGTCTTCATGACGATTCTCCTTGTCGTTCTCATCATCGTTGCCATAATCGTTGTGGGTGTCTTGATGGGCAAAGTCATTCTCGAGGCATGGGCTATGTACGGTACATTCCCCGAGTCGTTGAACGGTTTCCGCAAGCATTACTGGCGCTCGATGGCCCGCACCCTCACTTCACTCATTCTCCTGCTGTACGGCATGTGGGTTTTGTACTGCATCTTCCAGTTCACAAATGGTGATTCATGGGCTGCCAAGTTACTAGCGGCCATCACCCTCTGCATATTCACCGGTGTCCTCGCCTTCTTCTCCTGGAAGATCTGGAGCACTGCAAAGAAACTTAAGAGCACGGACGGCGACACCAGAGCTTTGTACGAGAGCAAGGAGAACTGGATCAAGTACTCCATTTTCTACGAATCATACAAGAAGGATTTCTGGTGGCTTTTCATCCCCGCCATTACGTACATGTTTGTCAAGGGTGCTGTCCTCGCCGCTACTGATGGACACGGAATGGCCCAGGCAGTTTGCCTGCTGTTTGTTGAGGGGGCTATGTTGGCTCTGCTGGCATGGAGTCGTCCATTTGAGCGAAAGTCGGGCAATGTTGTCAATATCTCGATCCAGGCTGTCCGATTCCTCTCGGTGGTCTGTGTTTTCGTGTTCGTCGAGGAGTTCGGCGTTACGGAAACGACCAAGACGGTTACCGGTATCGCTCTTATTGCTATCCAGTCGACACTCGCGGGTGTGCTCGCAATCCTCATCTGCTGGAATGCTGTCGTGGCCTTTATCAAGGAGAACCCTCACCGAAAGCGTAGAAAGGAACTAGGTAAGTCACGAGCATAGCAGCGGGATTATCCTAATTGCCATTCCCTTCTTCCCATACCAGCTTCTCATACTAACGATGACCTTCGCAGAAAAACAACAACGAGACTTGGACACGCTCACGCCCCTCGATGCCCGCAACTCGTTGCTTATGCTGGACCGCCCCAAGGCAGATGGGTCGGACACATTCTCCATGGCCAAGGTGCCCGGCTACGACAGCAAGGAGCCGCTGCCCGATGGATACGATCACGATCCCGCGAACCCCTACTCGATCCCACTAGACACCAAGGGCTTTAGCCGCCCAATGACGCCGATGGATGGTGACAACGGGCGTGAGAGCCTAATTGCGAACGCCGCACCGCCCGGGCGCGGCGGGAACTGGAAGTCATAAGTAACCTGGTATGATAGCGGATATCGGACGGGCGGGTACTAAACTAATCTGACTACACCAAACAAAGTAAAGGGTAGATTCGGAGTCAGAGCTTTGGGGGTTTGAATTTTTAAGGGGCAGAAAATGATGCCAGGGATGCATATGTCTACTGCATACTTTAATGTGGCCATGACAACAATAACAACAACAACAACTAAGGAACAATATCTTTTTGTATAAAGACCGGGGGAAAAGAACTCAAGGAATACCCATCACCGTCATTTACTGACTCTTCTCTCTCCCGACAAAACCCAAGACCTACATATACTCATACACACAAACATGTATATATATACACCTACCTACATATGCATATATCTTATTATATATGCGTGGGGGTGTATATACGTACGCACCAATTCTAGCTAGACGGCCGTCCCTACCTTCATTTTTAATCTCTTGTATATAGTCAAACCCCATACCTGACTTTGTAGTACCACGGCCCGAAATTACTGTTTTCTGGAGCTTTTTTTGTATTATGTTTTTCCACCATTGACTGGGGAAATTTACATTACTTGCCATTTTCAACATGTCGCATCTAGGCTTTTTTTCGGGAGTGTTTTCTATATGTTGAAAAAGACTATACTACGTGTACCTCAGGGTAACTTTTCATGTTGTTTTATTCCGTTTGTTGTGCTGTGTATTACGTAGCTTATTGTGTATGGGTATTAAGGAGACGGATGGGACTGCGGTAGTAGTGTTCTGGTTTTGACTGTATGGTTAAAGAAGGAGGAAAATGGAGAAAATGGAGAAAAGGTAGGTGGGAAGTAGGAGTAGGTTAAGTTAGGAGGTTAGGCTAGGAGGTAGACTTCAATTAATTACCTATTATATTGATTTGAT
Source organism: Biscogniauxia mediterranea (assembly GCA_018398605.1). Lineage (NCBI taxonomy): Eukaryota > Fungi > Ascomycota > Sordariomycetes > Xylariales > Xylariaceae > Biscogniauxia > Biscogniauxia mediterranea. Next base: position 1,446,474 of record JAGXTR010000001.1, read on the forward strand.
ACTTATTAAGGTATTATAGATGCACCAGCTCAAGCAAGACCAAAAGCGATAGAATATGGTACCTATGGATGGACCCCTCTACTACTTAAGGTTAACAACTGTTTACCGGGGATCTACGCAAAGCGGGGATTAGCTAATTCTCATGTACATACCTACGGCATGTATGGTACGTACCTAAATTACTAGCGTAGCTGCAGTCAAAGCTCCAGTAATAAGCTTCTGACGACGCGTGAGGCCAGCTGCCTGTCTTTGGGTTTTGAGGGGGGGGGGAAGGAGCTTTGTAGTTGTAGTTAGTAGTACATGCATCAAACCGAAGCCTTGCCAACACCTGAACATCGTCAATTGTCCATCTCTCCTCTCCTTCATCCATTCACCACCACCACTACCACCTTTAACTAAGCAACCACTTCTAAAAAAAAAACGATACCTTCCTTACTCGCAATCGTTTTGAGAATCAACGAAAAGACAAAGACGAAGACGAAGAATAAGAAGAAGAAGAATAAACCCCAACATATCTATCTACCTACTACTCTCTACCTCTCCCCCTCCGAAATTCCCCACGATGGATAGTCTCGTGGCCCGATACAGCCGTCCGGCTACCTTCAAGAACGAGACGTTCGCAGAGGACCAACATGACGATCTGCACGACGACATGAACCCGGGCCTCTCTCTCAAGTTCGCCATGCCTCCAGTAGCACAGGTGAGCGAGCATCCAAAGAAAAGACAGGACCAGTTACTTGTCAGAGCCACAGCATTGCTAACCTCGTGGGGGAAACCCAACCCCGACCACAACAGCCCTCGGCCTGGCTCCGCGCCGCCACCGACGACCGCGCCAACCCCAACTGCCCCATCAAGATCGCCCACGGCACGACGACGCTGGCCTTCCGCTTCCAGGGCGGCATCATCGTGGCCACCGACTCGCGCGCCACGGCCGGCAACTGGATCGCCTCGCAGACGGTCAAGAAGGTGATCGAGATCAACAGCTGCCTGCTGGGCACCATGGCCGGCGGCGCCGCCGACTGCCAGTACTGGCTGGCCTGGCTGGGCATGCAGTGCCGGTTGCACGAGCTGCGCCACAAGCGGCGCATCAGCGTCGCGGCCGCGTCCAAGATCCTGGCGAACCTGGTCTACCAGTACAAGGGCATGGGCCTGTCCATGGGCACCATGTGCGCGGGCGTGACCAAGGAGGAGGGGCCGGCGCTGTACTACATCGACTCGGACGGCACGCGCCTCGCCGGCAACCTGTTCTGCGTCGGCTCGGGCCAGACCTTCGCCTACGGCGTGCTCGACGCCGAGTACCGCTACGACCTGGACGCCGACGAGGCCCTCGAGCTCGGCCGCCGCAGCATCCTCGCCGCCACCCACCGCGACGCCTACTCGGGCGGCTTCATCAACCTCTACCACGTCAAGGAGGACGGCTGGGTCAAGCACGGCTTCAGCGACACGAACCCCATCTTCTGGCGCACCAAGCTCGAGAAGGGCGAGTTCACCAACGTCACCAGCGCGCTGGAGTAGAGTAGATTAGAGTAGAGTAGGAGGGAGGGAGGGAAAAGCCTTGGTTTGGGGGGGCGATTGAGGAGAAGGGGGGATAAGCGGGGGAGGGGACACTGATGTTGGCTGGGCTGGGCTAGGTAGTAAGGGTGGGCAAATGAAAGAAAGCCGTATGATGACGCAGGAAGATGATGATGGTGGTGATGGTGATAATGGTGATTCAATGTCTACCTTCCTGCTTTAAATCCATAAATCATCCATACATCCATACATACGACTTTTAGATCCATCCCTCCCAAACCCCCACCCCTCCCCCTCCCTCAATAGGTGTTATAGTAAACAATGGACTATACTAGCTCTCCATCTCAATGGATATGAAATAAATAAAAAAATTTTAAAAAATAAAAAAGGAGTCCTAGTCATAAAGAGATACCTAGATAAACCCCATGAAAAAGAAATAAAACTACCTACCTACTCAACACACACACACACACACACACACACACACATATATATATATATATATATACCTATATTTGATATATATAAAAAAGGTTTCTCGAGTCAATTTACCCTAAACAGACAGACAGAGGGGGAGAGAAAGGGAAAAGATTGCGAGTCGAGTTGAGTTGAGAGTTAAGGCTAGCTGGGTGGGTGGGCGTAATAGTAGTAAGTAGTAGGTATATTATATTATTTTTCTCCCTTTTTCCTTTTCCTTTCCCTTACTTTTCCTCTTTCCTCCTCTTCTTTTTCCCTATGGCTGACAGACAACAAACAACGTGAGAGACCCTGCTCGGTAGGTACTTTTTTTTTTTTTTTTTTTTTTTTTGCTTGTGTCTAAGATGATACGAATATGTATATGTATATATATATATATATATATATGTATGTGTGTGTGTGTGTGTAGGTGTGGGTGCGTGTTCATACGATAGTATTGTACTTATATCATCGTGATGACGCCACGAGAGTGGGTAGGTGGGTAGGTATGAATATATGTAACCTAGATTGGTGTATGCACAATTCTTTTTTTCTTTCTTTATTTTCTTCTTATATACGTACCTACCTAGGTCAGATATGTATATACAGTTCACCTTTCGTTTAGGTAGGTATGTACACGTAAAATAAACAATATGTTACATTCAAATCGTCTCCCGATCAGGACCTACCTACCATTCCCAATTCATATCCTCCAAAGGGTATCAAATAATGTCATCACATCACATCAGCAAAATCCCGGTTTCTTTTTTTCCCTCCTTCCCCCCCTATTTCCCCCTTTCCCCTCCCCCTCTATTCTTCTCCTCTCCCTTTCCCCCCTTTTTCCTTCCCATCCATCCTCTCTATCTATACCTCTATCCCCTAACCCACCCCCCCAATACCCAGGATCCCGCCGTCCTTACCGCGCGGGTCGAGCCCCCACTTGCGGACGGCCACGACGTCGAGCGCGCTGCGCCAGCCGGCCACATACATCTCGAGCCCCGCCCAGCCCACCATGGCCGCGTTGTCGGTGCACAGGGCGGGTGGGGGCACTCGAGCGCCACACTCGCGTAGCCCCGCGTGTCCAGCAGCGAGCGTACCACGTGCCGCAGGTACCGGTTGCTGGCGACGCCGCCGGCGAGGACGACGGTACGGATCGGGGGCTCGGCCTCGTCGTCGTCTACCGTAGTTGGTTCCCTTGCTTCTTCTGCTTCTTTCTGTTCGATCTCGGTCTTGATCTCGGTGATCATCGTCGTTGTTGTTGTCATATCTTGCCCCGTCCCTTCGTTTTCAGCCACCTCACTCTTGGTCCCCCGGGCGGCCCTTCCACCCCGTCGGGGCCGGAGCTTGGCGGGCCGCCCGGTGCCGTCGAGCGCGAACAGGATACGTGTGGCGAGATGCTCAAACACGATGCGCATGGTCTCGCGGGCGAGTAGGCGGCGCTCGTCGAGAGGCACGGCATTGTTGCGGTCGTGCAGTATGGCCTGCACTTGCCCGTTGATCCCCGAGAATTCGAAGGCCATGGCGCGCCCCATCTCCGCGAGCGGCGGGGTTAGCGTCCACCCGTGGCTCGATTCGAATGGCTTGATCTCGTCTACACGCGTCGCTGGCGGTGTGTAGCCATAGTCGTAGTTGTCGTCTCCGACGGCAGAGGGAAAAGCGAATTCCTCGAGCATGGGGCCGTACATGGTAGAGGAGATGGTGGGGTTAGAGGTAGTAGACGGGCCGCCGTGCAGCATTTCAGCCGGCACGATCATGCGCGCACACTTGTCTAGCATATCCCCGATAGCGATATTCTCAGCATCGGCGAGGATGGCATGGTCAGTGAGCGCGCGTGAGCGCACGAGCATGGTGTGTCCTCCCGAGACGAGGAGGGAAAGGAAGGGGAAAGTAGGCGATGGCTCGTCTGCGATCACCTTCTCATCTCCTCTTTCCCCTACTGTTGTACTCCTATCCTCAGCCGTCTTGCGAGTTTTCGCTAGCGCACTCACCAGGCGCGGCGTCAGTGCATGCGCCTGCATATGGTTGACAGCCAGCAACGGCACGTCCCACGCGGTAGCCAGCCCCTTCGCCGTGTTCAGCCCCGTGGCCAGGTTTGACGACATGCCCGGCCCGCGTGTTACTGACACAAAGTCCGGCCTCGCGCGCGCGACGCCGTCCACCCACAGTGTACGGTCATTGCTTTCGCGAGGCAGCGCGCGGAACGCCTCTTGTACGAGTGGTGCCAGGTGCGCCGTGTGCGAGAGGACAGCGGTGAGAGGGTGCACGCCACCGAAGGCGCGGTGGTCCGAGGTGACCTTGCGGTTGAAATGCAAGCGGGCGGCACCACTGGGCAACCTCTCGAGCACAGCGACGCAGGTGTCGTCGCAGGAGGTCTCGATGGCGAGGGTGAGGAGGCTACCTCTGGTGCGCGTGGACGTGCATGTTTTTAAGGACTTTGAAATGGTCGATGTTGGTAGATAATGATGGTGATGATAATACAAAGGTCGACAGAGGCGAGGACTAGACCTATATGTCGCGGCGGCGCATGGCCTTGAAGCCAAAGACAACCATGCCCGGCTCATCAAGGAGAGAATGAGCCAGAGAACCCAATTTACAAGCGGCGAGAGCTGGGGAGAAGTGAAGAGGCTCGCCGACGTCGCCTTTGCATTGAAGATGAGAGGTGTGGAAGAGGGAGAGACGTGGGAAGGAAGAGAAAATGTTCTGGGCCCAAAAAATACAAAAATTAGGTACATCCAAGCTTGGAAGCTCTTATCTTATCGCTTGTCTCCCCTCCCCCTTTTTTCCCCCTCTCTCCCCCCTTTTCCTTTCCCCCTTTTTATATATCAGGTACCTAGGTAAGGTCCACTACCCGTTTTGAGTTTGGGATAGCTTCTCCAGTATGACAACCCAGCAGCAACACTGAACCTCAGCATCTGATTAAGTATAGAAGTTGTCTTGATGATCCCATTCACTAGTGAGCGAGCTACCACCTAACTAAACACATCACACCAGGTCAATAATTATGACTGCCTAGGTAGGTACCGATGACTGACACTATATATGTGTGTGTATGAATAATATCGCTTCATTCTTATATAGTCAGTATTGTCCATAGTTCAGGGAACCCATTATCTAGGTATAAATACCTTGGACCCTACATACCACCCTTTCGTTATGTTTTTACATTTCCCCAAGCCCCCTTATCTTCGAAAGAGCCCAAGAACATCCCTGGAGTTTTTGCTTCGATACAATACACTGTACTCGCCACGCCCTTACTACTACTATTACTACTACCACCACTCTATACACGATATGGAACTTACTCTAGCCCTCGTCTGTGTAGAAGCGCTCCTCTTGGGCGTGCTCGTCTACTACATCATGCTCGTCAAGAGTCCGTGGTCCTCTGCCGGACCACCTCTTGAGGCATGGCTGGCAGAGCGCAGAGCTCACGAAAACTCCGAGAAGAGAAGCTGGGAGGAGCATGAAGATGGCGATAGACACGTTGCGGAGTAAAAGAGATTGGTTGTATTTACCTGCTCATAGGTTTTTTTATTCGGTTTAGCTTGACATCACCATGCCTACCCATTGTGTTATATGCTCTTCTGTGCCAAGTTTAGCGTGTTTCCCTGAAGACACTCTGCTAGTACCCATGCCCGACAAGTCTATACAATGTTATCCTTGTACCTCCTCAGCGAATGAACTGTCCTGCGAAGTATACTCCTTGTGGGGTTTCTTGATGGTTTCTCTGATGACATCTTTTCTAGCACCGGCCAGGGGTCGAATATTGTCTGGACAACCATTCACCACCATCGACCATATAGTTAGCAATGTAGCCAGACCCCCAGCATCCATCATCGAGTTGGGGAATGAGATGCCAACTATTGTTGCGTTAGCAAAGGCCGTGATGTGGATAGCCAGTGGTGGCCTATCTACGCCAATACACTGCTCAATGGTGTCGGGGCATTCTGCTAATTGAGCATCAAGGTCTCGGAACAGCTCAGCTCCTTCAAATATGCAAGGCTCATCGTTCAAGCGACTAGGCAGATGGGATATTGTCGATGATTTTCTAATCGGCATCCCACGGTGGCTCTTGTCGTGGAAGTATTAGAAAGCTGGCCGTTCTGCCGTGAATTCCCTAGGAAGATGAATCTCTCATTCACTCTTCTTGGGACGCTTCAACCGCTTCTTCTCGAAGTCAGTCTATAATACCGAGTTATTATGACCACCTTTTATGATCACCTAACTAGAGGGTTATTCAAGGTATCGAGATAGCTTAACCTTTTTATGAATACGGCCCCCAAGTTTCTTCCGGTCAGCCGTACTCAATAGCTCGGTTAAGGAAACACGCAGACGGTCTGCGTCAAGCACATCGTTGAATAGGAAAGACCAGTTCACGATCTTGTTTAGTGCAAACGTAGGACTATCTTCCATGTACATGGGATAAACAATGTCAGTCGGGTCGACTTTGGTGGGGTGCGGTTGTCGCTGTCGCTTTCTCAGGGGCAGCCGGATTCTCGACATGATGCGCTGTATTAGACCCTAGAAGCTAATAGATGCAATTTATCATATTTGCCATGCCAATTAAGAGTTGATGATTAAAAGCTTGGATTAATACTGCATCCGTGGAGGACGACCCATCATGGAAGAAAATAAAGAGGTGCAGAAGACAGGTGGAATGCGAAGCTTTTGTGAATTGCGGCAATAGCAATGGGGCTATACAATATGATTAGAAGACAGTTCAATGGTGCATAAGGCTGAACTGGAATAAGAACAGAGGGAATTGTCACGAAGGGCCTCGTCCACGAGTAAGAAGCCTTAAGCAGAGTCTTTCCGCAGAAGTGGCCATGACTTCCTGGGTAGAAATTTTGGAGACAAGTTGAAGGAAACCATCCCTTTTGCATTGGGTTAAGTAGTCGAGCTTTACACAAGAGATCATTTATAGAAGTGGAAATTGTTACCGAATGAAACAGTAACGAAATACTACAATCAAGAAGACAATTTGGCTACTCAGTATATAGATCATACTTACAAATTTTTATAACGTGTAGGTGCCTTTTGGAATATATACCTCCCTATGTATATAACTACAAAGTAAGTGAAACAACCAGTGTGAGTCAAGACTCTGGAGCAATATCCCAACCAAGTGCATCGATGTATCGGCAAGAGGTTACCTACGTATTGGTAAATAGGTACTATCCAGATCCTCAAACATACAACTAGTCTAACACTAACCTCCGTATATCACCCACAACTATATCAAATAGGTATAGTGCTATTCACCAAGAAACTCAACCGAGTTGACATGTCAATCGACACATCACTGAAGCATCATCATCAAACCCGTCACGAAAATCTTCAATACGAGGAGGAGTGTGATAGTAAGAAGTGTACCATGGCCACTTTAACAAAACAGAAAAACAAAACAAAACAAAACAAAATTAAACCCATTATATAATAACCTACTACCCCGTTATCAATCAATCCTCGTCATCATCGTCGTCGTCGTCGTCATCTCCCTAACCTAGGTATCAATCACACAGCACACAGCGTAGGTAACACTCTCCTCCTCCTCTGAATATAAATCCTATCTCTCTCTGCCTATCTCACTCCTGTTCCCATCCCCATTCCCAGCTTCTAATTCCTATCTCCCAAATCCCCCCCCCCCCATCTACAAAACCGCCAACACCACCGCTCCCACAACCCCCGCCACCAACCCCATCACCATCTTCCCCGCCGCGTCCCCCTCCCCGTCACCGCCGCACTAAGCGGCACGATCCCCCGCCCCCGCCGCCGTAGCATTCCCCGCAGCCACAGCACCGCTGCTCGCCGCAGCCGCTGTTGCGCTGGCGCTGGCGCTGGCGCTCGCAAAGCTCATGGCGAATCCCGAGGACGCAACAGCAGCAGAAGAAGCAGCAGAAGAAGAAACAGCGGCAGAAGAAGCCCCCCTGCCACCACCACCCCCACCGCGGCAGCGGACGAAGAAGGCAGCGGCTCCAGGGCACGCGAGGCGGTGGCCTCGGCGGTGGCGGCGTTGGGGAGGGCCTGCAGGGGGCGGAGGAGGAGGCGAGGTCCCCGCCGCCGCCGCGGCAGAGCTAGCAGCAGCGGGCAGGGCCTGGAGGGCCTCGGACGCGGACGCGGTGGCGACGCCGGGGAGTAGCACCAGGCCGCCTGCGGCGGCGGGAGCCGATGTAGGAGCAGCGGCGGCAGGGAGGCTCTCGAGCTCGTCGGAGGAGGGGGGAGGAGGAGGAGGCAGCTGCTACGGCGGTATGGGCGCTCGTCGGGGCGGCGATGGTCTGGAAGCCCTGGATCGAGGCCGTGCTGCTCGATGCGCCCACCGCGACCGCGGCGGCGGCCGACGAGGCTGCTACTGCGGCCGGGGCAGCAGCGCTGGGCGCCGCCGACTCGACGACAACGGCGGCAGCGGCGGACGTGGTGGCGCCGATCTGCTGGAAGCTCTGTATGACGGCCGAGGCCGTCGACGAGCTCGCGATCGCGACGGCGGCCTGGGGAATTTATTTCACATATCAGTAAAAATAAAATAAAAAAAAATTCCTCGAAGCATGATAGTATTGTATTTGAAGAGTTTTTTTGGTTTGTTCCCCCTCTCTCGTGAGAAGAAAAAAAAAAGGGGGGGGATGACGAAGTGGGCTTACCTGAGACGACGACGACGAGGAGGCAACGGCGACTGCTGCGCTCGAGAGGTGCTGGACCGCGCTCGATTGCGCCGCGAAGCTCGACAGCTGCGCCACGGCGGCGCTCGAGGCGGCGGCGACAGAAGCAGACGTGCTAGCGGCCGCCTCTCCGCCCCCGGCACCGGGGGAGCGCGACGAGTCCGCCGGAGGTGACTTGGGCTCCGGGGAGGGCGACCAATCCGCCCGCTGCTGCTGCTGCTGCTGCTGCTGCTGCTGCTGCTTGTCCCCCCTGAGCAGCCTGTTGTTGTTCCTGTGCCGCCTGTCCCTTGGACTGGCCATTGCCGGACTGCTTTTCTTCGTCGTCCTGGCCAGCAGCGGCATGTTTATTGTTACTGTCATTGTTGTTGTTGTCGTTGTTATTGTTATTGTTGTTGTCATTGTCGTTATTATTGTTGTTGTTCGAATCGCCCTTGAAGCCCTTGAAGCCCTGCTGCTGCATCTGCTGGCCGGCACCCTTCGAGCCGGCGTTGGCGTTGGCGTTCTCGTCGTCGTCCTGGTTAGAGAAGTCCTTTACCTGCCCCTGTCCCTGGTGGGCAGAACCGCCCGGCGCGGCGAAGAAGTTGCCGGCCACGCGGGAGCCGCCCTGGGATCCTTGGAAGCCTTGGACTGCGTTGCCGCTCTGGAAGTTGGGCGCTGCGTAGACGCCGCCGTTCATGGAGGTGGTGAACACGGCGGCCAGGGCCGCGGTGAGATGGGAGTGTCTCATTTTGTAGCAGTGTTTAGCTCGTTTGCTAGTATGGAAGTCTTCTCGGTCGTTCTTCCTCGGTATATTAGGAGACCAGCCCGGACGAGAGATAAAGGGAAAAAAAGATATTACGATAACCCGGGTAAGAGGGTGTATACGAAAATAGGATGACTGCTCAACAGTCTCTCTAGCTGTCCGGCAGACGAAGCGAAGATGAGAAGCGAAGCGGAAGTGAAAGAAGGACGACAAGAAGAAAAAAGAATGTGTGAGAAAGCAAAAAAGTAAATAGAAAAAAGAAAACGTGAGGTGAGCCACGAACGAGGAGTATGTAGTTGGGGAGGGAATGAGAGGACCCGTGAAAGGCAAAGAGTGACCTATTTGCTATGGTACGGGTTATATGCTATTAGTGAACTCGTGTATATCGATCGATCGAGCCCATCGAGGGCCATGTCCGCCCAGGTGGCAGCCCCGTCTCTTGATGCCCCTTTCAAATGATTTGCGGTGATCAGAGTCTGAGCTTAAGGCCCATCATTCGACGCATCATCCCACACATGGATACTGGGACAATGCTTGGCTTCTTGTTCCTCTGGGTGGTGAGCGAACCAAATGATTCTATCACCAAGACGAGGCATGCTTGGTTTCGTATGAGCATATTCCTATGGTATAAGCTATACAATGACAAGATGCTCTCCCCAGTACGACGAGGCTCTGAGTGCGGATTTGACTTCGTCGCGAGAAACTTACAACTTGATATCGTCCAGAAAAGCAATCCCATTTTGCGTACCTAGATTACCGTGCTGACCCAGCATTGCGATCTGTAATAGCAAGATCCATGCGCAACTCGCAGTCCACAATGCGCAGAAGGAAGTCGAAACGACTTCATACTTACTTCGCCCATCCAGCCATCCCGCAAAAGTGACCTACGAACTCCTGCTCTGCCGGTACAAGAGGTTTCATCAAATCCGCCTAATCACATAGCACGCCAGGGGTGGGTTGGCTTTCCCCTCGTGGGAGCATTGACGAGGAGAGGTCAGAGAATCCCAAGGTGGTTAGACCTGTTAGTCCAATGAATAAGCTTGTTGGTGACGGTTTCATCTGATCGCCCCCAGGAATGCGGCTCATGTCGACCCGTGCTGCCGCGCAGTGCGTGTGCGCCCTAGGTAGCACGGAACAGTGTCGAGCCGGCATGCAGGTCGCGAATCAGGATGGCTTGTCTGTAAGTAGGTAAATAAACTAGCCCGGGAAAAAAAAAGGTGAAGCTATACTGAGCTGGATTTCGAGGTAACAACCCCCACCCTAGGTATATGTAGCTCGGGTATAACTATCTCAGATTCTCATCACCAATATAGTATAACTAAAAGGAAAGTCGAACATCTCAGTAATGACGCTCTGATAGATTCTCGAGAGGACGATAAACTCAAGCAACGCAACGAAAGAGATAAAAAAGAAAAAATGGGAAGAAAAAAAAAGTCAACTCAAATCGCCCGTCTGTGCCACGATCCCATGCCGCACATGAAACGCGCTTCATCGGGAAAGTCATACTGTAAATCAACCTCGAGTCTCAAAAAGCGGAGCCCGAGCGAGCCTTGGCAGAAGGTCAGGTCCCCTTAACCCCAGACCCCTTACCCAAGAGGCGCGTTGAGGAGGCGAGGAAAGCCGGAGGTCTGGTACGGATGAAGAGAATAGTGTAGAAAAAGAACATAAGATGAAACATGTTTATAGATGACGACGATAAGCTCACATTTAGGTATGTAGGAAAGGACGTAGAATAATGGGCGCCGCAATCGGGTAGATTATTTTCACCCCCTTTTCACTGTCTATCCCACAAGCAAAGGCTATATCTAGGATTTATCTTGAAACTACTCCACAAGGTCAGATAAAAAGAAAAACGCCATCGTTGCCCTCGCCCTCGTAAAAGTACAACACCATCCATAGCCCCAATAGGCAAGCATAATAAGATCTCCCTAGACATCTTACTGTAAAAATTGTAAAGTCTCATCCGTCTCGTTGACAATGCCCATTCGTATTATTACTTGCCTCGGAGAAGAATGCTCCCCCCCCCTCCTTGTGTAATAGATAAACTCCCAATGAAGAGGCCTGGTTTTTGCTCCTGTTACAAGGGCCTAACCTAGAGACAAAGCTCCTCGTCTGAGTTGCCACAAGCTAGTTGGCCAAGCTCCCCCCAGTTGGTAGGTAGATTAACGGCAAGGATACCTGCCAGTTCAATCATAGAACTCATTCCACATGTCCTACATGTTTCCTTCAGCTGGCGTATCTCCGCTACCTTGGGCGTCTACACCGTGGAAGGCATCGCCAAAGGCAGAATCCTCCATGTTAAGGTCCAGGCCTTCACCGAGATCACCTGGTGTTCCACTACTGAATCCAGCCAAGGCATCCCCCGCAGTATTTAAATCATCAAGTGAGCTGAAGTCGTTTTGGTCTCCCTCAAAGTTCATCGAGGGGGTTCCTGCTGCCGAAGCTTGCTTACTGCTGGCATCTGCAGGCTTTGGGGCTTCGCTAGCTGGCGCTGCGTTGACGGAAGCATCAGGCGTAGTGCCACCTTTGGGAACAACAACCCAATCACCACTTCCCGTCCCTTGGTCAGGAGCCGTCCCCGCCGCCGGCTGCACTGGAGTGTCTGTGCCATCCATCTTCACGTCGGTATCCTGTTTAGCTGGCGCAGCCGGTTGTGGTGGCGGATTCGGCGAGGGTGCGCCAGCATTGGCGGGGGTAGCAGCGCTAGAATGAGCAGTAGAAAGTTGTGGCTGGGGCGTTGAAGTGGACGAGGCACCCGTATGCATCTGGTCCAAGAGTCCAGCAGCGGTTCCTCCCATGTCGATGTCTGAATCGCCCATCATAAAGCCGCTATGCTGAGAGCCAGCTTGAGAGGGCTGGCGTGACATTGCCGCGCTTCCGTTTGCCGCGGCATTTTGAGGGCCGCTCGCAGCCGGTTGCGGGCTAGATGTGTCCACCCCAGGTTCAGGGGCTGGCTCCTGGTAACCACCAGCGTGAATCCGTCTCAAGTCGTGAATAACTTCGGCACGCCGGCCCAGCTGAGCTTCTACCTGGGAAACTATATCATCAACCTTCTTATTATGTTTGGACGACCATCGGTTCGCGGCGTCTTCGCTATCATCTATCCGACCCTCCAGCCGTAGACCGTCCGAGCCGGGCTCATCCACAGCTGACCGCAGTTCTCGCTCGGCGATGGTGAGGAACGAATTATGCTTGAATTTGGCCATCTTCTTAGCATGTTCGATTTCCATCTTCTCCAGCTCCGCCTTGGTTGCCGCAATCCTATCACTAACCCGTTTTCGAAATTCGGCAGCCAGTTCAGGGTCGAGGTGGGTCGCAGCAGGCTTTGTAGGAGGCTGAGTGAGAGCATTAGGACCATGAGCCTCGAAGATGCCTTCGGTCAAGTTAGATAGCTCGCCTTTAAGGCCTAGCCCAAGATCGGCGAACCCAATCTGACCCATCCGATATGGGGAGGATAGGATCTCTTCCATCCACTCATGGTTTTGCTGATACCTGCTTAAACTAACCTCACGAGGCGTAAGATGGTCAAAAAGGTCACCACGAGACGTGTCTTCCTCGTCATCGTAGGCATTGTCAGATTGGGGGAACGGTGCCATGGCCGGCGGCACCTGGTTGTGAGCGGCCTGCGCAGTTCTGGCGCGCTTAGATGGTGGCCCGCCACTAGCTGGAGGATGGGGGGGATATGCCATGGTCTGAGGAACGCCGCGGTTAGCGGCGTACATCTGTTGGCGTGACGGCTCCCGAGGCCAGGTAATCTGGGGCCAGTTCACGCGGTCACCTAGAATAAACTCCTTCCGCTGAATCTGCCCGCAGCGCTGCAGCATGGCGCGAGTTTCCAGGATGGCCTGGGTTCTGTGGGGGTCGGTCCGGATCATGTGGGTAGGGATGCGCTCGTTGTTATCGACAGGGCCGTAGTGCACAATCCACAGACTCGGGTCAACCTGGGGAGCGTTGGGGTTGGGAGGATTCGCGGGCATCAGTCGGAAACGGCGGCGAGAGCGGGTGGCCACCTGGTCCCCGTATGCGAAGCCATGTTTATGGAGATACATCTCGAGAATCTGACTCGGCAGTTAGCAACTGATACTCGGAAGCGGGCACCAGGGCACCAGGGCATGAAGCTCAGAACGTACGACACCATTTCCCACATTGGTGTAGTGGAATTCTTCTTGGGCAGGCCATATGTAACCATCGCTCGCAAAATGGGTGCCCATCAGCTGCAATGGCTGCCATGTCAGGAATATGGTGCCGATGTCTGGTTTGTCGATGATGTTCCAGTAGAAGGGGGCAGTGTCGCGGGCGATTTTGGGAGCTTGCATCAACCAGTTGGTGACCTCGGGAGGCTGGACCTGTGCCTTGGTGGTATAGCGAAAGACGGAGGTGAGATGGACGTGGGGGAGCAGGTCTCTGTTGACCGCGTAGCTGGGGTCGCTGATGGCCGCCATTGTGCTTCACCAAGACGCCAACAACAACAGAACAGTCAATTGTCTAGTTTGATAGAAAGGAAAAGAAAAGCGGTTCATTTATGGGGCCACTCCGGAAAAGATCCTGAGGTGGAGATGGATGGCGACGGTAGACGCAGAGCTCGCGGCGCAAAAGTACGGATTCTGAGAGTGAGGCTCGTGAAGTTTCCAATTTGGACGGTCGCGAAAATGCGCGACGAAGCTTTTTGCCTTTGGGGGAGGGGGGTGGACTCTAGCAAGTAGTGTAAAGTCTAGGTAGGTCCGACCACCTTTTAAGTCTTTTAAAAGGCTAGGTACTACCTAACTTCCTTAGTAGGTTCACGCTAGTAATTGAGGCTGGGGCATAGTAGATTAGTACTACATATGTACTACTGTATGTAAATTGATGTGGCTGATAGGTACATAGCTAGATTCATGGTCACGTGGTATGTTTCCCAGCCCGACCTTCAAAGCCTACCTATAGTAGGTGCGCACTCCCCCTTTCCCCCTTATCACTCAGGGACCTCTAGATTGTGTCGGTAGAGAGACGTCAAGTATGCGTGATACCAGCATACTACTACCTATAACGCAAAAGATCTTATTCTCGTATTATCAAAAACTCACCAAACCCCGAGACGATGAAAATGAAACCTTTTGTAGGTACATATGTAAAATGGAATTTTCAATGGGAGCTATGCAGGTTCTACCAACATTATCTGTTATCCTGAAGGTCGCCCATCATCAGCCTCATCCTTGGCTTGACCTTGACCGTTGTTCATTAACTCACCGGCTTTCCATTGGGGATTATCTCCCCAACCACAAACTCCATTGTCAGTCATCCTGATCATACAGTAGTTGGTACTCCCTTTCCTCATCTATCTAAGCTAGGCCTCGCTATATGCTAACCCCACCATGCATCATGTACCTATGTGCTTAGCAGTCTTTTCACTAGGCTAGGTATTTTCTGGTATTTAAGCTTGGTATGTCGAGGCCGAGACGTTACCGCCCCGACCTGTCCAGTTAACGTGGATATACTGGCCCTTGGGGTACTTCTCATTAGCAGCTTCCGGCTTGACCTGGAAGGTGTGGGCACCGAAGTAATCACGCTGGGCCTGGAGCAGGTTAGCGGGAAGGTCCTTCGTGCGGTATCCATCGAACCACGACAGAGCCGTCGAGAAAGCCGGCGTCGGAATGCCAAGAAGGGCCGCCTTAGCCACAACATCTCTCCAGCCAGGCTGCGCCGTGTGGATGGCCTTGTTGAAGAAATCGTCGAACAACAAGTTCTCTAGGTCGGGGTTGTTTCGGTACGCAGCCGTAATGTCCTTCAAGAAGACGGAACGGATAATGCAACCTCCTCTCCACATCAGGGCGATCGAGGGCTTGTTGAGCTTCCATCCGTATTCCTTCGCGGCCTAGATAGAAAGAAGGGTTAGTTAAGGTAATCAAACCTACACGAAAAACCAGACACGCTGATAATGCTTACCTCTTGCATTAGCATGAAACCTTGCGCATACGAGATGATCTTGGACGCGTATAGAGCTTGCTCGAGGTCGTCGAGGAACTGCTCCCGGTCACCCTCAAACTTGCTGGTCCGGCCAACGTACTGTAACTTCTGCGATGCAGTAATTCGCTCGGCCTTGATCGAGGACAGGCAACGAGCAAGCACAGCCTCGGCAATCAGGGTGACGGGCATTCCAAGGTCTAGGGCATTGATGGCAGTCCACTTGCCAGTACCCTTTTGGCCGGCCTGGTCAAGGATCTTCTCAACCAGGGGAACTCCATCTTCGTCGTTGAAGTACATGATATCACGGGTAATCTCGATAAGGAACGAGTCTAGAACGCCCTTGTTCCACTTGGCGAAAGTATCACCCATCTCCTTGTTGGTCATACCTAGACCACGCTTCATGATATCATAAGCCTAGCACACACACAGTTAGTCTCGACGCCGGCGCATGGCGAGTCAATGTGGAAGGAAGTAAGTACCTCGCAGATAAGCTGCATGTCACCATACTCAATACCGTTGTGGACCATCTTGACGTAGTGGCCAGCACCCTCGTCACCAACCCATTCACAGCAAGGCTCGTCGCCGCTCTTCGCAGAAATACTCTGGAAGATGTCCTTGATGAAGGGCCAAGCCTCCTCGTTACCACCAGGCATGATAGAAGGGCCATAACGGGCACCCTCCTCGCCACCGGAAACACCGGAGCCGACAAAGCGGATGCCCTTGGTGTTGAGGTATTTGGTTCTGCGGTTGGAGTCGGGGAAGTGAGAGTTGCCACCATCAATGATGATGTCGCCCTTCTCTAGGAGAGGCAGCAGCGTCTCAATCCAATCATCAACAGCCTTGCCAGCCTGGACAAGAAGCATGATACGGCGGGGAGTCTTGAGCTTGGAGACAAATTCCTCGTTGGAGTGAGCACCGACGATGGACTTGCCCCTGGCCTCGTTCGCCAAGAATCGGTCGACCTTGGAAACGGTTCGGTTGTAGGCGCAGATGGTGAAGCCGTGGTCGGCCATGTTCAGAATCAAGTTCTGACCCCTGGCGAAGAGAAAAGCAAAACAGTGAGCACATGGATCATTACGGGCACAGGAGTTCGGGGACATGATCGACTTACATGACGGCCAGACCAATGAGGCCGAGATCAGCACTTTCGGAACAATTAGCATGGCTTCAATGGCGGCACAGATGACTTAGAAGATGGTGTGGTGAAGCGCAACGATGGGGGAGAAAACAGAAGCTCGCCTTGCACCGCCGAAAGAATTTGTTATGTTGACAAGACGAGCCCTGCAGGGCCCGAGGAGCCGTTTCAGTGACAAGAAGAAGTTGAGGGCGGGCATTTGGGAGAGCGGCTGGGAGAGCCGGAACAGACGGCGGGGTGGTGGGGTGACTTCATCAGTCCCCTTCTCTACCACGACGGCGGATGAGGGGTATTCTGATATGGCTAGACTTACACGGCGCCAGACATGATTGCGATGTTGCTAAGGTCTCAATTCTAAAAGAGATCTTTTTTATATCAGAGGAGAGAGAGGTTGGAGTTGGAATTGAGCTACGGTCGAGTGGCTCCAGAAAATATGTGTACGGGTGTAGGTTAAGGTTGGAAGAAAAGACAGCGAGAAGAAGGGTTGGTGTGGTTTTGTAATATGATGGATGGATGGAGGGGTAAAATACGTACCTACTTAGTTAGTTAGTAGACAGTAGCGTCAATCGTGGAGAATGCAAATACTGCAAATAATATGTAATAAACCACGATGACGGAACAAGCAACTTGCAGGTGCAAGCAGCAGCTGCTGTTACTAGGTTAGCGGTATGTACATACTGTCCGCACCGTGGATGCAATCAAAGGTAAGTACCTACCTCCAGTACCTTATCAGGCGGGACTATCGGGCTTACTCAGGGCCCGGTCTTAAACTAAAACTATCACGGAAACACCACCAAGACCTGATGTTCCTCCTTGCATTAACCTGATCAATCCTTTTTGTCCTGTACATACATGCAGTATCAGCACCAATCGCAGCGGACGATTCGAATCGTGCCGTCGGTGCCAGTGGCCGATACGCATCTGCTGTATGCACAAGGTCATGTCTCCTACTAGGCCGTGATTCAGGTAGTAGCTGGCCTCGCCTCACTGGTGTTTCGCAATTCACCTGGATGGGCGTTCCGGCCATTGTTTACGGATCCATGGCACATAGCGGGACCCTTCATGTTGCGACTTGCACTACACAGCAGTAGTGTACATACAGGAACTACCTATTTTCCATCGTAGGCCGGGCCTTGCTTATGATGATCACTTGAAGAGGAGGAACCAAGACAACAAAATATACGAGGTCATTTCTCACAGCGTAGCCCCATATCTGTCATAGATAAGTAGGTACCTACTAGGTTAGGTGCTTATATATCTAAGACCGAAAGAAGGGCTTGACTCCGAAGAGCAGATACCTTTATGATAGATCACCAAGCATGACTGTTTTGCCCATCTTTTTTTTTCTCGGTACAAAATGGCATAAGAAAAAAAAAGTCACTGCTCACCAGGGGCTGGTGTAACAGAGGAGAGGTTGGATTTAGGGCATAGGGAGATATCCTTCCTGTACGATGGAATTGTCATCATGCAACCCCTGAATAACCAAGGGCCAAATTATCAAAGCCGACGAGGCATGTTGAAGAGAGCAAACTTTTTAGGCTATCCAGCCTGCCAGCCCGTCGCATGGATCCCCCTCCCCCCCCCCCCCCCCCCTTCGATGACACACGTGGACCCGAGCAGCGAAAATGTCGCAAAAAGGCTATGCATACAATTACATACATACCTACTTACTACCCCCACCTGACATAGGCGCCTAAGCTTCCGCAAGGGCATCAAAGAGACCAGGAGGGGCTCCGGTGTGCGGACCGATGGGGATGTTACTTGACGCAAACTCGCTTCAAGTTTGATGCGAGGCTACAAAATTGCCTCATGGAGAAAGCCGAGGGAACAGAAGGGCAGACTAAGTAGTCTAGCCATGGCAGCCAATAGCCAATGGCGTCCTCGCGTGAATCCCGAAACAAATGCTGTCGGCCCTTTCAGCGGATTTCCGGCCCTCCATGGATAAGATGCGGATTGTTACAAATACTCATGGCCCTTGTCCTTGGCGTTCGGACATGTCGGCAATAGTCAGCAGAGGTAAAGCAGGACGGGAATGGGGATGAGGTTGGTTGCCCACCTAGTGTAGGTATTACCAATCTTTGCGTGAATTGAATTATGTAGTGTAGGTACTTAGGTAGGTAGTAGTAGTACCCACAATGGAACCGCCCAGGCCTTATATAAGCAAATCAAGTCACGTGGATCAGACCACTTGAAATGGTGGATGAAATCAATTTCATGGAACGCCTCAGTGGACACGGGCCTCAACGGCCTGACGCCACACTGAGGCTGTCTAGGCTCGCAAGCCACGAGAGCCGTGGCTGAACTGGGCAGATAGGCCGGGTCCACCTCCAGCTTCTATTTTCTTTAGGTTAGTGGTGTTGCCAAAAACCACCAAGCACCCGACACATACCTCACCTGCCATTCTGCACCTCTTCGCGACAAAACATCCTCCCCCCCCCCCCCCCAGCGTCCGAACCTTGCCCCGCGCTCAACCATCGCCAATTGCAGAGCCGAGAGTAAATAGAAGAGAAGAGAAGAGAAGAGAAGAGAAGAGAAGAGAAGAGAAGAGAACCACAAGGGCTGTTTTGCGGGACTTATAGGCAAACTCAGCTCACAGGTACGTGTAGCCCCGAACAAAAAAAAACAAAACACCACGTCGGGCGCACAGCAAATTCATCATGTCCTATCCGCCACCTCCAGGCTCGAGCTCATCCTCCCTCCCACCGCGCCCACCACCTTCCAAGGTCTCGGGCTTCAAGCCCGCCTTCTCACCAGCCCCGCCTCCGACACACACCCCGAGCCCCGGCGCCCGAGGCAACCCCTACGCAGCTCCCTCGGCCTATTCCAGTGCACCAAGCTATGGGTCGGCGCCCGCTGCTGCACCTCGATATGGCGCGCCTCCTTCCACATACCAACCGTATGCGCCTCAGGGGCAGATGAACGGTGCCAGCTATCCGACGCAGGCGGCTCCAACCAACGCATACTCGTACCCTCAACAGGGTTACCAAAATTACTATGGCCCACAGGCTGCCGCCGGCGCTGCCTCGTATGCCACACCACCTCAGATTCGCAATCCCTTCCCGGCCCCCGTTCAGCCCAGGACCGATGACTACGACCCAGATATGGCGGCGCAGATTGCGAATTGGCAGAGCGCGTACGTGAAGGATCCAAAAGACGGCGGTAATGGCCCAACAGTAGGAGCACCAGGACGACCAGGTGCCATGGGACCCGGCCCTGTGACGTACTCAGCGGATGCCACCAACCGGATAGCCGAAGCAGCAAACCCGGCAGTCGCCCCAGCTCCCACGGACAAGAAGAAAACGGTAGTACGAGCGGGCGGTGGCCAGAAGTGGACGGACGATACCCTTTTGGAATGGGACCCCTCGCATCTCCGTCTTTTCGTGGGTAACCTGGCCGGTGAGACGACAGACGAGAGTTTGTATAAGGCCTTCTCTCGTTGGAAGTCGCTTCAGAAGGCGCGTGTCATCCGGGACAAGGTGACAAGCAAATCAAAGGGCTACGGGTTCGTATCTTTCAGCGACCCAGACGAGTTCTTCTCGGCCGCCAAGGAGATGAATGGGAAGTACATCCAGAGTCACCCCGTCGTGGTGCGCAAGAGTACGACGGAAATTAAGCCGCAAACTGTTAAGGACAAACACCACGGCAATAACAAGTGGAACAAAAATAAGAACAAGAACAAGCATCGCAATGCTAGCGGCAGTGGTGGCGGCGCCGGAGGAAGCGACGGAAGCTTTGAGCCCAGCCTCGGTCCTGCTGGAGGAGGTGTATTCAAGCCTGGCCAAAAAACCAAGGGCGGCCTCAAACTGCTGGGCTGAAAGACGTGGTGACCTACGATACGGTGTCAAGTCAACCGGGGTCTTCATTATACAAACTGAAGAACAAATTGAAGCATACGGCGCCAAACGCGTGGGGGCATGGCGGTAACCTACCTACCTACCTACCTAAAAAGTTGGGCATAGGCAGGAATTCTTTGTTGCTTACTACCTAACCTAGTCTCTGCATCAAGTTCGCATGCGAGTATCTGTACACCGACATAGCACAAGGTGAAGCTCATCATACCGATATAGGCTAGCTAGTTTAGCTGGATGGCAACCATAGACCTTACCTAGGTATCTATAGGATAATAATAGTAGTATGGAGTTTGGGGGGAGGGGGGGAGGTCCTTGCAATTTGTATATAGCTACCTGTCTAACTAGGCATGTGTGTGTCTGGTCTATGTACAAGAGCAGGCGTGGCATCGATTTTTAACTGTAAAACCCCCAAACCTCATAAAAAAATAAAAAATAAAATAAAAAAGAGGTCTTGCATATATATAGGTTATATATATTCACTTCTTATATATCACGATCTTTACACGGGGGACGGACTACTTTGGCCTATTTTACATTTTACCTCCTCCTATCCATACCCCTCCCTCGCCCTAAGCTCAATAGCCCTCCCCCCCCCTTTTTCTTCTCCCTCACCCCCGTTTGATAAAAAAGTCCCAAGGAGAGGAGGAGAGGGAAGGGAGGGAGAGGGGGGCCTTACTATATATATAGATATAGCACATCCCGCCTAATGTCCATTATACATCCATCCATCCACTACATCAACCACGTCTCTCATCCCTCACCCCGTCGTCCCGTCTTCCCCCCATCCCATATATATAAACTAACTACATTAATTCTATCGAACGTCCCGCAACTCAACAAAGACCCGAGAACAAGTTTAGTACTTATCAAACCCTGCTTACCTACCTACCTACCTACTCATCTAACTACCTACCTTACCAGGGGAAATAACAGCAACAACAACAAAATATCTCATCGAAGCAAGAACACACAAAATTTTTTTTATAGAATAAGACAGATCGAAGAACACTACAACAATATATGTCATGTATAATATATATGTGTTTATATGTATAGATGCGGGTATCATTTCTTCTGTCCAGATTTTCCTTCCCCTCCTTCTCCTCCTCCTCTTCTACTCCCTACCCCCTACCCACCCCCCACCTCTTCCTCTATTTCTTCGTCTTTTCTGTATTGTGTTTAAAATATTCCGTCTTTCATCTGATCTAGATTCGGCCTCCCCCACCCCTCTCACCCTTCTTCTTTCTCTAGGGTACGTACCCAACATATCTTTCCACAAAGAAAACCAAACCAAAAAACTTGCCGTGGGATATAGATAGATGGGGGAAAACAGACGATACGCCCTCGCGCCTCAATCTCAATCGCGTATCCTAAATTGGGATTATAGAGGCGAGGCAAGGTATGTATGTGTATCCCATCCATAAGAAATCACCACCACCATCACAAGCAACAACACCAATTTATCTTTCCTCACTCTTGTATCTTTCTTTCCCCACATCCTATTTCCCTCTCCTTTCCTCGATCTCGCCTCTAAATCCGGCATATGATCCCGGCCAGGTACGTTGTGTGAGCCAAACTTCCTTTTCCCCTTTTCTAAATCAAAAAGAAAGAGAAAATACAAAAGTTGTTGCATTTTGACGCCTCTCCAATGCCGTATGCCCCCATCTCCTGGTAAATGATACAGTTAAGAAGGATTTCACCGCAAAATAGTTTTTTTAACCCTCACCCCTTGCCCTTTTATTGTTAGGGCTGTTTCCAGGCTTTCTTTTTGTTTCATATAACTGGACTTCGAGAAAATGGCAACCAAAAAAAAAAAAAAAAAATGTACTCGGGCAGAGCAACATAAAGTGACAAGGCCTAGAACATTTATTCCCCTCTCGGATAATCTGTCCGGTATGGCCGTCCTGACTCATCTCCTATCACCATCGAGTTGCGGGGATTCGAGAATATGTCGCCATCGACGGTGACGAGGTTGTCCTCTACTCCGCTGGTGGCCGTCTCGTCGTGCGTTAACAACCCAGCCTCCTCACCGTCGTCAGAATCGCTACCGCGATCACTCGATGAAGCCGACGGTTGCTGGTGAAGCCCCTTTATGTGTGCGTCGCGCTGCGCCTCACTGCGCATCTGGGACAGCTTGATCCAATTGTACGCGCCGATGGCACCGATGGTTACGAGTAGCCCCGATATATTGATAGGCGTGAGCTTGTCATCGAACACCAGCGCTGCGGCCGAGATGGTGACGACTTCTTTGAAAATGCCGGCAATGGAGAGGGTGACAACGCTGCTTCGCTGCAGCAGAGCGAATTCACTAGCTGTCATGAGGAAGGCTATGGTGCCAGGGAAAAGCAGGAGCAAGGGTGCCCTCAACGCGCCCCATTCCTCGACGAGGATCTTGAGACCCTCAATTAGTTCGAAAAAGCCTTCCACGGGGATGGCGATGACCGTTAGCGAAGCGAACATAATCGGCGCGAGGAAGAAAATGCTCGAGAACGGATTCGAAGTGGCGGGGTGTCGTAATAGGAGAATCTGGGTGAGACCCCATCGGAAACCAGAAAAGAAGGCGGCGGATATGACGAGGATAAACCCGCCCAGCTTGAATTCGACCTCTCCAGCCACCATCATGACTACGCCGGCGGTCATGGTTGCAATAATGCCTACGAGCCTCCAAGTTGGGGTTTCGAGGCGGAACAGGAAGGCGAAGAGCAACACAAAGGCCAGGGCAGACGATTTGCACATAGCTATAGTTGGTTGCTGTTAGTCTTGCATTACCAAGATGATTGGACGTATGACGTACTATAAAATGTCAAGGTGATGAACTTCAATGACGTATTTCCCAGACCGATGTCCAGGCCCGTAGCGGCGCCACAAGGTCCTATCCTCGTCAGGTAGAACATCTTGGTCATAATCGGACGGTCGGGTTCGGCCTCGTGCCTCGAGCGGCCAAGGTCGGAACTGTGAGGCGCGCCGGTTGGGCGCAGCGAAGGGATGAAATATAAGACTAAACTAGAAAGACAGAATTGCACCAGCATATGCATCGCAGTCGTGAATAAAGGAAAGGCAAAGTTGAGTTGGCTGGAATCAAACATCCATTTGTTATACTGGTCGCGGGGGTGTTGTCGTGTCAGCAAGGAGTAAAATCGCTTGGGTAAAGGGGGGGGGAGGAGGGGGAATGGAAATGTGAATGTAGTAGACGTACCAGTGAAATAGAGAGCGAAAAGAGATACCATAATCCAATCAAGACAGAATTGACGGCCAACTTCCTCATCATGTTCTGATCCGCCTCTTTCCGCTCCTCGTCGGTGATCCTGTCGCGTACTATCCTCTGATCCAGCCTCGTGTTCCGCCTCCGCTTATCCCGCTTCCTCCGTCTGTCGGCCTTGGTCAGACCGGTCTCCTCATCGTCGTGTAGGTCTTCGTCAGAGTAGCTTTCGTCATGTCGATCGTCGGGTCTCGAGGAGGCGCCCGGCCCCAGGCTCTCCTCCGATATTTTGGCACCCGGGTCTCCCGAGTTCTTGACGCTGTGGGCACGTGGACGCGAGGTCCTCGAGTTGCTGGCGGGCTGAGGCGCACTCTGGCCAGCAGTCAGGGTACTCCGGCGGCGACGGTGACCGGCGGGGGCAATAGAGTCCATCTCGATATCTTCGGGACGGCGGTTGGGAGGGCTTACGGAAGAGGCACCACCACCATCTGAATTCCAGTCGATCTTGAAGCTGGTGGTAGCAGAAGAGGCAGAGGGCGGGTTGGAGAGATCGGAATTGGCTGAGATTGGAAGCAAGACACTATTTACTGCGAGGGTCTTGGGCTGGGACGGCGGGGAAAGAGTGGATGAGGAAGATTGTTGTGGTGGCTGATGGTTGGACAAAGGAGAAGGCATATTTCATTTGGGCGGGAGACGGACAGGGCGAGGCGAGGGCGAGGACGAGGGTGAGAGAGCGCGGGCGCGGGCGCGGTGAAGGTAGGTAGTAAGACTATGACAGGACCGGCACGGTGCTAGTTCTAGAGCTGGGAGCTGGAGCTGGAACTGGAGCTGGAGATGAGAATCCAATAGCCGTGGTCACAAGGTGAGCAGCAACAAGCCTGCATGATGGATCCAATAGGAAGCCCCTGGTGTGTGTGCCGTGCTAGTAACAGTAAATTGCTACACTACACTAATAATTGCGGTCTAAATCTTGGGTGCGTGTTGTGGGGGGGAGAAGTGTGTGAGTGACAGTGACAGTGACAATGGGAGAGATACTGCCCATGGATGTGTGTGGGAAAGAGAGCCCTGGAGAGACAAAGGGTCTGGGCCTTGGCGATGATGGACCAGCGCATTGATGGGAAGAAAGAAAGAAAAAAGCTGGGAAAGATCTGATGCGCTGCATTAAAATTCATTCGGTACCGCAGGGATCTTCAGTGTAACCTAGTGTAGTAGGTATCCCTTCGCCTGAAGCAGTTGTATATCTGGGCTGCATCGGTACACGTCGTGGCACAGCCCGGCTAGCGAAAGTGCCGGTACCTGCTTCCGCCTCTTTCCAAGACTTGATACCTGCCCAGATACTTGACTCTAGTACACTAGTGTAAACTATATAACTTTATATACAATGTACCTATGTATGTAGGTACAGCACCTAGGTAGGTAGACTAGTCAGTTAAGCATGTTATACATCAATTAATTAATACATACATATAGTATGGAAATCAACAAATCTTTGTTTACTGGATGTTATCTACACTACCTAACTTACCTAGTACTTACCTGACTTATTCGAGGCCTCCTCTTTATATTATGTTTAGGTAGGTACCTAGGTAGGTATATAAAAATTCAAACGCCCAACGCGTGGACCAAACCAAATAACGGGAAGTGGAGGAGCAAGATAAACGGTAAGATACCTGGCAGCTCAGGATTTAAAAAAAAAAAATAGGGGAGGGGAATTTAGCTAGATCCGATCCGGCAAATCGGCACCACATATGGATAAGAAACCGGGTCTCGTCTCACCTGAGACTTTGGGTTCTGGCCGACTTATACGCAATATTATTTAGGGGTCCTCTTCACGCAAACTCAGCCGCCCTCACTACACTACCCAGGTCAGGTAGTGGACCTAGGTAGGTACCTAGTAGGTACGTAGATAGATGGGTCAGTTAGTAATGAGATTTTCACAAAAGAAACATATCCATCCCCGACACTGCCCGACTGACAACCCCATCCAGAATGCATTACCTATAACCGCTACCCAGTCGTACGTAAAAATATCCAACAAATGGATGGATATCTGTTAACGTTACGGCTACTGGGTACCTGAGCTGAAGCGACCGACCCCCTTTGTTAGGTAGTAGTGGAGGCAGTATGTATGTATTTACACCACGTATGCTTATAGAAAGTAATTGCATATATACAACAACAACAACGCATTCGTCCAGGGCTGGGGGAGGGGGATGAGCATCCCTACCACCTCTTACGCATATAGTACACACAATGTAGCTCCAAAGCTACGGCGGCGGCGGCGGCGGCAATGTGCATTCCGCCTTCCCCGGGCCTACAGTGGACGCATCATTGAACTCAAAGCTTAAGCTAGTAATTACGTCCCTAGTATGTAGTAGGTAGGGGCTAGGTTAGGTAGTAGACAGTTAGGTATCGACCTACCTACTACCTACTAGGTAGATACCTAATGTATGACAACGGGGCCCTGATGATCATTCCAGTCATAGGTTATAGCAGCAGTGCTAGTAGTAGCAACAATAACAAACACTTCGACACTACTAGTCTAACAAGTTTGATGTCAAAAATCTGGGGTTTATCGACTATCATGCAAATCTCTCTTTCCTTTTCCCCTCCCCCTCGACCCGCTTTCTTCTTTATGTGTGATCGAGTAGGTACATAGGTACTACCTAATGATAACATAAAGTATCCGATGCTAGTGTACCTAATTAATACTGATTTACGCCTGATCATCGACTAAAATCTTCTCTTTTTCTTTTCTTTTCCTTTTTATCCCATCTCCGCAGTATTTACTCCAGTTTTTAAAAGAAGAACAAGAGGAAGGAAGAAAAAAGGAAAGAAAGATCTCCGATGAATTCCTTTTCTCCCCCAATGGATATTGTTTCGAGAAAACCGCCATGTCATATGTGTACATACATACATACATACATACATATACACTACGTACCAAGATAGGTACATAAGCAATGCAGATTAGGTACTGGACCATGTTTTGCCATGTCATTCGATCTATAATTTAAAAATCCCCTAAAAAATCTTTTTGTCCTTTTCTTTCCCCCCTATTAGGTACTAGGTTGGGTTAGTCTACCTACCTAGTAGTTAAAGGAATGAGTCCAGTCACACATGCATAACACAACAACGGTCGGCCGGTAACTGTACATAGTGGGCATACACATTGGATCGCTCTATTCCCGAATCCCCATATCTTATCCTATCTAGGTAGTGTACGAAGAAAGACAAGACAAGGGATCGACAACACCCTTTCAATAGGTTAGGTTACATATGCATATGTACACTTGTAAGTTCTAGAATCCTTCTTTCTTTCTTTTTCTCGTCTCACCGCAAAAAGAAAAAAAAAAGAAAAAAAAAAAGACAAAGCATACCTAGAACTTCTTCCCCCCGCTCATTTTCTTTTTCACTTTCCATCCCGCCGTCTCTTTCTCTCCATGTACCTACTTAGTCTATAAGGTTAGTCACGATTTAGATAGCCCCGCTATCCTCGTTGTTGTTACTAGGTAGTACATAGTGGTCTTTTCCGTTTCTTTTTCTTTTCTTTCTTCGTATAACAGCGTATTGCTAATTAAACATGGACCTCTTACCACAACAACGTGAGGTCCCCACCACTTTGTTGGCATCTTCTTCGTTTATCCCCCCCTCCTCTCTCTCTGCCTCCCTCCTACCATTTTTCACTCACTTACACTATTTGCTAGGGCTAGGTAGGTAGATAGGTAGGAGAAAGGCAGTAGTAGGTAGGTAGGGTATGCAGGCTCTCTGATTCTATACTACCTTGACTACCTAGATACTTTTTTAGAATATCGAAGTAGGTAGTAGCTATGTAATATTTGCCTCCCCGGCTCGTTACACATCATCAACAAGGTCTGTCAATGCGTAATAAATTAATCCGAGGCGGGACGATGATGTCAACATACAGACACCGAGTAGGTAGATTAGGTATTTAGCAGGTCTGGATATACACTAGATGCTACTAAGCAAAGCAAGTCAGAACTAGAACGCCTCTGACATACCTACTACCTACCTACATAACCTATGTAAGTGCTCCATGAAATGCGTGTATTATACATTGATACTTACTTACATACGTGCTAACTCTATCCTACAGTATGTACCTCAGTATGTAACCTACATAAGTCTTTCCAGCCTACTAAGGGGGCTCTCGCCATTGGCTCATACACAAGGCACACAAAACTGGATAAATCGAATTGGATACCTAATGAATAGCACGTGCAAGGTGTGAAAGAGGGAGGAGGAAAAGCAGGGTCCCGTCTTTCCCTGACCAGACATGAGTCAAAGTAAAAAAAAAACCTAGATACCCAAAGTCTGGTAAGTTCCAAGACATGCATATTTGATACATACACATACTTGACATACATAATTATACATCAACCTAACCTAACCCAACCAACTAATTAGAGCACTGGATGGATATGTTGTAACATAAAGGTGGATTGCTTGTGTGTGTGTGTGTGAGTAAGTTTATTTGCATGTTTCGGAGAAGTGTCTAACCTAGGTACATGTTCTCATCTACCTACATAGTAGTGTAAGACATCGGGCTGTTTAACTGAGATATCTAAGATATATGTAGTGTAAGTGGATGGCTCAATTGGTCGAACAGCCAAGGGACAGAGGAGTATTGATATTAATATTTACAGACGCACTGTTCATGTCACCCAGTTTATTGAACCTACCTACCTATGTACAATATCAAATAGTCAAGACGCCTCTCTCGGAATCTAAGTAAATAAAAAAAAGTCACAATCAAATTTCATCATGGGATCTCATAACACCAATACACCTCTAGCTCCATCGCATTTTATAATCATAGTCATATGCTCTGGTCTTATTACTACTAAATGCTACCCGAAGAAAAAAAAAGTAGAGAACCAAAAAAAGTAGGCTATCCTGTATACCTAGTACAAGCCCAGGCCTGTTAATTCCAAGCCAAACCCTATACGCCTCAATACCGAAAGACCTGTCCCGGCGAGGGTATACAAGTAGCCTTATGCCCGTGTCTCTAGCAAAAAAAATCCCTTAACGATACTACACAAGGAAAATATGATTTCGACACAAAAAAAAAAGGGGGGGCGGGGGTGGTGGAAAGAAAGAAACCATTTTTATGACGCCGTGTACATAGTAGCGGCAAAAAAGAAAGTCCGTTCCCTTTTCTCTTAAACATATCACGGGAGAATCCGCAACTCCTCTTTCCTGTTCGGTGCAAACTCATCCTTGTAGCGATCCCATAGCTTTTGCAGCTCGGCCACGTACAGATCGTGTAGGCGGTTGATCTCCTCGGGGTCCACGGTAGCTGACTGTCGGACCTTGATTGGCGCTCCGACGACGATGTTCAGGGGCCGCCGGTACGGCATGAGCCCGACATCGTAGTTGAAGATCCCCCGTCCGTGCATGAAAGGCAATGTGAATTTCCACACCTTGAGTATGAGCATCTGGATCTTGTGTACGACGGGGTGCTCCTGGGATCGCAGCTGATCATAGAGCTCGTTCTCGCCAAACGCTAGCACGGGCACCAGGTCGGCACCAACGCGAACCGCGAGCTTGATGAAGCCCTTGCGTTCTCTCAAGACCAGGCGTAACACCCCTGGCTGTGCTTCTAGCGATTCTCGAGCACCCCCCACGACGACCGTGACAGCACGACCCATGCCTTCGCCATTAGGACCTCCTTTCGTCAAGATATTGACGATAGATTCCTTCGAGACAGATCGAACACCGTTTGCCAGGATGTACTCACGGTAAAAAGGGATGCGGAAGTTCGAATCCAGGGTTAAGAGACTGTTAGTGATACCGGGGAACTTTTCAGAAAATCCTAGGGCATCGGTAGCGAAAGCCGCCCACGCACCGTGGGAGATGATGCCGTGCGGGTGGTAGCCAAAAATGTACTTCCGCGTTGGTGGCAGATCGTGCGTCTTGTGAAGCTTAGCTGGGAAATATCCCGCAAATAGACGCCACAGATAGCTCTTACGGAACCATTCCGCACGGTATCTGAGTGAACCGTCGGTAGCTGCCTTGGAGCTGAGAACGTGAAGGAGGTAGATGAGGAGCAAAGGCCACGCAAAAGGATTGGCGCAAAGCGCAAAGAAGATGGAAACGGTTGTAACCATGCACAGCGAGTGTATGAGGACAGCCAGCGTCTGCGCCCGGCGCTTGACGGGCACATTCCAAGGTGCCCATCTAATCCCACCATTGGGACTTGGCATTGTAGGCCGGTGGACACCGTCCATGCTCATATCGTCTAATTCAGGATATGAATCATCATCATCGTGACCATCGAGGCCCGACCTTGAAGCTGAAGTGAATTCAGCCTCGTCATGGGTCTCGGCTTGTCCATCGCTGTCGACTTTCCCGTTCTGTTCCTCAGCGGGTGCCTCCGCCGGGTCCTGAATTGAGACACTTATGCCATTGCTTTCCTTCGGGGGGATATCCTCTGTGGGCCTAGAATCGCCTGTCTCTTCTACCGCCGTTTCGACTACTTCAACAACAGGCTCCTCCTGTGGAGCCTGCTCTTCAGCTTGTGGCATCTCCTCTAGCACTTCTGGTGTCTGTTCTAGTATCTCGGGTATCTGTTCCGGTACTGCTGGTGTCTGCTCCAGTACTTCTGGCGTCTCTTCTGATACTTCGGGTATCTGTTCAGGTACCCGTGGTGTCGGTTCTACAACTTCTGGTATCTGTTCTGGTACCTGTGGTGTCTCCTCTGGTTGTGGAATAACCTTTTCTAGAATATCCAATGACGACACCGAAGGCTCAGGCTGGGAATCAGTAGCCTTGTTCTCTTTCTCTGTATCCGTGGGCGTAGGGGACACCGTCTTCTCTTTGCCGCCTACCGTATTGTTCAGTCGTATGCCTTTCTTATTCTTCGACTCCCGTCGCCTGAAGACCTGGCGGGGCGATCTCGAACCCGGATTCTGAGGAAACTGGGACAGGGCTTCTGGGGCGAAGGGCTTCGGCGATGCTGCTGCTACTGCTGGTGGTGTTGCAGATGGCTTTGGAAGCGGGTTTGGGGTTTCGATATTGGATAGCTCGTCGTTCTCGTCGTCGTCAACGAGACGAGGGGTGCTAGGTCTGACAGCTGGAGCCGCAGCCGCTGAGAGAGGCGGGGGAGGAGGGGTGTAAGGGACGGAGTGGTCGTTACTCTCTTGGCTTGTCTTCAATGCGCCTCTGTCAGCACACGGCCGGAGGCTTGTTACGGAGTAGATATAGAGACATACGATGCTGGGGGCCTTCCGCGCCGGTGACCCCGCGTCTACTTCACGTTTCACCTCCTGTGCTATAGCAGCAACCGGCTCCGGACTCGGTGCGATCGGCTGGCTATTCTTCCTAGCAACTGACTCGGCGTTAGCTCTGTGGGCATTTCCTTGTCTACGCTTGTGTCCTCGGCGTGGGAGCCTGGCGCCTCCACGGCTGCCCGAGGCATCTTGTCGACTCGCCGCAGCGTCTTCGCCTGCCATGGTGGATTCTGAAAGGTGCCTGGGAGGAGAGCTGCGGACAAAAGCAGCAGAGGGAGAGATCGGACATACCTAGATAGAAATACAAAGGGGGACTGGTCTGTCGTAGGTCCACGTATTGAGTTTCTTAGTGGAACTGCCTTCTGAGTTTGCCATTAGGTTTGGCTGCGTGGCAGTCTGAGCAAAGCCTAACGCATGCAGAGCCTGCAGCTTCGAATGCAGGTAACAATGCAAGATGGACAAAGGGCAAGCTGTGAGAGGTGTGAGGAGAGTGAGAGGTGCAGCCGAGGTGCAGGAGAGACCTCAATGAATGGAAATAGGCGCAAAGGCAACAGCTCGGACACGGGAAGTAAACAGCGCACCGACGGATCGCCTCAACACACAAGAGCGCAAGCCTTAACTAACCTGCAAATCAACACGTACATAAATACAACTAGAAGCAGAAGCAGAAGCACAAAAGAAAGCGGTTTGCTTGCATAAGGGGGGAGACCCGCGGTTGCGGTAAAGAATGGGGTATAAGTATGTACTAGTATCGCGTAGATTTGTGGTTGTAAGTTGGTTGGTGGACGGGCCCGGGAAGGAGATTTTAGCATTACACTATAGATAGATCTACGGGTCTGTCGGGTTGTGTACGACTTAAGGTAGGTTAGTGGGAAAAACTGCAGGTCACGATGACGTTACAGCTTGGTGGCCCTAGGCAATTGGCTACTGCGATGGAACGCTGTGAGAGCTAACTACCTAAAATTATATTAATTCCCTACAGCTGGCCGGTCCCACTTCAGGCCCCTAAAGTTCAGCCTCGGCATCCTATAGGGCAACCCGAGGACGAGGCAACTCCCAATTAGTCTAGGCAGAGAGACCGAAGGGGAAAAAATACATGTGCCTAACAAACTCTATACACCACTAAAATACAGTTTTGATGCAGTTCCCAGCTGGGAAGTTTGTTTTCATTCGTTGAAAATAAACAAATCGTGGTGTGCAATATGAATGTCCAACATTGATGGAGGACGTGGAGGATCTTTTTTTTGCGTGTGCGTGTGTGTGTCAATACTACCACCTCATTACATAGACAGGTAGCACTGGGCTCTCTTAGAGTAGGTAGTTAAGGCAGTGTAGGTAGTAGTTAGGTTACCTACCTAGTAGGTAGTTGACATGTGATAGAAAGCTTTAATAGCTCCGTTCAATCTGCAGATCCACCCGCAGGGTGGAATACATATATTGATATTAATATTAGTAACATTTCTATTGCCGCATATCCAAATCACCCGACTTACATTTCAACCTGTCATCGTCGTCGTTCTATTTTGTCGTCGTCCGATATGCGCGATAAAAAAAAAAAGAAGAAAATCTAGATAGAACTCTGGACCCGAGACCTGCCCCCCCCCCCCCCCCCCCGTCTCTCTGCCCTCAAGAGAAAAGAAGAGGGGAAAAAAAAATCACTCTCCAACTCGTAGATCCTTGAACATTGGGCTTTGCTCATTGCTTCAGCTGTAACTTCGCATTCCAACCAACAATACACCGTATGAGATCCCAATCGTCTTTCTGCCCGACCCAATCGGTAACGACGATGCCCGTGCCCGCATCGCCCACCCGCAGCCCGGCGGGCCCCTTGCCGTGCTCGCCATGTCGCAGGCACAGGTACTCGACGATGGCCGGGTTGGCCTTGGCGGCCACCTTCTCGGGCCAGCAGCCCACGTTGAAGAAGTTGCTCGCGCTCAGGAAGTTGACGAAGAAGGGCTGCGGCGCGGCGTCGGGCGCGAAGTCGGGGTGGCCCGGGAGGTGGCACACCGGCTCGCTCGCCCGCTCGAGGTGCCTGTGCACCAGCTCGATCTTCTTCTGGATGTTGGTCGTCGCGCTGACCTCGTAGAAGTCCTGGATGCGCGCGATCCCGCTGCCGACCGGGCTGTCCTCGCAGTTGTCGGGCCACACGCTGCCGTCGAGCCCCCATCCCCGGCCACCCCACTCCCCGTCCAGGCTCTCGTCGTTCCCGTGCCGCCGGAGGAGCACGATCTTGCCGCGTGCCTCGCCGAGCTTGGGGATCCGCGGCTCCGTAAACCAGCGCTTCCCGTCGCCGTAGAACTCCTCCTTCAGGATTTTCGATAGCCTCTGGTCCGTGCCGTTCCCGGTCCCCTCTCGTTTCACGCTCATGATGAGGGATTCCGACGGATTAGCGTCCAGGAAGGCATACACATCTTCAACCAGATCCTTGAAGTGCTTGCCCCCTAGGAACGATATGGGGAAGGCACTGTGCACAAGCGCCAAGTGTGACGAGCTCTGGGTGACATTCACCCGGATATCAAAGAACCGGACGCCGTTGTCTAGCTGGGCTCGCATACCGACGGCTTGACATCGCACCGAAGGTAAGGCTACGTGACACGTGGGGCTGTTGTGGGTGCCCGGTATGGAGAGGGCTGACAGTGGGTACTCGTCGTGCAGCTCCCGCATCCAGCACGAGAGGTTGGCAGAGCTGAAGATAGCGAGGCAGTAGCCCGACTGTATGTAGACTGTAGTGTACTCGTTGGGCGCGTCGTCAAGCTTCGTCATGACGGTGCTGCGTTGCGACGAAGTCGGCACTTCGGCCTGATACCTATGGCCGCCGGACTCAAAGGTGAGCCGCAGGGCCTCGCGCCCGGGGTCTGCTGTGCGGATGTCTGTCTCCCTGGTCTCGAATGGACCAATGGATAAAGACACTTCTTGACGATTCCATGCCTCGTCTCCGGCCTTGACCTCGGCTACGGGAGGCGGCGGGCAGAAGAGACCGGTGACCTTTCTCCCGAGTTTGCCAAGGCCGTGCGGCTGTTGTTGTTCTTCGTAGCGCTCCACGAGCTTGAGCTCTAGCGGCGTGGCTGTAAGATTGCGTATAGTAAGGTCAGCCATGGCCTGCGACGACGCGCTCGAAGACTTGAGCGACGCCTTGGACGAGGCGAGTGGAAAGCAGCAGGAGCGTTGTTTAGCCATCTTGCTTCAAGTCACCTGTACGCTCAAGCAACTCTCGCGAGCTTATGCGCGTCGTCGCCAGCAACTCAGGAGTTACAAGAAATTGTGTTTTGGATTTATGCTGCCGCCATTGGGGCAGGGGTTTGGGGGTTGGGGTGTTGCACTAAGTGGAGTCCGTAACCGTAAAAGGTGATCATGACCATTAATGTTCCAGCTGAAATCCAGCGCACTTGCGGCTGACTGGTACTGTGGGTGTATTAGTTTTATAGTGCACAAAGCGCTGCCCCAGTCTAACATAACTGAATACATAATAGGTAGGTAGGTACTAGGATAGGTATGCACTTATAAGAACTAGGTCCGGTGAACATGTACCTATTCAATTCCAGTCACATCATAGTCTTCTGAGCTGTATAGGTCAAGTTCCGTTTAAAATGTATAATAAATTTTAATGAATTCCACAGAAATCGAAAGTATCCATTGTCCTGGCAACTCCAAGCTATAAGAAACGCTAGATGATGAATAAAAATAAAAACAAAAATAAAAATCGTAAAACGTAATATGCATTCATTATTCCATACCCAGGCCGGCTGATCTTCATCCGTATCGTCTCAGATCCCACGTCCAATGCGTCTTGGGATCGTCCCACAGCTCCTGCATTTCTCTTACATCCGGGGCCTCAGGCCCGTTCTCGAGCCTCCCCGCCTCCACGGCCATCCTCGCGTACCTCTGCGCCGGCTCCGCCATGCCGAAGAGGTTGTAGTTGAGCGCCGCGAGCGTGTACGCGCCCGCCATCTTGAACCCCAGGCCCTCCTTCTCGTACAGCCCCACCAGCTTCTCGATCAGCGCCGGCGACGCCAGCCGGCTGCCGAAGTCGCCCAGCTCGTCCTCGATCCGCTTGATCGAGCGGAGGCGCGCGTCCGACGCATCGATCTCCTTCTGGGACGCGCTGCACAGCGAGCAGCTGCATGAGAACCCGAGGCCGTGGCGGGCTCGCTCCTGGCGTGCCGCGCGGGGTTCGAAGGGATCCAGGTAAGAGACCGTGAGCTCCTCCCCGGGCTTGATGTCTCTGATGGCGTGGGTGTGATAAGTGAGATTCTCGTCGATGTAAAATGCAAGGCTATCATGATGTCAATTTTATGGTCCTTCCCATATATAATACATATGGGTATTTTTTAAGGGGCTTGCAAGATATGACTTACTTTGGCCTGCAGTCGTGGTTGAACAGTGAAGCCGCTGGGAAGTTGCCGTAATGGTGGAAGCCTTCGTGTCCGCCAACGCTCATCTGATACGAATTGGTGAATAGAATGTCGACGATCCGGTGCCCACCCATCTTCCCGGCCTGAGCTAAGTAGCTGGCTTTCCTCGCCTGTGGTAGCTTATCCACGGCCGATTCTAGCAGTTGATAAATGTCTTCTAGGTCTAGCTCGCCAAATACGCCCTGGTGGACCAGCAAGGCCGGCTTGGACGCTATGATGGGCTCCCCTCGGCGGATCGTACCATTTGCGATCAGGCCATTGCCTTTGCCGGGGATTTGGGCGACCCGATATTTCGGCTCTCCCAACCCGATGTGTACGGTTGAGTTTTGCGACTGCTCGATCAGCCGCTGAGACTGAGAATTTGTCACGACAGCCATCCCTTGACCATATAAACCACTATTGGAGAAAACGCAATATTGGTCAACACAATTTTGGGTTCTTATCCATACGTCCTCATGTAGCTCGTGGTTTCTTATCGGGACCTGGGTAGCCTGGGCTGTGGCCCATTCTGTGTTCTTGTTCTGGTCGAGCAGTGTAAACTCGTCGGATGGGGTATAAGAATATGGCGTGAACGGTGATAGAAGAGAAGTCCATGGACATATCTCTTTGGCGAATGGTGTGTGTACTAATGCCCGCGCGGACACCGCGGACATAGACAGGAAGAGGCTGTGTCGTGGTCTCATTTTTGTGTGTAGAAAGCTCAATGTGCCATAGAAAGTAAAGCAACAGTTGAAGAACCTGATATCTTGAACGCAGAAGAGTGGGAGGTTCTGGACATATGTATAATATAGTAGTAGCTAGTGTAGGTAAGTCTGGTATGTCAATATCCAGGTCAGTTGAGTAATACTATTGAGTACCTAGGTATTAAGTGCTATCTACACTACACTATTGATGTAGTGTAAAAGGTCCGAACCAGGTCCAACCCGACACCATCAACGAACTGGTTAACAACCTAGGTTAGCACTAGCAAGGTTCGGGGTTGCATATAGCCTTGCCATCCGAGCGGGCCCTCCGCAAAGCCGCTGTTGATCTGCACCCACGGCGACATTGTGTGTTTCATGTTTCTGAGTTTCAGAGGTTCATGAGCTTGGAACGGCAGCAAATAAACGCCTCTCCCCGTGCGATTGCATGACTGGTAAGGACAAGGTACGTACTTTAATGGTTTATAGGTATATGTCACGGATATTGATCTTTAGTTTGGTAGTTGAACCTGTAGTTTATTTACACCAGACCTATATAAACTAGACAGAGAGAGGTAAGTAAAGTATACCTACCTACCTACCTAGGTACCTACCTACTGTCGGGTATTCCCAGATGAGGGTCTAGGTTAGTGTAATTGAAGGGAGGAGGGGAAAACAGGACGGGAAGAGGGGGCACCTCCTCAAGCTTACGACGGGACTTAGCGGAGACAAGGAAGGGGGAGGGAGGATGTAAGCCGGCACTGAAATCTGGATTGCCACATGGAGGTTAGATCAATAGCCATAGCCACGTGTGATAGGCCCTGGTCTAGCGGCTATGATTGGTCATATCTCATTAATCTCCTCTTGGCGTCAAAGCGACGATGGTGGGGTCCCCTTATTCAGCTGGAATCTTTCTTAGTACCTACGTCCTTCCCTTGCTCCCGTACCGTACCGTACCGTCTTAGGGATATTGATGTGTAGCGTGTGGAGTGAGGCTGTATTTTCAGATAGCGGTGATCGGAGCCATGCGTCCTCGTTTATTCAACCGCGGTTTTCTGGCGAACCCCCCATACCGTCTCCACGTGGGATATTCGACAACCCGGCCTCTGACCTCCGGGAAGTTGAGCATTACGGCATCGTCTAATACCCCTAGGGTAAGTAATATCCGGTTGTCCCCTCTCCAAGCACTCGCTTACGCTGCTATAGAGCAGGGTCATACGCGAGCTCGCCAGGTATGTTGGGAAATCCCCAATAGATCCTCGCTCCAGTGGCGTGGATACAAATGGCCATGGCGCTGCCATTCTAGCATCTCGTGACTTTACCACTTGGCTCAGTGATGAGAGCTTCATGTCTAGTGTTCTCGAAACACTATTCAAGTCGACGAGCGACGGCCAAACCAATCCTCAACGTTTAGACATCTTGACTGGGGTTGTAGATGGCATTAGTTCTAACGCCTTGCATGGTGAACCTCGGACAGGTCTCTCGATTCTATATGGTTTGACGGAGGATATTCTCCCAAATCTATGGGACGGCGAGAGTTTGCAGCAGACCACCGGTGAATCTGGGACTGCATCGATCAAATTCGCAACGAACCCATTAGAGGGGGATATTAGGCCATTGGAACTCACATTGCCCCTTGCCAATACTGTCTTCCAAAATGGGAGACAATCGACCCTCAGCGTGTCCAGATGGGAAAGCAGCCCACAAGGACCCATCACATTAAAAGCGATCAATCACAAATCAACCCAGAGTATAATTGCATATGGACGTCCCGCGAGCCACACGTCTTCGCACATCCCGTTGCTACCCGTCACTCCTCCTCGAAAGGTCATTGCTAGCTTGGGCAATATCGTGCGTCAAGTCGAGATCAATGGCTCTGCTACACCGGCCTCAAGTGAACTCGAACTTCTCATACCCAAGATCCTCGATATCAGATCGAAACGTCATGCGGCCGGCTCCCCCAGTCCCGTGGGAGTGTGGTGTTGGGTTATACCAGCCCATGTGGTTGAAGCCAAGAAACTCCTTGACATCAAGGTTTTGAGCATCGAGTCATTGCAATCAGAAGCGGAAGTAGCTGATGAATCAATGAAAATCTTTTCCGGGCTACTGTCCGCTGGTTGCCGTCTACATAAAATCCGTAAGCTTCTTCCTCAGCTCAGTTTTATTATCAGTGCTAATAATACACCAGTCAGTGGTGGCGGTGGATGGGGTCTTAAGCAGGGACTGCTTTCACTTGATCCCGAGACACATGGCTCGTTCTCCGAAGAGGACGATATAGAAATGTTCCTCAAGTCATTCCAGGAGCGAAACAACGCCGACTCCTCCGAGGGTATTGTAACACCAGGGTCATATATTATGTTCTGTATCGAACCACAGTGGACGGAGGAAGATGCTGTAGCCAGGCAATCGTCAACTTCAACGCAGACATTGTCGCTAGGAGTTGCTCCCCATAGGGACTTCGTGCCAAGTTCAGGGGCTAGCACTGACGAAGTCGCTGTCATTGAAGGCCATTTTGGTGCGACTTCAGCTGCCGGGTTATTCTTGAGAACGATTCCAGAATTATCAGGTATCAATTTGCAAGACGACACAGCCAAGTCGTTGCAACCATTTACCACCAAAGTCGATGTGCCAAGGGCGTGCTTCTGGACAGGTGGTGTATAGGTGAGGGCAGGGAAGGATGACCGAAAGGGGGAAGGGGAGGGATTCCTATACATAGAAACTATGAAAGATCAACTAGGTACGTGCTACCACAGGTGCATCTATAAGGCGGTGAGGTGAGGATGTGGTGTAGGATGGATTGGATGCACGATCCCGAGATAAAGTGAATAATCACTACGCAATATGATATGCAGTAGTAGTGGTGGTGGTGGTGGTTTATTGGCAGCGACGTAGGTGTTTTTCTCTATCGGTTTCAAATTACCTACTACTTACCTGTACCTACCTACCCAACCTAT
Organism: Biscogniauxia mediterranea; assembly: GCA_018398605.1. Lineage (NCBI taxonomy): Eukaryota > Fungi > Ascomycota > Sordariomycetes > Xylariales > Xylariaceae > Biscogniauxia > Biscogniauxia mediterranea. The sequence goes on from JAGXTR010000001.1 coordinate 1,485,261, forward strand.
CAATTACACGACATTGCGTTAGTAGCTAACATGAGTGTAAGGTTAGTAGGTAGCGGTAGTGGTAGTGGCCTTGTGTCTAGGCTTGGGTTATATACATACTTAAGGTATGTAGGTAGTACAGTACATACATACCTTAGTACCTACTAGGTAATGTACCCAATCGATAGCGCTGTACGGTGTGTAAACTGTAAGCACATACACTGTGTGAGCTTGCAGGCATTATCAACGTCAGCCTCCAATCCGCGTTCCACTTTCACCCTTCAACCTTTCCTACAAAAATCCAGCCGCGTCTACCAACTTGTACTTCTCGCCCACTTCCACCTCAGCATCTCTTAACAATCATCACGATTGACAAGAGAAAATTTAAATAATGGATCGCAGCCTCGACGAAATCGTTGCCGAGTCCCAGGTACGTTTCACGCCTTTTTTCTTTTTTCTTTCTTTCAGGTTCATGCAGTTTGACTCTGATTCCCATCGCTGTTATCACCATACACACCACCCTCAGGCTACGTACGGTCTACGGCTGGGCTAACACGACAATTTGTATGTAGCAGAGAAAGCGAGGCAGCAGACCTCGACGAGGAACTCCGCGAGAGCGAGAGCGAGACTCCTACCCCCGCGATGGCGTAAGAAAGGTACGGCAATGCTACAACACAACACAACATAACACAACACTTCCCTTCCGTTGGGCGTACGCAGGCATGAACTGGCTTGGCTTGGTTGGCTCGGCTAACCACGATGTTCTTGCAGGTGGATTATTCCTTTCCCTTCTAGACATGCACCTTCACCTGTCTGCCTGCCTTGATTGCCCGGCGACGGAGCTACCGCACTACGCCTGATGCCTCGGACTACGACCGGTGATGGTATATGCATGATGTGACAACAGCTAACTAGCGCTCTCGTTCTGCGGGACAGTCAACCAGAGATGATTCTAGAGGCGTGGATTCGTATGTCGACTCGGTCCCCCATATCACCATCTTGGAGCTCGGTGTGCTAACACGTGTGTAGGGACTGGGTCCATGATAAATTCGAGGACACCGGCTGTAAGCTTTGATGCGTCCCAGTGCCATCGTCCCTACAGCTTTACTAATGCTTCATCAGCTCGCAACCGCCCACGCAACCCGAAGAGACGACGTTCGCCCGAGCCTTACCAGTCAGTACATTCACCACCTGCATGTTACCATATCCTTTCTGACCGCTCCTGTAGGGAGACCCGTGGCACCAAGATTAAGGTCGAGAACTTGCATTGGGATCTGTCCCAGGAAGATCTAGAAGTAAGGGTCTATTTACCCCTGACTAGCGACTACAGACTAAACAGGAGACAGGGTCTATTCAGCAGGATCGGTCCCATTCTGAAGGTCGAACTTCTATATGACCGTGCAGGACGTTCGGAGGGTGTCGCGTTTGTCACATACGATCGCCGCGAAGATGCTACCGAGGCCATCCGCGAATTTGATGGTGCCAATGCCAAAGGTATCCTTGGTTCCTGATCCCTAGGCGATTAGCAAAAAGCTAATCCATCTCCAGGCCAACCCATCCGCTTGACCATGATGGCTTCAGCGCCGCGACGAAACCCCTTTGATACAGCGCATATGCCTGGCAGATCGCTCGCAGATCGTATTACTCGGCCGCGTTCGCTGTCCCCTAATGATAGGGGCATTGATCGTTATGTACCCGGAGGCGCCGGTAGTCGATCTCGTAGCCCCATGCCTAGACGGCGCGGTGGTGGCGGAAGACGACCCGGCGCACGCCGTGAGGGAGGGACGCAGAACGAGCGAGGAGGAGGTCACGTAGGACGTGATGGACGACCAAAGAAGACGCAGGAGGAGCTTGACGCTGAAATGGATGATTATTTCGGCCCTAGTGGAAGCACCGACGCTGCCACCTCTGCGACGGAGACAGCTGGCGCCACCAATGGTCACGCCGTAGATGACGTTGACATGATCGAATGATCTTGAATATGGGGTTATAAATGGGTTAGCATCATGCGGAGAGGCTAGTTTGCACAAGAAGAACAACTCTTACGGATTAGAGTCAGAACAAACAATATACTATTCATAAGATACAGCTTCACCTTACACCTCGTGTGATTTTTCCATGGCCTTTTACCATAGCCTATATCCTTTTTTTCCTATTCCATTCGTGATTCTTTTTCATCCCTGGTAAAACGCCAGGCTCTTTATATCTAACCTAGTAGTTGTACGTACGTACGTACGTACGCACGCGCGACCTCAAAGCAGAGTCAGCGTCAGATCCCCCCTCAGGCTCGCCTTCAGCTCCACCTCGACATCGATGTTCAGGTCGAGCCTCACCGTCAAGCCCTTCGTCGTCGTCGTCGTCGTCTTCTTCTTTTGGTGGGTATTATTGGTGGTATTACTATTTTCGTCGGTGGTGGTGGTGTTTGTGGTGGTGGGGAGGAGGAAGACCCCCCGCTTCTGTGAAGATTATCTCCTGGGGTGGCGACGATCCTCCGCCTGCGCCTTCGCCTGGTCTTCCGCGGATCGGTAGATGAGGATGAGGAGGAGGAGGAGGTGGGGGAGGAGGAGGAGGGGGATGTGGTGGTAGTAGGGGATGAGAGTGATGAGAGTGCGAGAGGTGGGGTGGGGGAATAGGGATAGGATAGAGAGAGAGAGGGCGTTGATGCGGGGGCGCTTGCTTCGGAGGAGCGAGAGCAGGACTGCGCTGAGACTGGGGAGGATGCCGCCGCGATGCTCGGGCTGGTAGAGGTAGGGGTAGGGGTAGGGGTAGGGGTATGGGGGGATGAAGGGGGGAGAGAGGAGAGGGATGGGTTGGTGCGGCGCCGGCGGTTGCGGCGTCGGGTCGGGTTGGGGAACAGGTTGGGGTCGGGGTCGGGTGATTGTGATTGTGGTTGTGATTGTGGATGTTGCTGCGGAAGCGCTGATGTGGGCGTTGCCCCCGTTGGTATCGCGGGCGAGGACGTGGATGCGGACGCGGACGCGGGCAGAACGGTTGCCTCTTCTTCTTCTTCCTTTTCTTCTTCTTCTTCTTCTTCTTCTTCTTCGGCGGAGGTCTCCTTTGCGGGGATGGCTAGGGGTGGTGGTAGTGGTGGTCTCTGGGGAGAGGAGAGAGGGCTCTGCTGTTCCTCCTGCTCCTCTTCCTGGCGCGCCGGTTCTTCTGCGGCTGCTGACGATGGCGCAGAGGTCTCGTCTGGGTTTTCTTCCGGACCAGGGGGTTGGTCCGGTGCTTGTGGGGGATTTACCTCGTCACTGTGCTGCGGCGAGGACGGGAGCGGTGTTTCGAGAAGTACTACCGCCGGTGTTTCTACCGGCGATGGAAGCGTGGTTGAAATTCTGGGTAGCATTTCATCTCCCACTTCTTCTTCTGCTTCTTCTTCTTCTCCTTTCTCCTCACCCGCCGTTGGCGGCGGTGGGGTTGATGATAATAATAATGATGATAGTCCAGCGGGCATGTCTGTATTTCTCAGAGGCTCGGGATCATGTGCTGGTGCAGGATCGAGCAAGTCTTTTGCACCCACCCGGTCTCCGTCGTTGATTTTATCGTCGTCTCTGGCGTTGTCTCCTGGATCGTTCCAATCGGCAACATCGTCTGCGTCGTCGACTTGGAGGAAGGAGGTCTGGTTCAGGGGCAGCGACGCGTTCACGGCTACCGGCGACCAGATATACTGGTCCTGCCACATAGATCTGATCGAGTTGTACGTATCGGGCTGGAGCCAGACCACCGCCGATCTCCTATTTGACTTAGTAGGGTCCTCGGGGTCCCCATTGGTGGTGTCCTTGGCGTTGGTCTTATCCTCGCCAGTGTCACCGCCAGCACCCTTATTATCGTCAGGTTCATTATTGACGTCATCGACACTAGTGTTGGTCCAGCTGTCGTTGTTTAGCGGCGCTGGCGTTAATTTTCTGGAAGGTGTTGTTTCCATCGGGGGTTTGTCACCGCGAGGTGAGAGCAGGCATTCTAGAACGAGATAGAAAGTACCGGTATAGAGAGAGAGAACCCAGTTTAAGACCTCTTGTATAAACTAGGATCAACGATCAAGTAACCTGTTTCTGTCGTGTCAGTTAACGAACAGGTAGGTATAGGTATAGTGAGTGAATAAACAACCAACCTAGCCCCAGAGATTATGTACACATAGCTACCGTACCGGGGAGAACCCATGAAACATATGCCATGTTATCACATACCAAAGCCCAGACCCTGAATAGCCGTCCATGGGCCCTCCGGCGCTATCTTTGGAAAACCCCTTCCAAGATCGGTTCTCCTGCGGCTGCGGTTGCGGTTGCAGCGCGGTGGGAACCGGATCGCCATCATGCATAGAGGGTAACGAGTAAAGAGCACCGGGCGGCGACAGGTTGATCTCATCGCCTTATTCCGGCCTCCGCCTAAGATCGACGGATTGGGGAAGCCTGATTGACAAGGCAGGGGTCCAAGCTGGATTTTTTTTTTGGAAACGAAATGCAGACGAGGAGTCGCCCCCGTCCTCCAGCCCTCCTCAGTGAAACAAGACCAGAGGCAAAGGTATGATGTTGTGCCTGTTTGCCGATCATCTCGTGTTATGTACGAGTACCCAATTTTTAATGTTTGAAATACCTACACAACTTACCGTATGGTCTTTTGTAGTCTGGCGGAATGCTGTACTTGTTTTTCTAGAATGGCTAATGGTTGACGATGTCACAGTATATCAGTGACTACTAGGGAGTTGATCGAAATGGGGAAACGGGCGAAGAAAAAACTCAAAAACTTGATTTACTAGTCATTACGTAGGCGACGGGAATTTGAATGGCATCAAAATCAATTCTATGCTTCTCATAACTTCGTGACGGTCTAGATTCAATCATTCTTCTTCCTCTTGGTCTGCATGCCCTCTGCCATCGCGGCAGCCATGTCGTCGGCGTCAAGGCCTCTCTTTCTGCGACCGATCTTTTCTTTCCCCAGCTCCGTGTCCTCGGCCACGGTGCGGTACACCTCAGCGGCGCCGTGAAATATGTCCGGGGAGAAGCCGCCCTCTTCGGAGAATGTCAGGGCAATCTCCTCCATCTCGCGCACCCAGCGGTAGGCTTTGGGCGCCATGCTGACAACACTACGCTCAGCGGCAGTCCAGCGCTCGGGCATCATCCCGCGCATCTCGCTTTCCAGCTCGCCCAGTACGCCGAGACGTCGCGCCGTCGTGAACGACTGTATCGCGAGGGCGGTATACCCCTTACTCATCGACGCGAAGCACATCTTCAAGCCGGACGCAGCGCCGACCTCGGGTCCGACATGCCGCATGCGGAGGACACGGGCAAGCTTCTCCCCGTACCCCGGGATCTCGGCGATCTGGTGGGGGCCCGAGGTCGGGATGCTGGGGGCGGTCCACCCAGCCCGAGGAGAAGAGGGGTCAGGAGGGGATGCGGACTTGGGCGGAGACGGTGGATTCCCGATTATAGACCCGTCTATGAAGCGCACGGGCGCCCGCGACTTGTCGAAGGCGGCGGCGATGGACTTTACCGTCGAGGGCGCGACAGCGTTCAGGTCAGCAAAGTAGAGGGGCTCGCTCCGCTTGAAGGGGCCTGTCAGAGCATCTATGATGCGCTGGGCGGTAGCGGCGGCGTCGCGCGGGGGCACGACGGATAGGATGACGGAGCAAGCCTGGGTCAGGTCCTCGTCTGACTTCAGGAGCTCGACCTGAGCGCTTTTTGCCCTCTCAATGGTGTCATTACTGTGTGGGTATTTAGTATTCCATCTCATATGGCGACAGAGGGGAATTCTCTGGTTCTTTTAAAAGTAACCTAGCTGGCTGGCTGGCTGGCTGACCTTCTCCCCTTGCAGTTCGTGGCGACGGAGAAGCCGTTCGCTATCAATAGCTTGGCTATTCCCATGCCCATATCCCCGATGGAAAGCACACCAACCTTGGCTAGTGAAGACGTCATGATGTATTGATTATATACCTGTGTCAGTCACTATTCCACTTTCCACTGCGAGTATCAGGGGGGCTTTGGGTTTATGTTTTCGTAACTATGAACTTGAAAGTGAATGAATGTAGCAGAGCCAGCCCAGCATAACTTCGCGTGTGTGGAGTTTTGTCAGCGCATGTCTCCAAGGGGGGGGGGGGGGTTTGTCTGCGCTCGATCTACGAGCAGCCCCTCCTCCTCTTGAGACTAGCGAGCCGAGGGACTTCAAACCATGCATTTGATAAGAGATGGTTTCACCCAGTATGTAAAAAGTGGGAAAATAAAGATTGAAAACAGAACCCGTACGGTTTATCAGGGAGTGTTAATTCAATTGATATTGAAAATATTGAAATACCCCTCACATTTGAAAGTTGTAAAGTTCAAAGGGCAGGACGGGTTCCAGTTGTCTAGTACAATTCAGTCAAATGAGACTGAGTTTATAGGTATTGATAGACCATTGAACAAACTAGTATACTTTAATGTTAACTGGAATGCGGGAGTCAACTGTCAACCAGTTGACGGGTAGCTGATGTTATACCAGCTTCCCTTTAATGGAAGGGCCTAACTTGAACTTATTGAATTGAGGGGATTCCCCAACTCGAAACTCTCTCTTATGTTACATATGTACTACCTCAATACACCAGACCTTACACTACTTACACATTACACCAGACAACACCACGCATACCGGCATAAACGAGTGCGAGTTGCTTCTCACGGAGATTCCGGTAACTGCCATCGAGATCGGTATTGCGGCATGATCATTAGATCTAGGTTACTGCACTAATAAGGTTAACCTACAGCTAGTGTACATACTAACACTACATACGCAATGTCATATCACCGATGTTCTTCGCCTAGTCCGCAAACTAGAATCAATACCAATAAGTACTTACTAAGTAGCTTCCAATTGTTCGAGACCTCACGGCACTAACCGGCGCAACTAATCCGTCCGAGCCCACCACATGGTCGGCCAACCGTTCAACCGAGTCTGCATAACAAGCGATTTTCGGCCGTGGAGGTCACGGCATAGGAAAAAAGGGTGGTAGTACATAGTAGTAGTAGTAGTGCACATAGCCACAGCAAAAATCAAAGGCGATATAAGTCTATCCGCATCGAATATCTATCTCTACATAGGTACACATACACTACCTAGTGTAGAAGAAGATCGCCCGGACCAGCATTCCGAACATCAAACACTTAGCGTTTATGACTTCGATGGTTGAGACGGCTAAGGAGACCGAACAACTCTGTACCTACATACTGTTCATGTTTTACGACTAGGTATGGGTTTCGAGGCCCGTGAACTACACTAACATAAACACCGTTGCAACGACCTGAGCACGCTATGTATGTACGATGTATGTAGGTAATTTGCGCATCTCTCCAATGTGAGGATTTGTCTGCGCCACCTCTCGGTTTCGCTATCGTACCTACTACCTTAGCTCCAGCAACGGCGCAAGCTTTGATTGATATACCGATGTAAGCTTGAATGAAGAGAGCGGCGGCTGGATTCCTCCCGGTTAACTTCCGTGTTAAGCATCTACGTAACCTAGTGCATTACTTGGCGCCACTTGTCTTACGCCGCCGTCTGGTGCATTGAGTCTGGTCAACTATGGTGGACTACTATAAATAGCCCAAGTAGAGAGTATCATATGTCAAGTATTGACCTTAGGTTACAGGAAGGTATGTAAGTGGCACTACATTGATACTCTCCATCATTCTTACATCAAATATAAACTCACCTCACTATAGAGTTGACCTACCCTTACCCTTACTCATCAGTGTCAATAACAACAGCACTACTACCAGACACTACCTACTTAATAGCTCGCCAAGGCCCCTCAGCTCATCGGACCTTGAATCTGGGGATCGGGGGTCTGTCCGTAATCATCGCTGGTTTCATTGGCTACTACAAGACGTGTATTGGATGCCTAGAAACAGTATATGATACATCAAATTGAATCAATCTCTTTCCCTTTTGATAAATCCTCCCCCTTCTGCAACGCAGTATTCCCCCCAACATCAATACACCTATTTGCTACCCCTACCTAGACTTAGTTACCTAGGTATTTGTCACTTCAGATCAAGCACGGCAATCACGAGTGGTCGAACAGGAGAGCCAGTTCACCATTTTCCCAAACTTATCATCTGAACCTCTCTCGACTTTTTTTCATTATTGGTATTAATTTTTGAAATTTCCTTTTTACCAAGACTGTCTTACATTACTTTGGCAACCCCCCTTCCCCCGGACGTCAGAGCTGCCCTCTCCTATCCAGATATTTCGAAGATCTACGCTCGGCCAAGGCGACAGAAACCCCGAGACCAGTAGAAACAAACTCTCAAGTCATAGTTTCAACTTCGGCCTCTCCTCTTGGCACGCACGTTTACGTCCACGATGGCCGTGTTTCCATTTCCCTGGCGACTCGTGGCCACCGTCGCCTTTGTATCGTCATATCTCATTGTCTATCGCCAACCAGACTGGTCCAAGCTTCAATTCATAGCCACTTTCGCCGGCGCTTGTCTTTTCCAGACCTCCATCTGGGCGCTATGGGTAGTGTTCCTATATCCGAAGCTCTTCTCTCCACTACGTGCTCTGCCAGAGCCGGCTGGGGGTTCATGGTGGATGGGCCATTTCAGAAAGATCATTGCTGAACCGACTGGAATTCCCATGAGAGAATGGTGTGTATCCATGCCTTTCGTATTCTCTCGGCAGTGCTGACACACGATTTCAGGATTGCCACTGTTCCGAATGATGGACTCATGCGTTATCTCAGCCTCTTCAACCAGGAGCGTTTGCTGGTTACCGGGCCAAAGGCGCTCTCCGAGGTTCTAGTAACGTCGAACTACGACTTTGAGAAGCCCGCATCTCTTGGTTCTAACATTGGTCGCATCTTAGGCGTAGGCGTTCTCCTAGCCGAGGGCGAGGAGCACAAGATCCAACGCAAGAACCTCATGCCTGCATTCGCATTCCGTCATATCAAAAATCTCTACCCCGTGTTTTGGAGTAAAACTCGAGAAGTAGTGCAAGCCATGACACGCGAAATCATGGCTGATGCATCAAATGAGTCTACCGTACCAGACCCAGAGAAGGCGCGGAAGACTGCCGCCATGGAGGTCGGCGGATGGGCGTCTCGAGTGACTCTAGATATTATTGGCCTTGCTGGACTTGGGCGCGACTTTGGTGCTATCGAAGATGATACCACGGACCTCAACCAAACTTACCGGAGTATCTTCAAGGCTAGTCCACAGGCCCAGATGCTCGCTTTTATCTCGACCTTTATGCCGGACTGGTTCGTTCGTAGACTCCCAGTCAAGCGCAATAACGACGTAGCATCTGCTGCACGGCATATCCGCTCGATATGCAGGACCTTGGTACAAGAGAAGAAGCAGAAACTCGCACGCAAAGAATCTGCTAGCCACGACATTCTCACCGTCGCCCTAGAGTCCGGCGGCTTCTCCGAGGACGATCTCGTCGACCAGCTCATGACCTTCTTAGCCGCCGGGCACGAGACGACTGCCGCCGCCATGACCTGGGCCATCTACATGCTCTCGCGGAACCCCGAGATGCAGGAGAAGCTGCGCAAGGAGATCCGCGAGAACCTGCCGTCGGTGGACGCGGAAGCCGAGGTCACGAGCCAGGACATCGACCGCATGCCGTACCTGAACGCCGTCTGCAGCGAGGTGCTGCGGTACTTCGCCCCCGTCCCGCTAACCATCCGGGACGCGGTCCGGGACACGACGGTGATGGGGCAGCGGGTGCCCAAGGGCACGCGCGTGATCCTCGCGATATGGGCGACCAACTTCGACAAGGCGCTCTGGGGCGCCGACGCGCACGAGTTCAACCCGGAGCGCTGGATGCCCAAGGCCGCCGACGACAGGCGCGCGGCCAGCGGCGGCGCCACCAGCAACTACGCCTTCATGACGTTCCTGCACGGCCCGCGCAGCTGCATCGGCAGCAGCTTCGCCCGCTCCGAGTTCGCCTGCCTGCTCGCCGGCTGGGTCGGCCGCTTCGCCTTCGCCCTCCAGAACCCCGCCCAGCTGGACGAGAAGAACGTCGAGATCAAGGGGGGCATCACGGCGAGGCCCGCCGGCGGCATGCACGTCTACGCCACCGTCGTGGATGGCTGGTGATGATAAGGATGGGGGGGGGGGTGTTTATAATGGGGGGTTTTTTTTGGGTTTGGTTTTGGTTTTGGAGGTATTGCGTAAAAATCCCCCTCTTGCATAAATAGGTAGCCGTAGTCATAGGCTAGGGTGATGAATATAATTCACGGATTTCCTCTTCCTTTGTTTTTTCTCTCTTCCTTTTTTCACCACTCTTTTCTTTTTATCGAGTGGTGGTTTGCTAAGTTTAATATATGACAGCGAAATATATCAAGATAACTAACCCACTTCATCTCTTTTTCCCCTCTTTCGAGATTTATCTAGCCATGTACTAAGTTCTAGGTTAGGGCATACTTGAGGTAAATGCTGAATTCGTCTCGGTAGTTGAATATCTTCGTCGTATCTTGGGACGCAGGGCGATTTGATCCGTATGTCTAGGTACCTTCTCTACGGGATCCATCTTGATGTGCTGCGGCGGCTCAGTCTATCGTTTCCTGTATAAAGGAGGGGGGGGGGGGCGGGTCAGCCAGCGACGATGAGCGCCTTCCCGCCGGACGCGAGGTCGTGGCGCTGGCCGCGGTCGGGGTGGCGCCTCGCCGCCGCCGTCAACACGGCGCTGACGTGCGCGTGCGCGTGCGCGTGCGCGGCGCTGCTCCTCGCGCTCCTGGCCTGGAGCGTCGGCCGCGCCGGCGGCGTCCGGACGAACCTCGTCTTCTTCGCCGGCAGCTGCGACGAGAGCCGCGCGGCGAATTTCTGGCTGCACCTGCTGCTGAACGTCTTCAGTACGATCATCCTGGGTATGGTTTTTCGGGCTTCTTAATATCTTTTTTTCCCTTTTCCTTTCTCTCTCTCTTTTTTCTTCTTTTCCTTTCTTGCCCCTGGTGGAAAGTAATAAATTGCGAATTCGAGATCGGTATCGGTATCCTATGCTAGGTCCTTTTCTATCGCATGGGAAACAGGGGGGGAGGGGGGGAGGGGGGTGAGAAATATCCATCTTACTCATAAACTCCTCCTTGTGGAGAATAAGCTTCGCCTTTCTTATCATATTTACATTCGTTTCTCTAATATCAGCATCACTGACGTCTATCGGCAGCCTCTTCGAATTTCTTCTGCCAAGTCCTGAGCTCGCCGTCGCGCTCCGAAGTGGACGCCTCTCATGTAAGGTGGTCTGGCTGCGCAGCTGCTTTCTCTTTGCCGCCGTGATCATATTCCTAGGCTTCATGTTCCGCGCAGTCCAAGTGCACAACCCTTACAACGACGGGTTAGTAATGAGCACCCTTTCTTTCCATATAATTCTTACGACACTGACGCGTAGAGCGTTGGCAGGAAACAGACACTGGTCCACAGCGCCACGAACGGAATTCTAGATACGTACGGCTCTGGAAGCGATGATCTTCTCCAGTCCGTCCTGGCTGCCAACTTGCCGCAATTGCTTCTCTCGTTTTCGTACTATGTGTAGAACTCGCTTTACACCAGGCTCTGCGTGGAGAAGGAATGGAATGCGTACAGTACCAACTACCGGCCACTGCGTGTGACGGACCCAAAGGGTCAGCAGATTTCGTCGTATCGTTTGCAGTTACCGTATCGCTATAGTGTGAGTTCAAACATCGATATGAGCCCCCGCTGATTCGACGATGTTCTTGCGATTCGTTTATGTTTCGATTCTCTCTCTCTCTCTTTTTTTTTTTTTTTTTGAAAGACGACTTGGCTAATTTGGGATTTTTAGATTCCCCTGATTGGCATCAGTGCACTTCTGCACTTCCTGGTATCGAACACGCTCTATGTATTCATCCTCGAAGGAGGTAAGCTAAGCCCTGACTTTGAAAGCGTGACCTTTTCTTACCTGAGACTACCATAGGTTACTATATGTTAAATGCGCCTTCGTCTTACAGCGTACAAGGATCAGTTCCGCCGTCGGTTGCTGGTAGTGGGTTTAACGATGATGCATATATTGGCATAGGCTACTCAACCATCGCCATTCTCCTAGTCTTGATATTAGCAGTGATACTATCACTCGTAGCCTTGGTGATCTGCTGGTTTCAGATAAAGGGGCCGATGGTGATTGGGGGTTGCAACTCGATGGTGATCTCGGCCGCATGCCACATCGCGCCCATCCCGGAAGAAGCACCAGGGACCACATCCATGGCGGCGCCGGCCACTCCAACGTCGACTCTGGAGAGAAACTAGACGCAGATCGGGATACGAGCAAGTCGCTCTTCGGGACCCTGTCCAGATGGACGGGGGTACTGTGTTTTCCTCCTCGGACAGAGGCGCTTACGAGATGCAAGTCTTCCTCGAATCGGACACGTCTTACGAAATCTATAGGCCTAACAGCTCCGACCAGAAGGCTCTCGTCTCTAGCGAGCTAGACGTTGATGATCTTGAGATTGATGGGTACGTGGCAGTCGACATATCGCGAGGTTTGGTACGTTGGGGGGCTGTCAAGGCACCGGCCCCCGATTATATCCCTACGGGGTCGCCCGTAGGGCATTTGGTATTTGGCTGTAGGGAACATGAAGTAGAAGACCCGATAGAGGCACGTTGGTACATGTGATTTGACGTTATGCATTAGGTACACGAGGGCATTGGGACTTTGGAATTTATAGAAATGTAGAGATACCCCCATTGGTTTTATAAACGAATCGATGCCTATTCCGCGTGAACAGGATTATCGCCTTTCAGGGAGTAGTTGTATTCGCCATTCGGCAACGATAATTCATCGTCGAAGTGGCTGCATTTTGATGACCAATATGGCTTGTTTCGGTAGAAGAGAATATAACGTAGTGCTTGCCGCTGCGTCCTTACAGAACGAACGCTCTGTGTCGAGAATCCATGATCACCCCAGTCCACGTTCCCATCCTTCAAACCCCTTTCCTCTCCAAGCCCAGGCAACGATGTAATGGCCAGCTAAGAGATTCCACTCCTCAAGTTCATCGAGGCCCTCCAAGCTGTCAACCCTTTCCTTTTCTTCTGTCGTAATCCACTTCTCCCATATCTTCTCAATGGTTAAGCTCTTAGTGAAGTCAAAACCTGCGTCTCTGAGGCGAGCCTCCTGCTTATTGGAGTCGGTATACTCCTCCAGCGTCGGCATCCGTATCTGTCGTGCAGCGAGGTTGGAAACCATTTGCTTGCCAAAGGGGTCATTAGGGTGAATTGGTTCATACACGATCACAGAAAGGGATAGGATCCTGTCGGTAAAATGCTTTATGATCTTGCTCGATTCAGGCACTTCTAGATAGCACAAACAGCATTCTGATATCAGCAGTGTGGGTATGTCGGTACGAACTCCGTTAATGGAGTCGAAGTCTTCTTTCAGCAGGTCTCTGAGGTCTAAGCCATGGCACCAATACTGACAACCATTTGGTAGTTGCTGGCTGCTCCAGGTTTCACCCTCGACCTTGGTATTGGGAATGATGGCCCTGAGAGAAGGAATGGAATTGACTAGTTGCAGCTTTTTGCGAGCAATGACCGGGAAGTCGATCTCGTGATATATAAGCCCGGCCTGGGTGGGCTGTGAAAGTAGCTTGAAGCATCTCGTGTCGGTGCCGGCACCAAGTGAGATGATCTGGCGCTCTCCGCCTTCGCGGCCGGATAGAAAAGACGACACCAGTCTATCCAGTGCCGCGGTCCGAGTATAGGTACCTGACTTCGACCTTAGCACTCGCCAGGGAAGCAGGCTTCTGGAACCCCCTTACCTCGATTGATGATGGGCAACCGCCTGACAGGAAGGCCGGCAGCGGGTGTCTGCACGAAAAATTGAGCGAAGGGGTCCTGGAGGTAGCCAAGATCAACAGCGCTCATGCGTGACACAGCAGCATCGGTATCCGTGGCTTGAATAGTGGCATCCCGAGTAGCAGATGAAGCCGAGGTGGGATGGCCTCCACGTCCACGAAGGCGGCCTCGAGCTCCTCCTCTCGAACCTCTAAGGGAGAGGAGATTGGGAATGGATGGAGCTGACATGGTTGGGGGGGACCTGGGATGTCCACCTCGGTCGATGGTCATATAAGAGAGCTAGCTTAACTTGATGAAGTACTTAACTTTGTTGGCGTCGGAGCTGAACAAGAAGTAGGACGGACCCAAAAGGGTGAATCCGCTCCGTCCAGGTTTATTGAATTGAGCGGGCGACTCGGACTTTTAGTTTTTGGCTGCAGATGTACGGCGCATGGTCGCTTAAGCAGTGGTCATAGTGCCAGCCTAGAAGTGCCTGCTCGTAACCTATATTAGTATGTACTGTGCACATAAGACAGTCACTAATCTACCGCTACAGATACAAGTTCTGGCTACATATGTACCTAATTCACCTTTTCTTAGGCGACGCCACCCACTCCCCTTCCCCCTCCCCCCCTTCTTAGTGGGCTTGTATCATGCCATGTACCTTGGCCCCGGGTCGTCTCCAATTTCAAACGTAGATACAGTACCTAGTAGGTACATATGTACATACATAGTGTGCATGCATCCTTCTGAAGCTTACCTCTTACCTCAGTTATGGAAGCAGGCAGACACGAACTTTCCACCACCTGCTCAGCTGCTTTGTCCTCGTTTCCTTGGCCCCCCCTTCCTCTTAACCTACTACTAAATCCTTCCCGACTGTCACTTGTATTATCACTTTTTCTTCTTCTGCTCATCCTTCTTTCTTCCCTCCAATATATTACCATCACCATTATTATCCCCAACCGAAACCACCGTAGATTGGGACAACTACAGCATTCAAAATGTATCGCGATATTGCTACCGCGGTTTACAAGCGGGGCGAAGCCTCGATGAACGGATACCAGATGCCAGGTTGGGCCTGGGGTGTCTTCTTCTTGGATTTCATCCTCTTCTTTCCCTTTTTCCTCGTCGTATGTCTATGCCATTTGCCCCAAAATCTAACCCAGCCAGCCAGCTACCCTTTGGTATGCAACCTACTAACACCACTTACTACTCCAGGTCAACTACTCGTTCCAGCATGTCTTCCCTACCCTGGCTATAGTCGAGGACCCGTCGCCTCCTGCGTACGAACCTGTCTCGCTCAATGACGAAACCCAGTCGCTCGCCGAAGACAACGCTCCCATTGCTGACGAGGCTGCCACGAACGGTGAGGCGCAAGTGGTCACCTCGTCTTTCCGAGGCATCTACCGTACTCTCGTCGCCGTCGGCGGTTGGCGATCTATGTTCCGTGGTATTGCTTGCTGGTTCGCTGCTTCGATGGCTACTGTTTTCCTCTATGGAATCTTTACTTCTGCCTGGGTTCCCGGTCTCATTGCCGCTCCTCTCTCCGCCGTTGTGCTAGTGCAGCTCTACACGGCTTGGACGCACATCGTCATCTCTTCCCCCAGTCCTAAGCGCTTCTGGCAGCGTCTGCCCCCCTTCAAGAAGGCTTTCCAGGCCACCGCCCTCCCCGTTGTCGTCTACTTCTTTGCTATGGAACTTAGCTCCTTCCTGCCGAAGGGTCTCGCTTACATCATGGGCATGAACCTCTGGGACTCTTCTAAGCCTGGTACTATTCCCGAATCCGACGTAAATGACATCTGGAAGGGAGTTATCGTCCTTTTGGTGTCTCTCGTCATGCACATCTTCCTAGTTATCCCGGCCCAGGTCGTCTTGACCCGAGTCCAGGCCTCGCTTCTTCCCGAAGAGGACGACACCATCGTGCCCTTCGACCGCTCGTTCCAGAGCAAGGTTGAGCCTGCGATCGTCGGCGGAAAGGGTTTTGTCTCCATGATTGATGCGTGGAAAACCTTCTCTCGTGCCTCGTGGACTCGTCTCGTTAAGTTGTACCTCAAGATATTCCTTGCCAGTGTGGCCATTTCCATCTTATGGGTAGCCGTCTTGGTTCCTGAGGTGATTGTCATCATGAACCATAGTAAGAAGATCGAATAAGCGGCGCTTCAACCCTTTCAGGAAACGATATCTTCTTTCCTACTCGAACGGGATTTGGGTAGGGATGTCTTGTGTGGTAGTCTGAATAGTTAAAAAAGCAGAACGCGGGCGAGTAGCAGTAAACCGGATTGGGTTTCTTCGAACATCCGACTGTGTTGTATAGTATAGTAAATAGAGGTCATAAATACCGGGCCGAGCAACAGGATTATGGAATGAGTCGGTTCTATGTTTACCATGGCGTGACGTATTATCATTACTTCTAGGATAGGCTCTACAGACTGAAAGCAAAAAGCAGCCTCGAGATATCAGCAAGATTACATACTTCTCAGATACACTTGAGTTGGTTCAATGTAGAATTTAAGCATTCCGCAAATAGGGGTTTGACACCTATCATCGTCGTGAATAATCCACTTTTGTCCAATGGCGCTCGTTGAATCTAAACCCGGTAGCCAAGGGGTTTCGATTCTGTCTCAAAAAGTTGATGCTGCACTTGACCTAACCTTTTACCAGAGTAGCCAAGAGACCTCAGCTTTCATGTTCTCTGTAGCTTATTCTGTAGATATACTTTGCCTAGATGTGCCAGGCCACCACTACCATCGGACGCTTGGGGTTAGCCAAACTCAAACACAACGAACTCCTAATATTGAAAGGGGTAATTCGTTAAAACTCTATAGATCTGTGTTAGGTATGTAATCCTGGTCATCTCTATCAATATATCACCTCAAAAATTCTATCTACTTAGGTAAGTAGATAAGTAGGTAGGTATCCATCTATCCCCGTCTATTCTTCTAGAGAGAATGCTCTGGTCCCTATCCCTCTAATCAATTCATCTAAACTGGCAGAAAAGGGGGCAGAGAATAAGAAAACAAAAACAAAACAAAAAGTTCAGCAACCAGAGCTCTTCATAGCTTCCCATCCGCCGGCGGCGGCGCGATGTCGGCCTCGGTGCTGGTGGGGGCGTACCCGCCGGCGGCGGCGACGTCCTCGCGCTGGAAGAGCCAGGGGTCGTCCGAGTCGACGAACTCGGGGTCAAACTCGAAGATGCGCACC
Source organism: Biscogniauxia mediterranea (assembly GCA_018398605.1). Taxonomy (NCBI): domain Eukaryota; kingdom Fungi; phylum Ascomycota; class Sordariomycetes; order Xylariales; family Xylariaceae; genus Biscogniauxia; species Biscogniauxia mediterranea. The sequence continues at coordinate 1,502,189 of JAGXTR010000001.1, forward strand.
TCGGCGTTGCGCCAGGGGTACACGCTGTCGCCTTCTCCCGGACGGCCGGTGATGCGGCGCAGGATGTCGCCGTGCGCCACGAGCACGATGTCGCGCTCGGGCCGGTCGCGCAGGTAGCGCCGCACCCAGCGCGCGCGCGCGGCCAGCGCCGCCTCCGTCGCGGCCCAGAACCCCGCCTTGCTCGTCCAGTCGGCCGCCAGCGGCGACAGGTCGAACGCCGCGAACTCGGGGTCCGCCTCCAGCGCGCCCCGCGCCGACCCCGTGTCGCACGGGAAGTCGTTGCACTCCTGCGCCTGCGGCAGCACCACCACCGCCCGCCTCGGGCCCCCGAGCCGCGCCACCGCCGGCCCCCACCCCAGGGACGTCGTCTGCAGCGTGCGCCGCAGCGGCGACGAGATGATCACCTCGGCTTCCTGCTGCAGCTGCGGGATCTGGTGCGCGAGCGAGGCGGCTTGCTTCTTGCCGAGGGGCGTGAGCGGGGCGTCAGGGACTGGGGAAGCGGTTCCGAGTTGTTAGTTCCTTGTTGGGTTTTTTTTAAAAAAAAGGGGCAGGGGGGAGGGGGAGGCATGACATACTGCTGTAGTCTAAGTCGACATTGTGCTCGGCCTGGGCATGACGGGTGAGGATGAGGCGTGAGTTGGGTGCCATGATGGAGTAGGTCAATTTTGTTCGTCAATTACTGCTTGCTAGAGAGTAAGGTGGGTGTTTTCTATGTAGGTTGTCTTTAAAGAAAAAGAAGGGATCTCTTCTATATCTTGCTCGTATGGGCAGGTATGATGTAGGTACTAAGCCTCTAACTAGGGAGGGTTTCTGTAGAGGGAATGTGAAGAGGGTGAAGTACGAGAAGAGGGAAGTAGAAAAAAGACCTCTACTTTATGGAAGACAGGTTGCCCATTCACTACTGCCACTATGCAGGATAAACAAACAGACTAGGTAGGTATAAAATTCTTGATGCCCCTTCCCCACAGCCCCGAGTGTCTCTGCATGACTCTGACGTCGTGAGCGGCAGGGAGGTCCACCACCACCGACAGCGGCCGATGCAGAAACGTGTCTGCTGCGCCACAACTCCCCCTCCGAGTACAGTACGACTAAGTGACGATGTCGGCCGACTCTCCGCCCGGGGTCGTGGGATCGTCTCTGTCCGCGTTAACGTAGGCATCACGGAGCACATATAAAATACATTAGGTTACGGGGTGAACTAAAACATCCTATAATCCAATGGGAGATGTGTAAGGTTATGGGACTATAGTCCAAGGTATGCTTTATATAAGCTTTAATGAGATAAGGTTAGCGAGGCTAATACTAAGTATAATATTTACCTACCTTACTTATTACCTAATGTCGATAAGTAGTACCGCAGTATCTAAAGGGGTTTCTCAGGTAGGAATTGTACCTACCTATATACAAGATTTACTGCGCCAATAAGTAAATACAAGGCATACATTGGAAAGTGGAGGATGTCAATGTGTACCTAGGTAGTATCAAGGTTCTCAAGTAGGTACATAGTAGTACTGCGTTGTGTGTTTCCCGAGGTCCCTAAAGATAGAGTTGAGCTAGAAGGGTTGCTGCAGCCTTAGCGCACATTGTTAGGTAACGTGGGGAGAGACAAGTGGGGCACCAACGCGCTTTGTACACCTTCTAAGATCCTTCCCTCTAGCGATCTTCTCCCAGCCCACTCATTCACCTTTAAGATACCTACTAACCTACCTTCTACCTACATACACACATCCATCCATCCATCCATTTATCTACCTATATCCCCTTACCCGCCCCTAGATATACTGTAACATGCACACATGACACCGTAACGGTGAGGCCGCGATTGAGTATATCTTTTGTAGACATTTCATTTCATCTCATTCTATTCCATTTCGTTCCGAACACGTACAAAACTTCCTCTGACTAGGAACGAGGCCAAAATAAATATCACCATCTTCTACTATTGCTGCGCTACCACACCATCAAGATGGCGGACAACAACAAACAGCACAAGTACCGGCAGGAGATCCAGCAGATGATGTACGTCTCTGGCGAGACTGGAGAGCCATCAATAGAGACTACATCCATGATAGAAGAGATTGTCCGCCAGCAGGTCATAGAGATGCTGCGGAACTGCACCGAGCTTGCCGCTCGCCGTGGCGCCCGCACCATCACAATCAACGATCTAATCTTCCAGATTCGCGATGACGCCCCCAAGGTATCGCGACTCCGCACGTTTCTATCCTGGAAGGACGTTCGGAAGAGCGCCAAGGACTCGGACGACAAGGGCGGCGATGCGGACCTCGGCGTTGGCGACGACCCTGCCGGCGCTGTTATGCCCGGCGGCCCCGCCGTCGAAGAAGCCGCCAAGAAAAACAAGAAGGCCAAGGTCAAGCTGCCTTGGGAGCCATCCTCTTTTTACAGCCAGGAGGTACCCGAGCGCGACGACGAGGAGGATGAGGAGGAGGAAGAAATGAATGTGATCACCCTCCAAAGATTGCGCAAGGCCGACGAGCGCACGAAGGCCATGACCAAGGAGGAATACGTCACCTGGTCCGAATACCGCCAGGCCTCGTTCACGTACCGCAAGGGCAAGCGATTCAGGGAGTGGGCCGGCTTCGGCATCGTCACCGACAGTAAGCCGTCGGATGATATTGTCGATATCCTCGGCTTTCTCACCTTCGAAATGGTCCAGACCCTTACCGAAGAGGCCCTCAAGATTAAGGAACAGGAGGATCTATGGAAAGAACGTGGCGGCGGCGAGAACCCCAAGAAGAGGAAACTCGCGCAGGGTCTATTCGACCCTCCCAGCGAAGGCAAGACGCCGGTCGAACCGCGGCACATACAAGAAGCCTTCCGGAGACTGCAAGCCCGGCCAAAGAAGTCGCGGGCTATGCTCAACTTTACCAAGTTACAGCCGCGGACCAACTTGAAACTATTTTAGAGTTTGGGTTTTATTTTTAAAAAATTTCCCCGGAGAGAATCATTCAATAGAATAGAGGAGTATCAATCCCTCTCCGAAACCACGGCTATCACAAACGGTTCTACCATTCCCTGCGAGCGAGCGATGTATAACGCTAGGTTAATGTAAGACCGCATTTCAAGATAGGAAAAGGCGAAGTGTTTTTGCATGCTTTCACTAGCGAGCTAAGAGCGTTATACGTTTGATACCGGCCTAATGCCAGCGATTTTTTTCATGCATAGCAACCTACGCCAAGAGAAACATGAGGGACAAACCACTCCCCTTACGTACTCCGGTCATTGGAGTTATTACCATGGTGCTGCTCATCACGTGTTAGCGGTTAGCTAATATATATTTAAGACGGAAAGGGAGAACAAAAAAAATATATGGCTTCCATAGCTAGCTAGCTGAGGATCATCTCGGGACCTGATCTGAGGAGAGTACCGTCTCGGCATCTTATAATCGATGCTGATGATAGACCAGTGGTGGTGGTGGTGGTGGTGGTAGTAGTATCACCTTTTTTTACCCAAATACACGGCGCTGATTGCCTAGCGACTCTAATTTAACGCGGGCGGAGGTTGGGACGATGGGGGGCGCTCGACCGCTACGTTTCGGTTCTACTACCGGCATCAATATGAAAGGGGTTAACATGGTATGGTCTAGGAGGGAGGGAAGGTGGGAGTAGGGGTAGACGCAACTATGCTTTTTTATAAAGGAATTAGTTAACTGTTTGTTAACGGGTTCAGCCTCTCTCTCTCTCTCAGAAACATAGTCCAAATACCTACCTACCTATCTAGCCTAACTATGTACCTACCTAGATACCCAACCTAGTTAGTAATATACCTAGGTAGATAATATGTATACCTGTTCCTTGACGGTATTTGTTTTAGATTACCTAACTAGCCAGCTGCTACAATGTCGAAACCAGAGAGGGGATCATTCCCTACCTACCTACTCTACTTCGATCTATCCTATCTGTTTTTTTATTTCCCCCCAAGGAACTGGCGTTTACACTAGGTCACGTCCTCCCTCCCTCCCTCCCTCCCTTCCTTCCTTGTAGGGCGAGAAACGTGAACTTCATATGTCATCCGCAGATGCTCGGAATGCCCCCGTTATCGCGAGTTTTCTGCGGAGAACAAAGACAATAATAATAATAAATCAAAAGGGGAAAAAAGGGGGGAGGGGGTTGAGATATCAATGTTCGAGATAATCCTCCAAGGCCCCCCGCCCTTTTTTTTTCTCCCCGAACCCCGAACCAACACCACCAACTCTCCTCTCCTCCTTTCCCGTCCTTTGCTTCTTTCTTCTCCCGAACTCTACGTATCTACATACCGACAGGCCTGCCTTCCTGCCTGCCTGTCTGTCTGTCTGTACAGCTTCGCCATATCTTTTCTAGGTCGGGGTCTGAGTTTGAGCATTTAGAGGGAAAAAATGATTTTGAATTTAGGTACATCTCGTTAAAGGAATAGGTAGGTAGGTAGGTAGGTTATCAACAATACAATACAGTCGGTTTTGCGTTTCAAAACGCAGGCTATCTCGTATTAATCAAAATATAGGTATATATACATGCGTATGTCTCTTATCTCAAAACCTTTCCGTCCAAAGGTGCTCCGGGGATAATTTGAAAATACCTAGGTAGGTAGGTAAAAAAGGAGAAAATAAACGAAAAGAAAAGCTAAGTATTACAAGTCTCCCTCGTGGATCCTGAATCCATACAACATAGCCAACGCCCCCTTCCCTCTATCGTCGTCGTCTTCGCGGTATATGTATGCATCGCTTCGTCCAGCCCATCCATTATTATGATTGTCCCACATCCATGGTCAACCATCGTCCATCATCAAGCAATTAGCCCACCTTCCCCTCCCCCTTCTCCATCCGCTTTTCCTTAACCCCTCCCCCTAAATGTACAGTTAACATGAACCGACCGACCACCGCATCTTACCCTTAAGATATGCACTGTCTCCAGATTAAAAGCGGGCCGATCTCTTTCACTCCCCCGCTCCCGTAAATGCAATACAAAGAAGCGAAAAGCATCTATCTCATATACCACCACCCTGCAGTTATAAATTCCAAGTCTGTGCTGCCTTCAGGGCGGCCTTTCCCTTGTGCTCATTGCTCTTCGTCCGGTTCTTAACCGCCCGCTCGAGCTCTCTCTCCTCCATCCTCTTGGTCATGACGCGCTGAAGACTCATAGGTAGATCAGGCTCGTCCTCGATCGCATTATCCCTGTCGTCATCATGGTTCAGTCCACCGTCTCCACCTAGGCCAAAGAGCGTGGGGCGTCTACGGCGTATGCTGCTGCCACCATCACCTCCGACGACTCCAGAGGCGGCTTGAGACGGTCTCCGGGCAAAAGAAAAGCTCCTGATCCGTCGTCCAACGCTGCTTGTCTTGCTCCTGGTCTTTTCTATACTCTGCTGCTGTTCGGTCTGGGCGGTGTCCGCGGCTGTCGCTGCCGCGAGCTCTGACTGGCGGGCTTTGATCTTCGCGACATACTCATGGAACTTGGGGCGCTCGAGCATTCCACTGCGGAATGCGTTGACGCCGACGAGCAGCTTGGCGAGGTCAACAAGTTCTTCTAAATATTCGATAATCTCCATCATTCCCGCAGAGGCGGCATTCCACGATAGGAAGTTCTGCCTTGTCATCGACTTCAATATGTGACTTTGGAGAGGGATGGCTCCGTGATGCGACCCGGGAGTGATGGGTGTCTGCACTCCACTCTGCCGGGCAGATTCAATAGCACGTTCGAGGAGGAGCTCGCGAACTCGGCTCACGTATCGCAACTGGGCTACTCGACTAGACGGTAGAAACTGAGGTAGCGGTAGACGGGTCGCTAGGGCTTCGTACACAGCGAAGAGGGTAAGAGTAATGCTCGCTGCTACGTTGCGACGGTACGGTAGGACCTCGGCGTGTAGTTCTTCGAGCACGCTACTTCCATACGCCTTACGGACGTGTAACATGTTATCCATGCGGTCGATGATCTGGAATAACACATATATCATTTCCCCATATATCATTGCTTGACCTTTGAAACTACCCTTAATTCGTGGTTCGGTCAAGCAAAATGGTAGAAAGGTCCGAGCCGCAGAGAGAGCCTGTTCAGCCTTTTCCTTGTGGCGGGAGAACTTTGCGTTGAGTGCGTGCGACTTAACGTCAATGTTGGTGGGCGAGTCTATGCCAACCGCTATGGAAGCTTCCATATTAGATATTTGTTGAATACTGGATGCCAAAGACTCAGATAGTCTATCTCTTGCGCGGACAGGGAAGAGAGTTAATTCGACAAGAAGCGCAACAGTTCCACCGATAAGAAAGCATATCATTCTTTTCAAATAAATTTCCCATGGCAGTTCACCGCCTTGGCTTTGGACGACCGTTGCTATTCCCACGTTAGGTACTTGAGATGGTATGAGGGCATGGACGAATACTTACCTAGGCCTACCACTGACATACTCACAGTGGAAATAATGCCAGTTTTGACGTATTTCGTCCCTAGATGAATGTAAGACGAAGGAATGATGCCAAGACAAAGAATGATAACTAGGGCGACTCGATTCCCTTGCCCAATCTCATAAGCAATGAAACCAACTGTGCAGCCAAACACAACTCCCATAGCTCTTAGGAAGAACCCCTGAAATGAAGTTCCTACAGAGACTTCAAACACAAGAACCAACTGTAGGGATGCCCAAGTCCCGCGAACCGAGCTATACCAGGCATTCCATGCTGGCACAAAAGCCGGCCAGGTGACAATATACGCCGCTATGGACATTTTGAGAGCGAAAGAGAGGTCATCCGAATCGGAGAAGAACTCAACCGTGTCAGCAGCTAGTCCACGTAACCACATAAACAGGCTAGCTTCTGATTTTTGAGGACCCTTGCGATGAGGGATTTTACCTTTCTCGGACAATGTAGGCTGTTTTTCGAGAACCTCGCCAGTCTCTACGTCGTTCGCACGACTGAGCAGGGTATCATGACTAGTGCTCGGATCGTCATCGTCTTGTTTCAAATGATCCTCTCTTAAACCATGACCAGTTCGAGCTTCTTTTCTGGCATTCTCAGGTAGGGCGTTCCCATCTTGCTCACCGCCAGTGGTAAGCCATTTTTGCCAACTGATTTTCGGAAGGTATAATCTTCGCCGATCATGCCTTTCTTGCCTCTTTTCAACTAGTGATCGAGATTGTTTTAACATATCCATGACTTGAGCGGCTGCTTGATGTAGGCTGATCAAGAAGGACGAAATCAAGTGAGTTTCCATCCTAGGCATTATATCACCCTGTACAAGCGTAGTTAGTTAGCCAGTATTATAGAATCAGTAGGAATCACCAGAACAAGCCCATACGCATGTTTATTCCTTTATAAGCGACTATATCGGCGAAGATACTGAACAAATATAGAGAACAGGAAAGTCCACGTACCTGTGAATCTTTGCCGTAGGCCATGGCAGCGGCATGTTCCAAAGCTCCTGCGCAATCCTGGTCGAACTGAGATAACGACTTGGCAAAGATATCTAATCTGACATCTATTTCTTGTAGAATGATCCCATCAGGGACCGGGGATCTTGAGGGTAGCTTATCTACATCGTAGCAGTAAGCTAATGCGATAGTGATGACTTGTACAGCATCCCGAATTTGGTCTTGCAATGCCTTTGCGGGGATGTGAATTTGTGATACGATATGTTCCAAGAGATCAATATCACCTGATTCTATTTCCCGTACGGGCTTGACAAGCTCTAGGTTGCGACGATATCTAGACTTTTGCCGAGCACTCTTACTCTCGTGTTGAGACTTCTCATCGTCACTATCTTCCGAGTCCGACTCACTGCTTGAGTCGGAACTAGAGCTGTCGCTATCTGTCTCTTTTTCCTCAGATGACTCGGCAGGGGAAGTTTTGTGGCCATATCCTAACAATGCATATTTGCTCTCGCAAGCATTAATAAGACAGATCGTGACTTGGACTAGACGAGTCATCAAAGTCGCGCTGATTGGCTTTAATGAGCGAGGGGGTAGAACTGCAAACACTAACTCAAAGTTGCACTCGGCCTGAGCTGCCTTACAACTGGCAAGCTTGGTTCTCAACTTCGTCTTCTTATCAGTCAAAGCTACCAGTTTGGTACGTAGCTCGGTTGCTGATGTCTTTTCGGAGCCCCCTTCGCCAAGCTCCTTGGAGTCTGACATGAACCAATTGCTGGCCTCTTGGAAGCAGGAGATGGTGTCGGATAACGTTTCGATGGTGGATTTACCTAGGAAATCACTCGAGAACTCGGGAAAGATCAAAATGTTCACCAAGATGATTACGCCGACGGCTGTCAGGATGGGATATGCTATTTGCTTGACTGCGGCAACAGAAACGGACGTGGCACTGCCAGTCAGGACGGATAGACTGATTAGGAGAAACCAAAAGACGAACATGAACAGCCTGGGAGCTGAGGAACGGAGGATGCCATGGAGAAGCAAGGCCAGAGTAAAGAAAACGGCGCGTATGCCGTAAGCAGCCTGGGCATTCGTGTCGTAAACAAGACTGGAGAGATAGAGTCCTAGAAGAGACCAGCCTAAGCCAGTGAAGCTGCCGACAACTATGAGAGAAAGGACCTCGGCCATCTTGCCAAATCGCTGTCCAGGATGACCGAAGACTGATGCCATGGCTCCCAGATATGTTGATTTGCCGTATACAGCTATCACAGCAGGTATGAGACCGATTATGATGTTAATGGTGGTACATATTGTGTTCTTCGTCATCCTCTTCCACAGGTTGTTTTTCTGTAGGTTTTGATGGGTATCGGCCAGCCATTGCCGGCAACGTTGATGAAGCCTCCGCTTCAAGCGCGTTATAGACATTTTTTTGTGCTTCTATTCCACTTCTTTCGTCTATATTTCTTTTCTTCTTTTTCGGTCGTAGGACGTCCAACGAGAAGTCCAACAAGTCCAAGTTCCAATCCAACAGCGAGTAATATGGGTTTTTTTTTTGTTTGATCAAGGCATGATTATCCAAAAACTGGTTGTTGAAAAGAAAGATGACAGGTGACTAAAGGTAAGGTAGAGGTAGTAGAGTAAAAGTAAGTGTTGCGTGTTTGCACTGAACACGAAGAAACAAGAGGTATGCCAGGTGTCTAGTAGTTGGGTAGGTAGTACTGGTAGGTAGGTAGGTAGGTTAGGTATGTATTACAGGATAGGAATAGTACTAAGGTTAAGAGCATTTAAGTTCGTTACGTCTGCCCCCGCATCTAATTGATACACGGTCGTAGCTTCTCTCACGAGACCTATACTCATATGAAAGAGTGAAAATACCAAGTAAGCCGCGTTGGGTGGATGGTACTAGTAACTGTTTTCTGTTGGTGTCTTTTTTTTTTCGTTGCAGATCTAACAACCACTAGTGAAGTCTAAAGGCGCTAGTCACCAATTAGGAAGAGTGGATTCAGTTCTGGCTACCTTGGCATTCTGCGAATGAGATCATCCCGCGATTGCTAAAACGTCCATTCCTGGTTATCGAGCTACTACTGGTGTTACACTGATCAGAGTGTGGCGCAAAGAGGAGTACATAGATGTACATTTTCTGGGGATGTGGTAGATGGGGATCTAGAAGTATATGTACTTTGTTTGGGTCGAATGTCGTCAGCTCCAATCCCCAATTCGCGGGGCAATAGGTCGGGAGCAATCAATCACCTTCAGCTGATGGCGGGGGCACAACATTCTACCTCCTATTACCTACCACCTACCTACCACCACCTCCTAACTTTAGCTGCTTTGGTGCATACATACCTAAACCTAGGTACATACATATGTATTTAGGTTGGTCTTATTAGCGAAGATCTTCTTGAGTCGCCTTCCTCTCGGCCACTTGCACCACCTAAACTAAGGTACCTTGCCTATCAACCGGACTTTGCTTTCTTCGATTGGTGTCGTCGAAACCCCGTACCACGAACTCTTCAGGCTTCGAGCCTTGTTACCTTCAAAATGCCTCCCTCTGCCACTCTCATTGTAAGCTTAAGCCCAGGACTGCCGATCTTCTATAGTCAGGTATTCATTCTAATTGGGCGAGCCGCAATTCGCTAACCCGCGGCCATCTTCTGCCACGTAGAATAGACTCAAGGTCCAGTTGAAGCTGTCGATTGCGCGGTTGCGCATGGTTCAGCAACGCGATGAGGCTATGGGAAAGACGCAGAGGAGAGCCATGGCTCAGCTCCTGGAGGTTGGCAAGGTCGACTCGGCCAGAATACGCACAGAGAACATCATTCGATCCGACATCACTAGCGAGCTCCACGAAATCCTTGAGCTATATTGCGAGCTTCTCCTAGCCCGATCCGGCTTGCTGGAGAGCCCGACCTGCGATCCTGGCTTGGAAGAAGCAGTGAAGAGTGTTATCTACGCCGCGCCAAAGACCGAGATCAAGGAGTTACAGCAGGTCCGGGCGCTGCTGGCTGAAAAGTTTGGCAAGGAATTCGTATTGGCTGCGATGGAGAACTCAGATGGCCGCGTCTCGGAGAAAGTCGTAAAGAAGCTGAGTGTAACCCCACCAAGGGAAGAATTGGTCCAGGGCTACCTCGAGGAAATCGCAAGGGCATACGGTGTCGATTGGCCTAAGAAACCGAAAGATCTAGGAGAAGCACCCAAGTTTGTGGACGACGACATCCATGGTGATGAAAAGCCGGGCGGTGATCAGGCGCAAAAGGCCGTGGGGACCGACCTACCTGCGGATAGTAAAGAGGCTCAAGAGAGGGAGGACCTGAGCCGTGCCACACCACCGCGATCTCTAGGACAGGATAGCCCGCTACATGTGAATCCACCGAGCCCGTCCACAGATAACCCGCGTCCCAAGGTCACGCTGAACTCGATGGAGCTTAGAACAAATAAGAAGATGGTTGATGCTGGTATAGCGAAGAAACCGGAAAATAAGAAGAGTGGAACAGGGGGAGGTGTACCAGATCTGGATGAATTGGCAGCACGCTTTGCTGCATTGAAACGGTAAAGTTCTGAACGACAATTTTGGGTATATGGATGGTGAGCATCAGCTCGAGCTCGGGTCCTTAAATATATCAAGATTTTTCTTTCCGGTGGGCAAAATTCCATATCCTATGACGGGAAACAGGATTATGTGATGAACAAAGTTGGAAGACACTCTGTGATTCCTTGGGTATTTGCTAGATCATATTAGGGGAGCATTCATGCCTTTTTTTTTCTACTCTAGGTTGTCTGTATCTCGTCGACTTGTAGTAGCAGAATTCAATATGTGATTGCCACAGCACAACAGGGAGAGGGTGTCTACTGACCGCCCTTGCTACTATGGGATATATTGATGTAAGAGGTAGGTAAGTTAGGTAGTTAGGTTAGGTGTCTACATAATAGTATGAGTGTGTAGTAGATCATGTATTGATCTCACAGCTCTCCCGATTTTATCAACACATCACTTTTGAGGGATGGAAAGTTGATACCGCCCCTTCCCCCTGAGTGAAGACAGATTTGCTCCTTCCCTCAGTAGTTGGTAATGGCTCCTGCCTTCTCACATACATCTATCTTTACGCGTAACTAATGGGGACCTGTCCTGGGAAAACCCCCCAAACATCTTTTTAAAAGGTCTGATTGGAATGGATGTCGCCGTCTCAAGAATTACATCTCCTAATTCCAAGCCACCTCAAAATAAGTTCATCTCAAAATGATCCTCTTCATCTTGACAACCCTGGACTGAGCGACGCCTACAATTACCTGTTCTTGAGAAATTTCTGTCTTTTTTTTCTTTTCTTTTTCAACCCGTAATCAAGTCTTCTATTTTCTATTTCTTCCCTTCTTTCCCTCCCTTTGGGAAGCATTGGTGTTTCGCAGTTACTAACCACTCTATCTATCGCCCGGTCACTTACCCTTTCCCACTTCCTAAATATATCTAAGCATACCTAGGCAACCAGTGAAAAACTTCACCGTTCCGGGCACGTCCAGCCTACATGGATCTCAAGACCTGCAGTCCGAGGTATTACAAAGCAAACGAAGGTTGACCGCCATCTTTTCCTAGGCATCTGCTGCACGATTGTGCCCCGGTTGCTCCGTTCACTCATCCAACTTGAACGCCCGGGACTGTCCATTTTCAACACCAACTGACTACTAGGCAACTGGTCCTCGATTTTTCTTTTTTCTTGTCCACTACCTACAACATAATCATTAGCAACATTGGCCTTTGATCCCAATATGGACCCCAGTCACATTTTAGAAGCCCTTGGGATTACAGGCCTGGGCAGTATGTCTTGTGACGACCTCGGTGACAGAATTAAGCAAGCTTCTTCCAAAAAGGTGCCTCGGCGTCATATTCTTGCCACGTTAATGGGTTGGCTCCACGAGAAAATCAAGGAAGATATCGTCACCCAGCAACCCTCCACGTTGCAGGATTTTGTTGATCTGTTAACCATAACTGATGCTCTAGGTATCATGCCATTTAGTGAATCCGAAATTAACCTGGCCTTCAGTGAATGGCAGGAGAGAGATGCCAAACAAAACCCTGCAAATCGACGCAGATATTTAATGGCAAGACTGGATCTCAATAAACTCCTTGAAAGAGCTAGATCAGGTTCCCAGCTGGAGAATAATCCACCCTCTTCAGGTTCCCCTGGACAAGCAGAGAGTGGAGAGTGCCTGGCTTTTTCATGCAACACAACTCCTTCTCCTTTTATGTCTGAAGCACAAGACAAAGAGTCTAATGACTACGAGCTGAAAGTTGGAAAGAAAAAGACGGGTGCCAACGTGATTCCGCTGGGAACAAGGAAGCCCTTGCGCGCAGCCACCAACCAGGAGGTTATAGATATCTGCGACGACGATGATTCTGCTCAGCAAACAGATGCCCCAGCTTCAAGTGGTTCTGACTTAGATGAGGTAAAAATTACTCGTGAAACCATCCTTCTAGATTCTACGCCAGAGAAGATGATCAAGAACTCGGAGCGACGCAAATCCTCGAAGCAACGCTATAGCCAGAAGCATCATGTGGGCAATGGCTCTAATTTCTCTATACCTCCGCCCGTCAACTACGTTTGCAATCGCTGCTCTAAACCAGGTAAGCCAGCTTTCCCTTGATTTTAAAGATTTATCACTAAGGTCTGCGGTAGGACATTGGATTCAGCTCTGCCCAACAAACATGGACCCTAGCTATGACAGACCCCCCGAGCCTTATTATCGATGTGAGCTGTGTGGTCAAGTTGGTAACCATTTTGCGACCTTATGTCCACGGAACGAAAACGAAATTTCCTTGACAAGGAAGCGTCAACGGATTGCCTCTGGATCGGAAACTTCCCTCCAGGGAGATTACTACCAACGGCGCTCTGCGAGTCCCATGGACGGATACCGCCAAGGTGGCCATGACATCTATAGACCAGATCATAGCCCCCGAGCTAGGTATGATGAGTGCACTAGACGTACTCGACGACCAGAGTACGTGCGAGAACTTTCCCCTTATTCGGCACGAGTACGCCTCACGCGGGAGCGGGAGCGGGAACGGGGACGAGACCTCAGAAAGGCTTCACCCCGTCGAATTACACATGATAATTATCGTCCACTAGGCCGTTCCTCGTCCCCCCTACGTCGTCGTCGAGACTCGAGAACCTTATCAATTAAGGTTGGAAGCCTGCGTCTGATGAGAGACTCAGATATACATCGCGATGGGGAAAGTCGTGAGGGCAGACTTGCATATGACGACGAAATTGACGTTTTTACGGAGCCTGGTCTTTCGCTTCAGGCCCCGACGAAGAAAGATGCTCTAGAACCAATTGAGAGCGTTAACAGGGATGCTAGCATGAAAGACGCATCGCCCATCATAGATGGTACGTCCGATGATATGGAGAGAGCCAAGAGAGAAGCAGATGCATTCCTTGATGCATTGGGTATGGAAATCATGGCATCGGAAAAGTCGTATGCTATGGATGACCCAATGAACACAGATGAAATCCAGAGTGCCATTGATGGATATAATATCCTTGATGGGCCCGATACTTCGATTTCTGAGAAGCCAGATGGAAGCAAAGTCCGACGCATCGAGGACCCTCAAGTTCAGGAAGAAGTCGACATTCTCTTCACGGGCCGGGACAACCACGTTGTCCATGGTAGGGCCAGCCGGAAAAGGGCTTGCGTGATGATCGATTCTCCTAAATAAACCGAGCAAGCTCTAACGGAACCTTTAACTCGGAGCTAGCTAGTTACCCTCGACTTTCCTTACACCAAATCTCATATCCAATGTCAGTTCGGGTATCTTTAGGGGCCAAGGACCGATCACTGCGCGCAAAGCAGCGTAGTGATGGGTAGAGGCCTGCAATGATACTATGGCCAAGATGAAGAACACCGCGGCATTGGGGGCCAGCACAACTATTTTTCGCATCACCCCATGACTATGATTACTTGAGGCGGATGACTGCTATTTATCATATGACGGGATTCTCGAGAGAAGGGCTGTTCATCTATGAAGCATCATCGATTAAAATACAGTTGGACCCCCTCTAATCGGTATCTACTTTAGGACATGGACGACGATCAAGCACGGAGCTTATTTCTCTTGTTTGGAATAGGCGGGTGACTGCCTATCTGGCATGGAATACCCAGCTGTGAAAACAGATATTCGACCTGATGCACATGCACCTTTGATCGGGAGAGACATTCGTTAGTGGCCGCGTGCCCCTATTTCGGAAACTTTAGGGATGAAAATCCCAAAAGTTCTCTCTCTTAGGCGTGGATTCTTCTCACTAAAACCAGCAGACCTATCTTTTCCAATGTAACGAATTTAAGGGGTGTAGGAAGGGTAGTCTTTTTGCCTAAAGAACTCCGTACGCCGTCGCCGCGAAATAGCAGTTATTCACACAACCGAGTCCGCCACTCCCGGTTCATCGTGATATTACCGAACCACTCGCATGTTCTGTAAAATGTCCATCCCCTCTTGGCAACCCCCCTTCCAGTTTCCCCTGCCAGAGTAAACTCGTATAGCTTGCTCTTCATCTATTTTTCTTGTCTCATGTTTCCGTCATCGAGTAGGCTCGGACGGTCCTCGTTCCCGCCTCTCAACGCCCAGCCCATTGAACTCTCACACGGGGGGCAAAGGGTATTCCCCTCTCCCTAATTATTCTTACTTTTCCGTCCTTCATCCCATTCTTTCTTTCCTGGGTTCTGCCGCTCACTCGAGCTTGTCGAGGTGCTCGAGACGGGTGAGGACGACCTGCTTGGAGGTCTCCTCGATTTCGCCGGCGAGGAAGACCTCGTCGAGGATGGCGTAGACCTTGTAGAAGTTGAAGACGAGGTCGAGCTCGCAGACGTTGCCAAAGAAGGCGTCGAGGACTTCGACGAAGAAGTGGATGGCCTCGAGGTAGGCTAGCTCGTTATCATTGGTGTCGACGCAGGCACAGAAGAAGAGGCCGGCGTACCGCCGGTACACAATCTTGTGGTTCCGGAACTCGACGAAGTTGGACTGGTACTTCTGGTCGCGCGGCGCGACGAGACGGTGGACCTATACCCGGGGAGAAAGGGTTAGTTTGGGGAATTAGATGTGGATGTGGGTATGGGTTGTTGGGTTGCGAAGCAGCGCTGGAGGGGGGTTTGGAAGGTAGGAAGAGGAAGGTTTCGTCGTTCGACATCTTCGTCATCGCACGCGTTGCGATTCCTCGGGGTTGGGAGGTTCTTCATTCATTGGTGCATAGTATACTACATACCTCGCCCTTGAGCCGGACCTTCTCGTCGTCGCTATAGGGGACGTACCATTTGGCGAGCCGCGTCTTGCCTCTACGAAGAAGAGTAGTGAAAAGCATCAGCATCGTTATAACTGCGCGGCGCATAACCCCCCCTTACAGTACAGTTCCCGGGAGTTGGGTGGGCGGGTAAAGACAAAAGGAGATAGACTTACTGGCGGTTCTGTATTAGTATAAAGGACAGCATCTTGTCTCTGTTATTGGCTCTACGCTGACGCCAATGCGGAATTGCCAATTGCTCTGCGCTGCGTTTTCATCGACGGTGACAAGAAGGGGGAGAGACGGGACGGCGGGATGATGATGATGATAGAAAGCAGGTGAAGTGCAAGCAACCTTGCACTAGGTAGTGTAGCTCTAGGGGTCTCGCGGCGCTAACGGATTGGAGAATGGATAGGATATGCGGGTACATCAATGCCTTTAGGTATGTACATGTATCCATACAGTACGTACTGTGTGCATATTCTAGGTGTTATTGGAACACGGTGATTCCTTACCTTCGCTGGAAGCGCAACTAGCTACATCAATACATCTTATAAAAGACCTATAAAAGATGTATATACGTCTAGTATCACGTACATTAATACATGCCAAGTACAGAGAGAGGTACATAGTTGCGCTAACCCAGGTTAAGAGGTTTGAACCGGGCACGGGCCATTTCCCTCACCTCAGACATGTCCACCAATTTCAGCATCGAATATTATTTGCGAGATCCATCCATCTATCCCATCGTTTTGACTGACCTGACTGATTTAATTGTGGTGCATCGTGTTTCTCCCTCTTCTTCTTGTTATTCATCCTCTTCTCACAGTCGTATTATAGTATCCGAGTTTAATACCCTCACTCAACGGTTGTTACCATTTGGGGAAGTAGTCAAAACGTAGAGAGATCCCCCACCCCCACCGTTGCTCTAATAAGAGAGAAACAGAGAAGAGCGCGGTTCGCGGTTCGCGATTTGGATTTGGTTGTTCCAAAGTGGTTTGGTGTTGTTGGTAGGGAACGCCAAACATTCGCCTACAGACGCTTCGCGCCAACAGAAGAAACACCAAATACCCATTGGGCTTCTGCCAAGCCTGTCGTCAAGCCTCCCTGACGCTGTTCTCTTGTCCTGGTCTTCTGTCGAAAGCTATCATCAACAGCCTCAAGGCGTAGTCCAACTTCCAGTGTCAGCTCAGTAAGTACCCCGCCAGGTAATTAGCAGTTGGCCAGTTGTATTGGCAAGGCTGCGAGGCTATGGCGAATCGAAAAGACGCAAAGCCTGCCACAACCAATGGGCAAATCCAGGAATTCCCCGAGTATCCCTTTCGTGTGCTCTCCAGCGACGGCCAAGTCTGGGACGACAGCAAGATCAACAAGCATCATGAACGCCTCCCTGACCAGGACCCGAGATGTGATGCCTGGAAAGACAAGCTCGGGAGTATGCTTGGGCGCCAACTCTTCCCGAAAGATGGTGAGTATAGATTCTATTAACCTACCTATCTACCTCGATGAACCCTTATTCTAATTAGCTCCAGAACGCATCTTCTACTTAGAAGATCTTCCTTTAAACTACCACCTTCGGGTGAAGTCTAACGGCAAAGGTACGTTAAGAATACAACCCGACCGCTTCTTCCCCTTTTTTCCCATTTCTATTTTCTTTTCTTAGTTATTCACCCGAGTACCTAAACTAAACCGTCTACAGATGGCCGCCAGGATCTGTATTTGTACGGATATCCTGGTGATAAGGGCTCGGTTGCCAAAAGCTTCAGGTCTCCTGCCGAATTCTTCCCTCATCTGCTGTGGCTGTCACGAGGAGGGGAACGAAAGAGGGAAGACTGCTCTTGTTGTCTCTGTAACCCATCTGGAAAGCCCCGGTCCATGTCAATACCTACGATATCTGATATGTCTACGCCTGGGATCCCAGCAGCAGCCATAGCCGGTCAAAGTACAGGAATGACGAATTCCCCAAAGATCTCGGCGAAGGATGTTACTCCTGCTGTGCCTCCACCTAAGCCGAAAGCAACTATTCCTGCCCCTCAAAGGGCACCTCTTCAATCCGCAACGAATCCACCCCTGGGAAATGGCCCCCCTACCCCCCTACCCATACCCCCGTCCACGACTACTGAACAACAGAATGCAGTACCAGGACCTATAGCCATGACAAGTAGTAGCTCACAGGCTGTATCACGACCACCGTCGCATATTGATACTATATTCAGAGGCGGAGAAGTGGTGTGGTACAAGAACAACTATGCCTGGCGTCTCGGCATCATTATTAACACTGATCCTACGGGTGTTCCTGTCATGAGGCCCACTCAATATACCCTTATACCCCTAGCACACAACAAATTTCCTGTCGAGTGCGTCGAAAAGCCCGAGACAGATATGCGGCCATTCCTGGCATTCAGCGTACCGCAGCTGAACCGATCAATAAGCGAGCTTAACGGCCGGCCCATGGCAGATATTGACTGGGAAAGCGTCCAATCGCAGCTGACACAAAACGATCCACAGAGGAAGGAGATGCTCGCCCTAGAAGCATCAAAGCTAGCAGCTACGTTGATCGACCATTCATATTCAACGTTCAACCCGATTGGACGTTTAAGCGTCGACACCGAAGCGTTTGGTGGCGTGTTTTTAGGAGCCGAGAAGGTTTGTATTGGCGAAGCAGTTCGCCTTCTCTTACCCCCTGAAGAGCAAAACCCGCAATGGAGCAATTCTGCGCCAGTTGTTATGGTGGTAAAGCAAATTTGCGTCAAGTCTCAGGGCGGTGAGGTGCTATATTTCTCTGGCGACGTCTGGCGGCTTCAGGAATTGAACTTTCAGCAACCCGACTCTAATCAACAACAACAATTACTATTGCCGGTTGCAATGCGGCAAGAGAAATTGTTCCGCGATGGGGTGTTGCGATCGCGTGGTCTACACGTCGACTGGATTCTGATCGCTGAACAGGTGACAAAGGAGCAACAAGCCGTACGAGGACGCTTCTATGAGACTAATAAACTAGCCCCCATCTTGAATCCGGAAACGTTCGAACACTCTCTCGCACAGGGTGCAGTTGCGGATCTCCAATCTCTTCTCAACAACCGGGGCGACTCTAACGGACCATACGTAGGCCGAAGAGCAGACCGGGCCGCAACCGTTGCAGGAGCGATTCCGGACGCTTTTCTCGCATCTGTTGCGAGCGCCTCATGATGAATGCCTATCTATAGTCTAGTCTGTGCTCAATTCTGCACTCATACCTTTGCGACTTGTTTATTTCCCCCTCGGTGGGAAATATTCGTCCTAAGGTACCGGAATCTTTCCAAAGCAGCAGAATCATACAAGGAAACATCCTGTACCCTACAAATAGGGGTCCACCGCTGTGGAGTCTCTTTCATGTTCGTATATATGCGCATCAAAGTGAGAGTACAGTATAGGCCGTACCTCACGTCAGACCCTCACCAAGCGATGATTTCGCCTTGTAACAAGAGGGAAACCATGTTCTTCTTGAACATAAACTAGATTGCAAGGGACTTGGTATAGAAAACTACAGCCTCGATACCACGGCGGTTGAATCTTTTTTTTTCTGCCTATATCCCTTGGTCGTCGGAAATTCCGTGCCAAGAAGGGGGTAGATGTAGGTCCAGTCACGAATTTCGGAGTTACAACCACACTGTCACGCCTGTACGAAGGGAAAATCAAACATCTATATAGAAACCAGAATAGAACTGGGTCATTAGTTTTGATACTCTTGCCTAATCTAATATTATTCTGAGTTCACAACTGATGATATTCATTCTTATGGGTTCCTCTCCACCTCTACGCGCGACGTTATTGCCTTGGGGTAATTAGGAATTCGTATGGCTGAATTCCATGATTACTTAATATAGATGTGTTGTATTAAGCCAGAGTTGCTAAACCAGGCTCTTGGATCCTGGATGTCTTAGAACCATGCCCTCGTGATATGTAGTGTGACGGACCGGCTAATGCATACACGGCAGAGACACCACCACCACCACCACCAACGGGCCGTCCATGGGACGACACTGTGCAGGAAAATAGTTACATAGCGCGCATATGTACAGAGGGTAGTGCATATATACCTACATGTTCGTTTTGTATCTACAGACTTTTTTCTTTTCTTTTTCCTTCTTCCCTGCATGTCTTGGAGACCTCACTTTAGCAGTTAGTCAGTCAGTCAGTCAGTCAGTCACCTGGCTCACGTAGCCAATCACTACTACTACTAACTACCTCGTATATGCCATGCCATGCCATGCCGTGCCGTCTGGGGAACGACGCCCCTTCAGCCAGCGGCTTGAGGTAAAAGTGATGTTTATTTACTAGGTACCTAGGTAGGCAGTTAGCTAACTCCGGCGTCCCCCCCCCCCCCCAAGGTAAAGTTTGTGGGTCATTTGACAACCTGCATTGATGGTTCTGATAACGGCGTTCCCGCGAAGATGGGGTGGGGGGAGGAGGAGAAAAAGGAAATAAAAAAGCAAAAGGAATTAAGCCACGGTGACACCCAACACGGACGTATACATGAGCTGCATAGGTAGGTAGGTAGGGAGATAGGTACATACGTTGAGGCTGAGAAGAGGGTGGGAGGGGGAATGAGGGGGGACGGTAAAGTTGATACGTCTTTTGCCTACAACACCCCCGGGGAGGGGAGCTATCTATCTGTACAGTAGTACTAGTATGATGTGATTCAAACACCCTGACCAAGGCTTATCTTGTTTTCCCTCCCTACCTACATAGGTGCCTTATCTCCGGTACATTCTCTGTTGTGTGTAGGTATGTGTGTGTGCATGTCTCGGCCCCTCGCGTATGCCAAAATGTACCTACGCGTGGGGGACGATACATAATATACTGTAGAGTAGGGTAAAAAAAAAAAAAGGGGGGGGGGGGGGAGGGGAGACAACGTATTGATAGAGGGGATGTGTGTGGGGGGGTTTTTTTAAAAAAAGAAAAAAAGGAAAAAGAAAAAAGAGAAGTTACCTAGGTACTTAGGGTTATAGAACGGAAGTGCAAGTTAAACAAACATATACCTACCTACCTACCTAGTAGGTAGGTGTATAATGCCAATACCACATCATGGCGAGATAGTAAAAGCCCCCTACCTAACCTAACCTACCTACCTAACTACTAAGTTATGTAACCTAGATACCTACCTAGTGGGAGGAGCCGGAGCCGGCCAGCCCTTCACAGAAAGCGAAGGGGAGTGTGCTACCTGTTACTCACTTACTTACCTACCTATGTACCTACCTACCTAGCTGGCTATCACTAGTTCCTCCTCCTCCCGTTAATAGCCAAAAGATAGGTAGGTAGGTAGGTAGGTACGATAAACGCCGCATGGGAAAAATGGGATCGAGGCAAACAAGACAAGACAAGCGCCTATCGCATCCGCTGCCGAGGAAGCAAGGCCCTGTCGTCCCCGCGCGGGCCGGTGCGAGCGCGAGCGTCTAATTTTTTAAATCTTTTTTTCCTTTTATATCCTCTGCCTGCCTCTCTGTCTTTGTGTGTGTGTGTGTGTGTGTGTATGTGTGGGTGGATATGGGTATACGTACCTAGGTACCGTGTCCGTCACGCGAACGCCTCATGCGTCCCGTCCTGCATAACCCACTCCACAACCAAAACCAACAAACCATAACCATCCCTTCTCTTATCTTCTGTTCTTCCGATATAGGTATGTGCCTATATAGGTAGGTACGTATATAGGTTGGTAGGTAGATAGGTAGATAGGTAGGGAGGGAGGTGTATATGCGTGCTGGTGATGGTGGTGGTGGTGGTGGTGGTGGTGGTCAGATAATCTATAACCCCTTCCCCCCTTTTCCTGGTTGGTGTTCGTGGTATCTATATTCTCTTCTCGTCCGCCGCCTCGTCTGCTATAGGAATGGGATCGGGATTGGGTTCGGGGTAGAGCATAGCGAGCGATGGCCGGTTTTTTTCTCTTCTTTTTTTTTCTTCTTCTTCTTTTTCCTTTTTATTTTATTTTATTTTCTTATTTGCCTTGGTGTGATGGCGGAATTGTGTTTAGGTAGGTAGGTAGGTCAAGTTGCAGCGGTTGTTAGATGGGGGAGAAAGGAAAAGGGGCAGGGGTGGAGGAGTTGGGGTTGATGAGTCTAGGCTAGGTAGGTCTGCTCTTTTATGGGTTATTCTGTCGATAACATGTTTTATTGATCTAGCTTAGGCGTTTTTTCTTGATGAGGCCTGTGTACCAAAGAGGGGGGGCGCTGTGCTGGTATCGCCGACGATGTATACATATGTAGTAGTGAGAGAACAAGGGGATATAGTATTAAAAAGGGTAGTAAGGGATAAAAAAATTTTGAAGGGGAGGGGATTGTAGTTCGGCTTCAAGCCACCTGGGTGAAATGCTATGGAGTCGAAATTGATATACCTAGTAGCATATATATATATATATATATAGATAGATAGATAGATACCTAGTCAACACGGAAATATAACGACCAATAGGCGAGAGTATATAGACCGGCTACGTGTGTGTTAAACTTTGCATGTCGTCGACCTCGGGGCAGATTCCTTGACTCGGAAGAGGATGAACTAGAACGTGTACCCTACAATTACGTTGAAAATAGAAAACTGAAAAAGCACGGCCCAGCCATCAGAGAGTTTGCTTTGAGGTCGGCGAGACCTCTCCGTCTGCATGCCTTATCTTCTGCTTTTTCGGCGGTGAGCGCGAGGTGAAGGGGTTCATGTTAATTGTTTTTATTCTTCTAGGCTTGGCCTAAGATGTGTCTTATTTGTCTGAGCGACCTTCAAGGTTTGAGCCTATAACTCCTGACTTCGTGAACGGACATGGCGTGACGGCTTTACTTTGAGGTGGATAGGAAGAATGCAAGCCTCGAGGCATGGAGGACGGAAAGGGAAGGGAAAGCATTTAAGGTACCTAGTGACCTCGCTAGATAGAGGTTGGATTCCCAACCTAAGTCCTATCAGCTGAGAATCGGTGTATTGGTTCACCTTATCATCGGAATGTAACATCGTTGGACAGTGTGATGACATTGAGGTTGGCCTCGGCTATGTTCCCAATGCATCGCTCCTTATGCTGGCAGCTTATAATTTAAAGTCGAATAGGGCATAGAGGTATAGCGCAGGAAATATCTCATATGATGTCTCATTCATGTCTTGCTCGCTTCGAGACTCTCCTAGGAGGTGACAAACCGCGTTATCATGATTTGCTAGTGTCTAGACGTAGCAGCGTTACACTGATCCAGCCTCATAGGTAGACAAGCTCCGTCACACGCGAACTTATCTTGTATGCGTTATTAATATATCATGCGTCTGTCTCGGGAGTCACGAGAGTGCCACGTGGGTGGGCAACTCTCCTTTTATGGCTCGGAATAGGGGGCCGAAAGGCGGCATCTTGGATCATGCTGGCTGTTGCCGGCCAACATTAGAGTCAATGGAAAACTGCTAAGGACGTACTGGAGGGACTATATTGTCGCAACTATAAAGCAGGCCTTTATATGTCAAACCTGGTTTTTATAACCAATATTTAGAAGCTGCAGGCTGAGGGTAAGGGTATTGAGAAAAGAGGAATGACTACTACCACCAGTAGAACTTTCACGATATGTCCCGGTATGTTCACGAAGTAATCCAACTGGCAGGAACAAAACACGGCAGTGTTACTACCTTGATCAGAATATAGATTTTGCAATATCGATCGAGTGGCTTTGATGTAGACCCTGACCCTGATGGCACATCTAGTAAGATCAAACATGGTATTCTCACCAGTATTCCTCGTTGGTTCCTCGGTTTGGCACTCGAACGGCAATTACGGCAACTTATTCTTTATCCCCAATATGATTAACAAGAGGCGCGCGGCCACACCGTTTTCGCTATATAGTCTCGAGCGTTTCGGCCCTAATTGGCGGTATCATACGATACATCCGGAGAAACGTTGGCATAGGAAATTGGCAGGAATGGCTGGCACGATGCTACATCCAAGAAGTCGAGAATAAGATATGTGAGACTAGGGGGGTTTTTACAGCCTCTTCACTCATATGTACAAGCACGTGTATGAGGCTGCGCCGCGGCATCGATAGACCTTGCGGGAGATAAAGTTGCTGGCTATCTATCAAGGGTTTCCTGGAGGGCAGCTCAGTTTTATAGTGTCCGGTAATAGAAGCCTTTCTGTCTCTTCTATGATAGTAGCGCAGTTGAAGAAGGACCGATTTACTTTCGTCTGCGAGTTTAACATACGCCTAAAAGGCTTTCTGATTGTGAATACTAGAACTCGACCACGCGAACTGAGGCATAAAAGGCACATGTCAAACATCTAGGTTGGTTAGATAGTCGTTCCAGAATCGTCAGACAAAAAAAAAACCGAAGGCAAAATCCTACAATATCAGGAACTGTGATATAACCTGGCTAAGTCCTGCGTATTATAGGCCATGGGTTATATGCTATAAGCCCTTGCTACGGCCTAAAGCTCGAGCGCCTTCATTTCACCAAAACCGGGAAACCACACTGATGGATGCCTTCCCCGGAGTGACCAACGTCAGCTTTCCCCTCCGCGACGCCTCTTCCGGTTAAGGATCTCTCATCGCCAAGCGAGCGTGTCGGCTCCTCGCCGGAGCCCGAAGGTCTCGTTGTACACTATTAGATACCCCTAGCGGACGCCGTGGGCATCGAGGGTATGGAGGGCAGAGGAAGGGAAAAGACGAACGAGATACCTAGCCGCTGCAGAAATCCCCATCGTGTTGCCTCGAACAATCACAACTCGAACACCTGCGCGACCCCCGTTCGGAGTTCCATCTGTGTTAACGCCGATGGGGGTTTCTTTGTAATCCAAGGCATGTGTATGCCGGGCGAAGACGTCGCTAGGCCGCAAGCAGAGCGAATAACGTGGTATAAACCCATCACGTACCCAAAGATGTGACGAGCAGTAGGAGGTTCCACCACCTCGCCTTATCCCGTAGTAGTACGGAGTAGAAACCTTGGTTACATTACCTAACCTGGGTTATAGGTAACTTCTGGGCTGCCCGTCCGGGTTCCGCGGGGCCCTAACACCAAAAAAAAAGGGTTCATAAATCGAATGACTATTCTTTTTGGGGGATGCAATGTAGGTTGGTTAGGTAGGGGGAGAGGGGGAAGGGGGGAGGATCTTTTCCGGATTCAAAAGGAAAAGAAATCATAGGGAAAGGAAGAAAAAGAGGGAGCCGGGACTTCATCCTTTCGACACCGAGAGCCCGGTCGGCAGTTCTCTCTCTACCAATATTTTAAGTCAGGCGGGCCGCGGGTTGACACAATTTCCCACATGGCCCCCCTCCTCTCTTCCTCCTCTCTCCCCCTCCACCCTCCCCGTATCCATGTCAGTTTGGTGCGCGGGTCAGATATCCGGTATAGTGATATGATCCGTATCACCGCGTTTTCCTGTCCCACGCACATGAACGGGTATAGGGACGTCGAGTCATAGAGCGGGGCTCGTACGATAGGAACACGATTCGTGCGAAGATGCACGTACTTCTCTCTTTCTCCGTATAGAGTAGGTAGGTAGGTATAGGGATCACCTTTTACAAACAACGAAGCAAGTTAGTGTGTAGGTAGAGCGGATAGAGAGGTGAGTGGTATAGTTGGGGCCATATATATAGGAGGCCGAAGCTGTACCTAGATGGTCTTGACTGATAACTGACTAGTCAGTCGATTTGTCTGTCTGGGTTTGAAGCGGTTTTTGATTACCGAGTCTACCTACCTACCTACCTACCACTCTATACTAGTCGTACATAGGTATGTGTGTGTGTGTACAGTAATAGTGGCATGTACACACTCACTAAGCAGAGTATACCTACCTAGGTAGTAGTGTACACTAGGGTGTGCTTCCGTTTGGGCTAGGTAGGCCAGCGTTACGTATTCGGTGATAATCTCCGGCCCCAGTCAATTTCAAAAAGTACACAAATCCAGTTTGATGTCCGCTGTCCTACCTAGTTCCTAGTATAGGTAGTGACTATGTACCTACTAGAAGTACATGTCAAGCTGTCGATAGCCGAGATATGACCAAAAAAAATCAAGTTAGCAAGAAGAGATCGGTGCGAGGGACTGGACTGGGGAAGATTGTAGATATCGACACTTAGTTCCGCGTTTATGAGTTCAACTTTCCAGGAAGCTGGCCTGATCTCACGATTCATGTACTAGTATACCCAAGCACCGACTCTTAGTGTGGTATGTCGGGTGTCTTGTGTGCTCAGCTCTTCTATTAGGTATGCTGTAACTACCTACATACGTATTATACTTTTGCATTTTGTGCATCCATTCTGCATAGGTAGCCGTTGGGAGGATAGTAAGGGTACCTAACCCCTTATACATATACCCAGCGTAGGATCATACTAGTGTATATACAGGGGGGAGGGTTTATAGTGTACCTACCTAGGTGGTGGAGGGAGGTCCCGTTGCTTGGTACCGGCGATCTGAACTAGTATTGAAATCGAATTTTGCCCGAATTTCCAGACGAGATGAAGATAATTTGCTGGTGACCGGGTGCGCATAGGGGGCCGCGCTGGAGCGAACCAAGTTTAGACAAGGTGCGGAATGGGAACCTCAGGTCTAAGCTCTTTAGGACGCGCTACGTACATGCACGCATTTTAAAATAGATGGTCCATCCCGAGCTGGGACTGTATAGCGGTCCCTACCGCTAGTCCATGATCGGGGAAGGCTGGCGAGATGTGGGCCAAGGCTCCTCGATCTCGCCAAGCTCGCATGGTCTGCCTTTGGACGGACTCTTGGACGGACTCTTGGACGTAGGTAGGTAGTCATAATGTAGAAATCGGAATACCTACCTCTTCTAGTGTAGACGTAAATACTCGATGCGCCACATGTGAGTTGTCTCCCACGGCGTAACCTGTAATATGTCTGTAGCGTGCTGTTAGGTATTCCGTCATTAGGATGAATGTTGCCCCTGGCGAATCATTAAGTTGTTTAGAGACGCTAGGTATTTGCACAACCCATGGCAACACTTCGTCAGAAGCCTAGCATCTAACCTGCACGACCTACCTAGTTGCATAGGCGGAGCGGTGGGGGTATGGAGACTGAATAGTAGTGTACCTACTTACACCAGGCTACCTATGAAGTTGTTGTTGTTTTTTTTGAAGTCATTTATAATCACATGACAGTTGTCGATAGTTGGTAATACATGATTTATAGATTGCGGTGCAACAAGCAGCCGCAAACCCTACCTAGCTTTAAGACAATGTTGCTTGGTAAAGCCTTGTCCGGTAAGCTGGGACGTCCTTGAGATCCGAAAAGCGGTGTAGATAGACGAGAAGTCGTTCAAACAACGAATCGTGGCGCGTTCCGTCTAGCTGGGTCCTCTTTCAGAGAGGGAAGGGGGGAAGGGGGGGGGGGGGAGGGGGGCACATGCGTGTATCAGATGGGAGGGGGGCCGTGTGTAAGAAGGAAAGAAAAAGAAAAAGGAAAAAAGAGAAATACTATATTGGTTGGAAACAATTGGTCTAAGTTACGTACGAGTCCTAAAGTCGCAAACCTCCTTATAGGTACCTAATAGGGTAAGCCGTCTGACTAGGTTGCTAAGGTTAGGTACTACCACAATACAGACTAGATGCGTGATGAATGGTGTGATGTGGTTTGGTTTCGCTGCAAAACGAACAAGGGAAAAAAAACCCCCCCAAAAAACTCGGCAAGTACAGAAGGGCAAGGATCTTACGTTCCAATGCGCTGGGAGAGTGTCTCTGTCTAAAGAGAAGAAGAAGAAAAAGAAACTGTAATAAAAAGGAACAGAAAAAGAAAAAGAATACATAGGTACATTAGTACCTAACCTAAAGCTCTGTTCAGGTCAGTTGGCCCATATTTAGCGGCCCGTGGTCCCAGTTTGCTGGAATTTGAAATCGGTCTACACTATATGTACCTAGTTGTACACTAACACTAATAAACCTCAGCGGATAACATCCGTGATGGAACTTCATGCAATGATGAAAATCTATGGTGCCATGTATATATGTATGTGTTAAAGATGAATGGTTCAATGTACTTAGGTTACATGGTAGATAGTAAGCAGGTCTAAAACCCCTTCCTTCTACATTTCAGTGCGTGTTAGTACCGATGTGGCATATGACAACTAACAAACCACGAGGTTATTAATGTCGACTGACAGATATATAGATAGATAAGTGGACTTGTAATTCCTTCGCTGGACACGGGGGGTTTTTTTTAAATGAGAAATTTGCCCTTCTTTACATGCATGGTCGTAGAATGAATGAATTGGTGCCCTCGAGCTCGGTAAGTATCCCCGTCGTGTGATAGGAACAGCTAGGTAAATGTCACGATGCGTTAAACGGTCACATTTGAGCGGGGCGTTGGAGCGCTGTCGACAGATAGGCGACGATTTGCAACGAGGAAACCATCCGGCGGAGACGGCGATGCAGGTCTTGCATGAGGAGGAATGTAGTCACGTCGGACATTCCCAGTGCCGTTTTATAACGTATCATATCTGTACTGGTTCTCCATCCCGCTCCCTCTCTCAGTCGATCTTTTTGGAGACAGGTTGGTACATAGCGTACATGACGAAAGCCAGCAGCATGTGGCCAAGACAATAAATAAGACCTTGTCAGCTTGCCTTTCTCGTGCCGATCCGGCCCCGTCTCTCTTGATTTGCTAAGTTGGCAAAGAGAAGACTACATACATACCAGACTACCTGCTATCTACCTAACACTAGCCGTAGGTATAGTTATACTATATGCACACAAGCATGCGGTCGGAACGGATATTGATCAGTGTTAAAGGTAGCCAGACAATCATTGTCTGTCAGATGAGTAAGTAGGTAGAGTCGCAAATGAGACGGCTTGAACCACCAGTCAATAAATATATTTATATCTAATTAGCAGTGTTAGCCGGCATATGTACTTCTACCTAGGCATGCATTATGTTCAGTTAATTCCATGGCAGTCTGTATTTATCCTTCATCTGCAACACGTAATCAAGTAAACTAACTTTAGATACCTACCTACCTATACATATATAAGTAAATACATAATACATACTCACATGCCTGCATAACTGGAAATACAGCTAAAGGGAGAAAAAGAGAGGGGGAAGCGTTGTGCATGGCTGCTTGTCTCGTAAGGGAAAAAAAAAAGTATGAAGACTACGTAATAAAAGGGACGATATGGTCGCATAATGGGCCTATAGGCCAAAATAGTTTCAATGTCAGTCACTATCGGCCGGTTTTCTTAGGTCGTATGGATGGGAGAGACATCACTGGTCCCCATACATACTATTATATATTGACCCGATTGATATCTACTTCAAAGTTGCTTCCACAGCAACTATATACTTGCCGAAACTTAGATACATTAAGGTTAAGTAGGTAGATAACTAACCTATCTTTGATTATTAAGGTTTGTGGAGAAAAGAGAAAGGATAGAGAAGATTTAAAATATGAAAGAAAAAGATCAGTTGGAAACTTTGCTAATGTATGTAATTTTTCCGGAAGTGCGGGGAGTTACGTGGTATTTGCAGCGTCCTGACTCGCGATTAGGTACATGTACATAACTTGGCTAAGTATAAATTCTAAACAATACATGCACTACGACTGGGTACAACTCCAAATTTGAAGGGTTACCGAGAGCAGGCGTGGCAGTCAGATCCTTATTATTTCCGTAATGGTAACACGCCACTGGGAACCTACTGTCCAACCGACCGGTATGCTAGTGTAGGTAGGATAGGACGTTTTCTGCAGAGAATCATGGATTATTCATGTAGCAGCGTCGTAGAGCATGTCTTAGTATCCCCCCACTAACCACTGTCGGTACGAAAAATAAATCAAGTGAGTACTCGTTAGCAGAGCACTAGTGGTGATGCCACTGCCATGTTGCACATTTACCGTTGTCTTGCCCAAATGGGCTAAATTCCTGTATATTTTACTGTCGTGGTCGTGGTGTGGTGTATACATAGTGTACAGTACGTGCCGGACCCTGGGGATCAGAGTACCGAACAGCCGGAAGCGCTTATCAGGGAGTACCTAAGCCAGAATCGGACAAAGGTTTCTCTAGCAGCACAACACTATGCAGAGCAACTTTGCGCCCGGGAAACGGTAAGATGGCAGTGGTAAGAGACTACCCAACCGAATTCCCAGGAGCCGGGCCCTGTCACCATTAAGAGTGGGAGAGAGACACGAAAAGTTAAAAGAAAAGAGGCGAGAACCAAAAGAAAAAGAAGCAAAAAAAAAAAAAAAAGACATACCCCTTGCCGTGGGACATACCGAGATGATTATTTTGTCGTCAGGTGGATCCAACATGCCGCCAAGGAAGACGTATCCACACGGGCGGAGCAAAGTTGCTGTTTGCTGGGTTCCTTAAGTCGTTTACCTCTCTGCTCCTTCCACCCGCTGGCAACTTCTAGTGTACACTATGGTAAGTACCAGCGAAGAGCACATTAGTATGTACTTGGATGTATGCAGGTAGGTAGTATGTATCTATGGCAGGTACCTACCTACAGCTGCTGCTGCTACAGCTTGCTAGTCCAATCATCCAATCATCCAATCATCCAATCATTCAATCCTCACCTTAGGGGTGACCTAGCGTCGGTACAAACCATTGCAACCTGCCATCAATGTATTCCATCATCCCACTCAATCCTTCTCTAATCATCTCTCTTAAACCCGATCTCTCTTAAAAAACTATCTCTCTTCCCGGAACCATCTTATCTCTTCCCCATCAAACCCACTAACTCTGACAGCAAACATATAACATACTGTTCCCGGGTTTCTTCAATTCTTTCTAATTCCACTATGGTTGCTTAGACTTGGCAATTACAGGCCAGAGGGGACATAATTTTGTCTTTCTTTCTTTCCCACTTGTTCTTCCTTCCTGGCATTTATGTGATACCCAGTGCAGGTAGGAGGGCCGTTCCGTCTTAGCGACATTAGACAAAAGAAGAGAAAACACGAAAAGGAAAAAAAAAAGGACAAGAAAAAAGAGACAAACCAGTTGGCTTTGTCTCGAAACTACCTACCTACCTACCTACCTACCTAGCTTGGATGTGGTTTTCCTCTGTATTAGGGCATTGAGGGTGCATTCTGTCGATATAGCAACTCGCCGCCAATTATCAAACATCACGTACTGCACGAAAGACCCCTCGTTCAGGTGTAATCGCGCGCGGCATTGTCATCGGGTTAGGAAAACCGGCCACGCTACGTCATTGGATATCAAAAGTGCGTAGGACCCCATAAGAGACCCGGACGACCACGAACCTTCGAAACCATGAGTTCACCGGCTGCTGCGCCCGCCGACGGCAAGGGGAAGAAGGGCATGGGAAGAGTCTTATATCGTGTGAGGACGGTCTTTCGGAAGGATCGTTCTAAGAAGAGTGCCGGTACGGCGGCTGAGGCAGGGGAACCGGCAGCGGAAGCCCCATTGATAAGGTAAATTGTCGTCTTTGGCACTGCATCGAATATTACTAACAAGCTTAAAGCCCGATACCTGCTGCTACTCCTGCTGCTACTGCTGCTACTGCTGCTACTACTACTGCTACTCCTGCTGCCACTGCTACTACAGTGGTAAGAAGGGGGCCTGAGTATAATGGAGCCACCAGGATCCCCAGGATACAGATACACGAGGAACGGGCGAAGAAGCTAGGCACTAGGTTTGGCTTGGAGATCAAACCCAACGAATGGCATACGACCGATGGTGATGTGTTGCGAGTTGATAAGGCGGTTCGCATGCGGATCCACCGCGAGTGTCACCGGTGTCACGCCCAGTTCGGGGCAAACAACCAATGCCCCAAGTGCCAGCACACTCGTTGCAAGCAGTGTACTCGATACCCTGTGAAGCGTGATGAAGCCGGGAGACAGGCCAACCGGGAGAGGAGAGAGGCTCTCATCCAGAAACACAAGGAATTGGCTCCCATCATCCCCAGCTACGACTACTCACCCCAGAAGATCGTCTTGAAGCGCCCCGGCAAGACTGGTGGCCAGGATTTGGTATTCAAGGGCCGACCCCGAATGCGTGTCCGGAGAACCTGTCACGTGTGTAGTAACCTGATCACTTCGGGCTCCAAGCAGGCGAGGACGTGCGACAACTGTGGCCATAGGCGCTGTGACGATTGCCCCAGAAACCCGTAAGTTCTATCGGCCGGACGGTGTGACACGCTGCTGTATCTTTTACTGACTCTAATTGTAGGGATGCGAGGGCCAAGTATCCGTATGGATATCCTAATGATGAGCCGGGTCAGAAATTCAAGGGCGTCTATAGTTGTCACGAGTGTCGCAAGAAATTCCCGCCGAACGTGGACGACGGGGTCAAATGCCCGAACTGCTCACACAAGAAGTGTACCCAATGTCCGCGAGTGAAACCAAGAAAGGTCGAACCAGAACCCGACCCCGACGTTCTAGAAAACTTGCGAGCCCGCATGGCAGAGCTGAAGACGAGCGACAGCTAAAAAATTCGAGTACTTTCACTTGAATCTTGATCGGTCTTAGGATAGGATGATATTAAAAAAGGGGTTCCAAATATCATGCTGCTAGATCCCTTAGGCAGGCCAACCGCCTCGGTTTTAAGAGAGAGCATTGCATCAAATCACGACCGCGAGATCTGTCTAGACCTACTTACACTACATACAGTTCGTGTTTTGAACATTCTGTACCTACTACGTCTCGGATGACGACAGCGCCTTTTTTCTTCTTCTTCATTATTACTGTCCTTTTGCTCTCTTGCAATATGCTATACGACGACACGATCGGCACTACACCACACTTCAATGCACATTTACTTGTCATATTCTCTCGGTGCCTCTAGCGTTCTCTTCTTTGATTATTTCCGTAGCGGGCGCTTGGTCAACGTATCTTTGCGTCTTCTCTCGACAGGTTGGACGGGATGGGGGAATCAGCCGGCGTAGCGGGAGTAGGCGATGGACAGTGTCAAGATGTATCAACGAGCGGGAAACCTTACCTCACTACCTAACTTACCTACCTACTTATCTACATACAGACATACCTTACCTATCAACTACGCATGACGTGTACCTACATCTTGAATAACTACGGAGCTTGTCAGAGCCCGCTGCATGCCTTACACCTACTTCATTCACCCTTGGTGCTGGAACAGTGAAATCTGATGACATCGATGATGCGCAAGACCTCCCTCCCCATTACTACGCCTCGTCGTCCAGGGTTCTACCCACCCAGGGTATCACGGCAGCCTCTTGCATTTGAGTAATCCAAACTGGTGGCAATGGCTGACCCTCCGCACTGCATATCGTGCGTACTACTCGCACACAAACCACCCCCGCTCTGAATCGCGAAGGTCGTATTGTCCAGTAACAGCGCAACTACTCTCCCCACTGCTCTTTTTTAACCTAGCAGGGTCACTCTAGGTTGCACCGCAGGACGCTCGATATCACTCGCATATGATGATCCCGCCGACGGTGCCAACCCAACCCGTCAAGCTGACTTGACTTATGCGTGTATCCGACCGGCTGGGTTATGTCTGTCTGCTGTGTAGAAACTCGAAGCCTTCCATCGCTTTTCGTCCTCTTCTTCCTTTCTGGCTTACCACATGGCGCCACTCGCTATTCCCTGGGGTTGTGACGCCACGTCAAGGGAACCCAGCCAAGGTCAATTTCCACTTCCAGAATGGTCTGCATGCGCGTGTCTGGTAATTGGGAAGGGCAGCTGGCTTTCCGCGGGTGCAGCTTGATACCTACCTATCTCGGTCTATGTTGTGGAAGAGAAATACAGGAACTGCTCTCCTGACCCAACGGGGTGGTTTCTGACCCCCCCTTTTCCTCCTTCCTTCCCGCTCACTCTGACCACCCCAATATCGCGTGCTGACTTTACCTGATTGCTCGCATACGTACCGCCCTCCATACTCACTGCTACCTTATCTACCTATGTATGTATTTCAATGCAGTTTAGAGCGGCAAAATGGAAACGCATCTTGGTGGATCCCTCATGATGATAAGTCCGAGCCAACCCCCCCCCAATGGGCGGTCGGTCGGGTCGGCCACTGCAGCTGCGTCTCGCATTTCCCACTATACCACGTACTGTATATAATAGTCAATAAAAGTAAAACGATCTGTCGTTCGGGGAGGGCGGGTGAGAAGGCGGAGGAACTCTCATAGTAATGATGAATCTATCTCTTCGAATGTATTTGTCGTATGATCATTATTTTTTTTTCTCTCCCTTCGCCTTGGCTCTGGGTCCCCCCGGGGAATACGGACTTGCCAACTTAGCCCAGTCACTAGGTAGCCAGCTACATGTGCCTTCGTCGAACTCGCGGACAGGCAGTAGAACTCCATCCACGTACATATATATGTGCATATATACCTGGTATATATGTATAGGTAGGGATACTTATACGTATTACCTGCCTTCACTTAGGTACTCATCTGTCGGTACATATCTGTAACAACTCTCGAGTCTTACCGCCTCTCTTTCCTAGCTCCCAAACTGCCGGTTCCGTGGAGTAAAAAAAAAAAAAAAAAAGGGGGGGGGGGAGGGGTGAGGGGAGAAATCTCTAGCCATTAGAAGGATGGGACGGGATAATGGACTTACTTTTGCGCTGGCGGTTGCTCTCTATGTATGCAGAACGCATCGACTAGTATGCGAGCCAACCAGAGGCTCGGGAGGAGAGTACCTACATTGTCCATGGTACAACGCATACATTGCGTCTAGAAATAGCCCAAGGTCACATACAATACACACACACGTACATACACACATACATATGTACATATAGAGACAGACAGACATACCATAATAACTCGGCCTACATGCTTTCGATAATAGGTAGGTGTACCACTTACCTAACGGTCCTACCCCCGACTTGGCCAAGCTGTCCTGCCGACGTAATCCCACACGACAGACGACTCTGCAACGTGATTATCAACCCACAGCAGTGGGAAAACCCGGGAGGCCGGCATGGTCGAGTGGTCTTCGGGGTTTAATTTGCGCGTAGTGTGCCATGTGTCTAACTCAGATCTCTCTCCTCCCCCCCTCTATGCCGGCCACAACATAATAGTATAATACTACATAACCCATGTACCTTCCCGTGTTTCCGTCTTCTTCCCTCACTCCCCTCCCCCAATGGTGTTTGTATAGCTATCGGTTGTCAGATATGTGGTATAGCTGATGGGCTCTCAAGTCGGATGAGAAAACGTGCCTTCTTCTTTTTTCCCCTCTTCTCCTGTATATCTCATTCACCGAATACGCGAGACAAGCCACACGAGAGTAACATGTAGGAGCCCTGTGAGACGATGCTCGCGATATGTATAGAGTTTTATGTGCCGCGATGGCACGATGGGTTTCCGTCAGCCAGCTCGCAAGTATGTGACTTTCACGCCCACCAGCCAGCCAGCCAGCCCGTTTACAGTGAACTCGTCGAGATCGTTGCCTCTCTAAGTCCTTCCGGCCAAGACCCTAGATACCTAGTCAATACCTTCTCTAGCTCTAGATATATATATTTTCCTCTCCGCTCCGTTATGTACGCAGTGCGGTGTACTATCGAAAGGGTGGTGACATATAGTCGAATAGCAAAAGCGTAGTACACAAAGCTGAAAAGTCTTAGCGGGAAACATCAACCCAACCCAACCCCTCCCCTTTTAAATAAACTGCTTAGGCAGCGACTTTCATCCCCATCACCCACCCCCGTTGTCCAACTTACATACGCCCCTCTCTAAGCCCAGCCCAGCCCAGCCCAGCCCATCCCTACTTCCTCGTCATCATCAAATGGGATGTGGGGGGGGGGGGGGGCAACCCAGAGGTGCGATATGCCGCGACGGGACTACCTACCTGTCTACCTATCTACCTAACGCTCGAAAAAAACCAGCCCGCTTAGCAAGGTTGCCGCTCCCACTAGGTACTAAGCGAATCGATGTGTGGATACTTACCTACCTACCTAAGTACACACAGACAGACAGCAGTACCTAGTAGCCAGTCAGCTAACCTCAGTCCGTCGGTCCATCTGGGCCCGGCACAGCCCGAACGTGTGCTCGCCGCGTTGTAAGTACGCCACACGAAGCTGAATACTAGGGTAACGGTAAGGCCACTTCGGCCGCAGACGCCGGGGGCTGCTGAAGAATGCTGTCCATCGATTCCCTTTGATGGTGGCGGTGGGGAGGAAAAGAGGTATGAGTGTATATATTCTGCGCTTTGGGCTTGCTTACCTTGATAATATATATATATATATATATATATATATATATATGAAAGGCCCTAGTATCAACGTGCAACACCTACCCCCCCTTCCCGCGCGCACACGTCGATGTGAGGTTCTGGAATGATCATTCCTTCTAGAAGGAGAGAGGATAGAGGGACGCGTTTTCCAGCGGTAGTTGTGGTGAGTCTTGGGAGTTTTGGATCCGGGCGTTCATGTACGACTCTGTGAATAGGTTGGTACAAAACTAGGTTACACGTAACCGCGGTATACCTATGCACCAATTACTTTCTACAACAGATAGGTGGATAAGCTGGACTACGTAAATACGTGCTTAGGTTAGTTTTTTCTTGGTGTAATAAATGTGGAATATCGGGGGGAAAGGCGTAAAGAAAGATAGTATGGAGGAGGTAGGTATTAGGTAAGCAAGGTGTGAATAGGGGAGAGTGTGTAGATATATATATAAGGGACGCAGTAGTACGTATTATATAGTAACGAATAGTACTTCATACTCCCAATTAGTATATTACATATAGGTAGGTAGGTAGGTATGCTCTTACCCACATCAATCCTCCCATCCATCCCCAAGGGGGCCTTGTTGTCTTGAAAGCAGAGGATTCAAAGCAAAGAAGTGGA
Source organism: Biscogniauxia mediterranea (assembly GCA_018398605.1). NCBI lineage: Eukaryota > Fungi > Ascomycota > Sordariomycetes > Xylariales > Xylariaceae > Biscogniauxia > Biscogniauxia mediterranea. The sequence goes on from JAGXTR010000001.1 coordinate 1,538,535, forward strand.
CTGTTCCTACGCAACGACAAAGCCTCGAGTATACATCCCAGGCCGTGCATAGTCGTCTACCTCGTCTCTGTACGGATATATTATCAGGCGGGCGGGTGGCTGGCTTACCAGGTCCGGGGTCCGAGGTTCCCGTGTTCTTTCGGGTCCCGGTGTCACGGTTCGAGCATGCTACGTGCACGAATGAAAAGGGGGCGTTTAACCCCGGAATTTCCGCCCCTCCCCCCCCCCCCCCCTTGGTCTTGCATTACGTGAGGAGTGGGCGACTTTTATAGTCGTCGTGACATCACTGCCTTTCTCCTGCCTCTTGTGTGACCCTGTCTTTCTCCCCCAGTGAGTGAGCCAATGAGTATATTTGGATTGTGATCTTTGATTGTTATATTTCGGAGTAAGTAGGTAGAGTTGAGTGTGTATGATGGATCATATGTACCTACTTATAGGCTTCTAAATTATAATACAAGTGATGAGATTTGATCGTTCTCTTTCAAACTGCCTTACTATGCTTACCTCATTTACACTCGAGTTAAAGAGCATGTTCATATTTATGAATCGCTCTTATCTCACCAAGACACTGTTTTTCACTTCTAGAAATGGTGTTTCCTATCTAAGGGGTTGAGGCCGAATGCGGGGGAGCTTGGATGAATGTGATTGATTTCTAGGACCTGGTTCAACTCATTCTTCATACTAGCCTAGTCAATGGAATCGTCTTGAACACTATGGAGCGAAGGGGACCTAATGTCAATAACCACTGCTATATCTTAAATCATTGATAAATGATGTTGTAGAGTAGAAAGCCTCCAATGCAATCGGATAGACATATGGTCTAGTGACAGAGCGAGTGTGGGAAATTGCGGAATCGCCAAGTTGACTACTATATCGTACTAGCGGACAATTCTGCATATAGAGGGTATAGCTTCTACATTCATAAGCTGCAGAATCCCCAATTTCCAAAGAATGATTATGACTGGAACTGTAAGAACCAGTCATGCGATGATCATGTAACAATCGCGTGCTTCGTTTCGGTGTGAATCATCGGCGTAGATAAGCGCATCCTGTGACGAAGATCGGGATCCCGCCCGATGACGGTTAGAAAGCGTGCTCCGCGTCGGGGACCGGAGAGGCACTCACTGCTGCTCCCTTCCAGAACGGTGCAGGTTGAAAAGGCGTCCATAGGTACATATACATTTTCTACCCAAGGGCATGTCATATCTAATATGTAAAAAACTACCCAGAAGGATTCCGGTCTCGGGGCGCGCCGTTATAGATAGTCAGGCCGATCGCTCCGATCTGAGCCGACGCCGTTGAGCGGCGCACTCTCCGCTTCGTGGATCTGGCGTGGAGTCATCGAGCTTCTACGTTAACGTTAGCTAATTTTCCAATATATATCAACTACCAAGACGCTACGCCAATTGTTATCATCCCGGTTATAAATGAACGCCCGCGTCTCTAGTCAGGGGAGCTAATTTTCGGAATACTGACTAGTCTGTAGCCAGGTCATCCGATATAAGATATTTGGGTATAACTCAAGTTTACTAAGACAGAGCACGAGCAAGAGAGAAGCAGCAAATAAGGCCAGGCTATACCGATATCGTGATTTAAAGATAATCACCAGCTTGGAGATAAAGATGCCGAACATTGTGGTTGTAGGGTACGTGCTAGCCCCGGCGATCCGCCAATTCCGATTCGGAGATTGACTGCGACCTGCAGCGCCGGCGTGTCTGGCCTGACCTCGGCCTACCTGCTGTCTAAGCAGAAGTACAACGCTATCACCGTTGTCGCGAAGCATATGCCGGGCGACTATGACATAGAATACGCCTCGCCGATCGCTGGCGCTAACGTCCTACCGTGAGTCCCCAGCTGGGCAACACCTACCCTACTCACTACGCCCGGAGCCGAATACTAATCTAGCGCAGCATGTCCGTCGAGAAGAACAGCAAATGGGAACGCCGAACTTGGCCGGAGCTGAAGAAGCTTGCGGCCGAGGTCCCCGAGGCCGGAATACACTTGCAAAGTGAGTACCTACAGCGGATTCATTGCAATCAGTCGACGCGACCAAGTCTGACGGGAGGGCAAAATAGAATCACGTGTGTACCGTCGTGAGAAGGACATAGAAAAGCTGAGGTCGGGCAGCTACACGTTTGACGGCTTGTTCAAGGAGAACCCTTGGTACAAGACTCTGTTCGACGACTTCCGCGAGCTGTCCAAGGACGAACTGCCCAAGGGCATAGCGTCTGGTAGCGAGTTTGGCTCCTTGTGCATCAACGTGATGGTCTACCTGCCATGGCTGGTCGGACAGTGCCGAAAGAACGGGGTCGTGTTCCGCCGCGGGCTGCTGAAGCACATCTCGGATGCAGCGAGCATGAGCCACACGGGCGGGAAGGTCGACGTGATCGTGAACACGACGGGTCTGATGGCCTGCAGGCTCGGCGGTGTGATGGACCAGAAGGTGGTGCCTGTCCGGGGTCAGGTGGTGGTCGTCAGGAATGAAACGCCATACATGCTGACCAAGTCGGGGACGGACGACGCCCCTGACGAGCTGTGCTATATCATGACCAGGGCTGCAGGTGGCGGCACAATTCTTGGCGGCACATACGCGAAGGGCCAATGGGAAAGCCAGCCCGACCCGAATATTGCCATGCGCATCATGCGACGGGCAACCGAGATGATGCCAGAGCTGACCAACGGCCAAGGGGTGGAGGGCCTAGACATCGTCCGCCATGGCGTCGGACTTCGGCCATACAGGGAGGGGGGAGCGAGGATCGAGAAGGAGAAGATTGACGGAACCTGGGTGGTCCACAACTACGGTCACGCTGGCTGGGGCTATCAGGGATCGTATGGCTGCGCGCAGGACGTGGTGGTGCTGGTTGATGAAGTTCTCAACAAGTCGAAGCTGTAGGTAGGGCAGGTAGATAGTTGACCTAGGTAAGCTAGGTAGCCAACCTAGACTGGTATGTAGGTACCTGCATATCTGAGACATATAGTGTAGTAACCTGACATATAATAAATACCTATACTGCGAATAAGTTATGAAGAGAGAAAGGGGGGGGGGATAAAGAGAGTCAGGGGAAACCTATAGGAAGTAGGTTATGCATTTACAGAGTAGTTCCTGATTGATCTGCTTAACTACATAACCATAAGAGTGGACACTAAGCTAACCTTAGGTTAGAGCTATCGATAAGATAAATCTTAGCGTCTCAACCTGGACCTGGAATTTAGGTAAAGCTCCCTAGAACCTCTACACTAAAACAGCCACATCGCACTTGGAGCTCTGCATACTACCAAACCAACCTAAACCAACCCATTTCATTCCATCCCATCCCACCCTAAGCTGCCGGTATCGCGAGAATGGCAAGCAACAAGCGCGGCTTAGTTCCGCAGGCTATAAATCTGGTATTCGACATTGCCAATGGCCGCAACCGCACTCTTGCGCGACTCGTACCTCCGGGTCTTTTCCTGCTCGATGCCATATTATGCGCCGGTATCATTTGGAAGATCCCATGTGAGCCACGAGCGCCGCCCCCTTCCCCTTCCCCTTCCCCTTCCCCTTAGTAGCGGCCAATGCTAATCATCCGTGACTGGAAAGACACCGAGATTGACTGGAAAGCCTACATGGAGCAAGTGTCTCAGTACGTGGCCGGCGAGCGCGACTACACTGTCATCAAAGGCGGAACGGGTCCGCTGGTCTACCCGGCAGCCCACGTCTACATCTACACGGCGCTCTACCACCTGACAGACGAGGGTAAGGATATATACTTGGCACAACAGTTGTTCGCCGTGCTCTACATGGCCACTCTGGCTTTGGTAATGGCCTGCTACTGGAAGGCAAAGGTATAACCTAGTGCGATGCCTTATGATCGTTGGAGCTGGTTTGTTAACTGAGGCTGTCTCCAGGTTCCCCCTTACGTCTTCCCCCTATTAATCCTGTCGAAACGACTACACAGCATCTTCGTCCTGCGTTGCTTCAATGATTGCTTCGCTGTCTTCTTCCTCTGGCTGAGTATCTTCCTATTCCAACGGCGTGCCTGGACACTCGGAAGCATGGCATACGCATGGGGTTTGGGGATCAAGATGTCGCTGCTCCTCGTCTTGCCAGCTATAGGCGTGATACTGCTCCTAGGGAGGGGATTCTCTGGAAGTCTGCAAATGGCTGCCATCGTGGCTCAGATTCAATTCATCATTGCTCGCCCCTTTCTCCGAGAGAACTGGAAAGGTTATCTATCTCGCGCTTTTGAGCTGTCGCGACAGTTCTTGTTTAAGTGGACGGTTAACTGGCGCTTCGTCGGAGAGGAAACCTTCCTAAGCCGCCCCTTCGCCCTGGTCCTTCTTGCCATGCATGCCTTGGTTCTGGCAGGATTTATTGCTAACAAGTGGCTAAGGCCCTCTGGTAAGTCCCTATCTGCGATCCTTGCGCCTATATTGCAGGTGACTTCGCCTTTCAGCCCCTACGAAGAGGCTCAGATTGCATCGCGGGTTACGCCTGAGTATGTCATGACCACTATGCTCTCCGCAAATGTGATTGGCCTTCTCTTCGCGCGCTCCCTCCACTATCAGTTCTACTCGTACCTCGCCTGGTCTACGCCGTACCTTCTCTGGCGCAGTGGAGCGAACCCGATAGTCCAATATGGTCTCTGGGCACTCCAAGAGTGGGCCTGGAATGTATTTCCGAGCACACCTGTTAGCTCCACTGTTGTCGTCGGTGCGATGGCCACTACTGTTGCTCTAATAGCACTGCAAAAAGATGAGGCTCTCGCAGCACCTAGCGCACCTTCATCTTCGCGCGAACGTAAGAACAACTGAGCCAATTTGGACGAGAAAGCGCTCAATCGTCACCCTCAGAATCTGATGGTGGCATTCTACCAACCGTGGACTCCTCATCCTCTTCACTGTCGTAGGTAAATTTGGCGAATTCCTTTGGCCTAGGGCTGAAGTTAGCTCGCCGGGGAGTATGAGGAGTATTTACGCGACAACGGATATAGTTACCAGTAGCTCTGTTTGCGCCATTCCTTTTCCTCACGGACGACATTCACAATCTCGCCTTCCACCTTGTTCTTTTGCTCTTTGGGGGATACTAGATCTACTAGGACGTATCCGCCGCGCTTGATCCATATCGTGTTCCGGAAACGCGTGGCAAGCTCAGCAAGGACAATGCGTTGGTCAGGCAGAGCACAGCTGTAGAGACTATTGCCTTCAGCTTTGATCACTCGAGCGAGTGACTGAGTATCTGTGAGCTGATCCGGGGGCGTAGTGGACTCTTCGGCTGCTGCACGGACATCACGCTTCGGTCGGCCCATATCGGCGAATCAAAAGCTTCGATCTCTTATGTGTGTGGTTGTTTCAGGAGCTTTCAATATGCATAGGCATTGAGAACAGGCAGGCTGGAGGCAGGCAAGCAGGAATGATGAGAGCGATATGATGAAAGCGATTTCACGAGGCACAAATTTTGTGACTTATTAGTGGGGCTCACAAGAACCCTTTGTCCCGTAGTTCTGCCGCGACACTGGAGATACCGCCTACAACTAGATTCGATCTTGTCAGAAACTATATAAACAGGATATGCTTACCTACTAGTAACCTGGCGACCATTTAGTACACTTTATGAGTGGGCTATAAGCCAATGCTAAAAAAAAATAAAAAAATTAGAGAGTAGGCTTCGTCTCTAGCAGTCTAGTCAGGCTATCACCGACTATCTAGTCTATCTTCTTAATATGAGGCCCCGTGGTTAGAAACAAGCTTGTATAGAGGCCTTCAAACGCTGGTTTCGTTATACTCAGTCCACTCTTTCCCACGCCAGAATTTCTGGCCACCCCTGAAAGAGTGCTCAATCTTTTCTTTTGCTCTTGCTTCCATCAGTAACTCGAAGTCTGCCATGCTGCTTTTCGTAACGCCTTTTTCAGCAACTATGCGCGCTAGATCTGCTGCATTCCGAATAGCTGTATCCCCACCGGCACCACCCATGGGACTCATTGGGTGGGCTGCGTCGCCGATGAGCGTGACCCGCCCAGTTTGACCGGTCGAGCGAATTTCAATGTCCGGCCTGCTCGACAAGACGGGTACGCAAGCAGATAGATCGTGCACAGCCCCATCGAGCAAGAACTTCAGAGCAGGGTGCCAGGTCTCAGTCACTCGCTCCAGAAACAGCCGCTTCTCCTTGACAGTTTTCGGCAAGGATTCCGCGTATTGGAAAGATGCGGTACAAACAACCCAGTACACGTAGTCGGCGAAGTCGGGCAACGCAGCCTTCGACTCCTGCCGTACGCTTTTCGACCACGTCATCGGCTCGACAACAGCCTGAGTATTGGCCTCCTGATCTTGGTACATGCACCAGCTTAGCAGATCCTGCGGCGTGCTTTCCCTCAGCTCTTCGGTCAACGGAGTCCGACCCCACATGACCCAGCGTTCCAGATCAAGCAGCTTGCGATCCGGCTGAAGCTGCTTGCGCACACGGCTCTTGATGCCGTCCGCACCCACGAGCAGCCGTCCGCGCGCAACCGAGCCGTCGGCGAAGGTGACCTGGACGCGCTCGCCAATCACCTCGTACGACGCGAACTCCTTCTCGTACTCGATGGCGTCCTGGATGCCCAGCGTCGCGAGCAGGCGGATCCACGTGCGGTCTATCGGCATGGTCTCGGGGTCGACGGGCGTCGGGCTGCCGTGGTCGAGCCTCGCGGCGTCGACGTAGCGCGGCTCGAAGCGGTGGCGGTCCGCGGCGGTCCGGCGCAGCAGGTCCCGGAGCGGCGGGGACAGGACGCCGTCCAGGGCCGCCTGGCCGTCCCCGGAGACGCGGAAGCGGTGGCCCTGCGAGCTGCGCGAGCGCGCGCGGCGCTCGAAGACCCGGAACGGGACGGACCGCAGACGCAGGCCCTGCGCCAGCGCCAGGCCGGCCACGCCGGCGCCGATGATGAGGATGGGCGGCGGCCCGCCGTCGGGCGTGGTGGTGCTTTGCGCCATGGGGCTCGAAAACAAAAAAAACTGAGGTTCCAACCAGCACGGGCTTCCGTCGTCCTTTGTGGCTACTGTATGGTGGGTAGGTAGTTATATATTGAGGAGTGCACGAACGAAACACCAGGCTCGCTGCGTATTGGGGATGGGTAAGTACCTATATGGTAGGTAGGTACTAAGCACTATCTTATATACTACTACTGATGTAAGGGCTGGTTACACACTTGGGTTGGCAAATTGATGTCCCCCGATGCCTACATATTACCTGTGTGACCTGACTGCTCGAAAAGTCAAGGTCCATGAAGTAACTAAGTACATACATAGGTATGTACCAGACATATCAATGTAGGTACCTACTAACATACATAGTAGTAGGTAACCTACCTTTTGGGGTGGCTTAGAAAGTTTGGTCACAGACAAAGTGTTTTTTTTTCCAATGCATTTATTAGGAAAGACTTGCCTTTCCCTACGTTTAAGTATGTACTTAGTATGTAGGTCCATCGCTATGGACATCGGCAGATCGGGTCCATTAGGTAGGTACATATGTGGGATGGTGGCAGGGGAAACAGGTACGGCTAGCACACTACGTAATTGAACCTATACTAAGGTCTGGCCCCAACTCTAATCCGCCGCTCAAAGTACCTAACCTACATAGGTAGGTACCCTTTTTCACTTCTCTTCTTTTAGACACCCTGATACCCTTAATCCACCACAACTACATTGAATATACGTGCCTTATGGGTTTCCACCAGCATTGCCGAAAGCCTTTATATAGGCATACTATCTAGGTGTCTGCCCTACACGATGTCATCGCCCGTCCTGCTCACCTTGACGTCTCGCAGTTCATAGATCTCCAAGGTCCCCCCAGAGCTCTGTCCTGCCGATTTGGTCCTCAGCATGTGCTCTGATCTTCCAGATGTTGCATCCGCCCACAGCACCTGCGTGCTGCCCGCAGGTTCGTTTTGCGGTTCCTCGGCAGACGGACGCCTACTTCGATTTCTATAAGGGTGTTTTTGGGAGCGTAGCGAAAGTGCTGCTGCCGCATGGCGAGCCGAGTCGAGAGAGAGGAGTAGCATATGTGGGACTCTCTCCTTGATCGCGCGGCCGACCCGGACGGAGAGGTGAGGGAGATTGGATGCAAGCAGGCCGACGCCGATCTCGATGGCGGGCCAGTTAGAAAAGAGGAGAGAGGATCCTACTCGCCATCGGATCAGCAATGGAAAAGGGTAGGAGTAAAAGGTGATAGATGGATGGAGTGGTAGGTAGGTACCTTGAAAGAAATTAGACGAGCCGCTCTCGGCGGTAAAAAGGTCGGGTTCGGTGAGGTAGACAAGTTGGATGATGGTATTATTCAGACCGGCGACAAAGGCGCTGGGAGCGAGTTAGCCTGGCTGCTGTGGAAGAGTGGGAAGGAGTAAACAGACAATCCTCCTAGGATGAAGACAACGGTAATCGCCATTTTGCGCTTGAGGTCGAGTTGGAGGCGCCAAACCTACGAAGGCCTGTGTCAGTCCTACTCCTCAGATTGCAGCCAGGGCGACGTCAAGACACACTTACAAACGGTATAGGCAATATTAACAAGTTCAAGTCGATAAAACTGTCCAAGGCAAACACGCCCATCTGGATTGCAAACCCCCAATGCGGACATACGCGCCAGGGACCTTCGACATTTTCTACAAAGTGCGTGCCACAGTAAAACAACCACGAGGCTACTGCGTAGATGAACCAGACGCCTGAAAGCCCGATCAGAACCCAGTTGCAGATGTTGAAGACGCGGCCGACAAAGATACGGCGATAGAAGAAAAGCATGATCAGCTTGACGAGAAAATTGGCACCCATCCAGAGAATGACAAGGGCAGCCGTGATCTGGAAATAGGTGAGCCATGATCTATCTTACATCTGGCCGGGGATTGCAAGCTGTTAGGCTGATGGTTTGACCAACTTGTGCTAGAATATGTTCTTGGTGAGCCGCTTTATCGGGATCATTAAGGGGCATCTCATCAAAAGCGCCGAGAAAGACTCCTATGTGCTGTGAGCATTAAGCAAAGCCTTTACACTGAGAGAACCACCGGTACCTCCAAGAAGCGAAGCGCAGCAACCAGTCAGACACAACTGTATTGACATGTTAAAACATCCAGGAACGAGCTCGGGATAGAGTGCAAGGCTCACCCATGCTGGAATGCAGAGCCAGTCGTCGAGCTGGTATTTCACCCCTAAATTCTGACGCGTGTAAAAGCGCAGACCGATGAGAATGCCGTCAATAATCGGAAAGGAGAACCCTACGGCGATGGCACTCTCAGGAGTCCCAACATTAGACATCTTGCGCAGTGAAAGGTGGTGTAGGCCAAAGCGAATATGGACTCTCTTGAACTGGGACAAGCCGCCGATGCCTGAACGATATGATATGGGTGCGTCACATCATCAAAAGATAGAAGGGTTTCGAGTCCTGTCTTATGGTAAGAGGCGAAAATGTCGTACCAGGACACCAATTGAGGTGGATGGTCCGCAAATGGCATATCGACCGGCTAGGAGACACCTCCCACCTGTTCAGGCCAGTTACTCGAGTTTATTAATACCGTGATGATGGTAATTCGGCGTATACCCCTCTCCTGCGTAACCTTGCCGTCCCCTTGCCTGATGAAAAGCAAGACATTCCCTACGAATGTTGAAAAGATAGTGTTGCACAATCAGGCGCCAGCAAGGCTTTTTCTCCATTTCCTGCTTTATCAACAACCGCCATTGGAGAAACTTGTGATACATGTGGTATCGCCGATTCATATCCATCGTGCTCTACACCGAATGGTTTAGTCTTACAGCGCCACCGTTGGACATCCAACCAGTCGTGCAGGAGAGATGGAAATCTGCGTCTGCATTCAGACCGAATATGATTCTACACTACAGCCTGCTTAAGACGCGAGTATCGATTCGGGTTAAGATCCGCCAAAGTTGCTGAGCTCTCATCAGGTTTATGAATGCCTTATTCGAGAGCTATGTGGAAAAGTCAGCCGCATGTTGTTCGCAGACTTTGTCAATCCCAAAAATAGGCCATGCAGCCTCTCGGTGGTGGCGGCAGAGACTATTATCATGAACCTATCGCTCTTTGAATAAGTACCTATATGCAAGCACGGTATCTTGCAGCTACCCTACCATTGAGAATAATCTGCCGGCATCTGAAATAACACACTAGTGATGACCGTTGAAGCACTTCGCTAGTACATACTGATCTTACCATGCTCATCCACACCTATCACAGGCCGTCACTACACTCCCGCTTCACTTGACCAAGACAAGGAGAGCCGGAAACCATCATTCCCACCCGTATTTGAAAATAATTCCGCACCTACCTAAACTAGGGGTTCCAGTCCATCGCAATCGCGTCCGCGGGCTGTCTCCATTGGAAGTCCTCGGGGACCTCAACTCGTCTCTTTTCCAGCCAGGCTTGCAGAGCATCCCAGTTGACACATTTGTGGTGCGTGTTAGCATTCGGGGTTGGGTTCTGATGGTCTAGGACCCAGTTATAGGGGATGATGCCGGTATCAAATTGACACATGAGGCTTTGACGGATGTAATCGACACAGTGCTCATAGTGGCGCTCGTACAGCTCGGGCACGCGCTGCTTCTTGTCTTGCATCTTGGGGAAGTACTCCATGTAGTGATCCTGCCAGATGTAGTGTAAGCAGTGCAGTTGGTGTGTCCCAATCGTTGCCGCAATGTATCCACCGCCAGCCTCGGGTGGGAATTTGGCAGACCAGTCCGGGTGTTGCACCTTGTCGATGTCTTCTTTGGTGACGCTGATCATGCCATCTGAATATTATAGGAATCAGCAAGGGATGAATGACGAATGCCACTGTATACGAGGCTTCTTAGGGCTGAATGGTGGTACTCACATTTCATAATTCTATACCAAGCCTCCTCTACCTCCTCAGTAGGAGGTCCCTTCCAGGGGCTCTGATACCAAAGAGACCCGTTGAAAAGCCGATGAACATAAGGATATGGAGCGACAGCATCATCTACAGGAGCTGCAAGAGTGCCACCCCAAAGAAGTCAATGCCTGCACTCCTTCTTTGCGAGACTGGTGATCTTACAATAATAGTTGAACATGCGCCAGCATTTGGTCTGGTTCGTCTGAGCAGCCCAGTAAAGGGCGACGGATAATCCAAATATAGCAACAGAGCTGATACCATGGACGACCCAATGTGTCCACTTGTGTAGCTGGTTCTTATGCTTCTTTCCGTGAGCTGAACCAAGATGGCCCGGGAGCGGCGAATCAAATTCTGAGCGCTGCTCTGTCGGAAGCGCTGTATAGACGGGTTCGTCGAACATGACAGGCACTTTCGTTAACACGACTTAACTTAGGTAAAATAAGATAAATAGGAAGGCAGGTATATGAGTACTAGACTGCTTGAGGTCAGAAGTGCCCATGGACCAAGTCTATACTTAAGAGCTCTTCGCTTCACCCTTGAACCGCGGCGTCGGCGTCATTTCACGACTTTATCAGCAATGACAGCCTGCCTAAGTTGCCCCTCGGATAACCCAATCCATCGATCAGCATAGAGTCGGAATGATGACAACTCATCGCACGGATGTTGTGAAAATTAGCATATTGTGCCGTGCCGTCTGTTATTGGACATGCTTCGTTGCATCAGACGCGAGACTATCATATATACCTCATGATCCCTATATGTTTGCCAATCGTTCTCCATCCGGTGAACATAAGGCCATGCGCCCTATATCCTGTTCGATTCTTGTGTAACCCCAACTTGCACCCGAGAGAAGTCTGCGTTGTCCTTTGTCCGTCCTCTCTAGCCCCCGCTTCTCGTTGGCTTCGGCTTTGGATAATGGGAAGGGAACGGGAGGGGAATGGGAGGTGGATATATGACATGATAACACAGAGATAAAAGGACGTAAAGGACTTCCCAACATGCTTCCTAAGTTCCTCTCTAGCACACTAACGAACCCTTCCCTGCTACCCCTTACTTTGATAGTATCAACACTCAAGATAGTAGTCATGCTCGCCCGTCTTAGCACTGTTGCGCTGGCTCTAGTTTTAATCGGCCCATCGCTCACAGCTCCTGTGGCACAGCCTGCCAGTAAGTCAGTCCTTCCCGTTCCATCGGTGTCACCACCTGTGGTTATGCCTGGGTACAGCACCTATGTTCCTAAGCCAATGGTGTGATATAGACTTCAAGACCGATCCAATGCTACAAGCTAGACAGGAGTCAGCATTGCCGCATGCTCAAAACTACCAGAGAGCCAACTTCGAGACGGACCCCATGCTTCAAGTTGGAGAGAAATCGGCGTCCTCGTATGCCGAGAGTTACAAGCGAGATAACTGAGGTCTAGCCCCTATTTTAGGAAGGCAGAAATGGGTGGCCTGTGTGTGTGTGTGTGTGTGTGTGTGTGTCTGTGTGTGGTTATAAAAAGCAGCAGAGAATCAGCTTGGGAAGTGATCTGCCCCGTTAGGTAGGAGAAATGGGAGGCATCGATTGAGAAGGAGTGTCTATCGTTACTTTTAGGATCAGCTTGATATTGATATTGTTCAACCCGACATGTACGTGATATCGTCGTACGTAGGTACGTCAACTGTGTGTAGAAAGTATATTAACTGGTGAAACCTTCGTCAACCCTCGAACCAGTCAAAACGACTACCAAATTATCGTTGCGTCCAGGACAATCGTTAAGGCAAGCGCTAATAGACCGCAAAAGCAACCCAAATCCTAAGGAACCCTTTGTTGTAAGGTCTTTTAAAGCAATTGCGATGCCGATTTGTCCGTTAGGAAGGGAGGTATAGCCTTGCCTGCCTTCGAGCAATACCGAAATGTCTCGGGTATGTAAATAGCTTCTAAAGGCTCTCACAGCGCACACATTTCAGGGTTACAGGAGTCAGTTGGTTTTGTACATAAGAAGAAAGGGGTGTGGAGGGAGCTTCCTTCACGCTACCCAAGTGCAGTACAAACTGCGGTTTTTTTTCCTCTTTCGATACCAGCAAACAATTCACTTACTGTCCCATTGCCAGGGGAATAGGGTGGGCACTGTAGCTCTGCCAACAGCTTCCACTCGACTTCTTTTTTTGTCAATCGACTTGCTACTGCTTGCTACTTCGAGCATCTACTGTAGCTATCCTCATCGACAGACAACATGACGCAGAATACTTCGCTCCATTCCCTTGACAATGCCGTGCTTGCGACTGACGGCCTTCCTACGTCGGACGTAAACCCCAAGACACTACAATCACAGATACAGCCGAAAACGCAAGGCCCTGATGTTGACGATATGGGTTCCGAAGAGAACAAGTCCGTCCCTGCCCAACCTCGTCGCAGATGGGGTTTATTTCCAGATCCTCCGACTGAAGTCCCAGGACCAGCACCAGACGGCGGCATGCTGGCCTGGCGGCAGGTTCTGGCGGGACACCTCGTGTGCTTCGTCACATGGGGCCTCATCACCAGCTTCGGCGTCTTCGAGTCGACCTACACGGAGATGCTCCGAGTCGCGCCGTCGACCGTGTCGTGGATCGGCACCGTGCAGATCTTCACGCTCCTGCTCGTCGGGACGCTGTCCGGGCGCGCAAGCGACGCGGGGCTCGTGCACGAGGCCGTCCTCGCCGGCACCGCGCTGCTGGTCCTCGGCATGTTCATGAGCAGCCTGGCGGCCCGGTACTACCAGCTCTTCCTGGCGCAGGGCGTCTGCGTCGGGCTCGGCATGGGCATCCTGTACATGCCCGGCCTGTCGGTGCCGTCGTCGTACTTCAAGGAGAAGAAGTCCCTCGCGGTCGCCATCATCGCGTCGGGCGCGGGTTCCGGGGGTCTGGTGTATCCCGCAATGGCCCAGCAGCTGCTACCTCGTGTCGGTGAGCAAGTTCTTCCTTCTCCCCTATCTCCCCCCCCTTTTTCAGTAAAAAGCCGAGAAAAACTCACATGTAAACCCAAACAGGGTTCTCCTGGACGATTCGCAGCATGGCTTTCGTGACCTTGTTCGTCTCCGTGCTCATCAACGTTCTCCTCCGCGTGCGCGTTCCGCCCCGCAAGTCCGGACCCCTCGCCGACCTGCACGCCTTCAGGGAGCCGGCCTACGTCTTTTTTGCCGTCGGGTTCTTCCTCATATACTGGGCCGTGTACTTCGCCTTCTACTATGTGCGTGCTATATCTCCTCCTACCTACCTATCTATCTATCCCCGTTTTTTCCTCAGCTGTTTCTCTCTCTCTCTCTTCTTGTTTTCCTGTTTCTGTTTCTGTCGTCGCTGAGACCCCGGCGCATCCGCCCCCCCCAGATCGATCTTTACGGCCACGAGTACGCCTCTTTCACCTCGCTGGACTCCATCAACCTCCTCCTCCTCACCAACGCCCTCGGCATCCCCGGCCGCGTCATCCCCGGCTTCGTCGCGGCCCGGTACCTCGGCCCCCTGAACACGGCGGTCCCCACGGCCGTCGGCGTCGCCGTCGTCCTGTGCTGCTGGCCCGCCGTCGCGCACGCGCGCGCCGGGGCCCTTGTACGCGTTTGCCGCCGTGTACGGCCTCGTGGCCAGCGCCATACAGTCGCTGTTCGCGGTCTCGCTGGCGGCTCTGACGACGGACCTGAGCCAGCTCGGGACCAGGATGGGCATGGTGTTCAGCGTGGTCGCGTTTGCCAGTCTGACCGGGAGCCCGGTCGCGGGCGCCATCATGCAGGCAAGCGGGGGGAGCTACCTGGGGGCACAGCTGTGGGCGGCGGGTAGCATGCTGCTAGGCGCAGGAGCTCTGGCGGCGGCAAGGGTCAGCAGAACGGGATGGGTTCTCCGGAAAAAGGTCTAAGACGAGCTTAGAGCAGGCAAGCTGAGAAATAGCTCTTATGGGGGGTAGTTTTGCCTATAGTTGTCTTGTCTGTCTCAAGGCATTGGAGGGACCTAGGCACCCCATTGGTAAGAAAAAGGGGATAGGAAGAGAGAGAGAAAGTGTGTCTGCCTACATATCAAAACTTTCAAAGACGATGAATTCTGTTTTATAAAGGCTATGACTAAAGTGTCTTTTCTGTTCAAGATTTTATATATTCTGGGCTTTGGTGTCGTTTGCGTCTCATGGTAATATTTTCGATACAATTAGTGATTATTGAGACGTTGTCTAGGTAGGTAGGTATGGTGTTATTAAAACCGCGCGGAAACTTGATGTCCTTTATGAATTCCTATAGTCTATTCCGACCCTATACCAGGGTACCTAGGCATGTAAGACATGGTGAAATCTTGAGATAAAATTGCTAGTTACAGCATTAAACTGACTCTAGGGCTCTTGAGCGTTAGTATATCCGCTGAAGATTCAAAAAGAGATATTGAATTTATGGGGTACTGTCTATCAAGACGCTTGAGGCTGAATATCAATACCGTATATCAACACATCAAGTACCTAGATGTAAATACTGTAGGTTATCTTCTTTATGTTCTTTATCCCAGGGGCCAACAAAAAAGCAACCTGTTGATTGGAAGAAATACACCAGCACTAATAAGCAACAAAGAACGAAGAAAATCGAATGGACGGTGATGAGATGCCTGTTCCTGTCAGTATGCCGGCGTGGGCAAGGGAAGCAAGCGCCTTGGCAAGGGGGGCAACGGACAAGATACCTAAGCTAGGCACATCTAGTACGTCCACTAGGTAGTAGTAGTAGTATCATGAGATTAATGTACTATGTAACAAGGCTGTATTAGGCGAACTAAATACATACATACATAAGTAGTAGCGAACAGGGTCTCGACCTGCGGGAAGGAAGAAGAAAAAAAGGCTTGGCATTCACCCTTGAGATATTTTAAGACAACTGAGTCTCAAATTTTCAGCTGTGCCGCAATTCATCTCATGGGTTAGGTAGGAAGATATTAGTGTGAGAACAGAGTAGGGAGAGAGAGAGAGATCATAGGCAGCAGCCGTTGGTTTTTTATTCTTGTCGTCTCCCGCTTTTCTCGTGTCGATCGTTTCCCGGTGTTATATGTTCCTGGTCCTACCCACGGACTATATACAGCATATTTCTTTATTATCCTCACCTCATTGTCGCTCGTTACCAACATTCAAAATATTCTACAATCGTTTTACATATATATAACTGAACTCAACTAATTGCTTTCCCCTTCTTCTTTCTTATTATATTTTTACTTAATTTTTATCAAGTTTCATTCGTCGGGTTTGATCAAAGACTTTTGCATATCCTGCAAAGAAGTGTGTTGTCGTTCTTTTTATTAGTCGCAACTACATACACTAGGTTAGGACAAGCCATCACCATGGCTCGAGAACAGTCTTTTTCACAGTCGCCAAACGAAGCGATGGCAAGAAATTCGCATGAGGTCTCGCCCATTGAGCCAAGTAGTCCGCGAGGAAGTTCGATCAGGGAAAATACCACAACGACACCAGGAGCAGTCTCAAACCAGACGCCGCCACAAAGAGAAAATGAGGGAGAGGCGTCACCACCACCACTTCCAACCCGTCCAGCCAACATTGCAAACCAGCAACTGTCATTCCCGCAGCAGTCACCTCAGCAGCAGCAGCAGCAACCTGGGATGCCCTATGCGCCTTACCCCTACCCACCACAGTCGTATCAGTACACCCAACCAGTACGCGTGCTGCCCAAGCAGAGCCAGAGATACATCGCGACCAAGCTGGGCCTGACGGTCCTATCGTCGGTGCTGTCCATTATCATCATCGCGTTGAGTAGCGTACTTCTCAGCGATTCCGGTGTAGGGGATGCCACAGCATACTACGCCATCCCTATCGCCGTTGCGGCTATCATCTGGAACACGGCCGAGCTGATCACGTACTGCGCGCGCCTGCGTCGGGAGACGCAGCGCGGGATCCATCCCGGCGCACATGTAGCTCTACATCTGCTCTTCTGGCTGGCCTGTGTCTTTGCCGTCCTGGTTACCGTGACGCTGTATATCGCGGTGGCTGATATCCTGGCTGGGTGTACCGAATCGAGCGACGACGATGATAGCTACGAGGTAGGGTACACTGGCAGCTACCGTTACCGGTACTGCCAGCAGTATACGCCCATAGACTATTACTACTGGCATTATCTCGTATGTCTTCCTACCGCACCTTTTCGGTGCCTGATCATCCCTAACGCACCTGATTTACTAACTGTACTGGTCCTCTAGCCCACGCTGCGTGCCCTGGTCGCCATGTTCATCCTCACCCTGATCAACCACTTCGTACTTTTCGTCCTGGCCTGCATTGATACCCACAAGCGGAATCTTCTCAAGCCGGCGGGCGTTGTGCTGGCACCACATAACCCACAGAATATGTACTACGCCGCCCCGCCGCCACAGCCGGGCATGATACCTATGCCATATTACCAGCACCCCGTGCAGCCGGTGGTCTTCCCGCAACAGGCTCGTGTCGGTGCTGCTGCTGCTGCCCCCGGAGAGCCGATGGCACAAACCCCCGAAGCAAAACAGGCGCTGCAGAACCACCAGAGCCTATATGGCTTCTATGCTCCAGCTCCTATGCCCGTCCCTGTTCCCGCTCCCGCTCCCGCTCCCGCTCCCACTCCTGCCGCCGTACAGGCACCCGCAACTCTTTCACCGGGGCAGATGCAGAAGGCTCCAGCGTCGGCGCAAGCATCAGCCCCTGCCGAGGCGAGCAGTTCAAGCAACGAGAAAGCTATACCGGAACAGTCATGATCGGGAGAAGGTAACGAGAAGATTTAGGGAAGTGGCTGATTCAACCATTGGAAATGTTCTTTTTTGTCTTCGTACACGAGCGATTCAAGATGCTTTTGACGCCTACATGCTACTTACGCTACTAAACTTACGGTTTAATTACATGAGTCGGATATATTTCTACCACGGGCCTTATGATCTGTATTGACACACGATATGCCTATATACAACATATATATACCCCTTACCCACGACTCGCTCGAGAATGCCCCGAGTCACTGCACTCCCGGGCTGCGTCGTCCGTTTTTAATATTAATCATTTGATACCCCCTTGCAAATTCGTCGTTATATAGCTATCACGTTTCCGCGATATGTGTGCATGGCTTTGGATGGTACTTTAAGGACTGGGAGAAACCTAATGGTTCGTTCAATTTGGAATTGGGGAGGAGATATCGGATTGAATGCATGCTGTACGAGTATTCCAGATGCTCTAATGCGCTGCGAGCGATCCCATCAAGAGGGGGGGCTTTTTTTCACGTATTCTCGTGATAGCATCTTAATGTTCATATACCTACCTGGGTACGCATATAAATCTCGCTCCTATATCTACTGTCCGCACGAGCATACATTTGTGTGTACAAACCGTAAATCACGTTGCCTCGTCCGTCGATTATTGTAAATGATCCGAACCTTCATGCTCTCCCATCGTGATCATCGTCATCGTCAGCATCTTTCTCTCCCCCTTCACGACATCCGATACACCGCCTCCTCGCGGAAGTACCTGCTGATATCGTTATCGACGCCGCACCCCTCGCACCGATGTACGATCCTCAGACCCACGCTCGTGCTCGTGCTCGTGCGTCCCGATCCCGAACGCGCGCGAGCTCCCTCTCCCCCTCCTCCTCCTCCTCCTCCTATCCCCGCGCTGCTGCCCCCCCGCCGCCGCCGCTCAATCACCCCCACCCCCACCCCGCCCACCGCCCCGGTGCTGATCCGCGACGACGCGCTCCCGCTCCCGTTCCCGCTCCCCGAGTCAGACGCCTCGCTGATCACCGCGGCGCTCAGACCGACCCCCGCGATGTTACCGCCGCCGCTGTTCTTCTTGAACCCCCCTGCAGAGACGACGAAGACGACGACCGCCGATGCCGCGGCGCCCCGCGGCTGATCGACCCCAGCGAGTCCTTCGGCACGTGGCCCCTCCGGCGGCGGCGCGCGGGCGGCGCGGGCGCCGTGGGTGGTGGTGGTAGTGGTAGTGGTGGTAGTGGTGGCAGCAGCATCGCTTCTTGATGCTGCTGCTGCTGCTGCGTGTCGTCGCCGCCGTGCGCGCGCAGGTCCCGGATCCCCGAGTCCTTGTCGATGCCGACGATGATGATGGACCCGCGGTCGGCCGGCGGCGGGGTGCCGCCGCTATGAGTGGTGGTGGTGGTGGGGTGGGGGTGGTAGGAATAGGAACAGGAGTAGGCGTGCTGGCGCACCAAGGAGGCGCGCGCCCCGGCCCCGGCCCCGCCCCCCCGAACACGGCGGACGACGGGATCGTCTCGCGCAGCACGCGGCCCCGCGGCTCGGGCGATAGGGGGGAGGTGTACAGGGGCGGGTCGTTGTCGTGGTCGTAGTCGTGATGGTGGCGATGGCGGTGCTTGGCGTCGTGGTGGTAGCTGTTGTTGTTGTTGTTGTTGTTGTTGTTGTTGCTGCTGCTGCTGCTGAACGCCGTGGTCCCCGTGTCCCGCCGCGGGCGGCCCCCGACCCCGACCCCGGCTTCTTCGGATGCGGCGAGCCAGGGGAAGAAGGACGAGGACGAGGACGAGGACGAGCCCTGGTGCCGCCGGTGCTGGGGCGCGGCGGAGGAGCTGGTGCTGTGGCTGGACCGCAGGAATGATGTGCCCCCCCATACTTCTCTGCCTGGCGTCTGCACGGGGGCGTGTGCTTCTTCAGGGGGCGTGGGCGGCAGCTGCTTGGTGAGGAGGCTCTTGCCGCCCCCGCCGCTACGACCGCTCTTCTTGTTCTTATTATTCTTTGGTGCTCCTGTTGCTGCTGCTGATGGTGATGACGACTTCGCTTGCTCTGCTGGGTGTCGCTCTTTCACGTAGTGCTTGTAGTGCCGCTGGTGGTACAGCGGGTCGGCTGCGTAGTTCGGCTTCCGCAGCCCGGTCACGCGCGGCCAGACGTCTTCCTCTCCCTGCTCTTCGTCTTTCTCGTCCAGGTGGCCATGGTGATGGTGATGGTGATGGTGCTGGCCCTGGCCGGGGTTGAGGATGGAGGCCCCTGACTCGGTTCTGAACTTGGACGTCTTGGGGCTGACTTCCTCGCTGTCGCGGGTGGAATTCCGGGACCTTATCCAGCGCTCTTGGTTGACGTGGTTGTTGCTGTCGTTGCTGGGGCGTGGAAACTCGTCGGCGCGAAAGGAGGTAGGGCTCCGGATCGCGTCGTTGTCGCGGTATAGGGAGCTCTTGGCCGTGCTCGCGCTGTTGCGGCGGTTCTTGTAGTCGCCCAGGGCTTCTTTGAGTTTGGTCGCTAGACCCATGACGGGCGTTTGAAGGTGTTTTTTGAGTTAAACCAACTTATCAGCTAAGTGTCGTAGTGCCGGAGATCACGCTGTTCACTAAGCATTGAGTACTAAGCAGAACATTTCTCTGGTTTATAGTCGAAAGTTATCCGGGCCGATTCTTTTAACCTTAGAGATATGGTCTCTAGAAAGTCTTACGGGTAAGGTAAAAACATATATAGATGGGATGAGGGAAAATTTCAGACGAAAGCTGAACTTATACCTCCCACCACACGACACTACATATCCTATTCGCGGGGAGTTCCACGCAATGTGTACTGCAGCTTAGCCACCTGAGTCAACGGAATTAGAAAGCACTGTGTCTTCTAGACCTGTTCTCGAGTCCTGATCGAGGTCCTTAGACTGTCTCGGATTTCATATATGAAGCAATGTATAGGTGCTGCCACACACACAACAATGACTCGTTATTTCTAGTGCCCCTCTACTAGAGGCCTCTTAGTAAAAGGCACACGAAGCCATCCGTGGCTGATGTGGGTAACAGAGTTATTCTAGCGTATAGTTGGAAGCCATCGGTCTTCCTAACCTGCATGGAGAACCCTGCCTCCCGTCTGATCTTTTTTTGGTTTTCTCTTTTTTCTTTCTTTCCAGATAAGTGGGAAAGTCTCCTGCCACCAGGGTCGTGGGATGTAAGGCGGAGTGGAACCGGCAGTTCACGGGATCTGATGTGTTCCTGGACTACCTAGATGAGATTCCGGCCTCTAGGTTCCCGGTCGAGTCAGCAACATCAATCAGCCGACTAGCTTACCAAAGTCGCCTCCCCCAAAAATTTCGGTGGGCTGATACATGACACTCGTGTGGCATGTGATTTTAGACGAGATAGAGTTTCTATCTTAGGAGATGAGCGAGGCTTGTGTTTTTGAGAAGACGGCGTTAGTAGCTGACGTCGTAGTAGTTTGTGTAGATCTGAAGGTTCGTATAGAGAAGAAGGAGAAAAAATAATAATGAACCATTCTCGGTTGAAGGCGAATTCGGTTTTATATGCATCTGGTCTACTTACGATATGTCTAAGCAAAACCGGCCGTTCCAGCGTGTAGAGATACCTTCACAGCATCACTCCGACCCACTTCCCAGTGGCGTCCACACGCTGTCCTCAACGTCTTGCCTTATCTTCTTCACCACCTCCTCCGAAGGCGGCCCAGGAAGAGCCGCACCCACCGCATCCAGGCGCCGGCATCTCCGCCGCGGACTCGAAGAAGAAGTGCTGGATCGCGCGGCCGAAGTCGATCGGCTCAATCTTGCTGAATGGTATGGTCATTATTACATAGTGAGGCAGTACTCCAATCATTCCTAACTAACCACCTGCATAGTCAAGAATACTATCTATAGTCTATTGAAGCAAGTAAATTAGGATATGAATGCCTAGGCTTTATACCCACATCAAGTTTCTTGCTTATCAGCTAGTAATCACGTTCGGATTGAAGTCATCGTGAGGGGTTTGAGTAAGCAGAGAGTTTATATATAACAAAATGGGAACAGAACGGTGTTTAGAAGCTGACTTTAGGTATACTATTATCCCAGGTCTATCAATAGTACTATATCCTAGTGTCTGGTACGTAGTGTTATCAAAGTCACGTGAGATGTAGGAGAAGTTGATGGGCCCATTTTTCTTCCTTTATTATGTACCTAGAAGTATTTTTATGTTATCTTTCCCCCCCACCAACCAAATCCCAGTCCGGACCTTAAGTCCTACAATACTACACTACTTACTAAGGTTAGGTTACTTCAATTACATGTAAAGGTAGTAGTATGTATATCGTGTGAGAGACGGCGGGGGATAATGGCTTAAATTTCGATCAGGGAGAATTGTGCGTGGGCTGCTAAGGCCAGCTAAATATAGTGCCTAGTCCGGCTAAATAATAATCCCGTTGGTCTATTGCTAACTTCTTTTTTTATTTTAATTAGGCACCCTTTATTTAAGGCACTTTTTACGCAATACACCCCTTATAATGGCCATTTTAACTATTATGCTAGCGTGGTTAGCGAGAGTTGGTAATACGATAATCTTTAATATTTTTAACCTTTTATTATTATTTTTATATTATTAGCGTTAGTTTAAGGTTTTTAATGTTAATTATTTTAACTTTTTTACTTTTATATGGCTTTATAATTTAAATACGCATATAACTATACTTTTTTTATTAAATTATATAACAAAGTTAGCTTTTATTTTAACTTTTTACTAGCTTGTATAAATGCGCTAGTTTATAGCTATATTTTACTTTAAGCTGTAATTTAAAATAAATAAGGTCGTTAACTATTTTTAACTTTTTAAATTAACTTTTTTTATTTTTTTTTTTAAAAGCTTTTATGTAGCTTTTTATTTTTTTATTTACAGGTTTTTTTATAGCTTTATATATTAAATAAACCTTGTTTAATAAAGCTTAATAAACTAAATTATAATTTTTAAGTTAAAAGCGATAATAACGGTTATATATATATTTAACTTTATTTTTTTTGCGCGTTTTTTAAGCATAAATAGCTGTAAACTTTTTTTAAGCTTTTTTTTGCAAGTATACTTAATAAACAGCTTTTTTAACTTTTTAAAAATATACGGTTTATTGCTTTTTTTTGCTTTTATTTATAAGTAAATTTTTATATAATCGTATTATAATAAAGCTATATAAAAAACGGCATTTAAAAAAACTTTTAACGTTAAGTTACTTTTAACTTTTAAAAGTTTTAATTTTTTTGCTTTTATTTGCGTTATTTTCTACTTTTTATATTACGTTTTAATAAGTACGTTTTTTTATATTAAAGCTGCTTAATATTGCCGGCAAGCTTTATTTTTTTTTATATGGCCGTGTAATTAACTTTTTTTTTTAAAGTCGATATTATAATATATAGGTTACTATTATTAGTTATATATAATAAGTTAATATTAACAGTTATAATTATTTAAATTTTTAACTTTTAAAAGGCTTTTTTTTAAAAAAAATATTTTTAATATAACGGCTTTTATTTTTTAATTAAAATCTTATATTTTTTAATAATAAAAAAGTTAAATAAATTAGTAATTTTAAAAGCATTTATAATTTAAGCTCGTAAAAGTTGCGCGGGCTTTACGAGAGTTTTGCGGTTTTAAGTTTTTAAATTAACGTAATTAAAAATTCTATATATTTTAATAATGCAGCGATATTAAAAATATTATTTTAACTATTATTAAAAGGTTTATAGCTTTGCTTTTAATTACTTAATTAAGTATAAAGCTATTATAAACTAATCGATTTTAATTAGCGATAAAATGTATAAATAGCAGCGTAAAAAAATACTGCCGGGCTTATAATTATCGTGTAAAAAACAGCAGGGGATAATAGCTTAAATTTTAATTAAGGAGAATTGTGCGTGGGCTGCTAGGGCCAGTTAAATACAGTGCCTAGTCTGGTTAAATAATAATCCCGTTGGTCCATTGCTGACCCCTTTTTCCATCCTAATTAGGCACCCCCCATCTGGGGCACCCCCCACGCGACAATGTAATAAGTCGTACATGTACCTACATACCTTAGCTACATAGTCCTGGGAGTCCTGTTCTAGGCCGAGGTAATGAGAAAATTATTTCCCCCCTCGTATGCTACCTCGAAGAGGCGAATCTGGAGGGGACCGTCCTTGAAGCTCCGGAGGACTGGGGTAAAAGTCGGACAATGTTGCTGCTGCTGTTGATGCAGGCAAAGCCCCTTTTTCGTCATGGTAATGATGCCCGAAAGGACTTTGCGTTCAAACAAAATGATGATACATATGTATAAGGCAATGTAATAATCAATGCCTTACTTGTGTAATGTAGCTTGAGTAGGTAGCTCAGCTTTAGCATAGCTTAGCATGCTTTGCATAGGTAGGGGAGTAGGGGGTGGGTGGTTGGTGGTTGGTGGTTGGTGATGATGACGGTGGAAAAAGGAATTGATCTCGAAGCCGCATGCGTGGCTTGCATCTCCAACCAATGCACAACAGATGATCTTTTCTTGTTTTTGACGCCGGCGCATTATCATTGTTACACTTTTGGATGGTTGCTCGGCCGGTACCAATATTGATACGGAACAGCAGAGCGGGCGTCCTGTCATCTCTGTAGCACACACGCATCAGTGTCATGGCCATGTCATTCAAATGTATGGACATTCGTCCCTTAGGTAGGGATATAGATGTTGTATGTTGTCGTGGGTTATCAGTTATCACCCGGGGATCATGGGTCAAGGATGAGGGGGGGAGGGGGAGGGAGAGAGAGAGAAAGAAACCCATCTAAAACAATTAACGAAGAGAATACGTTGAATCATATACCTCACTAGTTTTCAATATTATACCTACATAGTACTTATACTATATTCCGGGGTTGAGCTGTAAGTTGGTCTAGGTCAACTAGGTACATACCTATGCACTATACACAAGTACATGACGGGTTGAGTGTTGTATGATATGTTGCTACTACCTAACTTGGCCTGTTCTTAGCTGGGATCAAATGTCTTTCCATTCTATTCATGAAATATGTTGAGGTATATTGAGTTATGTCTAACCTACTTCCTATAATATACGGTTATTTAGGAGGTAGGGTATTCGCGGTACGCATGTTGATGTTGTTATCTCGAGACCGTTCTGTCTGTAGTGTAGGGTGGCATTTTTCTTCATTACCTATTTTTTATTTTTTTGTCACGCGTTGTGTTTTGGTTATTCCATGTTTACCTACCTATCTACGTGTAGTTGGTACTAGTTGACGCAGTGAAGGAGGTTAGTATTATTGTCTACCAGACCTACCTCAACTCAAGTGCTAGTACTACTTAAATACATTGATATAGTAATTATAGTGTTGACCGAGAACGCCCCTCCTCCCTTGTTAGTGTTTACCTGTGTCCCCCAAGTCCGGCCCAAGTCTCTTTCCCCCCCCTCCAACCCATTGGAACCTAAAAATTAGTTGTGTGTGCACGTACCAAGTTCTGTTTCCTTTCCTTCCCCCCCACTCTGTGTAGAACCTACCCACATAATAGATGTACATACATGTACCTCTAAAGGTACCTACCTAATTATCCTGTAATATTTGCAAGTAGGTACATATTACATAGTATGTACTACATATTTATCGAGTGTTATGGCTTTGCGCGCCTGCAGCGAAACACACAAAAACCCCGCCATTGACCCAAAAGCAACCCGCACGCACCTACCTTTTGACACTGACTGACGACATTGTATTCATTCATTCCACTACCTACCTCTAGTACCTACCTACTCACTAACCTTACTACTACTCACTCATTCATTCACACCCACACATCCCCATCTTCCCCCCCTTCAAACCCGCCTCTCTACAATTACAACATTCATTCTTTATTAGCCAGCGCCGACATCAACACCGGCACCCACACTGGCACCGGCAGGGCTAGCCCAAGGGTCACTCACTCACCATCACAGCACATCAATCAACATCTGTGTGTGTCCCGGGATTTTATGATTATTATTTTTCTTGTTGTTGTTCTTGATACTCCATTTGGTATTTAGGTAGTGTTACCTATTGCTACCTACCCATCAAGTCCCCCACCTCCTCTTCCCCCTTCTCCCCTCTCGTGCTACGCGTGAGGTTCTTGTGGGTTAGGAGTCGAGGCTTTGCGTGGGTACGGCGTAGTGACCACCCAAATCGAGCAAGCTCTCTGTATGTTTTTACTCCCCCCCCCTCCCATTCTCTCCCCTCTATTCCTCTAACTTGTTGACCTAGCTACGATTGTCCCAACGATCAACTTTCAGCTGTCAACATCAACAACCCTTTTCTCAACTCCTCCCCCTCCAGGTTCATAACCACAACCCCCCCCCCCCCCCCCCCCCCCTCCTCTCCTTCTTACCATTCCCTTCGAGATTCGGTCCCGCGCGCGACGACGCGCAACCCCTGCCCATCATGAGCGACGAGGACACCATGGCCAATATCTACAAGAAGATAGAGAGGGAAAAGGCACTCATAATTGCCGCCAACTCAATGCGACAGCAGACTAACAACGATGATGTCCGATCCCGGCTCGACAGTCAGATGCGGGAGGGTCGGAGGAACATCCAGTTCTTTGAGGAGAAGCTTCGCGACCTGCAGATGAAACGCCTCGGACAGGGCGTCGAAAACATGAGCGTCAGTTCTAGCTCAGCCATGGTTCCTCCCGGACGGCCTGGCAGTCAAGACATGCTGGGAGAGGTTGAAGGAGCTCCCGCGCCTCCCCCCAAGGATGCCAATGAATGGTCGGGAGATAAGGGCTCGTATGGCTCGATGAACTACAGCCAGATTGGAGGTCATGGCGACATGATGCCTCCCCGGCACCCCTATGCACCTCCTGGGCCTGGGCCTAGCTCGTCTATCCCCAAGCCTAGGCCTAACTTCACTAAGCTAGGTCCGTCCTTGCTCTCGCCTCTGTCGTCTTCGCCCTAGGACTCGGCTGACTTTCTGTTGCCAGATCTGATTAAATACGATACCCCCTACCTCGGCCCGCGAATCCAACTCATGCTTTCTCAGATCCAGTTCAAGCTGAATGTCGAGGAGCAATATCTCAAGGGTGTTGAGAAGATGGTACAGCTGTACGGCATGGAAGGCGATCGCAAAAGTAAGGCGGACGCCGCGGCCAGGCGCGTTGAGAGTAAACAGAAGATCCACCTCTTGAAGCAGGCACTCAAGAGATACGAGGAACTCCACATTGGTGACTTGGATTCGCCCGACTCTCACGACGGTATGTTATTTTATCCCATGCTAGCTAGACTTGTCGCCTTGGTACTTAGCTGACTATCTCCTTCGCAGACGACAGTATCAACATGCCCAACCTGCGCAAACCCTTGACTGGGGAGCTTACCGTGCGCATCGTTCAAATCCGGGATGTCGACCACGCTTCTACCGCCCGCTTCTCCCGGGGACCCGAAACCTTTGTCGCTATCAAAGTCGAGGACAACGTGGTTGCGCGGACGCGGCTGTCCCGGACTGACAAGTGGGAAGCCGAAGTCCATACTCTCGATGTCGACAAGGCCAACGAAATAGAACTCACGGTCTACGATAAGCCGGGTGAGCATCCCCTGCCCATCGGCATGCTTTGGGTGCGGATATCGGACATCGTTGAGGAGATGCGGCGAAAGAGGATCGAGGCAGAAGTTAACAACTCGGGTTGGGTCTCTGCCGATAGGATGGGGGGAGCTGCTGGTGTGCCTCCGCCTCAGTTCCCCATGAGTCCGCAGCAGCAATCGTTTGGCCACACGCCCGGCTCGCCGAGCCAGTCGCAGTCGCCGCAGCTTGCTGCTCCCCAGGTTCCTCCCCAGATCGCCTCCCAGCCGATCGATGCCTGGTTCAACTTGGAGCCTACTGGTGCCATCCACCTGACCCTGCACTTCAACAAGCAGAACAAAGACCGCCGCCCAGTCGACCTAGGTCTTGGTCGGAAGGGCGCCATTCGCCAGCGCAAGGAGGAAGTGCACGAGATGTACGGTCACAAATTCGTCCAACATCAATTTTACAACATTATGCGCTGTGCCCTGTGTGGTGATTTCCTCAAATACTCTGCCGGCATGCAGTGCGAGGACTGCAAATACACTTGCCACACAAAGTGTTATCCGAGCGTCGTCACCAAGTGTATCAGCAAGAGCAATGCCGAAACCGACCCGGACGAGGAGAAGATCAACCATCGCATTCCTCACAGGTTTACGCCGTTTTCCAACGTCACTGCGAACTGGTGCTGCCACTGTGGATATATCTTGCCTTTTGGAAAGAAGAACTGCCGGAAATGCTCTGGTAAGGTTGTCCAGCTCTGTTGGTGGTTTTATGCTAAGCTTACTGTTCTATAGAGTGTGGTCTTACAGCACATGCCCAGTGTGCTCACCTTGTTCCCGACTTTTGTGGTATGAGTATGGCGGTGGCCAACCAGATCCTGGAAGGAATTCGGTCATCGAAACAGCGGCAGCAGAAGACCACGTCTTTAAGCGACCGAACCCTAAGGTCGGGCAAGATGAGCCCAACCGGCATGTCGGGGCCAACGTCACCATTTGGCTCACAGGCTGGTCCTTCTTATCAGCCTAGTGCTGCCTCCCAAGAGGCAACCGATGCTGCCAAAGCGATGTATGCTGGACAGCAATCTCCGACGAGGCCTGCCCACCCCGACCGAACCTCGTCCAGCTCGAGCGCAGCCGCAGCCGCAGCTACGGCTGCTATGAGTGGGACCATGACTTCGTCTGGACGTCCAGGACAAATGCCAGGCTATGGTTCCGGCCAACCGGGTGGTTTCGGTGGACCAATGGACCCCCAGGACGACCCCTATGCTGCCAGCCAGGCATACAGTGCCGGCCCCTCGCAGCCGAAGTACAACCCAGCGGCATATGCCAACGTCAATACGTTCCCAGGACAGCCACAAGTACCACCGCAAGGCCGTCCTGTTCAACAGGCCGCCTCTCCCTCGGCCATGCAACAGCCAATGTACAATCCCAACATGCCGGTAGCAAAACCACAGCCAGCACAGGAGACGCCCTCCCTGGCTACCGGCAGTACTTTGCCGCCCCCTTCGCGACGACCTCTCCCGCTTGCTACCGACCCAGGAACTGGTCAACGAATTGGTCTAGATCACTTCAACTTTCTTGCAGTTCTTGGCAAGGGTAATTTTGGTAAGGTCATGCTGGCGGAGACGAAGAAATCGCGCCGGCTTTACGCTATTAAGGTCTTGAAAAAGGAATTCATCATTGAGAATGATGAAGTTGAAAGTATACGATCGGAGAAGAGGGTGTTCTTGGTTGCCAACCGAGAGCGACATCCGTTCTTAACCAACTTGCACGCTTGTTTCCAAACGGAGACGAGAGTCTACTTTGTGATGGAGTATATCAGTGGAGGTGACCTGATGCTCCATATTCAGCGTGGCCAATTTGGGACTAAGCGTGCACAGTAAGATCGCTTTTGCTTCGGATAGTGTTGGAGACTCGCTGACAATGAGCTAGGTTTTACGCTGCCGAGGTTTGCTTAGCGCTGAAATATTTCCACGAGAACGGTGTCATCTACCGTGATCTCAAGCTTGATAACATTCTCCTGACCTTGGATGGACACATCAAGATTGCGGATTACGGTTTGTGCAAGGAAGATATGTGGTTCGGCTCGACAACGAGTACTTTTTGCGGCACACCAGAATTTATGGCGCCCGAAGTGAGTTCCTCATCCCTTTGATCTATTTGACTGACTGATTCTAACTCTGGAGACAGATCCTCCTAGATAAGAAGTATGGTAGAGCGGTCGATTGGTGGGCGTTTGGTGTCTTGATCTACCAAATGCTACTCCAACAATCGCCATTCCGAGGTGAAGATGAGGATGAGATTTACGATGCCATTTTGGCGGATGAACCTCTATACCCCATTCACATGCCTCGCGATTCTGTGTCCATCCTACAGAAGCTACTTACGAGAGAACCCGACCAACGATTAGGAAGTGGGCCGACGGATGCTCAAGAGGTCATGAACCAGCCCTTCTTCCGGAATATCGTATGGGACGACATCTACCACAAGAGAGTGGCGCCACCTTTTTTGCCTTCTATTAAGAACGCGACAGATACTAGCAACTTCGATTCTGAGTTCACAAGTGTTACGCCTGTACTAACACCAGTGCAATCAGGTAAGATATTTTGTTTATGTTGTCGCTTTGAGGCTGATATACTAATATTGGTATAGTGCTTTCACAAGCAATGCAAGAGGAGTTCCGCGGTTTCTCTTACACAGCAGATTTTGATTAGGAAGACGAACGATGGTGAGAGGGAAAAGAAGAGTTTGATCTCACTGCAGATCGCTACGGTGGAAAAACAATAGCGTATTGAAACTAGCGGAGAAAAGAAAGGGGAAGAGAGAAGAAGATCACCTCTTTTTTTGTTGTTGTTATCATTGTTTCGATCCGTGCTCGAGATATAGGAAACAAAACTCACGTCGCGCACGAAGCGAGGCAAATTATTGATGAAAAGAAAAAAAAGGCTGTTATAGTAGATTTTTCTTCTTATTTCTTTTTCTTGGGAAACACATATTCCCCCCCACGCCTATACCATAAAAAGCGTTTTTTTATATGACCCTTTTTTTATGCAACCTTTGCAGGTCGTTTAACTGGGGGTTTTTTTTGTGTGTGTGTGTGATAAAAAGACAATGAGAAGAAAGAAAGGAGAAATGAGAGAAGAAAAAAATCGAGAGTTGAAACAATCCCACTCGTCTAATACTTACTCAGCTCAGCTCAGTACTAATACTTAGAGCTCGCTATAAATGATGAACGTCCATGAGCTTTTTTTTGCCCCCCCCTCCGTGGGAAATATGTGTTATGATTTGTATTAGCGATGGAAATATATATGTAATAACTCTGATTTACCTAGATCATATAGCCCTAGCCTGGCAGGGGACCGAGAGAAACGATGCAGAGACTAGGTAGGTAGGTAAGTAGGTATGTTAGGAGATTGATTATAATTCTGGGGTTTGGAGTAAAATGAGTAGGAAAGCAGATAGGGGTTAAGAAGAAAAGAAAAGAAAAAAAAAAGGGGGGGGGGGGGGGGGGGAGCAGGTTCCTGGATCCTCTATATAGGTAAGTACTTGTCATCTCCTACTTTTACCATTACCATTAATTAGGTAGGTGCCTAGGTAGGAAAAAAAAAGAAAGGCATTATTCTTCTTTCTCGAATTCTTTTTTTATATATGCTACATATAATATATACATACATACCTACATACTCTACAACAAAAAATAAAATAAAAAACTACTAAAAGAGGTACATTATGTCCTTCACTGGATTGTCAGAAATGTTCCCCCCCTATTTTCGGCCGGTCCCAACATCCATCCACCTATTTCTATGCTGGAAGGTGAAGAAGATTAGGTAGATTTAGGGTAGGTAGGTAGGTAGGTAGATAAAGTGAGGAGGGAGGCAAATAACCACTAGTGTAAAAAAGGACCCTGGTCCTTTCTCCCTTTTTGACTCCCGACCTAACCTTGACTCTGATTAACATCAATCACATCAATCTATCTAACCTACCTACTATGTTGGTGGACCTTTTAACCAACCCCCCCCCCCTTCCCTTTTAAACCTTCGTATTGTATTTCGTGGATATTCACAACAATTAGGACCTAAGCCTGCTTCATGACCGCCTGAGCAAGAAGACGGCGGCCACTGCGCTGGCAATCGTAACCCCCGCCGCGACGCCCTCTAGCGCCAGGATCGACATGTCTCGCATACGAACGGCGACCCTCTTCTCGCTGGATAGCTCGGAGAATGTGTCCTTCCACCAGCCCGCGTCGGTGAGCACCTCACGCCAGGTGGCGCCCGCCAATGGTGATATCGGGGGCTCGATAGGAGGCTTCTCGAAAACTGGCTCTCGAGCGGGAACGGGCTCGGTAGCAGCAGCGTCCACGCCAGCCTGTTCGCTACCCACGGCAGCAACCGCGGCCGGAGCGGCGGCGGCGGCGTTCATCCGGAGGTTCATGGCCTCGGCCCATTCCCTATCGCTCTCTCGCTCCTTTGCTTTTGCTGCGCGCTCCTTGGCCCATTCGTCGGCCAGAGCCTCCCGGACCTTGTCCTCAAAGCCCCTGACCAGCCTCTGCCGCCGCCAGGGCTCGGCACCGAACTGCAGCACAAGGAACAGCAAGATGTTGACTCCCATCAGGCCCCAGGTGCCCCAGGTACTCATGCGGCGTATCTTGTCGCTCCAGATCTGCTCCTCGTGGTACCGCGAGAGGATGCCGGCGCTCAGCTCGCGGCTCAGCTGCTCGGCCTCGCGCTCAGCCTCCTCCAGCTCCTGGGCGGCCTGGGCCACGCCGGCATCGAGCTCGTAGTCGCTCCGGTACAGTTCGGTGAAGCGCTCGAAGTCGGTGGGCGTCCAGGTCTTCTGGCGCGCCAGCAGGGTGGTGATCTCACGCTGCGTGGACGAGCGCGTGGCCACCGAGCTCTTGTACTTGTTCCGGCT
Source organism: Biscogniauxia mediterranea (assembly GCA_018398605.1). Lineage (NCBI taxonomy): Eukaryota > Fungi > Ascomycota > Sordariomycetes > Xylariales > Xylariaceae > Biscogniauxia > Biscogniauxia mediterranea. The sequence continues at coordinate 1,570,535 of JAGXTR010000001.1, forward strand.
CGCATGTAGGCGCTCCTGGGCCTCGCTCAGGGAAGCCTCGAGAGACGAGATTTGCGACTTGAGCGTCTCGATGCCCGAGTACCCCGTCAGGTCGTTTAGGCGCCGCGAGGCGGAGAAGAGGGTGGCCTGGGCACGGTCCATGAAGGACGAGAGGGTCTGGTTGAGGGCGGAGCGGCGGGAGTTGAGGGCAGAGGGAAGATCGAAGTTAGGCTGCGTCCGCGGGGTAGTTCGCTGTTGTTGTTTTTCTTGTCCTTGCCCTTGTTCTTGTTCTCGTTCTTTCGATGTAGACGGCGGTTGCTCTGGTTGGGGTGGTGGAGGCTCTTGGGACCATGGGATTGTAAAGGGGCTGAAAGGCGGCGGCGAGGACGTGGAGGAAGGCGGTGATGATCCGGGAGAGTCATTTTGACTGGCGGGGTCCTTCCCTTCAGGGTCCCTCTCGCTGGCGTTGGTGTTGGTGTTGGTGTTGGTGGTGCTGCTGTCACCGGGGGGCTTCGAACCGGAACCGGAACCGGAGCTGGAGCTGGAGCTGGAGCTGGAGCCGGAGCTGGAGGAGAATCGAAGCTGCCGCCGGTTGAAGGCGGAGCTGTACTGACAGGTCAGACATATGGAGGCTGGAGAGCGGGAGAGAAACCTGGCTGATGCTGAGGGACTTCCTCCGGTGGTTCGAGGGGCCAATTGGTCTACCAAAAACCTCGAGCCGGCCCCGAGAAAGGGCTTCAGAGCCCTAGGCGTCGACATTGACAAGAGAGTCGTCGGCAATGGGGGGCTATCGACGCTCGGGGCTGTCGGATGGGGGAAGCGGATGAAAGTTTCACGGCGCTGATGCTCTTGGAGCGTTGGAGCTTTGGAGCTGGAATTGGAATTGGGTTGCATTTGTGAAGTGGCGCTAAAGATTGGATGGAGCTATAAAAGAAGCCAGGGTGGGGCGGGGAAGATAAACCCCCCCTTCTCCGATGCCATCCGATGCCATCCGAAGGACCTCAAACCTTAACCCGCGTTAGTACCTACTACTTACATAAGCAAGTACTTAGTACTACTTAAGTACTTACCTCTTTAACCCCGCCGATCGGGAGGTGGAGGGGCCGCGAGGGGCAGCCAGCAAATTCATTGTATGTAGGTACATAGGTAGCGTGGGGAGACGAGACAACTTTATTCGCTCACATTGTTGCCCCTGATTTCTTGTCTTCATTCTCCTTTTTACTACCTAGGTATAGTAGTAGAAGCTGAGAACATTAATCAAATATCGTAACTTAAATACTATGTTATGTATGTAGTATGTATTTGACTTGCTAAAAGAGGTATACAATTTCCTGTGACATTATTTCGCTCTTCCTTTTTTTTTTCTCTTTTTTTTTTTAAAAAAAAAATTAGTTATCTAGGTACGGTACGGAACGGACATCGTATTGGAAAAGTCCCTCACCCATATATTGAGTCAGTTGTGTCAATCGATTTTTCTCTCTTTTAATTACATTTGATAGATCAATACCCACATACCCAATCTCACATATCTTGCTCATATTGATATACACTTACAGTGCTTAGACTCTGTACCTACATCGTTCTTTTTTTAACCATCTCAAATCATCCTCTCCCCCCTGAGACATTCCTTCTAGAAACCAACACCATCACCACCAGCACCTCCACCAAAACAAGCAGGCTAAAGCCAAAACCCAAGAGGATGTCGTCTTCAAATTCTTTGCCTGCACTGCGCACCCGGCCCAAAGCTATCTTCTTCACCGACTTCGATGGGACCATCACCCTGCAAGACAGCAACGACTGGATGACAGACAACCTAGGCTTCGGCACTGAGCTGCGGAAGCAAGGCAACGCCGACGTCTTGTTCGGCCGCCGGTCATTCCGTGACAGCTTCCAGGACATGCTGGACAGCGTCAAGACACCATTTGACCAGTGTATTGCGCACTTGCTCAAGAACATCCAGCTCGACCCCTGCTTTCGTGACTTTTTCCAGTGGTGCCGCGCCAACAACATCCCCGTCGTCGTGCTCAGTGGCGGCATGAAACCTATCATCCGTGCCCTTCTGGCCCATCTGCTGGGCGAGAAGGAGGTTGACGAGATGCAGATTGTTAGCAACGACGTCAAGGCGCGCCCTGGCATGAGCATCAACGAGGAGGGTGGATGGGATATCGCGTACCACGATGACAGGTGAGTGATTGCTTAGTTGAAGACGGAAAAAGGGGGTAGAAGAGTGGATCGAAGAAGCAATGCTGGGGTTAAAGCTAATCGCCATTGACCAGCTCATTCGGCCACGACAAGTCCCTCGAAATAAGACCTTACGCTGCTCTAGCGGACCGGCCCATTTTGTTCTACGCTGGTGACGGCGTCTCGGACCTGTCTGCCGCCAAGGAAACAGACCTCCTATTTGCCAAGGCAGGTCGAGGTATGATTCTCGCCATATTGTTAAGTATAAGGACGTTATTATGAGAGCTAACCTTTCACAATAGATCTCGTGACGTACTGTGAGAAGGAGAAGGTACCCTTTACCGTATTCAACGACTTTTCCGATATTCAAAAGGTCGTAGCCGATGTAGTGGAGGGCAGAATCAGTGTCAAGGAGGCAGCTACTGGCAAGAATTAGAGATGGATAGATTTGAGGTTCAGATCCCTCTTCGATGATACCTAGACATGAGTGGTGCTACGAGTATTGGCATAAGCGGACGGACTTATAAATATATAGATAGCACGGCACAGTCTACGACTAGAATTAGACAGCTACTGGTTGCGTCCCATTATAGAAGACATTGTAGATACTAAAGAACGGCATTTGATTAATCATTATATTTCACTCGTCCTTCGTAGCAATCTCCAGAAAAAGCAAAACCCCCCCTATAACTCCGTGATCCTAACTAACCTCCTAGTCCCACGAGCCCTAGACCTCAAATCAAGAAATTTCCCTATTCCCACTGCCAACATTAGATTAACCTCTCGTTGTACTAAGTACAGAACTTTTCACAGTTTAGACATCCACCGAAAGCAAGACCGACTTCCATTTTCCTCCTATAATACCCTACCTAACCATTATAGACAGGTCCCTCCCTTCGTTTGCCCCCATCTTACTCCGTTCTCTTCCGAGGACTCGGTTGTCCGAACCACGTAAGCATCATAACGCAAAAGAGTCCAATAGCGATCGGATGCATGACAAACGTCCCAGCGGCCTGGGCGAGCGCTCCTGTTGTAAAGGGGGCGATAGCGCCGCCGGAGCTCCCGACAGCACTAATTAGCCCCAGACCACTGACTTGTTCCTGCCGAGACAGGTTGCGCGTGAACAGGGCGGCAGCGCAGGGGAAGACAGGTCCGAGCAGCAAGCCGACGACGGCGAGCGACACGGCCTCGCCCACGATGTTCGGAACCAGCCAGACGAGCAGCTCGAAGACGGCGGCCCCGACGACGACCAGGTAGACGAAGCGCTTCTCGCCCACGCGCGCGCCCAGCGGCGACAGCGCGAACCGGCCCAGCGTGATGCCGGCCCAGAACCCCGACGTCACGTACCCGACGGACGAGGGGTCCCCGTCGCGCGTCGCGATCAGGAACGAGATGACCCACCCCGAGATCGACACCTCGGCGCCCTGGTACGCGAAGATGAACAGCGCGCCCAGCAGCACCGTGCGCGAGCGCAGCGCCCCCAGCAGCGCCGAGACCTGGTTCCCGGCGCCCGTGCTGCGCCGCGACCGCGACCGCGACGTCGACGTCGCCGCGGGGGCCAGCGCGGGCACCACGCCGGCGGCCTCCTCCTCGTAGCGCCAGAAGGACCAGGCGGCGAAGCCGGCGTTCCAGAGGGCGATGCCGAGGGTGAGCAGGTAGTAGCGGCTCCAGGGCAGGCGGGCGGAGGAGACGAGGGCGGTGGCGGCGAGGGGGCCGACGGTGCCGCCGACGCCGTAGCTGCCGTGCATGAAGCCCAGCACGGTGGTGCCGCGCCGCAGGTTCGCGCAGAACACGTTGCCGATGGCCAGGCTCACCGCGAACCCGAACCCGATGAGGAAGTACGCCGCCACCACCGCCGGGAACGGCGCCCCCGCCGCCAGCGGCACGTACCCCAGCCCCATGCACAGCTGCGAGAGCAGCATCGCCCGCCCCCGCCCCAGCCGCTGCCGGATCGCGTCGATGAGGGGCGCCGCGAGGATGAACCCCACCGCGTTGCCGATGAAAAGGAGCGAGACGACGGCGTACCCGATGTTGTAGTAGCTGTGGAGAGAGAGGGGGGGCGGGGGTTTCAGATTGTAATAGTGTGAGCTTGGGAATGTCTCTATGGAGGTATGTACGTATGTATGTATATGAATGAGAATGGATGTATAAATGATTAGGTATGGGAAGTGTGTGTACCCATAAATACCCTTGTATACCTATCTGATATTGGGCGAAAGAAGACAGAAATCATCAAGCTTTGGGAGTTGCAAAAAAAAAAAAAAAAAAAAAAAAAAAAAGTTACTCACGCCTCCATATACGGGATCAGAGCACCGGGCGCCGAATCGGTCAACCCGCCGAGGAAACTCTGGAAACAGCACGTGGCGAACCGGTACCTGTTCATGGGCGGGTCGGTCAGGCTGGGAAGGGCCTCGATGTAGACGTCGCCGGGCTCAGCGGGGGACCCGGGCGCGCTCATCTCGACATCCCTCTCGTCGCCGGGGGTGGTCGCCCCCGAGGGCAGGTTGGCGTCATTCTTGGGAGGACGCCGCAGAGACTGCAGCTCGATCGCATCGACGCCGTCGTGCTGCTGCTGCGGGACCGCCGGATAGGTCCGCGAGACGACGCGCTGGGGCGCCTGCGGCAGGCTCTGCGAGTTGGATTCGACTTGGACTAGGGTCTTGAGCAGTGTGGAATCCATCCCGGCTTGTGGTTGTGGATGCCCAATGCTAACTTATCCCATTACTTGACGATGAAGGGAGGGGGGGGGGAGGAGGATGGGGCTCGGAGAGAACAAGGGCAGAAAAAGGGAGAAGAATAAGTATTAGTAAGCCTCCAAGGTTGAGGTGTGCATATAAAAAAGTCTGAAATACGAACCCTACCGTATTAGATACTTCCTAGAGAGTTGAGGCGAGAGGACAATGAGGAACGGGAAGAAAACTGAAAAGGGGGGGTGAGGGTGCGCGGTGGGAAATTCTTTTTATAGTTGTGCGAGCACGGTACGCAGCGGTCGCGGGGAGAGAGACGGGGTATACGGTCAAAGTGACGCCCAAGACTTTTTAAACTCACGATGTTTCCTACCGTGTTGGTGGGTAATAAGCTCCTTGCTGCACACTAATCGCCTGCTTAAGTCGACAAGACGAGTTTCCATGTAAGTGCTGCTAACCAACTAAAAGTTTCCCCCGCCAGACCAGCCACTCCACATTCAGGATCAGTCCCCCCTCCTCCCCCGGAGTTCAGAGAGCCGTCCCAATCATACACCCTGATTGAGTACTTCTTGGTCGTAACCCATTCCCCCTTTCTTTCTCTCTTTCTCTCCCTACTTTCTTCCTGTACATTGATGTAACTCTCTCTCTCCCTCCCTCTCTCTCTCTTGCTGGAAATGTAGAGCGGGTGAACTCTGGAGTTATACCTGAGTGAGACACTTAGTCTACTCGGCATTCTCTGGGAATAATCCGATTCACTGATTGGATTAATCTAATAAGTCTGTGCAGTCACAAACTCAGATTTGTTGATAGGATACATCCATGTATGAGCTGCTTCGGCCCGGTATCCGTGATAGTAATTTTCATTATGTAGGGCTGGGAGGCTCTGTCCGGTAGCGGACTCTCTTTTATTACGTAGTTATGGTATAAGTTGACCTTCTGGGTTGAGCCTCTCATTGGACGATAACAAGCAATAGCTGCAGGAGCACGTTCCAGACCATTTCGTAGACAATTCAAGTTATGACATGTCATCAATATGAGGTAGGAGGTAACAATTCTCCCAGATACATGTTTGAGCTGAACTGATGTTGAACCGAGTTGTGATACGTAAGGTAAGCAGTTCTTTTCCTTCCTATCTACTATTTCTTTTCGGCTGGTCTTGGTAAAATAGGGGGAGGATTGGTTTTCGTAGGTAAGTAGTATTTCGTTGTCAACGAATCACAAATTCCGTATCAATATGCAAGTGAGACAATTGGTGGGCGAGAGAGGAGTGGAGGTATTGATGAAGGTAGTAGGGAGAGACAAGGGATTTGATAACTGTCCTGGACCTAGGTATCTCCAGTCCGACATGGCCGGGTTTCTCATTTTATGCTACAAAGCAGATCTCAAGTGCACTCATTTTTATCTTTTACTTCATAGTATACCTTAATCAGGTATAATAGAAGCAGTTAACAAGGCTTATGCACTTTAATGCCACTATTTACATTGATTGTCTCTTAACCTTAGACTGTTCTATCTTGTTATGTCTTCATCAACTATACATGTATCCAAGCCTTCATGACATGTAAACAATCCTATTATCTCGGCCGCTGGCTGCAGAAATACCAGGCAATATTAATTGGTATATTTAGAGGAAAATAAAGAACGATTGAACGATCTACCACAAAATTACATCATTTTATTGCTGCCGTTCAATCCTATGTAGCGGGCAATACAGCGTGAACTAGTAAGTAAGTACATGTCTTTGACGAAGGCGATGTTGTGCTCATGCTAAGAAGGGGTATGCTATCCATCGAAATATTGCAACACGAAGCACCTAGATATCTGGCTATATAGCCTAATGCCTGGGTTTTAGTGTACCGCGGAACTTTTAGATAGTTCTATGACGGCTACGTGAGTTATACCTATGCCTCTTAGTCCTTCGTATGCTTCTCAGCCACGATCTCTTCCTATTGCTTGTCGACACATAACCAGAGTAGGTCAGACCTGCTATCGTGGCCGATGGTGTCTAAGAAACCCTTGGTTAATACGACCTTGCTTAGGTCTATATTGACATACAGGATGCCTTCAGTCATGTGTTTCCCGTCGCCCATTGGTTCCGTCAAACGCCTCCCGTCGGGTCCTATAACACAGCCGGGGAGAGATCTAAGGGTGGCCATATTGCGATGCGGATTACCTTGCCTTGCGAGATGCTGTGATACTTGAGTAGCGGCTGCGTGTGCTCCCAGCATGCCAGACATCCAACCTTACAGGGTTCGCTCCGAAAATCCAATGACTACCGCGATTGAGTGTGTCAGGGAGGTATGTGCACAACAGAGTGAGAAAGATGGAGGGCAGTATAGGGGGTACGATTAACGGACAATAATCGCTAGAGAGCTCTCGACTCTTTTATATCTAGTTGACAGTGGGCCTTCGTCCCATAGTGCCATAAGTTCTACCAGATATACAAGCTCCAACGTATTAGTAGCAACGGCCGGGAAATTTCCCAAGATCACCATATATAACTTAATCGGTAGTGGCGCTCACAAGAACGGCTTCGGTGGGACATGAACAGTCGTAGAGCGGGGTGGGGAAAGGGTGCCGCAGGGCGAGGTAGTATTCTAGACTAGCGACAACGAGACCTTACATGCTGACCAGTATGTGTGCTCGACCTTATCAACTCCTTATTATCAGGAGCATCTATTGTCACATCAACAGTAACCATACTTATGTATGAAGAAAAGATACTATGAATACAATCGGTATCTATGCGGAACAAAATAAGTATGACCAACTGTCGGTTTTAGCGTGCCATTGATGGGATAACACGCCCATCTTCATAGTATCTCATCAGAGCATTCTATACCTTAAAAATCGTCCGGTTGTTATAAGGGTAGCTTATAGTATGACCGAATAACATTAATGAAAGCTTTTAGTACAAGCTTAATATTATTAATATGGTATGCCAATGTTTGAGAGGATAATTGAACTGAAGATAAACAGCTTATGAAAGGGTTGCCAATATGAGCTTCTTTTCATCGCCTCAGCATGGGTCATATGCTATATCGAGATTAATTTTCCTCATTGAGGAAACCAAAGACAATAGGGGGTTAGGCAGTTTACGATGGGGTTAATTGTAAACCTCTTTTGCTTCAATTCATTTCTCAGATTAGGATATAACCTATATCAAGACTGATTCAAGTGACTGACCAATATCTGCGGGATGTTTTTTTCTCTTATAATTTTTACTCTCATCCATGGCTATACCTTATATCTTTAGCATATTATAGCTGGGTAGGTATATAATGGTAAAGACCATTAGCGGCAGTAATGAAACTCGACGAGGACGAGGATGAAATTAGGGAACGAGGAAGAAAGGAACTGGGGATGTACCGGTTTGAATTAACCATGCCCCCCTTTCTCACGTACCTCAACTACCAACCTATCCACTCTAGTCGTACAATAGAAAACATTTACTAAACTCTAACCTTTTTTCTAACTTTAGTCAGTTTACATAGAAGTATTCAATTGGCTACAGTCTCTATATGGATAGGTAGGTTTTCCCTGAAATACGCCGATTCGATATGTTTTACATTTTGAAACTGTTTTTAATATAATTCTAGTAAACATAGTGCCACTTATATATTGGGCGCTGATGTAAGTGCCTAATCCTATATGCAGAGGGCTCGAGGAGCTGAACCCCAAAGTGAAGGGGGACTTTTCATGTTAAAACAGATCGAACCTAACAATATCCTTCCAAAATAATGAGAAGAGATCCAAACGCCTACCTTAGATGATTCTATTCACAACCAACAGCTCCTTGAAGCTAGCGAGACACCGGGGTCAGATACACGTTAAGGTCCGGCTTGTCCCACACGCCATAAACCTTCTGATCCTTGAGCCAATCCTTGCTGTCGTCGGCGAGCTTTAGGTCGAAATTAAAGAGGACGCGTGCGAGGATGAGGCGCATCTCCGCATATGCCAAGCTGTGAACCGCATTAGTTCGGACTGATCCTATCTCTCTGTCTCTCTCCCATTTCGGGAACAAACTCACTTTCTTCCTATACAATCATACGGTCCTATGCTAAAGGGCCGCACCGCATCTAGATGATCATTCGCGAATCGCGGGTCGCCCAGGAAACGTTCGGGGTGGAAGCCTTCCGGGTCGGTGAAGTTACTTTCGCTCATGTGGGAGGGGTATATGTATACGCTCACGACGCACTGCGCGGGTGATTTTTGTCAGCTGGGAAATCGATGATGAACTTGACCCCCCTTTTACGGGAATAATATAAGTACGCAACGACTTACCCCCTGAGGAACCACGATGCCGTCGATGATCGCATCGCCGCGATCGATAATGCGCGGAAGCCAGGAGGCGGCTGGAGGATAGCGGCGCAGGGTCTCGTTGAGACACGCGAGCATGTAGGATAGCTTGTTCACGGAGGTGAGAGTGATCTCGTCGTCGGAAGCGAACGAAGATCGAACTTCTTCGACCACCTTTTCGTAGACCGTAGGGTTGGTAAGGAGAAGGTCTGCATCGCGAGTTATCGTTAGCAATCGGCGGGGATTTTTTTATTTTTTTTTACAGTGTTTAAAGAATAACTGATAAGGGGTGGGACACTTGGGATGGGGTTTTGACGTACAAGTCGCGCCAGTGAGAAGGGTGGCAGTCGTCTCGGAACCCGCAATGACAAACATATCGGCATTCGACTTGAGATGCTCAAAATCCAAGTTCTATAAGGATCCCATCATCAGCATATCATCACTACAGTGAGTCAAAGAGTGTGCTGTACCAATTCGTCTTTGCCTTGAATAAAAGGGTCCATAAAGTCGGGTTGTGACCCAGCCTCAATACGTTTCGCCAGCATGGCTCCTGTGATATTCAGTCTCTCCTGCGTATTCTTGGCCACACCACTCAAGTTAAGTAGTGTCACTGAGAAACTAGAGTCAGAACACGCTATTACTCGAACAATTTGAGCTAAAGGCCCGCGCGGAAATTTGCTTGGTCCTAGAGCCTAGGGTCTCACTCACTCAGATGTCCAGTGGTAAGGCGTCTGAATTCATTCAGGATAGTACTGTTGGCCAGAGCTTTATTGACCATATGAACCCAAGGATGGTAATTAGATCCCTCGAGGCAGCCAAAGTCGGATGAGAAAGCCAGCTTCCCGATGACATCAAAGGTAGTGAAAGTGTCTAGATAGCGAAGATGATTAGCATAGGTATGTAGGCTGGTATGGGCCTTTAAAAATAAGGTCACGTAGATGGTATACTTACACCAGTCGCGAAGATTCAAAGCCCCCTGGCCGCCCTTGCCAGCTTCACGTAGTCTCCTGATAAGCAAGTCGATATACCCTCCGATTACAGGCTCCTGCATACGCATCGACTTCTCCGAGAATGCGGGGCTGACACTCTTCCTTAGTGCGGCGTGTGGCTTCGGGTTGGAGTTGAACATCGTCGTGGGAAGACCGGGGGTGCGGTAGTAATGCCATGCCTTTCCCAGCATAGCGCCCGAGCTGTTTCGATGGGTATATATGTCTTTACCCGCCTGGGCACTAATGAACCCCAGCGTGTTGGGGCTGGTCCGTACCACGGGACCATACTTATCGAATAACGATTTGGCATAGTAATGCTGTCTACCTCTGATGGTATGGTACGAATATGGTATTGATGTGATGCGGCCGATTAACGGGCCAGGATATTTGCTTAGAGGATGGAAGAATAGGTTGTAGATTGCTCGCACAATGTGGTAGAAAAACCACTATTTATTTTCGTTAGTCCATCGGGCATACGGTGTTGGGATCAGGGAAGCGACAGAGTAGCAGGGTGACTCACAGTACCAATCACTAAGGCGATGAAGTCCGTAAAGGACGTGTCTTTGAATCGTGATATATCTAACAGCTCCATGATGTAGATACGATATCTAAATGTTAATCCCCGTTCACCGCTGGGGATGGGGAGATGGGGATGGATGTGTTGAGGACTAATTCGCGTGCGGTGCAATAACCTTGCAGCATTGGAGCGCGTTGGTTAACGATCTGGTATATATATATGTGTGTGTGTTGTCGGGATTCCGCCCCGAGGCCCCCGATATGCCGGAGTTCAATAGTAATCCAATCAAGAGGGTAGTGTTTTCAGCTCGGATTAGGATTAGAGGACTCACCCATCGTGTGATAATTTTACGTATCCCTTGCGTACCTAGGTTAGTGTAGAAAGGCTTGCTCGAATTATGGGGCCCGTGCCATGCGATTAAATGTTAAGAGGTTACAAGTACGGAAACTAACATCAATGTCAAGGTATCATGAATGACAGGTATTGATACATGCAACATTAAAGTCGGTTAATATTGGTATTACTTATACTTCAATGTTATACTTCAATGTTGTACTATGTAGATCGTGTTTGACATGCAGAAAGTTTAATAAAGGAAAACTACAGGCTATAATAGTAACATAAGGTACCTATATCAAATATTACTAGCACAGACTCAAGCTGTTCCTATAAGTTAAAGGTTTATACCAGACACTTAGAAACAGTTACTAGGTAGATTGAGTGGAAATATCTACCTATAAATTGATTCTAGTTGATAAGTCCAGGTGGGTACCGAGGTACATAGTCTCTTTGCTACCGAGACTTGGTAGCACAGGTACTATGCGAACTGTACCAATCAACCTGTCGCCCAAATCATCAACGGGCTATAACCCGATGGGGCTTGACAGGTTTAAATTGATAGATATTCTTAACCATCTTGACGCACGGGTTAAGTAACTAGGTGGCCTGATCTCAGTGACATCAGTATACGGGACCCCTAAATTTATCCCGGTGCGGCTGAACGCATTACGCCGGTATGTAGAAGCATAGCCACCGGTTCCGGGCTCCTCAGATCCCGGATTCCGTAGACGAGCCTCGGCTTGGGGGAAATCTAACGGCTGTAACAGATGTATGTAGCCAGCTGGCAGCCATTGGTGGCATTGTCTCTCTATTAATATGAGCTGCAACATACTGTTCAGTTGTTAATTGTTAATCTCAAGCTATTAAAATAGGTAGTTAAGAAAGTCCTCCTATACATAACTTAAAATAAATATTCCAAGAATTATAGAAGTATTTTCTTCGTAGATGTTGTATGTGGGCATTGTGGGTGGGAGTGTATACAGTTGCTAGCGGCCGACGGGAGAGAAAAAAAAAGAAAAAAGGACTAAGAACTTGGAGAAACTATTTTCACATCTATATATATAATACTAAAACTCGAATAACCTGTGTCCCCTCGACCTGCACGTTTTCCGACCGGTACCGTTTAAATCCGCGCGGCGTTTAATTAATTCTACTAGGTTAAAAGCTTTCGGCGATGCTGGCAGGAACCCTTAGGGTACGTATATTGTGGTTGTAGCGGGTTAAGGTATCTAAGTGAGATTAGATCTTAGGCTACACTTAAATATAGTACATTCTTTGATTTTACCTTACTTTCGTTGCTTTGTAGTTCCTCCGGACCAGCCATAATACCCGCAGCCATTCACTCTGCCAACATCTACTTACTTTTTTTTTGCTGACTTTACTAACAACGTAACTGGCAACCTAGTAGCTAAAAGATTTAGTTGGCGACCTGACTGGCAACGGAACTGGCAACCTGGATGGCAACCTGGATGGCGACCTGGATGGCGACCTGGCTTACAGTATAGCTAGAGACCTGGCCCTTGTGACTACCACAACTCGGCTCGCCTTCCTGAATTTACACGTAATTAGCAGGGCAAACTATGCCAACCTTATAATATACAGCTAGTGGTGGCCTGGTAACTGTAGCTTTAGCCAAAGTTTAACAGGCTTAACTAGGTTACATTCTCCATAGCACTACGTACTGAGCTACATAGAATTTACACCTTCCCGTCTTGTCCCCCGACTATTCCTTCTCATACGTACTACCTAAGGGAAGCGGCGGGAGGATGGGAGGCGGAAGGTTGGTTCGGCCCTATGTATGTAGCTTGAGCTACTTAATCCTTAATATGAAGCCAACATCTCCTTTAATGTTCATTAAAACAACATCACGTACTACAAAGGTTCACGAATTTACGACTTTATTGCTGTTTTTAAAAGGTTGATCCCGTTTAAAATCTGCGCACCTTGGTAAAGTAGCCAGAAAGGTACTAATAACTCTGCTTCCCATCACATATAGGTATTATATAAAGTGTCATCTCTCGGCATCGATATCGTGGTATCAGAGTCACCCAAAAGGAAATGCTCCGCCGAGTTACAGCGACAACGAACGACCCGCTCCAATACAAGTCATATTGTTGGTTTCGCTATATACACCTAGCGAAAGGTGGCTACTACGCCGACATGCGTACGTATAAGGGAATAAGAGAAATAAAGACTAATGGAATGGGTTGGAGACTGGTGTATTCAAGTGTCTCTTAGGAGGGAACTATCTAGTTGAGGGGTTGCCAGGAGTCGGCAACCTAGTTATAGTCCCTCATACGCTGACTAAGCCCTAATACAACCAACACATATCAAAATACCCAGAAAACCCGCAATGGATCAACCGTCTCGCCCTTACAAACCAGAACCCGAAGAAAGAGATAATTATTTCTTTGGGTTATCAGGGTGTCCAAAACTAATCGCTCGAACGAGTAGCCACCAGTGGTCTTTTCCGAAACATGAAGAGGGCTGGGGAGGCTATCGGCGGAGCCGCAAGCGTTACGCGACAATCGGAGAACATGGTATATTATCCAGATGGAATAAGGAGTTGTCGCTCGAAGTTTCTGCTGTGTTGAAAGAGTGCTCTTGGAATTATTTTTTCCCGATCAGGATTGGTCTTGAGAATATTCAAGACACGCTTACCTACCCGGTTGTCCTCTTGATTGCTGTGGAAAAGGACAGTCTTCAATGGGAATATGGTATCTCCATCGCTTTGCAATGTCGCCAGTTGCTACAGCACCATGGCATCTTAAATGTCGAAGTCGAAATCCGGGAAGGCTCACATATGCAGTATGCTGCATCCAGAGAGCTTGAATTGCACGTTAACGAACCCGAGTGGTTGACTCACATGAACATCAATGTAGCGTTGCTACCAGCGCTATCATACTTAGGGTACTCCGTTGGATACCTGGACGATGTCTCGAGCCAGGGAACAGTTGGCCTACACCTTAAATTAGGGGATGACGATGCAGCTGTTTACGCACTAACTTGCCGGCATGTCGTCTGCAACGATCGTTCTCCACATGAATCGTATAAGTTCTCGGAGGGAGAAATGCGACAATACCATGTACAACCCTCAGATGCATGTTTAACCAAGTGCCTCGACCAGATTCAGGTTTTACGTGATGGTACCGAAAGCAAAATTAATCGTGTCAAGCAAAAGCAAATCCGCTGGGACGAATGGTACTCAACGGATGAAACCAAAAGGCATTTACGCCCAACAGAGGACGACTTGATGGACTTGCAGGTGGCCCAAAACAATTTGATCTATTGTGACAGGACAATTGATCGAATTAAAGCAATCCACGACAAAAAGGACAGAAAAATCGGGTACCTGGCCTTCCATTCAGATTTCCAGGTCTCTTCTCAAAGAAAAGGATACCTCACAGACTGGGGTCTGATCAAGCTTGACCCCGAGAAGTTTCCAAGAGGGTTTCGTAATCGGGTATTTGGTCAGGAAATACAAGGGGCTGCCACTGTTTTTTTTGAGTTGGGTTTTAGGTCACTCCATTTTGATAGGGAAACACAGAAGGACTCTCCCCGCGTTGCTAAAGAAACACAGAAGGGCCCTCCCCGCGTTGCTAAAGTCGGGAGCACAACAGGCCTCACAATAGGCCTCAAAGGCGAGATCGAAGCTGTACTTCGTCGGCCAACAACTCAGGGGGAGGATATAATAACCTGGGAACGGTTCATTATATCCGAATCGTCAAAAGACAATTTCTCGGCTCCTGGTGATTCTGGTGCTTCTGTCTTTGACGTTGATGGGAATGTCGTTGGATTAGTTACTGGTAGTGACAGTATTCATCCTCATTCAGCAGATAATAAGCGGAAAATGAAGAAACATCCTGGGGGAAATGTTTCTACCGAGGAAGCCGGTGAGGCATACGACAATCCACTTATGTGGGAAAATGAGACAGATATTACTTTCGTCTCCCCCATTGAGTGGGTTTTTGAGGACATTGAGCGGCTCACAGGCCTGGCACCACGACTTGTCTAGGCCTTGGGTGCGAACAATGTATTCTAGATGCGCACAGCTCAGTCGATACTATTGATGTATCCTTTTACCCCATTAAGGTGTGACTAAATAGACATCGAACATGAATAAAAACTTGTTATTCTCTCATTCTCATGGGACTAAACACTCGTAATCCCCACTTATAACTTTTCGGGTTTATTATTTATAGTGTCGTTTTTAATGTTATGTATGTCTGGTATTTTATAACTAACTATGGGGCTGTGATTATTCTTCCCAAGTCTAGCCATAGGCAAACTCCTTAACGGCCTCAACAAGTCTTAAGTGGTTAGTCCACTATAAGGTATTCGACCACCTTGCCCCCTCTCCTCTTGTTCATAAACGTACTGCCTACCTATATAAGCACATAAAGTAGTCATTCTATCCTAGGGGATCTCGCTACGGCCTGATAGGGATTGAAATGGGTAGCTATGTGCAACACCCAATCACACTTACCATGTAACTACATGGTAGCATATGTGGCGGAAGAGGAGGATCCTCTAGACTTGCGTCCAAGGACCCTTTCTCCACTGCGCTGGAATAGATGGTAGACGGTGGGTATTAAAAGGGCCAGTGGGCTTGGAACTGGGGGTTCGTATTCAACTAATAATTCTCTTCGAGTCTCAAGGAGTCTTACAGTTCTAAGTTCAGCCTTGATCCCAAATGAAAGTCATGCTCCTATTTATACACGAATAGTCTTGCCTGAGGTATCTATCATCCTTATGTACGTTGGTCATTTGTGCATACACATTCCTATCCACAATCATACATAACTAACAGGTTCTTGGCAATGATCCTGTGTGACAGTAAGGTAAATCTGTCATGTACATTGAGGTACAAAGGCTACCTATGTGTAGCCACATGTGTTAGCATGAGATGAATGTGAGGGAATAGGATAGAGTGTAGTCCAGAAGAGAGTCTAGTAGGAGGGCGGAAGCCCGACTATATAGTATGTACATGGTAGTCGTACAAGACCGTATAGTAGGGTAGCACCCCCATATTCCAACAAACCCAACTTCACTAAGGTTATGGCTCGTCGTAAAGAAAACATGCCACCTAAAGAACCTCAGGAAGAAAAAGGGAGACTCGATGCCTTCCGTTTAGGAATGGCAATTGTTGGTGGGGGTGTGGGGGAGTGAAATGGAACAAGTCGACAGCGAAAAATGGCTGTAATTAAGTAAGTAGGTATGTATGGCAATTGTTGCGAGCGTCAGCGAAGCCTCCAGTACGAATATGTTCCCTATTTACTTACCTGGAAGGTATAGGGGTCACTCCTTATCCATACACCTCTTTGGCAATGGAGTTGGTGGCGGCAATGAACAACACCACGAGTTCCAAGCGCTACATCATAAAACCCCTCTCATAAGGAAATACATACAATTTAAATACAAGAGTTGAATTGTAAAGATAAGATGGAAGCTACACCGGCATTGTTCGTGTCCAATGCACGAACCCTAGCTGCACAGATACCAGTATCAGTAACCTCCCCGTTGGTTATGTAGATGAGGGATGGGAAAGGTACGGACCGAATAACAGATCCCATAAGACCCGATTACTGCCCAGTCGATTATACTTCTCACCTGCAGGCAATGAAAAAAAGCGAAGGAAAACTAGGTTAGATCGATAGATAATTAGCCGCCCCAGAAAATTCCTCATGCCCGGCTCAGCGCAAAGACGATCCTGAAACTGGCGAGCACGCACGCACGCACGCAGCGGCAAGCCGGCACGCGAGCGAGCAGCAGGCCGGAAGCCAACGCCGCAGCACCTGGGAGCGTATCCGCTTTTCGCGCCGAGAATAAGGCCCCCGGGATCTGTACGAGGTTCCTGTAGCGAGATTTGAACAACCTCCCCAGAAAACTAGCCACGAGGGATGAAATTCATACACTAATGTCATGGGCTCCGAGTATTACACCGGCTCGGCGGCCGGGGCTATACTATTTTGGGATGCCGAGCACCTGGTTTTTCAAGCTCGCTCGCCCAGACTTTTATTGGTATTACTATCGAGCTCCATCGACCTGGAGCCCGATGGCATCGACGGCGATAGCCCGCCCGGACCATACCAGATATGTGTGTAGTCCTTTTTCTCTAGTAGCCTTCTAGCACGGCCGTCGGCCTTGGCCGTAATGGAGGCTCTCCACCCCCTCCACCCCCAAGGGACACGGCAATATGGGAACAGAAAACGAATGTCCCCCGGTGACCAATTAGTATAGCTCCAGTGTCTGACGATTAGCTTGGTGCGTATTTGCGGGGCGGCTTCGAAAATGATGAATGCCATGAAAAATAATACACCATGGGGGCCCCCTCCCCCAAGCAACTTATCCCCATGAAAAATAACACACCGTGGGGCCCCCTCTCCCCAGCATCTTATCCCCCCTTCTTTTCCTTTCCTCCAGGGGGAAAAAGGCTGGGACAACCTGGGGCATCTGGGGGGCATGTCTGGGCAGTCTTGTGGGTGAAGGGCCGATTAGAAAACGAAAAGAAAAAAAAACCCGACGCGGCATGATATAAAAAGAGGTGAGATCTCATGTGTCTTCACAGGTCCTAGTTCTTCAGTCTCCCAGGTTTCCTCTTGTCCCGTTTTTCTTCTTCTCCCATCTCTTCTTTCCACCTTTTCATTGAACTCTGTTTTTTTTTCTTCTTCTCAAACCTCGTTCGTCCACTTTGTGTTAGTCTCGTCTGAGACCGGTGCTTAGATCCAGTATCAGCGAGGATGGTCTTAGGGGGCAAGTAAGTAGTAGTCCAGATCTCGTTTTACTGCGTGTTCTGAGCGTGGCTCTTGAGCTCATGCGGCTTAACGGTGTTGTTCATATCTAATACTTCTACTAGGTCGGTCCGTATCAACGGGGCCGAATGCGGCGTGGAGGCGATACTCCTCGGGGCGATCACCTCGCTCGGAGGCTTCCTCTTCGGCTACGATACCGGTCAGATCTCCTCCATGCTTCTCTTCGAGGACTTCATCGACCGCTTCGCCCAGGAACAGCCTGACGGCACCCGAGAATGGCAACCCATTATCAAATCGCTGCTCGTATCGCTGATGAGCATCGGGACACTCATTGGGGCGCTGTCAGGTGCCTACTCGGCGGACTGGTGGGGACGACGCAAGAGCATGAGCCTTGGCGTCGTGATCTTCATCATCGGTAACATCATACAGATCACCTCAATGCGATCATGGGTGCATATGACCGTGGGCCGGTTCGTTGCGGGTCTTGGTGTTGGTAACCTCTCCGTCGGTGTCCCCATGTTCCAATCGGAATGCTCGCCGCGCGAGATCCGCGGAGCTGTCGTGGCGTCGTACCAGCTCATGATCACCATCGGTATCCTTATCTCCAACATCATCAACTACGGCGTGAGAAATATACAGCATTCGGACGCCTCATGGAGAATCGTCATCGGTCTCGGTATCTTCTTCTCCCTGCCCCTGGGTATCGGCATTCTCACTGTTCCCGAGTCTCCACGGTGGCTGGCCGCGCACAACGACTGGGAAGGGGCACGATTGTCCGTGGCTCGACTTCGCGGGATGAGAGACAACCTGCACCACCCTCTTGTTGAGGACGACTTTCAGGAAATGTCTGCCGCCATCGAGAAGGAAGCGAGCGTTGGTGTGGGCACTTGGTTCGAGTGTTTCACCGGGAAGACCTCTTCGGAAAGCACCAAGGCCCCCAAGATCTTATACCGCACGTTGCTGGGGATATTCATACAGATCATCCAGCAGCTTTCTGGAATTAATTATTTCTTCTAGTGAGTTTCCATTGTCATCCAAATAATGTTGCTACTGTAGAACATGTTGACTAACCTTTTCGCAGTTGTTCGTCTCACTCGTTATTGATAAATCAAAGGGAGTTGTACTTGCTAACATTTACCTAACTATAGTTGGTGCCACTATTTTCCAGTCCGCCGGTATCGATGATCCGATCCAGACCCAGCTCATCCTAGGAGCTGTCAACGTGGCCATGACCTTCTACGGACTTTACGTTGTAGAAAAGTACGGCCGCCGGTGGCCGCTCTTCCTTGGTGCACTCTGGCAAGCGGCGTGGCTGCTGGTCTTTGCTACAATCGGCACTTCTCTCCCACCAGAGGTTAACAAGACTTCCGGCATCGTCATGATTGTATCTGCCTGCATGTATATCGCGAGCTTTGCTGGGTAAGTAATGAATTGTCCCTAGTTTCTATGCAGGACACAGCTAATTATCCCTTAGAACTTGGGGTCCCATGGCTTGGGTTGTCATTGGCGAGATCTTCCCTCTCAGAACACGCTCTAAGCAAGCTTCTCTGGCTACCGCCGGAAACTGGCTAGGAAACTGTACGTCTTATATATTTCTATAGTGATACGTTCGACTCGACACATGTTAACCTGATTGCTAATTTATTATTATTACAGTCGTGATCAGTTTCGTCACTCCTATAGCCGACAGCGGCATATCGTACGCGTACGGATATGTCTTTGTCGGCACCAACTTGCTCGCTGCTGTTGTTGTCTGGTTCTTCCTGTTCGAATCGAGAGCACTCAGTCTAGAGCATGTAGACCTGATGTACAGTGATCCTAAGCTCAAGCCGTGGAGCTCGTCCAAATGGTCACCTCCTGGATACATTACCCGGAATCGGCGCGAGGAAGAGCCTGGCAGCGACCAGTGGGGTAAGAAGGATGAAAGTGAAGTGGCTACTCAGACCATGATCCCCTGAGTCTTTTTTGCTGCAGCTTCGTTTTATCAGCCATTTCACGTCTAACGATACACGAAGACTTCTGTTATATATTCCCAATTCCTGTATTATCTCAAGAATTAGGTACATATGATAAAGCTTTCTTTATTCCACGGACAACCTGTATATATATGCATACCATTTACCCTCAGCATATCCGTCAAATCTTTAAACTCTATGGAGACAAGGTGTAAATAACATGAACAATCCGACTTATTTCTCGTTCAACCTAAGATGAGACGGGTGTAGCGACTTTCAAATGTCACATACCATATAGGTAGGTATATAGGGGCTAATTGCCACATCAAATAAACAGGTATTTGCTTAGTATTTTTACATCACCAAGGTATCATATAACATATTAGTACTCGAAACCTAGGGTTATACTTCATTGTCCTAGTAGTCGCATCCGTTTGCAAAGAACACCCGCACCACTCAACGCAGCGCTAAGGCCGGTGAAGATGATGAAACTACCAAGAAGACTCATAGGCCCACCGGCTCTCAGGAGTCTCCGCACCTAATGCACTAGCCTTTCAGCAATTCGACTCCGATGAAGCCTCCGGCTACAAAGCCGATACCACGTCTTCCGTTTAGAAGGCCATAGACAAGGCCAGTGTCGATACCACTTCGGAAGGAGAGGACATGTTGTGATCTTGGTCTGCTATGATGGTATGCCTAGGTGTTTTTACTGCCCCTATTTCGTACAACTAACAACTTCTAAGTCGGGTTGAAAAACCAATTCATGGTTGATTCTCCGACATGGTCATGTTATAGCCATGGCTGGATGTTCAATGCAAGTGAGGATTTGTTAGCAGGCGGATAGGGAGGTTTGTTTACAGGCTAACTACCTAAGATATGGTACTGGATGCCCCTTTTATGAGATAGTACGGAGGAACTTGAAGTTCGCTAACGCTCGCAACAATTACCTTCCGTTTGCCGAGATCCACTTTGCTATACCTGGGTACTACTTAGTACTTAGTACTTACATGTTGTACGAAGTATGCATTTAAGTAGTACAACCATTTTTCATTGTCGACTTGTTGGATTCCACACCCCCACACCCCCACCAACAATCCCACTAGGTACATACTATGGAGCATGCAACAAAACCGTGGTACTAACCTTAGCACGTAAAGTGGTCCCGGCGCGTCGGATCGCGTACCTAGGTACGTATACCAATGTTTCTACAAGGATCCTGATGTCAGGTAACTTTGTAGTCTTCCAATTTAATCTCGTACATAAATCTTATAACAGGGTAATTCTTGTCCTGGCAACCAAACTTTACCGATATTTATATTTCAATTCTTAAGCTACCTAACCTACCTACCTACATACCTAAGACAACCAAGTGGACGTCATGCTTCCTTGCAGTGAACATTGACCAGGGACTCTCGGTGCCGATTGACACCACCATCACCACCACTCACTACCAGACATGGCTCCCGCCCAGGCTACCAGCTCCAGTCGTCGAAAGCGAGCGCTCCCCCAGGCCGACGAGGAATCATCAGCCGCCGATGTCCCCGAGATAACCGCAGCAGTGAAGAAGCGTCGCCTGAATACCGCTGCCAAACCGCCTCCCCCCAAACCGAAAGGGCCCAATAAGAGTGCAGCAGTGAAGAAAGCAAAGGCCCCCGTCCGTGAAGCTGTACATGAATCAAGCAGCAGTGACGAGATAGCCAAACCGCGACCCGCCGTAAAACAGAAGAAACCGGTTCGCAAGCCCTCTAAAAAGGCGGTCCCTACAGCCAATGTCTACGATGTCCCAGAATCCGGTGACGAGGCCGAGCCTGCAAAGGGGACGGAAGGAGACGCCGTAGCTGAGCAGAGCCAGCAGAGCCAGCGACCAGCGCCATCGAAGCGCAAGAAAGCGATCGTGAACTCGAAGGCCTCGGAGCAACCGAGTACCACTACAAACCGGAGCGCGCAGAAGTCGAGCAAGGGACAAGCGACGACAAAAGCTAAAGATACTACTCAACAAGAGGAGGAAAAGGAGGAGCCGCAGCTGAAGCCCAAGAGACGGGGTAGGCCCCCCAAGAGCTCTAAGGATATTGATGCGCCGAAACCTACCGCAAAGGTGGCCAAACCTCGTTTAGCAAGCCGAACCGCCGACACCGTATCTCGGTCTAATGTCCCCCAGTTGAAGGGAATATTATCGCCGCAGAAGAAGAAATCATCCAACCAGCTGCGGAAAAACGTTGCTTTTAACGAGAATAATGAGACTCGCACTGAAGTGTACTTCGAGGACCTTCCTTCTAAAGCCACTAATACGGCCGCCTCCGAAAACAAGGAGAACCAGAAGGATGTAGACAGCGAGGATGATGAGGTGTGCGCCATATGCTCGAAACCCGACTCGGAGCCGCCCAACGAGATTATTTTCTGCGAGAACTGCGACATGGCGGTCCACCAGGAATGCTACGGCGTACCGGTAATACCGGAGGGCGATTGGATCTGCCGGAACTGCTCACAGGAGGATGTTTTAACGGGCATACATGCGACTCCGAAGAAGCAAGGAGATTCTTCCGAGGTCCCGAACATTCCCAACTTCGAGCAGCATCTGCGGAGCATGCAGCGCGTGCTACTGGGCCGCTGCTGTGGAAACAGACGCATCAAGCTTCACGGGCAGACCGAGGCGTATGACAAGGCCTACCAACTTGTGGAACAGACGGTCCTGGCCGGTGAGGGCAATTCGATGATGGTAATTGGGGCCAGGGGCTGCGGCAAGACAACTGTGAAGCACTCTTCTTGCCCTTTTTCCTTGCGAACAATTATTCACTAACATGGATTTGCAGATGGTCGAGGATATTATATTGAACCTCAAGAATGAACATTTCGAAGAATTTCACGTTGTGCGCCTGAACGGATTTATCCATACCGACGACAAGCTGGCTCTAAAGGAGATATGGCGTCAGCTGGGGAAAGAGATGGACCTGGAGGATGACCTTGTCAACAAGGTAAGGAACATGGGGAGTATCCATCCCGATGACAATACATAACGGCTAACAGATTACAGACTAATAATTATGCTGACACGATGGCATCGCTATTGGCGCTTCTGTCTCATCCTGCTGAGATTACGGGAGCTGAGGAGGGAGTCACTTCCAAATCGGTCATCTTCATTATCGACGAGTTTGACTTATTTGCGACGCATGCTCGCCAGACTCTATTATATAACCTGTTTGACATCGCGCAAGCGAGAAAAGCGCCGATCGCGGTTCTAGGGTTGACTACTAGAATTGATGTGGTAGAAAGCCTAGAGAAACGAGTGAAAAGCCGGTTTAGTCACCGATATGTTCATCTATCCCTTCCGAAATCCCTGCCGGCCTACTGGGATATCTGCAAACAGGGCTTATGTGTAGACGAAGACGAGCTTGAGGCGGAAGGTTTTGATACGAGTCTCGAGGGGCTAGATGAGTTCCGAGATTATTGGGACAAGAAAATCGAGGTATGCCGGGTGCATGTTCGAGATGGATGGTTAGATGACTGACATTCTAGTAGGCCCTTCGAAAGACACCGGAATTTGAGGACCACTTGGAGTACCACTACTACACGACCAAATCAGTATCGGCACTCCTCACTTCATGCATCTTACCCCTATCAATGCTATCACCGTCCTCGCTGGATCTGGTGGTTCCAGCGTCTGCAGCCGGACGCATCACGCTTGAGCCGCCGGAAACGAAGATGCATCTTCTCGCGTCGCTTTCGGACCTCGAGCTAGCGTTGCTCATTTCCGCAGCGCGGCTCGACATCGTAGCGCATACGGACACGGTGAACTTCGCGATGGCGTACGACGAGTACAGCTCGCAAATGGGCAAACACCGAGTGCAGTCGGCTACGTCGGGCATGATGGCCCTAGGTGCTGGTGCCAGAGTATGGGGTCGCAGCGTTGCGGCCGTAGCGTGGGAGCGGCTGGTGTCGCTCGGGCTGCTTATTCCGTCGGGCATTGGTGGGAGATCCAATGCGGCCCACGGTGGACTCGAGGGCAAGATGTGGAAACTCGAAGTTGCGCTGGATGAAATCCCATCGGCTGTCGAGCTGCCCGGGTTCCTTTCCAGGTGGTGCAGCCAGATATAGATAGCATAGCATAGCATAGCACAGCATCCAATAGCAGGTGGGTAGTAGGTAGATACAAAACAAAAATAGAGTCCCACTATGGTAGTTGACTGTACGGGAGATGTTATACCCGTTCTATTTTAGGTCTGGGGTAGTTAAGTAGTACTAGTGTACAGTAGCTTAGCTAACCTCTTAGGGCCTGGAGGCCCTTGACTGGTTCCCCCACGATGCCATGTCACACGGCCACATGCATAAATCGATTGGGTCCCCCCCTGATCACCACGCCACATTGAGGTGGTGCTTGATGTCATCAGCAAAAGCCAAAGCCAAAACCAAAACCCAAATTCCCATCGTCGCATCGAAAACTACCTACAACTACCTACTACCTCCCTACCTTTTTATCTTTTTATCATCTTATTTTTTCCATTTCTTCAGAGCTCTGCCTCGTCGGACTCTTTACGTTTGCCATGCAGACAATTGCCTGATTAGAAGAATTTACCTCTGCTCGCTTTTAATTTAATACCTATCCTGTTCTTCCATATTCTGTCCTTACCGTGATATCCTTCATCGTCCTCTCTTACGCATCCCTTTCCTTTTCCTTAGTCCTTAGCTCATCTCCGCCTTTCAATCACGATATCCCTTTTGCCCTCAGCCATGTCGAAACGCTCCAACTTCACGACTATCTCGCCTCTGCCCGCCGGCATATCGCGCGAGTTCGTCATCAACTTCCTGCACAACCACCAGGAGATGATTGACCTTAACCCCCTGATAATAGAGCGACACCCGATCCCCCCGCCTGCGCATGCGCCGGCCGAAGAGCAGAGATGTGTTTGGTGGAGCATGACGGACAGGATTTCCTATCTTCCGGGCGGCGCCATGTCCGGCGAGGTCACGTATACCGCCGCCTTTAACGACTTGCCCAACGGCATCCAGACCCATTCGTATGCGCCCATGGGCACCGATATCCGAGGCCGGTGGAGTTTGAACGGCACGCTACCGGGCGAGCCCCTGGAACCAGTCGAACTAGGCTTAGGAGCCCCCAGACAAGGGCTCTACTTGCGCGAGGTAAAAGACTTCCCCAGATAGTACCAAGCCCGAGCATATGCCGAGCTAACTGACTCGGCCAAAAAAAAGGATGTCGAGCTACGCTGTAACTTCATGATGTCGTCCTTCGTGAAGAAGACGCTCAAGAAAGCCCATGGTACACTTGTTGATCGCCTTTGCGAGAAGGCTAAGATCGCGTGCTCTAGGAATCCTAGCATAAGCGTGGACGGCACTCCCATCCACCGCTCGCCTGCACCCTCGTGTTCCTCCTCGAGTGTTCATAGCGGAAGTGATAAAGATACAAGTGCAGTCGTGCCGGTGGCCGACGACCGGATACCCTTGGGTTCGCGGCTAGCCGACTCGAGCTACCCGAACACTATATATCCGTTAACGAAAGTTCCGGAGCGTCCTATCTCGCAGACTTCCGGCGCGCGATTGCTTCATAAACAGCAACAGCATCAGAGGCACTTCTCGGACTCCAGGGGTACACTCGGTCCAACACATCCCGCGTTAACACGAGCCCGCGGGACATCGACATCATACAGCATGGGCAGTGACAGTCATGGCTGGGCACCGAGATCGGCAGAACCAGACTTAGTGCCCGAGCCACTGCGCCTCGGGCACATGCGAACGGGTTCCGGTACACATTATATGCACCCGAACCAGAGCAGCTCGAGCGGCGCGCCGCAGATACCGCCCTTATCCGAGCTTGACCATGGTCTACAGCCCCAGGAGCCCCTCGCTGGTCTCGGGGTTCGATCTCAAAACGGGGGGTGGCCGGGCGGGAGCGGGAGGCCGCGGGCCCACGACGGTGCCGTATACGACCCGCACGTGCCCGGCCGACGGCAGGGCGGCGCATATCCTGCCGAGTTGGAGTAAGCTCCGACTCGATCGATTAGCTTTTCTCTCGCATATTATTCTACGGCTAGCGTTTTTTTGGATTAGAGTCTTCCTTTATTGTTTCTAAGCGGAAAGGGTGAATGCAAAGACAGGTGATTGGTATTAGGGTCATAGTAAGCGAAATCCGGGAATTTCATCATTATCGGCGTTTTTTTTAAAAACCTTGTCCTCACCGCATCATTGACTGCAATATTTCGGGGGGCGGGAGCGCGGGATTTTGAAGTGGGATCAAGAGGAGAAGAGGAAATGCTAGAGGGGACGAAAAGAAAGAAAGGAAACAAAGGGAATACAGCACGTGGGCCAGTCGATTGGTGTTCAAACAAAATCGAAATGCGATCTCCGAGGTAAAAAGGATTTTGAGAGATGGGGAAGGGATTGGATAGGCATTCTGGTGTTTTTTTTTAGTATCTGGTTGGTTGATATTGGATAATACCCATTATTGTTATTGCTATTATGATGAAACTACGTACCTACCTAGGGTACAATAATTATTATTATTGCTATATATATGTGTCTATTGCGTTTTTATTGAAATTTGGGGCTTAGAAAATTGATGGCAATATGTAAGAATAATTGAAATATGATATCCCCGATGGAAGATTTGACGAGACTGCTCCCGTTTGCCTGGGCCAGGAACTATCGTTCTGTGGATTATGTAGGGGGGGATGGCGCGATATGTCTACGGTATAGGTAGAGAATAGAAAGAATAAGTAAAAGAGGGGGCGCTTCTATAATATGTACACATGTGTAGGAAGCGAACTTTCCCTATGCACATAGATGCCATCATGGTCGACGCCGCTATTGCACGCATCTAATAGTAGGTATTATCTATTTTACATAACTTACCAACCTACCGGTACATACAGGCTTGCTATCACAAGTAGCGGTGGATATATGTTCAGTCTCTGTCTCGGTCTCGGTCTCTCTCACTCTATATCTGCCAGCCAGGTCTACGATACTATACCTATCGCCTATTTCGGGAAAGGGCGTGGCAGCACTCGGAATAACCGAGGGCGAGAACTTCCCTGCTCGTCCTCTCGTCTCTCTCTCCCGTTTTGGCGAGAGCCCTGGCAATTGGTGTATACGTATCCGGCACACAGGCCTACTACGCGTGTAGTGAATACATCGATGTTCAAGCTACTGTTATGGCCTGGGGTTAGAAACTCAGTAACCGTAGGTGCATAGGTTGCTGTTTAATGGGGTACGCAAATCGGCGGGGGGGGGGGGTTTCTCTTCATGGCTGGATATATGTTTCAGCGATATCGTGATTTGATGCCTAGATGATTTTTGAGCTTAGCTCGTTGGTCTTTGCGTATACTTAGGTACATTTTGTATTATGACCAAAAAAAAGAACGAAAAACGCCGGCGATGGACGCGATATATAGAAAGGGAAGGCGGACAGGAAGGTAAAAATGTCTTGGGAGTTTCTTCGTTTAAAAGGGGGAGAGAGAGAGAGAGAAACATGTAGGTTAGTTGGGCGATTTCTAAAACTCGATTAGGAAACGGATTGTTCTCTAGGTTATGCCGTTCTACAAGGTGAATATTCAAGCGTGCAAGACTACGCATATAACAGAGATTCTTTGGTCAGGCGTCTCTATCCCATCCCGACCTATCTAACCTGTAGTGTGTGTGTGCGGGAGCTAGAGGGTTGTGGTTGAGCTGTCAGAACTGAGCACTAACCTAGAAACAGGGAGTAAGTACAGGGGTCACCAGCAAATAATGAACCTATTTGTATGTATAATCACGTCCCGTTTCTGCGTGTATTTTTAGTTATAGTTCCCCGCGCGATGATAAAAACAACTACGATCCCCTCCTCCCCCCCGCTCCCCTTATAGGGTGAGCATCGTCACACGATGGAACTGTTGGCATGAGACGAATGTGAGGGAAAAGGATGAAGTGTATTAGTCCAGGAGAGAGTCTAGTAGGTGGGCGAAGCCCAGATATATATGTACATGGTAGGTAGTATAAGACCGTATAGTGGGATGGTAACCCGATATTCCAACAGTACCTATATAAAGAGTAATGAAAAACAATTTACCTACATAAAATGCCTATACATAGTAGTTCTAGCTCTGGCGTATTTAAGTTTTATCTAGGTACCTACGCATTTAATATAAAGGCTTATAATTGTAAACGGGAATTAACTTTAAGTATAATAATCATTTAAAGGAAATATATTACTTTTTTATAATGATTTAAATATAAAGAGCATAAAGGGAAATTTACTGTCTTGATCTACGGCTGTATAATGGGACCCCATGGGAAATCTATAAATTCTTATAAGAAAAAAAAAGTCCCATAAGAATTCCTATAAAAGCTTAGCGTGGGAATTTTTATGGGAATTTTTATAAAATGTGTTTATAAAATTTTATAAAAAAAAAAAGCTATAAAACTTTATAAAAAAAAAAAAGTTATAAAACTTTATAAAATTTTTTTTTTTATAAGATTTTATAAGATTTTTTTTTATAAAACTTTATAAAAAAAAAAAGCTATAAGTTTTATTAAATACTATTATTTTATTATTATTTTATTTATTTTATTTTATTTAATTTATTATATTTTTATTTAATTTATTATAATAATTTAATTATTTTATTATATATATATATTTAATTTATTAAACTTTATTATATATTATATAATAATAACTT
This sequence comes from Biscogniauxia mediterranea, assembly GCA_018398605.1. Classification (NCBI taxonomy): domain Eukaryota; kingdom Fungi; phylum Ascomycota; class Sordariomycetes; order Xylariales; family Xylariaceae; genus Biscogniauxia; species Biscogniauxia mediterranea. The sequence goes on from JAGXTR010000001.1 coordinate 1,598,899, forward strand.
ATTTTTTAAACTTAAAATATATAATTTAATAAATTAAACTTTTTTTTATTTTTTAATTTTTTTTAAAAATAAACTATGTTTATATTGCGCTTTAAAATATTACTTAAAATTATATTTTTTATTTAAAGTTTTATTAAAATATTATAATAATTAAAAATTACTTTTATAAACTATAAATTTTTAATTTATAAAATAATTTATTTAATATAAATAGTATAAAAATTTAAAGTTAAAAACAGTTAAATTATTTTATTATTATTTTATAATTAATATATTTAAAAATAAATTTATTATTATTATTTTTATAGCTTTTTAAAAGGTTAAAATAGCAAATTTTTAAAAACGGAGATTTTTTATTAACAAATAAATAATTTTTTAAATAACTTATTAAAAAAGTGCATAAAAAATAAAAAAATCTATAGATTTTTATATTTTTTTAATTTTTTATAATATATAAGCTATTATTATGTTAATAAATAAAATAATTATAAAATAATTATTATTACTTATTATTAAAGCAATAATATTTTATAAATTTATATATAATATTAAAAAAGTAATTTTTAAACGTTATAAAAGTTTTTTAAAGTATTTTAATTATTATAAATAACTTTTTTTATAGTTTTTTGCTTATATGTTTTAAAAGTTTAAATAAATTAAATATTAAATTAAAAAATTACTTTACGATTATTTTAAATAAAAATGCTTATTAAGTTTTTTATTTGCAGGTTTTTTATTCTCAGGTTTTTTATTTACGGGTTTTTTTTTATAAATAAAACACTATTAACTTTTAAGTTTAAATATTAAGTTAAAAATTATTTTACGATTATTTTAAAAAAAATATTTATTAAAAATTTTATTTAATAAAAAATTACTATTTATAATTGCATTAAAGTTAAAATATTTATTTTTTAAGTTTAAATAATAAATTAGTAATTATTTTACGATTATTTTAAAAATAATACTTATTAAAATCTCCGTTTAATAAATTATTTATAGCAGTATTTAAGTTAAAATTTTAAACTTTTAACTTTAAATATTAAGTTAAAATTATTTTATAATTATTTTTTTTAAATGCTTATTAAGCTTTTTATTTAATAAAACATTATTTATAATAATATTTAAATTAAGCTTTTAAACTTTTAAGTTTAAATATTAAGTTAAAAATTATTTTACGATTATTTTAAAAAAAAATTTTATTAAAATTATTATATATTAAAATATTATTTATATTTTTATTAAAGTTAAACTTATACTTTTTAAGTGGTTATTTTTAATTAATTTTTTTTATTAAGCTTTTTTTTATATTAAAGTTATAGCTTTATTATTAAAATAAATTATTTACTACTGTATTATTAAATATATGGTTTAAATTGTTATTTTACTGCATATTTTTAACTTTTAATGTTGTTAAAACTAATTTTTTAATTATATTTTTAAAAAGTTTTATTTTTTTATTTAATAAAAAGCCGTAATTAACGCAGTGTTTATTTCGTAATATTTTATTAAATATTGCCTTAATATATACTGTTTACGTAGTTAATATAAATTATTTTAAAATTATTTTAATTTTTAAAAAGTTTATTTTAAAAAAAGTAAAATTATAAAAAAAAAAGTAAAATAAAAGTAAAATTTAAAAAAATAAAAAGTAAAAAAAAAAAATACCGAAAAAAAAGTTAAAATATAATTATTTTATAATTATTTTTAATTTTTATTGGTTATATATATTAATTTTATATTTTTAAGCTTTTTAATAGTTAATTATTTAATATTAACAGTAAAAAGTATATAAAAAAAAGTTAAAAAAGTTTAATAAAGTTAAGTTAAAAAGTTTACTTTAATGTAAAATAAAAATAAAGCTACTTAATTTTTAAAAAAAAAAAAGTGCAATTAACGTACTTGCTTAATTAAAATTTTTTAATTTTTAATTTTTAAAAAGGTGCAATTAGCGTACCTGCTTAATTTTTTAATTTTTTTTTAATTTTTTTTTTAATTTTTTTTTAATTTTTTTTTTAATTTTTTTTTATTTTTCTTTTTAAAAAACTTTTTTTTATTTATTTTTTTTATTTATTTTTTTTTAAATTTTTTTTTTTAATTTTTTTTATTAATTTTTTTATTACTTTATTTATTTACTTTATTTATTTATTTATTTATTTATTTTTTATAAATAGTTTATTTTATTATTTAAATTTTTTATTTTTTATTTTAAAATATTAATTATTATTATTTTATAATTATTTTATTTACTTTATTTATTTATTTTATTTTTTATTTTATAAATTTTTTTTTTATTTTTTTATTTTTTTTATTGCTTATTTTATTATTTTTTTTATATCCTACTCTTTTTTTAAACTAAGCCTTGTTTTTTTTTTTTTTTATTAAAAGTTATAATTGCAGTTTTTTTTGCGATAATTTTATCTTTAATATATTTAAATTTTAAAACTTTAAATATTTAATTAAAGTTTAATAGTTTAATTTTTTTAATAATATTTAAATTATTATGTTTTTTAAGTTTTAAACTTTTTTTAATTTTTTTATTACTTTATTTTTATTAATAAGTAAAATAACGCTTAATTTATTAATATACTGTGTTTTAAACGCATTATTTAAAATTTTATAATATTATTTAAACTGTTTTATAATAGTATTATTATTAATATTATTTTTATTATTATATATTATTTTATTTTTTAATTTAATTAATTATAATTAAATATAAAATAAAATAATTAAATTTAACTTAAAAATTTTAAATTAAAAGCTTATATAATTAAACGGTTATATTAAATAAATAAAACTTTAAGTTTATTTTATTAAAATAATAGTATATTAAATATATAGAATATTTTGCGTAAAGTATGCTAATTTAAAATAACTAGCACTTTTTTATTTTTAATACTATAAAATATACTTATTTTTTTAAATTTTTAAATAAAATAATTAATAAATAATTATTAAAAATAATTATTTTAACTTATATTTATAAGTTAAATACTTATTAATAATTTTATTTTAAATATTATTTTTTTATAATTAATATATTTTTTTAAAATTAATATTTAAAAGCATTATTTTATTAAAATTATTTTTTATAAAAATTAAAGCTATAAATGTTTAAAAATTTAAAGTTTTTTAATTATATTGTTTTTAATAGCTTTTATAAGCTTTTTTAAAATAATTAACTGCTTTATTATATATATAATTATTTAACTTATTTTAATTAAAGTTTTTTTTATTTATTAAAATAATAGCAGAAAATAAATAAAGGCATTAATAATAAAAAAAAATTAATAAAAATATTAATAAAAAGTTATTTTTAAAAAGTTTTTAAATATATTTATGCAATTTTTTAATAATAAATTAAAATTTTTTTTATAAAACTTTTAACTATATTAAAAAACGTTTATTTATGTTTATAAAAGTACTTATAGTTTTTATATTGTTTTTATTTTTATTAAGTTCTTTTAAACAGCGGTTTTTGTATTTTTTTTTTAACGTAAAATAAACATTTTTTAAAGTATTTTATTATTATTAAATACTTAATTATTATATAAAAAAAAAATTTTTATAAAACGCTTTAAAGTTATTTATTATTTAAATAAAGTATTTAAAATATTTAATAAAATATCTTATAAATTAAAAGCTTTTTAAAAATAAGTTGCAGTTTTTTAAAGTTAAATACCTTTTAAAAAAAACTTAATAGTTAACTATAACTGCTTAATTTAAATTAAAATTAATATAAAAAAACTTTATTAATATTTAATATTATATATTAAATTAATTAAATGTATAAATAAAATTATTTTTTTTTAAATAAGCTTTATTTATATATTTTAAAAAAAAATTATTTTTTAATGCTTATATATATTTAAATTATAAAAAATTAAATTTAATATATATTAAATTATTTTATAATTATTTTAAAAAAAATTTTTTATATATTAAGTTAATTATATACTTTATACGGGGATTTTTAACTTAAATAAACCTTGCGTTTTTTAAATATTTATTGTTAATTATTATTAAAAACGCCGCTTTTTTTACATTATAAGCTTTAAAAAAGTTTTTAAATAAAAATTATAATAAGTAAAAAGTATATAAAAAATAAAAAATTTTATATATTAAATTAAAAAATTATATTTTTATATTTAATTAAAATTATATAAACAATATGTTTACTTTTAAGCTATTATTTACTATAATCGTTTAAAACCTGTTTATTAACCCGAGTTTTTTTAAACGTAAAAAAATATTTTTAAAAATATTTTAACTTAATTTTAACTTAAAAAGCTATATATTTATAAAAAAATGCTATTATTATTATTTATTATTAATTTAATATATTTAAATACTTTAAAAAGTATATTTTATATTTAAAATAGTTTATTTATTATAAAATATATTAATATAAACTTTATTAAAAATAATTTTAATAAAATTTAAAATAAGCATGTTAATATATGTTTTTAACTATTAAATAAAAATATAAAAGTTTATTAATTAAAACTATAAGTTATATTATTGCATAAAAATATTAAAATAATTATTATAAAAAATATTATATTATAAATTTAAAAAAACTTAAAAATTAATAAATAAAACTTTATTAATTAATAAAATATTAAATAATAAAACATTTTAAACTATTTTATAAGTTAAATTATTTTATAATTATTTTATTTTATAATAAATATACCTTTATAGTTTTTAACGCTTTTTTTTTTAATATACTTAATTATAATTTATTGTTTTTTATAAGCAAGTAACTTTATATATTTAATTATACTATTTATTTTATTTAAAAAATAAACTAAATATATAAATAGTTTTTTATAATAAAAATATATTAATTTTAACTTTTTACTTTATTAATAGCATAGTTGCTTATAATATTTTTATATAATAGCTTTTTAAGCATTTAAATTAAATATTTTTAATATTAAAAAAAAAATTTTTAATATTTTTTTTATAATTTAATTTAAAATTAAAATATATTTTTAAATTAATAAACTTATATATTATTATAGTTTTTACTATATAAATAATACTTAAATAATATTATCGAAAATAAACTTTTAAATAATATTAAAAAAAGTAAAAATGTATAAAAAAGCAAAGTATTTAAGTATTATTTAGTTTTTTAAAAACTATTTTTAAAGTTAAAAGTAATAATATTATTATTATTATCGTTATTTTTATTTTTATTGTTCTCGTTTTTATTATTATTTTTATTTTTATTATTATTATTATAATTATAGTTTTAATTATTATAATTATAATTATTAAAAAATTATTTGTTTTTATTTAATAAATAAAAGTTAAAATTTTTAATGTTTTAATTATAATTTAAAGCTATATTTTTATAATAAAAAATAAAAAAAAAATAAAAAAAATAATAAGGTTATAATAATAATAATAAAATAACCTTTTTTATAACTTTAATACGCGCTTTTAGCTTTAATAAACCGTACTAGTTTAAAAATACTTTTTTTTAATTAAAACCTTTTTTTTTATACTATTTGCTTAATAATTTATAATAAGTATAGTTATTATTATAATAACATTAATATTGTTGTTAAAAAAAAATAAAGAAATTAAAAAGTCTTTTTTTTATAACAGCATTTAATAAAAGTAAAATTAATAAAATATAAACTTTAAAAGTAATATTTTTATTTTGTTATAAAAACTTAAATTAATAAACGCGGTAATAATAATAAATAAATAAACTATAAACTTTATTAAGCTTGTAATAAAATATTTAATAAAAATTATATAAATTAATAAAAAAAAAGTTTTAAATAAAACGTGCAGTATTAAGTTTATACGTATTTTATATAAACGTAAAAAAATGCTAGGCTATAAGTTAAAAATAATTATTTTAAAATTATTTTATTTTTAACGTTTATAAAAAATATATTAAAAAAAATTAAAAAACTTTATAAATTTATAGATTTATTAATATTTAAAATAATATTTTAATGTTTAATTTGTAAAATTATATAAATATATAATAAAATTTTATGCGTTTAAAAAAAAGTATTGCAAGTAATTTAAAAAGCTATAAAAGCTTTTTTAATTATTTTATTTAAAAGTAGTTATTTTTATACTATATATAAAAAGCAGAAAATATTATAATTAAAAAATATTTAATTTATAAAAAAATTTTAAGTTATTAAAATATAAATATTTAATTTATAAATTTAATGTTGGTATCGCTTTATTTTAGTGGTAATAAAGTGTATACTTAAAAAAAAATGATAAAAAAAAAAAGCAAGTGCAAGTAAATAATAGTTATATTTTAATTTAAAAAAAGAAAAAATTTATTTAAACTGCAAAAAAAGTTACAGGCTATTTATATTTATTAAATTAAAACTTTTTTTTTTATAAATAATAAATTATCTGTATTTTATTATGTAATTATTATTTACTTTATTTTTTTTTTATAATAATTGTTATAAATAAACTATTTATTTTTTTTTTACTTATTTTTTTAATTTAATAGTTATTTTATTTTTTTTTACAAGTAACTTTATTACTTTATTTAATACTATTTTTATTATAATATTAGCCAGGTTATAGTTGCCGTAAATTTATTAAATGTTATTAATTTTTTTATTTTTATATAATTAATATAATATTATTAAGTTAATTATTAATTATTTTTTATAAATATTATTTATTTATATAAAGTATTAATATAAAAAAAAAAGTTAATATATAAAATAAATAAAGCGCGTAATAATGCTATTTATTTTAAAATAATATTAATAATATAATAAATTATATAATTAACGTTAAACTTTTAAATTATTTTATAAATTTTACTTATTAAAACATTTTATATTACCTGCTTACATTTAATAAAAAATTAATATATAATATTTTTTTTAACTTAAAGTTTATTATTTTAAAAAATAAGCTTTTTGTTTTTAAATATAATAAAATAATTTATTTATAAACTTATATTTTTATTATTAATAAATAAACTATTAATAAAAATATATATTTATAAATTTTAAAAGTTTAATTAAATATATTTTAATTTTTGTTTTTTATTATTTATTTATTATTTAATTTTATTATTAAATATTTTATTTTTTTTAAATTTAAGCTTAATATATTATACGGTTATAAAGTAATTAAAAACTGCTTTAAGTTAATAAATAAATAAAATATATGCTTTTTTAACTTGTTATTTTATATATTATTTAACTATATTAAATACTTTAAAATTTAATAATTTTAACTTTTTTATTTGTTTTTTTTAAATTATAAAAAGTTTATATTTTTTTTTATAAATTAAAATTTATAATTTATTAAAGTTTTTTATTGCTTTTTTTTTTAAAATTTTTTAAAGCTATGCTTTAATATTAACTTTAATTAAAACCTTATTTTTTTTAATTATAAATTTTAAAATATTAATATTTAAAATGTTATTTATTTATAAACTTATTAATTTAAATAATTAGTTAATTTAAATTATTAATAAATATAAATTAAAAAGTAAAGGTTTTATATTTAATTTTTTTTAATAATATTTTAAATATATTTTAAATTAATATATATTTAACTTTATTAGCTTATATAGCGGTTTTATAATGCGCAATATTATTTTTTTAAAATATTTTTTTTTTAATTTTAATAATAAGTATATATAAACCGTTTTTTTATTAATATTTTTAATTATATATACGCTATTATAATATTTTATATTATAATTTTTATTTTTTAAGCTTATAATATAAAAGTTAAAATTAAAATTAACTTTTAATTAATTTTTTAAATTATTAGTATATATATTATAATTAAACTTTTATTTAAATTTTTATATTTTTAAATAATTAAGTAAAATTTTTTATATAAAATCAATATATTTTTAATTTTAATTTTTTATATTATTTATAATTAAAATAATATTATATTTTTTATGCTTTTATTATATATAATCGGTTAAAAAATACTATTTTTAAATAAAGCATTTAATTTAATTACATTTAATATTTTATATAACTAGCTAAAAATAATAATTTTTTTTTATTTAAAGCTTTAATATTAATTTTTAATCTTACTTTTTTTTAATATTAACGTATATTATATTAAGGTTTTTTATAAAAATAAACTTATATTTTAATAAGTTAAACTAAAGTTTTAATAGCTTAATTTTTAATTTTTTTAATAAAACTGCTTTTTTTTTATATTATATATAAAGTTTAATATATAAGCTTTTAAATATTAATATTTTACTTATAATATTAAATAAAATAATTACGTTTTTATTTATTACTATAATTACTTTATATAAACTTTTTTATTTATTTCTTTTATAGTATATTAACACTTTACTACTTAAAAGTAATAATATTAAAAAAGTTTATTTTATATTAAAATTATTTTAAATATTAAAAGTATTTTATATAATTTTTTATATTTTAATTTTTTTAACTTTAATTATTACTTTTTAAAAAACTTACGCTTATTATATTTAAAATATTATAAGTAATAAGTTTATATTAATTTTAAAATAAGCGTTAAAAACTAATAACGTAAGTATTAATTTATTTAAATTAGCTATGTTATTAACGGCTTTAATTGCTATTTGTAATCGTAATAATTTTATACTTTATATTTTTTTAAAAATAATTTTATACGCTTATTAAATAAGCTTATAATATTTTTTTACTTTATTAATTAATTAATATACTTTAATTAACATTTATTTGCATATAACTTTTATTATATATGCTTTATTTTTAAACTTAATATTATTAAAGTTAATGCTAGCGTTATAAATAATTACGTTAAAAAAGCTTAAATATATATTAATTTAATACTTTTTAAATATTTTTTATATTTTTTTAATTAATATAATATGTATAAAACATATTATTTAAAACCTTATTATAATATTAATTATATATAATACAGGTTTTTTATTTAAATATATAATGTTTATAATTATTTTATAGTTAAAATTTATATTTAAGTTTTTTAATATAAATTTAAACTTTTATAATGCTTTTTTTTTAATTTAATAATAATAATAAAATTTATTAATTTTTTTAATATTTTTAATATTTATATCGTGCTTTAATTTATTTAATAAATTATATAATTTACTTATAAATAAGTAATTAAATTATATATGCAATTATTATAATTTAATTTTTATAAAATAAGCTATATTATTAAAATAAAATTATAAATATTTTTATTTTTATATAATTAAAACTATTATATTATTTTTATTAATTAATTAATTAATTACGTTATTAAAATAAATACTTATATAGTTTATATTTTTAATTAATAAAAAAAATAAAATGTTTATTTTTATTATATAAAAATTTATTTATTTAAATAATATGTTTACTATAACCGTTTTTAAAGATTTAATTAGCAATTTATTTTTAAACCGTATATTTATTTTTTTTACTTTATTATTATTTATTTTTAACTAGTTATTAAATTATTTTTTAATTAATATAAAACATTAACTTTTTTTAATTATAAATACTTTTATAGCTTTTATATTAAATATAATTTTTTAAAACATATTTTTAATATATTTATTAAATATAAAAATTATATTTACTATTAACTTATTATTAATTAAATAAAAAGCTATAATATAATATTAAAATATAAAGTTAAATAATTACGCAAACATAAAATATTAACTATTGCTAGCTTATTTTTTTTATTTATTATTTTTTTATTTTAATTTAAACTTAAAAGTTACGTTTTTAAGTTTTTTATAATTAGTTAAAAAAATTTTATAATTAATTTTTTAATTATTACTTTTATTTTTTTATTAAGTTTTAACTTGCTTTTATTTTTTTTAATATGTTTAATAAACTAGCATTTTTTTTTTATATATTTAACATTTACGTGTTAAAATTTTTTTTATTTAAAAACTATACTTTTTATTTTTATTATTATAATAATACTTTTTATTAACATAATATTATTATATTTTATCGTCGTTATCGTTTTTTATAATATATTATTTTTTTTTAATATTTTTATAAGTGCTGATTAAAGCGCATAACTTATTTATAAGCTTTTTAAATTTTATTAATAATATAAAAAAACATATTATAATTAAAAAACGTTTTTATATACTTAATAAATAATAACAATTAATTAATATTTTTTTTAATAATTAAATTTTAATGTTTTTTAATATAGCGTAAGTTTATTAAATATAATTTTTAATACTTTTAAATTTAATTTATTTTTATTTTTTTTTTCGGCTTTTATTTTAAAAAATAAAATAATAGTTTAATTATAATAATATTATATTTTATTTTACTTAATGTTAAAATACTATTTTATATATTAATATATATTTATAAAATATAAATATTAAAATATATTATAAATAAAATATAATGCTGTTTTTTTAAAAAATATAGTTAAAAATACTATATAAAATTATATTTATTTAATTTTTAATATATAGTATACGTTAAAAAAAAATTACAATTTATTTTTTAATATATTATATACTTTTTTTATATAATTATTCTCGTTATTTTATGCTTTTTTAAACTGTTTAATTAATATATTTAAATATAGCTTGTTTAAAACCTGCAATAATAAAATATTATAATATAATTAATTTTTAAAGTTTTTTATAAGCATTAATAATAATTTATAACTTATAAAATTACTTACTAAAATAATTAATTAACTTATTAAATAAAAAAAACTAAAAGCACTTAAAAGTTAAATAAGTTTTTATTTTTTATTTAAAAAAAAAGTTAATATATTATATAAACTTATAAGCTTTTTTAAAAATATTATTTATTTTTTAACTTAATTATCTACTTTTATAATAAAATATAGGTTTAATAATAAAGTAAACTATTAATATACTAGGTTATACTTTATTAAATATTTAAATTAAAAGTAATTTAAATAAAAATTAAGCACGCTTAATAATTATATTAGGCTTTAAATAAAAAAATATAAAAACTGCGTTTATTATTAAAATAAAAGCGATTATGCTAACTGCAGTAAAAATAATTATATTTATTATAAAAGTAATAATTATAATAACTATAGTAAAAAGCGCTAAAAATACGCCGGTTAAATTGTTTTTTATAAATTGAATATAACTTAATTATATGCTTATTATTAAAACAAACTATTAAGTATTTATGCAGTGTTATTTAAAAAAAGCATAATATAATTTTTTAATAACCTGTAAATAAATAAAATTAAAACTATTAAAATAATTAAAAAATTAAAAATAACTAGATTAAATTAAATAAAAAGTAATTATTACGTTAATTTAACTAAGTAAAATAACCCTGTTTTTTATAATGCAGTTAAAAGTACTTATGCATTTTTTATCGTAATAAAAAAGCAAAAAATTAATTTTATTTTTATAAGTAAATATTAAAAAATAATTATTAATTATAAAGTTTATTTTGTATAAGTTATTTTATTAGTTAGTGTTTAAAAAAATTAAATAATAAGTTAAAAAAGTTATATAAAAAATTAAAGCGATTATATAAAAAATTAAAAAGGTTATATAGTAAATTAATTAAATTAAAGCAAATTAGCGTATTAAAATAAACTAAAGTTTAAATATATTAAACTATACTTTATTTTATATATAAAAACTTTTTATACTAACATATTAAGCTATTAGCGCTTAATTGCTTTTAATTTAATAACGTTTTATTTTAAAAGTTTTTTTATTATAATTAAGTTTGTTAATATAATAAAATAACTTGCATTATAGCAATTAACGTATAATTTTTGCTATATTAACGCTTTTTTTAACGTAAAACGCAATAAACATAATAAATATTTAAAATTATTTATTATAAATTTTTTAAAACGCTATTAATATTTTTTTAACGTTTTTTTAATTATTTAAACCGTATTAAATTATATATTAATTACTTTAAATTTTATTAAAATTATTAATGTTTATATTATTTTTTACTAGTTAATTACTTATTTAAAGTTAATTTTTTTTTATTTAATTGCGTTTAAATTAAAATAAACAGTAAAATTTTATATAAGTTTAAAAATTTTTTTTATTAATATTTAAAGTTTATTAAAATCTTTTTATATTTAAAAGTTTTTAAAACTAACCAGGTTTTTATAATTAAATAAAAGGTTTTAAACCGCTTTTTACGCGAAAATTTCGCTTTATTTTAATATAATAAAGTATAAAAAAGTTAGTATATTAATATAATATATAATTGCAAAAATATGCATAAATATAACTATTATATTAATACGTACTTTTAATAATATTAATAGTAATATTATATTAATAAAAGTATTAAAATAAAAGTTAAATATAAAAAATAAGTATTAATATAAAATTTAAATTAATAATGCTTTTTTTAAGTATTAATAAAAATTATAAAAATAAAAATGCCATATTAATAAAAACTATATTAATATAAGTTTATATTAATTAATAAAAAAAGCCTTTTAATTTATAATAAAAAAATTATTAAGCTATAAAAAAAAGCTTTTATTAATTATTAAATAACATTTTATTAAAAAAAAGTTAAAAAATATTCTTATTAAGTTATAAAAAAAAATAATTTTAGTTTTTTTTATTAAATTAAAATAATAATAAATACTTTATTAAACTGCAAAAAAAAGTATTTAAAATGTTATTATTTTTAACTTTGCTAATTTATATTGCTATATATATAACAACATTAATTAATATTAATATTGCTTTATTTTAATAGTAATAAAATGTACATTTAAAAAAAAATAACAAAAAAAAAGCAAATATAAGTAAATAATAATTATATTTTAGTTTAAAAAAAAATTTATTTAAACTATAAAAAAAATCGCAGGCTATTTATATCTATTAAGCTAAAACTTCCTTTTTTTATAAATAACAAATCGTCCGTGCCTTATTATGCAACTATTATTTAATTAAAAGATTTTTTAATTAAATTAATAAAAATTTAAAAGTTAAAAAAGTAAATTAAATTTTTATTTAAAATTATAAATAAAAATTAAAAAGTTTAAATTAAATTTTTAAAAAGTTAAAATTTTTTTTAAATAAATAAAAATAAAAAAGTTTAATTTATTTAAAATAAATAAAAATTTTTTAAAAAAACTTTAAAGATTTTTAATATTTTTATTAAAAATAAAATAAAATTATTATTAAAATAAATTTTAAAATAAATTTTTTAAAATAAATAAATAAATAATTTTTTTTAAAAAGTACGATTAACTTAACTGCACTTTTTTTTTTAAATAAATTTACTTTTATTTTTTTATTAGCTTATTGTTAAGTTTTTAAGCGCTATATATAAATTATTAATGCTTTTTATTAATAATATTTTTATTTTATATTATATTTAATATTAACTTTTATTATTTTATTAATATAGTAGCTTTTAGCTTAAAAAAAGTATGCAATTAAAAAAAATTAAAATAATTATTAAATAATTTAATTTTTAATTAATTTTAAGTGCATAATAAATTTTTATAAGTAGTATAAGTTAAAAAGCGATTATTTTATTAATTTAAATACTTAAAAGGTTAAAAAACGTAAAATAAAGCTTTTAAAATTATGATATGCAGTAAAAAAAGCGCATTATAACTTTAAATAAAATATTAAGCGATAAAGTAATATATAAAAAATTAAAAACTTTAATGCTATTTTTATTAAGTTTAATTTTTAAGTTAAGGTTATTATATAAAAAATAAAGGTTATTTAATAAGTTTAAACGATTATTTTATAATTATTTTATTTTTAATAATTATAATTGCTTTAAAAATAAATATTTTAATTAAATTTTTTAATAATATTATAAACGTAATAATTTTAGCTTTAATAATGTTAATTTAAATTAAAAAAATATAAATGTTTTAATTAATAAAATAAAAGCTTTATAAAATAATAAAGTAAATAAACTATATTATATTAACGTATTTAATTGCATTATATTATTAATAATTAATTTATTAATTAAAATAAATAAATAAAATATTAAATTTTTATATATTTAAGTTTAAAAAGTATGTTAATTATTTTATTATTATTTTTTTTATTAATAAATATAAATATTAATATTATTATAAAATAATATTAAACTATTGCATATTAAATATGCTTATAATAGCGATTTTAATTTAACTGTTTTATTAATTAATAAATAAAAAATTGTTAATAAAACTATTGTTAATATTGCCGATTTTTTTATTTAAATTTATAAAAAACATATTATTATATTAAACTTTTTTAAAAATAATATAAAAGCTAATATAAATAAAATTTTTATAGTATTATTTAAAATATTTATTATTTTATTATTATTTTATATTAATTTAAAATAAAGCGTATTAAATATAAATTATATTAAGTATAAATATTTAATTAATATAATATTATTAACGGCTTATATTTTAAACTATATTAATATAAATATTATTTTAAAAAACTTTTAAAAACTATTAATTTTATATTAATTAATATTAATAAATTTAAAATTATTAATTTTAATTAAATTATATAAATTTAACTATAATTTAATATATTTTTTTTATATTAAAAACTTTATTTAAACTTTAATTTAATAATAATAAACAGGTTTTTTTATACTGTTTAAATTATTATAATATTTTTAATATTATGGTTTAAAAAATAAAGTTTTTAAATAAATATTAAAAAAAAAAGTATAATATTATTAATAGCATATAAGCTTTTAAATTTAATTATATTAATAATTAAAAGTTTTTATAATAAAATTAATTATTAAAACTTATTAAATTAATATTAAAAACATTTAAAAAATAAATTTTAATAAAATAATTATAAAATAATTTATTAATTTTTTATAGTAAGTTAATAAGCGGTTATTTTTTATATTTAAAGCTTTATAGCGCTTTTTTTTTTTAAAATATATAAATATTAAATATAAACTTTATTTTATAATAATTAATAAAAATTAATATATAATAAGTTTTTTATAATATAACGTATTAAATTTTTTAATATTTGCTTATATAAAAATGTTTTTTAATTACTTTAAAAAATGCTTTAAAAATTAATAAGCTAGTTTTATTTTTTTAATATTAGCTTTTTAAAAAGTTAAATTTTATTATTTAAAAACTTAATTAATTAAAACGATAAAAACATTATAGTTTTTTTAAAAGCATTATTTTATATTATTAAAAAATTACTTAATTAAGCATTTATTAAAAGCTTAGTTTTATTAATAACGTTATTAAAAAAAAACTATATTTTATATATAAAATTATAAGCTTTAAATTTAATTTAATTAAAAATAATTATAAAATAATTTATTAATAAAAAAAAGCTTTAAAATATTTTTATAATAACTTATTAATTAAAACGTAAATAAATTAAATAAAATTATAATAAATAAATTATAAAGTTTAATAAAGTTTAAATTATTTTATAATTATTTTATTTATTTTTATATTAAATTTAAATTTAAAATTTAAATAATAAAACTTTATATAATTTTTATAAAAATTTATAAAAAAAAAAGCTATAAAACTTTATAAGACTTTTTTTTTTTATAAAACTTTATAAAAAAAAAAAACTATAGGACTTTATAAGATTTTTTATTTTTTATAAAACTTTATAAAACTTTTTTTTTTATAAAACTTTATAAAAAAAAAAAAGCTATAAGATTTTATGGGATTTTTTATTTTTTATAAGACTTTATAAGACTTTTTTTTTTATAGGACTTTATAGAACTTTTTATTTTTTGTAAGACTTTATAGGATTTTTTAATTTTTATAAGATTTTATAAAAAAAAAAAATTTTTTTATAAAACTTTATGGGAATTTTTTAAAAAAAAATTTTCTTACGGGTCTTTATAGGAATTTTTTTTTTCCCACGAAGTCCTATGGGACTATATGGGACGTGGGAAATTTTCACTTGGGACCAAAATGTATAACCTTATCTTGATCATTAAAGGGTGTTAAGAGATATAAATATCAAACAAATCCTACCACATTAAGCTTTTAAGATAAAAGACAAATAATAATGGAACCGTTTGTTAGCATCGAGTTGTGTACTTTATGAAGACGAGTCTATACAAAACGTACCTACCTAGTCAGCATAAAGGGATGGTTTTGAGAAGCAATAGGAATTCATGCGCAGCATCCCATCCGCGATTGGAAATTTTATACCATGCAGGCTACATGCCTATATCACCTAAGTAGCAAACCCGCCCTGGGTTTTTATAAATATATATTAACCTAGGCTGAATGACTCCCTTCCCTATGTTTTCAGGAAGAACGGGTATCTATCAACGTATAAATTTTCCTCCCATAGTCATACACTGGTTGTGGTTGTACACCCCCTTTAATAGAAAAAGAGCATTGGGGTATATGTTACAAAGTCGTTTTGACTATTATAATATAAACCTGGTATGAACCATTCCATGACTATCGTCCACGGAATGGTCAGGTTAAATAGTATTTACCTACATTTGTCTTCTGTAATAGTAGTGTCATACCGGACAAATTATCAATCCTAAAGAGAGTTAAAAGACTCCGGTCCGGTAAGCAGATCAATACACCATGCTGTTAACATATATAACCTACCTACGTTCCTCGCTCAACCACAAGGCTATGTACTATACAACGCTAATTCATAATCGTTTCACCTGATGAACCAGGATACAGAATTGCCGGCCAAAATCACAAGCAAACCCAAATCCACGGATATGAAGAAAGGGGAGGGGTGAGGTGATGAGAGGAAGAAAAAAACCGACAGGCAGAAACATAGCTAAGAGAAGAGCGGGACGGGGGAAGAGAGATGGCGAATGGCAGGAAAGAAATGAATTAGATTCTACGCCGGCGCGGTCCCTTGCCCCGAGGATTTGGGACATTAGGGCGGGAAACGGGTAGGTATAGATTAGTTAGGCGACGAAGGAGAAAACTTGGGGAAAATGGATCCTCAGCGGTCGAGTCATGTAGACAGTATAAAGCAAGGGGAGGGGGGGCGGTTGGAAGGGAGAAATAAAATGCGATCAATAAGTATGGATATATACGGGATGGGTAGGTACACAAAGTATTTTCGGTATTTTCTAGAGATATTAGAGATAAAGGCATCAAGGTTCATGCCCCCCTGTCATGAGAAGTAGGGGATGTGATGGTGAAAGCTTCTCCTCGGCGGTAGTTGAACCTGCGATTACCTAGGTTAGCAGCTCCGTCATCCATGCAGCCCTCTCGTTGAGTTGCGTCCGTCACGTCTCGACTAGGCGTGACACGCCTATCACGATGTCCTCGTCTTTCCCGATTCGCGTTGGCTTCAGCAAACTGTGCGCAGGGGATGATGGTATCAAGCATCAAGCTCGAAATATACTTCATCCGTATGCGGATGCTCCCCCCCCCCCCCGGGACTGGGCAAGATGCGGACAACGGGAAGCTTTGCTTAGCTAGCTTGGTATGCTGTAGAAGACCTTGCATCGAACGAGGTCTAGATGATATTCGAATTGGTATCAGAGTGAAGAGAGTCAAAGGGCTAGCTTTGTCATTGAATAGGCACGAGTTGACTCGCGAGGGGCGGGAACCCGAATCCCCCCGGGGGGACGACAGATAACTCGGAGACAAAAGCCCCGGGGAAATCCATAGAAGCATGTTCCGAATAACCCGGGACGGACATATATTGAAACGTCATCCGTGGCCCAAGACTACCGGCCTCACCAGCCGGATCACTGCTTCCCCAGGTAACGAATCATTTGGGGGTGTGGGGGGAGTGGGCTCGACTCGCGAGGCTGCTCTCGACACACAACCGAGTTGCGTAACCGCGATCACCTATTGATCGGATGTCCTCACTGATTCGGCTAAACTCGATAACCTAGATACCTTGAACTCCCGGCGCCCCCCGTCACGGAGACGTTAACCCTGTACTGGAATTAGGCATTCCGCTAGGTTAGGAAGAACTTAAGAGCTCGGAGCACGAGCTAGAGGGTCTTTTTGTCCGTCCCACCAAGCAGACCCGAAAAGTACTAAATTGGTCAGGCTCTGCTCTACAGCTGATCTCAGGGTAAGACATGTAGCTATCTAGCTAGCGCAGCTAAGGAGGGGATTCATTCATTTCGGAAGCCAGAGCTTCCTCGGGCACGGTCTTGTTCTGGTAGGCCTCGCTACCTAGCGCAACCAGTCCCTCGGTTTTCGACCACTTGACGGGGGAAAGAGAGGCCCTACCTGGTGGAGTGTCCACTACCCAAAGCGACCCGGGAAAAGTAGCAAGTCCCATGACAGAGAAAGACGGAGGCTCTAGACAGGAGAGGAGCGGATCCGCAACGGATACCTGTCAAGCCGTAATGACAGCGCGTGCGCCTAGAAAAGGCACCCAGCAGGGAGTTAGATCTGGATGCTGTAAGTCAAAGTTGAAAACGCCTGTAAGATCGACATGGGAAGACTAGGCGTAGATTCGGCGAGGGAGAACGAAGACGTTACGTCACGCCCCGGCTCGCACATGGGGATATGAGTAGGTTAGATAGATGTGATGGTGTACGTAGAAATTCGACGGTGTGCCGTTGGCTTGTGACAATGGACGTCATGTTCATGGTCACAGCCTTAGAGGGATTATAGTCAATGCCGGATTTCCCATGTTGAACATGCCGTTACTTCAAGACAAACTGAATTGACTGCGATCCGCTCCCGCTACTGTAGGTTAGGACAACGATTAGCCGCTGGTAACCGGCGGGCGGCGAGAAAAGGACTCCCTTTTTTTTTTTTTTTTTTTTTTTTTTTTTGGCTAACATCACCGTTAACCAGCCCCCCTTCCCATCCCTTCCCGGATACTGATCTCGTCTTCTTGCTATGTAGGGGCATTACTATATACCTGCTTATCGTAATTCCATTACCGTAACAGTGACATGGCAATCTAAGCATGACCGTATATGCTAGAGTCGTACGACCTGATGGTGTCTACATACATAGTAGATACCTATTCAGTCACGTCGTCGCGAGACAAGCCGGCCGATGTGCATGCCCGGGTACCCAGGAGACAGACAAGTGGTAAGACAAGCTGTTGCTGTCTCGAATGAGATTAGTACCCTATAGATTGTCTTCCTCGGCGTATTCTCATCCGAGAGAGAGCCCCTAAAACCTACAGAGTTTGCTAGAAATTGTACCTTGTCGAGCCGCCGAACACGGCCGCTTAAGTTTTCCTTTTTTTTTTCTCCCTCCCCTCCCTCTCTCACAGCTCCCCCCTCTACAAAGGGTAACCCCAAGAGAGCGATTCGTTGGCGATTAGGGGCTCACTGTACGAATCCTCCCCGCCGCCGGAATGGAGGGGGGGGGGGCGCTTCTCTTGTAGTGTAGTTCACCTTAGCGTTCGGCTAAGTGCCTAGCAAGCTAGTATGGGTCGCCAATGATGCGGCGATATTCAAGCCACGAGAGTTCGAGCTCAAATTAAGAGATCTTGGATCTGTTGCGCAACCTAGCTGACGCTTATCTCGGACAGTTTCCATGCTATCTGGCCACGTGGGGGATCATCGAGCCGGCTTTCCCAACCTCGATCTGTTCGGTTACGCTTGAGATTGATAGGATAAAGAAGAAAAAAGAAAAGAGAAAAAAAACCCACAAAAGGGGAGCGGGATGAAAGGGGGGCGGCGCATGGTTGTAAAGTAACCTCACTCTCTAAATCCCCTCTCAGATGCCGCCATCAGACCACGTCGAGAATATCGAGCAGACGCACGTCGAGTTAGATTTCAAGAATGGCCTTCGCTACCAATATATGACCACTAGCCATAGTTGCATTCGCTAGTTTGCAGCTATGCGCCAATTGGGGGGGGACTCTCGATAAAACGGCTTGCCACTCATATGGCGGTGTGGCAGAGCGAGAAAAACAGCCGGGCACGATGATTGACCTGTGAACGTGAAACGGAGTAGGCTACCGAATCGGCCCATACCCACTACCTACCTACCTACTTGAACGAGATAGCGTTACAGTTCTGCTTTTTTTCACCGCATGGTGGGCGCCGTGACATGAAAACGCCCGGCGGCGGCGAATACAAGTTAGTGTAAATGGATATACATTACATCGTAGACGTATTGATGCGTAGGATCAGTCATAGTTCCACATGCTACTACCTACTACCTCTAGCTAGGTAAAGTCATTATAGACCGCCACAGGATCAAGCGGTGGGGTAGGTATCTTGGTTAGTGTAATGTGTTTCTTTCTTTGTCTTTCCTTTCTTTTCACGACCCCGTCTTGTACACTAGCACACTGTACACTACTTATGGTGCACAGGTGTACGAAAACGTGCGGCGGTAGGTAACGGAGGACGGTAGATAGCCTGGCCACCGCCTGGGCGGTCCGGGATATCCTCTTTTAATAGGGGGTCGGCCTTGACTTCAACGGTACCACAACGGGAGACGATGGTTCATCTCCCTCCGAGAACACCTCCTTGCGTACCGGCCGAAGTTTACTTTGCTCCTGGATAATGTGACCTAGGAGAACATATGTAGCTGACAAAAGCCGCGCAGCGGGCCGCCACAGGCAAGCTAGCGATGCAACTCAGCGCCGAAGGGTATGTATGTACCTCATAGAGATCGAGGAGATCGGCCGGCTTTCAATTACATACAACCAAACCGGCCATCCTGTGCTGTAACCTGGGAACTGGTTTCCGGCATCCGGTTCACCAAGTTGGTACCTACCTACAAGAGACCCTCCCCTCCTCCTCCCCCCCAAATTCTGCATACAGACACTTACAGGATACAACAACTCCTTTGCTCTCTACTACTACATGGGTTCGTCTTATGTATAATAGTGACGGCAATACTCCAGATGAGCCACTGTCGCGAGAAGATCGTGTGCCGTCTGCACGGCTTTTGGGTACGTCACTGCTACCCTGCCGTACCCGCATATGCCACGAATTTCAAATTAATCATGTTAAACCCACAATACATAACAGGTTTCCCTGCTGGCGGTAGGTAGACCCTGGCAGCCTAGGCCAAGAGGTTTTAATGGATGAGTAGCTATCTTTCAGCTACACAGTAGTAGTTGCAGTGTAAGTAGTAGTGTAAAAGAGCGCAAACCGTGTAACAGATGCCAAATTAGCCGACGAGATTCAAAATGTCCGAATTGTGTCAGCAAGGGGATCCCTAGGAACTGCTGGTCTTTTTTTTTTTCCAAGCTTTTAACCTAGTCTCCTAGTAAGTTGCCACGTGAGGAGCTCTCCGGCCTGTCGTTGAGGCTGAGAGGGAAAATTGACAAGTCAAATCTGGAAATTGTGGATTCTGGAGAGAACGGGGTCAGTTTCCCCCAGACCAGGTTTTGTTCTTCGGAGTTTCTAGAAGAATAAGAAAAAAAACTGGCAGCACGGACAGGGAAGCGCCTCTTGTCCTGAAGGGCCAAGTGCCACCGCCGCGTAATCATACCACTGCTGTTTACGATTTCGGCGAGGCTGGGCGTAAATGAAATTATGAATGAACAGGGAACGATAGGGGGGAGGGAGTTTAGATATCAGGTCCCGACAGCCTCAGGCAAGTCGGATTGCCTGGTGCCGAAGCGATGCTACACGTCAGGTTGAAGACAGCACGGGCTGGTAAAACAAGCCATTGATTCTGAGTAGTACCATATTTAGTAGGTAGCAGTAGTAGTAGATAGTTGCGTAGATAGTTGCTGTTGCCATCGTCCTTCACCTCCGCTAGACATGTTGTTCACCAAGGCGTTCGAGAATCCATAAGGCGGTGTGATCTGATACTCAAGAACGGTCTCCTTCCTCGTGCTTGTGGAAAGACGGCGAGGTCTACACTGTTATGTGAGTTTCGCAGGTAAGGGTGTCTCGTTATCGGACCCTACCGGGGCGTTTTATCGAACTGTGCATATTACAACACAGACGTGCGGCATTAGCAGTGAGAAATGATCAGCCAAAGTCGGACAGATATTGGGTACCATACAAAGCTACTGTACGGCACAAGAGCCCGAGGAGTGGTGATCCGCATTCAACAGACAACAACGACGAGATACGACACAGAGAACTGATGCCGAGAATGTATCTAGTGTACACTACACTACACTACACTACACTACACTACACTACACTACACTACACCACACTACACCACACGCGCACGCACACTATAGTGTACATCAACTACCTACCTACCTACCATACTTGGAAGGATGGCTGCAGGTGCGTTCGTTGCAATACCCTCGGTTCTGCGCCCCGCTGTTGCGGGCGGCGGCACAAGATGAATGGGAACACAAATCGTGATCCAATTCCAAGCATTTGGGTCAACGCTTCGGCCAGTATCCGTGTATTTGCTGCAAGCGGCCGAGGAAATGTGTGATTAATGATGAATGGGGTTTGACCGGTAACACCGGTGAAAACCCAAGCCCAAACACACAGGGCAAGGTTTTGGGCCGGGACAAGACGAGATGTAGTGTACAATGTATGTGATCTAGAAGGCTGCTCGTGGTAAGTAGTGTAAGTAGGGTTCTAGGCTTGGGGGGAGGGGGGGGAGAGGGGGAGGAACCGTTGGACAACAGACGTCAGGGAGAAATGATACGAGTTTATTTACAGTGTTAGCCTAGACTGTCTAATGAGAGGAAAGCTGTTCTGGTACAATTCGGTAACTAGAGCTAGCAATTGGCCTGTGTTGTTGTTGGTGGACTTTTGTCTATGCCTTAGTCTCGTAAGTCTATTTATTCATGCATGGCAATCCTGGTGTAGAATAGATATGGGTGGTCTGATGTCGGTACTGTCATTTACATAAGCTAAATTTAGTTCTACGGGTTGGCGAAAACTTGCCGTCTTTGTTTCGCTTTTCTTTTTAGTGTGTGGTGATGGCGACAGTATCTAGTAAAGTGTTGTGTTAATAAGAGAAGAATTCGAATGACAAGAAAAAAAAAGGAAGAAAGGGGGGGAGGGGTGTGGTTGGGAAGTGAGAGGGGTTATAATTGAAAAAGGGGCCTGTGCGTATAGGTTACGCATGGAATTTAATCAATGTAGGTAGGTTAGGTAGGTAGAAATACAAATAAGGAAGAGAGGGGGAAAAGATGCCTGTGATGATGATGAGGAAAAAAAAGAATTGAAAGAATAGGACACGGAGACACAGACACAGACACAGACAACACGGGCTGTTTGCCAGTGAACACTACAGTAGGGAGTTGTAAAGAAGTACCTACGTAGTACGTAGGAATTGATGTACATGTAAATTTGTAAGGAAACACGCGAGTGCCCCCACCTATCGCTTGATGGCAACTCACTTTCCACGTGGCAGTTCCCACCCATGATGAGCGTGCCGCCATGTGCTAAGTAACGCGTGTATGTAGAGATTACGCCTCCCTACTCGGCCGAGGCGCAGCAAAACGTCGCACAAGGGAGAGCCAATACTACCTACATACATACCTAGCCCATCCCTGTAAGAGCACCTCCTCATAGGTAAGTACCCAAGGTAGAGTGGTATCAATGTACCTAAGGCATCCTACCCTATGTTAGTAGCGTATTACAGTTACCGCTTGTCGCTTGTTGTTCTTAGTTAACCACCATGAACGCTTGGGCTTTAACATCTGTCTGACAAGATAAAAAATTGCCTGTCGAGCTCGAGTGGATGGGGTGGATGATGGGTTATGTTCCGGTTGCGTCCAGCGCTTGAAATGCAGACTTAGGGAGGTGTGTCGCGCATCAGAAAAGGGAGAGGGAAACAAAAGAAACGAAAACGAACATGCAGTTGAGATACACAATACCGTACCTATTAGGTATGTCTGGTAGTTCCTAATGTAGTTCCTAACCTTAGATAAATAGTTGTACTAGGTTAGGTTAGATCCTAGTAAACTAGTAGGCAGTACCTATAACAACTCTAGCGCAAAAGCCCCCCCAACCCGGAACTGTATTTTAGCAGAACACAACATTGAAAGGACAACCCCCCTGCTATAATTCTCTACGCTCATTCGTTGCCTGCGTACGAGGGGCCTACCCTTGTCTCTAGTGTACCTAGTGTAGGATTAGGTACTATAATACAGAAGATGGGTTGCATCAAATTGAGAGACGTTAACTCTTGTACACTAGGAAACCTAGGTTAGGTAAGTCTGGTAGGCTGCTAACCTTAGGTTGAAATGCCAATACATACTATCTAGGTAGTCTTTAGTATAGTGTACACTAGAAATTTGATGCATGTAAGTGAGAGCAACCAAGAACTAGACGATAATTCCACCTCAACTACCCGGACAGTCACAATGCAGGCATGCGAGTTGATGTAAGCAGTGGACATCACGCATCAGCGTAGCATTCGGAAGACACATCTACACTACACTACGTACAGCTTTATCGTCCCGACCAGAGTACTGATGCCTTGATCATCTCGTATGCCCAGTCCTTTTACACGTTCTTGTTGCGCTTTGACACTGCGCGGCTTGACTTGGATGACTACAGACTTACCTACATGCTTATACACTATACGCTATAACTAGGTTTCGAGAGTGAAATCATGTTAGGCCCCCTGACGAAGCGTTGTTCATTTAAGCTCATCAATGGCGGTTGTCGTAATGCCCCGTTGGGGGCTACGCCTACATCGTTGCCGTGATCTTCGCCAGCCTGCAGAAGCTGAGAGACGATACTTGTATCGTACTTACATCAAGGCTAGGCTCGAGTAGACCATGGTGAACCAACGGGTAGTTTCCGGGTCATACGGCACATTTCAACGCCGTACGTGGACGACTATCCAAACCTGTTATAGTCTTAGGCTCTCGGGCTCTGCTGCGCAACATATTTGATGTCTATAGTCACGTACAGCCTACCTCAGTCACGAGCATCTTGCAACCTCAATAAGACATGGAAATATGACTAGTCACACTGCGCTACGCGTCGTTATGATAGCTCACCAATCAGCATTGAGAGCTCTTGAATTCGGCGGTTCGGAGTTATGAAGAAGCACCCTTGCTATTGCCAGCCTGATGTGTCTTCCTATACTAGTAATAGTACACTACATAGTAGAGGTAGATAGTATGGTGCACGTAAACGGTCGTGGCTCATCACAACGGCGTCTGGTCACGACATGGAAGCACCACTGTAGGTAGATACTTACCTAAGATAACCAGGCATGATATCAGGAAGGGGAAAGGCTACAGGGACAAAATATACCCACTTCCCAACAACCTTGGGGCTAACATGAGTTCCTACAAAAGACATAACCACCTAGGTTAGGTTAAGCTAAGCAACACCTGTATAGGCGAACTTTTATATATACACTACATACAACCTGACTAGGTTAACAATGCTTGTTTCTTTCTCAGGGTCCTCTGATATCACGTGATGGAGACGAGCTGCAAAAGTCCTAGGTTAACGTGAACCTGAGGTCGTTGGTGATTCTTTACACGCTCGCCGCCACATGTCACGATGATGAAACAAGCTAAAAAAAAAATCCGATGTGGGCGAGACATGAAAGATCATAAATGACAATCCCTACCGCCTGCCGCCTAGTGTAGGTAGGTAATATTCACTACTTACACACCTTGAAGGCAAGGCGGGCGGGTAAACAAGAGATGGTATGGAAAAGGGAACCGCTCAAAATCTTATTACGTCCGTGCAAAGAGCAGGCAAGCAAGAAATGGAAGGCCGGACACGCGATAAACGCCTGTGCATCGAATGCCGTTAATTACTAAATGCCACCCTCTTGCTCGACCCCCTCTTCCCATGGACCTCAAAGTTACATCAGGCAAGCATGTCAAGGGGAGTTCATGTTAGTAAGCACCACCAAGGGCCAAGAAGCGTGGATTTGGAGATGGTGGTGGAGACGACAGAAAGAGAAGAGAGGTGAGAACAAAAAATAATTAAAGAAAAAGAAAAAAAGCCAAGAGAAATATGGTTGTATGTAGGTAGGTACTTTCGACGTGTTTGGAGTGCATTACACATGCGGTGAGCTGAGTAGTTCCCCCCAAACCACCTACCTAGATACATACCTACCTACATATGAAGAAATAGCCGGGTGGCGGTTAAAAAGAAACCCAAAACAAAACAAAAAAAAAAGAAAAGGGGAAGAAAAAAGGAGGAGCGCTGGCGAAGAGGAATGCTGATGACATCGTGCAGTCTTGCCTAGGTATACTACTACAACTACATACCCACTGATGTGAGCAGAAAATAAGAAACCCCCAAAAAAGCCACCGTCGCATGAGAGACGGGGTCTTAGTGGCGTGACGGCGTCTTGTGTCGATAAATCTACGCATGTCTCGCGTGGTTCAGCTTTTGGTTTCTGCGTTACCAAGATCCATTCGAGCTTAATTTGTTAGTGTATAACCCGATTACGTTATGTAAGTGCCGGGGACTTTATGTACCTAGTGTAATTTTGTCAGCCCAGCCAAAGCTAACCTTCTATCTGACTTCGTCGTGGTCGTCGCCTTCCTTCCCTTCTTCTCCTGAATGCCATAGGCCTTCGACACTTGGTTCTCGGTGGCAGCGAGCTTACCAAAACGTCAAAAAGTCGAGAAACCGGGATGGCTGGACTAAAGGGTCCGGTTCCTGAGACGTACACTAGTAGCAGGGCTAACACGAGTTGGACTTTTTTTTTTTTAGATCAAAAGGATCCCCATGTCTTGGGATGAGGTAGGTAATACGAGGGACGGAGGAGTCCATATAAACAAACAGAAGAAAAAAGAAGAAAAAAAAACGGGACGCGTGGTCCGTATGATCTCCCGCTGTTTGAGAAGAAAAAAGATTCCTTCTAGAATCTCTTTCTAGTGTAGAAGAACCAGAAGATCCTCGATCCTGGATGGGATGTTTCAAATCCCGTCAATCCCGTGGCTCTGCGCTGCCGGTCATCTACGACAAAACAGAAAACCTGGATGATAAAACGGGGTCGTCTCCACGTGGGTTGACGGCGTAGCCGACACCTGACAGGAAGAATGGAAAAGCAATCCGTCTCTATTCATAGTATACAGGTGATGGCTCACGCGGGAAAAAAGGTCGACTAGGTGAAAAAAAAAAACCGTAGCAGATACGACAGATCTTGCGTTTGAGACCCATGCTAGATTTTTTTCTTCTAGGTACGTACAGGGGTTATACAGTAGAGCATTACATCTTCAGCCTATTGATCCTGCCTGTCGTCCGTGTCTTGCCACTCTCATGTGTACATCGTAGGTATAGGGATTAATAGCTAATGCCGATGATATCCCGAGGGAAGAGATAAGTATAATGAAAGTCTTTTCCGTCTTTGACGACATCTCATCCGGCCATCCGTCATATGGGATCCCTTCCACCGCCGCCGTGAGCTTCTACACTACCTACATTAGACAGTGATCATAGTGGCGAATATGCGCATGATATTACTCAGACCGCTGCGATATCATGCTGTCGGGTGGCGTGCTGTAATTATAACCTAAGTACTTGGATGACTTCATCGTGAGATTTTTTTTTTTACAAAAAATTGAAAATTTTATAGAGAAACTTGCATAAGCCGCATCCTACCTAGGAGCTAAGTTCACAGAAGGCACACTTCGTCTATCACCGGTATTAATCAACCCAATGGCTTTTACGAAAGGGCTATACTAGACGCTTAAACAGTGTCATACGCCGCTTAGTCAAAAGGGTTCCGCATTAGATGCTGACGGAGGTTGTAGCTGGAGTTCTATCGAGGTAGCGAAAGTGCCTTAAGTAGTGTAATCCGTAAATCTGGTGTAGTAGAAGCCGACCGCGGCATTTCAAGTCCGGCTTACTGACGAGCCGGCGGAGATGTACGAATGTATAGGAAGTAGTATGGATGATGCTAGCCAGACTAAACATAGGTGTCGACGAACTAACGACGTGCATACCTATTTACGCCGCACATAAGATCACTTCTCCAGATGTTTTCTCACTAGCTACGTAATGTGGATAAGCACGATATCTGGGATAGTAAGTAGACTATCTGTTTACAACAGTTGATGTGTCATATTTGTGAAGAAAGGAAAAAAAAAGACTAAAACTAAGGTAAACCACTTCGACTAATTTATGGAGTAACTAGGTAGGTAGGTATTCACAAACATATGTGATACACAAAAAAAGGTTAAGGGGCTTCAACTTATACTACCCACCCACCAGACATGGATGCATAGAATTCCTGGGCTAAATACAAAGTACATGATCGTTACACATTGGCAAAATAATGCGAATTTAATGAGTTATATCAAAACTTAAGACATGTACCTCATCGAGGCCAGGCCCTACCTACCTACTGAAGTTGAGGTATCGTCATTAGGGCAAGTCTCTTGGAACCGCCTGGGCACATGCTCGAGACGATGACCACATGGTCATGACGGGCAGAACCGGTTTGCATTGGTTCCAGAGCTTGGTGTTTCGAGATGCGAGAGTAGATGAGGGCGTGTCGATTAATAAGAGGGGGGAGAGAAAAAGGGAGAGAGTGCGGTCAGCAACTTTTCTTTCCCTTTTCGGATATACGGTTTGAAACCCCAAAGAATTGGCATTCCTTCTGCAGGCACGCATAAAGACTGCCGCCGGTAGCGATGGGTGCCCATAATGACGGAGCTCGTCCAGGGAGGGAGAGAGAGAAAGAAAGAAAGAAAGAAGGGAGGCGTGGGGGTGGGGGGGTTCCTTGGTTTCTTATGCCATCGGGGATTGCCGTCACGATCGGAACCGGGACATCCTTCGAGCTGTCAAATAAAAAGGAAATACGGATTAACGTCAAAGAGAGAGACACGACGATGTTTGCGTATACAAAACATACTTGAGGCTCTATAGGTTGGGTTAGATAGAGTTGCATGATTGCCCTTTCATCTCAGCATGCCGTTATCATCTCATCCCCATTCACACCGATCTTACACAAGAGCTGTTTACGATGCAGAAGTCCCCTGGAGAAACAATCATAATTAGCCATGATATAGGTAGGTTTAAGTCTCCACATCAGGAGACGATACCTACCTAGGTAGTGTAAAACGAAGAAAGGGTTAAAAGAGGAGGGTGTAAAAAAGAAAAAAAAAAAAAAAAAAAAAAAAAAAAGAACCCACCCAAAGACATCCCCCATAGAAAGCCTATGCCGTAACCGGTATGGCGACGGCTTTAACACTATTGGAGGATAGATCCCTGACAGCACGTGCAGATCTATCGGCCTCCTAAATGTACATATGATGTGGCGGCGGGCAAATCGGACCACCTAGAGGGCATGATTGAAAGAGGAGCAGAGTTACATTGGGAATGGAGCAACAATTTTCACGCCGACAAGGGATGCTTGGCACGTTGATTGGGGGGGGGGGTGTGGGAGAGCCATATGGTTAAGTCTGGGAGTCTGGGATTAACGGCATGGCAATGGCGTGGCAGCATGGGACGGGCCTCTGCTGGAAGATTTCCCTTTGCAGCTGCACATCGCTTCCTTTCCCTTTCTTTTTTTTTCTCTTCTTCAAACTGTGTAAGTGTAGTGTAGTGAGTGTATAATCAGGCAACATATCGCGAACCCTACCTAGGTATGTGGAGGGGCCAGTCACGCGAAAGATGTTCCAATAGCAGCGCCAGTAAATACATAAGTCTGGGAGAGCTCAGCATGCCTATTTACAGACCACTTTAGATCAGATGAGTCTCCAGGTTTTACTGTGTGTACCTACCTAGGTAGGTAGTAGTTCTCAAACTTTAAGAAGTCATCAGCCTTTCGAGTCCGGGAGGAGAAGTGAGGAGGCAGACGAAGAGTACGACGAAGGTTGGATAATCTACCTAGGTACGTTTATCTTTGTTCTTGGCTTGGCTTGACTTGGCTTGGCTGGGCTGGGCTGTAGTGGACGCAACCAGAGGTGAAAAAGGGGCAAATGTACTCATAACATCATTTCGAAAAGCGAAGACCTCTCCCGATGTATCCCGAAACACTCGACCTCATCGGCCGAAATTGGTGTCATCCTAGCGTAACGAACACGGGAAGGACACGAAATGTTCGCATATACGGATTACATGCCTACGCAGTGGAATTGATAGGGGGATGAATGCATGCACAGGAGGAAAGAAAAGAAAAGAAAAAGAAAGACGGAGACATAAAAAATAATTATATCTGGCCATGCAGCAGTCCCTATGCTGTGTATGTGTTTCGGTTTTACTTCGTCGTGCGCGTGCTACTGAGATGCGGTGCTGCTCACGCCCTCAATACTGTCGTGATCTCGAGCCACGTGTATTGCGTTTGCGTTGTATTATGCTCAACAGGCATGTATGTAGTGGCATGACAGCATATGAAGCAATAGATGGAGGGATGAACGAGGTCAGTCGAGGGACTCAGAGCCGTACTACAGGTTGTTGAGACACACCACCTATATATAGGTATTACTTATATATATATTCGTCGATAAGAATGCATTCGAATCAGGCACAACTTTGCGAGCTGGTTGAGAAGTAGTCACCGAGCAGGAGAGCACAGGGGTTCATGAGAAGCAAAAGCCGGGACGTAGCATCGAGAGTATGTGTGTATTATACAGAGTCTAAAGAGGCAGTGAGTTTTGTTATAAAACGTAGCAGCAGTACTATATCGCTGTCATACAATATAAGCAACATATGACCAAAAACAAAAAGCGGCATGTGGATCTGAGCAATATTATACCGTAGCTAAAGCTAGAAAGGCGCTGGCCACGAGCTAAGAGCTGACGGCAGAAGAGACGTGAATCAAGTGCACCCTATATAAGGCGAATCGTATCGTGGATGGGGGGTAGGTAGGTAGTACGACGATGCAGCGTCATGCACAACTTATTTATACCCCAGCCATATTGGTTGACAGAAGAAGGCTGAAGAAAATGTAAATGTATGTACAAAATAGGTAGCTATGTGTTAGGTCAGGTATAACTAACACACACACACACGCGCGCGCACCTCCCTGTCTGCCGTGAAGGAGGCAAAAGAGTCAAATACACGAGAACACTAGGTTACTGTGAACGATTCGTCCAACGAAACATTGCATGGGCAAGTAGGTAAGGTAGGCTCGCATTCATTGCGACCAGACGGCATGGCTTTGACTACCTAGGCTCGGAGGGCTTGGTGGACCATAAGAAAACATATAAAACATATAAAACATATATTGCATATATTGCATATACGTACATAATGCCTGTGTGTGCGTGCGTGTGCGTGCGTGTGTGTGTGTTATGTATGCCACGAAATAACGTGTCAATTAACCTTTCCGGCATCCGACCACGGTCAAGCTGCCTCGTGGCCGCCCGTCTCTGGGGCACGGCAGCGGCAGTGTGTGAGCACAAAAATGCACTACTGGTAAAGTACTTAAGTATGTATGTGGTATGTATTTTATGTAGCGAAGAGATGTACACTACATAACGTACACTACTAGGTACTACCTACATACATAGGTAATGGCGAGAGAAAAAGAAAAGAAAACCGGAAACAGTGGAAGGCTCGTGGTCACAGGTGGATGGGAACCATAAAAAAGATAAGGGAAGGGAAAATCTCCAATCACTTCCAGCCATGTGCTACACTACCCAATTAAGCCCCATCCAGGTTACTTGTGGACAAGGGTGACCCCCCTCTGTTCCTCCCACCGCACATGGCAAATGATGGGGATCCCATGTCGTATGGCTGTGGGTATCGGGACGAGGAAGGGAGGGAAGAGTCCCCACTACATGTTCGCAAATGGGCTGCACTACAGGTACGGTTTAGCGACTGTTTAGTGGTACAGAATACTGATAACATGCCAACGCTAGCGGGAATAAATGATTGCAGGCCCAAAGCTAGGTCACAAAACCCATAGAGTGCAACCAGCAATACGTGGACCTACCGGTAATACCTGAGTACCTTTTCTCTCTCTCTCTCTCTCTCTCTTCCCCTTCCTCTCCCATATCAATGTGCATTGTACGTGCCTGTTTCCTTTATATTACCATTTCACCATATATGGTTATTAATGCCACTCCAGCTCCATAGGTATTTTGAATGATCAATTCCTAGCCTGTATGCGTACCTACATATATGCATAGCGTATGGTGTATGCACATAAATACATCAAATACTGACCAACTGACAGATGGTAACAACAACCTACATTCACCACCTCAAGTATTACTTACCTACATACCTAGTACATACCGCTATTACTATACCATGTATAGTTCGTGTGTAGTAGGTATATAACATACTACTGCTACCTTATGTATATACATATCTGCCTTAAGTTCTCAAGGAGTTTTATGTAAATGCCTTAGGTTCGCATACATTGGTACATGACTTCCCTCTCTACAACTTGCCTATCTCTTAAGTCGAATTTCGAAACATGGTAGAACAGGGCTAGAGGCCTAGGCACACCCACCTGATTGCTGGTTCCGGCACCTCGACTCCTATTTGCACGGTATTCTTTTTTTTCTTCTTTTTTTCCTTTCTTATACGCAAGTAGGTAATGGTGCCGCAAAAAAAAGTGCTCTGCTAAAAAGCCAGTTAACCTTAATTACATACTAAAAAGGTATATAAGTAGGTAGGTAGTGCAGTCTGCTGTAAATACATATAAGCAAGTAAGTGAGATACGCTAGAAAATTCTGTCCTGTCTCTGGGGCCAAGGAGGGGGGGTGGCTTGAGGACAGCCCTGGTAGCGTAGCGAAGATAATCATGTTCACCCCTGGCCATGTGCCCCTCATCCATGCAAGCCTGTGGGCTGTTAGCGGGCGCACATGTGGCTCTAGGTTTTGGTGCCCCACCACCTAGTGGGCTAGTCTGCACATCGCAACGAGACCCATCAGGAAGGCGTCAAATGGTGTTTAGCACAGGCTCTATAGAGAGGTACTGAGTACTCGCTTACACGTGGTATTCTGTATAATGGAGCAGGTATTTCTTACCGCTTGTCCTCCTTCCCCTCTCCCCTAATCGCGAGTCCACAAAGGAGCTGCATGTACCCAGCAATCTCACCTGCGGACTTGTAGACCACAAGTACAGTGCTGTACTGTATGTAAGGTATAATCCCTACAGCACTCTGTCGATACCTATCTACCTACATTACTTACCTACATTTGTACCTACCTACCTACCTACATACTTACATCGTACAATCCATACCGTCAATACCTAACCTAACTAATACCCTCAATCCCCCATCCCCCATCCCCATCAAACCCCCCCCCTCTCTCCCCTGCCCGGCCGGCCCTTAACAAGTTCTTGTTAAGCTGCTTTAGACCTGCTACCCCCTCCCCGTGCTTTCTTCTCTCTTTGTTCCCGTTTCTAAAACTCAAGAAACTCCACTCTCTTTCCCTCTCTCTCCCTCTTACTACCGCTACGTACGGTCCGTCCGGCCTAGGTTGTTTTATTATAATTACTATTATTATTCAACTTTTTTAGCACTGCAATCCGTCTGCTGCGTGACCCTGATGTTTTATTTGACCCGATTGCTGCCAAACCAAAACCGCCCTGTCCCTCCGTCTTAACTGGTAGATGGCTGCAATCTCTCCTCCAACCTCAACATCCTCCTCCCGGGCAACAACAACCACCTCCACTACCACCACCACCACCACTACTACTGCTACAACTACCAACAACACCAACACCAACACCGCTGCCAAAACCACGGCCAGACCCGCTGCCAACACATCGAAACTGCACAATCACGACCACAAGAATAGCCACGACCACGGCAACGGGCTGACCAAGCCGCCATCGCACACAAGCACCCTCAGTGAAAACGCCGCGCGTGCTAGGGCGGGCAGCAAACCACCTGCAAGGTACCACCTCCCGGGATTTCTTGCCGACCCTTCTGCATCATCTTCTTTGTCATCAACATCTTCTGTCTCCGCCTCCGCTTCCGCCTCTGCCTACAGCGACGGCCCGGCCTCCACCTCCCCAGGCAACTTTCGACAACACCAATTGACACCTTCTCTCAGCTCCTCTAGGTCCCAGAAGCCCACTGGCTTGTTCGCCATTGCTGCTGCTGCCTTCGACAAGACCATTGCCAACATCTCCGAGCCTACCGTCCGCACTCGCCAGTCTCTGAGCCGCCTGTCGGTTGCGCTAGATTCGCCCACGAACAGCGAGCCCTCCTATTCGGATCGGTCCTCGAAGAACCGGAGTATCTCGACCAATTCGTCGACTCCCTCCACCCCGACTCTCTTGACCCAACTGAGTGACGCGGGGAGGTCAAGCCAGGCGTCGTTGAAGGACCCCATCTCGAAGCCCTATTCCGAGACTGACGCAACCCGACCCCCTCCCATTTTGCTCAGTGCCGAAAACAAGATGCATCAAACCTCGTCGAGGCTGCTCCGCATGACGGACGATGACCGTCCCTTTACCCGAGTAAGTTGATATACTGCCATGGCGGTGACGTGTGTTTCCTGGGATGTTTCAACCCAAAAGCAATCACCACCTACCCAGCTAGCACCATGCGTTCGTCGTAGCTGTCAGCTTTGCTTTTATTTCATTTTTCTTTTTCTTCTTTATTGTCCCTAAAAAGAGTATCTTAGCGGTGGCCAGCAGTGTTCCCCCCCTTCTCCTCCCGCATCGTTTCCCGCTAACCTTCCCCTTTCTGAAAACAAAGGACTTCAAAGATCTTTTCTCGACTCTAATCGTCAGCCTCCTACCGTTGTCGGCCCACCGAGTACGGTTAACGCGAGTTGAGCATACGTTTTTGTCGGAAGATGCTATCAACAATCTGGGTTCCCTAAAGTTCTCGCAGTCGAACCGGATGCCTGACCCGAAGGATCCTTCGCGCATTGTCACTACCACTACGACCACCACATTTTCCATGGCGAAGGACATGGCCAGATCGATATGCCAACGCTTTCTTGATGCTAGGTTCATTGAATCTGCGGATGGCAAGCTCCAGCAAGTTTACACAATGAAGGGTGCGGTATGGCAGTTGACCCCGAAGGGAGTATGCATTTTGGACCGCTTCTGCTCGAGAAATGGCATTCAGCAGAGACAAATCGGCGACCTAATTGCGCTTGGATCCAGCAACTTGTGTATCCTGGAGAGGAATCCTACCACCGACAAGCTAGTGATGGACCGTGGCACGATGGAAGTTCTATTTAGGCGGCTTATCGGCACCAACGGCCTCAACATCAAGTCCAGTGTCAACTCGGCTGACTCGGACTCTTTGACCGACTATAGAGATGGTCTTACCGGAGTGAAGATGGCTAGCGAGCGGAAGATTGCTGGGAAGACGTATAAGGACACCTTCACCGGCAAGGCATGCTCGGATTGGCTAATGGACTGTGCCACTACGGTCGATCGCCGGGAGACGTACGAACTCGCTTCTCTTTTCGTTGAATACGAGTTGATGGAGTCTATCCAGCAGGATAGAGCATATATGGCAACATCACCCTCTGCGGCCCTGTTTCAGCCAACTAGGAATTCGATATATCAGCTAACCGCGAGGGGAAGGGAAATCGTTAATGGTACGGGTGGGAGAGGCCGTACATCTGAAAGTGAAGGGCTCGGACCTCCTCGTCCCGGTGTCGCTCGTGATTCCAACACTCAACGTCTAGACAAGATTTTGAACGATGCGGCGCTGCGGCTGCTGTTCCGTGAGAACTTGCGTGAGACGCATTGCGAAGAGAACCTGTCGTTCTACCAAGATGTGGATGAATTTGTGCGGGGCTGTCGTACGGCAATCAAAATCGCCCAGAAGAATCCCAACTCAACATCGATGGACGGAATCAAGGAGATTATGGCCCAGGCTTATGGTATATATAACGCGTTCTTGGCACCGGGATCACCCTGTGAACTCAACATTGACCATCAACTGCGTAATAACCTTGCTACTCGAATGACGAAAGCCGTCGGCCAAGATGTGGCTATGATCGAGACGCTACACGAAGTGACAGCACTCTTCGAGGATGCTCAGAACGCCGTGTTCAAATTGATGGCCAGCGTAAGTCGTTGTTCCCCTTTCTGAAGGTATCCATCATTCGTGAAGCTAACACGCCCTGCAGGACTCGGTCCCCAAGTTCTTACGCAACCCTAAATATGAGCATACGTTGAAGAATTACGACTTTGACTCGGTCGTTGTTGGTGGGTCTCGTGTCCCCGAACGCAGCCAGAGCCGGTCTAATCGCAAATAAGCGACGTCTCAATCGAGCCACCATCGAGTAAATCGCTCGGGCGATACTACGCATTCCAGACGGACTGAACGAATATCTTCATGATATCAACGACTTTGGATTTATTCTCATCGCGGTTACGACTCTTCAGCGACCTTGGTTGCAGAGAACTAATACAATCTTTCTGAAAAATTTTATTCTCCGAAGACTTTCTTTGTTTACAGGGCAATGGCGGCGTTGAAGGATAAACCAGCATAGAGACACCCCACGATCGGCGTTCTGAACTGCAGCAATCATCGGTTGGCTCGTCTGAATATTTTTCCGCGTCGCGCATGGGGGAGAACGGAGGCCACGTCAGGTTGCGACTGAGTGTGTCTTGTGTGTATACAGGATTTTCAACTGAAGGAAAAAGGGTCGGCTATCTGAAGACTTGCGTCCCGACAGTGGCAGCTAAACTCACGATGAGAAAGTCACAGGGCACAACGAGCAATCGTTGCAAAGTTTGAAATGGAGCCGGCGATTGGAGGAGGGCTATGTGTATGATTCCGAGGCATTCAAGTAGTAGTCATCGCGTTTGTCGTGAAGACGGCGGGGTGCCTGCGGTATATCGGCTCTATATTGCCGGCATGCAAGCATAAGCTATGCGCTGGGCGAGATGAAGGGAAGAGAAGAAAAAAAATCTTTGCGGCGTAACTGTCGGCGACTTGTACATACCTTTTGCATCAAACAAGACTAGGTCTTTGCGTTGGCACCCGAAATGACAATCGATATGCAGATCAGGGAGATTGGTCCCTTGACAACGAAACTAGTCCGCGATGAATTTGGGGATGATGGAATGGAACACCAGCTCGAGTGAATTTGTGGCAGCTCTTCTGCATTCCTAGACGCAAGGGAACCATGCCCGGGATTTTATTTGTTTTGTGTCTTGCCCTGCTTGCCAATAGCTCATTGGTAGGAACGAGCTATTACCTGTCTAATTACAGATTCTCCTGATGTAAAATCCAGTAGTACACGTCCCTGACGACTCGGAGCTCAAAAGGCAGCAGTGATCTCGGTGTTGAAAGCGAAATCTCTCTCCTCATCCATTCTTCTCGTTCAACTTCCACACTCGTTTTCGGAGAAGTCAACACGCTCGCTCAATCACAAAGTCACTCGCTGTTCCAGAAGCTAAATTACTTGCTTTTCTAATCACTTTCCGGCACCTCACCACCAACTCACTCACGCAAGATGTACTCCAAGACCGTCGCCATTATCGGCTTCTTCGCCGCCGCCGCCTCCACCGGGGTCGTTGCGCAGGGCACCACCGCCACGGTGACCGACTCGACCTCGACGACGGCCTCGACCACCGCGACGACGAGCGTGCCGGCGACCTCATCGTCCGCCACGGTCATGAGCAGCGCTCCCCCAGCGGACCCCGCGAGCACGATCGCGGCCGCGGCCGCGGCCAACGGCACGGAGACGGCGAGCTTCACTTTCTTCAACACCACGATGACGACCACGGTCGTCGTCAACGCGCTGACGACCCTGTGCGCCGAGGCCACCACGCTGACCTTCAACGACTGCGAGTACCCCGCCACCGCGGGCGAGATCGTCACCGTCACGAACTGCCCTTGCACTATCACGACTGTACGTTGATGTGTTTTTCCCTCCTCTTTTCTTCCCACCCCCACCCAACCCCCTTTTCTTCCCCCTTTTCCCTATCTATTCTATATCCCTTAAGACTTACTACATACCTTATCTCCTCCTCCTCCCCCTCTTCCCCCTCCCACTCCTCACTCCTCACTCTTTATCCCTATCTCCCCTCCCCCCCTTTTCTCCCCCTCCCTCTTTCCTCCTTCCCCAGAAAAGCTAAGCTAACCGACCCCTTCCCCCCCTTCCCGCCCAAATAAAAAAAATCCAGGCCCAGCAGATCCTCACCTCTTCGCTCTGCGAGAAAACCGGTTCCCGTGCCCGCCGCCCCCACGGGCAAGGGCAGCAACCCTGGCGGGCCCTCCTCCCCCGGCGTGACCGCCATCCCCATGCCGGCCCCCACATCCGCCCCCGCGGCCGTGGGCGGCAGCAGCTCGACCCTGTACGCCGTGCCCTCGGGCCCCAGCGCCGTGCCCTCCGCCGTCCAGCTCGCGGGCGCTCCCGCCGCGGCTGCTGCCGGCGCGGCGGGCTTGGTGGGCGCGGTCGCGGTGGCGGCGCTGGCTATGGGTGTTGTTGTGGGGTTGTAGAGATGTGGGGAAATTGTTGGTTGTCTTGGGGAGGAGAGAGTGAAGGAGAGAGGGAGAGAGGGGGGGGTTTAAGGGATATCGGGGAAAGGGGATGATGAGCGGGATAGGATATAGGTAAGTAAGTAAGTAGGTGTGGGTGTGGGTGTGGAGGGTTTAATGGTATGAAGAAGGGGGCTTGATGAGGAGGTTTTTGGGTCGGGTCCGGGAAGGGAAGATGATATATGATCATGCTATGGGATAGGAGATGGGGTGTTTCGACTGTAAGGATATTGAGGAAGTAGGAGAGAGAGGCAAGAGAAGAAGAAGAAGGGTATTAGAATAAACAGTCTCTCCCGGAAATGGGAGAGACAGGAAGATATCGTCAAATCTATTTCTTTTGTTCTCTTACTATTATTATTCTTCTTTTTTGCTCGTTGACCACCTGAGATTGATTTCCCAATCATGTGTGTCATTACAATGTTTGAATGTTCAAACTCTTTTCTAACGCTTGAAATCATTTCACTTTCCGTCTATATCTCCATAACTGCATGATGTTAAACATTCAAAATTACTGCTGCCGAAGCCCTAGCTACTCCAACCAAAAGCTGTCTTGCCTATTTGCAGTTCCTATCTCTATGGCTGTTGGGAAAGATCCAAAGCTTAGATATCTTTAAATATCTTCTTCTATTTTGTACAACCAACCCGTTATGGTTGCTACACATGTGTTCGTAGACGGAGGAATTCCGGTGTTTTAGCGCCAAGTATATCGTCACTATCAAGGGCACATCTTGAGGGGGGGTTTTGCATAAATCGTTCAACTCCCTTTCTCAGAATCATGGTATGGCTTCATACGAATATGAAAGTATAGCTTATTTGATTACAAATCGAGCACGATATAGTCTGGTTAGATAATCTGTTCTCGTCTACCTCTCGTAGCTTTACCTTCCCCTGATGGTACCTGGCGATACATGACATGACATGACATCTATACCATTATCCTCCTGTGCTATTCCCATGTCCCATATCTTGACATAGCCCCCTCCTACGCATCAAATTGCACGCATTGGAAGGACCTCTATTAGGCGTTCGTTTCTTCTTTCTTTGCGCTGCTTAAACATTCATAGCAGGATGACATTATCTTACAATGCAGGTAAGTAACATAAGTATATCAAAAGAACAAAGGTAAATTTCGGGTTCGTTGTCTTGGGTCAGATTTGCGCAAAGGATGCCCATCCGATGCAGATTGATGCAGCCAAGGCTACTAGGCGGACGCCTTTGGAGGAGACGTGGTTTCCCGATGACGATACATATCTTACACGGAATGGGGGCCAACAACAGCCCCCCCCTTCCCCCTCCCCCGTCCTCCCGAGGACACCAAACTCTGCAGCTAAGCAACATACGTTCTTACGATATATATATATATCTTTTGCATCCATCAAGTGAGAATTACCTAAAAAATAAGGAATAGGGTTTCTTACATCAGTCGGAGTAAATTAGAACTCACCGTACACCTTACGATTTTAGTAATAATAATACTAATATAGTCTCCTGGTTTTTTTTTTCCCTTCTCACCGACTCGTGGGATTTCTGTATGTCTGACACAAGCAACAACATAAATAAAAAGACGATTAGCTTGGCTTTTCTACATTGATACCTACCTAGGTAGGTAGGTTATGCTGTTCCTTCGTGTAGAAAGATGTAGGTTACCAAAGCAATCGATATAGATATGGGGATTGTTGTAAAATCAACATTACTTTGGGTAGACTACCTACCTTACCCTATATACATATGGATACGTACATACATTGATACATACACAACGTCTCTCTCTAGGTTCGAACCAACTCACACGTGCGCTTAGGTCAGGTTGTATAAGTAGGTATAAAGTACCCAGGTATGGATGGATAGTCTCCGCTTTCGGCTGATGATACATGACGTTACAGTAACATAGGGCCATGGACGCATAAGGATGAAGTAC
Organism: Biscogniauxia mediterranea; assembly: GCA_018398605.1. Lineage (NCBI taxonomy): Eukaryota > Fungi > Ascomycota > Sordariomycetes > Xylariales > Xylariaceae > Biscogniauxia > Biscogniauxia mediterranea. Next base: position 1,638,986 of record JAGXTR010000001.1, read on the forward strand.
GGGTTTAAGTGGTGAACCGGGGAGGGGGGTTTGTAAGGAGAGGGGGAGAGGGGGGGGGGGGGTGGGATGGTGGTGGGCGAGAGAAAATAAGGTAGGCTGGGTGTGTGACCGCATACGAACAAATGCATATGCAGATGCCTCGTGCTGGCCTGTCTAGCACATGGCTGGCTGCCTACGAGCAGACCCGGCCGGGATCGCCTACCTTGTCTGGGGCTGACTCATCGTCACCGTCACCACCGTCATCATCATCATCAACATCATCGTTCGGCATTAGTGATCGTCGTCTCACCTACATGGGGTAGGTAGGTAGGTACCTGGGTGATATCTCCCGCCCATCCAATTCAGCCTGGGACATACCTACTTAGGTACCTACCCAACTAATGCATAAGTATCAGGTAGATATACCACACACACACACACACAAAGCCGTTACCCCGAACGTGGAGGGAGAATCTGGACCATACACTAAAACCTTGGGTAGCATAGGCAAGGCAGGCAGCATAGGAATCCTTAATCTAGGTTATGCTAGGGGATGGGTAGGAATCAGTGGGCGAGACAAACTGAACGGGTTACCTGTTAGGTAATCAATATACCTAGCCAAGATCATCATCTAAGAAAAAGGGAGAGAGGGAAGGGGAGGGGAGGGGGGGGGAGGACCGGGAATAGCTAATCTACTTCGCGTAACAATAAACCCCAGCCTTTAGGTAGTAGCCTGACAGGGTTGTGCGATGGAGAGAGGCGTGGATTATCCATTAACTAAGTAGCATGGCGCCCCTTGAAGCGTCAACTTCTTCCTCCGGCACATATTCATGTTGTAATACCCCACCACATTAGGCTACCTACTCTCTCTCTCCTTCTCTCACCGGACTCAGGGGAATCCTTAGGACGAGGACGAGGACGACGACCCTTGAGACCAAGGTCTAGACTGGGTACTAAGGTAAGTTGACATACATACATACATGCATATAAGACGTACATTGCGCACGGGGACGACGTTCCGGTATTTCAGTCACATACATAGGTAACCTCCCCTCACCCCATCCGCCCCTTTAACAAAAATCGCATTTTCTTCCCCCCCCTCTTTCTGGTATTATATAATAGGGCCGTCGTCCCTCTCTGGATCACTAAGTGTAACCGGTAATCCGCCACGGGGACTGCAACGGTAACATTCGAGTGAAATGGGTGGATGGGTGGGTAGTAACGGGGGGTAAGGGGTACTAGAAACCCCTCCCCCAACGAAAACAACAACAACTTTGCCTCCCCTAGGTAGTCCTCGGAATTTGTGCGATGGAGGGAGGGCGTATGGTACGGGAATAGGAGGAAAAGTTGAGGCGGGGATATACTAATATATGGGGTTTCACATGCTGTATTGTAGATAGGTAGATAGGTAGATTGTATGTATTGCCTTACTATTTTACATAACATACCCTGACTCCATCATATATATAAGAGGGTATGATTCCGAGTGCAGAAAGAAGAGGGGAAAAAAAATAATAAAAGGGGGTGGGGGGCGGTGATATACTATAAAACGGCACATTATTAGCACGTGGTTTTTTATATATATAATATTTCTTTCACCTTCTACTTGATGTGCTGTCTATATTATGTAGTATAGGTACCTTACCTTACCTACTGCGTAGCTCAACCGACATATCTCCTCATCAACACGTGCAAAACCAGCCAACCAGCCAACCAGTCATCTTTTCATACCCCCCCCCCCTCTTCCCTTTTCCCCTCGCCGGTCTCCCTCTCCCGGGCCAATGATCTCGATGGCGGCGTCGTTTTCCGTTAGTAAATTCTAACCCATACCAAGAGGAGGAGGGGAAGGGGGAAGGGGGAGTTAAGAAGAAGACGCCATCTACACTAGATTCTCTGGTTGGCCCACAATACTTACCTACCTAACCTCCAGGTATCTAGGTACATATATAGGGTAGGTATCATTCGGGGGTGGGAAATTAGGTTGGTAGTATTTTTTCAATCAATTACCCTTCGCGAAGACCTTCCCTCCCCCTCCCCCAAGAAAGAAGGGGAGGAAGGAATCTAAGGAAACAGAGAGAATGCAATATAATTTTTCCCCTTCCCCCCTCGCCCTTCGGACCCGACATTCATACAGCACCAGCACATGATAGACACGAGGTGTGGGGTTACACATAGAAACGTGGGGAAACGCGAGCGGCGAATTCTGCGATATCAATATTAGGTACCTTACCTTACTTCTAAGCAAGGTAGGTTAGGGGCAATGTATAACGGCACTTTTATTGAGAACCATTAGGCATATATATATATAAAGACGAATCTGCTTATTTCTATTATGTGACACGGTATTTAGTATGAATTTCCTATCTCTCGTGTCTTCTACTGATTTATCATTATTAACCTTGTAGGAAAAAAAAAAAACCCCCTACCTCCCATGCCCCAGGTATAGTTCCGAAGAGACCACAAGGGGGGAGAGGTTAAGGAAGCATGCCCTTGTTGCATGGAGATACCTTAATACTCCTATGCATGCATATTCTCAAGGGGAAGCCTGGTCACGATAAACCAAGCGCCCCTTTTCTAAACCGTTCTCCAGAGAAAAGCTCCCTGCTTTCCACGAAAAAGAGTATAATATCTATTCATTGTAGATACACGTTTAATGTTATGGTCTTCATCGACTTGCAAAGGCTTCGTGTCAGTTCTTTAGGGGTTGCTTTCTTAATAGGCCAGCCTGCTCCAACACGTAATATAATTCATGGTTCCGCTTTGGGGGGTAACTAAAACTCGGTAGTAATCTGAGGAGGATCTTCATTCCAACTTCTTGGAACCTGGGGCAGCTTTTGCTAAGTATTACTATGCAAGTTCGGTGTGATGAAAAGAGGGGGGGGAAGGGGGGGTGCCTCGCGATCCGAGGGCGCCGGAACCACGTGCTGTGGGGAAGGTCGAGGCGGTTGCGCGTGGCGCACCTCATATCGAAGATGGAGCCTGGTCTCGTCTCCAGCCCTTACTACGCATGTTACTCTCAATCATCTTCCAGATCCCCTCAACCGCCTCCCGATCTCTCCACCGACTCGAGTCCATCCCTGTCAGGCCTGAGTCCTTCCATCTATCTACACTGATATTCAGGACTCTGTGGCCCCAGCTTCTGACACTCTCGGGCGGCTGCTCGCCTCGCCAGCCGACGTAGATTCCAGGTACGTGGCGGAACAGCTCCGTCGGATTGCTCCACTTGTAGTTCTTGAACTGCCAGGACTGGCCGGTAGTGAAGACGGCGACCACGCGGCTCCAGTACTCGGGCTTGAATTGCTCAGGACCCTCCACTAAGATGAAGCGCATGGGCCGGTTCGGATCTATTTCCTTCATGAGACGGTTGATATGTAGCATACTTGCGCCCGTGCTGGAACTAGCAGCAAGAGAATCAGGGGGCACGTATTGACCACCCTCGAGGAAGGACTTGATGTTGGACATTCGGAGAAGGGATGACGCCGATGGGGAGAGGAGGATGATGGGATCGGGTCGGCGCGGCTTCTGATGTGTCGCTAGCGAAGGATTATTGGAGATATTGGAGGATGAGGGGTGTAGAGGCTTCTTGGTCATGAATTGCGCGGCATGCTTGCGAACATGAGAGAAGTCCTACGTAGAAAGATAGGATACACGATTAGCCTTGGTCCTGTCGTTCTGTCTCGTGTGAGCCATGAGCGGGTGGGTGGCAGAAACCTACCGTGGGCTTGACGCCTCGTAATATGCTATTCCGATCACCCATCTTGCGCTCGCTGTTATAGATGACAGCCAATCTCGGGTCCAGAGTACCCTTCCCCGACCTGCCCACCGTGGCCCCAATTGCAGGAGCAGCAGCACCCTTGGAGGCCAGAGCCGCCGCTGCGGTAGAAGTGGTACCATCTCGGTCGCCAGCAAGCGGCTTGATGTATTCACTCTCTTCACTAGCACCTTCCAGCCAGGTAATCAGGTCCAGTCGCTCGACGAAGGCGAATTTCCGGACTTGGCCCTTGCCCCCGAGCTCATCGTTGAGTTGCGACGCGAAGGTGTTATATTCGGGGATGGCAACCTCACGGTTGAGCCAGGCGAAGTAGATACTGCGCAGGTCTACGGGAGTGTCATTGGATGCGAACCGCGTGGGGGTGTCGATGGGCAGTGAAACTCGGGATGGCGTAACGAATGTGAGGTGTGTCGCTTGCGATAGCTTGACTTCTGGAGCTGAGGGATCGGCCGACGCGGTGGGTAGAATCGTGCTGCCGGATGCAATTGACTGGCGGAGCAGCAGAAGCGGATCTTGTTCTACCGAGGCCATGTTGGCAGATGTGCGACCGCCCGATAGATTGAGGGGGTTGAGGGGAGGAAGAGGAGAAGGAGGTGGTGATGGTGATGGTGATGATGTTTCCTTTGCGAGTGAATGGAGATGTAGTAGGTAGGTAGCCTCGATAATAGAAGACGAAACGAGGCTGGAGAATTGGAAAGCTCGAGCTCCAGCCCTGAGGGTCCAAGCACTGTGGCATCCCTGTTACCTAGTGTAGTTTAGCCCAGGTGGATCCCCATATGTATGTACATACAAGTGACTTGACTTACTACATACATAACCTAATGTATATGCAATTAACGGATACTTGATATGCACCATCGGAGACTTGTTCCCTTACCTAGCAGCAGCATGGAAGCTGCGACCTCAAGCTGCAAAGCTACATGTGTAGACAAAGATATAATGCATACATAGGGTAGTAGTATGCTTGCACAAGTAATATGGCGTAGGTTAGTGTGGTGCTACTGAAAATAAGATACTATACCTAGCATCTAGAACATGCACATGTAGATACCTACTAACATAGTGGAGGTCCTTGTCTTATCCTCTGTTGAGCGTATTTCCACTGCCTTTTGGGTTTGCCTCCTGAAACTCATCCCATTCACGAGCCTTCATCGTCTCCTCATCTGCCTTCTCCATATTATCCTCGTCGGGTTCGGGTCTCCTCCCACTGGCTTCTCCGCCGCCCTCGATGATATTACCACGTCGCCGCTCCTCCTCTAGATACTCGTCGATTGTCATAGTCGGGAGGTTATGGCCTGGTCTGAATACTCCCCTCTGCAGTTCTTGTCGGTTTGAAGTGAGCGTGAATGGCCTTAGCGGCTTCCCCTCCCTGCTTAGAAGTGGACCGTTGAATGATGACGATAGCTGATTCAGAGGTCGGTCAAGTCTCTCCGAATATTCGTCGTTGGAATTCGTTGCCATCCGCCGCCGCTCGTCTTCCTGCACGGTAGCCGTCTGGGGCGGCATATCGGGGTTGGGGGCCTGTGCAAGCATCTCCATTTCTCGGTTGAGGCCCTCGAGACCTTGGAAGGCCATGTGAGCACAGTAGGAAATGTTTGCAAGGTAAAGCTCCCGGACAGCCTCTTCATCTCCGCCGTCTTCCAGGTACCTTGGCGAGTTTCGCATGTACTCCAGCTTCTGCTTTATCTCCTTCTCGGCCTTGAAGTTGGCTATCTTGGCGTTGCGCCGCGCAGCCGGGTCCTTGGTTGATATGGTGGAGAAGGCCAAAGGTTCGTCATTATATTCAGCAAATAGCTTGCTGTGTGTTGCGGACAAAACGGAATAGCCATCAAGAAGATGCAGAAACTTTTCATAGGCATCCCTGGCCTTCTTGAGCACTTCCTTCCTCTCCAGGGGCGAGCTTGTTGAAATTCTCTGGACGAGCTCAGCTATACGGAAGTTGACTAGAAGGTAAGGAAGGTCTGATGTGGAAATATCCTCCAGCGACTCGTTGGGGCTGAATAGGGAAATCTTAGAGATGATCTCAAGACATTCCTGGTAGGATTTGAGGGCTTGTTCAAGATCGTCATGGTACGTTGGCGAGCTACCCTCATAGGCCCCCTCTAGGGATTGTCGCTTCTGTTCAGCTATTTGGAAAACGGACTTCAGAGTCCGCGGTTCCCCAGACATGTTTAGATTGGCTGGATAGAATCTGATGGTGAGAGGGAACTGGGGTCGAATAGGTAAATTCCCGAGTACTGCTTAAATGATATCGGTAGAACCTGTGGGCAGGAAAATAGATGAAGTAAAATAAGAGAAAAAGAGATGTGGTATTTCGAGTGAGCCCAGCCTAGGAGGGGCAAATACCTAGTGAGCACTTGAAGGTCAAGAACGGGCTGAGTTCGCAGATGATCCAGTGGTGGGGTACAAGCTCTGTGAATGCCCCACTAAATCCTCGTTAAATACATATATGCACTTAACTTCTTAGGTTAGATGCATCTATTTTCTAACCCCTTATCCCTTTCCCCTTTCCCCTTTTCCTCCTGATAAGTTCTATACTTTAACGTTCCATTTATAGTCAACTTGATAGTATTGTAATAATTCATTTGTTAATTTTTTATTCACCACCATAATTTTCAAGAACATAAAGAGAATAAAAGTACGTTTGCTAATAAAGTGTGCCCGGAACGTCTACCGAGATATACGGTAGGTACCTACATGTAGGTAAGGATACTAAGAACCTCAAGCATCGTGTATGGCCTGGGGTATGTATTGCTAAAGTAGGTATTATTTATTTGCCTACCTAACGTAGATAGCTTAAAAACTCATGCTTCCAACTCATATTGAAGTTAATCTAGCATCAATGTATACCAGCAAGCAAGCATTGGGGGCAAGCACACCAGCAATCTTCCCGCCATAGAGCACCTGCCTCAGGTTTCTCATTATCAGTAGGAAGGAGCAGCAATGGTCACAAAAGGGTAAGGAAGCAGGCACCATTTAGGTATCGTTCTTACCACTGTTACCTTTATTTACCACTCATCTTTCCATTTGAGGTCTCCTCAGACTGCCCAGACCCATCCTGTCCATACATACCTACAACCCGACCTACCTACACCTGCTTAACTACACCAACTCACCTACTTACTAAAAGCAGGAACATTGAGTGATTCTTTCCCACCTTATGCTCAGACCCGATGGGATCGATTAACCCGTGTCCAAGATCAAGCACAACTTAAAGATGCCTTCACCAGTCAAACAAGAGGCGTCTGGGCTAGACCCCGAAGTCGGGTTTCCAGAGACAGACCCAACTGGAAATCAAGTGTCGAAAAATACTTCGCCCTTGACCAATGATGGCGATGACGATGGCGATGCGAATTCTCTTTCTAGCGACGATGAAGTAATAGGCGAAACTGCCACGTCGCATGTTGTGACAACAACTACAACACGCCGCTTGTATGATAACTTGCAATTCGAGAAATGGAAACGAGACAAATTGCAGAAGCAAAATACCCACTCGGTTTCAGAGTCAGTTGCGGTGAACGAGCAAAAGTCCATGTCTTGGCTTGTTCGTGAAGCAGAGAGTGCGAAGATCATCTCCAGTCCACGAGAATACCAGGTCGAGCTCTTCGAAAGGGCCAAACAGAAGAATACCATTGCCGTCTTAGATACCGGTCAGTTCATTCCTCCATGTATTACGCCGACTGAGCGTTAACGAAATCGATGCAGGAACTGGCAAAACATTGATCGCTGCGCTTCTGCTTCGTCACACCATCGAACAGGAGCTTGAAGATAGGAAGGCCGGAAAGCTCCCGAGGATATCATTCTTTCTTGTTTGTGGCCTCTTTTCAGGCATAGCACCTCGTACTGACTGACAATGTGATGCAGGTCGATAAGGTTACTTTGGTTTTTCAGCAATATGAGGTCCTCAAGGCTAATCTCGACTTCCCCGTCGATCGACTATATGGCGACTGCAATGAATCTACGTTCTCTCAAGGGTTTTGGTCTAAGCTGTGCGAAGAATGCATGGTTATTGTGTGTACTGCTGCCATCCTCCATCTGTGTCTACACCACTCGTTCATCAAGATGGAGCAAATCAACCTATTGATTTTTGACGAGGCGCACCATGCAAAGAAAAACCATCCATATGCGAGGATCATTAAAGACTTCTATGTCGATCTAGAGACAGCAGGACAAAGACGTCCTCGTATACTAGGTATGACGGCCTCGCCTGTTGACGCTAAAACGGACATCACACGCGCTGCTGCAGAGCTGGAGGGCCTTCTTCACAGTGAGATAGCAACTGTTGCGGACCCATCTATTTTCAAGAGGTCATCCATCAATCGTCCCGAGGAAGAATTGGTGGAATACACCAAGGGGTCGGACCCTTTCACAACTCCATTATGGCAAAAGCTTCACGTGCTGGTTGGCAACAATCCTGCGTTCAAGAAACTATTTACCTACTCAAGGGAGTGTACGACCGAGCTAGGTCGTTGGTGTGCCGACCGAGTATGGCAGCTATGCCTCACACACGACGAAGCCCAGAAGATAGAGGCTCAGACCGAAAGGAACTTTACACGTTCTCAAACCACAACCCCGATTTCCGTCCTCGATGCTGAACGATCGGCAGTTCGTGAGGCTTACCAGGTTGTAGTTAACCATGATTTCCCCGAACTTAAGGACACAGAATTCTTTATATCCAACAAGATCGTGTCGTTGATCTCTACAATACAACAATGGTTCAAACCCGAGACGGACAAATGCATCATTTTCGTTGAGCAGCGACTCACGGTCCAGCTACTTACAGCTCTTTTCCAACAGGGCGCCTTAGGTCTGCCTTATATCAGGGCGGGGATGCTAGTGAGTACTTATATTTGAAATCCCTTCAGAGGGCTAGTTATTAACCAACTTGTAGATGGGCAGTAATGGCAATGGCTCTGGGGATCTTGGCATGTCGTTGAAGGAACAGGTTCTCGCTATCCATAAGTTCCGACAGGGCGATCTGAACTGCCTATTTACTACGAGTGTAGGCGAAGAGGGCATTGATATTCCAGATTGCAACATGATCATTCGATTTGACTTGTGCAAAACCATGATCCAGTTCATCCAGTCACGCGGCCGAGCCCGTTGTAGTAACTCAAGATTCTTTCATATGGTCCAAATTACAAAAACCACAGACATACAATCTGTCTTCGACAACAGTGATAATGAGGCAAAGCTTCGCGAATTTTGCGATACTCTGCCCGAAGACCGACTTCTTGCTGGGAATGATTTCGACCTTGATCACTTCCTATCCAAGGAGAAAGCACATCGTGTATACGTAGTCTCATCGACAAAGGCAAAGCTCACGTACCGTATCAGTGTGGCAATACTTGCTAGTTTTGCGGCGTCTCTACCGCATCCACCAGACGCTATATGTGCACCTGATTATATTATCAGGAACGTTGGCGGACAATTCGAGGGTGAAGTATTGCTTCCCGACTGCTCTCTAATTAAAGGTGCCATCGGGCGGCGAGCTGCATCCCGGCAGATTGCGAAGTGCTCCGCAGCCTTCGAAATGTGTATCAAGTTAAGGAAGAATAAATTTCTCGATGAATATTTGCAGTCAACCTTCGCCAAGGCCCTTCCCCTTATGCGTAATGCTCGGCTTGCAATCAGTTCGAAAAAGAGACATGGGTACCATATGCGCACAAAACCCGACGCTTGGTCATCCCGTGGTAGACCTGACAAACTTTATATAACAGTTTTCAGGCTTCTAACTCCTGAAGCTCTAGGTAGACCGTCCAGACCAGTGGCAATGCTCACTAGACAACCTTTACCTTGTATAGCCAAATTCCCGCTATTCTTCGACAGCCAAGGCACATCAGAGCTAGAGTGTATTCCTTTGCTCAACCCAATCGATGCAACTTCCGAGTTGATAGAGGGGCTTATGGTATTCACGCTGAGAATTTTCAAGGATATTTTCAGCAAGGAATACAAGCCCGAACCAGAAAAGATGCCTTACTATCTTGCCCCTCTAATACATAAACATGAGTTCAACTTTGCAAGTGTGGAAATAGATTCTCGCAGCATCGTTGATTGGGGATGCATATCCACGCTCCAGCACTGTACAGGAGATATTTGCTGGGAAAACGAACCTGATCAAATCTTTGAGAATAAGTTCGTTACTGATCCCCATGATGGTTCCCGGAAGTTCTATACACTTCGACGGTGCTATGATCTCAAACCCACTGATCCTCAACTACTCGGCGTCCCTAAGGGTCAACATAGGAAGCGGAACGGACAACAAGACAACCAAGACATCTGGAACTTCAGCATCAGCTTATGGGCCAATTCACGTGCTAAAGTACCCATTAACCATGACTTACCAGTGATCGAGGCAGAATATATATCTCTTCGCCGAAATATGTTAGACGAGTTCGAGAAGATGGAGGATATTGAGAGGAGATGCTTCATAGTGTTACAGACTCTGCAGATTTCTGCGGTAAGTGTTTGCGAATTCATGATTCAGTGTCTCCAACTAACTATACCAGCTCCCGATAGATGTTGTAGGGATGGCTTACACTCTACCTGCCATCATTTATCGACTAGAATCAAACATGATTGTCCTGGATGCGTGCAAGTCCCTCGAATTGGATATACGACCTGACATAGCACTGGAGGCAATGACCAAAGACAGCGATAACACCGACGAACACTCAGAGGAACAAATAAACCTACAACGGGGAATGGGGAAGAATTATGAACGACTCGAGTTCCTTGGAGATTCATTCCTAAAAATGAGCACGACGATAGCTCTATTCTCCCAGATCCCGGACAGTGACGAGTTCCAATACCACGTGGACCGCATGGTACTTATCTGCAACCGAAACCTCTTCAATAATGCCTTGGAATTGAAAGTTGAGGAATCGATCAGAACCCAAGCTTTCAATAGACGACTATGGTACCCGGATGGGCTTGAGTTGTTAAAAGGAAAGAAGAACGACAGCAGAGAAGGTCGGAAGGGGGGTGTCAATCGCCATCATGTCCTTGCAGACAAGTCTATCGCTGATGTTTGCGAGGCTCTCATTGGAGCATCGTATATGACAACTTATGAACAAAGAGACTTTGATATGGCAATCCGAGCTGTAACCAAATTTGTTAACCATCCGCGTCACACAATGACGAAGTATAGTGATTACTACGCGGCATACACACTTCCTGGTTGGCAAACTGCAGACTCTACAGCCGTCCAACAAGAACTTGCACGACAAATAGAGATCAAACTAGGTTATAAATTCAACTTTCCTCGGCTTTTGCGTAGCGCGTTTACCCATCCATCTTACAGTACGATATATGAGCGTATCCCGAACTATCAGAGGCTAGAGTTCCTCGGCGATGCACTACTTGATATGGTTTGCGTCGATTACCTATATCACCGATTTCCTAATGCCGACCCTCAGTGGCTAACGGAACATAAGATGGCGATGGTATCCAACCAGTTTCTTGGCTGTCTATGTGTGTCTCTAGACTTCCAGAAACATATGATCTCCATGACGGGCGGATTACAGAGAGAGATCACCGAGTACGTGATCGCTATCACCGAGGCTCAAGAACAAGCCGAGGACGAAGCTGAGTCTGCTGGCCTTGAGCGTGCAGCTTATGCTCGGGACTTTTGGGTCAATGAGAAACGACCTCCTAAATGTCTTCCAGATCTTGTAGAGGCTTACGTCGGTGCCATATTTGTGGATAGCGAATTTGACTATAGCCAAGTGCAGCACTTCTTTAACACGTACATCCGCCCGTACTTCGAGGAGATGCAGCTGTATGACACGTTTGCCAACAAACATCCTGTCACATTCCTTACCAATACTCTGCAAGTCGACTTCCACTGTGACAACTGGCGTCTTATAATCGACGCCGAGGAAGACGAGGAGGCACCATTTGGTCGCCAGACCCAGGTCTTATGCGGCGTGATGATCCACGGCGAGGTGCGAGAGCATGCAGTTGCCGCCAGCGGCCGCTATGCCAAGATCGCAGCTGCACAGAAGATGTTGCGGAAACTTGAGGGTATAGGTATTGATGAGTTCAAGCAGACATACGGGTGCGAGTGCAAACCTACCGAGGTAAGTGAGCGTGCCGGGACGACGGCTTGTATGACCGCTATCTGAATTAGGGGAAAGGGGACAGGGATGAAAACGGACTCTGGTTATCTGCGCTTAGAGGTGAGATTAACAGACCAAATCTTGCTGCTTCTTATTTACATAGGGAGGGAACTGCGATTCATGTTTTTACACGTTGAGCAGCTTAATTTGTGGCCAGTCTAATAAAAGGAATTCGCAAAGATCAAGGACAACCTTTTTTTAAGACATGATAACCTAAGACTTGACAATGCAGTTTTAGGCATTTCTGTATCTCAAAAGTTACCGGGAAACTAGGTCAATAGATTCTTTGCGTTTAGCCTAGGAAGCACCGTAGCGCTTCATCGTCGGTTCTCCTTTGTTGTAAGTGAGACGTTTAAGAGCTAGGCGGAGAAGGACATGAAGTAAGAAGCCTCACAGGCATTGCAAGTCTCATATTAGAAAAGAAAAAAAAGTAGCATACTTCATTTCTTCTCCCTCATATCTACAGAAGATTTATCCTCATCTCATGCCAAAATGAACGCCTCCTTCCCTCCTCTCCTCTCCTCTCCTCTCCTCTCCCTCCCCATCCTCCCTTCCAGTACATTTTTGATTTTGCTTCGCTCATATTAAATACACACACCACACCAGTACATACGAATGTCGCCATAACGTCTTCTAGTTTTCTCCCCATAACAAATACGGTTAAAGGGAGAGGAAGAAAGAAAAAAGAAAGAAGGGGGGGGATGAAAAAAAAATACAAAAGTTCGCGCCGACGCAATGAATTGTGTTGCTCTAGAGAAAAAAAAAGACCCCTCCATAGTATGTAGGTATGTATGTATGTAGGTAACGTTGAAAACGTAATAATAAACAGGAAACGTGAAAAAAGGATAAAAACAATGGGATGGACATTGATGGAAGTAAAAGTGTTATTAAGAAAGGATCTAGGTTAAGAGAACTAACCCCCTTTTTATTTATTTATTTTGGTATGTATTTTCTCTGCTGATGAGATCAATTGTAGGGGAGGGGGGGGGGGCGGGAGAAATCGATCAATAATGATATATGTATGGGATATGATAAGTGGTAGTAGCTGTCGTGATGGGTGGTATTGTGGAGAGTGAGTTTTAATACATTCAGTCAAGTAAATCGTACATTTGTGTATGTGTTTCTTCGGAATCGAAAAAAAAAGAAGTTGGGCGATATAAAGGGGGGTATATTAGATTTCTCTCTCTCTATCTCTCTTTGGATTGAGAAATAAAAAAAAGCGTGGAAAAAAATAAATAAATGCCGTGTTTCAAGATTGATCTGGTCCTCCTGAACGCCGTCGGTATCTATTATCGCTCACATGAGAAAGAAAAAAAAAGAAAAGCAGTAAAAAGATAAAAGAATAAGAAAAGAGTTCCGCTTTAGTGGAAATTGGTTCGCGTTGTGCGGGGGTCCGTCCCGTATGTTATGCTTTATGTTCGTCGTGTATATGTTGTCGTGATCTCTTGTTTGCGTGCATCGACATCTAGGAAGAGAGAGCATCGTCTATAATAATAAGTTGTGTGTATATCTCCCTCCCTCTCTTTCTCTCTTCGAGGCCTCGTGAAGCGTCGAAATTTTTTTTTTTTAGATCTCAGCCGTCCGTCTTGCTCTGCCGCGAACAGAGACGTTGTCGTAAGTATCGCCGTGATGATGATGATAATGATTTTTGTTATTGGTGTCTTTGCCTTTGCCGTTGCTCGCCGGCCTTCTTCCCTTCTTTTCTTCTTCCTCGTCCTCGTCCTCGTCCTGCTGCTGATACGACGATGACCGCAGCGCGTCCAGGAAATCAAACACCTGCCCCTCGAAGATGGGTTCCTCGGCCGTCTCATATCGCGGCTGCTGCTTGCTGGCCGTAATGCTGCCGTGTGAGTACCGCCTCGCTGCAGGCCGTCGTCGTGGTATGTCGAAGCTGATCTCGTCCTCAGACGAGCCCGCGTCGTCATCTTGCTCTAGCTTGTATGCGTGGTTATTGATATTCTTATTGTCGCCGTCGTCCGATTCTGAGTCCGAGTAGCTGAACGCCGGGATCCGCAAGCGTAGCGTGCGCGGCTCGGCCTGAGTCGGGATCGGAGCCGGGGCCGGGGCCGTCGACCGGTTCGACCGCATTGAGCTCCGCCCGATAGACCGGGCGTCGTCTGGTGTGAAGGCCGTCATGTGGAAGGGCGTCTGGAGTATCTTGGTCATGGCGGGGGTTGTGCTGGTCATGGTACTGCTGGTGCCCGCATTCCGTTTCGGTTTCTTCGGGGTGCGCGTCTGCGTAGTGGTATGGGCGGGGGTAGTGTTGGCGCTGACGGAGGCAGCGGCAGAAGGGCGCGACGGCACAGCCGCGTCGAACAGCCCAGTTAGTCCAGGGAGCTGGAAGCCGTCGGCCCCATAGCCCGAGTCCGCGAAGAGCAACTCCTTCTCGTCCTCGCCGCGGATCCGGCGCGGCGACGAGGCTGAGTCGTCCGAGGACACGTAGTCGTCGATGTTGAATTCGCTCTGCTGCGCTGGTTGCTGTTGCTGCTGCTGCTGCCGAGCAGAAGACTTCACGCTGGACCGAATCGAGGAGTGCGTGCGCGCGGCCTTTAGAGAGGGGACTTGAGCGGCGCAGTCCGTCCGACTCTCCTGGATGGATATCGAGGTCATCGATGGCGAGAAGGGAAATACTGGTCCGTTGTCGATCGATGTGTTCGTAGTGTGTCCTGACTGTGGTCTGAAGGGGTTAGAACTGCGAGTGGAGCCGCCGGTCTCCGAAGTCAGCGACCAGCGGCGGAGGCTGCTGGTTCGTTCGGGAATCGAGCTCTCGATGTCGAGAGCAGTGATGCTCTTGGTGGACAACGAGATGATACTCCGATTACGGGCATGGTAGCTTGACCCGTTGCTGGTGCTAGGACGGCGCGGAGAGGAATTCAATTCTGCATATAGTGAGTTAGTAAAAGACATGTGAGTGAAGTATAATGAATATGGCATGGCAGAAGGTACTCACGTGAGGGCTGTAGGAGTTGCAATGGGGAGTCATGAGTAGCAGATATACTCCCAAGCCGCCGCCTCGAGGTACTACGTTGTGCTGATTTCAGTGGAGTTTGGGGCCTTGTGACTGTTTGCTGAGTATTCGCCCTGTTCTCTTCAAGATTTGATTTCGGGACGGAAAGTGACGAGGCGTGAGATAATGACCGGCACCTGGAAGAGTACTTGGAAGACTTTGGGCGAATCTCGCGGTCTGGTATTGTCTGCTCGGAGTCGCTCCGGTTATGGTTGGGGCGAGGTAGAGGGGGGGCAGCCCTCGCAGACATTGCAGAATCCCTCGGTTTCTTGTATGAATTAACCTGGGTTTTAGGCGTTCCAGACTTCACAGGACTACGACTTCTTTGGTCCTCACGAGTCGCAGCAGCCCGAGCTCTCTCCCTAAGAGACTCGGGGAAATAGTCGGCATCCGTCTCCTTCGATTTACCTCTTCTTGGAGCACCTTCTATTTGGTCTGACGAGGACGAAGTCATATATGAAGGTAAGGACTTCCGTCGATTAACCTTCTCCGCTTTCTTGGACTCCGAGGACTGTAGTGATCCCCGGGACTGTTTCTTCTTGGGCAATGGAGCACGACTGCTAGATTTGGTGGAACTTGCCCGTAGACTAGATCCCATGGAACGCCATTTCCTTGATAGTCGAGGTTGATCGACTTCAGATTCGTCGTCAGCATTGGCCGGATCCATACCAAACGTCCTGGCGTACAATTCTCGCGTTTTCGACATGATAGGATTCGGCGCACTCTCCATCATGTTACGATCCGCCACATCCTCGCCGTAGTTCCTTGCGCCGGTAGCCTGTACACGGCCATGAAAATCAGACGGTCGTATTAATGACTGAGCATCCAGCAGATCGACGAATCCCTTCGTGGATGCCGACTCTCCTCCGTTACTGCTGCGTAGTGAAGACGAACGGTTGCGTGCGAAAGCGGGTGACGGCGCACTATATATCGAGTCGGCAGCATCGTTACGCCCAGTTTTGATAGGCAAGATGAAAGACCCATATCGCTTCTTTGGGAGTGGCCGTAAAGAAGACCTTGACTGCGATGGTCCCAGGGAGGGTACGATCCTTGGCCGGCCCATCTCACTACCTCCATGCTCTGTTGATGCCGTCCTTGGGCGCCCGGTGCTACTGCTGTGTAGCCGGGGAACCAGAGGAGGCGGTGCAGGAGATTCATCCTCATAGGAATAAGATGCAACACTTCTCAAGTTAGGATGAGATCTCTGATACTTCTCCAAGATATTTGGTCCATTGCCAGCTACCGGGAAGGTGCCTATAAGAAGGGCGAGTTAGTTACGTTGAGATGATATATATGGATTACTACATTAGGAAAAGTTCATGACTATACCGCGAATGGGAGGCATCGACGGGACTGTTGCATCGTATGCCTGCGCCTTGAGAACATCATCATGATTACTCTGTATATCAGAAGACGGTTTCCTCGAGAGGAAACTGAGTAGACCCATTTTGATTGCCAGCACTCAATGTAGGATAATCAAGAAAAAGTCATTTGTAAACGGTTTGCCCAGGCTGATAGCGGGCGACGTGAGTGTTTGTATTGTTTTCCTCCCATCAGCGTTGTGTCCAAGCATAGCGGGGCAGTTCCATCTAATGAAGATAAGTAGAAAATTGGTTGACCATATGAAATTTCTCCACCACCACGGATTAATGTTAGTAGTTTATGCAATGGTTATAAAAAGGATGTCGAGCGAGAGTAGAGAAGAGAAGAGAAGAGAAGGAAAAGGAAGCGAAGATAGTAGTGAGACTATGCGTGCAAGTGATTTTCTTTGCTTGGACGTCCAGCTCGTGTGTATGTGTGTCGTATGTGTATGTATGTAGGTATGCAGATCAGCTACCTGGTAAATGCGTCGGTAAAGTGAAGCGGTGATAGATGGATATGAGAAAGAGAAAAGCTAAGACATATTAAGGTGCCGTGCTAAAGAGAGAGAAAAAAAGGTGCGACTCTCTTAGACTAGACTCTGGGGGACGCGTAAAGGAAAAAAGAAAAAGAAATCCAGTCTGTACTGTATTAGCCTTAGTATGTATCACACACAGACATACATTTAACTACACCCACCTGAGGTTAGTATAATATGTAAGTTAGTAATAGCTAATAAACGAACACACCAAGGTCGGGCCAAAGCTTCAATTGGCTGCCCCTCAAACGCTACGACGGCACGGGTTTCCCCTGTCCCTGCGTTTGCAGCAAGGAGAAGGGGGAGTAGAAAAAAAAGAACACAGCTCTACATAACAGACAAGGTAGATAGGTACATAAGAAGAAGAAAAAGAAGAAGAACAAGAAGAAGAACAAAAAAGTAGATCCAGGCCTGGTCTAGGATCTGGTCTAGAAGTAGGTATCAATACATCGAATCCCGATCTGTGTCAACTATTATTGATATCAATGACTAGGTACCTACTTAGTTAGATCAACTAACTAGGTAAACTAAACTATCTAACTAACCTAACCTACCAGGCACAACTTGAATCCTTGGATCTGTCTATCTGAACGAGAGGGAGGGGGGTGTGGATGGAAAAAGGGAAGAGAAAGAGAAAAAGGAAAAAGAAAAAGAAGAGAGGTAACAATTGAAACAACCCCAACTGTTTGACCCTGTTACACGGTGCGGTATATAACACTACGACTGCGATGTTGATTAACATTGATGAACTAAGACTTCTATCTTATTGCAATACCGACTTACACCTAAGTAATATCTATGCAGTATCAATATCAATATGCACGAAGTTGTATGATAGTGAGCGAGTCCACATAAGCAGCATATTGATGTATTGACTTCAAGATTCTTACTGGCGGCAGACTCGAAACTTCTTACACGGATGACGAGAACCAAACAAACGGATGCGGTGCATATTGCGTAACATGGTATCACATTAGCTGTGTGTGAGTGTGGTGTGGTGTGGTGCAGAGAACAATATCATAGTGTACATGCGTAGGTAGACAATAGGTAGGTAGTGTAGTATGTAAGGCACGGGGAGTTGTTGTTATCTTGGATCCGTCTGTGTTGCAATGTTTGAGGTTGAGAATACGACCCAAAGTCTAAACCTGTTATACTTCATCCTTCGCCCCTCGAGGTCACCCCCCTTCGATCCTCCTTCCGGACTACCAGTTTTACCCACACCAAGATTTCTTCTTAACTTCCGGTTTTGTGATCTCAAAAGAAATAATAACGAGAGGAAAAGAAAAACACTCCGAACCCACAATCATCGTTGAAAACGAGATATGACCACTTGAAATTGAAACCGAGAAATCAAATAGAGAGATTAGGTAGGTAGACTTCGCTATATTCCGAGACACTTATTACTACGTACATTGATAGATGGGTTTAAGGAAACAATCAAAGCAAATACGGTGTTGTTTCGCCCAAGACGGATACTGTACGGGTCGTATTTTGCGTGATTCGGCGCCCCCCACTTACAGGGTGGTAACCAGGAGAGCCCCCTGTTATAAGATAGTATCACCTAGGGAGAGACTTGCGATGTTTTGAGCTAACCTTAGGTACACATCGTACCTACATATGAACTACCTGTACATTAAAGGAAAATCGGGGAAAAGGGGTCGATCGACAACAAGTGCCCCAGCGCAAGAACCCACGAGAGTCGACGATAATGCCCGATTTGTTGCTTTCTGCTCGTTTTCGTCGTTCAAGTTCCAATCATCAATTTTACGTGCTGCCTTTCCCGTATCTTTCTCCCGCCTTCTCCCCTTATTACGAAACGCACCGGCCAGAGTGTGGTGGTTGTTTCAACTAGGTATACCAACTTGACTGCACTGCAATATCCGTCCGCCGGCCAGCGGTACAAAATGCCGTGCAGCCCTGCCTGATAGGTAACCTCCGGGAAAGGCATACTACTTGTACTTACCTACACCTAATCAAAACATACTTCGAATAATCACCGTGACTGGTCCGCCGTCGATATAGAATTTGCGTAATGGCCGAGATGGTCCTGACGATCACATACCTATCTTTAACTAGAGTATCCGGTACTAGATGTTTTTTAACCTAGACCAGTACAATACGACGCTCTAGATGCTAGATTAGATTTAGTTGTCCGTCTGGAAGCCCGGGTCGTGATCGCCACCTACTTAGTGCTCGCTGGTTTACCGATAGCTAAAATGTCTAAGGTTAGGTTAGTTTAGAAGAGCTTCTTTGTCCTTCATGTTGTGACCATTGAGGACTCGAACTCGAATGCCATTCGACTAACTAACCCTACTGATATCTAAATCTATAACTCAATATATCTCAACGATATATATAAATAGCACAGGTAGCGTCTTGACATTGATGACTCGATGATCTCACTACACTAGGTAGGTCAGATCTAGTCCAAGGGGATTCCCGTTCGCAACCAGACGAATATGTAGTGTAAACACGACATCGATAGAGTTGCACGAAGATGCGATGCGAAAAGACGCCTTACTAGCGGTGTATCAATTCCACCCCCGTCTCAGGTTGCATTGGGACTTCTGCAGCAAATACTCGGTACCACTCTTTCGGGTCTAGAGGTAGAATCCCGCCTTGACGACATTGAGATGAAGTCTCGCAGAAATATGCCCGACTCTTGCGTAGCCATACATACACTCTAACCTTACACTACTACACTACATGCCCAGATAGAGCCAGTTCCGGGTTGTAGAGTTCCTTTGCCCGCCTAACCAAGATTGAAACATCCAGCACTAGCAGCAGCACTACACTACATACCACCAACACCAGAGGGCATCGCCTAAAACCTGATCGTGAATGACGAGTTCGTTGACGACAGTCCCCGGGACATTTTCCGACCCACGTGGATTCGGAGCGCGCATGGAGGGGAGACACACATTAGCATTACCTAGCATGCGGATCATATGGCTAGGCCTGTCTTAGTCTAGAGAAAGAGAGAACGTTGCATCCGTGTTTATTAGCTAACCTCCGAGAATTAATGGGCATTTCTTATGGGCGGTTTTATCCTTCTCTGATTTCTTCTCCTTTTCTTCTTCTTCTTCTTCTTCTTTTCTCCTTCCCACTGCTGTCCCCCTAAAACACAGATCGGATTTCTGACCGCGATGCACTATTTGAAATTTGGTGCATGGAGGATCATACGATGATGTCAAGCGGGCTACGCTGGCTAGCCCTCTCGGTCCGTCGAGCACCGCGACGCCATTATCGACGTTTAGTAGGGTATGGAAGTTATTAGATATCTATGTAGGTAACTACTGAATATGTATCTGCCCATTACGCTACCTACGTCAGAAGGATACACTAGAGAAGAGGAAGAGATAGGTTCTACTTGACACGTTTGAGGGTATAATGGTAATGATACGCGACTGGAGGCGGTTCCAGCTACAGTAGACATCCAATTGCGTTCTCGCCCTTTCGGTGTGCGTGTGAAAACACCCAACATTGATACCAACATTAGTAATACCCAAGTAATCCGAGACAACTTGTTTGGCAGGATCGAGATGGAATTGTCTTGGAGGTTGATCGATGCAATTGGCGTACAGAGTCGGTTAGTCGGGATCAGGATCGGAGTTCCGCGGCTCTCAGACACAGTATTAATGTTTCTGTCGCTCTGTCGCTTTGACCAAAATGAAGAAAAAAAAATGACGGGAAGGAGTTCGTGGTGCCTGTTTCACGGTAGAGAGATCCGAGCCACTCTGAGGGATCTTTGATTACATATATATAACAAACCTCCCAGATCTTAACATCAATCCCGACCCTACCCTTCCATTGGAATGCTTCTAGAGTTGTCTGCCAATTGCCTATGTACAACTGGCTTTCTTTGGCCACAATTTCCGACTCCTTTTAAATTATCTCCTCCCATTGGGTCAGGGTTGTTTTGACCAGATACTATATAAGATAGATTTTATAGTCTTTACGAATTGAGAACGAGTTGGACAAAGTACCGACCTAAGATTAGCTGATACCTCAATTACCTAAAGTCCATATGAAATTGCGTATCGATATTAGAAGTCTGGTCTTGGTTCATCAGTCGGTCTCTTCTCCTGAGTTGTCATTTGTGAGGTGGAAGTCGTAATGTATAACGGGACCAACTATTAACTGATGTGCCAGACCTAGGTAGTCACATAACTATTTTGTGCACAACACGTCTGGTATACCTGGTTATTGGTTTGAAGTACATCAATACCAAGTCATGCCATTATTGTTACTAGTACCTGCCTATCTCTAACGCTGGCGCCACTCACAGTAGGACAGGAAGTAGCATTTTGAAGTTATTCGGGCATCATGCTCCTATTTCTCTTCTCTTCTCTCAGACATGCCTTCCAGTTTCTTGATCAAATCAAAAGTTAGTAGAATGATGTAATGGCCACTAACATGAGTTGGAGCCTTAACCGACAGGAGTAACTTGGAGATTGATACCAACCTACTATGTAGTCATGCCATATCATTGTCCACACCTTCCTTCATGACCTTGTACGCCTTCTGAACTAGATCTAGGAAGGGAAGTCCACAGGAAGAAAAGGAAACGAATGGGTTCTTCAACCAGGGAGTCTTTTCGATTCTCTCCAAAGCCTACGTATCGAGGGACAACTCGCTCTTTTTTCACCTACCTCATCCTATCCCTCACCCTGGCCCAACCCCATTCATCCCTAGTCCAGCAATACCTAGAAAGCATTTTAGAAGTAATATTTGCATCGAACCGCATGAGGGTCAATGCCTCAATCCCCCGATTACGGGTTCAAGTTATATTTTCCACAAGTACCCTCGGTTATCGCCCCAGTTGAACACCCCCATTCTGCCTTGCCCATGGACGGCAGCTCCATGTCGAATGCACAACGCAGTGCGAAAGCCGAGGCCGCAGAAAGATGTGGCTGGAGACCCGACAGCCCTGAGCAGACCCACGATAACCTTGCTGGGAGATGTGCTGACACGCACCGGACCCCAGAACCAGAAGAAGTCTGTAGCTGGCAGGACGACCCTCCAGAGCCCACGGTAGATAACATGGGGAACGGTGCTAACGAACTCAGATCCCAGCTCGCCCGGAAGACAGACGCGATTGGTCTGGCGATCGACCAGAATTGGAACGGGATGGTCTTGGTCGAGTCTGCCCGCCTATTCAGCAGGTCCAACAACCACGGAGTTCAGGTGAGCCTGGTAATCCACCCATCTCATCACTCTTCCTCATGGCATATGGCACACGCCTGAGTCCGGTTCACATCACAGGTAACCAAGTAAAATAAGAGTTCATGAGCAGGGAAGTAGTAGACCTGACTTGGATACCGTGGTGGCTCATGAAATCTCACCAATGCACCCCGCCGTTCCGTCATGACCTCCTATAGTTTTACGGACTGAACTAATAGGACAATTGTTAGGAGAATCACCAGGTTCCGAAGGCCAGATCGCTGCGCCGGAGCCGAAATCGCCCAGATCTCCCCTGCTTGGTTTGTTGTTATGATCTCCAAGTATTCCAATAGAATTTTAACGAGATATAGAAAACATCCTTAGCATCGGCAACAAGCGGAAGTCGGCACCAGAAATTCCTCAAATAGGTTCGTTGAGGAGATATCTACCGTGGTAAATCCCTAGATGCTAACAACGTCTACTTGAAGTCATACCAACCCATGAAGTGCCAAACTCTGCACCTCAGTCAACAACGACTGGTTTGTAATGGCTCCCAATAGTCTAGGATAGTTGGGCTAATTGAGAATCATACAGAGGCGAATCCGTTTTTGGACCCCAGCCTAGAAACCCAATCGGCGGGTGCTGAGCCTGAACCAGGTGAGGAAGACTCACTCTCAGGCAAGCTCAGTCGGACTTTCAGAGACGCATTTGGTGCTGTTTTGGGGAAAATCAGGACCCCTACACCACCACCGGCCGAGGAGAATACGGATACCTCTGGTCCACAGCCCCAACCGCCTCTTGAACCGCTCCATCCCCCTTCCGGGCCTACGACCCAACTGCCCTTGTCCCCTCAGCCCAACCAGGCTGAAGACGAATTGACCCCAGCTGTGCCTATTCCGGAGGAGTTTCCTGAAAGATTAGAAAAGCAGGGGAAACCTAAAAGAGATAAGGCCGCAGAAAAAGAAGAAAAGGCGAAGGCAAAGGAGGCAAAAGCAAGGGCCAGAAAGGACCAGAAGGCTGAAAAGAAAAAGGAGAAGGAAAGAGTTAAACATGAAAAACATAAGGCTAAACATGAGGAGCACGAAACGAAATGTTTAGAACATGAAACCAAACATAAGCAAAAAGAAGCTAAGCATGGAAAACGCAAAGACAAGGGACGCCGGGAGAAGAAGAAGGGCAAGGTATCTGAAGCAACTGCACACGAACCATGCCCGCCAGGGGGTCCTCACGCAAGATGTGAGATGTGCCAAGGCAACGAAGAGGAGACGAAATATGCCCCGATCAAGGATCTGATGAGCGGCTGGGAGAGCTTGCCGTCCTTCGGCGAGCTCGCCGAGGCCGCCAAGAAGCTGATCGCGAGAAAGGACGTGAAGGCGACGACAGAGCCGCCGGCCGAGAACGACGAGCCCGACTACGACGTGCTAGTCGAGCACGTGGCGGACCACATAGCCGAGCACGTCCACCAGCGCCTGAGCAGCAGCGACAACCAGCCGCGCGCCGCCGCCGCCGAGGCCCCGAGGCACCCCTGCGGGAAGCTGGCGATAGACGGCTTGGAGCACACGTGCGGCGCGCGGTGCAGCCCTGCGAGCCACGGCCTGGACGGTAACAGAGACTCGCCTACACCGGCCGGGGGCAGCCAGGTCGTCCGCAGCAGCCCCCCCACGCGGAGGGATTCCCTGCCGGAAGCGGCGCCCGTCGTCGTGCGGCCGTCTCGCGGGGGAGCCCTGACCTTCCCCGCCGTCAACACGCCGATAGATCGCGCCATGTCCCCGTGGAACCAGCGCCTGGGTCTCAAGAAGACGTCGCCGCCTTACTCGAGTCACATACGCTCGCCGATGCGAGGGTACGTTTCTTTTCATTTTTTTTTTCGCCTTATATATTCTCTCCCCTTTCTCTCTCTCTCTCCTTGCCACATAACCCCCCCCTTCCCCCCCACACACACCCCCTTTTCCCTAGCCGAATATAAAAACAAAGCGGCTAACTTCTTTCCGTGCGAACTCTTTCCCGCACCCCCGCCTCCCCCCCTATCGACAGGTTTGACTGGGGCCCGTTCAGCAGGTCGACCCCGCTGACCCCTTACCCCGCCCAGGGATGCTCGCGCGAGGCGTCGTCGTTGTCGTCGTGCCACCACCACTTCTGCGTCCCCGTGATGCCCATGATCTCGTCGCTGTGCCTCGAGACGCGCTGCCCCTACGACGTGAGCCTGACCCCGGCCGCGACGCCGCCGCACTTTCTCGGAGGCGGCGGCGGCGTCGACTACGAAAAGGCCGTTTCTGCTGCTGCTGCCGCCGTCGTCAACGTGACGCCGCCCGGGCTGGCGGAGACGCTGCCCCCGAACTCGCCGCCCAGGACTCCCTCGCCCAACGGGTCTGGCCCGACTGCGACGACCCTGCGGATGGACTCTCTCCGGCAGCGATATTCCGAATCCCCTGCTTCTGTCATCACAAGCCCGTATGGGGTTGTCTCTGGGGCGTAGAAGAACCTGACGGGAGCCTGTAGAGTCTCTCAGAGGGAAGAAGGGGAAAAAAAAGAAAAATTAGGTTTCTCTTTCTCTTCTTCCCCTCCACCCCCCTTTAAATGTGCTAGGAAGTCTCTTTTTTTTTGTTGTTAAAATAGGGGTAAATACGGAAGAAAAGAGTATTGGCTGTTAACCTAGTTCCGGCAATTGGGCCCTGGAAAAGGGGGGAGGGGTGTGGGATTTCTGTTTCTGGTGAACGTGGGGAGGAGGAGGAGGAGTGGTAGGTTAGAAATTGGAGGGGGAGTAAAAAAAAAAAAAAAAGGTATCAGAAATTCGAGATTGCTACTACATCGTGTGTCGATAGACTGTTAGACGGGCTATGTACTAGATCAAGGCCGGTATAAATCCTTTTTTTGTTGTTGTTGTTGTTGTCTCGAGGTGCATCAAAATTCCTTTTTTAGCAACTTCGTTTCATGAAAACATTGCGCGAAAAGGGGAGGGGGAGGGGGCTCTCTATTGTACAACGGCGCATGCCTTGATTGGAAATCTTTGCCCATCCCCTTCCATCCGAACGCCAGATTGCATGGTGCGGTGCCATGTATTGGGGTAAAAACAACTGATCAGACATGCTCTCTTGTCCTCCTTAGCCTACCCTTCTTCCCTTTTTTTATTCTCTATTTTTTTTCATGTGACTTCCCCATCCCATGAGGGCCACCCTTGGGCGGGCTTCTCCTACCTGGTATCTCTCTCTCTCTCTCACTATCTCACGGCTAGATCTAATTCCCGTTTCTAATCCAAAGCCCCCGCGAGCGCGACGCACGAGAAGCGCATGTCGCCACCGCCCCTCTCGAGGAACTTGAGGGGCCCCCACAGCAGCGCTTTATCGCTCAGCACGTCCTCGTCGGCCTCGAGCCGGCCCCGGGCGATGGGGCCCTTGCGGCGGCCGTCGAGCTCCCAGAGCGTGCCCGCGCCCCTGTTGTTGCCGTCACTGCTGACGCCGCCGCCGGCCTGCTCGCCGTCGAGCGTCTTCACGAAGCACACGTAGTGCAGGTCCACGTCGTCCTGGGCGTCGGGGGCGGCGGTCTGGCCCTGGCTCGCGGCCTCATGGTGGGCGGTGGCGAGGGCGGGGACCTTCTCGAGGAGGGCGGAGCGCTCGCGCGGGGGGAGGGGCACGGATCGAGAGAGCAGGTCGGAGAGGATCGTGTTGGGTTCTGTTTAGGAGGAGCGAGTTAGCTCTGGGGACGAGGCTTATATCTTGCCTTCTTCTTCTTCTTCTTCTTCTTCCTCTTGCGTGTGCGTGTTAAGAAGGAGGAGGGGAGAAGGGTAAGGGAAAGGGAAAGTGGGAAACGAAAGAACGTACCAATGAACGCCCTAGCAGGCCCGTTCGCAACGGCGTGCAGCAGACCCATGAGCCCGCAGGCGTTCCGGATGGTCTGGCGCCACCACATGACGGGCTCGGCGTCGCCCTTGCCCTCGTACTCGGCGACACCGGCATCCTCGGCCATGCGCGCAGACTCGTAGACGGGGCTCACGGGGAAGACCAGCAGCAGGGCCAGCGCGGGCCGGGGCACGAAAGCCAGCAGCTCGGGCTCGGTGATGGAGTACACGTCGTGGATCTGCAGGGCGCGGCTCAGCCCCAGCTTGTGCAGGAGCGACGTCATGAGCTCGGGATTGGCTTCTAGAGGGATGAAGGCTGCGGATGTGCCGCTGGGGGGATCGGGGTTCGTGGCCGAGGTGGACATGGCGGTGGAAAGGGGGAGGAAGGGGGGGAAAGGGGGATGGCTTGTCAGTGGTGACGGTGGTGGTAGCGACAACGATGGAATGTACTTTCTGTGTTATCGTACTACTAAACGGTGATTCTTTTGTTGGTGGGATGGTATCTGAAGACACCTTGTGAGAATGAGTTGAAGGGAAGACGGAGGATGGAGGATGGAAAATAGAGAACCTTGCAGAGAGAGTTGTACACTACATACAGTAGCTAACCTTAGGTACTATAGGTAGGTAAGGCACCTTATGTAGTACCTATAGTGTAAATGGATGATGCCCCGCGTTTTACCCGCCCGGCCACGCTTGGAAGGCAGCAGAAGTTATGACGCGATTTTTGGCGGGGGATTTAAGCTTGTGTGGGGCCTTGGGGTCATTCTATTGTTATTAATAGATACCCAATGCTATGTACCTAAACCTTGGTATAATCGGGGCTTTGCTTTTACACTATAACCACTCTCATATCTTCCCACGTTACCTACCTACTGGTTGCTATATAGGGATGGATAAGGAGGGTCCCCCTTCTTGGACTACCAACCTCAGCCTGACGAAGTGTGGATCTTGATACTTACTTATCCATCGTCGAAGTGCGATGCCTTTCTATGCTTGATTTCATGTCAAATCTCCCTTGAAGTCTCAGGGGTTTCGGCCATCATAGTGCTGACCTCTATTATAGATAGATACACCCTGCGTATAGATTGTCGATTTACACTATTCTAGTTGTCATCTTCGGCCTTCTTGAAGTTACTTTACAGAAGTTGCTCTGAGAGAACGGGCTTGAGGATGTAGGGGATGGGTATTCCGCGGTGGGGAGTGAAGAAGACATATCGGTTAGCGCGGTGCCGCACTTCACGAGGCAGACTCTCCCTAGTGAGGGAGACTCGGTCGAGCTGGCGTATCTGGAGTATAGACGGCGGCTTGAGTGAGGAACAGCAATTTAGTTGGATAATGAAATGAGATAAAAGTCTGACCTAGCTAATAATGTTCATCTTTCGATATTATCTATAGGAATTTATGAGGGCGGGCTTTTAGATAGGTATTGATGTATACCTACACGAGTGAAATGAGTTTCCCCTTTTCGAATTTCTTGGACGCATTGTTCGCAGACTCAGCGGTAAATTGCTATTCACTGATAGAGGCGTAGGTGGTACGAAAGACTTAATACATCTGGTCTAGAGTGTCAATAAGTACGTTGTATACAATTGGCCGAGTAATCAATGTTCCGACCGAGGTGTTCATTATCATCATTAATTACTTATGTACCTAAGGCATGGTCTAAGTTAGGATACTTCCGCTTCTCTCTAGAATGTATCAGACTCGAAGAAGTGGAAGTGTCTTATAAGTTTTTGACTAAAACTATGGCTCGCTTCCAAGTTCTTTGTCAACTCTGCATCTAATGTAGTGTAATGGGTATTCCAGTTATGACATCTATGACTAGATGATCGCATCATGACCTCATCTACTGATCACGATTTGAGCCTCGATGCATGATCGCTAGCTGCCATTTAAAACTCGGGAGTCCCCAGCCCCCTCGCTGGTAATGCCCAGGGTAAGAGATGTTTACCAAGTTGCTATTATCCTAATAACATAAGTCCTTGAACAATATCAAAAATCCTACCTAGCATACTTACTTAGGTTACCTACCTGATATTACATACATCATCCCACCTTACAAGATGTCCTCTCACGGCAGCTCGAACACCGGCTCTAAGCGCAGCACCGGCATGGCGTCTGACACAAGCACGCCGGCTAATGCCCACCTAGGCGAGGACAAGCAAAAGATGTTCGACACCAAAGGCGCTATCGGGAAGCAGTTCACTGGTGAGACCCCCAATTTGCTCTCTCTCTCCTTTTCCCCCTTTCCCCCCCCTCGCCTGCTCGCTTGGGGCGCAGTGAACTGTTACCTAGGTATCTAAACTGAAGCTGACCAAGACAATAGAGCACGGGGCAATCGGCGGCACGGCTCAGAAGATCGGTGGCCCGTTAGACAAGGAGGGCGTCATCGGCAAGCAATTCACGACGGAGGGCGGCATTGGAGGTTCCGTACAGTCTGCTCTGGGGGGGCAGGGCAAGAGGAGCAATTAAGGCACCCCCATGTACGGAATAGGTAGGCGGGAGGGGGGTTAGGCAGATAGGGGTCGTGTGTAAGTGTGTAGTTGACACTAGGTTAGGTAGTTATAAGTTGATTGATCTTATGTACAGAATGCATTCATAAACTTGGGTTCTCAAATGTGTATACTAATAATAAGATGAAAAACAAAATACCTAAATAGAATCAACTAACCTACGTACCTAACTACCCGAATTAGGTAGTGTACGATGCTCCATGAAGCACCCACCGTACGGACCTCACGCACCAAATTTCCCAAAGACGTGGTCATGATTATCTCAACCCCTGATCCTGGGCAAGTTGCGCTGTGACCTCCCTAACGTCATGGCATTCTTGCCAGTCGCGCGAGACGCGTCGTTTTGTCGCGTGATCTTTACTATAAAAAAATATCTTGCGCCCGAAGCATCATGTCTGCAGCTTGATCTGCATTAACGGTTAGCCCCAAGGATCGACGCAATAATGGACGGAGAAAACGAAGTGATCTCAATTAGCTCCGGCGAAAGTCTCAATGGTGACGAGTGCAACAACGATAAGAGTGCTGTGTCCAAGTGGCAGACCGCACTCCTGAAGTGCCTCGATGGCATAGAGGTGCTTGGCGACTTTGGCACAGCAAAGCATTACAGCTCTTTCGTGAACCCGGGTCTGGAAGTTGACGGCTCTCTCATCCCACTACCATTGACCCCTCGCGATGCCGAAAACATCAAGCGCATCTGCAGGCAAGCCCCTTTTGGCAAAGGGGACGAGACCGTCGTGGATACATCTGTGCGAGATACATGGGAGCTCGATCGAAGCCGTTTCCAAATATCAAATCCAAAGTGGGACTGGTTCCTCTCCACCATCATGGTTCAAGTCTCCGAGGACCTTGGAATGTCAAACGTTGCTATTGAACCCTACAAGCTATTGCTGTACGAGACAGGGTCGTTCTTCAAGCGACACAAGGATTCCGAGAAAGCTCTGCGGATGATCGGGACGCTTGTCATCTCTCTTCCGTCAAAGCACGAGGGAGGCGAGGTACGGCTATCGCACTGCGGGAAGACCCGCGTGTTCGGAACAGCTCAATCGTCTGCTTTTGATCTATCAGCTCTCGCCTGGTACTCGGACGTAACGCACGAGGTCACCAAGCTGACCGCTGGCTATCGTCTGATTCTAACCTACAATATCATTCTAGCCGCAGGAGCCAGAGACGCCCCGGGCCCTGCTCTATTTGAGAGGCAGCAAGAACAGATACGTCAACTGCTCGCTCAATGGCGAACAAAATATCGGCATATTAAGCAGCAGCTATACTTCTTTGATCACAAGTATACCAAATCAAGCGTATCATTAAACAATTTGAAGGGTCAGGACCGCGCTGTCTGTCAAGCTCTTCATAATGTCTGCTTGGACAGCGGGTTTTTCCTCCTTCTTGCCAAAGTCACAAAATCGGTAGACGACGAAGACGATCCAGATAATTCGTATATTTCTATTGACTCGGTCATGAGCTGTGATGGCCTCGAGATAAGTCCATCACACGGAATCCGCCGGGGCGATATTTTGGGCCGGGATCCCTGGGCCGGCCAAGATCCTGATAGTGAGGATGAAGGGGAGTTTACTGGGAATGAGAACATGCCGGCTACTCTTCGCTATCATGATACGGTACGCTATCTGGCTCGGGAATGCGCGTTCGGAACATCCCCCAACTATACGATCTCTGACCTGAAATTCTAGGCTGCTATGATAATTCCGCTGAATGGGCTAGCCGAGTTCCTCAGCAAGTACGATAAAAAAGCGAACCAGGTCATTGTCAACATAGCAGCGGAACACCTCGAGAAGAAGAGGAACGACCAAAGTGTTCAAGAGTTTGCAAAAAGCCTGATGAAAAAAGCTCTTGTATATCCACTGAGTGGTAGCACACAAGCTACTATTGCCAAGTGGGCGATTACTCTACGAGATGATGAATTCTATCAGAAGGTCGTCCATTATTCTTTACGGAGTTCATCCTATGACGAGCTGATCGTTGTAGTATCCCATGCCATCCTTGATGCATATGCCGAGGACTCCTCAAAGCTTCCCGATTGGAATATCTGGTATGTAGATTACTCTCATCATCGCACATCCCAGCTTCTATTTTTAACTATTTCCCCCAAGTTATCGCACGCATGTCCTCTAATATCGAATAGGCTGTCTGGGTTCATAACCGGGTATACCAATCTTACCATATTCGCCTCTGTATTGGCTTCAATCGAACGCCTTCTTGGTGATAGTACTCTCCAAAGCAGTTTCAGGGAATGGCGATTCGCAAAACTAGATGAGCAACTTGGCTCTAAGAAGCCACTCGACACGGGAGACTACGATTTCATAGTTCTAGCAGCGTCGGCAACTACAAACGACCTGGACCGGTTTTCAACTCGGTAAGATTGTCGAGCCCTGGTCCCCTCCACCCACTTCTTTAAATCTTCTATTCTTGGACTATAGGATTATTCTAGGGATTCGAAGGAGTCTAGGCCTCGTCGTTAGTATACCTATTAGCTGACTATTCTACTTCGTAAAGGATCATCACGAAACTGGCGGATGCAGGTACTAGAGACCTTATTTACCAGTTGCTCGAGTACTTCATTCAGGACAGTCGTGGTAAAGCTCTAAAGAATGCAGAAGTTGTGGCCAAGCTTATGCTAGAGTCATTACACACGAAGCTCAGTCTAGAAATCAAGGACCTCGCCCCGTCTTATCATGTCACACACTACTATGCTTCGCCCTCGCACGTAGGGAAGTACTGCGATAAATTCATCAGTCTCTTGGATGAGGTATTGAAGTTGAAATGGAATGACCACGCCAATAAACTACTCGATTCAAGCTGCAGTAACATCGTCGATGCTCTACAGGAACCAGGAATATCGCGCGTTTCTATTCAACGCGTGGGGGTTGAAAAGTTTCTTCTCTCCCTTGTACCAGTTCTTCGAGAACGTAGAGTGGCGCCTCTTCCATCGGTACGAGGCCTATTTGAGTTGCTTCTCCGAAAATACATCATTGCCGAAATTCCTCAGTATCCGCGCCAGTCGAATGGCTGGGCTCATAGGCCAAGAGGCTGTCGCAACTCTACTTGCAACGACTGTCGAGAGCTAGACCGATTCATTACCAGCGAGCAGCTTAAAGAAGCCTCTTGGAAGATAGGCGAGAAGAGGCGTCAACACCTTGAGGGACTTCTACCGTCGTCAGTTTTCAAAACTCGCCGAGACGTTAGCACACGGCCGGCGACATTTTATGTGACGAAGCGAGGCACGGAATATAAAACAGATCTGGATGCCTATAAACGACAGCTACAGGCAGTCAAGGACAGACTGAACAGGTTCCGAGGCGAGTATATGCAGCAGTTATTGGGGGATGACCTCTATCATGAGCTAATCATGCTAGAGTCAACGCCGGGGTCAGAATGTGGTGCTCAAGGCGGCAGCGAAGCCAGGAAGAGGAAGACCGTGGAGCCGCCAGAACTGCCGAATGCTCTTAAACGTCAAAAGCAATAAATAGGAGAACTGGACGATTCTGTGTATATCTTCTCTACTTCATAGAGTCATTGATACCTAATCAAAATCATAATCGAAAGCTGCCAGAAAAGTGCCTGCTCATTTCAACGCCCTTAACATATTCTCATGTAACGGGAGATACCTCTATGCTCTCAACAGCTATCGACCCATCTGCTGCCACCAGACCTATACCCCCTTCCTCGTAGCTATCATCATAAGCAATAAGTTGGGCGTGCCCTACTACTCTGGCGTGTATTTCATGCGCTATAGCCTCTACTACAATAGTGTAAGGCGTGTCAAGCTGCCAATCAAATTCCGCCTTGGCTTTTTCGATTCTTTCCTCGTCCAGCGCCTTGACCAGCGCCACGGTCTTGTCGCTCATGAACCAGAGCGCATAATATCTGTTCAGCCCCTGCACCCTCACGGCCACGCCGCAGGGGCCCCCGATATTGATCACGACGCCGCTGAACACGGCCCTGTACGTCTTCCACCCCCTCGTCCCGTAGCCGACAATGCCCTCGCCGTGGTCCTGGGCCACGGAGAACCTGCCGCGCGTGTGGAACACGTCCGCGCCGTCGACGAAAGAGCGCCTCCAGAAATCCCCCTGCGGCGCGGCCTCGTCCGGCTTCAGGACGAGCGCCGGAGCCCCGTCCCACCGCACGTAGTCCAGCCACACCGTCCCGTCTAGTCTCTGCCGCTGCTCGTTCGACGACAGCGCCACGCCGAGCGCCTGCACCGGCCGGCTCCCCAGGCTCGCGGGCACCACCCACCTCAGCAGCGCCTCGTCCCCCGGCGCGAGCGACGCGACGTCGCCGCCGCCGCTGAGGCGCTCCAGCTCGTCGGACGCCGTGTACGCCCTCAGCGCCAGCCGCACCTCCACGGGAGCGGTGTTCCGGGGGTCCGCGCGCACGGCCGCCGTGATCGCCTGGCCCGGGTACACGAGGGGCGAGCCGACTAGCTCGTACGAGCGCATCGAGCGCACCTCGGGCGGCGCGAACGTCGGCGTCAGGACCTCCACGGGATCGGAAGCGTTGATCAGCCCGGAGACCCGGATCGCGAGGCCGAGCCTGCCCCTGTCGTCGATGCCCTGCTCGACTTTCACTGGATAAGGCGCGATGGTGTTGTTGTTGTCGTTGCGCCTCGCTTGGAACCCCTGGACGCTGCCGGGCAGCGTGAAATGGAACTGTGCGCCGTCTTTGGGCGGCTCCGGCGGCTCCTGGCCCGCAAGCTGGTAGCCGGTCCTGGCTATGTCGAGCGCGATGCGCGCCGCGTTGTTGATCGAGTAGCCGCCGTCGGCGCTCGAGATCAGGGCCCGGTCCGCGAGCGGCCCCAGCCAGTCGGGCCCGTCCGAGAAGGCCGAGAGCCCGTTGATGACGGCGACTAGGCACCCGACGTTGCCCGAGTTGCAGTCTGTGTCCCAGCCGCTCGTGTTGATGATGTGCATCGCCTCGTGGAAGTCGTGCCCCGCGTAGAGGAGCGCCATGACCATGATCCCGTGGTTGGGCACAACGTGGCAGACACCGCAGAACTTGTCGTAGCCGTACTTGTCTTCTATCCGTTGGCGCGTCTTCTTCCAATCCTCTTCCTCCTTAGACCACTTCCTCACGTCGGCTATCAGAGCCGCGATGAGGGAGTCGGGGGGGATGTACCCCAGACCAACATCAAGAAGGTGGTCGATGTCTTTGGACACGAAAGCCTCAGCTTCCATCGCTGCCCAGACCTTAGCAGCGTATACCGACTCTCCATCGTGGCTCACGGATCCAGCCTTCTCGGCAAAGCTTGCAGCCAGATCAGGATTTCCGGGCGCCACCAGGGCCCAGCCGTCGATGAAGATCTGAGCGCCTATCTGTTCCGCGACTGTTTTCCCATTCGTCCGGATCGACCCGCTATCCGGCGCCTTGATGCCCTTCTTCAGATTCACGTAGGCCGTGTGCTCTGTCGAGATCCCCTTGCCGCCCCACCAGAAAACAGTTCGGCGGTTGATCACGTTGTTGAGCCAGGTCTTGCCGATCTTCTCTGCCGAGAGATCGGCAGAGGCCCCGTGTTCCTCCAGCGCGCGTATAAACGTAAATGTCCCCGAAATGTCGTCGTCGGTCACCACCATGGGCACGCTGCATTTCTCGTGCACGTAGTAATGGACGGGGCCGAGCTCTTCCACGATGCGCTGGTGTGTCCAGCCCTCGAAAGGCCGTCCGACATAGACTCCGACGAGCTTGCCCAAGACGCCCGCATACACTCTTTCGAGATAGTCCGAGGGCAGGGGTGCCATGGCTGGGTTTAATGAAAAGGGACTCGATAAATATGAGATGAGAGAAGTTTATATGATGCAAGTGATATCATGCATACTTTGAGTGTTAAGGAGCAGTAGTCATCTCCACTCCTACTACCCCGCGATAATGGCCGAAGCAATACCCGGACACCAGCATAGGTATATATGGACTTGTAGGGCTCGATTTGCGGTACCGGTACTGTGTCGGGATAATCAGTCGCCGAGACGCCAGTTGGATGTCTACCAAGTACATACAGAGAGATGCTTTCAAGATCCTTGGTATATTTAAGTGGTCAAAAGGCTATGTAGGAATTACCCGGTGCTCTGTATGCTCCAAAATCCCGAGGTATGAGACCGTCCCTGTGCTGAGTTGATGATAGGCCAAAAGGTTTTGGGGAACTGTGTTAGGTGAATACCTACATAATGCCGACACTTGTATCTAACTTACATAGTTTAGAACATTGGGTAATATTTTTATGTTCCTTCAACATTATGGTTCGTCAACTTGGGTCGGAATGGAGCGGGGTCTGGGGTTAGAAAGCATTGATGATCTTGTGGGATGGTGATCGATCAAGGATCTAGGTTATGTGAGTCTATATGATAAATATACTACAGAGACCTTAACAAGCCCTATGAAAACATTTAAATTCGAAAGAATCAATGAACCTTACAGAAATGAGGCCTTGTTGTATTTACCGTTTAGATAAACTCGGTTCACTCGGGTTATATCATTTGTTCAAGGTGGGTTGTCTCTAGGGTTGCCCCTTTTCTTAATACCATCAACCAATCGATATTCTATGGAATTATGGCAGATTTACAGGACCGAACATACGAGGATCTAGACATATTATTTAACTTGGGGATTCGTGCCCGGAGGTTCATTAAGACACCAAATAGATAGAGGTGCCTATTTCGAATGACGAGCTAGATGATAATAACGAAGATTCTAGATAGTTAAGTAGAGCATGTTCATCATTACGAAAAGTTTCAAACTCAGTTAATGGTTTCTAGTCACAGATATCTCCTAATGTGCTATGTATCACTGCCCTTAGTTGTTTTGGCTCCATTTGAAGCAGTCGACCGATATGCACATCAGATCAAACCACCTCATTACTTCTACCTCTTGGTTGCGAATGTCATGTGTCACTCCTCCTGCTCTGTATGCTTCGAACCAATCATTCTCTCCGTATACATATTTCGTCCAGTTACTAACTGGGGTATCTTGCGTTGTACTAGTGGGCTCCTCATCGAACCCAAGTACAGACGTCCATTCCTTATTCTCTTCACCGAAGTTCGTGTAATTGAGGACTTTGTCGGCAGTACCATGAAATGTCTGCATCTTCGGGCGCCAACCTGTGTAATTAGGGTAACCGGCTTTCAATATTGCCGCCCACTCCTCTCCGGTGTGGGAAATCTTTCCGGTAGCACATGCATCGCTCCATATTCCGTACCCATCACCTGAAAAACAACCATATGGAACCCCTAAAAAAGCAGACCCAGGAGCAAAAATATCAGGATACGCCCCTGTCAATACACTGGTCATCATAGCACCATATGATATTCCAGTGACGAAAACACGCTTCATATCTCCTTTGTTCCGATCCAGTGTCCATCGTACCATGCTGACTATTCCCAAGCTATCACCCCCAGCGTCATAGGTAAGAGTGTCGTTGAAAGAGAGACATCCCAGCACTTGTCCGCGGTGCTCGGACTGTCAGGATAGATAGTAATGAAGCCGTATTGATCAGCTAATCTGGCATACTGGGACCCCGAATAGCAAGCCTGAGCATCTCCATGGCACCAGTGTGGATTCACCAGAATCGGTGGACTAGACGCCAACTTGGCGGGAACATATATGTAAAAACCAACGTTCCTGAGATTAGGACCAAAGTCCGCAGTAACTTCTTGCAACGACGCTGTCTTTGTACATAACTTTCACTTATATTCGAAAGTATACACTTAGGAACACATGAATATTACCATCAGAGGTCAGTAGAAATAGAAGTCATTCAGAACAGCAAGCCATCTAACCAAGTCAATGCCAGTTTATCCTTCTTGGTGAGATATATATCCTATGAAGCCAAGGCGCTTAACATCTTTTGCCGTTCACTTCGATATTTATTATTACGAGAAGAAATTCACCTACCTTTGCAACTTGACTAGAGCTTTTACTATTGAATTAACGACATCGGGATGGAGTATTCTTAGAATATGATTGTTACCGTGAGAGAACACCTCTTCTACTGCTCAATAATATTATATATATATCAATACCAGCTGTTTTTTCTTTTTTCTTTTTTCTTTTTGCTAGTTTAAATAAAGAGCCAAAGTGTTCTAACAGTAACATATTCAACCTGCATTTTGGCCGTGTGCGAAATGGACTTTGAATTGATTTAAATAGCATTCGTATCTGTAATAGGTGGGATTGATGTATTTGACATGGTATATAAGGTTGCTTACAAAATAATCTGTTTCGTGTCATTGACTACTTGGCAGATTGTATTTCCACTGATGCTAACCCATCGGCTTCAAAATATGTGACCAATCACACATGTGATCTCATTGACTAAGAGGATGGCGTTATGAGACAGCCGTTTATTATGATTCTAACCAACATCTTAGTCTCACGGCATACGGAGCAAGTCTCGGGGTTTAGATCAATCTGAGAGGAAAACGGGGTTGTGATTTGAACTGATCAACATAAACACCGTTAGTTGAACTTGGAGATTTTCGGCTTAATAAGGCAAGACATCTTTTTAGCGACCAACAATCCTTGAGGTTTAATTTGTTTAATTTGTGTCCTGACATTAGTGCTGCTTTGCTAGTTTCTCTTCATTTGGGATCAGGTTATAAGTCGCGACTGAGCTGCCGCATTATTCTAGAAAGCCATGTCTTTATTTAAAACTCTTTACTAGATAAGCGAGAGACTTCGACTTCCCGAACCCATTCGGCGATGAACAACTAGCAAGACATTGACTCAACTAGATACACTGAGTGGAATGGGCTCTTTGTCGTTCAACACATTCTTCGGTCCGTTGTAACCTACTCGAAACAGCAATTGCCTTTGAGGGTGAAGCGGTGAAAAAGAGACGATTTCTTTAAAAACATTAACTACCCTTTCATATGAGCAGGTTCTGTCTACCCTCAACCACTCCACTCGATTTAGGATGAAGTTTGTTATCCTCTTTGCATCAGCGACCTTGGGGTTTCTGCCCGTCCAGGCCAGTATATTTGGGGATTGGGAACCTCCAAATTCAAACGATGGTATGAGTCTTTGGATCACGGCACGCCCTGAAAGCAAAGAAAGCTAAGTTTCAATAGTGCGATCGCCTTGTCCTATGCTCAACGCATTAGCAAACCACGGTATTCTACCACGAGATGGTAAGGATATCACGGAGGAGGATACTATTGCCGCTCTAGGCACGGGCTTGAATTTTGATACAGAGCTCTCACGTTCTTTGTACAAATTTGCCATCTCAACCAACCCGATGCCTAACGCCACAATCTACTCGCTCGATCATCTTAGCCGCCATAATATAGTAGAGCATGACGCAAGTTTGAGTCGCCCAGATGCCTATTTTTCCAACCAGGCTGTCTTTAACCAGACTATTTTTGATGAGACAAAATCCTACTGGACATTGCCTGTTGTTGATTTGCGACAGGCAGCTTTGTCTCGCTTGGCTCGTGTTCAGACCTCCAGGAATGAAAACCCAAACTTTACCTTGAATGAACAAAATGGACTTACAGAAGTTGCCTTGTTCCTCTCGGTAATTGGTGATTTCACGACTGCCACTGCTATAAAGTCCAATCTAGAGTATTTTTTCGGTAAGTACCTACCTACTCCCATCTAATATAATCATGTGTATAGAATGGACTACGCTGACCGTGGGCTAGAAAACGAGAGATTGCCGGTTGAGCTCGGATGGAACAGACCATTGAATGTCTTCACCAATTCAGACCTCGATAATATGGTGCAAAGAGTTGCCCAGGCTACCGAGGAAATTTCAGGGGGAGCATCTAAACTTAGGAGGGGGCGCCGTATCGCAGGTATGCACCCGGGATTCTAACAGAATCCGAATTGGCGACATTCCACTACTACTAGATAGCAGATATATATTTAGCTCGATATATACCTTCAAAATCTGCCTTCTTTCTATTCTAGCACACACATAATTGTTCAATATCATACCAAGGGTGCCAAATGGTTGGGTCTTTTCGGAATACGGAACACGTTCTTGAAGAATTGCTTGGATATTATCATAATATAACTGCATGATACACGACTCCGCGCGTATCAACGGTGTGAGCAAATTCAAAATAGACCAGAGGTGGGATGGATTGATGGGATTACAATTGGACCGAGAATAGCTGGTGAAGAGTTCCCTCGAGGTTCTTAGGTACATATATATACACTCCCATTTTAGTACAACTTATTGCAGATCTTTGTCTCCCAACTCAGCGGCTATTGAACATAGACCCCTTCTAGCACCCGATAGTGAGCTAGCTAGCCTCCCCGGTCGAGAAAAAAACTGCTTACTTTAACAACTGCATATTGATACACCCTAAACGTCTTAACTAGGTTACAGCTATTGATTTGTCACTTCAAAAGCAAACGCTAAGTGCCCTTTGGAAATTAGCCCACGCATCCGGTATGCGATAGCATCAAGCTAAGGATATAACCCTAGGTTAGAATTACAGGCCATTGTGGTCACAAATAGTTTTTAAGCGCCCTGTTGTCTATGTGGAGTTTGTCAGTGCACCAGACCATAATATTAGAACTGCCTCTTGTTGGCAGTCTCAGGGTTCTTGGAGCAGGAACATAACATCAGTTCAGCACATACTCCTTTCCCTTCATATCCATGGATAGTGTAAATCCGGATGTGATATATGGACCATGCGTTTGAGTTTTCTACAGCGATCTTATAGGAATGTCATTTACCCCAATATATAAAAGCGATATAGACATAGCCCATTCACATTCTTCGTGTCTCCTTTAAAGTGACATGCTTGAAAGACGATATGGACCATAGACCTTGCTCTACCAATGCTATGATCAGATTTGCGAGGGACATACTACCTTGGCGTCAAATTTCCTAACCATCGACCGTTACCGTAGTTATGATATATTTGTTATAGACTACTACGGCACTGTCTATAGGTAAGGCTATTTTTTAGAAGATTGGCCATCGATATGTTTCGCTATCTGGTATATATAGATATATATAAGTGTAGAGCACATTATCATGGATACCAAGCAAAAAAAAAACAAAAAAAAAAAAAAAAAAACCTTCTAGTTTCCCCTATCCTTGAAGTTGTTTACTGTCGGAGTGGTGCGAGGGCAATGATATCTGTAATTTAAATCAGGACATAAGTAAAATTCAATGCTCACCAAAACCTTAATGATCTACCACCATTTTTGTCTTTACTACATGTTCTATCGCCAGGTAGAGGCACTATGAATACCTAAGTACCTACTTTTCTGAGCCCTAGGATAGCTTGTCGGAAACCCCCCCTCCCCTTCAACTGTACCCCAGACCAGTGTGACGGGCGATCAATACTCGGAGCGGGCTCCGTGCTCGAAGCAATTTCGCTATGCACGGTCCGCGAAATATTGACGTAGGCATTTGTCCATACATATGTTATTGCAGTTCCCAATGACGATGATCAGCAAAGGTACCCCATATCCCTACCATTTGGGGGACGAGAACTAAGCCAGCGCTGATAAGGATGTGGCTAACTTTCCAAACAGAGCCTATAATAGACCGGGGGAATAACATGACATTGTCTTTGAAAAACTGCTGTTTATACCCAACCTTCTGGTAACAAGTGGTGCAAATATCCCTAGCGTGACGCGTTTCTGGGATGTGAGGCAGTCTTAGATGCATTTGAAATGCCTACCTATTGGACGAGAAACTAGTATGAAGAGCCTGTCTCATTTGTCCGGATAATGTCTCTAGTTTAGATTATCCAGGCCCTCGGGGAAATAATGGAGAGTTTAGGAGCGATATTGAGACAGAACACCGGCAAATATCTGGATCAGATTGATGGATATGTCTCAGAAATATTGAAGACACTGTTCTGGTTTTGTAAGATCATTACATCCTCACCGCATTCAGAGAATCATCATCATCACGATCGATCATATGTTGGATACGAGGGGAGGCATGAGCACTTTTCAACGCACTTCAAGGTAAAAGAGGTCAGATAAATGTCATTAAGATCTCAAATACCTATCTACAGAATAACAACACTGGACCTGTCTAACCGTGACAGAGCTACTCTCACTAGATACATCGATAAGGCTGCATCAGCTGTTGAGCCCTGTCCCTGTGCGTAATTGAGGAGCAGAAATGTGTAAGCCCCCCAAGTGGGACTCTATTCGGAATGTTAACCGTGCGTATACTTACGATTTGGCAACTAGGATTAAGAATTAATGCGCAACGTAGTAATTCACCAGGCACTTGAAAATTCCTGACGGCAGTTAAAGCTCAGGGGCTGTTCTTCGATTTCAGCAGGGCGTTGCTTATTCCTTACAAGCTGCTTGTTTAGCAAAGTGTTCTTGGATTTTAGCAGCTAAGACTTATTAGATTTTTTAATAAAGATGCTGTTAAATCCCCGCTTTTATTTATTTAATTAGCACACGTAAAATAGTTAAATGGGTCCTTTAACCTTGTAAGCTATTAAATTCTAGCTTATTTAATGCTTTTTCTCTTTTTTAAGCCACGTTATAGTGCATATAGAGTTATTTAAGGCCTTTAGTGCTACTTAAGGCGATTCTAGCTTATTTGAAGTGCTTTAGAGTGATTTCAGGTCATTTAGAGGGCTTTAACGCGATTTTAAACCATTTAGAGGGCCTTAACGCAATTTTAAGTCATTTAGAGGGCCTTAACGCGATCTTAGGTTATTTAGAGGGCTTTAACGCGATTCTAGGTGGTTAAAGGAGTTTTAAGTCCTTAATACCTTTTTTTATAACCTGCTGTTATTTTTATAATCTTGTTTTTATAACTACTTAATAATAGATATATTACGCCGGGCACGTTGACGGCGGTTAGCTGTTACTGCTATTGCTTGTTTAGTATTATTTGCTAAATAGTATTTAAACTGCCGTGAAATATATAGCAGATAAACGTTAAGTCTAGCATATATATAGAGTTTAATATTTAAAAGTAAAGAGCGATTTTAACGCGTGTATTAAATAAGAAAATTTACTTATCGATTTTTACGAAAGTAGTTAATTATACACGTAAATCTGCAGGCTACACAATGTATTAACGTTAACGAAAAACTTGTAATTTTTTTTTTATTATTGCTTAAAGCTTTTTTTTTTAAATAACGGCAAAGAGGTTTAAGAAAAATAATTTAGCTGTATATAATAGCTTTTATAATATATTAAACTTAGTAGTTATATTAGCGAAAAGTAATATTAAATTAACCTTTTAAATTACTTACGAAAAAATTACGTTTAGTTTAAAATATTTTCTA
This sequence comes from Biscogniauxia mediterranea, assembly GCA_018398605.1. Lineage (NCBI taxonomy): Eukaryota > Fungi > Ascomycota > Sordariomycetes > Xylariales > Xylariaceae > Biscogniauxia > Biscogniauxia mediterranea. The sequence continues at coordinate 1,680,504 of JAGXTR010000001.1, forward strand.
TATTTTATACATTATTTAAGTATTATTAATAAGTTTTATTTTGCTGTAAAGGTTATTAAGTTAAAAAAGGCTTAGTTAAATCGTTACGGCGAGCTATTAACTAATGTGTTAATTGTGTGTGATTTTAATAGAAGGTTTACTTTTATTTTAGCTAAATAAGAAAAGTTTGTAAACGACTTTAAGATCTTTAATAGCGTTGTAGACTTTAACTAGTTAATAATTTTTAAAAATAGCTTTATTTTAAGAGATACTAGCTTTGCTAGTAAAAAAAAAGTTTTTATACTATACTGCAATATACGGTATTATTTTTAAAAGTATACTAAAGCAAGGGTATAGTTAAAGTGCTTTAAGGAGCTGTATAATCTTAAGCACTTTAAACTGCGTAACGTTATTAAAAGGGCTTTTAAAAGGTGAAAGAATATTTTTTATATTTTTTGGCAATTTTTATTTGTGTATATTAACATTTAAATCTAGATTATATACGGTATAGCGGTTATTTGTAATTTTTTACTAGATTATAAGGATATTAGCGATAAAATAGCAGTATAATTTAACTTTAATATACACGTAAACGATAATAGCAAGAATAACTTTATACGGCTTAAAAAACAAGGTAAAATGGACTTACTAATGTCCACGATAAGGGATTAAAAGGCTGCTGCAATGTGGAGGTTGTATGTGAAGTATGTGGTGCAAAAAGAGGCCTATAATGATATAATTAGCTAAATGGAATAGAATAACGCGAATTTGATGAATTTAAAAATAAAATAACCCAGATCTAGCGTTTAAAGGTAATTTCGCGTAGTTGTAGTGGATGTAATGGATTTAGTAGATGTAATGGATTTGGTAAATGGGATGAATTTAGTAGATGTGATAGATTTAGTAAATGGGATGAATTTAGTGAAAGCCGTAATACTGTAACGCGTAACTGCTTCCATACGCAAAAACACTCCTACATTCACCTTGCCCTTAACAACCACCATATAAAAAAAAGTTTATGAAAATTTATAAATACGTTGCTATACACTTAATTTATTACTAAAAAAAAATTTATAAAGAATTTTTAACAATTCGATTTTTACAAAATAAATAAAAATACAGCATAAAAAATTAAAAAAATCTATTATATCCATTACATTTACCACATTCACTACATTTACCACATCTATTACAGCTATATATTCACTTTAAACCACTAAGTAAAATTTATTAAAATATAACTTTATAGCTTATTAATACTTTTACCGTTATTAAATTTAATACTCTTATCGTTATATTTATTAGCAAAGCGTTATCTTACCGCATCGTTTACTTCTACGACTACCTTTTTAAAAGTAATTAAACTTTTTAAAAAGCTTTTTTAACTTAAACTTTTCTTATACGTTATAAGCTACTTTATTTAAAAGTTATTGTTTAGTTTTTACTATATGGCAGCTTAAGTAAGATTTTTTATTTAAATTTTAACTATTTTATTAAAAGTACGCGAACTAATATTGTTAACATAGTGTTTATTTAGCTTGTAAATAGCTAGATTATAGTAATGTTAAGTAAAATTACGATATAACGCGCAAGCGACCTTATTTAGCCTAGATTTAATAATTTTATTACCTGTTTTCTATACAGTTTATAGTTTAAAAGCCGTAGCTCTCACAGTGCTCAATTGCTTGCGTTTATAGTTAAATACCGCAAAAAGCTCTTTTACAGTAAAGAATTTAGCGTTAAATTTATTAGCAGTTTTATTTGCCTTTTCTTCCGCAGCCGCAATCACGCTATCGACGTTATTTTCGTAATAAAGGCTTTTAACCTTAAAGCCCGTAACTCGCTAGCTACCTCCTTAAATCTCTTTATAAAAATCTCAATTTTTAATATACTTAATCTTAAAGCTTTTAACATTTAAGTGGCCTGCTATATAAGCGTTAATAACGGCAAGGTTACTTAAAATAGTTTTTTTTTTTTATTTTAGCCGAAACCACTAATAGCCAACAGCTAGACTTAAGCTACTGCTTTTTTCTTAATATAATTATATTTATTTTTTACTTGTTTTTTTTTAATAATAGCGCTAAAATAAGCAACTAAAATGGTCGTAATGTTAGTAAAAGCCTTTTTTTTTAACCTTCTTGTTAGTGTTTATAACTTGTTACTGATTTAGTTTCTAGTACACTTTAATATTGCAATTTTAAGCTTAGCGGTTTAAAATTTAATTAACTGGTTAAAAGGCTAACTAAAGGTCGAGATAAAGGCCTAGCTAAGGGCTTAGCTTAAAATTTAATTAAGGATCTAGCTGCTAAAAAGCATTTAAGAATTCTAGGTTTATTTTATCGTAAAAATAAGTGTTAGAAAATAACAGAAATGTAGTAATAAGGTAATAGTTATAGTGGTTATGGTGGTTTAAATAGTTTAACTACCTAACTGACCTTATATACAGTATTACACGCGAAATAGGCTAAATAGCTAATTTAACCACTAAAAAATTACCTCGTGAGATTTCTTAATAAGCACAGACCCTAACAGCATATTTAGCAAAAAAATCAGCAAACGATTTAATATCGTACGGAAAATGTAATGTTAATAAAGTGAATAATTAAGTAAGATATTTAGGTTAGTGCCTTTACCCTCACAAGTCATAGCTAAGTAGATCGGCTTTTTTGCAGGGTGCACACGGGCTTAAACATAATCCTGCTGAATGTTCGCGAACAGCGCCTCAGAGTCTAGGCCCTAGGCTAATATTCTCAGCTAGTCAACCCAGGAGACACTGTACGTAGTATGCGTACCTTTGGTAGTTAGGTATGAAGATCTCTAGACGACTATTTTCAGATCCGATGCGGCGGGCTTGGGTTCGGATTTCGTTAGCAAGCCGAAGGTGATGAGTTTTCTGGAAACGTCAACGACCATCTTGCCGTGAATATTCACCATCCTACTCCACGGAATTTAGCTAGCTTTGTAAGTGCGCCATTCTCACCAGTCACATCGTACAACCCACCACATGAGCACTGGCTAAGCAACCTTGTGGGAGATCATGGGTCCGCCGTTTGATGCTTGAATAGGAAACTCCTTGACTGAGGACAAGTGATATGGTTTCTCGCATCATTTTCGAAAACCCCGCCCTCGATTTTGAACACTCACATCTCCACCTCTTATTATCTACCTAGGTGATAGAAGGAGGAACAGGCTGCACATAAACGCGTTAGGCTAGGGAATTACACTACTTGTTCCATGCTAGGTTGACTCGTCTCTCTTAACCACTTATTTCTCGGTAAACATCTTGTGTCTAAAAGATGCTTAATCCTCTTCATCCCTGCACAATGTATAATACGTCGTTCGACCGATAGTCAAACTCCCCGTGACCTTGAGCAGCCCCGCTGGGTAAGCCTTCTTACAACAGTGTATAGTCAGTCAAAGAAAAAGGAAAAAAAAAACATACAACACCAGGGATTCGCTGGTCGTCACCGACCCAACTACTAATCTGGCGGTACCCAGCTTATCTAGGGCAGAGCGGACGGGATGCCGAGTATTCTGAGTCCTATGGTCGTATGTGGCGATTTTATGGCTTGTCACGCCTTATATAGGTAGATACCTAGATAGGTAACATGTTAGTTAATGATTAATTGTTTTAATTAGACGATCAATTACTATGTTAACCCCCCTCCCCGGCGCGCGCGCATTGTTATTTATCTTAAGAAGAGAGAAAAGAGTATGTGTATATATGTATGCATGTTTACAAATTGCATCTACAATGTTCAGGTTAGTTAACAGAATATATTAATAATTTATAAATACAGCACAAATATATCTTCGTTGAATTAGGTGCTTAGGTACCTATTTAATAAGTGAATATATATATATCATTCAAAATCACTGGATACTATTAGTTAGAATCCTGGGTTATAATATATTAGTACCCAGATGTATCCGATTCGTATGCGCAGTGACTGTTCCTGCCCTAATGAGTTTTCGTAGCTTATGTCCCTGGATATTTAAGCTAGAGATAAAGGATTATGAAGAAGTATATATGTGTATGCGTGATCATAGTGACCTTCCTGGTCTTGTATAGAACTGGCAATGGTTCGACGAGCAACTGATGCAGATCTTTATCATCGATTTGTGAACGACATTGTACCTTGGCTGCGAGAGGCAAAGCATGCATGGACATTGTGACAAGAGTGTCGTCGCTATACCTCCATACCGGCTTCATGCGGGGCAAAAGGAATTTCGACCTTTTGCTAATCAAATTTCGACTAGATTTCTGGCATCCAAAACCCAGTGACTTCCGACTTCAAAACATAGAACTCGATGATTGAAGACATATACACACGGATGAATAGAAACCGGGCAAAGTTAAGACGGGAGAGAAATGTCTGGGTTTAGAAACATTGGGACGGGTTAGGGGGTTTATTGAAAATTAGGTATCTCTCGAAAAAATAAGCGATAATAGAGGAATATGCTGAAGAGCTCGTGAAGCGACCAAGACTTAAGGTTCAGGAGACTGATCGCTAGGGACGATTTACTTTGGCTATATCAAGCCCTCGGCAAAGTGTCGTTTTTGAGCTTTTTCAGACAGCAATATCGGACTGATAATCATAGCGAAGATACTAGACGACGAAATGCTGTGGGCGCAGACGACCGACATTAACGACATTAACCTTAGCAAAGAATAAGCAAGCCACTGTCATGTGTAAAGCAGTAATCTAACCTAGATATGTAGAGGTCTAGTCAAACGAATAAAGCACATCGAAGAAATACCCATCCAAGGGCTCTCCATTTTCAAAATCGCAAGTAGGAGCTATTACGCACAAAGATACACCAGACACACACACGCACGCTTCATCAACCAAACATATATCCAAGCAGCACCGCCGTATCGAGCCTAGGACCGATAGATACCAACTATCTCAGCGGAACAACAAGCCTCCTATGACCCGACACGGAGTAGAAAGGAGACATCTCGCACGAATACCGATGCTTCTCGCACGACGGCTGATCCAGGACCCTCTCCAGCCCACAGCCCGCCCGGCTACACTTATGGCGGGCACAGTACAGGCTGCCCGTCCCCGCCTTCCTCGGACAGGCCACCGAGCCGCGGCACGCGTGGTCCGCGCAGTACGCCCCGGCCGGCGTCCGAGGGGCCTCGCAGCCGCTCTCCGCGCAAGCGTGGGCCTCGCAGTAGCGGGTGGTCCAGCCCCCGCGGCGCGGGTTCGGGTTGCCGCACGGCTGGAGCCCCTCTCCCTTTCCCTCCCCCTCCCTCCACTCGCAGGCGGCGTGCTCGCGGAGCGCGCCCCACCTGCCGTCGGTCCAGAAGCGCGGGTTGGGGCACTGCCAGCACTCGTGGTGCGCGCAGTAATAATAGGCGTCCCTGGAGACCGGCCGCGCGCACGCCTCCTCCTCCTCCTCCGTGGCGCACGCGTGCGCGCGGCAGTAGCCATAGCTGCTGCTGCTGCTGTGCCTGACCGGCATGTTGTTCTTCCGCGGGCGCAGATATCGCTGCTGTCCCGGGTGGTGGTGGTGGTGGTGGTGGGCATTATCGCGAATTTCGACGACACCGCTGCGAGAAGAATATATCCCTTCGTTCCGTAGCCCGGACACCGACGCCGACTGCTGCTCGTGCGACGACGGGGGGTGGTCCTTGTGCGCGGCGCAATGCCGGAGCCCCCGTCTCCGGACTACGGCGCACCCGTCGCTGGCGCACTTGTGGGAGCGGCAGTACCGGCTCCCGTCGACCTGCGCCTCTTGGCAGTCGCCCACCTCGCACTGGTGGCGGGAGCAGCAGCTCGCGTGGAGCGGGCGGACGGCCCGGCACCCTTGTATATCGCACTGGTGCCTCTTGCACAGCGCGCTGGACGCCGCGGCTCCGCGGGGGCAGCCCCTGGCCTGGCAGACGTGCTTCCTGCAGAATTCGGACCAGCCCTCCTCGCGGCTTCTGGAGCACCCCTGCTGCCGGCAGGCGTGGAATGCGCAGAAGGACCTCTCGGTGCTGGAGAGCCTGGCGGCTGGACACGATGCCTGCTGGCACTTGTGAACTTGGCAGAACCTCGCCGTCCCGTCCGCGCGGGCGTCGCAGCCGGGCCATCGGCAGCCATGCCTCGAGCAGTAGAGGCTATCACCCCCTATTTCCTTGTAGCTTGGACAGCTCTCCGCGCGGCATTTGTGTTTCCGGCAGTAGTTGCTCGCCCCGGTGGTGTGCCTATCACAGAGCTTGAACGCGCAACGCGCATCGGCTTGTGTTATCACAATGATAGGCACGGTCATCTGCCACGGCGGCGGTGGTGAGACGCCGTCTCGAGGATCTTGGGGGATAAAGTGACGAGGCGCCCGGCGATGGTCCTCCTCCGTGTAAGGTGGCGGTGGTGAGCCGGGAGTGTCAGACTCTGGAGGAAAGGAGGAATAAGGGGGGATCTGTTCCCTTGATGTCGAGAGACGTCGGGAGGGCATGATATCGTGAGTATATGATGCTAAACTTGGCAACAAACCGGAAGTAGCTCGGAAAACATAGGTAGACCTAGTTTACTGACGATGCTAAGGTATAACCATGCTCTCCGGTAATGGCACAGGAGGGGGAGGGAAAGGGGGTTAGCTGGCTTTCCATGATCGTTTCAAGTCCTCAAAATCACTCCACGGATTTATACTATAGAGACTTTGACCACAATCCAAATGCGGTGCTTGCGCTTGTGTTGTTTCCATGGCATGTAGCGACCACGTCGGAGCAAGGGGCTATACCGAAGGACTATAGAAAGTGACACTGGGGCAAAGACGTAGGTTAAGTCATTCGCAGTGTGTCCCAAGTTAGATCTTGAGACAAAGAATATTTACGGATTACCTCAAGCTTGATTTTATTTAGCTTAGAAGATTCTTCATATCCTAAGTACATTTAGACTCTTCCATCCCTCCGAGTTTCACTTAAACCTGGTCTAGTTCCTAACTACAATCCTGAGTTCCAGTCTACCAATAGCAATAGGTTCTGGTCAAACTACATAACTGGTATACCGAATCGACGTTTTCGGAAACCAGATGTCTAACTACATACCCACTCTGTGGGGTTTGCTGAACTGAACCCTTGAATGAGGATGTTGCACTGCATGGTATCCCGACCTTAGATGTATAAAGATTCGTGCACGTTTCGAAACATCGAAGTTTGAACATCCCTTTGTTATAAAAGTCTCTAGCTCCGAGTTACAATTCTCGGAAATGCCGTCAATTCAATTTTGTGTATCGAGTGTGCTTAGCCTTTATTGTGTAATAAGTAGAGTACTAGTAGAGTCTGGATTAACTATGACGCACCGGAGGAAATATCGTAGAGAGCATCACATATCCTTAATATATCTTCATATAAAGATGTCTAAATCCAAGTACTGCATCGTGGGGTGCGATGAATGTGACTCGGGCCGGCGACTCAAAACGACTCAACAAGTCGAACCAGACAGCTTAACTACCTACCTACCTATGAACCCCAAGCCGCTCCAGACAACCATCCTCATCGTGCACAAGGGACCAATCCTTTCTTCCCATCCCATCCCATCAGGTTTTCGTGCGGTCAGAGCGCGCGCATAAGTTGACCCTACCTAAGTTATCTCTCTAACCAACTATTCCTTCTGCCGACTCAGCGCAGATATACATATATGAGAGAATGAGAGAGAGGAAGAGGACCTCGCATCCATGTGCCCGAATATCGATCATCACTCGTTCGTGTAAATCCATACCCGAACACCACCACACCGCAAAGCAGCAGCAACGACGCGCCCCGCCAACACCACCACCGCCCCTCCTCAACCAACCATCGTCACCTACCTACCCATTCCCCGCAAATCCCACTCCCCCCCCCCCCAACAACCACAATACCTAACATCCCCCTTTTCTTTCTTTCTCCCCAACAGCCACATCCACAACCACCCCTCTAGTGCATATACTTCCGGTGCCCCACCGACCCAGAAACCAGCTTGCCTCTCGCAGTGGTACTCCTCGTCGGGAGAGGGGGGTGGAAGGGCATCCGTGCACGCCGCGAGAAGCTCTACCTACTACCCGACGGCATGCGAAGGCCGCTCTCTTTGGGGGGGTACGGCGCGGACTGCTTCCGGGGGGGTATTGATTGAAATCTGCTAGGGAAGTTTGTCCTATAAAGGTAAAGGGGAGGGAGCAGTTTCGGAGGGAGCATGGGGAGAAAGAGAGTGTGAGAGAGAAAGGGGTTCGAGGTGATTGATGCTTAATGAGAAGCACCTATATAGGTAGGTAGATAGGTTAGTCGTGGCAGGATATTGATCAAGGCAAAACGAACACCCTACCTACCTCCCAAAAGAGAGGGGGGAAAACCGATGTGATGTTGATTCTTATTTTATTTATTGCAGCGTGAGTAGCATTTTTTGTTTCCTCTCGATGGACCTTCATCGTGATAGAATTTGGCATATCGTTTCCCCGGCGTGGGTATTTTCAGCCTACATGGGTATGTACCTAGCTAGCTACGTGAAAATATGCTTTTCAGCATGTCCAACCGAGCTGGACTAGACGAGATCGATCAAATCGACCATAGGATGTAGTCCGTGGTCTAGGGCCGAGTGAGTAGATAAATACAGTGCTGTCCATATCGGATACGACGACAACCAATCAACCAACCAATCAGCCAGCCAACTTATTATGCACCCTTTCTGGTTTTGTCTATCATACAGTGTACTGCGGCATGATACATGTATACCGCTTGATGCCTCGAACCAAGGCCTTGAGAGTGGTGTTTTGAGACCGCCTACTGTGGTCTCTACGTCTGTTCCCTTGCTTCGACGTGGCGATGTGTTATACAGATAATCAAACATTTATATATAGGAACTACCCCACAGGAGAATATCCATTGTCGTTTTCTCATATGTAGTCTCGGCCGCTCTTCTGCATTTCAATCAATCTCCATCCTCTTGTCTCGGGATTATTCACGTCCTCGGGTACTCTGGTAATGCCGATGGCATATGTGACAAGCTGAACTTTGTCTTCCATGCCGGCCGCGAGCTCGTTGGTCTTAGCGTTTCGGTAAACGTGGACTTCCTGTGTCCGGCAGGTAATAATAAATACCGGAACGTCGCCTGGATCAAGCATACGAGCTCGTAGGATATCCACGTGGCGAATATCTAGTATACGGCCATCCGACTTCATTCCGGCTTGGAGGTACTGTTTAGTGAGAGCCTCGTAAACAGAGTATTGGGCAGCCGAAAGCCACAGCTTCAGCGTCTCGGTATCGCCCTTAACATAGGCATCGAGGACTTCTGGCAGGATATACTCGCGCAGTTCTTGGAGGAAAGGTTCGAGCTGGAAGTTGGGATCCATCGATCGGAATTTTCGAATGACCATAGCTGTCTCATTCTCGGCAAAGAATCCAGCAATCCGATCAGTGATACTGCGGGCCGTTGAAACCAAGGGGTTCTCGGACTCTTGGTACACATTCTTCATGTTGAAGAGACCCTGGACAAATTTGTTCTGATCTCGGAAGTCACGCCACGCCTCTTTCCACGCGGCGTCTTTGTGGAGGGTGACGTTGGTGCCGGCACTGAGCGTAATTAGTAAGGCGTTGCCATATTCCCATACAAAAATGCCAAAACGTACTTGGGATCCTCCACCATCTGTTCCGGGCTCCCGTTACGGGAGGCGTTCTTTTCGCGCAGCTCTCGGGCTTTTCTTCGCTCCTCTTTCTCAACCCAACCTCCATACCTCGAGCTGCTGCCATCGTCTATGACATTTTTGACGTTCTTGTAGGCCTCGGTCTCTCGGATCGGCTTGGTGGCCCTGTCGAGGGCCTCTCCAGTCAGATTGGCGCCCTTACGAACACCCTTCATAACAGGGGTCTCCCAAGTCCACGCAGCACCCTTTCCAATGGTTGTAGCCGAGGTCTTCAATACCCTGCCAGCTGTCGACGAAACTGCACCAGTAGTATTCTCATATGCTTGTCTAGCACGACGGACGGATTCGCTCTCGGTGAACTGGTGGGCGGAATCGGCCAGCTGTTTAGTTGACTCGTTCCATTCCTTCGAGGCTTTAAACTCGGTCTGCATGGTCTCCATAAACACCTGCCATGGTGTCTTGTCACCGTGTGGTGGGGGAGGAGGGAGATCTTCCTTTTTCTCCTTCTTCTCGCCGTCCTCTGATTTTTCACCCTCCTCTTGCTGCTTAGCTTGCTCTTCCGACTGACCCTTGGCTTCCGACTCAGAATCCGGGGACGCCTTCTCGGTATTCTCCTCCGAGTTGGTGGATTTGCTCTCGGTCTTGGAAGATTGCGCGGCTTGCTGAGCTTGCTGTTGGTGCCATCGCGAGGTTTGGTGGAAGCTGCGCAGCGATATCGTAGCTAGGGTCTCTGGAAGAAAAGGTGATCGGAGGAATGGTTGGGAAAAAGTAGAGGTAGGGAGTCGGTGGGAGGATGCGAAAGGAGTAGAACTTCTTCCGACAGAGGTTTGGGAATTTATGCCACCGGATGACAATAACCGCCTGTAAGCTGGGGATCTGCCGTAAGAATGGACGGCCAACAAAGGCGTCCGTGGGATGGTCGAAGGCGCAGTCCTCGCAGCTCGGCGTACGGAACTCATGTTGGAAAATAGATATGAGGTTCCAGACCCAGAAGGCTCGGAGTTGTGTGAAGGACAGTCACGAGCCGTGAAGACTAAAATGAAAGAAAGTACAAAAAAAAATTAGAAGCTGGGGGTGGGGGAGGGGCAGGGGGTGGGAAAGGAAAAGAAAGAATTGAATCTCGAATGCGACTTTTGACGAAGGCGGGCGACAGTGGCAGATTAAAAAAAAAGGAGGGGCGACTGACCGATCCCCCCGGTCTCTTAGCGTGAAAGCTTGGACCATATGTGCAAGGCTGCAGGCTTCGGCCGATCCGATCTGCAACTGGCACTGACAGTGGCACTGGCACCCGACTGGCACTGGAACTGAAACCTTGTGCCAGCTTGAGTTTCTTGAATAACTTTTTTCTTTCAATTGAATTTGAGTTTAGATTCAACTATTGGCTTTTGCATCAATTGGCCCCAACCTTTGGTCGATAGTCCTCCTCCAAGCAAAAACAAGACCACCACGAAGAAAAAAAAAAGGAAAAAAAAGAGGACAGTGCAGAGAATACCTAGGTAATACACAGAGAAAAGAGAAAGCGAAAGGAGGGGGCTTCTAAGAGGGGGGAAAAGGGCAGGGAAAAGAAAAAAAAAAGCAGCAAGACATATCTCGCCCTCCCCCACGATGATGAGCCGATCTACCACAAGTCGCCTACTGGCGACCACAACCTCCGGTCTCCAATTTACCCGGTCCTTTGCGCAAACATGTAGACGACAGAATACTACTCGTGGCAGTGGCGGGAGCCTTCTCCTGAACCTGAGTCGTGCTCCGAAGCCTGCACCCAGGCCGGCCGAGTCCGAGTCGGCCCTGGACCGCATCCTGGGCCACAACCTGATCAACGACACGGTCGCGCGGTCGCTCAACCGGCCCTCGGACTACGACCCGAGCCCCCGCGACGACGCGTCTCACCGGGGCGGCACCAGGGAGCCCTACCACTTCCACATCTACTCGCACAAGCACAACTCCCACATCACCGTGACCCGGCCGAACCGCGAGCCCATCCTCTCCGTGTCGGCGGGCAACATCGGCTTCCGCAAGTCCAAGCGGGGCAGCTACGATGCCGCCTACCAGGTGACGGCCTACGCGCTCGACAAGCTCAACCAGATGGGTATGCATCACAAAATCGACACCCTCGAGGTGGTGCTGCGGGGTTTCGGCACGGGCCGCGAGGCTGCTACGAAGGTCCTGCTCGGGAACGAGGGACGTCTGCTGCGCGACAAGATCATCAAGACCTCGGACGCGACGAAGCTCAAGTTTGGTGGCACGCGGAGTCCGAAGCCGAGAAGATTGGGTTAAACATTGCTGTCGAGTCTTTCATCATGCTGTTCTTACATGCGGTGGAGGGGAAGGAAGCCTCTAGGCTGAGAGACTGAGACACCTGGAATACAAACACATGACAAGCAGCGTAAGCAGCCGAACAAGATTTGTATCATATGTCATACTCGTTAGGCGTGTACATATCATGTACAGTATCATCAACATCGTCCAAACAAAACGCTGATCATCCCGTACGTCAATCAACCCATTGAGCTTTACATTTTGAACTTCAAACTCCATCAGTCCCGTGATAATCAGTCATCCCATAAGTCCCCAATTTCAAAAGAACGCAGTTGGTATCAACCGAAATGCAACCCACCAACGCCGAACACCCTAGGCCATCATGCCAATCTCATAAATGCAGACTGTAGTTAAACCCCAACTCTTCCGTTTTTTTCCCCCTTTTCTTTTTCGCATTCTTTTACTTCTTTCCGCTCCGAGGTGCTCTTTCTGAAGCGGGCAGAGCACGTCCGCTGGAATCGCGAGCGGGACTTTTCCCTTTAATCGTTCCACCTTGTTGCTGGTCTTCCTCTTGGGCCATCTCTTCCTCTTCTTCTCTATCGCTATCTACAGTAGCGAGGCGTCTCGCCTCCTCCTGTTGTAGCATCCTCGTACCTTCGTGAACATCCAACTCATCTTCATCCTCAAGAAGCTCTCCATCTGCCGTGTCGAAATCAGGTGGCTCAATCCATTCTTTAGGCACGACGCACGGCAGCGCCACGCCAATGCTTGCCGCGCGGTTGAGCCAGCCTGGGCCGGGTCTACCGGTGAGCTTCTGACATAGGTAGCTTGTGAAATGGTTGCAATTCTTGGTGAGGAGGTTATAGGCGGTGCCGTGGAACTCGTCCGAGGTGCGGCGAATAATAGTATCGATCTCGGCCTGCGTCGCAAAGGTGAAACCATGCAGGATCTCGGTCTTGAAGGAACCACCCGGTGGTTCCGTCCTGGGCCGTGTCCAGTATACACCGGTAACGCCGCGCTTGTCGTGACCACCGTAAGCATACTCCTTGCCGTTGATCACAACTCCCGAGTGAAGTAGGGAGGCGCCGACCGTCCAGAGCACCGAAGACAAGCGACCGGGCTATTGGTTGACAACAGCGATTGTGCGTTAGTTCATTGTGCATTAGGTATTGACGAGTGGATCGTCGCAGCTCCACCTCCCAGCATCGAGGGGGGGAGGGGAGGGGGGACAGGCTACAGGCAGGCTGCTTACTGGCAACAGATCGTATACATTGATGACGATCTCAGTTCTGGTTAGTGACAGCGTTGACCTATGCGACTGCCTGGAAGACCGCCTTGGTGAAGACTTCTTTGTCGACATTTTGGAGGAGAAAGCGGGCGAGGGGTAGGAAGGCAGGTGAGGGATATTGAAGTCAGTGAGTGACGGGTCCGGAGGCGGCGGGGAAAAAAGTAGGTACTACTTGAAGTACACGATGTCGCGGGGGTGGGTTGGTGTAGGAAACGAGACAAATGATGAAGCGATAACAACAAAGATAGATAATAATAGCTATGGGAGGAACTGGAGGAATAGTAAACAGACAAGTAGGTAGGCAAGGCAGCAAGCAAATGCAGGGTATTGGTATTGGTTGGTCCAGAGCTGGTCGGTAATGTTGGTCGGTTACATACAAACAATTGGAAAAGCCCGAGCCTGGACAAGAAGGTCGTAGGTACAGTACAGTAAGTAGGTACTGAAGATTGAGAGGATGCATGAAGCAAAGGATCAGCTCTGTGGCTGACCGAGCTGAGCAAATGAACGAATGCGGGACAAGTGGGAAAGCCTAGGTAGGTAGAGCCTGGCTAGGCAAGTCCCGTCCAGTGGGACGGAACCAAGGAACCTTCCATGAACCACGGGCGACGTAAGATGGGTGTCCACGGGTTGGGTATGTGGAGTTACACTAGCCACAACGAGGATTTCTGACACACAAGTACGGCAGCAAGCCACAAAGCAGTACGTATGAGTCTGACGACACAACACCGACAACCTTCAAGTCGCCCCACTTTGATATATGGGGACCTCATGGCACCCAAACTTTCCGACCCCGCTTGCCCACTGCACCCGCCTGCCCGCCTTAACCTAACTCAAATCCAAAGGGTCCGTCCAGTCCCTACTGTACTACTGGTGCTCCCCGCTCGAATAGAATATCCGATCTCCGGCGCAGTTCAACGGAAAAACTCTGGTCTTGGTTGGATTGGATGGATGGACCTATTAGAGCTCGGGGCTCCACTCCACCTTAATTTTTTTTCCCAACCCACCTCCAGTCAAACTGCAAGCTTTTTTTTATTCTCTCTCTTCTCACTTGCCCCTCCAAATACTACAGCCAGCCAGCACAGGTCGAAAGACGTGCTAGGACAAGTCGAAGGTCAACTGCCAGTACCCAACGAGGTCAGCCTTTTGACTCAAAGTCGCAGACTCGGACAAATGATTATCTATTTCTTTTGATCTATTTGACGAGACCTCGACCACAATCTCCTGCGGCTGGTTCCCCCCAGCCCAGCAGAAATCCATCACCGTGTCCCATCACCTCTTCTCCCCCCTTTCTTTCGCTTCTTCGCTCTCGCGCCCTTTTCGATCATTAGCAGCTAGCTCTGCCTTTCTTTCCTTCCCCCTCGCCTTCCCACTTCCCAGCTCCTCCTCCGTCTTCTCCATCACTGTCCGCACCTACGCCAAGCGACGCAAGATGCCTCCCAAGAAGCAAGCTGTTGAAGAGAAGATCCTCTTGGGTCGTCCCGGCAATAACCTGAAGAGTGGTATTGTTGGTCTGGCAAATGTCGGCAAGTCGACGTTGTTCCAGGCCATCACCAAGTGCACTCTGGGGAACCCGGCCGTGAGTCCACTCGAACTCTACCTCGTCTATGCGCTTGGCTGATTGGACACGAGTAGAATTTCCCCTATGCCACCATCGACCCCGAAGAGTCTCGTGTCATCGTGCCGGATGAGCGATATGACTGGCTGTGCGAAAAGTACAACCCCAAGTCTAGAGTGCCCGCGCACTTGACTATCTACGATATTGCTGGTCTGACCAGGGGTGCCTCAACTGGTGCCGGTCTGGGCAATGCTTTCCTCTCCCATATTCGAGCTGTTGATGCCATCTTTCAAGTAGTCAGATGCTTCGATGACGCTGAAATCATCCACGTCGAAGGCGATGTCAATCCCGTCCGGGATCTGGATATCATTGCCGAGGAGCTGCGGCTAAAGGATATTGAATTCGTGGAGAAGGCCCTAGAGAACTCCAAGAAGAAGACTCGTATGGGTGGCCAGAGTCTGGAGTTGAAGAGGGCCAAAGAAGACGAGGCTACCATAGAAAAGGTTCTTGCGTGGCTGAAAGACGGCAAGGACGTCCGGAAAGGCACATGGACGCCTAAGGAGGTAAGATTGAATTTTTCTTATGTTTTCCTCACTCACCCCCTCTATCACTTACATGATGACAAAGGGCCATAGCGCCTGATCTAATCCCAGCTCTTCGAATGCCTCATAAACAACGCAGAGTGCATACTGAGATAAGAGACCTGCTCTGATAATACCTTCTCATCTAACCATCGCGTTAAAAGTATCCATATGGAACCGGTTGGACTAACTCCATCTTTAGGTCGAAGTCATCAACACGCTTCTCCTCCTCTCTGCCAAGCCTGTAGTCTACTTGGTCAACCTGTCAGAAAAGGATTATACTCGCAAGAAGAATAAGCATCTTGCTAAGATCGCCGAATGGATGAAGGAGAATGCGGCTGGCGATCCCATCCTACCCATTTCAGTGGCCTTCGAGGAACGCCTTACGCAGTTCGAGACAGAGGAAGCCGCGGCAGAGGAGTGCAAGAAGCTTGGAATCGAATCTGCCTTACCCAAGATTATCACCACGATGCGTAAAGCAATGAACCTCGGCAGTTTTTTCACTACAGGTACCGATGAGGTAAGGCAATGGACAATCAGATTAGGCACAAAGGCACCGCAAGCTGCCGGTGTCATTCACACCGACTTTGAGAAGACTTTTATCCAAGCCGTTGTGTACAACTTTAGCGTTCTAAAGGAATTAGGCGATGAAGCTGAAGTCAAGGCCAAGGGTAAGATCATGACTAAGGGGAAGGATTACGTAGTTGAAGACGGTGATATCCTACTGATCAAGGCTGGTGCCGCCAAGGGCTAAGCATCCAGTACTAGATCCATCTTATGAGCTTAGAATTGATACCATTTCTAGGATGGTACGATAGACAATGCGTTGATGAGATCAAGAGCACCTGTAACTTCTGTGCGCGTGTCTTGTACTATGTGACGCGGATGGAGGGCATGTGGTATGTTACCCCTGTTTACGTGTGCTTCTACCACTGCTTGTTTCCTTGCACAAGCTTGGCCCTATGACAGATGAAGATGGCAAGAAAACGTACCCCTTCAAGGTATCCTCCGGGTTAGATTCCATGCATAGGGAGCTATACAAAATGGACAAGACACTCATAAGGTAACTAGCTCTCGTCGCTTGAATACTGTCGTCAATCGTAAGCACATGAGCTTGCAACTTCTCGAACAACCCCTGTCCTATCCCCTTTTGTCATCGATATCTACTTTCCTCCCTCTCGCCCTTAAAGCACAGACAACCTATCCTATTTACAAGAAAGTCACAACGCTTTACATCCTCCCCAGGCCCTCACAATCCTTTCTTCACCACCTGCACTTTTTACTTTCATTGGGTTGCCGTCGTAGAGACATTAGCCACATTCCAGATGTGATTCTTGTCCCCCGCGATGCACTGCCAAATGACGACGCGGGTGTTGTCTTGGACGGCGCCCATGTACAGGTCTGCGCAGAGCTCTGTAAAAAAAAAAAAGGGCAAGGAAAGTCATGGAATTGTCGGGTTAGCGGGTCGTGGCTAAATACGAGGATAGAAAAGGGAAAGAGGGGGGGATAGGGGAGGGCGAGGGCGAGGGCGAGGGCGAGGGCGAACTACTTACGCGCACCCGTCTGGTCGAGCACGATCTGGCTGTCGGCGTTGTAGAGCCAGGCTTGCGAGGCCTGGCCCTCGACGCAGTCGGCTACCGTGAGGGGACTACCGTTACTGCGGCCTGGAGATTTTATTATTAAAAAAAAAAAATTTCATGAGTTGGGCTCCTTATTTAGGTCTGCTAGGTAGGTGAAGTGAGAGAGAAAAGGGGAGGGGAGGGGGGGCAAGGGCGAGGTAGCTAGTGGTGTATAATAACGAACGAAACGAAACGCAACGCAACGCACCGGTACCGGCGTCCAGACACAGCTCCGTCTCGGCGAGCTGGATCCTGGTGCTCGTGCTCTTTCCCTCCTCCTCTCTCAGGTACCACTGCTGCTCGGGCCCGCCGCTCGCGCTCATGATCACGACCCCGCTGCCCGCCCGCACGGGCGCCGCCGGCTGCAGCACGTACTGCGCGCTCCACGCCGTCGCGATCGTCACCTGCTGGTACCCCTCCGGCGGCTGCGGCGGCTGCGGCTGCGCGAGGCCCCCGGCTGCTGTCGTGGCGGCTCCGAGGGCGAGGGCGAGGGAGAGGGTGAGGGGGGAGGAGATCATTCTTGTGTCTTGCCTCTTTTTTTTTTGATCGAGGGCGTGTATAAAGTGGGTTGAGAAAAAAAAACTGTGAGTTCGTGGTCTTTGGTATAAGTTCGGGAGTTAGGGGGGGAAGGGGGCGCGTGTGGGTAGGTAGAGGTAGGTAGGTAGGCGGCGGGCACTTATATGTTATGTGTCCCCCCCCGTTCTCTTCTGCCGGCTAATATGCTCGCTGCGTAGCATCGTGAGGAGAGAGAGAGAGAGAGAGAGAGATTCCGTGGACTTTGGGGGATGAAGGAGGGGTGGGATAGATATTTTCGTTATTGCAAAATACACTCTCCTCTCATCGATTCAACTAACCAACACAGAAGGGAAATGCTGCCGGATCGTTCCATGCGTAACAATTTCGTTTCTTGGCTCGCGGTTGGCCGGGCTTATTTGGGCCAGAACAGGCTGGAACGGATGAAATCGCCCAGTTTATTGTATCGTTGTGTCCCGGGGAGCTAGGTACCTCTTCCCTTGTCGACGACGGAACCCCCCTTTACACACCGGATAGATATATTGGGGAGAGGGGGAGAGGGGGTTCTTCTTCGAGAAATTGCTAATCCTTATTGCAGGTTCGTACGATTACTATAAGAAAAGGGGGGATGCGGGAGAGGGGTAACATAGTTCCTCATCTAGCCACACACGTAGTTGAGGTAGGTGGTGGGTAGGTAGTGTCTAGCTACCATACTTGGAGTTGTCGACTACGAGGTGGCGCGGCAATACGTAAGAACAGATCAATGTGCTGGTTGATCGATAACTTGGAGGAAACCACGCAAGTGTCGCGATCATGAAACTATCAGTGGCGTATAGCTATACATGTATTGATGGCTATGAATATAGTTCAAGTTGGAAAATATCTTCTCCTATGAAGCTCCCTGTCACTAGTCGGCAAGTATTTAAGTCAATATCACTAAATCCCACGCGGCAGCCAGCGGAAGGTTATAATGTACAATTAAAGATGCTGTATTTTATTGCGTTTGATATTTCCATCGCCCTCGATCATGTAGGTCCTGAACCATTATATATATATAACGCGCCACCCTCGATAGCATGCCAGAGCGCCTCCCTGTCCGCCTGGTATTAGAAATGGATACCAAACGGTTCTAGTTTGTCCCTAATCAGCCGGGACTTCCTCGCCAGGATGTGCGCATCGGCGACGGACGCTTGCAGTACGTGTTTCACCATCGCGTTGTGATTCGACTTGGCTATCCTCAACGGACTCTGGCGGTTCTCTCTCCAGCGCTGGACGAGCGATAGGACGGCCTCGGTGTCCCCGACATCGACGCCCTCGCTGGCGACCCTGGCTATGAAGCTAAGGGCCAGGGCTATTGACTTTATGCGCTCGCCGAACAGCTTCTCGTCCAGCATAGCCTCTTCTGCCCGGGACAGTTGCACGCCAGCCTCCTTCTCCTGCTCTTCCAGCGGTTCTGGCATGCCCATATCTGGGGGGGCGTGGAAGCCTGGAGACTCTTCGTCCGAACCGGCTTCCGCCATGCTGGAACTCCCATCATCAGAGCTATAGGCGTCATCGAAGGGTTTCTCGGTTTCTGACCCTGCTACGCCCCCGGTGTACAATGGAAAATCGAAGTTACTAGATGTATCGGATGAAGAGCTGCGTTCTAATGGTGTTTGGCGTTGGGATAGCTTGTATTCCCCGTATGAACGTTTGAGATTCGCCATGTTGAGTTGAAATTTAGGATGCCTTTTAGCTGTGAGATAGCTACGATATTGCAAGCCACAATGCGCACGCAACCTGGGACTTCTTGGCAGGTAGGTATGTATCTAACGGCGCTGTTGATAGGATAGTCGTTTACATTTATACATACCTATTATCCGCTTTCGGAGCCCTGTAGCTCGGTTATGGATGCAGCAATAGGATTTTGACTAAGACAATGAGCATTGTAGACTGATTATTTCGCGGAACTTGGGAGGATTTATCCCTTGGGTTAGATCCATCAAATACCCTAGGCTGTAGGTTCCTTTGGGCTTCTTGCAAGTCACCTTGGAGCTAGACATTCCAGAGCCTTATGTTACTAATGTTGCCCGTATCTTGAAAAGCCTATTAGCCTGTACTCCCTACTAACTACATATCTACCTTAGCTACGGTCATTTACTGATAATTTTCTGTCCTTTATGTACCTAATAGGTAGGTTACGTTAGGATTGTTTGATGCAACTTATAACATATATCTACTCGAAAGGGAACCCATTAAATACGTACCTAATACATACCTAGTGAAAATAAAAATAAAGTGAGGGATCGGTTATTGTTAGTTGCTAGAATCTAAGACATTGCTCCGAACGGAAATGTCTAAGGGCTCGATACACACCTCTTTCAATGTTCTATGTATTAGCATCAATGTCTAGCTTTCGCTGAATTGCCTGCCTATACTACATGCATAACATACAACCCGACCCACGTACATAAAAGGGGCACTTTTTTTTATTCCTGTACCTAATATAATGTAGTCACTATATCAATGATACTGTTTAACGGGGTATAATGCAACATTGAACACACCGCCAGACAAATCTAATACCTAATCAGTGTAGTTCTTCAAGGGGGTACACCAATCATGATCCCACAGCTGCCCAACATGGCCGAGGCCGCGGGCTGCTGCAATCCCCGCTTAGCTGAGCTTAGGTAGGTAGGTAGTAGTAGTAGTAGTAGCGATGGTGTTGGTGTTGGTTTTGTGTTGTACTTGCATACCATTACTTTCCATCCATATATTGACCTACCTACCTACTTACCTACCTAGGCACATGAAGAAAGTGAACACCCAACATTGAATATTTCATCATCAACCTCTAATTTCAAACTCACTGAAAACTCTTATCTCAATCCATCAACCCGACTATAATTGCTAGAAGCACCTACAGGGTCAGAAGACTCGAAGACATGCCTCCAGCCGTCTTAGGTCTTGCGCACGCGTACCTCGCACGGCGGCCCAAAGACTTGCAACCGCCGCTTGCTTTGAGATTTCTTGAAGACCTCAGCTTGATCAATGCCCAACCGAACTCTCCCTTGTTCGCGAGGCTCCCAGGAGAGCTTCGCGAGTCTATATGGAGCTTCGCGCTTCTACCTTACGAGGACCTCGACAATCCCTACGACCTAGCCCAGCGTTTTACAAGGCCGGGGCGGTCTGCACCTCTGCGTGTCGCAGTCGATCTACTCCGTACATGTCGAGCCGTTTACGTTGAGGCCTATCTCACCCCTTTCCAGAATCTCCCCATCGTGGTTTTTGATGGAGACAGCGAAGATGTTCCACCTTCCAATCTCCTTCAATGCATGCCTCACGCCTCGGAGAGGCTTTACAAGCTCAAGCCTTGGCAGTTCGCCCAGATTTCCTCCGCGGAGCTGACGGCGCAGCAGTACGTCTTGGAAGGCGGTAGGTCTGGCTCCGATACTGTGCCGTGGAAATAGCTAAAATAGGGTGACAGCCTGGCTGACCGCATTTCTAGGTGCTATCGAGCGAGTGTCGCGCATGGTTGGGAGTAAAGGTAGACACATGGGCCACGAAGCTAGGAATTTCAACATATTCTCTGGCTATGCCAACTTTGTAGAGCCTAAGGACCACGCGTCTGATCGGACCCCTCGCGGCAAGGGCGATAAACCACTACCCGCGGGCAATATTTACGTGGGAAAGAAGATCACGCACTTCACTCTCCGCGTGTCCCGTACCGACTGGTGGACATGGTCATCCTCCCCTCAGGAGGGGCAACGGAACCCCTCGGATAGGCTCCGCCTCGAGCCTATGGTCGACACAACCGCGAGCACGGCCAGATCTTCAGCCATGATGGCTGGTTATGAGGCGCGCAAAGAGGGACGGGACCCGGACTTCGGCCTCGACGGCTTTGAAAGGCAGGGACGATGGGGCATGCAGTTTGCCGAGTTCTGGCCAGACCTCGAAACACTCGAGCTCGTGCTGGAGACGTTCGCGGTGAAGGAAGACCAGCTCGACAAAGTGGTGGAATGCGCCAAGCTTTGGACGTTCCCCCTCGAAGATGGACATCTCCTGAGATGGAACGGCAAGCCGGAGACCACTCTCCGATGGCAAGGCGCGCCGGAATACTCGTATCACGGATTCAACGAGTGGATCAGGGATCAAAATCGACGCGGGGCCATCGGGGGCGACGGCATCCAGCTACTGAGACAGGCGAAAGGAGATGATGGCCCGCCGCCCCTCGACGGGCAGGTATTCGTCATTAAAACGCTAATATTTAAAAGAGAACGAGATACAGACCAGGGCCGTTCTTCTGATGTGTGATAATACACTGCGTAGGTGTATTTGGGGCAGACCTGCGGCGTAAAACTAAAGGGGTAGGGGGTTAGGTGTGCAAATGCAGTCTTGTTTTGTGAGTGGCTGCGGGATGTTCGTTTACGGACATGTGTGAAAAAGGCCACGGATATGAATATACGAGTATAATGCTATTGGAAGACAGTCTCCGTCAGAATTAGCCTGACATATTGCTAATTCACACTTTGCTCACGTCCCAGTCTTTTCGATCGTAACTGTGCGATGTCTACTTGGCTAATGTTATTGACATACGGATCGCATGGATATATGCGCGGTCTCTCTTACCAAATGAACATGTATATCACTCAAGTGCTTTCTAACCAAGCTCTTTCGAACATCTATGTTTCTTGGGTGTGACATAGTTTCAACTGATTTCCTCTTCTTCATCACAATCCTGCGGCTTCTTCACCGACCTCCACTCGAACCCCAAGAATGCGATGAGAGCAGACGTAGCTAGCGCGACTAAAACAAGAAACGGGCTCCGTGCAATAGCGTAGTTGTATATCTCCATCACCTTGTCCAGCAACTTTACACTCACAGCTGTCCTCAGGTTGGTTGCACCAGTTTCCAACACCACCTCAGGACTCAGTCCAGGTAATTCAGCGTCCCCAATTACTTCAACAGCTTCCTAGTGGAAAGAACTCTGCGCTACTGGTAGCATTATCGTGCCTCCCATAATGTGCGCAAATATCAGCACAACTGCTCTCGTGGGAACGTCAGAAGCTTCTAGGACCGTTGGCGCAGCGGTATGGGCCTGCTGGATACCCAGTCCAGCACCAACTCCGATAATGATTTGATATCCAATCCATCGAGAAGGAGATGATGTAACCTGCCATGGATTAGCTGTACAGCTGCGAATACCATGAATTACGCCGATTCGCGAAGAGAAAAGTCGGATCCCGGACAATCTGGTGGTGCTGTGCGGCCGGGCCATCGGATACGAGCACACGCAGGCCCGGGTGAACCGGGTGCGGAGCGGGCGAGGATATGTTGAGAGAAAGACGGGTTGGGTTGATGAATATGTAGATCGGCGGGCAGGTTGATATGTATCTACACAAGGGGATTCTATAGATATAACTAACGATTTATCATATATCTACCTACCTACTACCATATCGTGTCCCAAAACATCCTATCTCATGCGCATTTTATCGTCTTGTCCGCCGTTAAGTTTACATATCTATGTACATACCTAGATATGCAAGCTATTCTAAGAAAGCAGTTTAGCAACACTCTAGTTTTTTTACAGCTCCCAGTCTCGTTCGAAAACCTTTTCCCTCAAATCACCGTGTTTTTCCACGAGAGAGAGAGAGTCCAGGTTTTGTCATATAAATGAGTTAAGAATACGGAGCCTTTCTCGTTCTCCGGCCCGGTCCCCGAGACTCCCGAATTGCATATCCCCACCCATCATAGAAGCAGCAGGGGGCGGGGGAGGAGGAGGAGGAGGGCTTGCTATCGTGGGTTCCCCTCCCCCTCCCCCTTTTTTTTCCTTTTTTCTTCAGATCGACGCACCCCCTGTGCTACCTCCCCCTCCCCCGTAGGGCCCACGTTCATGGCCACGGATCCGGGCGTACGAGAGGCGCGGGGCGGCGTCCCTGATGGTGCGGTGTGGGGGAAGAGGGGGGGGGGGGGGGGCGAGACCGAGTTGTATACGAGGATATTAGCTATCGTGTACGAGCCTGCGGTCGCTGAAGGAAGGGCTAGGTTAGATATATAGGTAGGTATGTGTGTTGCGGGTTCTCTCCTGTCGGTAACGTTGGATTCGAGACGTGGGTTCTGTTCTGTTTCTGGTGTGTAATGAATCGCGCCTGGTGGTGCATGGGCACAGCTTGTTATCCCACCACCTCGTCTTTACAGTCGATGATAAGCCCCGCGGGAGCTCCCGTGTATTCAAATTTCACTGCGTAGATTACTTCTTAACTGTGCACAGTGGCCTCCCAGGTATGTAGATTCAGACCGAGAGGTGGACAGACAAATCACAATCAGAACGCAGGGAGGGCATCGAGAAGTAAAAATGTTCAGTTCTTCAATTCAACATTAAGGATAACTAGATGGATAAATAGGTATTTCTAAGGTGTCGTTCAATTCGCGTTTCCAGTTGCCCCCTTTTCCTTTACCTATAAGATCTCTTTCCGCACCCTTTTTTTTTTCAATTGTCATTTCACGTCGTATCGAGTCCCTGTTTTGCCTTTACTCCCCCCACCCTTTCTCACAAAAGAACGCCGCTTATCCCTCCAGAAAACCCCAGAGAGATATGCAAATGAGTGAAATCCGAAAGAAAACTTCCCTCCCCCATCCCCCAAACCCCCAACCCTCCTTTCTTGAATCATGCAGGAACGAAAAGAAAAGAAGAAAAAATACAACCGTCCAATGAATGAATTAGGTAGTAAATAAATGAATGACCCCCAAAAACCTTCATATCTCGTGACGTTTGCGTATCTCTCAGAGTTTCCCCCTCCAAAAAACGTAAAGGAGAGAGATAAATTAGAAAAAAAGAGAAAACAAAGAATGTATTAAAAACCTCCCCAGAATCCAACCTCCCCCCGGGGACCAGCCCAAGGCTTCCATCATATGTTGTTGTATGTCGTCGATGCAGGTTTAAGAGATAGGTAGGTATTGGGGACCCTCGGCGGAACCTCAGCACCCACCGTACCGCACGCCCCTCTTCCCCAGCTCCTTCCGCCCGATCGGGTCCTCGGGGAACACCCAGCCGCGGGCGCGCTTCGCCTCCCTCTTCTCCGCCAGCTGGGGCTGGGGCATCCAGTCGTCGCGCGGCAGGGCCTTGCGGCGGGTGCCCTCGGCGGGGGCGCCGATCTCCGCCCTCCAGCCGGCGTGGCCGGGGGCGGGCTCGTCGCCGGCCAGCATGCACAGGCCCCAGAGGGCGAGGCAGGCCGTGAGGGGCGGCAGCGCCGACTCGCCGTCACCGTTGTTGTCATCCGTGGCGGCGGCGGCGAGCTGCACGCTGCCGACCTCGAGGTAGCCGAAGTGGGCGTGCCCTCGCCGCCGTTGCGCACGACGACGAGCTCGATCTCGGTCAGGATGAAGCCGTAGCGCGTGCCGTGCTCGCGCATGGCGTGGTGCAGGTGCGCGAGCCCGCGCAGGTACTCGACGCGCTTGACGTTGCCCTCGACGCGCATGCCCGTGTTGAAGCGGTCGAACGACTTGACCAGCCCGACGACGCGCGCCGTCGGCTTGCCGCCGAAGATGGCCGCCGCCGTGCTGGACTCGCCGATCATGTTGGCGACGATGAGGTGGTCGCTCGCCGACGAGGAGGAGGACGAGGGCTGGCGGCGCCGGCCTTGGTGGAGGGCACGGAGAATTGGAGCGCGCGCTGGGAAGAGAGCGCCAGGGCCGAGTTCAGCTTGGGGATGTAGTAGGATGAGTAGATGCTGTGGAGTGCCGCCTCCGTCTCCGGATGGCGCGCGCCGGTGGAGGGTTGCGGGAGCAGGGGCTGAGGAACAGGGCAGTTCAGGAGCGAAGATGCGCCGGGTAGCGAGAGGATGGTGTCGATGTTGAAGCCGGTCCAGGCTCGGATTTGACGGACATCCCACCAGAAGTGCTTGGTGTGAGGATCGCGCAGAGGGAACGAAATAGTGCGCACCAATGATGGCGCGGGATTGGAAGTAGTGAGATAGTCCATGAGCGTGGTGGATGGCGTCGGGTCCGGAGTGGACGCCAAACTCAATGGTGATGGGGCACGAGGAGCAAAGTTGAACATGAACTGCTCCGGCTGGGCTTGAGGCTGAGGGACAGCGGGAATGTATGATGGCATCTGACGATACGTGGGGAAGCCATACTTCTCAAGCGCCGACCCATCTAGGCTCACACTTGAAGCACGACGAGGCTCAAAGCTATCCTGGGCGAAGGTAACAGGGGAGCACAGTAAGGAGGAAGGGAAGACAGGTTGATCCTCAGACGGGAAAAATGAGCTGGAGAAGTTCAGAGTCTCGGGGTTGGTGTAGCTCCGAACATGGGCGGGGCGGAAGACTCCCTGGCGGCTAGGTTTACGCGCAGGAACCGGCGAAGTTCTGGCACGCTTGGCAGGAGGAGATTCTATGGCCTGATCTTGAGGTCTGATCTTAGGTAGAAGAACAGGACCATGCTGCCGGATGGGTGGTGGCGAACGGGACGGAGTGGTGTGGCGTGTGCTGACCGAGTCGGAGGGCGACGACTCGGTGGTTGAGCAAAAGGAGCCATACGAGCTTGTGCGAGCATGCCCGGGATTGTAGGGAATCTCGAGAAGGGACGGATCAAATGGATAGCTCGGCGGAGTGACGGGCTCGCAGGCGGGGAAAGTAAAGTCAAACGACATGTCTGCTGCCAGACTGCACAGATAGGAATTGTGTTAGTCTCACGATGTTCTTGGATAAAGATATCGGACGGAGCCCATCACTCACGAAGCCATATCGAGATCGATGTTCTCGTTTACTGAGACAAGAACAAGTATATTATTCTGGGATGCTGGAAGAGGATAGACGGGAGAACCTGCTCCTGGTGTATATCCTGATGCTAGTTTCGAAAAAAAAGTGTGTACAATGATGCCGGGAGACTGGGACTGGGACTGCGTTGCTGCGAAGCAAGAAAGGAACTAAGGTCGCGTTGGTGGCCGGCCTTTTTTTCCTTTGCAGAGATCTAAGAGATAAATAATGAAAAAAAAAGAGGCAAAAGAAAAGATTGTATTGGCTTGTAGTTGAAACTGAAGAATTGGACTGAAGAGAAAAGGAGATGTGAGGAGGAGGACACCGTGCCTCTTATCCTCCATGGCCACGATGGACCGGATACAAATCAGCTCACCCGAGCTTGATCAGAGCGATGATGTAGTGCAAATGCAAGCCCGTCTAACCTGAAACATGGGGTATGAAAAAAAAAGAATCAAATTCGGAATGCTCATGCTAGTGAGAGGCGACATCACGTAGGTAGGTAAGGGTCCAGGTCGAGAAGACCGGCCTGGTTATGGAACCCGACAGTTCGATGTTGAAGTTGAAAGCGACTCGACCAGCTCGACTTACACACGGGCTAAAGGTACGTACCGAAAATAGAGTAACGTCGGGTGGGCCTGCAGAAGGCTTGGCGCGCTTGTCGTTGTGCGGCTAGAGAGAAAGTGGAGGCGCAGCAGGCCGTGTAAGCCGGCACCAGACACTATAGGCCCCGGGTGCAGATGGCGTCGGTAGCACAGTGAGAAGTGATGGCATTCTCGACGCAGGGACATAGCGGGATCCCTGTCGAGGCCCCCATGACTTGGGTCCCAATTTGGTAGGACAGCGCACCCTATCAGGTCGACAGCCCTCCGGGATCTTCCCAGCTGGGATTTCCCTGGCTCGAGCCCGATTCTCGTCACTGAATGGACACATCACTTATCCACTGATCTCCCGTGGTATATTGGGTATGGACATTCTTCGTTCCTCCTACTTGCTGAATGCGGAAAGGAGGTGCTGCCCTCTCTTGCTCTTACACTAGAGTTGCATATGCAAGTTTATGAGTCACTCAGAAAATAGACACACGTCGCCTGCATATACCCCCTGGCTTGGATGATGGGTACCCGTATGTACATATCCTGCAGCGCGCCAACGGGGTGGGTGTGGGGATGGAAAGGGAGAGGGGGGACAGATCGTTGAAGGTTGGCGAGTTTTGGTCTTCTTCTTCTTCCTCACCCTTGGACGCGACGTGAGTGAAGGAGTCAGGAATATGGCGAGGGGACGCGATTGTTTCTGCGACACTCACACACACACTTACACGACACACGTCTATGTTGCCGCGACGAACGAGCTCGTGACACAACTATATGTCTGCCTCCTATTAGTCTCTCTCTCTCCCTCTCTCTCCCACCCCGCGCAGAATCTGCAGCGCGGCCGCAGGATGGAAACAGTTACAGCCTCAACTTTCACATATTGCTAATATCTGATAATTTGCCGCGCCTATTTTCTATAGGTGGTACCAGATCTTAGGCATAGCGACGAGTCCTTGTTCGTCCGTCCCTCATCATCTCGTCTATCCGCGCTAGTTACAAGCCAGTCGCAAGCCGAGTCTCGTGTATGCCTCCTCTCCTAGTCAGCAAATCCATAAGGGAATAATTGAATGAATGATCTACTTCAAGGATATGTAGTGCAGTGTAGGTAGGTAGGTAGGTAAGCAGTCCATAACGTGCCCCTGAGCGGTTGCGCTTGATTCAGTTACCGATATTGGGTATATCAGACATTGTCTACACTACACTTACAGACCGCTCTACACTGCCTACTATTCTTGTATGGGGAGGGGTTTCTCGGCTCTAGCAATTAGCGAGCGCTTGCTGAAATGAAGCCGAAGCAGGGCGTCTTCGGGACTATGCGTAGCCGCCCCAGCTGACTAACCGCGGCGGCTAATCCTAGAGATTTACACTACTACGATGGGGGGCCAAGATCCGGCGATCAGATGCTAGTGTATCTACGGAGTACGTATGTATGTACATATTGACGATAGTACACTATTGAACACCGGTTACCTAATTATTAATTTCCTGCCCTCTACGCTACAGAAATAAACCGCCGATGGGCTGCGGCCCACCAGCCTGGTCTACACCTGGGTCAAAATCCCTTGCGATGGCGTTTTGCTCCTTCGGACTCGAGATACGATGAAGTACCGTGTTCTTAATTGAAGTACGTACCTAGGTGTCATCTGCCCACATTTATCAGATGACATGCGGTGGTGAAAAAAGAATGTAATATATTGACCTCCCTCCCCTTTTTTATATTTTACCGCCCACGGCAAGCCCCGAAGAGCGCTTGGGGAGATTAAATCCAATGTAGTCAAACCTCAAACTAATAAGACACTACTATGCATCTAAAAAAGCATTATGCACTTACTACATAACCACCAATCACGAGAGCTGCCTTGCGTCCCTTTTTTGTCTTTTTAGTACATACAATGCATATATCAATATCGAGATGTAGGTATGTTCACTTAAGTTGAGACTCCGTAATGCATGTAGACGACACCACCTG
Organism: Biscogniauxia mediterranea; assembly: GCA_018398605.1. NCBI lineage: Eukaryota > Fungi > Ascomycota > Sordariomycetes > Xylariales > Xylariaceae > Biscogniauxia > Biscogniauxia mediterranea. The sequence goes on from JAGXTR010000001.1 coordinate 1,709,204, forward strand.
CACGGCTGCGTCTCGTAACTGGATAGAATATTAGGTGTGCAGGTGGGTGTGTATACCGTAGGTGAGCAGACGAATATCTACAACATGCCGACCCCCCCCCCCCCCCTTCTTCCCCTTTCTATCTCTCATACCTCACATCTGGGTCTCCGCATCCCCCCGCAAGCCACGAGCCCGCTGAAGAGATTCCATCGGATCACCCTCACTCACGACCGCGCAACGACGAGCCACGGGTAATCCACAGGATGACGAACATATACCTACCTGCCGGGCTGTCGTTCTTCTGCACCCCTTCCCCCCTCCTAGGTACGTCTACGTCTCTGGGCCTGTACTTTTACACTACTACTATATATAAACAATATATATTAGAGCGAGCAAGTGAGCGGGCAAGCGGCGGCTATAATGTGGAAATGGCTGACGTAAGGAGAGGTGCCCCCGTCCGCGCGGCGCCACCGTTCCCGCCGCTTCATAGGATCGTCACTACGTACCATCGCCGTAGTATGTTCATCATGTGCCTCGTGACCATCAAAGAAGAAGAAGAAGAAGAAGAAAGAAGAAAGAAGAAGCCCTCGCGGCTCGGCTCGCTAATATCCCGGTGAGCGTTCCTCTATACTAAGCGCGCACAGCCCTACCTAGATATTCTTTCTTTTTTTTTTCTTCTTCTCTTACATTTGCTTGTAGTACCTAACCTAGGTACTCAACTCTGAGAAGCGCGCATAAACGTAGAAGTAAAAAAAAAGAGAGACAGAGCGACAAGGCACAGCCGCCCCCCCCTCGTCTCGTCTCGTCTCGTCGGCGCTTAACTTGAACGGCTTTCCCCCTTCCCCCTTCCCTCGGTCACTTACATACCTCAAGCCCCACCACAAGCGCTTAACGAACCAGAAGAACGACGCGGTTTAGAGAGAGAAGTTCTTTTGTCTCCTTGAGCCCTGATTGGTCGGCGAGCACGCGCCACCTTTATTTAACCCCCCCCATCCTGGTCCGCGATTAGGACGGAACCAATCGGCTTCTTGCATTCTTTTGCATCAAATCGACCGCGACAGAGACCGGTTAATTGGTCGTTGAGGGAAGAAGACCCTAGGTACATTACCCCTGCTCTGGAGGCGGGGGGGGTTGGGTGGTTTAGGTGCATTGAATATACATCGTGTTGGTATTGATAGTGGGTTATCAATGCTGCTCAGACCATTGATGAAGCATTGTTCGCCATAACCTTAGACCTGCTTAACCTAGGTGCCGACTAGCAGCAGCAGCAGTAGTAGTAAGTAGTATGTCGGATTCCCGGACTGCAACGTGACTACCTGGTAGCTAACCTAGTGGGATAGGGGGGAGGGGGAGGAGGGGGACCAGCATGGGAGTATTGAGGTAGGTTAGGTAATGTATCATAGGTCCGTTGTTCGTTTTCTTGTTCTTTTGTTTCTTGAATGTTTCGTTTCAAGTTGGTCTCCCTCCGCTTGGGTTGGCTGTGGATTGGATAGGTCCGTTTGGGTAGTATTTGGCGTGGCATGTGGGTAATGAAAGAAGAAAAAAGAAACCACTTAACCTACGTCGATGCGCATGCATGCCCACATACGGACGTACATGACAAGACAAGAGAGAAGCTACATACATACACTAATGCCGCCATCATAATCTCGACGTTTGTGTTTCAGATCCCGCCCTCTCTCAGCCTCTGGGCTCCCGTTAGACTGGCAAACCTCCGTCGTCCGTGACTCATCCATCCCGGGACTCGCAGCTTTTTCGGCATGCATTACAGGGCGGGGGGGAGGGGGGGTTTCTTGTCCATCTTTTTGCAGATTGCTTAATCGGTCTGGATTTTACTATGACTCAACGCCAGACCTTTTCTTCTTATTCTCTTCCCCCCTCCCCCCTTGACAACCTTAGACTTGTAGAAACACAAAAGTCTCACTCTCAGATGTTGTCTTCGATCGTTAAAAAAAATCGCGTGGCTGGGAGGGTAACCGTAGACGTGTCGGACGTGTTGGCGACATCGTGTCATGGAGAGCTAGTTTTATCTGCTGTTGCGTGTGACGTGCGCGCAACCTAAGTACCTAACCTACCTAACCTACCTAGCCTGGTTGGAACAGTCCGTCTGGTCTCGCTCACCTGTGTGATAATTGTCCTGTCGTTTTGATTGGCCGGGCTTCTTGTCGCCTGCTCAACGTCGATCTTCCTGACCTTACGTCCATTGTACGACCTCGTCACCACCATCGTGTTTTTATAGCGCTGCGTATAAACTATCTACCTCACGCACATGCCCATATCCCACGAGTGAGAAAGGGCAATTCGCAAGAGAGTGTTGATTTGCGCATAACCCTTGCCTCCCATTCCACATTAACGTTACGGACACACGTCCGGGCCACCGAGCCATATGCATACCTACTTACGTACCTTCATATCCATCCAAACCTACAGGTCACAGGTAGACCGGCCCAGTGACCCAACTTCAAGTAAAGTCGGCCGCACTTCGAGGCCATGTTTCAAACTTCGTGGGCAAGCCCTATATACCGAAGCTTGACCCCGAATTGAGGCCTTATATATTGACACTGCCACCTTCTGGTAGCTGAGGTGTAGGAGCCGCGCGTTATCATAAACTGCCTATCCCACTGCCTGCTGTATTTTCGTATAATATCTCGATTGGCTGCCTCAGAGCTGGAGATCAAGTGTCCTAACCTGGGCGTATTGTAAGCGGCCATAAGCACATCAAGCAAGGCTATAGTACGATGTGATGAGGTCTCGAGTTGAGGCCAGGCGCCGGGAACGACGACGATGGCTTGGTCTAAACAATGTAATGAGAACTGAGGTAACGTGGCACTCGGCCCAGCCCTTCATCCTTACTAGGCTATCTCACAAGGACGCCCGTGTCCCATGTCCTATATCGCCACCTACATACTTTTTCTACAATGCATGAGGGGCTCTCATCTAGTCTAACTCCGTCTATTCTTCAAACCCATTGGTCATTACGGGGGATTTCCCACTCGCCGCATCTTCGCTCGTCAACCCGCCGTTCTCTCTCGTGTCGCCATTCGTAGAGACAACATCACGTGCTTTTAGCTTTTGGTTATCCGTTGCCAGCCCTGGAGAAACATCCCTCACTCTCCTCAACGCCCTTCTAATTCCCTGGAGCCGTTCACGCTCCATGATTAGCATGCCCTGTGCTAATTCCTTAATCGCCCTACGACCCATACGTTCATGCATTTCTTGCCATCCCGCCAACTCACTGGCCACCGTTTGCTGCGTGTACCGCAACTCTTTACCTAAATCGTCAACCTCGGCCTGGGTCCGTCTAGCCTTCTCTTCTTTCTCCTCGTTGAGCCGTTGACGGGTCTCGTCAAGGAGTCCGAGTGGCCATCTTGTTGAGCGAGAGAGCGAATTATAACTCCTCTCGATTGCTTTGCGAGATGCGGTGATTTGCGCAATGAGCTGCGGTGGTCGTGACAGTGCAGCTAGAATAGCTTGAATGGTCGACTGTAAGGCAACAAAAGCATTGTAGAAGACATAAGACGGGTTTGAGGCCTGTGGAAAGAGAGTTTGCGTGTATATCTCAAAGGCGGCAATGTGGGACTGTGGAAGAAATGCCAGGTTAGCAACCCCACGAGATAGAAGCCTTGCTGCCTCGTAGAGATCTATTGAGAGTTGTTAGTGGTGTGCTACCAATCAATCAGGGTAAGAGGGGCAACAAACCAGAAGTAACAACGCCAACAGAATTGGCCCGTCGTGCAACGCTCTTAGTCGAATAATTGACACTACGGACCATGTCGCGTGCATGGTCAACAAACTGCTCTACTTCTCGCACATCCTCTAAAGGTTCGAGCTCGTCTCGAACTTTCTCGGCTCTTGTTTCTGCTTTGAGGCGACTACGTTGCTCCATCATATCTGCCTGTAGATCGGGTACCAAAAAGAATTCCCATAACATCTCATGTGTTGCAAAGGTAGAGTGTGACAACATGATCCTCAAGAACGAATCTGCGCGTATCTGCATATCCTTCAAGACGGCTCTCGAAGGCCTTGAAGGGATCTGGAAAGGAGATCGTGCGTTTGTAACCTTTGGTATCCAGGAGGCCGGGTTTTCAATAGACAGCAGATTAGCCAATCGCTCGAAGTCGGCCATAGAACGTCGACAGGTAGTTACCGTCCAACTATAAGCGTCAGCCGGGGCACCTGACTTCAAGACTAGTCGGATCGTGGCGTCTTCTACAAAAAATGATCGCACTACGCCGGTAATACGCCCATCCTCGCCGGGCATGATGGTAAATAGCTGCAAGTCATCGATCTTATTGCGAACATCGTCGTCTTTAGCTAGCTCCACAGCTGTGAGACCACGCGCCTCCTTCGTAGCAACATCCACTCTAGGGTCTGAATATAAAGTTCTGACCATTTCAAAGCGACCATACTTGCTGGCGACCATAAGGGCCGTGAATTTCTTGTCATTCACAGCATTGACATCCACGTCGCATTGCTGCAGTATTTTCACCGCCAACTGAGGGTTGCTAATAATATGGAGCAGCGTATTCCCTTTCGAGTCCACATGATCATCCAGGTGAAGTGGCTGCCCATCGCCTTGCGTGCTAGTAGCAGCTTCAAGGCCGGCGTTAACCATGTTATAATAATCTGGGTGGTCGTAAGACCGACAGAGCGCAAATAATGGAGTCTGACCATTCTTGTCTTTTTGCCGCCAAGGGAGCATTTTACCGATGCGCGCAATTAGCATGGGTGCGTGAAAGAGATAATGTGCAATGCTTCTTCCTCGAACGTCCTGGAGCGCGAAGTAATTTCGAACCTGCCGCTCGGGCACTGACGACATGACAAAGTCGAGGATAATGTCGATGAGTTCAGTGTGTCCCAGTTGAACAGCCGCGCTTAACAGAGTGGTGCCCTCATTGTTACAGTCCTCAAGAATGACCTGCGGTGGGAAAAGTTCCGTCAGAGAAAGCAGATACTTCAGCGCTTCTAGTCGCTGATGTTGGATCGCCATCATCGGAACCGACTCTCCATATGGATCTTGGGTTTGGCAAAGCCTCTCGATTGACGTGTCACCTTCGAGTCCACTGCCCATTGTGATGATACTTTCCGGTCTTGAGTGGTAAGAATATTCGGAACCACTTGACATACTTCTAGTATCCATGGCGACCTTCTTTACCTTCTTCACGGGAGGGCCTGGTGCATCAAGCCAGGTTGCACTTTGAAATGGGAAAACATGACTCAACCCAGATCCCTGAGAATACGATTCCAACGAAGCTTGAGTGGTCGAAGATTTCCCAGAAGACCCATTTAGCATGCTCCAACTGACTGACGGCGCCCTATTCGAAATTGATGACCCGGGGAGCTTGTCGTCGTCCTCTAGATCATCGTCAATAGGATCTTCATCCGGACTCATCATCCTCTTGAGATCGCTCATGTCGCCTCTGGATGTTGCATCCCACAACGCCTTATTTCGACGGCTTGCCCTCCTTAGACTACTCGAATCTCCGAAGAGGTAGGATATCACAGCTTCAAATGTGCTTAGCGCGTACCCCATCTCGCCGCTATCAACGTCATCTATAAAAATGAAATGCCGCATATATAATAATCGAGCCTGTAAGTGTTTTACGCCAGCTCGGATAACAATGAAGAGGAGTAAAGAGACCAACGTGTCAGCGTTGATAGTTAGAACAGGCTTCTCTGAAGAGCCCTCTGCACCAATGCAGGGTCTCGGATGCTCCGCTAGTTGTGTGGCTGATTTTATTGTCGAGAGTAGAGTATCCATCATGTCCTGAGGGCTCATTGCAGTTACCAATTTGCGGAATTCGTCGATGGCATGTCCAAGCTTAACCGTTAGCTCGTGTTTTCCTCTTGGGCCACCCTCAATGGGGAGGCCTAATTGTGAGATGTCGATATACTCCATCTGGCGGATCTTGGCTTCTAGCTCTAGGTCTTCAGGTCGTCTCATGGCGGCAAGCCGAGGCCAGATAAAATTATGAACGTTCTCAGCAACGTATTTCTCAATGAGCCGCTCAACCAGCGGGCCCGTAAGCTCCGTGGTGGCGCCTAACATGGATAGTTGTTGCTTATCGACACTCTGGAAGAGGTCAATGGCATTTGTAACTGCCGTTTCTAACGAGGCTCGCATGACATCTTCGTCGTCTTCAGTGAAGAAACTGTCTGTGGCTTGGGTGCTACTTTGAGCTTCCGAGCCAGCGCTTTTAACCAACAAGCTATTCGAGCGAACCCTTTTCATCGCAGTGGCGATCGGGCCGTCCGGCTGAGGATCGGGAATATGCACCGCAGACGGTGGAGGAGGTAGCGGTTTCTCGAAGACCAGCGTGAACTCCTTGAACAGTTTCTCAAGACCAGGGTGCATTTGCCTCGCGATGATGGGGAAATTGTTTAGAAGATCGTGGAAACTCTTGATCTCCTTTTTCCTAGGGAGACTCGGCTCGCCATTCTCAATAGCTGTTGCGCGGTCGGCCTCTGCTAGTTTCTTTCTTGCCATGCCTTCGGTAAAGACGGCGCGAGGGATCTCTATCTCCTCCCACGTGCCCACCAGGGGCCGCGACACGTAGTATATCAACCATTGTCGAGGTTCAAGGCCATCGGCATACCAGATGGAATCGTTCAGTAGCTGCGACTGGGCCAGTGTTTTGAATCCTGTTCTCTCTCGAGTAAGACAAAGCGCACCAAGGACGAGGGCACTGCGCGCGCGTGGCGATAGGAGAAATACATACCCTTGTTGGTGTATATAAAGGTATCTTTAATAACTACGCTGCGTCCGTTCAAAGTAGTATATTGGCGCGCTTTGCCCTTCAGCTCACGCAGATTCCCAACACCATCCTTCCCTCCCGCAGCGGTGGCCGGACTAGGAATGCGAAGTACATGGCTTCCCAGAAACTCTTCAGAGCTAACAAAGTCCGACAGAGATAAGCCGCTTTCGGTCTCGCGGGAGGTAAGGAGGAACTCGGTGGTGGGAACTAGTAGGATGTGGTGATGGACGGGCGTGCACTGGGAGACGATGGAACTCCCCGGTCGGAAGAAGGCGGCTAGGAAGGGATTCAAGGGTTGCATTCAAGCAATCGTGTGCCGGGTCAGACCTGGAATGAACCTCTCGACCATGTCTCCCTAGCCTTGCGCTAGGGACAGGCTGTTGGAAAATATCGGACCGGGTCGTGGGCGCTGGCGGGTCGGGTGGCGTGGAAGGGCGGAAGTGTGGAAGTGCACTACGGTGGACAGGAGGAGGAGGTCGAGGTCTTGTGTTGAAGAGCAAGAGTCTTGCCAACTTGGGGATGTTATCCGTGGGCAATGGTGGATATTACGGTGGCGCTTGGAAGGAAAATCTATGTCGGACCGTGTCGCGTGGAGTGGGGGAGGATTGCGATCGGAATTAAACAGTACACAAGGTGGGAGAGGTGGAAGGTTTGAAGTTGAAATCAAGTCGAAGTTGGAGTTGAAGGAGAGCTGAAGCTACGCATGAGGATGAAAGAGCAGCAGTAAGTACTGGATAGTACTGCTGGGTACAACGGGCAACGGGTGACAGGCGACGGGTGACGACAAGTAATAAGATTAAGTTGCGATTAGCTTGCGATGGTCCATGATGCGACGTTGTAGCTTTCATGTCCAAGACCACCTAACCACTGCGCTACATATACATCGATATACCTACATGTGCCTATCGAATCTGTCTGCCTGCATATTCTGTAGGTACCTGAGGTATCAGATAGGTAGGCAAGATACCGTACTTTAGGTACCTAGTGTACTGTAGTTACATAGGACCAATCACTCCGGGAGGTTCCACACGAGTCATACCCGAAGCTCTGCCGGGTACCTGCTTACCTTATGTACTCACATGCCATTACTTACTAAGTATTACTGAGGTATCATCGCCGAGCCCCGACATTGAATCCATTCCCTAAAATATGGATCTATCTACATACCTAGTACTAAGTACCTACACAGTAATCTTATTGGAATACACTTCCAACTCTTACAATCCTGCTAACGAGGTTACCACTCCGATAAACCCGTATCCCCATGTTTTCATACCGGTAAATATATATATATAAGCTCCCCTTGTGATCTATTCAGGACCTTTCGTGGCTCCCATCAGTAAAAATGACGGTCTGAGGTACTCATCAACTTGTTCCGGGAATCGCTTCAGTTCCTCTTCGGTGGGTGCCCACTTGACAAAGTTTGTTAACTTGAACCCGCTTCCTCACTCCCTCCGTGACCCACGACCTCCAGTCATATTATACTACGAACTATAAATTCCCTGATTTATATCGAATATCAATAAGTGGCAATATTTTTATGTCAGATTAGGATATCAAGTGTGAATAGTAGTTCAAATAGACGTAACATCTCAAGGCCCAATCCTAGATCTCTCCGATATCCTATTATATTACTCGCTAAGAGGCTCAACAACTATGAATAGCCCTCTACGCATTCCTTGTTTGAGTCTTGTCTAATTTACCATGACATTTCTCCTGATACTGAAGACCATATAAGTCTGCCATAATCAAACCATCGATTCAAGACACTGCTTTCTGATGCGAGAGTACCGATATCGATCCATATGTTTTCCTATTAGTATGTTGCCACGAAGAGAACTTGAGATGTGTATGTGTATCCGGCTCGAGTTTTCCCAGAGCAGTAAAAAGAGATGAATGGATATGTGTTCGAAAGGCGGCTTTATATCTGGTTAGGGGAGAGAAAATCTAGTATATGCTCTTGTTATGTATAACATAGCAGAAGTATATCCAAAGCTGTTTTGGTGACATGATTTTCCACCTTTGAAATAATTTGATGTGAACAAATAAATTATCAACCTAGATTTGAACGGGCCCTCACGATATGTCTGTACAAATTCCGAGATAGATAGAAATCTTTCTAGACTTCTTTTTTCACCTCTATCTGAATGCCTAGATAGGGAGCTTGTAGTGCGCCCTTGGGGCGACGAGTCCAGAGCCGGCCAGTGACTCATGCATGAAATAGTCTGCCAAGCTGATAACCAACGTTGACTCAACTTATACCGGTAGACGCTATAGGGCTGGTATTATAAAAAGGCCATAGCCAGTCCAAAGACAGATACACGTCTCATAGACCCCATATACATAGTTGTATATAAAGCACATATATAGTATTCTAGGTTTCTAACAACGCTGCACAACCTACCATCCCCCCCCTCCCCCCCCTCCTCAAAACTGACCCACACAAGCTCACTCCTCGCCATGGCCACCTCTCCAGACCCTCCGTCCACACGCATCCGCTACCTCCCCACGGACGAGGCCTACGACCGCTGGGCCCCCGTGTACGACACGGACGGCAACTTCCTGCAGGCGCTCGACAGCATGGCGATGGAGGCGCTGCTCCCGCGCTTCCTCGCGGCGATCGCCTCCCCGCGGCCGTGGCGCATCGTCGACCTGGGGTGCGGCACGGGCCGCAACACGGCGCTGCTGGTGCGTAACGACGCGCGGATCGTCGCGCTCGACGCCAGCAGGAGCATGCTGGCGGTGGCGCGGGCGCGCCTCGCCTCCGCCTCCGCCTCCGCGTCTGGGTCTCCGTCTCCGTCTCCGCCGCACTTCGAGCTCTTCGACCTGCTCGACGTCGCGGGGCCCCTGGCGGCAGCGCTGGCCGCCGACGCGGCCATCAGCACGCTGGTGGTGGAGCACGTGCCGCTGGGGGTGTTCTTCCGGCAGGCGGCGCGGGTGGTGCGCCCGGGCGGCGTGCTGCTGCTGACCAACATGCACGAGGAGATGGGGGCCGTCAGCCAGGCCGGGTTCGTGGACGCGCGCACGGGGGAGAAGATCCGGCCGCGCGGCAGCTACGCGCACGGGGCCGGGGAGGTGGTGGCCGAGGCGCGGAGGTGGGGGTTCGAGGTCCTGGGGTCCGACGCGCTGGAGGAGCGCGCCGTGCTGGATGACGGGACCATGGTGGAGAGGCTGGGCGAGAGGAGCAGGAAGTGGGTGGGCGTGCGGTGCTGGTACGGGGGCATCTTTAGGAAGGTCCGGGATGAGGAGCCGGCGGTGGGTTGAGGAGGCCCCGGATGATGGGTTTGTGGTGGAGGAGGGGGGTCTACGTGAGTACCTAGGTAGGTAGGTAGGGAATAATACATGGAGCGGAAGTATTCAACCTATATTGATATTCGTTTGCGCTGTAGAATCTGATTGTGTAGACTATTATATTACGAGTTCCGGGGTCCGAGTTGTACCTATGCTTCCTGGCATGCGATATGAATATTAAATTTCAAAATGGGTACAACTATGGACTTACTGCTTATGAACAAGTGTCTAGCGTGTAAATCATGTATAGTAGTTCTAGAGCTGGTTGCATACGAAAAGGGGGGTGGTATTGTGGATGGATGGATGGCTTCAAGTTAGGATGTAAATACATATGCCCCTGATATCAAAACTTGATCCATCACTCGGGGTATGATCAGATGGTTCTTTTATATTGCTGGGTAAACCTGACACTTATTCATCCACGATGTCTCGTCAACGTTCAAACTTGACCGGAGATGGCTATATAACATTGAATTGACTTACACACCAGTTTTGCGTTCAGTATTTGTAGTCACATTCAGGGGCTGTCCGCGTTGTGGAGAAGAGACATGCTGGTCTCCTTAGTAGGCACTTACACAACTTCTCATAACGATAGCGTGCCTAGCTGCCTCCTATCAGTTTGATTCAATACCTTTCATAGTCGTTTCCTTTTTCTCCTTAATAACCGAGGCAAGCGATGCACTTGATGTAATTGAGATATTTATGACTTTTTACAGTCAGGTGCCTACATGTAACATGAACTGAAGATATGTAGTATATTGATCGATTGATGTACCCGTCGATGTAAGTGAGCCAGTGACCTCGTTACTGTTGGTTAGCAACAAAAATTTAATGGTTTAAGGTGCCCTAAGGCACCGAATAAAACCCCTTCATAGGTACCTGATTGTTACCTATATGCATCTTAGACTCGCCCAACTCGTTCCTTAACAAATATTCAACCTATCAATCACAACGAAGCTGTCTACGATATATCCGACACAACAGAATGGCAGAAAATGACGCACTTGTCTGGATTGATTGCGAGGTGAGAAAAGATGCCCAAGACATTGGGCTAGTTGGTCTCATCTCTAAGAACCGTGGGCTGATGATGCAACGTCCTTAACCTAGATGACGGGCCTCGACCCTGATCGCGACGAGATAATCGAGATATTCTGCATTATCACCACGGCGACTCTGGAGGTTGTCGATGAGGCTGGCTGGGGAACGGTGGTGCACCAGTCAAAGGAAAGGATGGACATGATGGATGCGTGGTGTACGCAAACACACGAGAAGAGTGGTTTGACGGCCGCAGTACTGGCCTCAAGCGTGACTCCGGAACAAGCCGCCGACGAGCTTCTCGCCTACATCCAGAAGCACGTACCTGAGAGAGGCGCCTTGCTGGCCGGCAACAGCGTGCACGCAGATCGTGCGTTCTTGCGTAAGGAGCCGTACAAGAAGGTCGTCGACTATCTGCACCATCGGATCCTAGACGTGAGCTCTATCAAGGAGGCGGCAAGGCGGTGGTGTCCGAGGAAGGTCATTAAGAATGCGCCCACGAAGCAGGGCTTACACCAGGCCAAAGAGGATATCCTGGAGAGCATTGCTGAGGCCCGATATTACAAGGATGTGATATTCAATAGCGGCAAACCTGGCGGACAATAAACTGCAGCTGAGCGTTAGCCGCTCCCCATCCCCCCTCCTTCAAAGATGGCCCACGAATGTGCAAGTTGGGCTGGGTTCAAGTTCGTTCTAGGTTAACCTTAGACTTGTTGGCGACTTATACTCACCCAGCCACCCACCCACCACCCTACCTAGGTATTATCATGGAAGCCCAGTTTTGGATGAGTCTGGTCTATGTACACTAGGTGGAAGCTGACGTCCGCTATGTATTGGCTCGGGGATATCGCGTGGGATATCGGTTGGATCACGATAAATGGATGATGATTTTCTTTGGTGGGGGGAGGGGGGGGAGGGAGTGATGTAGGTATACCGTATACCGTATACCTGTGTAAGATACAGAAATACACACTGTCGAAGTGGCGGTAGGTAGTTGCTAACTTATATTACTGTGTGTATAAGGTATACACACATGCTGGGTTTTTCTGTAGGTAGTACCTACTACACTACTAGGTAACCCCACATGTGAAATGAGATCACCGCAACTTCGCTTTTTCGTTGCTACCCCGCCAATGCATCCACCCCTCCACCAGCTAAAAACAGGTACTGTATGTACCACCACCTTGTTCTTTAGAGCGTAAGTGTAGGTAGTATGTACACTAGTTAGTACTGTAGGTTAGTGACCTAACCTTCCAGAGCTTCCATTGATAACTAAACACTCCCTCCCCTCTACTACTACTACTACTACTCCTTTTCTTCCCCCAACCCCTGTTTTGACTTGACAAGCTCCTTTTCTTCAACCTTCGTAGACAGTTCAACTTATATCAAACTCTCTCGACCATCATCTCTCTACGTATCAGCCACTATGAGCATCAAGACAGTCGAATTCCAGTCCTTCACGGACCAGAAGCCCGGAACGTATGTGACCTCATTGCCTCTACACCCAAAGCTACCCCGCCGCCGCCACCTTCGTCCTTTCACAACCCGCCAACAACCCCTGAATCAGAACTGACGATCACCATCATAACGAGAATAAACTGCTCTCAACCGTAACGAACAACGCTGACAGCACTACAGCTCTGGTCTCCGGAAGAAGGTCAAGGTCTTCCAGAAACCCCACTATAGCGAGTCCTTCGTTACCAGCATCCTGCTCTCCATCCCAGAGGGCGCCGAGGGTTAGTTCACACAAGCACTCATCCACACGTTACACATACATGTATACTGACAGAACCGCTTGCTGTATGATAGGGGCCTTCTTGGTTATTGGCGGAGATGGCCGTTACTGGAACCCCGAGGTGATCCAGCTGATTGCCAAAATCGGTGCCGCATACGGCGTAAAGAAGCTCTTGATAGGACAGAACGGTATCCTATCTACACCAGCAGCCAGCCATATAATCCGCAAGCGAAAGGCTACGGGAGGTATTCTCCTGACTGCCAGCCACAACCCAGGTGGTAAGTACTCCTCCAAAAGCCCTGCCGAGGACGTGGTTAACAAACTGATTCCCCCTTGTCCCACAGGTCCCAACGAAGACTTCGGTATCAAGTACAACCTGGCGAACGGCGGTCCTGCCCCTGAGAGCGTAACCAACAAGATCTACGAAACCTCGAAAACCCTGACATCCTACAAGCTAGCCGATATCCCCGACGTCGACATCAGCAACATTGGCTCAAAGACCTATGGGAGCCTAGAAGTCGAGATCATCGACAGCACCGCCGACTACGTGCAGATGTTGAAGGACATCTTCGACTTCCCCTTGATCAAGAAGTTCTTCACCTCCAACCCCGACTTCAAGGTCCTATTCGATGGTCTGCACGGTGTCACTGGTCCCTACGGTACGGCCATATTCGAGGAAGAACTTGGACTGAAGGGTTCCACACAGAACTGCATCCCTTCGCCCGACTTCAATGGTGGACACCCGGACCCTAACCTTACCTATGCTCACTCTCTCGTTGAAGCTGTCGACAAGAATGCCATCCCATTCGGTGCCGCCTCTGACGGTGATGGCGACAGGAACATGATCTACGGAGCGAATGCCTTCGTCTCCCCCGGTGACAGTCTGGCCATCATTGCTCATCACGCCCAGCTCATCCCCTATTTCAAGAAGCAGGGTGTGTACGGTCTTGCTCGCAGCATGCCCACATCTGGAGCTGTTGACCTTGTTGGCAAGGCACAGGGCCTGAATGTTTATGAAGTTCCCACTGGCTGGAAGTTCTTCTGTGCTCTCTTCGATGCCAACAAGCTGAGCATTTGCGGTGAAGAGAGTTTCGGTACTGGAAGCAACCACGTGCGCGAGAAGGATGGTCTCTGGGCCGTGGTCGCGTGGCTCAACATAATTGCTGGTTTGGGTGAGGCCAACCCCGACAAGAAGCCAAGCATCAAGCAGATCCAGGAAGATTTCTGGAACACCTACGGCCGGGTCTTCTTCACTCGCTACGACTACGAAAATGTCGACTCGGATGGTGCGAACAAGGTGGTTGGAACGCTGCAGGATTTAGTTGCTGACCCGAATTTCAAGGGCAGCAAAATCGGAGGTTTGTCTAGGAATTCCATAAACAATGAATTTTTTGCTGACCCTGTTATCCTAGAACGAACTGTCACGGATGCCGGAAACTTCTCATATACCGACTTGGACGGCTCTGTATCTTCTAACCAGGGTCTCTACGCTCGATTCTCGTCCGGCAGCCGCATCGTGGTCCGATTGTCTGGTACGGGCTCGTCAGGCGCAACTATCCGACTGTATATCGAGAAGTACAGCAACGATCCTTCGACCTACGGCCAGGATGCCCAGGTCTTCCTTAAGGATGAGATCAAGTTTGCCACAGACCTGCTGAAGTTCAAGGAGTATGTCGGGCGTGATGAGCCTGACGTCAAGACGTAAAAAAGGAGAAATTTGAAACCAAATTGGGGAAAATAGCTGAACGGCAAGAAAGCTATCAGCTACGCACATGACGAACATGTAATTACACTGATTTCCGGAAAGTCTATGAGTAACGATTATTAAAGCCGGCAACATTATTCAATCAAAAGTTGATGTTTACCTATGGAAGCTAGAATTTTGTGTCGAATGTTATACCTAGTAGTAATTACCTAGCTTCCCCCTATTTCCTGTCATCATAAAGCTGTCTTAACACCCTGGGGGAGAGAATGATTTCTGGCCGGGATCATACATTTCGTAAATGATTAATCCACTTGCCTATAGGGAGGGCCAGCCTGTATAGGTATTCTTCACGACCGTATCGAAACACTCGGCATTAGCGAACGGGAGCTGATGGTATGGGTAGGCAAGCTCAGACTTTTTGCGTGGCCTTGTTCGTCTTTTTTCGACGTTCGGGGGCACTCTGACCAGCCAACAGTTGACGAAGGTTGTAAGTGCATTGAAACGGACATAGGAGGTCGGGATGCCAGCGTCGCGCCACGGTTTTCCCGTATGTAGGTATCCTAACCTAAATGCATTCAGTACCAGCAGTCGGCTGTATCGTTTGGGTTCGATACGTAGCCCCCGCGACCTGGCTGTAGTGGACACAGAAATACTCAACTCCATCGACGCTATGTGGCAATATATCCTTTACAGTCTAATTTTCGTTATTCTAGTTGTCATGGCTTGGCTCAGGCTTTATCTAAAGCCCTACCCAGGCATTCCGTATAACGAAGCATATGCCAATCGTATTACTGGCGGCATGCCTGATCTGGTGCCTGTCATCAAGGAAATGGATGAGTCCTCCAATGCCCTCTTCCCCATCACCACTCGGAAGCTGGGCACACCCATTGCACAGTTGCTGTTCCCCGGCTTTCGTAAGCCTTTGGTTATCCTAGAAGACCCTTGCGAAATCGAGGACATTTTGGTGCGCCGCAACAAGGAGTTCGACAGAGCTCACATGGCCCTGGACATATTCTCGCCCATGTTTCCTTGGGAATCAATCGGTCAGTTGAGAGCCCAGAAACGCCTGTGGGTGGATGTTATGGGCGTCGAGTTTCTTCGCAAGGCCGCCGCACCAAACATCTACAAGACCACCATTGAACTGATAGAGCTCTGGCGGCTCAAGGCATCGACTATATACAAGGATCGAGCATTCAGCGTCTACGAAGACTTCAAGGATGCCGCCCTGAACGCCATCTGGGTCGCAGTGGTCGGCGAGGAGCCGGGCGTCACGAGGTCCGAGATGAAGAAACTGCAAGCCCAAATTTCCGGCTACAGCAGTGATATGAAAGAGAAACCGCCCTCGCGGAACCTTCCTTAAGGAGGAAATGGCCTATATCAGCGACACAACCGCCCGAAACTCCAACCACCCGGCGCCGAAGCGGGCCCGGAAATTCGAGAACATACACTCCGCTCTACCGTAAGTTCCGGAGCACTGTGACCGCCGAGATCGGGGAAGGCGATGAAACAGGCCGTCGAGAGATACCGGCGTCTTTGAGATGGGCGGGTGACCTGGAATACGATGGCATCGATACCTGCATGATGCAGCACCTAGTCCTACGACGCCAGATCCTGGAAGCGAAGAAAAGCTGGAATAAGCCCGACGGACCCGACACAAAGATCAGAACATACTCGACGAGATTGTTCGTTATGCTGGTTGGGGGTAATCACACTATCTAACCACCAAAGTGTTAGTTAGCTAAATAGAGCAAAACACTTGAGGATGTTGAGCCGAGACGAGCGTGTGGAAGTAGAATAACTAGGTAGATGAACTGGTCTCAAGTTGACAGCTAGTGGGTAGAAGTGGGCGTAACCCCCCCTATTTTAACAAGTGAGATATCACATTTTATACTAACGGTGCTCAGGAAGAAAGATATATCCGTATATACATACCTACTACCTACCTACTTGACTGACATATCTCAATATGCATCAATATACACTAGTTATAGTTATACAGCCATTGTCTTTAACTGGTTCTTTGTACCGGTGCGATGTCAGTTTCCTAATTCCCACATCACATGCAACACTTATACCTCGTATTAGCTATGCATGCCCTAACAAACCCACCGTCGAAAATCTTCACCACAACTAGATGCTTTTTTTCCCCTGACACACCCACCAACCTTCGATTTTCAACAATTTGAATAACTTCTTATAAAGATAACAGCAAGCAATGTCAATTGTTCTGCTATATATGCATTATGGACATAAAGGTATTTAACCTAGGTTTCTGTCCGCGAAAATAGAGAATGAAAAAAAAGGAAAAAGAAATGTAATTGAAGGCTTTCAGCCAACAGTGGTATAAAAAACAAATCATAACAGCGAAGCTTGCTGCTGCATTGTTAATTAAGAACTCGTGTTGCCTGCCCACTACTGGAGTCGAACCAGTCGCCTCCTCATGATCTAGTTACTGTTTGGTACTAGTGAGGCGCTCTACCGCTGAGCCAAGCGGGCCATTTTTTGAAATATTGATTGGTGATGGAGCGAAGAAGCCATCGTCATATTTATTTCATGCAAATGCTATCTTTCCGGCTGTTTCTTTTTACTTCATAACCTTTGTTTTCGCAGAATGTGGGCGTATGGGGTTGGTTCATCCTGCCCGGGGGCTGTTTCGACCATGGGATCTTTTGATCTTTTTGATAGTGTCGGCATGATTGAACTATGAGTGAAAACCATTCCCCCCTCCCCCTCTTCCCTTCCCTTCACTTCCTGTATAGCAAGCATCTCGCCAGAAAACTTACAGCTCCAATTGTGCATCCCAGAGATACCCACATCCCGAGCCCCTTCAGCACTTGCTCGCGATGGATGCGTTTGAGGTTCATCCTCTCGTTGTTATGTGGGAAGGGCACGTCTGGAACGGGGTCCCCCAGAAACTCGCAAAGCGGCTCCCACCCGTCACCCGGCGTCCACTCCAAAACGGGCCTTCCCCTTTTCGCCGCCTCGTCGCGCACCCACTGGTTGTGCAGGACGTAGGCGTCTTCCAGCCAGTCCCGCCTGCCCTGCAGGCCGAAGCGGCCCCGTAGCTGGTTCACGTACAGCGTGGTGAACTCGCAGTGGAGGCGGTCCAGCGTCATGAGCAGCCCGAAGAACCAGTACCCCCAGCCACAGAAGAACATGATGCCCTCGTCGAACGACCGCGCCCACGTCTTGGGGTCGCGCCGCTGGTTGAGCACGATCTTGGCGTCGGGATACATGTCCATCAGGTCGTCGACAAATGATGTCCCCGGCGCGTCGCTGTTTCGTTGTCAGCGCAAATTGGCGGTCAAGGGGACATGGCTATCTCGAGACGCCCCCCCCTCCCGAGGAGGGCAGAGCACGTACCAGCATGCACTGAAACCCTCGAATAGCTTCTGCAACTTTGCTTGACGCGCTCGGTCATTTTGCTCTCGATATAGTGCAATAGCTTGTCTCTGCCGGTCTGACCACCATATGATGTCCATCATGTGACAAGTAGGGTATCCCAGGTATTGCAACGCGTGCTTCAGAGAATTGGTAGCACAACGTGGTAGTCCTTATCACGAGTTAGCGTAAATTTCCAGCGTCTTTTTTCTCCAGCTTCTTTACCGTACCTGCGCAGATAACTTCCAGCTTCTTGCCGGAGCCGGGAGCGTTAGGCGATACAGGGTAGAAAGCCGACATAGTGGCAATATAGCTGGTAGCCTGGGTTGGTGAGATAAAAACGACACACGGAAAACTCAATGGATGGTTTACAACAATGAGCTCCAGGTGGCTAAAAAGTGATAGTAGTCAAGAATGGTTGAGGGGGGTGTCGTCGGATGGAGCGGGAAATGACATAGCGTCCAACTAGTAGACAGGAAGTCACATAAAGATCCGGGCTTCGAAGAAGAAGAAAGACCCGATCAACTGAGTCAGGAACGTGCCAGCGAAGAAGGAAATATGGTTTATATGCATCCATGTTACTGATAATCGATGGTGGAAAGCCCGGGCGTCGCAAATATAAACTTCGAATAGTATCGAACTCACGTCAGTCGTACGCTAGCGGCCAGTCAACACTTACCTGCTTTAACTAACACCAGACACAATTCAAACTTTTGTTTGCCAGACGCGTATAATCACTTCCTGTCCAGCACTGCTTATATAGTGGCTTGAGATACTGGTATGTTGGGGGGAATGTGGCACCCCTATAAATTGGTAGCGAACACTGTACTAGGAACTTAGCTCTCCATCATTCTTACAACCTCCCAAATATATATACCCTTACCATTTCTTCTTGATCAATACCTCCCCGAGTGTCACGAGGAACCTTCCATGAATTTAGGTAACCACTTTGCTGTTGTTGTGAGAGGAACTAGAACTAGAACTACCTGCAATACCGTTACATATACATGAGAATGCCCTCTTTATTCCCTAAGAGGTACGTACTGCCATGTACCTTTAGATCTATCACTTCTGACACCGAGGCCGGTTACAACGTCTATTAATGAGACTAGCTATGTAATGATGGTTTAGAACTAAGCGGCCCGGAAGTCTGCATCTTATTCTTAAGTAATCAGTCGACAACTTGATAGGTAGATGTAAGTACAAATATGGATCTTGTCACTGTGCCTTGTCACTGCCCCTTCCATGGGGTGCTTAGAGAACATTTGTCGAGGCAAAGGTGCTAGGTAGTTGGCTCGGGCTTTAGCTTCCAGTGCATTGTCACCTCCCCATTGCATTCTAGGTAGTGTAGACGTGTTGGTCCATATCTCTCTCCACTTACCGGCAGCAATCGCCAATTCCATTAACCATCCCCTCCTTTGCCTTCTCCGTAAGTAAGCAAGTTTTGCTGGCCCTCATACAACTCGAAAGTGGCAGGTCGTTTTGTGGGGTTGCGATGACAGAAGCTGTAAGGCTTCAGGTACACCGGGGCGATATGAGCAGGCATGGTAGGAAGATCTTTAACTCGCGGCAGGTAGTTAACGCTGAAAATGTGCAAAATGGCGAAGCTCTCGTCGGCTACAGGGTCGCGCTTTTCTGTTTAATATTTGATATATGTATTACCTGGCGATGTATTGGTATAGTCACCTGCCGCGAACAGTTGACGATCTTCGTACGGTGACACGAGCACTAAATGCGTGTTATATAAAGAAAATTCGTGGAGAAGAGCAAGTAGCTAGGCAACCTAGTAACAACTTATGTAATGGGATAGACGTTGACTTGATTTGGAAGTTCTTTTAACCCTTATTGGCTCAACAAGCGTCACTCATTGCCTCCCCGGTAGGTAGAGACTCGTCAGGGGGCTCAATAACTGGTCTGTGCTATCATATACTCAGCTTCACAACCAGCGATATTGATGCTCTAAGACCAGTCGTAGACTTCACTTCTCTAAATCCAACGTGTATCTCGACCGTGGTATATCAGTTCACTCCTTTAATAATCACTATAAGTCATAGCGGCGAAGAATGTTTTCATTCAGGGGCCGCACTAATTACTATCTGCCCTAGGATAGCGAACCAAGCCCACACCACGTCAAGATCTAAGAATAGCAAGCAACGTCTGTGCCTGGTCATTTCTTAGCATCCCATTTAGAGTACAGATCCTTCGGCAGCATTGGCATACGATCGACCTTCGTGATCGTCAACGTATCGCTCGCTCTGTCATATTTAATGACACCCTTCCCTCCATCGAACCCTTTCACCACGCTGATCACCTTCCTTATCAACGTGGCTAGTTTCCCCAAGCTTGTCTGTTTCTCATGCTCCCAATCTCTGATCTTATCCGTTACGTCTTCAATCGTTGGCTGTTCGAACGCACCTCGGTAGTGGTGGGCGCGCACGAGCTTGGGGGTTTGAGAAACCCAAAGTTGTAGCGCAACATCTGATAAGGAAATGCGTTTACTCGCGGCTCGTGTTTTGATCTCTAGTATGGACTCGAGAGGCACCATACGACCTTGTTTTCGAATAGCCATTTGTGACCCGGCGATTTTGGTGGCCTTAGCCGGGTTAACAGATGGCGAAAGGGAAAAGGAACCCAAGAGATTGGTGAGGGCATCGGGATCTGACTTTTGTCTGTGAGAAACCATCCCCGAATGGCCCTCTACGTATGCGTCTGCTTCATAGCGGACAATGAAGCTCAAGCCGCCGAAGTGGTAAGAAGATATCCTGTGATGGCCTGTGCTGTCACTCATCTCGCATGTGGTGTAGGCCTTTTCGAATTCGTGCCCAAACCCCCTGAACTCATGTGGTCTAATGACCTCCTGGGTGGCTGTCTCATCCCGTGAAAAGATGACAGTGTTCTCGGTAGCCTCAACATTGATAGTGAAGGACTCAAGCCCGTACCTGCTCGAAGAAGGGTCGATAAAGGTGAACAGTTTGCGGATGTTGTTCCGGTCAGTCACAACATCAACTGAGCGGACGTCAAACTTGGGATTAGTAATGTACAATGCTCGAAACAATGGTTCCAGCGGACTCGCAGGGTGACGGGCTGCATTCTGAGCGATATAGACCAGGCCTGAGTCTTTTGGGAGTGTCCTGGTATGCTTCGGGGGGCTCCATCGGGGTGGAACACCCGGGACGGCGATAGTGGGAGTTGGCGCCTCGATCCAGCTATAAGATGCCAAGTGCTTGACATCAGTAATAGTGGCCGATGAGTTGCTTGTCGGCTGGAGGGACTGGCGAGATATTGTGACCATAGTTTCCGAGGCCATAATGGTGATCAGTAAGCAATGTGCTAAGTATCTGATCATGGATAGGCCAGGAGATGGAAGCAGGTTTTATATGGTTAGAGAGGGCCTTATAAAGTATTCTCCGTATAAGGTGATTCACGATAGAATATACGCAAAAGTTATATCTGGCAGATTCTCCTTTTGTTATAGAAAAGGAAGTACCTTATTAAGAGGTAGGTGACTAAGAGTTTTATCGTGTACATTGTGCATATGCTTTTCTTAGCTCTGGTGTATACAAGCCAGCACGGATGTTTCATCAAGCTTGTGTCGTTTGCATTGTTTCACTAACGCTGCTCTGATATTCCATCTCTTTCTACAACGCATACATACATACATGTCTAAGTTGATGAAAATTTGAGCCTATGGATATCGCGATCTACCCAAGGTACTGGTATAAAACGAGGGTTTACAACTTTCTACGCTGCTTGTGGGATGAATAACAAAGAATATATGTAACAACCCGGGAATTTAAAAGCAAGTGGGTGGTTAGAAACAAATTAGCTGCTGTACCTATCAAAAGACACATGTCATATATGACAACGAACAATGGGCCAAACGTCGAATATTGGAGATATGGGAGGGTGCCGCCTGTATGTTCCCTCTCTAGCTAACATGTCAAGTGTGTTCTTTTATCGTTAGAATAGATTAGTTGAAACAAGAGATAAGTGCCTACAGATCAGAGGCATAGAGAAAGGCATTTCTTTGTCATACGATATGCTCCGTTTGTTCTTGATGAGTCGTATAGCTATGCCCCTTGTCTCTGACAAGAATCAACTGACCCCTGTCTTCCCAGGCTACACTCCATGGGTAAATTACCTAAATCTGTGGCTTAACCACTTTTCTAACAAATATCCTGTCTATGTCATAGAAGGGATGTGGCTATAATACCTACCTAGTCGATTCCCATTAGTCATCAGACAATATGAAGATCAAAGCATGCCTTTCCAAAGAACAGACTGTAGATAGACTTATGGCTCTCGGGAAAATCTGACCTCTTGCATAATAGATAGGTCATCTAGATGACAATACCTACAGCAATGATAACTTTTCAAGCTTGTCATCATAAACATAAGTTTGTAATGTAGCCTAATTTTAACGAAAATCACGAAGACAACCAATATTTGTTAGGTGATTAAGGTGACGAATACCTCTTCCTCGCTGTGTCCCTCTTACTAAGGGGCAGGTAGTTCAAATTCTGTCATTTCTTGAGAGTAGCACGAAGTGCTAAAGTTTTTTCTTAGCACTCCATAGATCCGGCCCGCCTTTTCAAGAATGGAAATACCTGTAGGTAGTACTTTTTGTTTTCTAGAGCCGGGAACTGAAGAAGGGAGAAATATAAGCCGGTGTAAGAAAGAAACATTGTACACACCAACTCCGAAAATTCAAACCGGACTTGTATTGTGAAAGTTTCTGTAGATGATATCATGTGGCACCTCTGATAGCAAGAATAGACAAAGCACGTTTATAGATCGTAAATACTTACATAGCTAGATAAATATAACAAAATATTCATCTAGAGTATTTCTTTTAACATTTTACCTCAGCTCGACCAAAGGCAATGAAATTAAAAGGGTGATATTAATCAGTGAGTACCTCATCATCTGAATACGTAAGCTCAAGGCATCCGCTGGATGATCAACAGATCATTCGTACAAATTAACTATTTACCCAACGATTTGTAGCTTTTCAAGGACCTGTCAGCTTACATTTAGCATGCCCCTCGTGATCTACTACATATCTGTTCCAACATTCATATGAAGTCACCTCCACTATTCATATAATTCTCCCCCTCATCTCTTTTTTCACATCATACCTACCTACCTACGCATAATAAAAATTTACATAATACTCCAACAGACGCCTCTACCTAGCCTCGGGAGTTCGGCTTTCAGCACCTCACGCCTTGAAGAGTCAAAATCGCGCTTGAACTTCGACCCCTATCTTCAGGTTATCGAATCTCTCTCGAATCATAAGCTCCGTTCCTTGTGAAAGGCTTTCTGAACAATATACAACAACTACATATTATTACTATTGAAGAGATTCCTACAGGCCTTAAAGAAGATGACCTATGGAAATCAATTAACTATTGTGGGGTCAGGTAATCAGACAACAACATGGGGTGCCGGTAATACTAATGTCGTAGATGGCGATGGAAACTATGTAATGCAAGACTCCAGAGCCTGGTCGGAAGCTTACGCCAGAGTCGAGGTCCCCGATGTCCCCCGGGACTCCAAAGCCCCGCGAGAATTTCTTGAACAAGCCCCCGATTCAATCAACCGACACCGAAAGTCAGCCCCAGAACTGGAGTGGAGGGCTCTAGAACCGGGCCACAGCCTTACTCATTAATATTCTACTCAGGTATGCTCTGCCAATGTCACCCCCTCATCTGCAAGTTCTATTGTGACACACGTCAGCCTAGGGGAAGGGGGCGCAAGCCTCATCTGCGACCTTCTCTTAGCATGCGAACGACTATTACAGAATGATACAGAGCGGTGAATAAAAACTTCTTAACCCCTAGTTTAGCTCTCTTTTATCCATAATCGAAGTTGCTCGATGCGTGTCATATAAGCCATAGCCAATACGTTCTAATTTGAATCGATTCTCGTACCTTACTTGAGAGCCGACCATGTTCTATGTGTGACGCGGTGCGAGTGTTTGAGAGTAGGATGGAGTATATATGTCCAATGTAGAGCCTTGCCGGTAAGCAGGAGCCTGATATATTTGCATAGGAGGTTATATATCTAGTGTATGTAGAACCAAATGTGGGGTAAGTCTCCCCCCTAGTCCAGGTCCACTTTTATAAGGCTTAACCTAGTAAATTCCTATGAGTACATCAATACTACTATCCTATTGGTACTACTAAGATCATTCAACTAGGAGTAGGGATCTAATGATGCCTGCATCTGAGTGACAAAACAGACATTATTTTTTGGGCGTAAAGATGTGATAATGACACTGCGTTTCTTTGAAATTTGAATGACTTGAGGACCCATGCCAGTAAGCCTTTGCAGTTGTCAATATAGAAGCGCAATGTCTCAGTAATATATTCTCTTATGTTCAGTTGGATATCCGGGATAGTGCCACTCCGATACTATATACATGCTCATCAATAGGTATATTAAAATAACAAATTTAACTTCGAGGCTTATTGATTGGTACGTCCTATCTTCTTGGATTTTAAAGATTGCAGGTTTGTATATCTTTACGCTGAGACATCAATATTCATGCGTTCCAAACTCAACTCTATCCAAAGTGACATATTGTCTAGTGTCTCTCAAAGAAAACCCCTGGATTACGTAAGACTAGATGACAAGACATCAATGCAACCAAGCTACTATGCCTACCTAATACCTAGTACTCCATCTCCAAGCAACTTAATATTCCTATATTGTTACTTGATATATTGAGGAGTAATCGTATTATACAT
Organism: Biscogniauxia mediterranea; assembly: GCA_018398605.1. NCBI lineage: Eukaryota > Fungi > Ascomycota > Sordariomycetes > Xylariales > Xylariaceae > Biscogniauxia > Biscogniauxia mediterranea. Next base: position 1,733,837 of record JAGXTR010000001.1, read on the forward strand.
TGACTTGTAATATACCCTGAGCGTGGCGGATGAGCGATGCTAGTCTTCGTTGAATTCAAAGGAGCATACAGGGCTAAAGGTTAGGTAGGTATATTGAAATTGTATTCATTTGCTCGTGATCACTGCGGACTAGGTAGGTAAAGTCACTCAGTCTCTACGCATATTCGAATTCAAATTCCTTGGTGGATATTTCAGTCCTACCGTTAATTGGAAGTCCCCGTGCGTTTCTCTTGAAACTTCTTAATTTTCCATAATCCCTGGACTCATTTAATCTGTGAACGCCAATTGCGCATGATCTGACCTAGGATACCCTCGCTCTCTCAACTCCACATCGAACATATCCAGGAGGCTCACGAATCATCTGGCTCTATACTCTACGTGAAACAAAGTCAGCGTACTCAGACTGGCGGGTAAACATACAGGATTATCAATCCTTCCTAGCCTGCTAATATAACTTCATTGCCATGGTTTTTCCATCTCAGCAATATTGCTTGCATGGCGAGGCTATAAAGTCGTTGGGGCCCCTTATACTAGAATATTCAAGACCATAGCCGCCCATTACTTTACTAGCAAAGAAAATATACCTAATACGTGACACCTGCAAACATCATGAGAACTTCCAAGGCTATTCCTTCCGCCATAGTGATGGCCTCCGCTGTAGCAGCAGCCGATGCTGTCACCGGAACCTCAACGTTTTATGGCGGAAACCTACAAGGTGGAACGTGTCTCTTCTCTACCTATACCCTCCCTTCTGGCATATACGGAACGGCCTTTTCGGGGTCAGCTTGGGATAGTGCCGCGAACTGCGGAGCTTGCCTTAAGGTGACCGGTCCGAATGGCAACTCCATCACTGCGATGGTAAGATGCATCCCTTAACACTTGATTTTAACCCTGCGGGTTTTATAGTCACTCATGCCTGACTCGATTAGGTCGTCGACGAATGCCCCGAATGCGATGCCGGCCATCTCGACCTCTTCCAGGACGCCTTCAATGCCCTCTCGCCGTCGTCAAGCGACCCGATCTCAACCTCATACACGTTCGTCGAGTGTGGCATCACGTCGCCGCTGGTGCTGCATGCCAAGTCGGGGGCCTCGCAGTACTGGTTCTCGATGCAGGTTGTCAACGCGAACGAGCCCGTGTCGAAGCTCGAGGTCAGCACCGACGGAGGTTCGACGTGGCAGGCGACCACGCGGTCGGATTACAACTTCTTCGAGAACTCGAGCGGCTTCGGGACGCCGACAGTGGACGTCCGCGTTACCAGCAACTCGGGGAAGACCGTTACGGTCAACAGCGTTACCGTGTCGTCCGACGCGCAGGTCACCGCATCATCGAACTTCTAGACTCAGTCATATCCATCATGCCAGTGATTACATACAGAGTTTTGATCCAACAGTAGTATATTCATGTCACTGTTGAATTCCATCGAAGGAGTTAGCTGACTATTTTGAACTGGAAATCAACCTGGGTATTTGGCAATGTCTTGATGAATCATGAGCTTTCGATATCAGAAGGAGGTTGCGGATAGAAAATATCCTCTGGTTTGAAGGCTAGTTGAACCTATTGTATATTTTCTACCAAAAGCGTCAGCTTAGGTTAATACGGGTACATAATTTTCTCCTTCTCCGATACGCTTTGAAGTGCGTATCCTCTGTCATCAACCTTGAGTTCATGGTGCATGGTTGCTAAATGATCTTTGAACCTGTTGGTTATTGCTGTCATCGATAAACAAAGTGTAATAACCACCTCAATATGATGAACCGAGTCAGCAGGCCAGGCCTACCTTATTTCATGTTGGCTGACTACCCCTTCGCCTGCCCAACCAGTCTTGTTTCGAAAGTGAAATCAAGGAAGCTATAGTGCGCAGGAGAAATGCAACTATCCAATGAGAGCAGAAAAACCACAGAGTTCCTATCTGGAACTATGCTCTCCAGTGCACTCTCGAATCATAAGGGGGAAGGGTTACAGTTTCGCCTTATTTTCGACGCGACATTGCTATAGTTGCATTCTTCACTGTTGTCACCAATAACAATATGGATTCAAGGTGATGAGTCAGTGCTGCTTGCAGTTGTTGTCAGCTTCCCTCTTGCAAGAGAGACAGTGCAGTATGTTTGCTCGACGTTTGGTGAGCCATCATCAGCGTCGCCATGTTGACTCGTAGCTACAACACCAAATGGATCAATGACGAGTAATTTTCAGTAAACAAGATGATACAGTGGTCAGAGCAAATTCAAGAGAGAGAAGAAAACCATAATTCTGCCCAAGCATGGCAGGATGGAATCGTACGAAGATTTCAAACAAGGCAATAGGCTGTGTATAACTACACTATTGAAGCGCTCCCACAAGCAACACCTACGTAGCGCGAGCGCTCCCGAGCGAAAGACGGAGGTGGCCGAGAGCATTTGGACGCCGAGCCGGGTGTCAAATTACCTACTGGCTGACACCACTTTGGCCTCCCGTGATGTAAAACTTATGCCCAAATTGCTTGAAGGCTCAATGATGTTTCATAAAATATGTAATTATATCATCTGTTCATAGAGGAGGCTCTGATCCTTAGGCATCGGACACATTGTCTGAGCCTGTGGGCCACGGAGATTGATCATGCATCAAGATTCTCGCCCATGATCGACGTTTCCAGCAAATGTTCTAAGGGGGTTCCGAATTCACGTGGTTTCGCTGCATTATACTACATTACAGTACCTACATCGTTTCGCGCAGACGGCATCTTTCACGTGGACGCGGTTAGAATTCCTAGTTCATACTTGTAGTGTATTGTACTCGAATGGATATGTATTTTACACTACTTTCCCTTGCCGTATCAATCAGGAGTGAGACTTGCTCTCGCGATGTTGCCAGAGATAGAGAGTCAATATCGGGAGAGCTACTAGTTGGTGAAAGGAGTTCCAATATCAAATGGGTCGGGCAATCCGTATTCTCCTCTGTACAGTTGACGTTGACCGACATGTATGCTGAGCGTTACCGGAGCCGCGCGCAGATTCTACCCGGATTCGAGATGACGGACGAAAGGAAATCGGAGAACTCAGAAGAAATGAGGTGTTATACGTAGTAGAGTCTGCCAGATTGTGCCCGAACAGCTGATACAACACCGCAGCAGAAGTGTACGTGATGAACAACTTTTCGCGACCCGACTCTATGGGATAGTCCCGACGGGATGGAACGGACCAGGAATACCTGCACCATAAAGGAGAAACACTGCCAGATGACAAGTAACCAGTATACGGATTCACTGGTAGCGACTCCACTGGCCCCCGCGAGAATAATACGGGCACTCGAGGCTAGAGAGGGTCAATGAAAGTCCGGTAATAGAACAAGTTGAGCAGGCTGAGTTTCTGTGGCGCCACCTGTTGCGTGAGTCGCGTGAGTAGGATCTAGCGCCCACGATGTTACCAAATCCGCTATTCGGAGGGGCCCGAATGTCACCCCATCGTGAGTGTCAAAGGCGGCGACTCACGATGAAGCTGAGCCTCGCATGCGATAATGAATTCACATTATATTTGCCAACCATGTTGTCGTCGTTTTCGAGAATACTCCCCCGTGTTCCACAGCATCTGCAACACACAGACATATAAACGCATCGCCCGGTACTACATACACACTTGCTTTTCCATCGCCAGCGTTACCTCGCAGGAGAATCAGTCAACCAAGATCAAATCAACCAACCAATCACATTACACTATCCCCCCCGTCCAAGACCAAAGAACCACCTGGGTCCAGAACCATCACCATGCCCGCATCCATGCACACACCCATGCACACTGCCGCTGCCCGAGCGCACCCCGTAGCCGCTCAGCTACACGCGGTCCCCAAAGCCGGTCCAGTGGCATCAAAGATATTACCGACCCTGGCCGTAGCAGGAGCTAGTGAGTGCAACCCATCCGATTCCAGTTTTCTAAACCTTCTATATAGTAGCTAATATAAAACAAACAGCCTACCTTGTTGCATCATATGTCAAGTCGCAGCTGAAACGGGAGGCCGGCGACCTGGACCGAATCTACGCCAAGCAGAACACCCCCGAAGTCGAGGCCGCGAGAAAAGCGGACCTGTGCGTTGACAGCTACGGCGACCCACGAAACAACCTCCTGAACTTCCTAGGCTGGTCGTCGTAAGAAAAGGGGAGGCGGGAGAAACAAAAAAAAAAGTCGATACGAAAAGAGAAAAAGAAAAAGCAGAGACCGTTAATATACTTCTAGAACTATACTAAGATGTTTACTTTGTTTGTCGGTTAGGAACTATTAAGGCGTTTAAGTGGGATTGTACATATTCAATGATTCCTATACATATTCCCCCCTTTGATTTAGCATAAAATGGAGAGATGGCAATATACCAATACAATAAGAAGATACATAAGAAGTTACTAGTAATATTGAAATGAGTTTATTCGATTTATATAAGTGACATCAATTTTTCAACTACGCAGTTTTGCGATTCAATCGTCGCCAAGTTGATTCATCAAGAGCGATAGTCTTTCAGATCGCCATCTTGACTATTATTTACGATATCCATTGTAGTATTGATACTACTTATTACCTGGTACACTGTCTGAAGAGTAAGAACATAACCCATTTTGAAGTCTTGGCATCCGCGGGGTTCCAAATATCAATCCCCAGAAAGGCAGATAACAATGGGTCTTACTGCATTGTATACAAGAAGCTTCAGAAGCTATAACCACGTCAGGTTGCGCGTAGGTACACGGTTAACTTATATGACTAACAATACACTCAACGCCTTCGTAAGCAGAGGGGACGGGAGAAAGGGAGGGAAAGAAAAGAAAAGAAAAGAAAGGAAATGGAAACCTTTTATTTGCCATAACTTACCGAGAGCTTAGACGATAGGACATGCCAGGCACCACCGCGGGGCGTCGGGCACACCCCACGGCACCGCGTTGTCAAAGAAAGCCTAGGAGTGACTGCGATTCGAGTACACGACACTTGGATCGGGCTCCCACCCCTTTCTGATAGCCCTCGCGCATCGAGTGTTCGAAGAGACCAAACCTTGGACGGGTTCCTGCTTCTGGGCTAGGATTTGAACACCGCTGCCGAGAGCGTTGACAATCCCATTAAGTAGTTGCTTTCGCGTATAATGCAGCTCTCCTCCTGACGCGGAGAGTGTCTGATGCTTTGCCACACTTTATTCCAAGATACCCCCTTCTTGGAATTTCTAATGGTCTTTGCTCTAGGTTAGGTACTCAATAACATAACCCACTGCTTCCTCTACTAAAATTCTTATTTACTCCTTTTTTTATTGTCCAAAAATGGCATTGTAGATCAGGACCTAGGTACTTCCAGGACTTGTTTTTTTTACTTATTGTTGCGAGATCCCCACCTTATCCCACCAGAACTCGCTCTCCTTCTTCGTCCACGAATCTTCGACAACCACGGCCGGCACGCCGACACTACCCCCGATGAGCTCTTCGTCGTCCTTGCCAAATACCATCTTCTTCGGCTCCGGGCCCCGATGCGCCACCCACTCTGGCCTATCCCCGTAGGCTCCCGCGATCTTGTTGGGGTCCCCCGTGCAGATGAAGCTCGTCACGTACGCGTGGAGCGTGCCCGCTAGCGTGTCTTGCGCCTTCGACCTGGCGCAGATGGCCGGCGTGCGCGCTTCGTAGTCCATGTTGTCGCCGTGGCTCGCTCCGCCCACGATGCTGCTTATAGGCGCCCAGTGGTATAGGTATACGGGCACGTGCGGCCCGGCAAAGTGCGCCGTCTGCCGGACCGGCGACACGTACGCGTAGTGTGCATAAGCCGCTTCGATCCGCTTGTACTGCTCGCCGACGCCGTGGCTCAGGCGGTCTTCTTTGTAGATCGAGTCGGGGACGGTGGCTGGGTCCGGATAGAGCGCGTTTATCGTGTCGAGGTCCTCGTCGGTGAGCTGCGGCAACAGGGTGCGGAAGAAATCGGTAAATTCGGAGGATCTCGACATGGTCTTCGGGACGTAGAGGGAGCCTTCGTTGCCGTTGAACCCGGTCATGATCGGAACCTTGTGCCATTTGCCGGTGCGCCAAGCGTCGATCGGCCGCCCTTTGATAATCTCGCCGTCGATGACGGGCTGAAAGGCCCACCGCAGACTAGGATTATACTTATCGAACACCGCTATCTGGGCATCCGCGATAACGGACGTTGGCAGAGACCGGAGGAAGGGGAATATCCCTGATTCTTCCATATCCTTCGGGCATTTCACTGCTTCGAGGAAATCCGCGAATTGCTGCTCATGGATCTCAGCATCGTAGTGGCGAACAGCCCGAGAAGTTGGTGCCCCTGACTCCATCAATGCACGATGGAACAGAGGAGGTTTGCCCTCATCATAATTCAGGAGATGGTGTCCAATCTACGCAGCCTATGAGTATCTTCACTCCCAGCAACACGACAGCAGAGGCTGGCCTACCGAATGAGCGCCGGCCGAGAGACCAAAAATCGTCACGTTATTCTTGTCGCCGCCGAATTTATCGATGTTCTCCTGCACCCATTCCATTAGGAGGATCTGGTCCTTGAGTCCTATGTTTAAAGCGCCTTCCTTGGCGCTCAGGCTTGAGGGGAGAAACCCCAGAGCCCCTATTCGGTAGCCGCAGGATACTGCTATAAACGGTTCCGCGGACCAGCCGACCATGGAAGCCGTATCGTGCATAGCTGCGTTGCCGCGGTTGAAAGCCCCGCCATGGAAGTAGATTGCTACGGGCAACGGCTTAGAGTCTGGCCCAGTGGTTGAGGATTGGCGGAAGACGTTAGCAGTGAGACAGTCCTCGCTGCTCTCGAGCTTCGGCCCGCGCACGAGAAGCTGTTTTGCTGGGGCGCGCGGACCGAAGCGGGACGCATCAATGATCTGCTTTGAAGGTAGGACCTTCTCCGGCGGCCTGAATCGTCGGTCGCCAATGGGTGGCAAGGCGTAGGGAATCCCTAGAAAGACATCAAGGGGGTTTGGATAAGCTCCCTGTTGCTGAATTCCAACGACCGTCCCTTGGTCGAGGGTGACCTGCGGTCGTTGTGCTGAGCCTCCATTCATCGTCACAACTGGGGGGGTATGTATTAGGTGGCAACCAACAAGCACAACCAACTAGGTTATTTCGATGACGAGAAATATGCTTCTGTGGTGATAATTGTGGAAGAGAAATAGTATAGAGAAATAAATTCAACGGCCGTCGAAACCGGTAGCTAATTGTCTCGTATCCCAACTCACACGAAGCACTCAAGCTTGATGCGATTGCTGAAACCCCTGTCAACTCCGCGATTCGGGGGCTTGGATCTTCGGTTAACAGTGTTCCTGGCCCGGTAACACACCTACTGCCCGATCGGTAGTAATGGTCTGAAGCCGGGGATGGAGATAAATTTATATCCTAGCGGCGGGTCGTGATTGCGGCTGGACTACGATTGGTTCAAATGGTATAACTGCTCACTACGTAATGAACCAAGAGTCTAGATGTCGGGGATTCTCCGATACTTGGAGTCGTATCAAGCTCTCATATCGCCGGTGATGGCGATTATCAGGCCTCCCTTTTTTCCCTTTATGAATGGAGGGGCAGGATACGGTTACAAAATTGTATTCCTAGCCAGAACCAGGGCCAGTAGATTGTCCAGCGACTACACCTCGGGGACAATACGAAAATGGACGATAAAGAAACGAAGTTTGGGGAGTCCGCATCAGCAAAGGTTGATGTAGAGGTTATCCAAGATCTAGATGAGGCAGAGGTTTTTCTTCGCGACAACAACATCAGCCACGAATATGTTCAAGAATTACTCCATGATGAGGGCCTGATTAAACGCCTAGTGAGGAAGGTTGACTTCGTCGTCCTTCCGCTGCTCGCTGGAACCTACGTGCTACAGTATATCGACAAACAAGCACTCAGCTACGCAGCGGTCTTCGACCTATTCAGCGACACGAACATCAGCCAGGACCAGTACTCTTGGTTCGCTAGTATATTCTATATCGCATACTTGGTGGCAGAGTACCCATGGAGTTTCCTGGCCCAACGCACACTGATGGCTAAAGTCATCAGCGGGTGCGTGATAGCGTGGGGTGCCGTGCTCATGGCTACGGCAGCTTGCAGTAACTTCGCAGGGTTGGCTGCGTGCCGATTCTTGTTGGGTATTTTCGAAGCCCCTGTCACACCTTGCTTTATGATGATGGTGGCTATGTGGTATGTATTATGTCCCATCTGAAGTCGGTTATCGACATAATAGACGTAATCTAACATGAATAGGTACGTACGGGAAGAGCAACCATTTCGCGCCGGTGTCTTCTATAGTTGCAATGGTGTGGGCTCCATGGTAGGCGGGGTGCTGTTTTACGCCGTCGGGCAGATCCAAACTTTCCCGGTCTGGAAGGCAATCTTCCTTCTCTGTGGCGGAGTTACCATCGTCTGGGGCGTATTGTTGTTTTTATTCCTTCCAGACAACATTATCGCTGCTAAGAGGTTCACCGTGGAGGAGAAAGCAGCCTTGATCGGCCGCGGGAAACTCGGTCGTACGGGTATCCTTCATCGTCAGATCAAGCCTTCTCAGATAAAAGAGGCTCTTTTAGACCCCCAGGTCTGGCTTCTAACCCTCTTCACGCTCCTGAACGAAGTTATCAATGGGGGCATCGCCAACTTTGGGAAGCTTATTATCAAGGGGCTTGTCAAGGATCCGCTCAAAACGACAGCTCTGGGCATCCCTCAAGGCGGATTTCAAGTCTTCTGGATCCTGACAGGAACCTATCTAGCGTCACGATTCCGCAACGCACGTACCATCATCATGATGGTTTACCTTGTCCCTACCGTCATCGGCACATCCCTGATGTGGCGTCTGGATAGAGAGTCTAGCAAAGTCGGCGTGCTGGTGGCGTATTACATCGTTGGATCGTTCGTCGCATCATTAGTCGTCGCAATGCAGATGCCAGCTACCAACCTTGGCGGATACACCAAACGTATGACTGGAACCGCCATCGTATTCATGGCGTATTGCGTGGGAAACGTCATAGGCCCTCATGCATTTCTGGAGAAAGAATCGCCCATATATCCAACCGGCTGCAAAGTGATTCTGGCCTGTTCGGTCGCACAGATATTCACCGCGTTAGCTCTGAGGGTCTTACTGAGCTGGCGCAACAAGAGGAGAGACGCTGCGGCGCCGGCTGTTGAGGATGGTGGAGTCGAAGAACTCAGTGCCGACTTGACAGACTTCGAGGTAGGCGATAATGCATTATGTATAAATCTGTTTCCCTACACATGCTAACGGTCGTAGAATCCTCATTTCCGATACGTACTTTGATCTTACCTCCGCAGTTGTTGTTTTGCGAGTTCATGCCAAGGAAAAGGCTGTTTGTTGGTCCAGGTTCTAGAAGGTCAGATGGACATCCGAATCCCTCTCCCAAGTCTTGTACATCCGGGACAAGTCATCAAGCAAGTCTATCGGGGTGCTTTTAATAACGCCTAGTTATGATTGGAAGGTTGTAAGTTCCCTGTAGAGGCTGTCAGCAATTAATCAGGAGCCATATTACATGTGGCCATCTATAATGATATAAGGACCCCAATATACCTCAACTACCTAGTCCAAGAACGTTGCTTCTTGCACATTGAAGGATACCCAAGACGTCTTATCAAAGAGAGGGGCTGACGAATGTGACAATAAGCATGCATTTGTTCCATTTTGATACGATGAGAAGCAGGTAAGTTTGTCGCTTTGAGAGGTTGCAAGCCCGCAGCATTGCGTATCTCAACCTAGCTCGAGAATAATTCCCACTCATAAGGTCTTTCACTCAGCCCCCCAAACTACCTATGTACTACGTAGAGACTCCGAACAAGCTATTTATAAATCCCCTCGGCCAAACTAGACTTGGCCCACCTTGACATTCCTTCGGTTCATCTAGAACGAGAGCCTATGCTTCAACTACCTGGACTTGTCGTATACGTAGGTAGGTAACTCTAGCCGCTGACAAACAACTAGGTATGCGCCATGTACACATTGAGATCAGTGCTAACTTAAGTTATTGATAATTGGTATATACCACCTGTTGAGTGAAGGGGAATGACGAGAGGCAATCGACAAGCTACATACACTAATTTCCAAACGACATGTCGCGCCCCACCCGTTTTTCTGTTTACACACACACAAAGTCAGCAATAAACCCAAGTCAAGTCAGCAACACCATTTATTAAAATTTATTTAAATCTAGTAACTAGAGGTCGGCAACCAAGTTTATTTTAAGTCGGCAATTAAAGCCATTTAAGCTTAATTATTGCTGACTTCTTTGCTAACTTTTTAACTTGGCTGTTGCCGACTTTCTTGCTAACCTTTTAGCCTTGCTGTTGCCGACTCTCTCGCCAACCTTTCAGCCTTGCTATTGCCAACTCCCTCGCCAACCTTTTATATAACCTGGCTATTGCTGACTCTCTCGCCAACCTTCCAGCTTAGCTGTTGCTGACTTTAACTTAGCTGTTGCTGACTTTAGCCTGGCTGTTGCCGACTCTCTCGCCAACCTTTCAGCCTTGCTGTTGCCGACTCTCTCGCCAACCTTTCAGCTTTACTATTGCCAACTCCCTCGCTAACATTTTAACCTGGCTGTTGCTAACTCCCTCGCCAACCTTTTAACCTTGCTGTTGCCAACTTTCTCGCTAACTTTTCAGCCTTGCTGTTGCCAACTCCCTTGCTAACCTTTTACATAACCTGGCTGTTGCCGACTCTCTCGCCAACCTTTCAGCTTTACTATTGCCAACTCCCTCGCTAACATTTTAACCTGGCTGTTGCTAACTCCCTCGCCAACCTTTTAACCTTGCTGTTGCCAACTTTCTCGCTAACTTTTCAGCCTTGCTGTTGCCAACTCCCTTGCTAACCTTTTACATAACCTGGCTGTTGCCGACTCTCTCGCCAACCTTTCAGCTTAACTGTTGCTGACTTTAATCTGGCTGTTGCCGACTCCCTCGCTAACCTTTTAACCTGGCTATTGCCAACTTTTTTGCTAACCTTTCAGCCTGGCTGTTACCGACTTTAACCTGGCTGTTGCCGACTTTTTATTAACTTTTTAACTTTATTATTAATTTTAACTTAATTATTATTAAATTTTTTAAAAAATAAATTATATAGCTATATGCGCATTAATATAAACTTTATTTATATATATATATTATTATATAAAAATGTAAATTAGTTAAGTTATTATAAAAATTTATTAAAAAGTTGCAAAAATGTAAGTTAAACAGAAAATTGTGTGTGTGTGTAGAGAAATGCGGTGGGGCGCGACATGTCGTTTGGAAATTAGTGTACGATCATTGGACATTCCTAGTGTACTGGCTGCGTCTTTCCGGCGTCATACCAAGTCGTGTGGCTGATGTAAGACAGCCCTCCCCCACGTGTAGGAACGGTCCATGGGCTCTTCGGCTCTTCTTGGATCGGGTCTCCCTCCCTGCCTCCCATGCTATGTAGATTTGGCCACCATCCAACCGGGTCCGAGCTAACCTACAGGGGAGAGATCATCGGTTAGTGAGTTATCCTGCAGTGTAGTAGAGGGCCGATCAGCTGCAGTGCTGGCGTCACCAGCAGTTCAGGGTAGTAGAGTTGTATCTGCTAAGGCATCGTTGAATTCTAGAGTGCAATGCTGGCACTTCCAATACTACCAACATCTGAATTCTACCAAGGGCTGAGTTCTTCCGTGCATAGGTAGTCAGCCTATCTTTCTCCCCCCTGTCTTGTTTTTTGTTCCTTTTTTTTTTCTCGTAAAGCATTGATTATGGGGTCGAGGACGTAAGAAGATTGCCCGCAGCCTTCGTTTCCGTCTTTTTTATTGATTCTTTCTTTCCCCTCGCTTCAAGTGAGCGTAACGGTGTGAAGCTGTAACCATCCTGAAAAAAAAAGTCGTTTACGATGGTGCTCCGAAAGAAAGAAGTGTACACTGTCATCACGCCGATACCTGGCTTCATTCCACGCCAATTGGCCATCGACATTCTGCATAGCCATGGAGAAGTTATTACATTAAATCCTCTTGTCCTCAGTCACAAGCAGATCAAAGCTCCCCGCGATGCTGCCGCCGACGAATTCTTCTCCACCTGGTACGAGATCACCGAACGAATCCAGTATATTCCTGGTACGGGAAGGTTTGGCTCGGGCAAGATTGTTTTCAACGGTTGTTTTCACGATCTGCCATGGGGACTGCAGACTCACATTTACGCACCGCTCAACATCGATCTCCGAAATAAGTATCGCATCGGCGGGAATCAACCTGGCGTCGAGCCACCAGAACAAGCCGAAATAGGGCTGGCTGCGCTCGGCGCACCGAAAGATGGCCTCTATCTTCGAGAAGATATTGAAATACGATGCAATATCACGATGGTCGGCACAGTGAAGGCACAGATGAAAGCAGCTAGCAAAGAGATGGTGCAGAGGATCATTAAGAAGGCAGAATTGCTCGATGCCGGTGTGTTGCAGGCCATGATCGAAGACGGGAAAATGAAGACCTTCAACCCCAACGACAAGACGTATACCGGAGGCCTGAGCTCGAACGCAATGATGTCCCCGCAGCTATCGCCATCGAACCCATACCAACAGCCACCTATGTCCCCGTCCATACCGTACCAGGTTCCACGACCGATATCGATGCAGCCACCAAGTCGACCGGGTACATCTGGGTCTCAGGGTTACCCAGCACATTGGCAGTATCAGCAGCAGTTGATGGACGATCAGAATAACCCGAGACAAAAACACGCCGAATTATCCAACACCCAACCTCCAGGATCACACCCTGGAACCCAAAGTGTTGTTATGGAACTTCCAGGCGATTTTTATCATCCGCAGTCCTCACCACAATTCCAAAGACCACAGCCGCCTCCATCGAACCCCCAGCAAGGCCGGCTCTCTCCCGCATCAAACCCGTCCCCATCACCAGATCTTGGAGGCTGGCGTTGGTCTTCAGGTCAACAAAGCCCTTCGCTGAATAGCTCACGGCCAACGTCATTCTCTTCCGATCCCGGCAGTGGTAACTATGGCTCACCAGGGTTAGATCACAAAAGCTTCACGGCAGGGCTCCCAACTCATCGAGAGACACGCGAGGAGTATCGTCATCCCGAGAGCTTGAGGCCTGCCCCTCAACAGCGGGCCACCTCGGGCCAGAACTACACCTATAACCCTGCTCACTTCTCCCAGGTGGGACGATGATCAAGTACAGTCAGTGGCGAATCGCCTACTAAGTTGGTATGGACGTTGATGTATTTATGACTTAAAATAGGTAGCGCAGTGATATCCCGGCTATGGCTCACTGGAGTTTTCATGGTTTCAATTTCACGGTTAGGGGGGGGGGGGGGGTTAGATTTGTGTGTAGGGCGTCTCTGGAGGGTTTCATGGCATGTCAATTCGGATTCAATCGAACGAGAATACGACGGATCTGGTAAAATTCATACGTATTTCAGTACTACTTTGCGCTATTCCGAGATTCTTAAACATCGCCGATATGTGAGCAGAGATTTCGAAGCTCCCTATCGTCGCGCAACCCAACCTCAACTTTCACCTTTGGGGTTTCGTCGCATTTCTATACGACCTGATGAATTGTAATAATTGACAAATAAATATTCCCACAATGCATACCCTTCCCAGGGTACAAGACTTTGTTGGTTGTGTAGGTACATTAGAAGAAAAGAGTGTGGGAGAGGATCTCTCACTCTACTCAAATACAGTACAATCCATGTTTTTCTATTAGCAGCAAACAATTCACTATTGTTCTATTGCCAGAGCAACAAGTGGATAATGCGATATACAATACACGATGAATCATCAGGAAAAGGCACGAACCAAAACCTATCTGCATGTCTCATAAAAGATGATCCGTACGCGCCACGATATTCAGAAAACTATGAGCATAGAAGGCTAGGTAATTGCAGTACACTGACAGCCCTATATCGCGTATATTGCAACTTTGGCCTTGAAACGTGATGCTCAAATGAAAACGATTGCACCAATACAGGAGCATATTTCATTCCAAGCTGGAACGGCTACCAAGCTCAAATAACGGACTCAAGCAATGGACAAGCGTGCTGCTCTCAAGGTAAACATAATTCCCAATCCACTATTGTAGATTCAATTCATGGCATATCATATCATAAGATTTTAAGGGCTTGCCGTTAGACCCGGTGCCCAGAAGCGAGTCCAAGACCCATGCTGCCGAGAGATTTATCGAGGGAGGCAACCCACTCTTGGCCGGCCAACGAGCGCAGAACGCAGAACGCAGAGCTCTCGGGGAAGTGGCAGGAGGGGGCATGTATATCTAATTAGTGTCCGTCGAGCCTCAATATCACGGCAGAAGTATCAGGATCACAGCTCATAGAATAGGGGCTGGCATCTTCCAGATGCACTCATCAAACAGTGGCTGGAAGGGTCTTGTTATGACTTTCAAGAAATCAAACGATCGTCAATTCATTTACACCACTAAACTCTCTGTCCTCCCGAGGAAGAGAGTGACGAGGGTCCTAGGTGACAAGTCACAAAGGGCTAGAGGACAATATCGATGTGTCCCTCAGTAGTATACGGTAAGAAATAGGATTACAAAACTAAGCCGATGAACTACGAGGAAAGGTAAGGCAAGAATTACAACAGCATGGAGTTTATAAGTGTTGGCTAAATAACGATTATTGCAGCAACAACATTATAGCAGTTAAATTGTGTTCGTGAAATGGGGCATAATATAAAAAGCATGCCAGCATCATTAGGTTATGTATTTAACCTAGGAAAATGCATTGTCTTCAATATTCTCGAAGCACACCATCTCGATTGTACTGCTCACAAGGTTGGCTTTTGGCCAATTTATCCCTTTTTGATATCATCGAGCCATCTTATTAGTGATTCAAAAGAGCATGCTACTCCTCTCGCCGCATTCTCCCTGGCCATTTGTTTTTCCTTCTGTCTGCACACATAGGCTCTGCATATATTATTCCTGCTTCGAAGGCTACCAGGTGGCTCGACACACCTTCCTCGCCGAGATGACGGATTTCTGATGTCAGTCTAACCTAGATCGTATTAACTACAAAATTTCCTTGCCGAATATTAACATGGCAAGAACGATCCGAAGCAAATGCTTGTACAGGTATCACTGGATACAATAGTGCCAAATATTATAATTATTAGTAGAACCCATCTACAAGATACCATGGCATTATGGACTACTGTGTAAGATAATGTAGCTGTTTTTTGGAATTTCCTCATTACAGTCGAGTATACCAACATGTAGTCGATACACAATAAGATATCAGGTCAAGGGACACAGGAGAACCTTGACGATAAAGCCATATTCTTTGGTTCATTATATATTTCTGTTTTTAGGTCGTGCCCCCTGAGTTGCAGTTAAATCATAGGTTGCAATACACCAGATAAATTCATTCTTCTTAGTGTGATTCTCTTTTCTTCTTAAAACGACACAAAATAAAATTTTGCACGGTTTGATTTTAAGCTCTCGATGTTCCTTATTCACCAACGTGATGTACATATTGGGAAGAACGACCCGAGTTTGTTAAATCATCATAAATAACAATAACTGCTAGTTAACATCTAATTACAAAGATACCTAGTTTTATTATCCGTGTGATATTTTGGCTGTTACAAATTAACGGGAGATGTACTCTAGATCTTATATACCTTCGTGAATTACACTTCCTGTATTTTCTTTTAACAAAGTCATCGCTCTGAGGAACTATTTCCGTCCAAGCTCAAGGCTGCAAAGGAAAAAGTCTCCCTACTAGATAACCCCCGTTGATAAATCATGTCCAAGTTATCAGTGAATGCCACATTTATGAACATGATGTCTTCACAGATTTGTGGTTAATAGAGATACGATGACCTAAATTTACACAAGTGATCATTGTGCCAGACTAGTCTATGTCTCTAATCGTATAGTTTATAATCTCACTGGCTGGCATACTTCCTATGTCAACGATGGGACCCAAGTAGATAGGAATCTGTACTGGAAGAAGCAGCTTGGAGTTCCAAGGATAGTCCCCGAGTAGCACACTTCCTTGCTGCCAAATCCAGCCCATGCCATCCCCCGAGTCTACATCATAACCTTCACCGGCCACATCACCAGCCATGCTGTCGCCAACTACCCCTCTAAGACGCGGCTGTGCTGTTACTAGGGTCATTATTTAAACACAAGCACAAATGTTTTAAACTAAAAATCTTCTCCAAGCTTTCTTTTTTTCCCCATCTTAGCCAGACTGGGGTCCCATCAGAAAGGCAGGCTTCTTTCCACAGCATACATCAAGTGTATTAGACCATCTCCTGGCTCTGATCAGATCAAGATGGATCATACACACGATTACCAAGAAGTAAGTTACTTGGAGCCTTCATTTGAAAATACGTACCTGTGTACTAAAAAAAAACGTTAGGACTCCTCGCTATGGGGCGATGCTGAGCAGCTCGGCGCCTTCGATCAGGATCCCACGGACGGCCAGAATGTAGGTTTACGATTTTCCTTGGTAAAGCGAAATATTAACACAAACCAGGAGCACCATGAGCCGATTGAGTCGGTTTATCCAGACCCTGAAACGTTGGAGTCTACCGCATACGCTTCGTACAGCCAGGCACAAACAGTACGTGATAATCAGGTCTCCCGTATGGGACAGAATTTACTAAATTCTCTAATAACAGCCCGATCTGCAACTCTCTGTTGCACAGCCGACGTCCCTAGCAAGCCCTGCTAGACTGACGTTCCCGCAGCCTATGCCCCAACTGACTTGGCCGAGTACTTCTTCCACGTTTCAGGCTACTACTGCTATCACGTCTGACAATGCTACTGTCTACGGACCCGTCTCTTATGGTAACGATGCCATCGTCGATGGAGCCAGTGGTGAGAATTACAATGCCACGATCGACGAACCCGCTACACAGGTTTATAATGCTAGCATCAATGAGTCTGGATTAGAGAACGCTGTCGATACTGAAAACCATGCGATTATCCACCACCCTGAATCGGAGGGTGGCAATCCCGCCATTCCTTCTACAGCTCCGACCATGGCCGCTCCCGATGCCGCTCACCCTGCAGCTGAAGACACCCTTGTGGATGACTTGCTCCGAGAGCTGTACGCCAACGAAATGAAGCAGGCTAAAGCCTATTTCAAGGTAAGCGTCATGAATACATTCTCTTAATGCCATGCCAGCTAACAAGATCACCAGGGCCTCGACAAATGCCCCATCTGTGAGCAGAACAAAAAACAGATGTTCCGACACGTCGCATCACACGTGAAGAAGTGCCAGCTGGGAGCTTGCGACAAGGAGTTCTCCAGCCCTGGAGCCCTTGGCGACCACATAATCAACTATAAGTACCACAATGCAGGCGGGGACGGCTGCTGCTTCGGTTGCAACGTCTACCCCCAATGCCGGACCTGGGAATTAAGCATCCATATGCGTCAGCATATGGTTGCTTTCCTGGTCGCGCGCGGAAGATTGGGTGAGCTCAGCAGACAGCAAGTATGATGGTTGCGCATGGCATTGGCTTGCCTGCTCTAGATAGTTCAGTGCTCGTTGTTATCTAGGTACCTATAGATGATTGCATCGGGAATAAACAAGGGTGCTTCTGTCTACCTACCTACTTACCTACCTCTCTACCTGCTTAATAGTTATGGCCATGGCTACGTATCCTCTCCTATCGACGGGGTTGGGAGGTAGTTATTCGTGTGGTGATACTTGCCATAGGGGACGAACAATTGCATTCTAGCTAGAGGTCGGCATCAGAGTAAATTCCCAAAGCCAAGCCGCATATACGAAATCGAGGATAAACCCAATATTGTTTTTTTCTCTCTCTACAGTCGTGACCCCGGTAGCAAGTTGAACGCGTAACCAAGAACAGTCCTAAATATTACCTCCACGATTCCCTCCATGCTTTTGTCAGTACTTGCTAATATTTCTGGTGTACCTTTTAGTCTTCCCTGTTCGATCGAGCGCACGAAATTGTCCATACATACCTACCCGCCTGCGAGAATTCAAGAGCAAAAAAACAGTTGCCATCGTCATCGTTCCCGACGAAGCAGCACAGCCCCATGCAACAAGATATTTCTCTTTGCAGTTTGCATTCAAAGACGATAGTAATAGGCCATGCCACGATGCCATTCAGCACTTGCTAAGAAATCTAGGCACACTGGACCCAGGAGCATAAGTGAATTCGCGGTACTTTTCCCATTAGCCGACTCGAAATCAGCCTCCAACAGCGCCAAAAAGAACTACCTCCTCCCACCCTCGCTACTCACGATGTACAAAAACCAGGTATACTACGAGATGCAATGTAGCTATCTGCCATGCACTTTTGCTACGGTGCGTCGGCAAAGAAAGACATGAATAAAAAGGCGTAAAATAATAACCCTAATCTTCACATCCTCGAAGCCTACCATAGCTAAATCAATTATACTCAGATTGCCTACCTTTCCGGCCCGTCTTGACCAAAGAAGTCATCGTCGTCACGAACATGCAAAGAGCCTACTCAACCTCCCTCCTACCACACCCCGCCCCCACATACGATACTCTGTTAAGTCCGCAAACCTCCCCTCTTCTAACCCTAACCCTCGGGCCTCTCCTTTCTCTCTCTCGCTCTGCGCTCTTCTAAGCAAGAAATGGGGGTTATGGAATTCTGAACGAATAGGGGACGAACGCACACCAACCAAGTCTTCTCGCGCCGGACAGAAATTGGCAACAAATCAAAGGACGTTTTCTCAGTGGTAATTATCTTTATCCGACGGCTGCTTTTAAACAACAGCAAGGGGGAAGGGGGGGTTGGCATCGAAGCATCGAGCGGACAAACCAGGCCCGGGGATTCGAATGCAGAGAAGCAAGAGAAGAGAGACCAAGGGATAGGAGCAAGAGAGAGAGAGAGTATCATAACGGAACAGAATAGAGCAGGGTACCAACAACATCACGGCCTGTCCTACAAAGCAGAATGAAGTCCGGACAGACACGCCAGCCGAGACAAAAAAAAAAAGAACTAACGGTTGAATGCTGAACATAATTTTCGAATCGCACAAGAAAGAAGGAAAAAATTTTCAGAGCGAGAAAAAGAAAAAAAAATCTTCAATTCAAAGCATGAGGGGGTATCATCACAACAATCCTATCGCTCCCGACTAACTCCTCCCCCCTTTTTTTTAAAACGTGTGGGTATGGCATGGATGAGTCTTGCTGATTCGAGGGAGAAGAAAAGAAACCCAAATTGTTCGTCATCGTCGTTTTGTCGTCATCGTCGTTTTGTCGTCATCGTTTTGTCGTCATCGTTATCGTCATCGTCATCATCATTATCAAAAGCAGATTTCTTGTTCCCCCTTCTTCTTCGCCCTCTCCCCTTTGTCTTGGTGTATCGTACGTAGGGGGAAAACCCCCAAAAAACCCCCGATTTGGTATCGCTTTTTTTTTCGTGGGTCGTCGTCATTCGTAAAGGGGCGGAGGAAAGGAAAGGAAAGGAAAGGAGGAAAAGCAATAAAACAAAGCAAAACGCCCGCTGTAGTTGCTGGAAAGAGGGAAGGAAAAAAAAACCTCCGTAGAAGGGAGACCAGACAAATGAGAGGAGTTGACCAGGTTAGGTTTTGCGGATCGCCGGGGAGGTTGTTGATGACCCGTTCTTGTCCTTTTCGCGCTGTCTGTGTAAAGCAGGTACGTACGTAGGGTGTGTCCGATACGGCGTGATGATATGTTATACCGCTGGGGCAGGCGGGAGAGTAAGTAAGTATATGGGATGGTTGTTTTGCTGCTGCTGCGCAGGTAGAGAAGGGGCGAAAATTAATCGAGGGCGGCGGACATAACATAAAAACATCCAAATTCGGAAAGAATCCCCGTGGGGTCTCGACAGCTTGCTTGCTGCACGCAGCCTTGTTACTATACTTCAAGAGCAAAATCGACAACCCGCAAGCTACCGGGGGGGAGAGGGCATCGCATCGCATCGCAGCGCGTTCAGCCCTCCAACCCCTACACTAGGTCATCAGTGAGCGTTACTCGGGCCGGCGACGTTATGGCCGGGGCCCGAGTTCGTCGTGGTCGACGACGACGAGGCGAAGGTGGGGTCGGGCGTCGCGGCAGCGGCGGCGGCGCCGCCGAAGAGCTCCTTGAAGCGCAGGGCGGCCTCGCCGTGCACGAACTCGAGCTCGAACGCGAGCCCGTGCTTGCCCTTGCGCTGGCGGTGCGCCTTGTACTCCTCGCAGAACGTGTACAGCTGCGCGCGCCGGAGCTGCACGCAGCGCCGCGAGCGCCGGCTCGCCCAGTGGGCCGAGGTCTTGGGGGGCACTGTTTGTTGTGTTGTCGTGGCGTGGCATAATACGCGCGATCAGCTCGGTGAACGGACGGTCCATACAGGAAGAAGAAGAAAAAAAAAGGGGGGGGAGGGGAGAGGGGAGAGGAGGGAAGAAAGACAACGTACCGAAAGCAGTCCATATCGGGCAAAACACCAGTTCGCCCTCCCAGGCGGCGGCGTGGAGACGGCGGCCGCCGGTGATTTCATCCTCGAAGACCATCAGGCAGTGATGAAACCCGGCGTCTTTTATTTGCCTATGTCGACCTGTCAGTTACTTTCTCGGCAGTACTGTCTTGTCTGTCCTGAAGGGTGTGGGCGGCAGCAACTCACGCTTGAAAAAGGCGCTTCTCCTTGCGCAGCGCGTACTCGTCCGGGTGGACATCTATCGTCCGCGGGCTCCGGGCCTTTAGGACAAGGAAAGTGCAGTAGAATAGAACCATTTCTACGCGGTTAGGTGTTAGGTTAGTTAGATTAGGTATTCGGGTAGCAGTGGTTCTGATGGTGTATCTAGACGAAGAAAGGGGGGTTCTGACTCGTCACCTCGGTAATGATAGAAGAAAAGAAGAAAAAAATTACGAACCTTCCCAAGTGATGAACGCTAGGCTCACCCATGGCTTCGGCCTGCTTTCTGACCGACTCCATCGATAGAGGCCCAGGACAGAATCTTCCTCCCGCTCGATGCGGAGTTCATGCACGCCATGCATTGTGACCCAAGCCGCGTTAGGTTTTCGCTCGCGCGCGAGAATGTACGGCGCCTTGTCCTCCATCCCCTGGAAGAAGATCACAGATACTCGGTCGTCATCAAAGGACCTAGAAAAAAATCCTTAGCTGCATGGCAGGATGGACTCGCAAATATCGGAATGGGAAGAAGATAAGTGCAGGTATGAAAGGGGGAAAAGAAAAATAGAAGAGACAACAAACCTTTTCACTAGTATCTTGACATCTTGGGGGAACGGGTAAAGATGACCAAGCTGCTTACACGGTCCGAATACATTCGAGCTTCACGGTGTCAATCCACGTTCGATCCCTTCACCTTAGTTCTAGGCGTGCATAGCTTACCTGCCCCTTTTCTTGAACTCCCTTCCCGAAGGCAGCGGCTGCGAGAACACGGCTTCGGACCAATGGGGATTCTGCCTAGGTCAGCCTTGTAGTCGTTATACCACAACCAATAAACTACTGACAGCTTCATCGTTCCAAAAGTCGATGGCGGGACCTCGCCTGATCAGGTCTGTCCTTACGGGCGTTGGAGGGGCTAGTCCACGGAGTTAGTTAAGTCGCGAACGAGAGACAACATGCGACAACCAGCCATTCTACTGACGTATATCTCTAGCCTCGCGGAGCTGAAGGATGCGAAGCCGAAGAGACTCCACGGTCTTGAAATCGAAGTACGGCGACCTATTTTAAAGCAAATTAGTGACAACCGACCGACCCCCAGTATTTCTGCCGAGCTGAAAATCTATTACCTTACTAGGAGGTATTGGAGCTGCATGAGATACTGATTGTACATGATGAACCGAGCTGGCAGGGTGAGCCCGGAGAGCTCCTTTCCCATGCTATGGTACATCTTTCTCCACCGCCGCTCTTTCGTGTCACGCTTGTCTTCGTAGAAGGCCGTGATGTCTTGCAGGGACTTGTAGAGACATGGCAGGATGATGTTGAGATAGTCAAAAACAGCCGTCACCTGAGAGAAATGAACCTGGGACTTGTCGGCCAGGTCTCGGAGCAGCAAGCTCGTCGTGCGGATCTCGTTGATGAGACCAGTGAGGTGAGGGTGAAGGTTGTTAGATAGAAAATTGCGTAGCCCCTGGAGCTGCAAGGCAACGATCTCTGCTCGCTCGGCCTCAATGCAGCAGCCCTTGAGCAGTTCGGGATGTAGGTGTTGGATGGCAGATAGGCCTAGGTTGGGAGCTGTTCTAGGACGGGGAGAATACGGATCCATTGTTGAGCCAGGGTTCTACTATTTCATGCCGTGATGGGCAATCGTCAGGAATTATCCGCCCTTCCCCTGACTTAGCCTAGCCTAGCCCAGCCCCTGAGTATGCTACTCTTGGCAATCCCAACTTGAGAATATTCGGTTCCGGATTGTATGGAGTCTGAGGGCAACGATAATATTCCGAAAGTGATCGGGTCTCCCTAGATCTTCGACTTGGATGTGTCAAAATCCGGGGGTGCGGGCAACTAGTAAGTGTCCCACTCGGAGGGTTGATAAGAAAGCACGATATCTCCACAGAGGTCCGGTAAAGTGGCCGTGTGGGGAAAGTGGTAGTGGTTATATTACTAGTAAATACGGCGAGGACATGGGAAGAAATAACTTCTCCTGTTGGGCCTTCGTGCCGAAACGATCTGATTCTATGGGAGGGGCGAACTCGGGGGGGTTCTGGGTCGAATGAGGCTCATCTGACGTGGCGAGAGCCCAACTCGAGTGGGGGGTTATGTGTATTGAGGTATGCCCAGAATACCTATCTATCTACGCTTCGAGAACATTGATGCAGTAGATCGTATGTATGTGTATGCACTGATAGACGCGGCTTACACATTAATTGGGAAATCTCGCGATCGGCCGAATAAGAAGAAAGCAGTGCGATATTATCACAGACGCCCTCAGCCTGCGCTGCGCTATGCCAGACGTGTATAAAATGCCGTTCATCCGCAGCAGTTGTGTGTTGAGAACCTGCTTGGGCTGTTTAGTTCACAGTCTTCACGGCAGATGTTAATCAAGGATGGGGAAATGAGCATCTCCCCCCTTCTTCTTCTTCTTGGGAAGCTATTCGCAGAACTAATTCAATCCCTAGTAAAACACCAACCAAACCTGAGTGCACGCGGGAGTACGTCAATATTCGTCAATAAGAAAAGACAAATCTGCTTGGCTGCTGGCTCGGGAATTCGCCTGTGTGGGCAGCTCGAAAGCGAAAAGGGTATATCAACAATCAGATCCGGGGTTCAGTGAGAGGATGCCACGAAGCCAGCGAGGATACCAGAGCATTTCAAATGCACTGGGGATTGGACGGTCCAAGACCACAGGCCGGATCAGGCGTAGGTCGTAGCGGCCACAGCGCGGAGAAGAGCAGCACTTGCATAAGTAATCTGCAGGGAAGACATTAGACTGGACGATGGGGCATCACGATACTGCCGGGGCTTGCCTATCTGTATGTAACATGGCTGCAAGACAGACCAGAGTTAGATGACGGAAGGCAGAATATATAATGGTTTTTGACTCGTTGCGCCTTATTACACTTGTGCTTTGTTGCTAAGCCGCGCGATTTGGTGCAACATGTTCTAATCTACTCAATGAGACCCATGTGTAAGCAATGAGGTCAAGGGACTGGTGAAAGAGGGATCGTGAATCTGAAAGAGAAGAGGGCGTCTGAAACCCAGACATCCTCGCAGCGGCTATGGGCAGCTCATCTAGAGAACTTGCTAGAAATGTCATTATGCCCCCTCCCCCCTCCCTTTCCCCTTTTCCCCCTTTAATATTCACATAAGCGCAGACATGAAAAGGCAAAACCTGCCGGCGGCTATTGGGTCGCAAGCATAGGTATGGTTGATTCGGATTCGGACTGCTGGAGGAAACATAAAACGACGAACGGTAGTGCACTGCTCTGAAGCACGCAGCCCAACTTGACTTGCATTTGCCCAGCGACGGTTGCATACCATAACACACGCGCGCATACATGCATGATGAGAAAGCAGCAGCAGCAGCAACCATTCCGAGTCATTCATATCCATCGTAGCATGGCGCGCCTATGTCGTGCTGCTACTCTTCTGTAGGTTAGAAGATGGGCAGTTTGGGATTATAGGAACAAGATTTCCGTGTAAATGAATAAATATAAAAGTTGACATGACTGTCCTGGAGTTACTAGACAGCCTTGCCTTTGAGAGGTTGTTGGAAGCATCGAGGTAGAGGGATAGGTAATGGAGGGAATAGATTTGAGCCCCAACCAAGCCACGCTCCCACCTAAGCCAAACTATGTGCCGCCGGTCAGGTTGCTTCACACCTTGTCGGTCTGACCCTGGTCTGTCATATGGTTCCAGATCCCCGGGATCCGATTTCCATCCATGGTCAATGGTCAATGGCCCCCCCTTTCTCTCTAAGTGCCTTCCGCCCACAGGCCTACGACGCGTGCTTATCTGGTAACAATGAAACATGTCGATCGATAGGTACGCACCAAGTATTGCTAAAAGATTCATTCACAACGCGGGGAATAATGCGTCGTGCATTGCTGCAGGAAAAGAAACTATTTTACAACTCATTGCCGTCGAGTAGGACACGATCACGATATTCTTGCCTTGAGTAGGTAGCCCTCAAGACTCGGATCGGACACGACAAAAACGCGACCAGATCGAGAGCATCCCCTGCTCTCTCGTCCAGTCAACGCAGCGAAAACGCGGATGAACCATCAAAAGCAAGATAAGCACATTGTCCCATTCCTGTGCTTCAACACCGACCGAACCCATACGTATTAGACGCGAAAAGGAAACCCAGTGCCGCCTTGGCCTAAAGCTTCCAGAGCAGATAACCAACCGCAGTCATCTCATCGTGAAACTTCGTCAACCAACAGCGGACAGTGAGACGAGCTTGGCTCATTCACTCTCATCATCACCGCCAGCCTAGTCGGATTCGGCCTAATTAGCCTAATTCAGCATTGGTCATCGAGTTATTTAGAGCAGTAGGAAAGGCGGAGGGGGGCATCGTACCTGGTAGGCTTGCTTCTCGTCCTCGTATCGCTTCTTGTCGGCAGCAGCCTTGGCCTCGTACGGGGCACGCTGCTTGTCGTTGAGGGCCTTCCATCTCTCACCGAGGATCTTGCCAACCTGACCTGCAAACGAGGTTAGCGGGCTTGCAATCGAGCAAAGACCAGAGAGTGAGGAAGGACTTACCGAAAGAGATGCCAGGGTTCTCATCACGGACGTTCTCACGCTGCTCGTTGGCGAAGAACATGTAGGCAGAGAGACCGCGCTTGGGAGCGTTGGGGTCTGCGGGAATCAATTAGCCAAACATGATCGATTGACGAATATGACATGGGAAACACGTGGGGATCTGCCGATCTAGCCCACACGATGGCCAGCGACGTATCGGATAGGATGCCTAACGTGGGACTCCGGCGTAGGGAGCGTGGGATTGCGAAAGTGGAAAATGCGACCATGAGTCGGATGTGTAGAACTTACCCTTCTTGCCCTTTCTCTTCTCGACCTTGCCGGCCTTACCGCGCTTGGTAGTCTCCTTAGGCATGATGAATGGTTTCTGCATCAAGCGCGTCTGGTTAGCTGTCAAACGACCCGAAGAGTGCGATGGTGTTGTTTAGGTGTTGATGTCTAGGTCGTGCATGTAGAAGGTAGCAGGAAGTGGAATTGTGGTGGTTGTAAAGGAAGGTGGGTTAGGTATGTTGCGCTGAAGAGCGCCCATACGTGACATGGTGTGCGTGAAGTGGTGCATCGTCATTATCATCATAGAGCGACGAGGAAGTGAAAGGGCTGGTGCTGGTGTTGGTATTGGTGATGGTGATGGCGATGGTGACGGGCCATAGGCGATTGACGGGTGGGCGATGCACTGCTGTCGCAAATGCAATTGCCGCCTCCAACGCGTAGTAATTGCGTGTTGAAGCTCAGAATTGATCCAACTAGACCAAATTGCATACCTTGAGAGGTTTCTGAACAACTCGCAAAGTGGTGTTGTGGGCGATTGAGCTGTCGCGTCTTGATCACCGTCAGTGGATTTGCTCTGGTGCAAAGGCGACTGACTACTGGTGGTGGTGGGCGATAATAATGATGATGCTGACTTTTGGAAGGGGGGAAATGGGGGAAGGTATTTGCACGTCTTGGGCTACAACCAAAGGGGACAGATGAGGTTGCAAATTGGGAACTGGTCTAGATAAACTGGTGCAGTTGATGATGTTGCTGCTGCGAAGAGATCACGACAAAATTGACTTGGGTTGTAAGGTGTGTAGAGTAATGGCAGCAGTAGACAGAAAGGTGACTTGGGTTTTGCAGTGGGCGGCCATATAAACAGAGGTACTCACAATTTGTATGTGGGCGCGCGCCGTGTTGTGTGTATAAGTGTAAGTGGTTGAGGTTGTGTGTGCGCAGTGTTTGTATGGGAGACGATTTGGGTGGGAGATTTGTATGAGAGCAGAGAAGGGAGGGAAATTTGTATGGGGGGAGCGTTGGCCTACTGCCCTTTTCACTGCGGGCGACTGATTGTGCGCAAGACACTCTCCAATTTCTGAGGGAGGGTGCGAGTGTGAGGGGGGCAACACCAAAAAGCGGGCAGGGAGACAAGAGAACGTCAAAGTCTGTACTGTGGACTTTTGTGTTGTATGGCGCTGGGGGGGGGAATTGGGGGAGGGAGGGGGGGGGGGGTGTGCTGGATGTGGTACTGTGCTTTCCTTTCTTTGTTACTGTACACGCG
This sequence comes from Biscogniauxia mediterranea, assembly GCA_018398605.1. Lineage (NCBI taxonomy): Eukaryota > Fungi > Ascomycota > Sordariomycetes > Xylariales > Xylariaceae > Biscogniauxia > Biscogniauxia mediterranea. The sequence goes on from JAGXTR010000001.1 coordinate 1,760,466, forward strand.
TGGCTGTAGTCCGCCCTTATCTGCGGAGGATTGCAGCTTCTGCACAGTGGATTTGCACAGTACCCTCTAGACTGATTCCTGCCTTCGCTTTGATTTGATTTTTACCTATCGGTACGTAGCCTACCTTAGTACCTGAGGTACCTGCCCGTGGCCCTGTAATGTGTCTAACCCAAAGTACCTCCCTACCCCATTGTTGTTGATTGTGAATCATCCATTGCAGCAGGCGCTACCCGATTTATCACCTGCCAGCCCGCTGCCAGCGTCCCGTCCCCAGCCTAATGCCCCCTCCCCAACACCAGCCAAACCAGCCAAACCAGTCAAACCAGTCAAACCAGTCAATCACATCAAACAAACCAGCCAGGCCCTTCGTTCATTCGTTCTCTTTCCGAAGAAAAACCTCTTCACCCTTTCCACCTTTATCACCACTTATTACTACTAGTATGTATCCTCGGCCATCGGCTACCCTGCTGTTTCATTTCCAGCCGACAGCAACCAAAATAAATCATAACAAAAACAGCAACATCACGGACGCATGTGTGTGTACCTACTACCTACCTACCTAGTGTAGGAGGTATGTATGCTTGCACTACATATCTCAATACCCTACCCTACCTTACCTTACCTTACCTAGAAACCCCTCAACCCTACATTTTATCTCCAGTTATGTTCTAATGTACATTTTACATACCTCATTGCTTTTTTTTTCTCACCAAAAATCATTTCCCCTTTTTTGTCTTCCTTTCAATAGTTTGAGCTATTCCTACTATTCGCTTATTTCACTATGAACATGAACTAGACTGGGTGCCTAGGTTAGCTACCTACCTATTGGACTGCTTGCATCATAGGAAGACCGATGCACCACATTAGTACTACACTACTTTAAGTAGTAGGACTGTATCTATGCGTGGATACAGGTACGGTAGGGGAGGACTCCCGTCACTCCTTCGGGGAGAAAGGAAGGGAAAGGGCCTAATAAGAGAAAGGCGGGGGTTAAACTCCTGAAAGCCTGATTAATGATAGGGTATGTACTTGTATGTATGTATCTAACCTAACATTGATCCCAGATATGGAACCTCTACCTACAGCTACACTACAAGGCGGCATCGCATCCCTAATACATACATGACATAAGGTCAGGCACGCTATGGTATAGTACGTACAATGCATTGTGGGTACTGTGTACTACTTACTACTACTACTTACCTAGTAGGTAGTACATACCTTAGTATGTACATAAGGTAAACAGATCAGACGAGACCATAGTACCTAGGTACATTCACACATACTTGACCTGCCCGACCTTCAAGTTTCAATCACCATTACCACCACCACCACAACAACAACCACAACCGTTCAAGCTAGCTACATGCAGCCCTGTCTGGAGGTTGCTCTTATCCGTCCACCCTTCTTCACACGTTCGTCAGGGGAGCAGCTCTTTGGCTTTCCGGGGTCACCAATACCTTATTCTAATAATAAGCCTTTCATGCTTGATGAGATGCTTGCATCACTTTCACATTTTCATCCTAGGCCTACCTAGGAGGGGGTAAAGGGAGAAGATGTGGTAGGTAAGGTATGGCAAAGTATTTGATGGTATGGATGGTATTGGTAATGCCATACCCATTCTTGATTGCATGATCATGATTGACTGACTAACTGGTTGATTCATTCATTGATTCAGAACAAGATACTATGTTCCAATCAACCCAACCTTACCATTTCCACCAGTCCTTCGATCTCCTGGTAGGTAGGTTAGGTAGTCTCTTGTTATTACTCCTTTCTTTGCATCATGTAAGTATGTCCTCCTGTTTCCCCCCCTTTGTCCCCTTTTACCTGCACGCTCCCAGGTTATTATGGGAATTAAAAGATTGATGGGCAGGTTTAGGTAGGTTAGTTAAATGCACATCTCACCAAAGAGGGCACATTCTCCTCGCCTCGCCTCCCCTCTTCCTCTCTCATCCACCCCCTACCTACCTAGGTCTTGGGTAGGTCCTAAATGGGGTTGGCTGGTGTACGAACTATTCGACTGGACAAGGGCAGGTGGGAAGTGGGAGAAGGAAGAGGGAGGGAGTATCTGGAGTACCTAGTGTAGTGTGGTGTGTGGTGTGGTGGTGACTGGTTGATCATCAACCGAAGGACGCACCAAAAAAAGGGCATGGAAGTACCTCACCGTCCCTTGTTAGCGCAGGTGTACCTCGCCGATGTTACCACCACTCCCGGCTGGGCCTGGTGGGTGTTTTGCTTTGCCCGATCAAATGCTGGTGCTTGCAGCTGATTACAACCACGCAGGGCTCTGGTCGCTGCTTCTGGGAGTCTGGCTGGCCCCCGTTGTGTGTCTGCGCAGCTTTTCCCTCTTCTCTCCTCTTTTTTGGACCTCTCTTTTTTGTTTTTTGTCTCTTTTGCTCTGCCATGCCTCTTCCGCTTTCCCTAAACCAAAGCTGACACCCAACATATGCACTACCCCCTAACTCTTTGGAATAACAACATCCACCCATCTCTTTTTTTTTTTTTCTTCTTCTCCATACACCGCATTCATTGGTACGCGTCTGGAGGGGTTGTCTTTCAAAACCATACCATACCGTACCGTATCACACCATACCAAACTATATTATATTGGCACGCATCGCAACGGTAATTATTGGTTATAACATTGAACACTCTGCTTCAACTGAACAAATTCCACATTTCAATACTAGTGGTCAATTATTTGATATTAAATACTATACTGATGAGAGTCTTCAACATCGTTTTGCTCGTATCTTTCGACTATTTGTTGTCTTAATCACTATTATTATTTTTTGATGTCGTCTTCTCGCTACCGACTCTCTGGCAGTCTGCACTGATTCTACACTACACTAACTAACGGTCCGCTAACTAAGGACACTGGCTGAACTCTACGCGTTTTCCGGGTCTCTCATTGGTCATTGCCAATGTTAAGGCCCCTTTCACGTTTATTCCGGACTGGGCAGTACACTTTGCAATCATCCATCATCCACACCTAAGATCCTGTTGATGATGATGGATACCTGCGACTTTCTGGACTTGGCTGCCAATTAGTAAAAGCCAAATATACTCGCAAGGGTTTGCCAGCCAATAGACAATTACGCATCTTGTTTCCGCATCGACGAGTTTCGAGGTCGTTGCACTGGCGCAACACTCCTCCGTGGAAACCCGCGGACCATTTAGTCGAGTATCCGTTGGAATCAATTTCCCATCCTTCGATATCCTGGCAATATGGGGAAGCTCGGCCTGCCACGAAATAGTCGTGCTACCACATCGTGAGCATGTGCAGATCCCCTTTCGTAAGCTTCAATAGGGTTCCATTCTAACCAGACGCTAGAATATTCTACCCCATGTAACAACATGAGAGAAAACGATGCATTGAGTCGTCGGTGTCATTACTGATAGTAACAACATCCACAAGTAAATGTATACCCAATCCTACCTTGTTAAAGGAACTTGTAGCTATGCTATGTACAGCACACTAGTGTAAACTACGCTAACATAACAAATAGTCTAGGTTACCTAAGTGTCAAGTAGAAACAGGCATGAAGCGCGAGACTCATCAAGTCTGCGCAATTTTGTATGGGATCGAGGACAATGACCGACCGTGAAGAGCCCAGACCTCACCTCCCATGGTGCTTTATGCAGTCTGGGTATCCGGGGTTGTATCTCTCATTCCACTCGAGAAGGGCACTCAAGGGAACCAAGCAGAGATCAGGCACGGATGTCTTGGGTAACACACTACATAATACCTAACTGTAGCAAAATACCTGCCTCAAGTACCTCCAGGGCGACTTTGGGACCCGGACCTGGACCTGAAGCTACTCCACGAACACTGTACTATACTGGCTACAACCAGCGAGAAGTGGAGGGTAGTGGCTGTCTCTGATCCTGACACTGTGCCACCAACCAAGTTTTCGAGGGACTCGACCACACCAAATTTGGTCCTGGCGAAGCCAAATATAGCAGCTCTGATGCCTCCACATGCGCCTTGATTAATTTGATCACCAGGTTAAGCTTAGGTCGAGAGAGTGATTTCGACGCGTCAATTATGAGCATCACGTGGATTCGAGTGACTGATAAATACTCTCGGGACCCATTTCGTTACTCTGTCTACGCTACCTACTTGTCACATTCATTGTCCTGTAGTGTAGTTTCTCAGGGAAACCCTGGAATCGCGCCAATACAGATCATAATATGGGATAGTTACGTATACTTGTTTTCTCTCTTGCCAATCTGACGATTTAATAAAAGAAAAAAAAAGAAAAAAAACATCGTTCGCGTCGGAGTAAATCCGCACACGCGCGCGCACGCACGCACGTACGTACGTTCACACGATCGCCCGCACATACACATGCGCATTTGCGAACCTAAAATAGATACCAATCACGTGCTCGATGCCAAGTAGTAGTAGTACGTATGGGAAATAAGGACTGGAGAGGGGGAGAGGAGGGGAGGAGGAGAAAAGCTAAGAGAGGGAGGGAATGGACCAAGAATTTGGAAGCTGACAGTTTTGTAACCCAGCCCTACCCGTTAGGACTTAAGATAATCAATCAGGGGGAGGGGACGAAGTCTCGCTCTTGCATTGGCTACTACATATCCCCGATCTTAGATCCGGGGAGTTCGTTTCGATCTGGCCGGCCGGACCGAGATTATTGGTCCGGTACTTAATGCGACGGGAACGTCGAGGGCGGGTGTCGTCGTTTGGCGGAGCCGTGAGACTACAATAACCTTACCTAGTGTAGATCTGACGAGCCAGGCCCTTTTTTCCCCTCATGCCGCTCGGCTGAACCCGTCAGTATGTATGTATGTATGTATGTATGTATGTATGTATGTATGTTATAGGTATTTGATCGTACGCTACGTAATAACAATCAATCCCCCTATCGTAGGTTCTTCTGAGGTTTAGAAAAATGCATGGAATGACAAAACTGCGTGCTACCATATGATATGTGGTAAAGCTTGGCACATGTACCTAGACAATGGGCATCCCCCCCTCTCTCCCCCCTCTCTCCCCACGATAGCTTCCACATATATTTCTAATCGCTATTGTGCAACCCAGGTCCGTCACAAATGTACGTGACCCATGGGGCCTAGCCTATCAAGAGGCAGCAGGTATTCGATTCTCCCGAGCATGCAACGGAATTAGAATATGTAGGTGGTATCGTCGAGAAGATTAGTGGAACCACTCACTACCACTACCGCTGCCGCCAATAATTCTGACCACTTCTCCCCTCGCTCGCTCTCCTAAGTGATATCCCTTCTCTTCCCCTCCCCTCCCCTCCCTTCCCTTCACGCCTCGCCATCGCCCTCCTTATCCAGCACCATGTCCCTCAGCTCGGGGTCGCGCGCCCAGTCGACGCCGCTACCGGCCACGACGGCCGACGCCGTGCCCTTGAGGACGCGCCAGCGCTGGCGGCTCCGCCGCACCTCGGCCTCGAGCGCCGCGATCTCGGGGTCGCTGTCGTCGAGGGCTCCGCCGCGGCCGCCCTCGCGCGCCCGCTCGGCGAGCCCCAGCAGCTGCGACGCGAGGGCCGCGTTCTCCCGGCCCAGCCGCAGGCTCGTGCTCGCGGCCGCGGCGAGCGCGTCGAGGACCCCGCGGTGCTCCGCCGCCTGCTGCGCCAGCGTGCTGGACGCCGTGTCCCGGTGGGTGAGGAGCGAGAGGAGATCTCTGTTTTTGGGGGGAGGGGGAGGAGGAGGGGATGGTGGTGAGTTTTAGGTCGTGATGATGGTGGTTGTGGATGGGGAACAGAACGAAGAGAGAGAAGGGAAGGGGAGAAAAAAAAGGGGTCCATGATGGTGAAGTGGGAGTGAGAGATGGCTGGTGGGAAAAAACTTACCTCTCTATCGGCGAGGCGTGGGCCCCGTCGTGCACGGCTTGGAGGATGGGATTCGCGCTCATGACGCTGGCGGCCACGTCGTTGCGAAGCACGTAGCGGGACCGCGATTCCAGGAGCTCCTTCTGCGCGGCCTCTATGCTGCGCTCTGGCGATGTCGTGTCTGCGGCCTGGTGTTATTATCGAGATTCTTGGGAGGAATGGTGTCCACGCTAGATGAGGCCAACACGGCGTGAATTGTTTATTTTTTTACCTGGAACGTAGTTCTTCTGGGCGTTGAGAAGCGCAATCTCGAGTTGTAGCTGCTGCAGTCGATCGTAGAGCTCAAGAATCCGCTTCTCGTCGGCGGAGAGAAGCAGCGGTGCTGGACCACTGCCGCCGTCGTCGGCATGTATGTCAGCCATTAGGTCCTGCTGCGAGGAGGAGTGGGTGATATTTCTGAATCACACGATGAGAAAAAGAGAAGGAATATTGGCATATAGTGATATCTCATCTAAGGTCGTGTATGCAATGCACCTTGGATTCCCCAGTTCCGGGACTCGAGCACGTCCTAATTAGGTTAAATATGTACCTAGGTAACACCCCAGGATCTTAATAAACTCCAGCCAGTTCCGTTGGTTCGTGTGGCTAGATTGAACTTAGCTGGCCCGTAGGTAGGTACCTATGTACCTACACTATTTAGGGTGGAAGGCAGGAACTCCTTCTGTGGCTGTGCACATTCTCTACGCACCTGAGGTTGTGTATGTTGGAAACAAGTTGAAAGTCGGATAAGGTTCTGTCATTCATCGGTACGAGTGGCATGGTACCTCATCAAGTACACTACCTAACCCGACCTACTAACAAACTGCATAGTAAATTTAGTATGTAGGTACTTCGTCTAGGGTCCATGCACAAAAGTCAAAAGCAGTTTTCAAGTCGGACAATGAAAAGGTTCATTCTGCGTAGGTGAACAGGAAGGAAAGTGCAGTACTAGTGTTATACATCAACATAGGCAGTATCGATCTTCCTTCAAAGTATCTACCTAACCTAGGTATCTCTCTGACTAACCGACTCTGTTGATTTCTTCTTCTACTATACCAACTTATCGTAGAACATACCTAGCCTTAGATTACAACTGCAACTATTACAATAACAAATTCTACCTACCACCATTACTACTACCACACCCGACTTACCTGACGTATGACCACAATCACCACCACCACCATAACCACCATCCTGTCCTGTCCCGTCCTTCTTTATCATCATAGGATGGCATCACAAGACGACACATGTATTAAATAAAGACTGCATCGTTCGGACTTTTTTATTGTGTAATGGTCCGAGTCCTTCTTGGCATCGACAAACACCGAAAATTGTTGCCCTGCTGATTTATGACGAATCGCACATCGCAAACGAGCTCGGGAGCTGGGGCGAGCCTTGCATATGTGGATTAACCCAGTCGACCAGTCCTAGCTGGCCTCGCCTCGTCTGCCTATCAAGACGAGCTGGGCTACTGCTGCTGCTGCTGCTGCTGAGAAAGCTGCCTCATTCCCCGATCCGATTTTTTTGATCCGCTGCCCAGCTGTCGGGTCGTTGTTATTGTTGTTGTCACTGTTGTTATTGTCCTCCTCCTCGTCTGTCTACCCACCGACCTACCCGCCGCTCACCCAAGCTTCCATCTTGTGCGCGCGATAGCTGTTTTTCTCTCTCGGTAGGGGATGGAATGCCATACGCACCATGGCCACGCAGACGCAGGTGTTGATAGCCCATACGGGCCAGCGCCTGCAGGTCGATATATCCCAATTCTCATCGTGAGTCTCGACACCCTTTCGACCTCGTCCGAGCGGTATACTGCAGGATAAATCACGGATGGACACAGATTAACCAACGCACTTTCTTTTTTTTGTAATAGTCTCGATGACTTCAAGGGATGGGTCGCCCGTCAAAGCTCGATACCCGTGCAGAATATTGTCGCTCTTACATCTCAGGGCAAGACTGTCAAAATACAGACGATACAGTCAGAGGTCCGTACATCATCATTATTACTAATGCCATCGCCATCGCCATCGCCACCATCATGGCCTCATCCATGCGCTAGAATCCTGGGCTAACACTATCTTCCTGCTTCGTCTTCGTCTTGACAGAAAGAGATTTATGTTTACGATATCCGAATTACCCAAATATCCTCGCCCGGCACATCGACCTCCCTCGTCTCCGAGTCCCCCGTACCTAAGCGATATGCCATATCTGCTGCCCCAAACTCGATCGATGATACATATTCGCTGCGATCATGGCAGGATCTTTTCAAGAAGCGACGGGACTGGGCCTTAAAGGTCGTCGAGGACTGCACTATGATGGCAGCTGCTGCGGAAGCCAGGTACGGCGAAATGGATGTCATGCTCAAATGCCTTGACGCCGCTGTGGCAAACCTCGATACAGCTTTGAAACCGATAGAGCCGAAATACTCCGAGTTGAAGAAATGGGCCACGCCCGCCCAAGAGGAATATGCTACGCTGGCGACAAACTGGGAGAAATATCTTGAACTAGCTCGAAATATTCCGATCTCTCCAGCGATGGTGCGATTCATGACTGGGCAGGATATTCGAAAAGGTCGGCAAGCTACGCTCGAAGACTTGATCGACCCCGAGCCGACACGCAAAGCCGGGAAGCTCGCGGCGACATCTTTAAGGAAGTTTAACACCAAGATCTCGGACCTTGATCAAGTAGCCGATAAGATGTTCACTGGTTGTGATGAGTTGTTCCAGGAGTTCGATAAGCTCGTAGCCCGCTCGGCGATTCAGCACAGTAAAGATTGGAGGCAACTCCTAGAAGATATTGAGGCCGTTGCGAGGAAGATTGACACAGATTACCAGGCTACGTTACAGTACACAAATCAATCAAAAGACATCCCACAAGCTTCCAAGACTGCCGTCAACCACACCAAGCACCTTTTGCCCAGCCTGCAGAACAGAGCCTCGGAAATGTACGAGATGCTTGTATATGCCACTAAAGCTCGCAATGAAGTTGCCACAGAGTCACTTGGTTTTATGCGTAGCATTGCCGAAATCACTAGCCTCCATCATAGCGTCAAGACTCAGATGAATCTAGTCAATCAAGGAGAAGAAGAGATGACCACATTTGACTATTTACGCCTTATCCAGCAGCTCCCTTTCATGTATGCATCCTTTGCTGTCGAGGCTATTAGGCGTAAGGAATGGGGTGAGAAGGTCAAAACAGACTCTTCGACACTTGTCAACGAGATGGCCCTCTTTCAAGAAGAAGAGTTGAAGAGGAGACGGAAGTGGCAAAAGATGGTTGGTAGCACATATGGACCTGAGAAGTACGAGAACCACGTCCTAGGCCTTGAGGTCAATATACTTGGAGAAGAAGAACCCTGGCCTACCATGACAAAGCAAGATCTTGCCGACTTCCTGGCACTCATCCGACAACATAATGTTGACGAGGCTATTGTGGAAGACGTTGCGAAACTCATCAACGAGCTTGGCAGCCCGACAAAACAGCAGTCAAAGCGACTCAAGGCTTTCAAGAACGGGAGTGTGCACGAAGCAGTCTTGGGTAGAAGTGGGTTGCTCATCCGTGGAGACGACGATTTGCTACGGAGTCTACAAGGCGACAAATCCAGATTAGAGAGTCGAGTAAAGACCGCCGAGAGCCGGGTCCGACGATTGGAGGATCTTCTACATCGCCAAACCCAGGCTTCAAGACCATCCCTATTTCAACCACAGCACCAGCTGGAAAGGACCGATTCTATGACTTCAATTAGGACAGCTCGCCAATCTGAAGGGAACCGGCGATCATCTATATCCGAGAACAATGAAGCCCTCTTGCAGCGCATTGCACAGCTAGAAGGTGATCTGAATGCTCAGAAGGAACGTTCTGCAACACTTGAAAAAGAAGCCAATGCCCATGTCGAAGACATGAAAGCTCGGATGGATGAGGCAAATTCAACCAAACAAGACCTTCTGGGTAACATGGAAGCCCTTAAGAAGGAATTCATGGAAGAACGAAAATCGCTTGAAGAAGAAGTTAAACATCTGAGAGCACGGCTTGAGGAGACCGAAGACGAAATAGAACATTTCGGCGAATCTAGAGAAAACGAGAAGTTTACGTACGACGAGAAGCTTCGCTCCTTAGAGGAAGAGGTTGATCGCCTTACCAACGAAAGACGAGACGACACATTAAAGACACAAGGACAGGTTGAATTTTTGCGGAACGAAACACGCGTACAAAGGGAACGTAGCATTTCGCTAGAACGCGAGCTACGAGAGGCCCGGGACACAATCAAAGCTTTAACAAAGCGTGCAGATGCTTCTGAGGAAAGTACCGAGACACATGCTCGTTCGCTTAGGGAGCTTCACGGCCAGCTATCACCTGATGAGTCTGCCCCGCAAGATTTCGCCGACCTCATGGATGCTGTCACGACTAAATCGGCCAATGTTCTTGCCAAATTTCAGTCCCTGGAGCAAGATCTGTCTTTAATGAGAACTGATCTGGAGCATGCACAGGGAACTGTTAAGGAAGTCAAGAATGAGCTTTCAATAACGAAGGAGAATTTGTCCAAGACTGAACTGACATCCGTGCACCTACGTGAGACGCTAGACAAAGAGAAGGCTAGATGCAGTACTCTCGAAGCAGAAGTCAGCGATGCTCGGGAACAACTCAATCAGCTTAGAGTCAAGATGACCGAAGGCGAGACGGGATCAGAGACCCTGCGGAAGAAGCTTGAAGATGAGGAGACGAGAGTGGCAGAACTAACCGAGCAACTGGCATCGAGGCAATCTCAAGTAGGTAGCCTCGAGGAAGAAGTTCGCATGTTCCAGGAGAAATTAAAGAATACCGAATCAACATTGGATGCCATGAACAGTCGGTTCGAAGGACGTAATGACCGGACCAAAGACCTTACCCAACGCCTATATACTCATAATGAGAGGCTCTGCAGACTCTTGGAGCGTTTGGGCTTCTCCGTAACACGGAAAGATCGGTCTATGGTCATCCAGAAGATTCCACGATCTGAGAGGACATCCCAAAACCCCAATGATTCTTCCGACCCTGGAAATAGTGTCAGGCGTTCTGCCTCAACCACCGGTAACCTTCTTGCCGATAGCGCGGACCTCAGGCTACTATATTGGATGAACGCCGAAGATTCTAACACGGAAGAAGAACAATACCAAGCTTATATGGCTGGTCCAGGCAACTTCGACATCGACGCCTTTTCCGAGACCATCTACCGCCGGGTCAAAGAAATGGAGCACACTGCACGAAAAATGACCCGGGACGCCCGAGGCTATCGCGAACGTGCTCATATGCTAGCCAAGGAGGCTCATGAGAAAATTGCCTTCAAGCATTTCAAGGAAGGAGACCTTGCGCTGTTCCTACCGACCCGGAACCAAACTACTGGCGCCTGGGCAGCTTTCAATGTCGGTTGTCCACACTTCTTCCTCCGCGAGCAGGAGGGTCATCGTCTGCGCAGTCGCGAATGGCTTGTAGCTCGCATCACCCGGATCCAGGAGCGTGTTGTGGACCTATCTAAGAGTTTGCAGTCCCCTAGCCTACCCCCTGGAAGCGAGACCGATTCTGTCAACACGGGCGACGAAAACGACAATCCCTTTGACCTATCAGACGGTCTGCGCTGGTGGCTAATCGATGCACATGAGGACAAATCTGGTGCTCCATCCACTCCTGGGCTTGGCAAGTCCACAGTTGCCGCTAATAACGTCGAGGTGATAGCTGATATGCACGCACACGGTCGGTCCGGGAAGTCTAGGTCTAAGATCGGCTCTAACGGGGGGATCGAGGGAGTCAGTAGAACGCTTACGAAGAACCTCGAGAGTAGACGTAGCAGCTCGGGCTCCAAGAAAGCACTCCCATTCGCTGGGGCTGCTAAGAGCAGCGCACTAGCCAGCGAGACCAACAGTGCTCGGGGGGTTGTGATTGACAGTCCAATCGAGGGGCCAAGTACGGCAGGGCCAGGGGAAGCCCAGGAGGAGGCAGCAGGGAAAGCAGGAGCAGACCAGCAAGCGACGGCAGCGTCAGCGGGGAAGGCCGCAACGGGCGAGCCTGAGGAGGTGCGGCATGTCGTTGACACTCTCCTAGGTCCTTGAAAAGGCTTTGGCACTGATGGGATCTAGCGTCGGCGATTAGACGACCCTCCGCATATCTATCCGCAGCAAAGTCCATCGGGGCCGAGTCAGTCTCACGCACAACGACGTCCCTCACAGCTCCAACGAGACGTAGTAGACCTGACCTCGGCCGACAGCCCCAGCCGTCTCAATAATGATGTCTGGGATTCGTTATGGGGCCTGGAGGTTAGCTATCCCGGCAAACGATGATGATTCCCTGGCGTCGTTTACGGCTATCTCGCTATCCTATGGCACATCACCGAAAGCCGTTGTAAAATTGCATGCAGATTATTCATCAAGTTTTTAATAGCATTTTTCTTCCCTGGTAATGAAAGGCGGTGCATCGGTTCGTTTGGTGGTTTTGATTTTCTAATGCTGCTACACGCCGACTCATCCATCCATCCTATTTATCTAACCTACCTCTCTTACGTCCTATATGTGTTGCGGCAGTATCGTCAGCACGATGTGTACGACTAAACTCAACTTAGTCACTGGCCCTCGACCCCTTTTTTCTTTTCCCCTCTCTTGCGCGCGTGGCACCGGTGTAGTGTGGCATTCCCTAAGTCCGTTGTTGGGGTTTTTATTTCGTTCAATTGCTAGGTTTTGTTTTGTGTAATAGAGCAGGAAAAGGGAGGGGGAAAAAAAAATAAAGGGTTGGAGGAAACGAGAAGACTGTAGAGGCGGTTTGGATTGGATTGGGTTAGGTATAAACCTAGTGGAGAGGTGGATCAGGAAAGGGGGAAGAGATGGGGGGGGGGGGGGGGGGGGGTAGAGAGAGAGAGAGAATACGAAAGTACCTACCTACCTATATATCAATAATCATTTGCCATAAACCCTCGTCCACCGTATTAATCATCTGTCTGTCCGCCTTGACTCAATCCGTGAGTAATAAATGAATATCTTGAATCAGACCTCTGGGGTTGCGCGTATTGGGGGAATTGATTAAGTGAAGGGGAGTTTTTTTTGGGGGGGTTTTTTAAAAAAAAAAAAAGAAGGGATTTCCCATTTGAGTGGGTGGTACTTTGTTTATTTATAATATCATCCCCAGTACATGAGTTGTATCTTTGTTGTCCTGTTCAATAGCCTTCAAGTTCCTCTTGTGAGGTTTTTCTCCCTCTCCCCTCCTTTCCCCCCTCCCCCCCTTTCCCCCTCCCTTTAACTAATACGTTTTCGTTTTTTGTCTTGGAATCTTGGTTAAGTAGGTATGTAGGTTAGACTCAAAGAGGAGAGAAAGATTGATGTAGGTTTAGGTAGTTAGGTAGTTAGGTAGGAAAGAAAGAAAAAGGGAAATATCAATACCTATAAGGTAGGTAGGTAAACTTGAAAAAAAAAAAAGAGTCGTCCTTCCTTGTCATTTGATCTACTTATGCATTGATTGATATACATAAGAGGGTTGGTTATATTTACATACCAGGCTAGGTAGGTAGGTATACATCATACATACAAAACATACAACCCCCTCCTCCTCCTCCTTCTCTATACAGCGTGCCCTGACAGACTATTTATTGCGAGCCTAGGTACCTAACCCAGGACAAAACGTAAGTCATCTCTCTCTCTCTCCCCTCTTGTCCCCTCGACTCACTCCACTCACTCTGCCACGTGTAGGCCTTCGCCTGCTAGTGTATGCATATGTGATTCTCCCCTCCCTCCCCTTTCCTTTTCTCGCTCTCGCGTCCGTTCAAACTAGCAAATACCTCTCGCGCCCTCCCCCCGTTTCTTCTTTCTTCTTTCTTCTTCTTCCTCCCCTCTTACTCGTCGGCAACAACGCTGACGACGCGGCTGACGGGGCGGAAGCCCCTACCGGCGGAGATGCGGACCTCGAAGGTGCCGAGGCGCTTGATGCGGTCCTCGCCGTCGTCGAGCCCGGCCATCTCGACGCCGGACGCGTCGAGCGCGACGCAGCTGCCCCGCCGCGCGTCGCCCACGAGCAGCAGCTCCTTCACGTGCGCCAGGATGTCGTTCGCCGACACGGACCCGAAGATGGCGCGCTCCTCGACGGGGGTAGCGGGAGAAGGCGGGGGAGTGGGAGGGGAAGACGCGGCCGCCGGCGGAGGAGGCAGCCCGCCGACCGAGGTCGCGGCGCGGGTGGCGAGGGAGGGCGATCGCGGGACAGCGGGTGTGACGGGCTCTGGCTCGGGGACGGGGACAGGTTCCGGGGCGGGCGTGGCGATGGGCTTGCGCTTGAAGACGAGGGTCTCGGGGAGGAGGTCCTCGAGGAGGGCTTGGGTTTCCTCGGGCTGGGTAAGGGGTGTGGGTTAGCGGTTTTCTTTTCTTTTCTTTTCTTTGTCTTCTCGTTCTCTCTCTCTTGTCTCCCTCTCTTATCATGAATTGACTAAGGTATTGCTTCGTATGGTGCTCAAAGAGAGACGAGACGACTGAAGCTAAACCGAACGACCATTGACGAGAGAGGAAAAAAAAAAAAAGAAGGGGGTGGGGGGAGGAAGTAAGTTCTCACCGGCAACGTGAGCACCTCCTTCTTCTTGGCCTTCAGCTCACTGGCCACCACCATGTCCTCCTCCTCCTTGAGGGCCTGGGCGCGCTCCTTCGCGCGGGCGGCCTCCTCGAGCATAAACTTGGACCCGAAGCTGCGGTCGCGCACGCCGATGGCCGCCTCGGTGAGCCCGAGCTCGGCGAACCGCTTGCTGGTCATGTACTCGGCGGCCGACTTGGGGAACCAGATGTTCCGCATCCGGCCGGGCTTCACGCGGATGATGGCATCTGCGCGCGGGGGGTCGGGTAAAAAAAACCCATAGGTAGACAATGTCAGCACCATACAAGACGACATATGGCAAGGATGGTCATTCAGATACGAGAAGGGAGGAGAATGGAGAGGGCCGGGAAAAACGTACGCTTGCGTCCGAACGAGGGTATGTCCCGCAGCAGGCGCACGGGAATGCCCTGCAGATCCTCGAGCTCGGCCTTGGTCGTCCTCGCGCGGGTCTGGGTCAGAGACAGGGTCGCGGGCGAGGGGCGGGCCAGCTGCCGCAGGCAATTGAGGCATGTCGGCGGCGAACGCACGATGCTGCTGGGTGAGGCCATCTTTTCGGATCGCCCGAGCTGGGGAGTTTTGGTGCAGGTGAAGGTGATGGCGGTGGTGTTGGTGATTTTCTAATGTTGAATTTTAGGTGGAGCGGCACTTGGCGGGCGAGTGTAGGTAGATGGGGAGAGGGGGGGGGGGATCCTGGTTAGTGCATACTAGCTTGATAGTGCATATGTAGGGTATTAATGCGATACTCGAAGGGTACCTAAGACTCCTTTAGGTGCATGCGAAAGATCAACGTCATGAGGTACCACATTCTCCTTGCATGGGTAGGGGGAGGTCGGAAAAAAAGGGGGGAACACCTAGGTTCCGTTACTGCTTTTTTTTTTTTCTTCCGCGGCTAAATGGTTATCCAAACGGCAACGAGCATATAGGTAGAAACCATTATTTGTTGTGTCCATAGAAGAGAAGAGAAGTCTTATTCACTGCCTACCCTGAGCTATGCTAGTTGGTGGCTATGCCACTGTCACGAATGACCACCACTTCAGCCATGAAGTGCAAGAAAACTCGAGAGGGGAAGGGGGAAGATGAAGGGGGAAGATGAAGGGGGGGGGGGGGGGGGGAGATCGTAGGGATCTCTCGTACTGAGAGACCGAAACCGTAACACTCGGGTAGACCTCTTCCAAACCATATCCCCTCTAACCGACCAAACCACCTATCGTCCTGTGGCGGGCTTATCTGCAATGAGCACCGATGTGCTCCCTGAACACATCGTCTCGCTGGAACGACATGACCTTGTTGCAGAAAGGACAGAAATACTTTGCCTGCCCTTTGCAATGCTCCTCGACCACGTGGGCGCTCAGGGGGGTGAGCTTGTTGAACATCGCGCCGCAGATCGTACATTCGCTGATGTGCTTGTAGCTCCAGTGGCGCCGGGCGGTGTCCTTCTTGTGGACCAGGCCGCAGTTGGGATACTTGCATCGGTACTGAGGGGGTGCGCGTGGTAGTGTCAGCCGTGAAATCCATAATGCAACGAAAAGCAGGGCCGGGACTGTTCGTCGCTGGTCGCGAGAGAAAAACTAACCTTGACGTCCCCCTGGATGCCCTTGACCTCTTCGAACTTGTGCCAGTCTTCGGGCCAATCTCCACGTGTGCGGGGTCTCTGGGGTCCACCGGCGGCCTGGGTGGTGGTGAAGCGCAGTTAGCACCTACATATGAATAAACGCTGCCGACAGAAAGCTGGTTAAGAATATAAAATAAAACTTGACTTGCCTGGTCGGTTCCATACAGCTGGGCCTGGCCTGCTCCCGGTGCAAATGCACCGGCCTGGGTGGTGGTGAAGCGTAGTTAGTGCCTACATATGAATAAAACGCTGCCGACAGAGAGCTGGTTAAGAAAATAAAAAAGACTTGCCTGGTTGGTTCCATACAGCTGGGCCTGGTCTGCTCCCGGTGCAAATGCACCGGCCTGGCCGCCCTGGTTCTCCCACGTCAACACTAATCGGGAGTTTAGGGCGGCTTCAGGACCAACCTCCGCGAAGCCGCCGCGCCCCTGGTGGTGTGCCAGAGTTGGTCCATAGCCCCAAAGAGGCTGTTGAGGGACAGAAAACCTGTTAGCTTCTCACCCCAGACCGAATGGGATGAATAAGTGGCTTAACTTACCTCCACCTGCTGCTGCTGCACCCGAGCCTCAACACGAACTGTCTTAGCGGCCATCCCTGAGAGGATTTCTCGCAGTCTTAGTGTTTCGTTCTTCACTTCTTCACTGTCCTGGCAGCCCAGGTTGCTCCGGGAATCGATTAGTGCCAGAGATCTGAAACCATCTTCAAGAAGCGTCCTGGCCTCTGGGGTCAGGGATTGATAAATGTTATCCATTCTGCTTGAAGTGTAGTGAAACCTGCAACTAATAGTTCGGATTGACCTTCGGAGGAGCATGGGAAGAAGAGAAGAAGATTGGGAAATAAAATCAGAGCCTAAGATTTAAATATAATACCATCAGGAATAGACAGAGACCCGCGTAGGCAAACGTTCCCCGCAATATATAATTAGGGTAGATGTATCTCCCTAGGAAACCATTGACTATCGTGCTCCTGTAACGTTGAGTTGCGCTTGGGGGCGACAATAAAACCCACAGTCGTGAAATATGTGTCTTTGACAATCAGTTTGGTATGGAGACACCAAAATCTGAGTCTCCGGTGGATTTGCCTTTTGTTATGGTGAGTCACGGTGCAGTCTTATCTTATATAGTGCCAGGACAGATTTCGACTATAGGCTTCTACTTGCTCCAGTATATTTAATTATAGCAGGTAAGAGGTCACAAAAACGTTGATAGTTCTGTTTTAAGCTTGTTATTTATCATTTACATAATCATCTTCCCTTATATTCTTCTATTTATCTCTGGTAATAAGTGCTAAAAAGCAAATACTTGTAGACAATGTCTGTCTATCACTAATCTCTGGACATATGATGTGAACATATAAAGGATATTAGTCTGAATGGGACAGAAAGGTAGTGTTTGAGGAGAAGGAATAATGAAAATAAATAACCATTTGTGAATGTACGTGATGAAGTTTGCCATCTAGCTAGAAGATGTTTATATACTCGTCAAGTTTTGCATTGGTAAAGTTGCCTAAAAGCTCGATAATGTGCACTACTACATGTCATTGTTTGTGGTTCAGTACACGGGCTATCGATTGTCTTCTGGATGGAGACAGCCGTATACCACTATTCGGTCGATAATATAGAACACTCCTCGAGTCTTCTAACTTTTGTTATTTTGTAGTCTGCTCAACATTTTTACTACTTCCTTGCTATGCCCTAAGGTAAACGATGGTGTATTAGTGATTTAATAGCCTTAGTAAATTTAATATGAAATGTACCTATATATATATTATCTGTTGTAAAATTGATATACCCTTATGCTGGGTGCCAGCTCCAGTTGTTGATTTACATGAAGCCAATGGAGGCAAAAACAGTTGGTGATACCCGAATAGGGGTAGTTATGTCAACTAAGTACTTACTAAGCAGCGCCCCAACGCATAAGATGCTGACCACCTGACACTTCAATACGTACTACGTAACTTAACCTACATAAAAACCTCTTCCGGGCCCCGTTGCTCTTTACAGATGTAAAGTAGGTGCCTGCTATAATTACTTCTTTGTGAGACACGATTTACGTCATTGATACTTGAGCACCTACTTGAATAGAGCCAAAAAAGTAAAATAAAATGGAAGGATGGATGGGAATGGTCCTGCCTTTCGACCGTATTTGTTTCTACCCCTTTCCGAAGGAAATCCTCGAGACGAACTCAAACTTCTATTTTCTTCTTTCTTCCCCAAACAATCATCCTCTCGACCTGTTCTTCAAGCAGGCAACGTCTGATTCTATCGACTACCCACGAACCTACCCTACTCCAGGGCCTGATCTCACGCATAGCCTGGAATCTCTCAACTATCACCATGGATCACCAACCACCACAACCATTTGAGCATGTTTTCCCGGTTGTAAAGCGAGAGAAGGAAGACACACAAGCTTCTGCCAGCTTTCCCACCAGTGATATTCAGGACCTCGAACCTGGCGAGGTCTTGGACGAGAACAAGACATTGTCCGTACCCCCTTTTGAACAAGATGATAGCTGCTACGGTAACAGCCACAACCTAGTGCAGCCCCAGCTATCGACCATCAAGAGCGAGGGTCTTGCACATGTATTTGGCTGGGGCACCCCCTTGACTCCCCAGCAACATGTCTACAGCCCCCTTTCCCGGCCCATGAATCTGCCCCCCAGCACCCATCCCAAGAATCCTCCACGTGTGACGCTGGAAGTCACCAGGCACAAGATGCCGGCACCCCGGAACGCAAGGCTCGGAACCATGCTCGATTGCAAGAGATAGTAACTCGACTACAATATGTCCAGGGATCTGTCGACGACCTGTTGGAGATAGCCAGCATACAGCAGCAGATAGACCGTGCATGGAACGACATGACCCGTGCCCAGAACCAACTCAAGTCCATCCTGGGCCAGTTTGAACGTGAGGGCTGTTTCACAGACAAGCAAAGTCGCAGAAGAGATGCAGCTACGAAGGAGATGACTCGAAAATGCCAACAGATTAGCACCCTTGTTAATGAACTGTCGCGTTGTCGAAGACGGCAGATACAGTCGAATGCCGTCAAGCAGAAAAAGAAGGGTTCAGCTTGAATTCTTTCCGGGTGAACTAGGCCGATGTCTGGGTAGACAGGTTTTACCCGCGGGGAAGGGAGGAGGGGAGCTACACTGTTTATATCTTCTTTTGTCTGTGGCATATTAGAGACACATCACCATATTGACATCGCACTTTCTTCTTCCTTCCTCACCCTTCGCGAGATTCAATACTTAGGCGTCTAATCGCCATGACTCTGACCGAACTTCGAAGCACATCTACTCACCACGCCTCGAGATACGTCCCCCCTCTGTCCCATGACACTGGTAAGGATTTGAGCATGAGCCTGATCATGCTCCAGGGGAACGAATGTTAGACAACGGTGTATAGTCATATATCAGAAGTCACTTCAACCGATACTCTGTCTCCAAATGTTCCTAAATTCTCCCTTGCGTAGGTGTTGATTATTAGGCTCCAATTGCTCATTTCAGTCCACTCTGTCGCCATTTCAGATGATTCTGTCTCCTATCTGCTACCTTCCGTTCCGCGCGGGCTAGGCGAGAGCCGAGGTTTGGAAAGCTTTCAAGATTATCGAATAGTTGAATCTCGCTCGGGCGGTGTGACCGTTTACAACTATGAGCATGTTTCGAGCCGCGGCTACCAGCATAGTTTTTTTTTTCTTTAATTTTTTTTCCTTCCCTTTTATTTTCACTTCGAGACTTGTAATGCAGATGATGATGCTGATGGACATCTAGGCCGCTCTTGGGGTGACGCGCTCTCTAAAGTACTCACCGAGACACCAGTACGACATACATGGTTTCTCCACGCCCTTCCAACTATCCAACGCAGAGATTATGCCATCTACATGCTGTGGAAAGGTCCCACCGACTTCAAAGTAGGAATATCCATAACCCCAAGACCGCGGAGGTCCATCTTCCATCCCACCCCGGCCTGCCCGGGTCTGATGTGAAAGCGGTCAAGGATTTACTTCATACCATTCTCTCGCCCACATGGCGCAATCCCCGCACGCCATTCGGAGCTCCTAATGTGCAAGAACCCACATGGCCCAATGCCTTCAACTCGTTAGGTAATGCTTCAGCCTTTTTAGGTAATAGTATCAGGGTAACGGCTTCTTATGTGATCACAGTCTGCTAGCCCCCTCCAGTACGACGATGGTGTACCTTACACGTGTAGCTTATAGACAGAGCATTAAGCAAGTGCTGATGATGCGAGATTCTGGGGTAATCGCAGGGTGCATCTTACTGACTTGACCGACCCCCCCCCCCCTGAAGGAAGTTCCTACGGCCACTACTGCTTCGGCTTGAGCTCCCGAGCTAGAGCCCGCAAGTTTGACTGGACATGTAGACGTCGTCTTTATTTCTCTCCCTCTTCGCTGCGAACTTTCAACCAAGCAATGTTTCCTTCGTGTAATCCGTCTGGTGTCTAGAGGAGGGAACCGAAACTAAAAAAAGAAAAAAAAATTGTCACTTCAAATTTGCGTTCCCGAGATCTATCTCCAAGTCGTCAGTATCAAAACAGAACAAGAAACCTACCGGAGCCTCAGCCGCCAATGTGCCGCGTCGGTGTTATCACCATGGCAGCAGCCGGCTGCAACCACGCGCGCCAGAGCGGCTGGCAGGATGAAGCCGTCATCGCACACCTAGGCTACCGGATCCAGCAATGCGACAAGAAAAAGAAGAAGCAGAAACAGCAGCAGCAGCCACAGAGCGACAGTGAACAGGTCGACCTAGCAGCAGGAGACTTTTGCGACAAGCTCGAGATCGACGCGGCGCTACCGTCGGGCTCAGCATTCCCACCAGCGCTGCACGGCCTATGTAAATTCTGCGCCTCTTACGAGAGCGATATCAGGCTCGCGGACCAGATCAAGCAGACGCTGATGGCCTACAACATGGCGTTGCTGTCTGATGAGGCGCGCGCCGAGGTCGTCGCCGAGATGGACCGCCTCTTCCAGGCGGCTGTCGACGAGGCCGTCACTGTCTACGGGCCTCAGGGCAAGAAGCCGGAGACGGCACTGCGCGTCCTCCATCGCGAGTACCAGCGCGCCAGCGCCGAGGTCAGCCGCCTCTGCGGCGAGAGGCAGCTCGCGCCCTACCAAGGGTGGTACCCCGGCACTGTGACTAGCGGCAGCGCTGGGGGCGGGGGAGCAGCCGGTGGAATACCGCGGTGAGGGTTTGGTGGAGTAGTGAATAGATGGATAAATACCTATGCAATGTCATTTTGGGCCGGAGTCGAAAAGGCGTTGAAGCTAGCGCGGTCTGCTGGGTTTTCTTTTTCTCTCTTTTACTTTTCATGAACACGGGCACATTTCACATTTGAACAATTCCAAGGGGCTTGCCCAAGACGACGCGCACCGTAAATCTTTGACTTCTTTGACGTACATGCTTGGAGTATTCATACAACCTTGGGTATACATAAGAACGGCCTCTAACCTTAGCGATATCATTATACACGTGTAGTCCTTTTTTATCCCTCTCCTTGGTGCCTCCCGACCATGCAGAAAGGAATACATAGATACCTATTAGTCCCCATCCTCCATCATCCTCATCTGGTCTGGGTATTGTTGTGATCATCCCTGTGAGGTCCGCTTCCCTGGGCTAGTATAGCGCGATTGAAAGGGGGGGAAGGTGAGGGGAGCCCCAGAAGCATCTAGAATTCAGATATCCCCAGGAACCCCAGAAAATAAAGAAGAGGCTAGTGAGGTATAAATACGATCTATGTACCCCAGGAAGAATGACTTTGCCCACCTTGTCATTTGTTGGAACGGCATCACAGGTTTTTTTTTTTTTTTTTGTCTCTCTTCGGGTATCGAGGCCGAGAATGATGACCTAAACTAACTTTACATATGGTAAATAGACCGCAGATCGTGGTGGGCTCTACAGTACCTGTCGAGTTCCCACTCTTAACCTTTCGAAGAAATAAAAATATTGCGGAGGGTAGGAGGGGAAAAAAGGGAGTTATTTTCCTGGAGTCGTCGTGTCTTCTTATAATATCTAGAGATTTTGTCTTGGTTGGTTTTACCCCAGACTGCGGGCCAACGGGCGATACCACCATTTTACCCCCTAACCTCATCAAATGACGACACTGCTCGGTCAAGTCTAGGTTAGAAAATAAGCACTAACTCATGGCTAACTTGATTTCCCTTCTTAAGGTTGCAGAGCCGCACTATGCTCGGCTCAACCCCCCTTTTTATACAGCGTTCCTGGAGGCAGGTATAAGCGGGAACGGAGTAACGTGGAGGATACAAGAGAAAGCGTCGCCTTGGGACTTGTCTCCAGCATTAAGTACCTAGTTATGTTTGGTTTGACACTGAAGTACGAAACGGACTGCACTGGGTTCACAAGTAAAATGAGCGCAGCCCCTGAATTAGACCTGCGTGCTGATGGTAGGTTACAGTGAGGCTGCTACTCTTTGATCTTCTGGGCAGTTTTTTTTCTTTTCTCTTTTGCTTGTCCTGAATTCCCGCTTGCTTCATTTGCATTTTTTTTTTTTTTCGATTTGCCGAAGAGTAGTAGCTGTCCATGCCGATCGAACCTTTCCTTTTCCTCCATGAGCAATTTATGTATAAAAGAAAAGGGGAAGAAAAAAAATCTGTCACGATGAGGAGAAAGTCCGAATACGACAGCGTTTTGGTATTATTATTGTTTTTTATCACCTGCCTAATACCGGCGTCAGTCATCGCTAGGTGCTCCACCACCCCCCCCCCCCCCTTTCTCCAACGACGCGATACTAACACACTCGCTGGGGAACGCCCTGCGACCCGGATGTGACGTCCGCGGCCGCATGCTTGCGGAGTCGATGCATAGTAGGTATGTAGTAGTAAAATCGCATCCATTTCTCCCCGGTTCCCTCGGCCCGCCAAGCAAAAAAGAAGAAAAAAAGAAGAAAAGAAAAAAGGAAAAAGGAAAAAAATGAGCAACAGGCTAATCACCCAAAGTCACACACCACCACCTCGCATCGTGCCTCAGTAACAAGCTTTGCGGGGACACCTCCCAAAGCAACGACACGTCGTCAGGGGGGGTCTGAGCGAGCTCCAACTGTGCGAAGAGGAGGGGGAGAGAACTAACCTAACCTAGTAGGCGTGCAAGGCCAATGAAATGGGAAGGTGAACGGCACCTACCTCTTTTCTCGCTCCAGCCGGGGTCAAGACGGTGGCAGCAACGTAATCTATACCAATTCTGCATACCGAGAAGCGCGCGCCACTGTCGACGACGACGACGACGACGACGATGACGCCAACCCCTCCCCCCCCCCCCACGGCCCATCATCTATCTGCAGTGCAGCGAAAGAGGGTAGGATCAGGGCGCGCGGGACGGACTGGGATGTGTGGGGAAGTGCCCCTGTTGATCGCATTAGCGATGAGCTTGTTTTTCCTTTTTTTTCTGCAGCATGCGAAGGAGGGAAGGGGACGCTCCTCGCGGCCGCGCAAACCTGCGGCCGCTGTGTCCAGGGTAAAATGGAAGAGGACCACCCGCGAAGATCATGAAACTCCGATCCCGGCGTGCGCTGCCTCTACCTCGATGGAGACGGCGTAGAGCCTTCGACAATAACAACGGTCCATCGTCCAGCTCGTGGTTGTATCATATCACTTTCCCTCGCGCCATCGGCATACGCCCTCCGAGGAACTACCAACTCGCAAGACTCGGATTCCTCCTTTGCTTCGCCGGGATGTGATGTGTCTTGCCAGCCAACCGGCAACAACCCACTAACCTCCCGCAGATGGACCCCCTAGATCTGGAGAGGGGATACGGCCACGCGCATGCAGTGCTGGAGACTGGAGAGAGATCCCCATGAGATGAGAGAAGGGGAGGGGAGAAGAACATCTCTCTCCCTCCCCTTTTCCCTCGTCCCAGGAGGAGGCAATGCGCGGATATAGCTAACGGCAGAGAAAAACACAACGGGAGCCATCTGGAACCGGGCTTGCACACGGGCTGTCGATACCAGAGATCCGTGCCTCTTTCATATGGAATAATAAGTATAACCGCGGTAAGGAGGGAGTTCTGCTGGTCCATGGCAGAGAGCTGCGCTGCGGAGATGAGTATAGAGATATGTTCTCTCGCTCCCCTGCTGAGAACTATGTCACATTGATCTTGAGTACCTAACCTAAGTAGATAGGCTGCTTTACATGCCCCCGTGGAGCCCGGCATGGCTTACGAACTTTGCCTAGGTACTCACGGCCATTTATCAGTCAGATAAGACCAACGTAAACTGATCCTGAACTAGCGTTTGGGGATTACTTTGTGTATGCCTTTGTTCTTTTCAGTTTTGTACGGGGCTAGATACCAAGAAATTAATGTTGGCGTGACGTTCTCCAAGTGGATTCTTAATTCGTATACATTAAACATGAGTGACTTTGTGTGTGGAGGCCGCCTTCGTCTACCGCCTATCTTGGGGCCTGCTCATTGAATTTTAAGTAAGGAGATCTTGATTCTGAGTTGATAGATAGAACACACCTACTTCTTACCTAAGACCTAGCTTTAGGTATATATATAGTGGAAATCTGCCCGTGAGTTAGCAAATAAGAAGTAACACGATTACTCGTTAGTATAGCTTCTGCTCATTACACCGAGGTCCGCCCTCGTTTCCCTCAATGCGTGGTAAATAGCTTCGCTGGGATGGGGGCTTCTTTAAGAAAGGACATCTCATTGGGACATCCAGGCTGTCCATACCATATGGCTTGACACTGCATCTGGGCTATAGTGTAGAACCCGGTCACGTAGCTAGCTATGAGATATTCCTCAACCATACATGTTCATAGATTATCTAGGTAGATACCTGAATGATCATAAGAGTAAAAGGCACTTCTTCTGAGAAATTTTGTAGCAGTTGACCTTCAAGCTTTTTAAGTCGTGTGCTTAGCAGACGCAAGCTTCAGGTCAACGCTATTTATTATAAAGAAGCTTTTCTAGGGTCCCCCGCCCCCGAACATAAGAACCAGGTATTGCTCAATTTGGCTCCCAATGTTCATCCGTGACTTACCGGCCAATACAAATCCAACTTCAAGCTTTTATTTGCAAGAGAAAAATATTGGTTCTATGTATTGATTCTTTGGTTTATTATTGACTATTGAGGTATACAGAATCAGGCACTTGATCTAGCGTAAGAAAGAAACAAAAATGGCGCTGCGAACATACCATAGCAGACATTTCAAATAAAGATGCCTACCTACGAATCGACCTGGTCTGGCGAAGATATACCCGATGTGATCTATGACCAGAGCATGGGACTATGACCATCTCTGCGAGGAAAGGGAAGAAAAGAGGATGCGTTTTGGGAGGGAATTATCAACTCACTACTTGTGCCTACCAAGAAAACTAACGATGTTGTTGGTTTAAACTACAAGCCACAAAGCTGGGCATTTATACAAGCCCCCCTTTTCCTTTTTTTATATATCTGTCTGTCTGTCCTCCCCTTGTTTCACTTCTAAATTTATTTGTGAGACCTAATAACTAGGTTAATATACAATATATTGCGTTATCAGAGTATTATCTTATGAGACACATTCACTTTAATTAATGTACATCGACTGAACAAAATCTACCTGCTATCGCCGGTATTTTCCACAAGTTGGGACATGTATTCTTTGTAGCAGGGCTTACAGTATACAAGTTCGTAGCCATCTCCAAGACAGCCATCGCCTATTCACCTGGAGGCCTATTGGGCAGGACTGGGAGAGAGACATTGATTAGCCGGAGTCCAAGGTGGGGAGTTACCGGGACTGGGCTGCGGGGAGAGAGATTCCAACTACGAAAAGCTGAGGGGGGATGAAGGTGGTAATACGATGCGGGGTGACATAGCTAACCAACATGTATCTGCTTATTATTTGTTATATGTTGATCTAAGAGGTAGGTGGCTTTCGGCATATAGCTTTTGTGGCAAATGGCTTCATCGCATCTCTTCACCCCTCAAAGGATTATCGTACAGAGTCTCTGTTGCCGCCGAGTATTGCGCTCACCACAACCTCAAAGCAACTTAACTTACAATATTTTCGGGAACATCGTTCAACATGAGCGGAGTGCAAGTACCTACCATCGTAAGTTTATAGGATATAATAAGGGAAGGGGAAGGGGGAGGAGAGTGAAAGCATGATATAGGTAGATAAGGAATACGAAAACTAATCGAAGCTGACAGCTCAACTTGAAAACCCCGGAGCTCTTCCGGGACAAGGCCTTCGTCGACGGGCAATGGATTGAAGCCAGGTCGGGCAAAAGATTCGACATCATCGGTTCGTTCGTTCGTTCGTTCGTTCGTTCGTTCCAACCTTTCTTCCCCTTCCCAGATCATCGGAAGGTTAAAGCAAAAAGCGTTTTTTTTTCATTCACTCAACTAACCGGAGGGGGGAAAACACAACGAGCAGACCCAGGCCGCGGCACGGCCTTCGCGAGCTGCCCGGACATGTCGGCGGCGGACGTCGACCCGGCGGTGCGGGCCGCGGAGGCGGCCTTCCGCGCGTACCGGCGGACCACGCCGCGCGCGCGCGCCGACCTGCTCGCCGCGTGGGACGCGCTGATCCGCGCGCACGCCGGCGACCTGGCCGCGATCCTCGTGCACGAGACGGGCAAGCCGCTCGCCGAGGCGCGCGCCGAGGTCCTGTACGCCGCCTCCTTCGTGCGCTGGTTCGCCGCCGAGCCCGAGCGCGTCCGCGGCGCCGTCTTCGCCGCCGCCGACGTCCCCGGCCGCCGCGTCGTCACCCTCAAGCAGCCGCTCGGCGTCGCCGCCGCGCTCGTGCCGTGGAATTTCCCCGTCGCGTGAGAGTTTTTTTTTTGTGATCTACCTAGTGTTTTTCTCTCCTTCCCTTCCCTTCCTCCCCCAATCCCCCCGCTCCTTTTTTTTTTTTCTTTACACGCAAAATTCTGTGAGCTCGGCTACCGTAGAGAAAAGGGGGGAAAATAGTCATTGCTTACTGTGTACATGTGTGTGTGCGTGCGCGCCCCGTGTGTGTATGTCTAGGATGGTCCTCCGAAAAGCCAGCGCTGCCTTGGCCGCGGGCTGCACCATGGTCACCAAGCCGTCGCCCGAGACGCCGCTGTCGGCGCTGACGCTGGCGTACCTGGCCGACAAGGCGGGCTTCCCGAAGGGCGTGTTCAATGTCCTGCCCACGACCCTGGATAACACCCCGGCCCTGAGCGAGGCGCTCTGCAAGCACCCGATGGTCAAGAAAGTCAGCTTTACCGGCTCGGTGAGTTAATCTGACCCCCCTCCCCCCTATTTTTCTTTCCTCCCCCCCTCCTCTACTAGGAGATGAGGCTTCCTCCAATTATCCATGTTGGTCGACTGACCGAGAGCTTTCTCTGGTCTAGACACGAGTAGGGCGTATCTTATCCGCGCACTGCGCCGAAGGCCTAAAGAAGCTCACCCTCGAGCTCGGGGGCAACTGTCCCTTCCTGGTCTTCGACGACGCCAACCTGGAGCAGGCCCGCGACGGTGAGTATCTACCTACCTACCCACCTACCTACTACACACCCATCAAGACCATACCCAACAATGAAAAGGGTTTTCTTTTTTTTTCCCCAGCCACTTTTATTGTAGATTAAATTTAACTCAATCCCTCACTAAAAATAAAATAAAAAACACCAGCGTTAATGGCCCTCAAGTTCCGGCACGCGGGACAGGCCTGCATCACCGCGAACCGGGTGTACGTGCAGCGCGGCGTGTACGCCGCCTTCGGCGCGCTCCTCGCGGCGGGCGCGCGCGCCCTCAAAGTCGGGCACGGCAGTGAGTAGTCAATCAATCCCTGCTAAGCATCGTGTATCCCCCCCCTCCCCCCTTCCCCTTTTCCTTAACCATGTCTCTCGGGGACTGGAGGGGGAAAAAAAAAAGAGAAAAAAAAATCACACCTAATATAGCAACTACTTACTAAACTCGCGATAAAACCCCCAGTGGACCCGGACACGACGATGGGCGCGCTGACGGTGCCCTCGGGGCTCGACAAGGTGGAGGGGCAGGTCGCCGACGCGGTGGCGCGCGGGGCCACGGTGCTGGCGGGGGCCACCGCCTATCACCACCACCACCACCACCACCACCACCCTCAAGCAACAGCAGCAACGGCGGCGGGGGCGGGGGCGGGAGAGGGGATACTTCTTCGAGCCGACGGTGATCGCGGACGCGGGGCCGGGGATGCGGGTCGCGGCCGAGGAGACGTTCGGGCCGCTGCTGGCGCTGTTCCCGTTCGATACCGAGGAGGAGGCGGTGCGGGCGGCTAATGACACGAGCGTGAGTGTTTTTTTTTTTTTTTTTTTTTTTTTCGTTCTTCGGTCGGTTTGGGGGGGAAAGGGTTAACATTTATAATGATAACAATAATAATAAATAGATGGGTCTCGCATCGTACTGCTTCACCAAGAACGTCGACCGCATGTGGCGCATGCTGGAAAACCTGGAGGCCGGCATGATCGGCATGAACACAGGTAGGTAGTAACCTAACTATTTCGCTCCTCTTCCCCTTTCCCTTTCCCTTTCCCTTCCCCTTCACTATCTTTCTCCTAGAAGTGGTAATTCTTCCCTCTTGAAGGGTATTATTTTTTTTTTCATCGAGAACCACCAATAAAAAAAAAAAAAAACCTAACCCATCCCCCAGGTAATTCGTCAGCGGCCGAGTCGCCGTTCGGCGGGATCAAGGACTCGGGGTTCGGGAAGGAGTCGGGCAAGGACGTCGCCATCGACGAGTACCTCATCACGAAGACGGGGACGCTCACGCTGGAGGGGCAGTATTAGGGGGAGGGGTTAATGTAGGAAGTGGGTCTCTCAAAAAGGGGAAAAGAAAGGGAGGGGAAGCAAAAGAGGAATATTTATCCTACCTACCTACTCACGGTAGATATTCATCTCGAGGCATTCGACGAGCTCCTCGGAAACACCAGGGGAGGGGGGTAGTAGGTCTTCTTAATACAGGATATATAATTAGTGTAGTAAGTAAAGTTCTGGGCTGTAATGCAACCCGGATTTACCTACGCAATTGATAAGGAATGATGTGAAGTGACAAAAAAAACGTCTTGGTAAACTAATGGTTGCGTACCTAAGTTAGGACCTATGTAATAGGGGATATTAATATAAGTCGACCGTTCCATTTCAGCCAATATTTCCACTACCAATCCCATAAGAATGACTACATGAATATCAGATATGCCTAGTTAGTTTATTACACGCCTTGCAGTAAGAAAAGAAAGTAAAAAGAATATATATATATAAAAAAGGGGTGGGGGGTTACGCATCTAGATTCCCCCTCCGCCTCTCCCCCCCCTTTCTTCAAAAACCCCTTTCAAACCCATCCCGTCTCATCCCGTCCCATCCCATCCCTTCCCTTCGGGCAAGTTCATTACCAAGTCCACTCACTACACATGGCAAATAATCTTCAAGAAAGCGGTACTCCAATCCCAATCCCATCCATATCCATTCCCCCATTCCCTACTAGTGTTGAAGAAACCGAGGTACCTATCCTATCGGTTTTTGTCTTCGCTTGCTTGCTTGAAATCTCGGGGCGGCGGCACGACGACAACAAAATACCTAGCCCTCGCGAAAAAAAATACCAACCCAACCCAGATAATATTTATGCCTAGGTAGTCAGCCAAAGGTTGTCTTCAAATTTAGAGGAATTTTGCCCGAAGCTGGCCGGAACGGCTTTGGTAGTCTAGAAAAAAAAAGAATTATCGTATACCTCGGGAATTCTACGCGCGTAAGTAATCAGTCCGAGGTAGATTCCGCCATGGTTCGGCCAAATTCGGAATTCATCGCGGCCTAGGCCATGTGGCAGACAGGGATGCCAGCTCTGTCGATTACAGTTCGATATGTTATCCTTTATAGTTACCACCTTATTATAAGCATATGTTGTTCAAAAGACAGAGGGGACATTGTGATATCCTCAACATATCGTCTCTAGGGATCCTGCTGGGAATTGTTAAATAGATTTAGTCCTTATGTTGCCAGATATACCAGACAACATCCGCACTAGACATATCCATCCATTGCATATAAAGTTTTCGTAGTTAATGATATTTATTCAGAGGTATTCGACACTGACCCGGACGACCAAACTAAAACTGACTGAGGATACGCCCTCCCAATGCATCAATTTATTGACTTTTGACCAAGTCTATCCGATTCCCTCAACCCAACATTTTACATTTCAACAAGTGGGATAATTTTTTTTTACAGCTTGCCAGCGGTGTTGAAGTCCTGGAGGGCCTCGGTGACCCGCTTGGCCATGGCCTTCTCACCTTCTCTCACCCAGACACGGGGGTCGAAGAACTTCTTGTTGGGCTTGTCGGCACCATCCGGGTTTCCGACGGCGGTCAAGAGGTAGTCCTTCTTGTTGATCATGTAGTCTCGGATACCACTGCAGTAGGCGAACTGCATATCCGTGTCAACGTTGACCTTGACGACACCGAACGAGATGGCGTCGAGATACTCCTGTTTCGAAGAGCCCGAGCCACCGTGGAAAACGAAAGTAACAGGCTTGTCGTTATCCGTCTTCAGCTGCTCCTTAACGTAGGCCTGGTGCTTGCCCAAGAGCTCAGGGTGCAGCTTAACGTTGCCGGGCTTGTACACACCGTGCACGTTTCCGAATCCGGCAGCGATCGAGAAGTAGGGAGAAATGGGAGAAAGGGTCTTGTAGATAGCCCAGATATCTTCGGGCTGGGTGTAAAGACTAAAAACTAGAGTTAGCGACTATAGTCCAGTTTAGAGCGAGCACGGTCATTGGGGAGGTGGGGTCATTAGGGGTGTGGCGGCAGCGCTATGGACAGCTCCAAGCTCGGGGACGAGTAGCTCCTAGGTTGTCGAGTTTGGCTCTACACCCCAAACAACTTGTTGTGGTAGACACGCATGACACTCAGTATTCCCAAAACCAGCGCATCTACCCGTTCGCGTAAAGGGGGTGGAAGGGAGGAAATCAAGTAGGGAAATTACCTGTTGTTGTCAACGTCCTCGTTGTTCACACCATCTTCCTCACCACCAGTAATACCGATTTCCTACAAGGGTAATTAGTACATCCAAGTTCAATTCACGCTTAAGGATGGGCGTAAATACCATCTCTAGCCACTGCTTCATGGGGGCAGCTCGCTTGAGGTAAGCAGCAGTAGTGTTGATGTTCCACTCGACGGGCTCCTCAGACAAGTCAATCATGTGAGAGCTGAAAAGAGGCTCGCCGTGCTGCTTGAAGTAAGCCTCGTCGGCATCCATCATGCCGTCGAGCCAGGGGAGCAGCTTCTTAGCACAGTGGTCGGTGTGCAGGACAACGGGGATGTTGTAAGCAGGGGCGATGGCTCGGATGTAGTGAGCACCAGCGATAGAACCCTGGATAGAGGCAAATTGGTCGGTGTTGGGAACACCCTTTCCAGCGAAGAAGGCGGCACCGCCCTGGGACATCTGCAGAATTATGGGAGCCTTGGCATCGCGGGCAGCCTCAAGAGCAGCAACGACGGTGGAAGAAGAGGTGACGTTGATAGCTGGGATGGCGTACTGGTTCTCGCGGGCATGGTTGAACAGGGCGAGAACGTCGTCGCCGACGATGACACCAGTCTTCCGGGAGAGTCTCGCGGTAGCCATGTTGAGCAAGGTGGTTGTGAGTACTAGGTGAGGATATTTTACGTGCGAGGATGCTGTAAGAGGTATTTAGTGATGCTGACGACCGAGTGTAGAGGACTAATTAATTCCGAGGGTGACGGGTATAAGGAAGAAGATAATAAAAAAAAGATAAAAAAGGTAATGAATTGGGGTAGGAAGTGAGGGAGGGGTTCTGACGTCTATAATCAAAACTTTGGTGGGATGAAGTGGGATGGATGGGTGGATGGATGGTGGGGTGGACAATCGGTCCTCGTCACGATGCGGTTGATTGCGGAAATTTATGACGATAGCGGGGTGAATCATAGGATGTAGGGAATACAACAACAACAAGCTCTGAGAATGATTGCGTACTACTTACCGCTAGACTAAAGGTGGCCTTTTTGCAGGAACCCGTTGAGAATAAGTATGATGTATGATGGTGTTGAGGAGAGAAATTGGTTTGGAGGGGAAGAAAAAAAAAGGGAAAGGAAGAGGTGAAGTTCAACGCGGGGTCCGATGATGTTTTTGAGCACTTTCTCTCTCAATGTCCGTAACAGAAAGCTAAAATCCCTACCGTAGTACATACATAGTACCTTGTGAGGTAGGTATTGTACTGTACATTCACAGGGAGGGTGGGGTAATCTGTACATACATGAACTTGAATCTGCAAAGTACTGGGCCCTAGCGATATGTACTGTGCTGGTAGTTACACGGCCACTAGGTCGGTACTACTTCCTGTATGTACACTCTATCATGCTGGTAGAGCTGCTATCTTGCATTGGCATTAGTGCCCGGAACTCATAAACCTCACCACTCACTCTTACCTAACTTTGGGTATGTTATGTATGTACTTAACATATCCCCTATCAAGCCTGCAAGAGTCATAACCCGACAGCTCTCCCGTGCTTTTCCAGGTACCATACTATTTCTTAGATGACCAAAATAGCTAAAATGTTACGAAATACCTACCTCTGCTTCGGTCTTTTGTCGTTTCTTTTCTTTAAGTTGTCCTGGCGTGATGAAACTGCCAATGTGCAGAAACCTCAAGCAATAGAGGGGCAACCCACACCCATATATTAAATACATTGATATAGATCGCCGGGTACCCACGAGATTATCTCGGTAGCTTGGCGGACGCATACACAAAGACAGCTGGCGTGGCAGGCCTGGATTTATGTATGCAGATACATAGGTAGGTACTTCCCTGCTATTCACATACCTAGCACCGGATATATGTACCTATTTCCTCTCCAACGCTTTCCTTATCCCTTGTGTAAGGTACGATAGGTTATCAGTAGTAAGAGCTATTGAAGTTCTACTACTAGTACGGGCGGTACCTTGTAACACGTCGTCATACCCCGACGTCACTTTACACACTTCGGTACCTTACCTACATATGTACCTAGGTCCTATAGGTATTTTCTCACTTCAAAGTGGTGTTTCTTTCCCTTTCCTTCTTGATTCCTCGTATAAAAATGGCAGTGATATATAGTATGGTGTAATACATGTAAGTATGTATATCTTGTCCCGCATTTCCCACAACTCCTCCTCCTCCCCTGTCCACATCTACCTACCTACCAACCAACCGGAGCATTCCTCCAACCTCGACCGGCACAGATTCATCAACAACAACCATGTAAAGCTGTGCACCAACTAAAATATGCAGATTGATCCAGTATTGCATCTACTGATGACGAAAATAAAGCGTCTTGTAGTACTACTTAGTACCTACCCGCAAACGACCGACGCGGTCAATCGGCAAAAAAGCAGTTGGTGCAAGCCAATAGGTACTTACATCAATGTATACGGGATCTTCAGCGGTCCACAGCTTCAACCCCACCAGGAACCAGAAAAAGAAAAGCGGAATCTCACGGAGAATTGATGTCACACGCTTTCTTTTCTTTCTTTTCTTTTTTTTTTCCCCTTCACTTCGTCAACCAAGATATGTTAGTGGATCGGAGGTGGAAAGATCGAAACAGGGCCGACTCAAAAAAAAAATCCCACCTCCATATCATTCTCTCGGCGTGATCAATCTCTGGCCAGACAGTGGTTGGTCGGTCGATCTTCTTTCGATGTTCTATGTTACTAACTAAAGCAGTTTATTAGTTGTAAAAAACTTGCAATCCACTGCCAACTTCCGACTGAGACTTACCTACCTATCTACTAACCAACCTACCACTTGATAGGGGATAATTTTGTAATATCTCAAATTTCTTCTTCTTCTTCTCCAAGTACGTATTGTGTGATTTACGGGTGTTGGCGTCATCCGACATAGAATCAACATGATGTTTTTATCCTAGTATAGGTATCCATCCAAACATTTACTGTTATTTTATATAAAAGCAGACGCATACTCAACAACTAACCTCACTTTTCCCCGAGGGAATAAATATCACACTATAAAACGAAAGTGAGAGAGCTGGAGGAGGGGGATCTTTACGTATAATAATAATAAGAGAGCAGTCATTGGAAGAAGATCATACTCATTTTGTCATACTAATCGACGAGATGATCATTGGTGGGGGGAAGAAGGGAAACGGAAAACAAGTGGTTTTTTACCCCTCTGTGTGTGTCGTCAGGTCAGGTTCAAAGCTGCTTGGCGCACTGCACTACCCTAGCCCCGGTGCTATACATAGCGGGGTTTCCAATCCATCCGTTTGACTTGGAGCGCAAGTTCCACTGTTATTACTTACTAAATTCAGGTTCAGGTTCAGCGGGTTACGGCACGGCGTCGATAGTAATTTGTTTTCAAGGACCTACTAACATGTATCGGCCCGTCCTTATCAGCTCCATCTAATATTTCATTCAGGGCATACAACGTAGATATGCCTCACTCACTTGTCGAGCCACTGAAAGTGAACCAGCAGCCACAAGATCCAACCTACCTACCTACCACGTGATCCTCGTTCGATCTCAGCTCATCCAACTACATAGTAAGTAGTATGTAGTAGCTAGTGCAAGGGGAATTAAACAACATGTCGGGTCCCCTTCACGTATGTAGTTACATACATGTGTACATACTTACCTATGCCTAGCTAAACTAGGACATGCTATGCATAGGTAGTACTGTAGGGTGCGTCAACGTAGCTGGAGCAGGGTTTTCTCACTCACTATACCGTCGTCACCCTCCGAGCTAGCTAGGCCCGGTCGGCTGAGATCCCCATGTATATGCACGATACTACCGTTCGGTAGCCAGGCATTGGAAAACATATCATGGTCTTTCACCGAGTCTCCCGTGCTCACCGTATCGTCCTCTTGTAATTGTGTTTTATTCATTTAACTTTTTTTTTTAACTTCCACTTGTTTATCTCTTTCCCGTATTCTACACGTGACACACATGCTATCGTGACCGGTATGCAAAGCGCCCGTATGCCGAAAATAAAATAACACAACGCTTTGCCTCTCTCCCTCCCTATCCCAGACAGCTTGACCACTCGTGTTATTTCACTGGATTAAGCTGCCTTGTATCCATAAAGTTGACAAGCAGCACCATGGTAGATACCCGCTCTGTCTGTGAGCGTCAAGTCCCCTGGATCCACGTCAGGTCGAGTAGGATGATTAACTCCCCTTCTCAATGATAATGCTAAGTTAGAGGTTAGAAATGATGTATATGCTGTTTACAAGTTAAAAAAGGGAGGTAGCAGAAGTCGAAAGGACAGGGGTAACATGTAGCGATATGTTGCGCTGTCCCATTCTTTCTCCCTCGTGATGCTGCTGTATAATCATACACTCGTGCCAGGGCTACCTTTTTCGGTATAACGCTCATTGTGTCCATTCACTATGCGGCCTATCATCCAGGGGCGGCCTCAAATAACCCCCCTTCCCGGGATTCTTGAGTTGCGGCAGGCACAATGGTGTCCATTGCCCCACCCGTGATGAGGGCTGTAGGCAAAGCTATAATCGTACCCGGCTTCAAGGTCATTAGGATCGTAGTACTCCCAATAGTTCCCACAACCCGCTTTGAGACAACCCCAGACTATGTGCGCCAGTCTCGAAAGTAGGAACCACGTTCTGGGCAGCACCAACTTGAACCAACCAGCTGGTGCTGACCTTGTACCTTTTCCATAGGATGACTGAGAATACAAAGGGTGGTTCTCATCGTCTTCAATATCATCAGTATCGAGATGGCCTAGATCTTCGTTTCGGTCCAGATCCGATAGTTGATCGTCAGCCGGCCCCATACCTGTTATATTAACATCAGATATCCGATGGGTGTCTCCACCTTCCTATGATGATTCGGCCGGTAGACTTCTTTCACCGCTCTCGCGGTGCTCATGTTCGAGCTCGTAGAATAGCAGATATACTTCCCGCTGCATGCTAAGAACCTCATTTGTCTTAGCTTCTTTGATCTTCTCGTCGCTGATCCGCCACCAACGCTCATTCTGTTTTGCTCGACGCCGGGGTTTCGCCCCACCGTTCAATCTTGACGGAGGCCTAACCACCGTTTCGCTTCCGGGTGTTACGGCATGCGAACGGGGAATTCCCTTGGCAGGACTACCGGGACGGCTATTCCGAGCAGACCGTGAGAGTCTTGACATAGTTGACCGGGCTGACGCTGCAACAGATCTAAGGCTCATAGTATCCGAGTCGCTACCTTTAGGCACATAAGTAGAGCTCGAGCGATGTGATGGCTGGGTGTTTGGAGCGGTTTGCGAGCCCGTGTCAGTCGAAGGGCGTGGGAGCGTTTCAGCAGAGTGATTGGAGGAGGAGCTGGCTCCTGAGGATGCAGGCACCAAGTCTGGTGTTGATGCTACAGGACTTGGGTCTCCCGACTTCGATGTAGCATCAATGCGGGGTGTACCAGCCGGATTGGGAGTGGTAACTGGACTGGGGATAGCAGATTTGGTGAAGACCCCCGAAGGACGAAAAGCGTTAGGGGTTGAGAATGGAAGCTGGACATGCTGTCGCCGGAAGGACTCATAATGTCCACTGTGGTGACTTCCTTTATGCGTAACCGTACCGAGCAGTTTGTACCTCTTGCGGTTGAGCAGACTGCCCATGGGTAGCCGTTCCGGAAAAGACACCTTAGCCGAGTTCTTCAGAGACATGTGGCTGGAATCGTATATCGATCGAGAGAGGTGGATCGCCATGATCTTCGGGAAGCTCGTGAGACGCGTGTATTTCGCAATCCTACACTTTGGTGCGAGCCTCGTGTCCGGTAGCACAACATCTGCTGGGACTCTTTCGGGGTCGTGGTCAATCGCAAACTGAAGTTTCGCGATAACTTGTCGCGTAGCGGCTTTGAAGTCTTCCGAGTTAGACTGGGCTACCTCCGACTCGAGAAGATCCCTCGCGTACACGAGCCGACATTTCTCACACTTGTAATCATCGACGTACTCGGTCTTGAAAAAACCGTCGAGACAAGCGTTGAGTGAAGTCGAACTTAGTTGAGGTACACTAAGGGTCAGGGTGCAGAATGTACTCTCCGTCGGCTTAGGTTTGAAGCCGCACTTCTGACACTCGATTTGACTCTCGTATCTACCTTCCATGGGAAAGCCGTCCTCGTCCTCCCCCTCATCCTCATCCTCCGCCACCGGCTCGTTGGGCTCTGCGGTGGCTATGCTTATACCATTGACACTAGTCGAACCGTCCGTGCTGGTACGTATTGCGTCGTCACCATCGTCCCCATTTAGGGCGAGATCGGCAAGTCGCTCCTCCACCGCATCGCCGTCCACAGGTGAAGAGCTTTCGGCTGCACTCCTGATTTTACTTTTCCTCCTCGCAGCTTGCCGCGCTCTCTTCCCAGCATGGTACTCGTCGCATAATCTTTCAGCGACCACCTGCAGAAACTCCTGCGCGTCTTGTTGCTGTCGGCTAATGCGTTGCCTAAACGCAGTTTCCAATACCTTCACAAAACCGAGGGCCGAGATACTCTTCCGGTATATGGGTCGTTCGTTGAGGGCGTCGAGGATGTCCTTAAGACCCTTGGTGACAATGCCCGCCTGCAACCCTTGGTTCCTCCACTCGGGCGCGTTCTTGCGCGCGGGATCCTGCACCACCTCCTCGTACACCCACGGCTCATCGATATTTCTTCGGTGGTTCTCCCGGATCAGGTAGATGCGAAGATCGGTCAGTCCGGCGAGGGCCTGGAGGACCGAGTTGATGAAGCAGTCGTTTGCCGGGTTGACAAGCCCAACAACACCCTTCTTGCGTGCCGAATTGGAATCACTATCGATCAGGTAGGTGGGAGCAAAGACGTAAACGAGGGTTATGGCAGCAAGAGAAGCACCAGCGGCGTAAGTAGCGACGGTGAGTGGTTTCTCCGGCATGGTCAGGATCAGGATCAGGATTCGCCTGCTCGAATGGAGACTGGGATCGAATCGGGACGGATCGTGTTTCGTGGACAAGAAGGGTTACGGTGGAATGGATAGCAATACCACGGGACAGCGAGAGCTGGAGGTCGCGGGAAGAGGCGAAGGTGGAGGTGGAGGGATATTGATTGTCAAGGATCGGCCGGTGATCTGTGTTCGGTTCTGTGTTCCCAACTGCATACCGAAAACTCGGAAGCTGGAAAGCTGGGCTGGGGGGGTTGAAGAGATTTGCTCGGTGGAGGAGTGTTCGACTGACGACAGGGATGGGCTCGTTCGGCTTTCAACTCCGAGGGACAACGTCTATCTACACGCGGGATGCCTGTTCTCCAGTAAATGATTCATTGCCTATGAAAGCTTAGGGCGGCGATATCGTGAGTTGCAGTAGTGACAGAACTACACACACACATATAAACACACACGGAGAGAGGCGGATCGGTCGATGAATAGAAGCAAAATGAGAAGAGAAAAGAGAGAGGGAGAAAAAGAATTAATTACGGCTATCATAAGATTCTCAACAGATGAAGAGAGAAAAAAAGTTGAAATTGGATAATATGTAGACAAGAAGCAGAGAAGGGGGAGGGAGAAAAGCGCGTGGAGGCAGGAATTGGAAGGAGGTTGTATGTACACTGAGTAGGTAGGTTAGAAAAGAAAAAAGAAAAAGGCCGGGTGACGTGAAATTTCAAATAAGGGACTTCGAATGAAGTAGGTAAATTTCATCCCACTACCTAGGGAAGAAAGGGGAGGAGGGGGGTAGACAGGGGGGGGTTAGAAAGAGTTTAACCTTAGGTAAGTAAGTAGGTACTTAGTACTCAGTAGGCAGTGCTTCATGTTAGACCAAGTACACTAACCTAACCTAGTACATAACTCATGACCCCCCATGTTCAGCTTACCAAACCACTACATGAATACCTATGTATCCAAGTACCAAGATGGAGAGGCAAAAGATTACTAGGTATGGGACCAATCAGCAAGGCAGATGGTGAAAATCAAATAATTCTCGGGATCGGAAACTTCGGGTGCGACACAACCACAGCTTTAAGTAGGTAATACCGTTGGGGAGGCGGTGCGGGGGTTATCTACGGCGGGGATGTTATCCTGTGACCATCCAATGGAATATTCAATCCTAATACCCCTTCTACTAGCCGAGCGCACACGTACAAGCCAGTATTATGCGATTAACGGGGGATGCGGGGAATAACATGGAAGTTTCTATTACCTTAGTACACCACGTTAGGTGAGGTTAAGTACCTACCTATCAATGTAGATACCTATGTAGTCATTATATATACTAGTTAATAAATCGCTCGTGTCCATCGTTCAGAGAGAGAGAGTAAGCACTAGCTAAGAGGCCCCGTGAGAGGGTGTCCCCTGACATCCCAGAGTTCACCGTCCAATGCGGTCCGCATGAGCCAGCTGGAGCCCAGCTCAACCCCAGTACCCGAACCCTCGAGCCTCGGAATCCTGTAAGTCATGATACGCATCATCTGCTTCATCTTCCTGTTCCCGTCTGCAAGCCCAGCAGAAAAAGCAGAAAAAGCAAGGCTGGTGCGTAGGAGTGCTTCCGACGTGTTCTGAGCCAATACCACGGTGATTGGCCGTTCTGCACGCCACGTGGGAAACGACCCGACATCAACGCTGGCACTGGTGATAGCCAGCGGCGTGGTAAGAACGGCATGCTCGAGGTTCGGCAGATTCGCCAGACACCTCCAGAACCGCTCACTGCACATCGGCCGGTAGAGTCCCAGTCGTCTCAGCCTGGGCCACTGCTGCAGCACCGGCTGGAGCTGCTCGCTCGGGTCGTCGCCCATGTCGAACCTCACGGCATCGCGCGTGCACACGAACTCCTCCAGCTTCGTCAACTGGGCGAACCCTTCCCGCAGCACGGGCCCAACGTTCAGGTGGTCATCCCACGGCGGCAGACTGTCGAATGGGATGTCGACGACCAGCCGCCGCAGCGATTCGCGCGTGTAGCAGAACAGCTCCCTGGTCCACTCAGCCGTGGGCAGGTTATCTAGACTGCGGCCGAACGGCGCGAGATACAGAGACGTGATGTCCTGGAACACGCTGGGAAGCTGCGTACTCGACTGGCGCGAGGCCTCCAGACACAGAAGGAATCGGCTGAGGCGCCTGTCGCTGTCGAGATAGAGACAGTGTCTCCGTAGCTCGCGAACTGCAATCTCGTGCGTAGCACGACTGACAAGGCTAAATGCCACGAGGAGCTGCGTAGCTGGGTGCGGTGCGGGTATAACGGCATACGGATTACCAGGCAATAGACTCGTCATGACTTGGAATATGAGCTCTAGAGGCAAGCGCATCAACTGCCTATCCATTTTTGTGCCTTTGAGGGGGGACTCAATCCCCAAAGATATCTCTTTGGTGTCGCTGACAAGATGTTTCAGGTTGAGCTACGAATATGGTCGAAGGAGGGAAAGCAAAGTTAGACGAGAGCATTGGAAAGGCGTCGACTCCCCCACGAGGAACCCCGCCTATGTAAATACCCAGTATATGAAGCTACGGTTAACTACATATCATTTCATATAACGAGCTATATTGCTCTCTTGATGCTCGCCCCCACGGCCAAACAAACCCCCTTTACTGAACCCCTTTTACGTGTCTGCATCGCCACCAAGGGCTCTTGTTATAAACTCTCCGAATCCAGTTCTCACATCACATTTCTTTCAGTGTTGTACTCGGAAGATCTGGTCTCTAGGATAGACTCACAGTTTTATCTAGCTCATTACCTATATCAAACGCGCCGCCGATAAGTGAGCTCTTTGAGCTTCCCCCGAATACAAGCCTCTAGCCCAGTAATACCGACTTGGGAAACTATTTAATGAAGGTATCAGTCAAGTCCACCGCGTATCAGGGGTTTTCTTCATATAGGGAGATAAGGTCTAGGTCAAGGGGACTACGGGGTGTTCCTATGAGACTGGTATGCCCAAGTTGTTAAGAGCTATTGGAGAAGGGCAACCAGATCCCCGCGGAGAGATTGGGCGATTTCAACTAATCCTCCTAGTTTCCCTCTTTATTTCATGCTCGGCTCAGCTCTTCCGAGTCAATTTCACTATTCTCCTGCCCATCCCTATAATGCATAAAAGCGGGCAATAGCACTGATTTCGCACCGGTCTGTGTCTAATATAGTGAGGTAATACAACACACTCATCATCAAGCTGCGAATTTCATTGTATGGGTCTCCAATCAGGACATCTCCAGCATGAGACGTCTCAGCGACTAGTACCGCCTGAATCTCAACCCTATTCGTTGATATCTACAAATCCATCGGCCTCCAGAGCTGTCTTGTTTCGAGTCCCGCACAGCTTAGAGTCATAGCTAAGCGAATCGAACATATCCGTTTCGATGTAATCACCTCCAAAGGCAGCCACGGCGCGATCGGCCTCCTGAGTAATTGTCTAAACAGGACCAATAATTACTCACTAGGACAGAACTTGATGCCTTGCCGATACAGGAGACCGGCCTGTCGTATGCTAGAAAGACGCGTATGAAGAATATTGTCGGCAGGGATCAGCCAGTCATACATTCTTGTGGCCAGCCTGCAGCTGCTCTGCTCTGCAAAGGAACCGTGGACGGGCGCTATCCTAGCTGTATTTCAGCCAAATGAAGAGATACCAGGCGGGACCCATGCCATGGTGGACAACAGCCTATACGATTTGTGCCTTGTGCCACATATCATGCCTGCTCAGAAAAAGGCCTGCACTACCGGACTGCATCGAGCTGGATATCCTGAGCAAATGGCATCGGTGTGAATCCACCTGAATACAGAGGGACCCGGCGAGCCTGGTGAGTCACCTCCTGGCTAGATCCCGAAGTACCATCCATTCTCATGTCGACGCCGTCGGAGACTATGCTACCCCGAAATGTTGCGACTTTCAAGCTGGGAAACCCGCCTGCGACTTCGTCGCGACTGAGGCTTTGAGATGCGGCTCTATTTACAGTTTCGAGGCCAGAGTCAATAAAGTTGAAGCTACTGGCAATCATGTGCTCTGTTCCTCTAGAACTTCGTTCCATTTTGCGCAGAAAAGCTTCTGTCGGTCGACCACTGCGACAAAGAAACCAGGCAGATTTACTTAGGACTGTAATGCAAGGGGAAGCTGGCATACTTATGTAGCTTCATCATGGTGTCCGACGCCTTGAGCTTGCGGATTAGTTCTCACCATGGTCTCAAA
The DNA here is from genome assembly GCA_018398605.1 of Biscogniauxia mediterranea. NCBI lineage: Eukaryota > Fungi > Ascomycota > Sordariomycetes > Xylariales > Xylariaceae > Biscogniauxia > Biscogniauxia mediterranea. The sequence goes on from JAGXTR010000001.1 coordinate 1,802,588, forward strand.
CCAGACGACATTCTGCTCTTTAAACCGAGTAGAGAAGATAGCGCTATCTAGAAAAGGGGCGACCTCAGATCTTCTATAGAGTGAGGAAGTATATAACTGCAGGTTGTCAACTATATATCCAGCACATAGCGCACTGGGTTAGATTGAACCATTCCAGGGAGGGTATCCAGGCCAAAATATATTTGGAGTCTTGGATGTATTTTCCTCGAGGTGCTTGGTTGGGCTCTAACAGGAGCAGCTGGACCGTCGAAAGAGTCATGGCGACAGGGGGTTTGTCCGGCAAAGATAACCCTGATAATTCATATGTGTATCGGTGTTTGTACTCGGAAGGGATGCTATGTCTAAATCCGGCTATACTGAAGGAGACGAGTATCTTAGAGGGCCGTTCGAAGGAGGGGATGCTACGAGTGTGTTTTGGCAATTGTGGAACATATGATCGCTTCATGGCCAGAGCAGCGCCGGATTTCTGCATATCCATGTGTTTAGTTTCAAGAGTTAAAACACAATAAAGTTGTACCAGTAGGACAAAGTTGTGGACATTAAAGAGAGATAAATGTGAACAATGCAAATTTTCTAGATTGTCTAAGAAATCAAGGAAGAATATATGAATTTTAAAGACATAAGTTTTATGGCCAGCCGTACATCCCTTTCATCGCATAAGAACTAGATATTGTTTTAGGGACAGGGTGTGGCAAAAGCGAACGCTCATTGCCGTGCTGGCTATTAGCTCTTATATGGCAACGTATGGCATACGTGACATAGGGGGAACAGGTACGCCTCCCTAGTTGTATGAGGTTGTAATAGACAGGAACTCTGTCTACGACTTCCAGTCTTTATATTGTTTAAGTTGAAACGTATCTAGTTATGAAAGACAACGAGGGCAATTTATTGACCTAAAGCAACGAACGTACTGCGCACACTCTCCCTGTGTGAAGAAAGAGAAAAAAATCCTCGCGATATAAATATACTGGCCTATGTTCTACTAGTCTTCACAGCTATATCTCGTGTGATAAGTCTACAGAATTATTAGGTACATACATTTGTAGATGTATATTAGTTTGTTCTTTTATACGTAGGTACTAATGTTAATACGAAGCACATATCTCCCTGTGGTAGCGTCGTACAAAATCAACCCGTATACCTAGACCTGTATACATAAGGGGTAAGACTATAGAAGTAATGTTTTACAGATCTCTCAAACAGAAACTCACTACAAGCCCAGCTTTCACTACTGGGATGCACACTTTCAGCTATTCATTCAAAAGTAACAAACCTTAGATGGTTCTCCTGTCAATGGTTTCATATATCGCTATCATATGGAGTAGCTGAACTATGTTCTGCGTACATAGAGGTTGCTATGATATTCCTAGTTAAAATTTTCGAGAGTCAATACACCTTTGCTAGTCTAATGAACTATTTTCATATAGACAAGTAGTGGCTATATATGTTGTCCGTTCTCAGGTAGTATTTAGTACGAAAAAAAAACACCCCGGTTATGTCTAAGATATTTCCCTATCTAATACAGATATGGGTATAATGGAAATACCACAGCATCTCTTGGTATCTATATAAACTACTTCGTAAAAAGGCTTTATTATAATAAGTGAGAGACAATCCAGTATCATATTGAACACTGAGACGCATGCATATACTACTTTACAGACACTTCACTTGTGGTTCATATAGTCTTATTCTGGGCATATAGGCCTCTGTTGTAATATTCTGGTTTTTATTATTATTATTAGAACTCCTAGAGATAACTACAAAACCAGAGTTAGCGCCCGCTCCAACACACAGATACCAAAACAGATAATAGGTACGAATATGTATTTGATTGGGAGAAGTTGTAGTGTATAGGGCTATGAGCTACAATATGATACGCAGTTCCCGAATAATAAAGAGTCCATTATTGTATAGAAGGAGTGGTGTCTTAGGTAGCTATCAATCTGGGATTCTGTGTGAAATTAACGTTACCACCCGAGCCCATACGAGGCTACTTGTGATAGATTGTCTAAGCTCTGATTATGGAATCAGATCACAGTATGATGTAAGCCCGTCTAAGATGAACCATCCAGCTGGGTTGGGACCTTGATCACTTGTTTTGATTGTCAAATCTAATGCAGTAGCAGATGTGAATTGCATAGCTTACAAATAAGCAGCATAAGCCAATTTATTCTGAGGGTTGATGATTATGTTTTATTTCTCTCCACGTCTTTTTAATATAAGAACATGCCCAAGAAACCCCTTCTATTTGGTAGCCGATAACGACCCTCCCCTTTTTGGCGCGCCAGAATAAGCTCGTTTTATTTTATTGCAGTGGACAAATTCTACAGCTCACTTTCACTATCTCATGCATGTCCGAGCGTGACTCGCTTCCAGAGGGGTGGCTGTCAGCATCCAGGCGTTCTACTAAACTAGCATCCTCGCATCTAACTGCAAGATAACGTAAGCCCGTCTTGACTCCATTCACGCAGGGTAATGGCGTAGGTACATATGCCTCGCTAAGTAAGTGCCGACACGCTTGTCATTAGCTGTATGTATTATTTGCTAACCACAGCATCAAGACGTCTGTCTGTCTTTGTACTTACAGACCGGCCTTGGCTGCATTCATAGCGTGTTTGGAGATAAAGCCTATGGCATGTACGGATGGATAGGCATATCCTAAATACTACTTAGGTACCATCTTTAAGGATATGATGAATATATGGCAGGTAATGGATAACCACCTCATCTCTAGTGTAGACGTACCACAGCGATGCAACTTTGTAGATCTAGGATGTGATGTTATAGAATGAAGACGACATCCCTGAGAAGAGCTGGTTACAGTATAAGCTGGCTGTATTGTCCACAATATTGACACAAAAGTATCTACGGCGTGGAATTGTGGCTGAACTCTTGCAGGTCAGGCTAGAAATCTATTAAGGGGCTTCAACATCATCATGAAAAAGAAACCCATCACAGGAAGTCGGTGTACGAAATCATGGGCGCGGGTCAATGTCATCTGACGTACGCAAGGTAGCATAGCGTACCCAGTACCAGAACAGACCCTATACTGAACCCAAAGATTGACACAAGCACCTTTCGGCGCGATCGACAATGCGATTATTGGGGACTATGGACATATCATTCTTGTAAAATGAGACTCGGACGCCACTCAAAATACTACTTCACTACTCTTTATTGATGGGACCTAGACATTTCAGCTCGAAGCGCTGACGGCTGCGCCGAGGACCTTCGTCTATGAACCGGGTTCCACTCCTGCGCATTTCTGAAGCGATGCAAAACATCGCTAACGAACCGAATACCTGTGGCATCAGGAGGCGAAACTCGATGCCGAAAAGGTCTTTATGTGAAGAGCAGCAGCGCAGCACCTGCGTTGTGACTCCGCAGAACATTACGTTTAAGACCCGAAACATGATATTATCTAGATTCATCTAGATCTTCGTAGTTTATATCGCCATCTATGGTCCCAGGATTGCTGCTGCTGCTGCTGCTTTAACGCAATGCGTCTGTGAATTAGATACCTAGGATGTCTACGACACCAGCTTGGAAGCCTCATTCGGAGCTGCGGTGACGGCTGAAATTGCCATTTCTCGCCAGGGTACGGGTGAAGGGGTACAGGAGCAGGGCTGGCACAGCTGCAATCTGTCTGGTAAATTACCTAGTAGTATGGAGAAGGAAAAGTTCTACCGCGTAAGCACAAGTCTGTGGGTAGACTGCAGGGTATGATGGAAAGCCTCTATAAGGATATATCTATGTAGCGAAACCACACCGATGTCACCGTTCTACAGAGAATACGTAGAGTCGGTAACCCCTCCGTACGTGCGGTGCATAATGCATAATCTAGTTTCAACCTTTAATCTTTTCGTAGTATGGTATGATATCATGAATATTTACTTATTTATATCTTCACTCATTTATCTCTTGTATACGACTTTGAATCACATGTGTGGTGTATCGCCACCATACGAGGAGGTTGACCGTTAGGCGAATCAGTAATCGCGGCATCGGAACTTGTGCTATACAAAACAATGAAGACCATTAGGCAATTGGCTATTGCATATGCCGTTGGGTACACCTACACTACATGCCAGTATACATTGATATACCACATTAGCTCGATAGGACCCAGCTCCGGCCGCCTCCCCGGGCCCCTCGTAAGAACTTTGTCAGTTCAGATCATAGCTTGGCTTGACAACGCTCTAATCATTGCCGGCAGAGGTGTGAGCTAGCGCAGCCGGAACCACAAAGCCGTTTCCTAGTACTGCAGAAATTGCTCTCAGGTGGTTGGTAGTTAGTTAGCTGGCGACATCATCTAGGCTGGTCAGTCTAACTAGACATTGTCTAGCTGTATGAGGATGCTGCTTTCATCATGATGGTTACTAATGCCTAGGGTTTTCTGCCTAATCCTTCTTCCATAGTATAGTACACCTTTAGCAGAATTCCTTTAATAGGAATTATACCTCGAGGCATATATTCTATAGTGAGATCCAGACGGCTTTGGATATTTTGACAGAGATAGCAAATCGACCAATAGCTAGACGGACACATGGTCTCTCGAGCTAGCTCATCTAAGTTTACTGTATTGTTTTGCTCAAAACCCCACCCCTTATAGCTGCTCCTTACTTCATGTTCATGCCACCGCTCTTTTTCTTCAACAACCTTACCTTACCCGTACTAGACAATATCACTAGTCGTGAATTCGGGTAGCAATGTCACATCGAGCCTGATAATCCATTTTCATCCCCTGATCCCTCCATATCATAAGTGACCTATACCCAGGGTTCGGAATTTAGTTAGTTAGTTTAGTCCAGTGGTGGAATAATATTAACTAAGGCTACCCTGGAATAAAACTAACTAACTAAAAATTTACCCTGGACTGGAATAACTAAACTAAGGATTAACTAAACTAACTAAGGATTAACTAAAAAGATTACGTAATATTAAAAAAAATTAAAAAAAAATTAATAAAAACTAATAAAAACTAATAAAAATTAATAAAAATTAAAATAAATTAAAAAGAATTAAAACAAATTAAAAAAGTTAAAAAACAAATTAAAAAAGTTAAAAAATAAATAAAAATAAATAAAAATAAATAAAAATAAATAAAAATAAATAAAAATAAATAAAAATAAATAAAAATAAATAAAAATAAATAAAAATAAATAAAAATAAATAAAAATAAATAAAAATAAATAAAAATAAATAAATAATAGTTTATTTTATTAATAATGGTTAATTTTAATAATAATGGTTTATTTTTATTTTATTCCATTTTATTTTTATTTTTTTTATTTTTTAATTTATATTTAATTAATTTATTTTTATTTATTTATATTTAATTTATATTTAATTAATTTAATTAACTTTTATTTTATTTTATTTCATTTTTATTTAATTTATTTAATTTATTTTTATTTTATTCCATTTTTTATTTAATTTATATTTAATTAATTTATTTTTATTTTTATTTTATTTTATTTTATTTTATTTTATTTTATTTTATTTTATTTTATTTTATTTTATTTTATTTTTATTTTTATTTTTATTTAATTTAATTTAATTTATTTATTTTTATTTAATTTAATTTTAATTTTATTTTATTTAATTTTATTTTTATTTAATTTTATTTAATTTTATTTAATTTTATTTTAATTTTATTTAATTTTATTTAATTTTATTTAATTTTTATTTAATTTTATTTAATTTTATTTAATTTTATTTAATTTTTATTTAATTTTTTATTTAAAACGGAATAATTTAGTTAGTTTAGTTAATTTTTTAAATTAACTAACTAACTAAGGAATAATTTTAGATTAACTAAAATGCCCTTAGTTTAGTCCGGCAGTGGAATAAAACTAAACTAACTAAGGATTAACTAACTAAGACTAAAAACTAAGGAATAAATTCCGAACCCTGCCTATACCCCTATAATCACCAAAAGGGAAGCATCTTTTGCTCAATCAAAAAACTGCATATCAACCCTCCTGTAATGACCTGGCTAGCGCGCCAGGTGGCCAGATTGTGGGGTGATTTAGAAGACAAGAAATGTCTAACCCTGGTCAACTAGGTACACTACATACACTAGGATCCAAGCGGGGGGTTGATGAAGACACTTGGCACAGACGATATCCGCAAACTACTTGGAAGATCCAATGAGCGAGATGCGAAGCATGGGCTGCAAATAAGGCTGGATCGACTGAACCACTGTAGAGCCCAAAATTTCCCGATCATATACCTGGGTCATGGGGCCTATCGCCGTTGCCAATGCTTCCAATAACCAGATCCAAGCGTATTTGGCTATATTGACTGGGTTCGAGTTAACACAAAGGAGCACTGCTCGGCACTGAACTCTCAGGTAACATTCGTATGGGTTGAAAGTACCGCAACCTCGAGTTTAGCTTCGAATCATCTTATTGTTTTTTTGGCAGAGGTGATAGATCTAAAGGTACCTACATGGCAGTACGTACTTCTTAGGGAACAAAGAGAGCGTTAGGATGTGTATATGACGGGATTGCAAGTAGCTGTAGTTCTAGTTCCTCGCATAATAACGTGATTACCTATGTTCATGGAAGGTCCCTTGTGACATGTTTCCTGTATACCTACTTAATCGAGCTGAAAGCCACTAACGTGACTATTGTGAATGGCTAGAGAAGACTACAGACGCGTAAGGTCCCGAATGGTTTACATGTGTGCGAAGGGGGAGACGACAACAGTTCATAATCTACAGTAGGCACCGACGATCGAGTCAGGATGTGAGAAAATTAAATGGAAGCAGCAATTTCCATAATTACTGTTTGACGAATGAACATGTTCACTATTGAGGAAAACAGTCGAGAAGATTTGGAAATAGACCAGCGGGCGTCCTACACATAGGGACGGGCCGGGAAATCTCTATAAACTCTTATTTAACTATGTATCGGGGGTAAATAAACGACAACTCCACTACACTCCACTCTACTGCCAGACTGAGCTCTCGTCCTCTACTGGGACTCGAGAAGCTCGATAACCTTGTGATCCTCCCAGGTGGCGATGGTGCGCGCGCACAGGACGGCGACACGCTCCTCGCTCTGCAGGCCCTTCGGGCAGATGGGCCAGATGATGTTGGTCATGAACGAGCGCCTGTACTCAACCATGAGCTCGGGGTCGTTGCGGTCGAACTTGGGGCCGCCGCATTCGTGCAGAGTCTTCAGGTAGTGGTCCAGCACTTCCATCTCGTGCTTGCGGCGGTCCTCGATGGTCAACAGGGCGGTCATGAAGTAGACGAGATCGTGGAAGCAGGAGGCGAAGTGGAAGGCCGACCAGTCCAGGAAGCGGGTGTGGCCCTCGGCGTCGAAGTAGATGTTGCCGATGTGGGTGTCTCCGTGCAGCAGAGTGCGGAACTTGGGGTTACGCTTGGTGTAGTACTTCTCCAGCGCCTTGATGATACGGGGACCATCCATCAGGTACTCGGGCATCCGGATTCGGCCAACCTCCGGAGCGACCTTATCCCACTGGCTGACCATGAAGGTCATGGCCGGGTCATAGTTGTTCCAGATCCCTATGCTACTCGTCAGTCTCACGTCCTTGCTCCAGACCCACAGGATTTTATTCAGCTCTCAAAACTTACAAGGATAATCCGCTTCACTCTTCCCCCAGAACTGGGCGTGCAAGCCGGCGATCTGGGCGGCACCGTCCAGTACCTTCTCGACGGGATAAGAGGCGACCTCAGGGGCAAAGGTGCAGCCCTCGCGGACCAAATCCGACATGATGGCAATACCCTGCTCCTTGCTCGTGCCGCCCCACCAGCCCTTGGGGTAACCCATGTTCTTGATAAGGGGGGCGATCTTGGTGAAGAAGTCGGCCTCACGCTGGGCCAAGCTGACAGTCCACGGCTGGTTGGCGACCATCTCGGGGTCGAACACACCCTTCACGCAGATGTGCTTCGGCCGCGAGTTCGGGTCAGCCACCTCGTCGGCATACTCGATAGTGTAGAACAGCTTGCTAGCCGTACCGAAGATCTGGCGTGTCAACTCGATGGACTTGACCTTCTGGCCAAGCACAGAGCCAAGCCACTCGGCCGTCACCTCCGCAGGGACGACGGGGAGCTTCTCATGAGTAAACTCAGTTGTGGTAGCCATGTTGACGCAGTACGATCTTGGTGGCGAAGCAAATAGTAATGGAGGAGTGATGGGTTGAACTGGTTTCTGAGAAGTGACTGAAGTTGATGGCAAGCTACAGGATTTATTTTTTTCTCGGAACGAGGCCAAATACATAAACAATTTCTGGCGGTGTACGTACCGGGGGCAGCTGTCGTGGCCCCCTTTGATTCAACTGGCAATAGGGGCCAAAATGGGTAGTTCACAGACTTCAACCGGTTTCGTTCTATCAACGAGTGTGTGTTCTATCCTATAGCACCAACAGGTTGTTAGCGGTCTAGTGTAGATCGTGGGGCTGGTGGTGCACATTTTCCCATTTGGCCTATCCAACTCCAAGGCACAGTCCACCACCACCAACGGCAGTCTCGTTTACAAGATAAGGCACTTGTAATCCTACCACAGGTACGTCTCTTCCATAAGACCCTTGCCGACCCCGTGGTGGGCCGCCGGCGTTCCGTGCGACGTAGGTAGTGCACATAACGGCCAACCCGTTGTAAGTAGTGTACGCGGTCTACCCCTGAAATCCAGCTACGACTACGACTACGACTACGTACCTAATCTTAGTTCCCGCTGTGGGTTGCTACATACAAAAGGTATCATTATTCTACACTACACTATGTACACTACAGTACAACTTATTTTCACCAGGATTATGCAAGTCGTGCTACACTACAACTATAGGTGAATTATATACATCAAATATTATATAGTGTAGCTGTGAAATGGCAAACTCAAGAGGAAACAAATTTTATATCGAGACTTTCATCAGTGCGCTCCAAGGTCAGATGCTGAGAATAGAGAATGGGGAATGGACAATGGGAGAAGTCACTTGGAGATGGGGACTCTAGTAACGCCATTCCAGGGGTTGAGCTGTACGAAAGAGTTTTTTGGTAGGGGTCCTCGTAGGGTCCGGCATAGACTATACCTACTGTATTTGGAACCAATGTTGTTGGCGGTGAAAAAAAAAACACCTGATGTGCCTAATAAGCGAGCGCGCGATATACGGATTAGAAGACCCCTGGAAAGCAGCCGCTCCTTCGCAAATGTTTGAATTGAAACTACTTGAAAGTAATGTTAATACTTCATGTTAGATCTAAGTGATGCTTCAATGTTGTACCTTGTGGCTGATATTCAGGCTATCAAGTTAGCTATGTAACGATACCTAGTTTAGTTCGTGCAGAGACACTGTCAATTTGGGCACGCCGCATATAGCCGCTGGAAATCAACGGTTAGACTCAGTTCGGCGTGTTCGTTGACTGGATGGACTATCTACCTACTGTAGTAAGCTTCCCCTACCTAGGTACCTAGTCTCGTTGAATTTGCGAAGAGATTTTTTTTTTCCCTTTCTTCACGTGCGCTTATGTACACTAGACACTACACTAATATTACGAAATAAGACCTCAGCTTAACGAGGGCAGCATGTAGCGAAATTAACACACCACTAGTTATTGAATCTTTCAACGTTGTACATTGATAGGTAGGTAATTATCACAAGACTGAGTAAACGGTAGTCATCGACGTTGTGGCACCGCAAACTTCTCTGGGGATAATGAGCGTCTACATGTGCATAATGAGGGGATACCTAACTGTTGGGAAAGAGGTAACATTAGTACCTAACTTAGGCATGTACCCATGCAGTGTAATGGGGTTTAGGAATTGTTGTTATGTTCACTACACTACCTACCTACTATCTATGGTCACTATTCAGTTCGTTGTATGCAGAGTTTTGGTACGTCTGGTAGGTAATATAGCTAACATTGGATGGGGTCCATTCTCACCCCACATGCGGTTTTACATGGTTTACGAGTCTCAAGGTATATTTGATGTGCGTACTTGTCCCATGTTGGTCTAGGGGTTGTTCTGGAATCAATCAAGCTCAAATAGGGGCTTGGCCCGATCAGACTCACGTTCTATCAATATACAAGTTCCGAAGAAAAGCCTCCTATGAGTATTGACCTTTTTAGAGCCTAGTTAAGTACTCAGACCGTTGTTTATCCGGGCCGTCCCTTACGACTAAGTATTATACTAAAGACATCAAGCTTGAAATATGGGGCGTCCTTTGTATAACTCAATACATGTAGCACCTGAGTTACATTAATTGACCTATGAGAGCCTTAATTGAGGCAACCAAACAAGTTGGATGACTCAACTAGCCACGCAACCCAGGTCTATAGTGTGATTCAGGAACACCAGACATACTAGCCACATGCATAACATTGAAATGCAAATCAGGTTGAATAGAACAGACGTTAAAAGGTTAATTATTATATCAAAAGAATCGCTATGCTATACATGTATAATAAAAGGATTTAATTATAATACTGTCATTGGTGACCGGCCAAAATATACACCTCTTGAACAACAGAATCCGCATGAAGGATCGTCTAATACGGGCTCTGCAAGCCTCTGTATCAGCTGAAAGTACCCTGGTATTCCACACCCTGATCCCACCAAATTGCCTGCGAAACTGCCCCCAGCAAGAGCAAAACTCTACCAAACTCAGGTAGTCTTGATTCGTTAGTCCGAATGCTCACTCCACTTGATATCCACTTGTGTATTCTTCATAATAAACTTCTGACTTGAGCTGTCGTCGAGGCGCTCCCACGCATCGTCAGCTCCGCCCTGGCAGGTTGCTGTGGATTGGCCACGCATTTGATTGAGGTGAATAGATCGGGCGGCCCCCGGCTCTGACGAGTCCCCGTTGCGTGCGTACGACTTGTTCGAAGTAAATCCGATTCTCCTCAATAGGGGACGCAGAGAAGGGAGAGAACCGGCGATAATGCCAAGCCCACACTCAACCATGGTCCATAGGACGATCTGACCGAAGTTGACTGTAGATATATGTATGAGCAAATTTGGTCGGACTCCAGTCGTGCGTAATGAACTTACGTAATTGGTTGTGAGGATTGGCATAGGACTGTAGCCATGGGAATCGTACGATGGTAGAAATGCTCGCCCTAATGTCATGTTAGAAATATCTGTGCCTCTGGCCGAAGAGAAGGAGGAGGGGTAGGGGGGAGGAGGGAAATGGGGGTTCAACGCTTACACCACACCCAGAGCCAAAATACCGCAGAGGGTTAGCTTTTGCTGTCGCTTCATGCTCAGACCATAAATACTGTCATTGGGCAACATTATTAGCATAGGAACCATGGAAGATTTTGCTGAACCTCGTCAAGCTGCCTTGACTGGCCTCAACTCGAAGCTGTGGCTGATCTAGCATATAGAAGGCGTTTCGTAGCTCGAGGGATCTTACAGGAATGCAGGGATGATAGCGCAAGCCCAGTCCGTAACAATAGCTGCTGCTGAGATGACTTCACTAAGTGTCTGGATTCGTCCGGTTTTATCGCAAGATCCGAGAGTGCTGTCCCAGCCAGCGGCGATGGGGCGACAGTTGAGCAACGCGCCGATGAGACCTGCGAAAGCTGTCCCCACACTGACGATGATAATAGTCCACAGAGGGTATGTGTAGTACTTGGAATCGGTAATTCTCAGAAGAGCGACGCAAATACTGGCTTTGATGGGGGGCAGAGTGAGGACGTAGGTAATCTGGAAGCACCAAAACCCTAATGAAATGTCAGCTACAGAAAAAGAAAAGAAAAAAAATCGAGCCTCGGTGGTTCTCATCGTGCATACATTTGTACCCGTTGCTCAGCGTCTTTCCCGAAGGGTCGTATGCCATGATGGTCGCATCGTCAGTTCCCAGGCCGGAGAACGTATCCATCATCGTGAAGGTAGCGCAAGCAGTGAAGAGAGCCTGGACCGGAGTCAGCCACCATATCTAGCCAATAACCCCCAAACCCGCCCCGTCTCAAAAAACTTACCGTACCAGCTACCATCAGATAGTCATCTGAACCGAATGCTTTGTTGCCCAGTCTGACCATAATCCGGAGACCAACCGTGATCACGGAGAGGACTAAGAGAGTGATCGTAATGCCGAATGTTGCGGCGGCGAGGCCTTTCGGCTGGAACGGCTCCAAAGCCATCGTTACGGTACAGTTCGTTTGGCGAGAATTAATCCGAGAGCGGGAAGCGAATTGGCCGTTGCCTTCGTCGTGTCGTCTGGGTGTGAGGCTGGGTAAGTCGAAGAGGCATCAATTTTTTTTTCTGTATCGTCGAACGTCTTGAGATCTTTTTATTTAAATCTTCACGGCAGGGCTCATATTGCGCCGGACGAAGTTGACATGGATCGAGAATAGGAAAAAAGAATTGGTAGTGTTGCTTCCGACCCAACGATCCTAATATGCTAAACGTAGGGATTCACGGCAAGGATATGACCAGCGTCGAGTGTGCGTACCAGCACGTACCTCCTTCAACCGGGGAGTTCTATCGCTTCGCTCGATAGATCTTATAATAAGGGGCAATCAACAATAAGACGAAAATGGCTACATAGTCGTAATGCTAGAACCATGGACTGGGCCCTGCTGCCGTAATAGCCATGCTTATATTGTATATCGGATTATCCCTCTAATACCTAGACGTGGGTCACTTCATAACTCCACCTGTATGCAAGCCCTTCACTTCCTGTTACGGACCAACAGCTCAAGGGCTAGGGAAGAAGTGGATCATATACAAAGACAGTGGAAGCACCCCAAGGAAGCGAATAACCATTCTGTGAAGAAGATCAGGCGACTAGGCGTTCCATGCGATTGGGACAGTGAATACCAGTGGCGAGTTCAACCTGGTGATTATGTCCGAGCGGGGAGAGGCTATTCACAGGTTCTAATGTATATCTATTCCTTAGAAGTAAGTCCTTCTAGCTGAGTGTTTCGAGGTTTCTCCCTCTCAAAATCTAACAAAGGACCGTGTTTGCTAGTAGGTATAGTAGGTTAGTCGAGATATTGATATATACGAAGTTTCCCCTTTTCTTGTTATAAGAGACATGTTCGTTTACTCCGAATATTTTACAGTTAAGCTATTCTTAAAATTTCTCTCTACCATATCCATCACTATATGAAGTGTCTTATGATATTTTTTGACAAGGATTTGCTACTATATCGATTCTTATAATCTTAGTCATCGAAGGAGTGGGTTATTATGTAACATGCCCTGTTCATATAGTTCCAATCTAACGGAGAGCGCTCGAGCACTGTCTTCCAATGCCAGAAACATAAAATTGCTCCGTGTTCAGGTGTGCAGGGGAGATACCTAATCGGGACTATTCGCTACGCCAAGTATGTGAGTGGTCAGTTCTGCGCTCCGGGGAAGACTTGACAAAGTGGACCTAGAAGCGCGAAAGGATTTGGGAACTGAAACTACTAATACAACTCCTATTACAACCCTTTGTTTCGTATACCTCGTACCATATTTAGCCTCTTATGTATCGCGGTTAGACGGGTGTTTTCTAGAATAGGTGGCGCCCAGCATAGCTCGACACTGCTCAGCAAGTGGATGATCTGGAACATGGCACACGGGGCCAGCATAGCTCGACCACAGACTGGAGTTCATGCCGTTCCTTACCTGCTGCGGAATGCTTGTGCTAACTGGATGTGAGCGGAAGGTGAATAATACGTACCTAGTGTAAGTATTGCAGTGCCTCGGCTGTGCAAAAAGCGGCGACAGGTCACGCACACCCCGGCAGGGTACAGCCAGTTGGATTCGCCGCATGTACCACTTGGTAACCAGATAGGCATGCACTTCACCGACATGAAGTTTTTTCTTACCAGGAGCACCACTTTCTGCCCTGTTCACAGGGCCTCGGGTGGTGGAGGGACCCGGCGTCGAAATCCCCCCTCTTGGCGCGCCATGGAGGGGCTCCAATATCAAGGGCTCTTCTGCTTCTGGCGAAGTCACCGCGGCCTTCGCTCCGAGAACCCAATGAACAACTCTATCCTTTACCTCGCCAAGGACGGAGGCTCATCGAAGAATGACGATCACTTCATTAACTGCATAAGCATTGGACGATATCAGATGCTAGAGACGATCCCGGGTTTGAAGACGGGCTCCAGTTCTCCAGTTGATTTATCACATTTTAATACAGGACCCAGGGGGGATCTAGGTCTCAAGGGAAATGAGAAAAGTTTGATCTTGCCCCAAGAATTGCGAAATGTATTTACCGTCGAGATTCCCCTGTCGCCGGAGAGAATTCCGATTTCAAGATTTGTCTTCACGGGCCGATGGTAATCCTGCACGAAGCGCGGAATGGCTCAGAAAAATATGATTAATCTCTTCATTCCATTGTGGATGACTACTACGGATTCGACGACGACGCCGACAACGACGACGACAACGCCGATAATAAATACATGATACATCATTTCTGTTCAACGTTCCTTGAGGAAGCACGAGGTGCCCATCTGCATTGATCGTATTATAATTCATAGTCCCTTGCATTGATCTGATCGAACGACTAGCTCGGATTCAATTACAATCTGTCAAGCCGTTCGATTTCCGCCATGATCGTACGTCTCAGTCAAGCAAGAAAGCTTGACATGACCTGCTGAGCGAACATTTCCAAATGCCCTATGCTAATCTTATCAAATCTGAGAAAGGGGTTGATGAATTCTGGGATGGACTGGAGAAGCAGGGAACCGACGTGAATCCCGGTACTCAATATTGCGACTAAATGTTGTCCATGGGTGGATAATGATTGCTATTGATATGCAAAGGACCCAGAGCTGAAGATAGACGGGCGAGTAGCCGCTCTATACCTAAAATACTTACGTGTTTCCCAAGCACAACTGGTTGCTGTATACTCATACCATACCATACCATTGAAAAATCTACCAGAGTCCAGACATTCATCCCCGCGATTATGACAAAACGGGTACTTCCATTGCAAAATGCAACCGTTGTTTCATGCCCTTGGTTCTATAGCGCTGAATCAAGTTCGTATGGGGAAAATCGTGATTTCCTTGAAGGATCGAACAGGCCCTAGTTCATCGGCAGAGGTAATCGCCATATTTACGCTTTTCGAACCGATCGTGCCTTGTTCGGCATTGTTGTACTAATATTGAGGAATACTGAAGAGCTCAGCTCCAGTAAACAGGGCAACTCTCAAAGAGATCAACAGTAATGCGCGGGGAGAGCAATGTTGCTCATCTGGGACAAAAACAGCTAGCCTGGCGAGATGGAATCGTTGTCACCTAATAACTATCGGAGGAGTGGTGACCGTTAGGGGGCTGCTCCCCACCCCATGGTTACCATAACGTACTATTTTTTATGCTTGGAAGAAGAGAAATCTTTTATCACGAGGAATTAGAAATTGAAGCTAGTTTAGTAAGTGTGACCCTTGCCAGATAATTCATAGGCCCCCTTTACCCCTTTTAGAAGGCACGCGTCGACACCTGTCCCTGGATTTTATACCCTATGTCGGTGACCATCTTGATCCTGATAGTGATGACAAGTTTCATCGGGGGAGAGAAATCGATGAAGACCTTATAAACAATTATCTAACCAACAGTACAGCGGGAAGGTCGAAGTCGAACCCCAGGTGAAAGCTTGCAGGACTGAATCAACGATGATAGCAAAGGAAGCCCTGATGGCTACCCTATAATATTGACGAATAGGTAGATTGAACATCTCGATACCCAGAGCTACAAATTCCCAAGACCATCGAAGCTTTTATCCAGTCATCCCCGATATATACGACTTCACTCAGGACTCGAAAATCACATGCAATAGCTACTAGTAGCGCAACATGACAACAAAGACTGTCTTGTATCCACGCCGTTATTAGCATCTAGCGTTTTTCATTTCAGTGTGAGGCACCCAAAGACCATCACTATCCCCGAAAGCCTCGAGTTTTGAATTAGTGGCAACCTTAGATGCTTCCAGGAGCGATGTGCTAGATGATAACCTAGGTACAAGGCAATACGTACGTCCAAGGGAACAGAGATTGTTTTCAGGTATAAGGAGCGGTATCGCAGGCGGCGTTCGTAAAACCAGTTGGTATCGTGATCGCCTACCTACCTAAGCTCTCGCTAGATGTCTCGTGGTATATGCCGGAGCTACTACGAGATGAGGGAAACAAGTAAAAAGGACAAGAGCCCTTATCATAAACTGCGTATAACCTTCTGCACCTGGCGCGACAAGCCGTTCCAGTAACGTACAGTATAGACCTGGTCCGACCACATCCTTTCGGCGCTGAGCTTTACTTGCTTCTGACTTCATGCTCTCGTATCTGACTGCGACTGTAAACGAGCCAGTACACATTGATGTTTTTTATAGTTGAGCAGTGATTTCCCATAGGCGTTTTTGTAGTTTTTTTACGCTGACCATCCCATTTCCCATCTACCTCGTATTTGTTCCAGAGTTAGACCGAATGGAGATGATATATTATCAGGAGGAAAACTCTGACTAGTACACCAGCTCAGTATGTCGTACTTGGTTGGCAGATTTAGAGCATCCGGTTCTTATTTATATAAAGAGCAAACACATAGGACACAGGGAAATGGGTGTTTCCCCGTGATGAGTGGTAGTAACGCGAAAACAAGACACGTGCCGGATCACCTTGTCAAGTAAGACCTTTCCGCTCAAGATTGTGAAAGTAAACATAGGTAGCAATGCGTTTGCCACGCTGTAGCCAATGTCAACTGATTATATTGTTTCCATGACAGATGTAAGCCGGTGCTTCATTTGAAGCTGTAGTTTCCATGCAATAAACCTCTGGGCCATCCGCTTGATCTCGAAGGTCTCGTGGCCTATTCAAGACACCATCATAGCGACTAAACGCGATTTTTCCTTTTTTTCCTTTTCATCTTTTTTTCACCAAACCTATAGTGTAATTTATAAACTCACGACAGAACTCTCAAACTGTTTGCTTCTTCTTTTGGCAACTGCTCACGCCTGTTGGGCCACTTCAAATACGAAGATCAACACATTCGATTCTGAAACCGTGGACGTGTAAGTAGCCTTCTAGAGGTCAGCAAGTCATCGAGGGACCGCGTGAAGAATCGGGAAAATGGATCTCAACAAGGGGTATTGCCTTTACGATTACGCCGACAGACTTGTGAGACGGTTAGAAAACGGCTCGGAAGTTTTGGAAATAGAGATCGATACTGTTTTCCTCCCGCCGAGTCTCTCCGTCGTAGGGAAAGGGGGGTGAGAGATGACCCCCTTTTCAAGTTGCGCACTGCTGAAAGGCACGATGAACCCAGGGTTTAATAGGTATAAATACAAAAAAAAAGTTTAGATAATTGAATTATTTTTACTTTTATTTCTGTAGAATTGTATATAATTTATGCGATGCTTTTACGGTTTATAGAACACTTACCTACATAACTATACCTATCTATAGGTACTTAGGTACACAAGCAAATGCTGTCTTGAGAGGAGCTGAAGTCAATTGGAGATGGATAGGGATTGCAGGCCTTGTCAGCTGGTACGTCCCAGAGGCCAGCTGGTGCCTTAGTAGTGCAAGCGCTTAAAGTTAGAATTTTCACCAATCATAGGTGCAGTATATGATTTGCTGAGGTCGATGGTCTCCACCTAACTCTTATTTTTTCTTTTCCCCAATACCAATAGTAACTAGGTCTGGTATTTCTCTTGATCCATTTTTTATATCCGTTTTCCACTCATTCTGAATATTCACTCGGCATCCCGTCAACCACCAGCACATCACGTGTGCCAATCAGGTCCGGTCCGACGCTGGCTGTTGTAGCCGTGTGGTTTATTCGTAGGCCTACAGGGAACCAGCAACGTTGAGCACGCAGCTTTCCTGATTTAGATCGGTAGCGCACTCAGACCAAGGCAAAGTCAAGTGTGCAGGTTAGAAAGAAAAAGCGAAGAGGGGAAAGCAAGACAGAAGACGAAAAAAAAAAACATGTTCGCCAGGTGCTGCACACGCCAACTATGGCGGCTTCCTGGATTTCTGCCTGCAACGAGGTTTTATCCCGTGCGGACTATCAACAGTGGCGCCGCCGCTGCTACTACCACCCAGGAGACGCCCATCTCTGACAGTCAGGAGGCGCCCGGCGTTGATCCCTCAGAACCTCCACTAAAGGTCAAGCACGGGAGAATAATCAAGAGGCCCCAAGTTTGGTCGCCTAACTGCGAATTCAAGAGCAAAATTGCCAGATTCCTGGACCTGGAAACGGTTATGGGGGATCCTGAGAAGTCTCCGTTCCTATTCCAATATCACCCCAAGGAACGCCGCCTGACGTACACGCCAGGAAAACACAAAGCTGATGCCACAACCAAGCCTGGCTTTGGTTTTCGTATTCTCTACAACAGCGAGCCCACCAGGAAGTGGAAGGTCCAGGTGTATGATAAATCTCTGCGCTCTATCCGTAAGAGTATAATGTCCACCCGGCAAGTCCGTGGTCATCTACACAGTGCTACTTCCCGCATATTCGCATTAAATGACATCAACCTGGTAAACCTGGGCCCGCTTTCCGCACCTAAAAACGAAGACGACGGAGACCCTTATCCCAATGTCGAGTTCAAAGATCTCAGGGCCTGGGTAGAGAGAGACGGTTTCAGTCGCCCGATCTTGATCTGGATCTCCATCGCCCATCTCGAATCCGAACACCTGGCAGAGGGACAGTGGGCGAGCAAGATAGAAGACCCGCCTCGCATATGGACCCGTACCTTGAACGCCCTAGTCGCCGGACAGACGCCAACGCCGCAGTTTGACGACCTGGCCTGGATCCTGGAACGCTTCTCCGATACAATCGACGAGACCGTGAGGTCGGGGCCGGGCCGTGATCTATTCAGGGAGGGTGGTCCGCAGCCGATCCCGAGGCTGCCCGTCGTCTTCGCCCTCCGAGAGCACTACTTCTGGTTCCTGTGGGAGAACGCACCCCATGGCCCCATGACCGGTCAGTACGCCGGCTCCTGGATCCCAAGGATCGAAGGGGAACCACTGCCGCACGAGTTTAAGCCTCCCCCAGGAGAGAAGAAGCCCACTAAACGCACGTGGACACGAAATGTTCAGAAACGTCAAACCGGGACGCTACCTAAGGACATGCACGACGACGATGACTAAGACAACTACGAAAGGGTGTGTTATGGAGGGCGAGTTGAGAGATGTCGTTGTGGGGCTTGTTTGATTGTGTCGAGGCCTCAGGAAAAAAAAAGGGAGAAGACAGAGAAAAGAGGGAGAAAGAAAGAGGGACATATTGACGATAATCATCCGGGCCCATCTAGGGGATAAAATAGCACTCGTGGACCTTTCATTCTGGTTAAGTGCATCTGTGACAACGTGGGGTAATGTAAGATAAAGAGACGTGCGTCACACATACTCGAGAGAGAGCCGGTCCAAGAGGGGAGAGATCTAATCACGAACTACGCTGACTGCTTGGTGTGGTATCTCCCAACGACGGCAACATTTCTTCTCATGGAAAGCTGCTCACGGGACGTTTGCCCATCGAACATGTGCAAAGACAAAAAAAAATAGAGAAAGAAGAAAAAAAGGAGATTTATATGTATTTTAACTGCGTTAGGTGGTATATGGCAATGATTCCACGTCCGCCCCCGGCTTCGTCGTGTGTATATATTCGGAGGGTGCTGTTCACACGTATCAGATCTCCCACCCACATATTGGCTGCTCCCCCAAGTAAACAATTCCCTCCTGAATGCCTGTCTGTCTGTCTGTGCCTTTCGCTACCAAGCTACAGTGGGGTGAAATAAGTATCGACCAATTTTTTTTTTCAGCTCTAGTCACCCATTTTCTCCTAACCACCATAACCACCTTTTTACTTTAACGTAGCCTTAAAAATTTAATTATTAATTATTTTTTTCGCAAATTTACATATAAGTACTTTAAAAGTAAGGTTTTTTAATAATGTAATTTTTATACAATTTAATATTTTATATATTATTTATTTGTATTAATTACGGCTTATAACCGTTTATTTATTAATTTAATTAATTTTTTAAAAAAGTTATTTTTAAAGTTTTTTTATATTTTTATAACTATTATACGAAATAATTTAAGTAA
This sequence comes from Biscogniauxia mediterranea, assembly GCA_018398605.1. Lineage (NCBI taxonomy): Eukaryota > Fungi > Ascomycota > Sordariomycetes > Xylariales > Xylariaceae > Biscogniauxia > Biscogniauxia mediterranea. The sequence goes on from JAGXTR010000001.1 coordinate 1,822,604, forward strand.
ATTTTTATTAACTTTAAAGTTTATAAAGCTTAGATACTTTTTAAAAACGCGTTATTTTAAAAGCTTTTATAAATTTTTAATAAGGTTTAAATTAAGTAAATAAAATAGTTATTTAACGAAAATTACGTTATTTTTTTTAACTTATTTTTTTAATTACGTTTAAACTATATAAGATTTATAAGTTAAAGCGTTATTTTAAACGTAAATACTTTTTAATTTGCAAATAATTAAAAATATTTTTTTAAAAGCGTTAAAAATAACACGGCTTATAACCTTTTTTTTATTTAAGTTTAAGTTTTTAAAAAGACTTAAAATAAATAACCGTTTAAATTATTTAAACGCTGTAATAAATATTTAGTTATATTGTATAGGTTTTTTTCATAGCTGTACGTATTGCTATTAAAGTTTTTACTTTTAAGCTTATATAGTTAATTAAAAAATAAAAAAAAATAAAAAAAGTTTATTTATACGATAAAACTATATTTATTATAGCTGTTTTTTTTAACTTTATTATATTGTAAACTTATTTAAAAAAACTTAGCGCTTTTAAAAAAAAAAAAGTTTATTTATATATGCTTAAGTAAATTTAAGCTGTTATTATGCGTTATTTTTTATAAAGTATAGTTATTAAAAAGTTTATTAGTAATAAATGCTTTTTAATTTAAAATAGTTTTTTATTATATATAGGCTTATGTAATGCTTTAACTTTATAATAAAGTTATTAAATAAAATAAATATATTTACTTTAATTAATCGATTAATAAGGTTTTTTTTAAATTATAATAATTTACGCAAAGCTTTAAATCGTAACCGTAAACGGCTAAATTTTTAAGCTTAATAACGCGCGTTAATTTTATAAACAATGTTAATTAAAATATTTTTTAATATGGCAATAACTTTAGCTTTTAAGCTAAAAAAAAAAGGTTAAAATTTTCTTTTGTTTATAAGAAAAATACTTTTTTTTAAGCTTAATAGCTTTTTGTAGTATTAAGGGAGGCATTGTTAAAGTGAGAGGGTGGTTGTGGTGGTTAGGAGAAAATGGGTGGCTGGAGCTGAAAAAAAAAATTGGTCGATACTTATTTCACCCCACTGTACCTACGTTACATACTTATCACGGACCACCCCCCCCCCTCCAGCGTGCTAGGGATTCGGGATCTAATGTGTTGTACCTATTGCGTTGGAAGGGACGGGACGGCGCGCGTTTGCGGCGTAGCAAGAGTTTAAATTTTTTTTCTTTCCCCCTGAAATCTGATGTAACGAAGCAGTAGGTAGGTAGCTTGATCCGCATTTGCATGGGGAGAGAGAGAGAGAGAAAAGTCTGGGGAAATTCGGAGATGAAAAAAAAAGAGAGAGAGAATTACCATTGCAACCCCCCCCTTCTCCCCTTCCCTTCCCTTAATGATATGCTGCTCGTTCACATAGAGTAAGCCACCGAGCTACATACATACGGTTCTTCCCTTGAGGGGTCAGGGGTGAGTGAGGTGGTTCCGTCGCGTCGGTTTACCTACCTACCTACCTACCTACCTATATTTCTATGTATTATGAAATGTAGGTAGGTAGGTAGGTATTTATCCTTTTGTAAAAATTTTTTTCGTTTTCTCTGTTCGGCGTTTATATGATCTCCACGCAAGGGGAGGGGGGGAGGGGGACCGTGTTACGGGAACCCTTCCCCTCCCCCCCCTCTCCTACAAATTCCATCCTCCCCCTCGGAATCCCCGACGACGTCCGTTCTCACGGCCCCGCTCTCGGCTCTGTTATCGGGGAGAGAGAGAGAGAGAATGGAGAAAGTGTGGAAACGAAATTTTTTTTCTTTCGGTCCCGCGAACCGCCCCGTTGCGGTGCTGCTAAATAGTGTACTTTCGAAGTATTATAGAGGGTTGGAAACTTAACGACACGATATTAGTAGTACCTAATCCTCCATGCCCACGGGACCCGACAACCAACCACTACAGCCTCGCAAGTAAGTAAAGTACAGTCTTTTTGCCAATGTAAAAACATCCGTTATTTTTACCTATCTAACCTACCTAGCTAGCTAATGTACTCCCCCCCTCCCCTTTCCCCCCATCTTCTCTTCCCCAGTCCGTATTAACTTAACCTCCCCCATCACAAAATATATCACCAAAAGAAATCCCCCTCCACCCCAAAAGAAACCAAAAAAAAAACCCCCGGGAACTCAAACCTTCAACCAACCACACCACCACCCCCCTCCCTCGGGCAGCAAGCTGGCGCCCGATAGGGTAATCAGGCGCGGCGGTTATTGCTATTTCTCGCTCTCGCTCTCAGTATCTTGGCGCTCGGGTGATGCGATGCGATGCGTGTATCGTTCGTTCGTGTCTCTCCCCCTTCCCCCCCCCCCCCTCCCACCTTTGCGCGCGGGTGGTCGTAGTAGTGACGGGCTCGACGGTGAGGGCGGTGGGCGGCGGCGGGGGTGTTGGGAGTGGTGGTGATGGGCCTGGCTGTTGCTGGGTGTGGGGGAAGGGGGCGAGAGAACAGGGTCGCAGTCACGGTCACGGTCACGGTCGAGACGAGTGTGGTTGTCGTCGTCGTCGGGGTTGTAGTAGTGGTAGTTACGGTCGTCACCGTGGTGCTCTCGTGTTTTTGCCTTCCCCTTCCCCGGGGGGAGGGGAGGATTATGCTGTTCTGGTCTGCGGTGGCGACGGCGGCGGCGGTGGCGAGGGCTCCGGCCGCCACTGCCATGTACCATACGCACCACCACATGGATGGCTTCATGGTAGGTAGTAATCGCGTTGTAAAAAAAAAAAAAAGATTACGTACCTAGTACGGTAGGTAGGTATCCGATAGGGGTTTTATTGCTGCTCTGAAACGTGATGTTCACTCCTTGCGAAAAGAATTTTCTTTTGGCATGTTGTCCCCCTGAGCGACAAACATCTAGAATGGGGTTTAAATATAATTTTATGGTATATGGAGGTGTTATGCTTGACACACGTACACGTCTCCGCATCAGAACAGTTTGGTCCATCACGGTAAATCAACGAGAAGTCATTCTGCTACTATGTGTATCTGATAACTCAAAAGAAAAAAGCCATGAGTGGCATGGGAAGAGGGTGGGAATCGGAAATGAACGGGATTGTATACTGAATATATAAGGTGTGCCGTATCGTAACATATCCTAGGTGAAGATTTAAGAACTCAGAAGTCAACTTCCAAGGGGTGTATCATAAAATTGCAAGCAACAATGAAGTGTATCCTCGATGAGTCCGATTTACGCAAATATGAGTATCCTCAGATTGTGACTGTCATAGGAAACTACAAACAATCCGAAAGTCCTTCAGTCTGATGACTCGTCTAAGGATCCGATCACTATTTCTAGGTAGGCAACGCGATAAGCACACAAGGCGTCATAAACAATTCCGTCGATCGGAACATTAGTAGAGCTCATTACATATAGAATAGTTCGGATAGAAACTATCTGGTTAGCCAAACCAACCACAGGCCATGCACGATTTATCATGTTGACGATTGAATTTTGATACTTGGCCAAATCGAAACAGCCTATTCTTTTTCGGTATCACCCTATTTCCTGACGATACCATCATCATCTCATCACCTGAGAAGGAACCATTTCCTAAGGAAAACAATAGTACAAGCGAACCACCCTTTTGGTGTAGCAATACGAACTTTTTGCCCGTCCCATGAATGACCCGCCTGCCAAACAAAACGCGAGGGCGTTGGTTTTTTTTTGCCTCAAAGTATTCATTAGAGTAGAGAAAGTTCCACGTTCAGCGTCGCATCAATGCCTGATAGATCTCATCCTTTACCGTCATCAATTATGATAGTTGCGTGGATAGGGAGTGTCCGGGTCCTTCCAATCATGTTCCTGCAACCTTGGGACGTCGCTCACTTCTAGTGGTAGTTACCGCCCCAACCACCCTGCTGGCCTTGCCGACCACCGTAATAATTCCCGAAACCCTGGTTAGCACCATACCCACTGTATGGGTTGGTGCCGTGGCCCTGAGCACCGGATCCACCGAGGCCATAGGCACTGCCTCCAGTCTGGTTGCCATGAAGGCCGTGGCTCAAATGACTTGGGTATCCGCCATAGCTGCTCATGCCTTGCTGGGCAGACTGGGGAGGCGGAAGACCAGATCCGGCCGGCGTCGCGTTTGTGGTCGAACCGGGACGTGCCGCGGCGCCAAGGGAAGGACTAGGACCACCGGCTGCCTTCGAGTCGCTGTATGGCTTCAGATCATCTGTACCGGAGCCGGTGTTGGATGCGGGCGCGTTGGGAGCGTTGAAAGATTGGCCGCTCTGTGAGGGGTAACCCGCGCCACGTCCAAACGTGTCGTGCATCCCCCCGAATCCGCCGCTGGTAAGACCACCCGGTGCTCCTGATTGGGTAGAGCTAGCTCGAGCGTAGTTGTCGATGCTAGAGGCCAAACCGCTGTCACGGCCCCCTAGCGAAGACTGCCCAAATCCGGCCGTGGCGGGAGACGAAGCGTGGTCGAAGGGTCCTTGAGGCGACATACCATACTGGTGAGGCTGTCCGTAGAGACCTGCTTTCCCATAAGGTCCGCCGTAACCGCCTTGGCCGTAAGCACCACCGTACTGGCTCATGTATTGAGCATAGTAAGGGCTCGAATAGTAGGGATGTCCATAGGGGAAAGAGTTGGCAGGAGGCTGGTGAAGATTGGACTGCGGCTGGTTAGTCTGGGCAGAGGTCTGATGTTGAGCTTGTCCGACTGGGTTCGGGGTGTTATGTCCACTGTTGTGAGCATCAGTAGAAGCGGCGCCACCGTATCGAGCAGGCTGAGCACCGCTCTGAGGATACTGGCTCAAATTATCGTTTTGGGAAGCATTGTAGCCACTGAATCCTCGGTTCGGGGCATTGGGTGCGTCGTGATGGGTCGGTGCACCCTGTTGCTGGCCATAGTGTTGGCCGTAGTAGTTACCATATGTGTTTCTAGTCTGCGGGTCCGCAGTGTAGTAAGACGAGTAGTCAGCAGGGGCAGAGCTGAATGCGCCGCTGGTCTGAGGCCCTGGGGCTTGAGTGGTGGGAGCCGGGAAGCTGTCGAAGCCCCCGGCCGAGGTAGTGGCGGTGGTAGTTTGCTGGCCAAAGCCGTCGTAGGGTTTCTGAGGGAAGCCGGCGGGCTCCTGAACGTTTGCCTGAGGTAGTCGACCGAACTGTTGATTGCCTGCGGGAGCTTGCGGTGCTGGTTGGTAATTAGTTGGGTGCTTCGCTTGCGGATACTTTGACGTACGCTGTGTGATTGTTGTTGCAGCGGGACCAGCCGGGGGAGCAACAGGGGTCGCTGGAACGTGGTCAGCAGTGTTGTTGGTGTAGTAAAGGTGAAAAGGGGCTCTACCCGCTGTACCAGGAGCCTGAGGTAGGGAGGCTGCTGGTTTCTGAGACGTGGAGAATGCATCCGGCCCGGACGGGGGCTGAGAGACCGGGGGTAGAGATGTACGAGGGACAGCAACTGGCGATTCGGCCGGGGGTTGGGCTCTAGTCTCCGGGTCTTCACGGTCGCCGTCAATATCGTCCTCGCCACCATTGAGGCTGAAAGCACCGAACTGTACAGCAGCACGATCGACCTCGCGATTTCCAGGCATACGAACTGCCTCCTCCTGTTCAAGCAGACGTCGTTGGTAGCTTGGCATACGGGCAGTGGGGCGTTCGGTTGCCTTCAACGCCGTAGCCGCATAGCCACTGGTGGCGGGTCGAGAGCCTTGGTGCTGGGCCTGCGAGGCTGAAAGCGGAGTTACAGCAGCACCGTGCTGTTGCTGCCGGGGATCCCACGAGTCGGCGGCGGTGCTTGCGGCAGTAGCAGTTTCGGGAGGGTGTGACTCGTCGGGGAGTTGCTCGAGATTTACCTTGGTCAAATCATCTTCAGAGGGGGGTAGTGCAACTTCGGGTTCTACAGCCTTGGGGGCCTCTTCTTGAACTGGCTCTGGGGTAGGCTCCTTGGGAGGTTCCTCTACCGGGGGCTCAGGTTCGGGTGCGGCAGGTTCTGCGGGAGGCAGAGGCTCGAGGGGCTCGGCGGGTTTCGGCGCGGGGGCCTCCTTAGGCTTCGGTGCTGGCTTGGGAGGAGCAGTCGATTGCCTAAGCATGCTAGCCCATGTCTTCGCCTGAGGAGCAGCGACGGGCTTGGCAGGAGGTTCCGTAGCAGCAGCAGCAGCAGCATCAGCAGCAGCAGGTGCGGGGGTTGCGACAGTGTCATTATTCGAGTCGGTAGTATTCCATTCGTTCGTAGTCGTATCATCAGTCGCAGTGGCATTGCCCCAGCCAGAAGACTCATCAGTGGGGACAGAGAGCTGTACGTTCTCCTTCGACCGATTGCCATTGGTAGCCGCGTGCGCAGCAGCCCTGCCTCTCCCACTGCCACTGCCACGGGCTCTCTCAGCACCTCGGGCGCGTGCACCTCGGCCACCCTCCAAGCGACCACCACGAGCCGGTCTATTGCTACCAGACGAGTCGGTTGGGGCAGCGGAGGGAGCAGAGTCCTTGGGCTTCGGACGGGCAGCAGGCTTCTTCGGCTTGGACACCTCACCCCACTGGGAAATCGTGCCTGGAATAGAAGAAAAGCATTGGTCAGTGATCAACGATCAGTGGAATAATGTGTGTGGTTTGAGACATGGCAATGCAGCGAGTGAACAAACCTTCAGCGATGCGCGTAGCAGCAACCTCAACCTCGCCATCAGTCTCCTTCAATGCGTATAGAATATCGGCGTCAGACCAGTCGGGGAAGAGCTCCTTGATGGTATCCAGCTTTCCACCATACTGCTTTCTGAGTTGGACCACATCGCCATCATCGTCGAAACCGGCCGAGTCAGCAGCTGTGGACTTGTCACCGTTGGGTCGTCTGTTAGTAGCATTGCGACCAGCGAAGCCTCCTCTACCACCACGGCCACCGCCTCTACCACGTGAGGACGGTGCCTGAGATCTAGCTTGTACCTCAGCCATTGCTGGGGATGGGAGTAGTAAGATGTGGGTGTGGATGATTTCCCTTCCTGGAAGGGTTGGTTAATGGGAGGAAGTAATAAGTAGTTTGGAGTTATAGTAGTAGTGGTAGTCAAAACCAAGAATGGAAAGGTGGCGAAGAGGAGGTAGAATGGGGGGTGCGTGTGTGCATGTGTTTGGTTAAGAGGTGCGCAGACAGAGGTACGTACGTGGAGGGGTGTGGAGAGAGAGGGATGGAGGGAGAGATGGAAGAGAGACAAGATGGACAAGGAAAGAGACCTCGCGAGGCGTTGGTGTTTGTATGGGCGTGGGCGGGATGCGGAAGGAAGTAGGAGGAGGAGGAGGAGTAATAGTAGTAGTAGAAGAAGTAGAAGAAGAGAATAAGGGACAACAGTAGTAGCGTTAGGCCAGGTTGACAGAGTGCGACTCGAGATTTTAGTTAATGCAGGGAAGCAGAAGAAAAGAAAAAAAAGAGGCTGACTTTCGACTACTTTTTTTTTTTAGTGGTGGTGTGTGGTCGAAGCGTGTCTGTCGCTGGAGGTCAAAGAGCGCGACAACCGAGTAATTGGCCTATTGTCCGGTGACAATGGCAATCGAAATCTCAGAGAGAACAATAGCTTCGGTGTTGCTATAGAATGGTAAACGAAAAGGCCGTAACCCAGACCATGTGTGCGTAGGAGTGTATGTGTGGTGGTGGTGGGTGGGAGTGTGTGTGTGCGTAGTGCGGATGTGTGTGTTGTTGTGAATGGGCACAATTAACCACTACCTACAAGTGGATGTGGATGTGGATATGGATGTGGATGATGGGTGGATGTGAGCTGAGCTGCATGCGGTACCTATACCTAGTACTTACTACTAACCTCAGTACTTAATTAAGTACGGTCTGAGAAAATTGGTGGATTCCACCGCCGTGCTGAAGGCTTTTTTCGGCTGTTGGATTTACTAAAACTCCTTCCGCCTCTCTGATTGGCTCCATGTGCCTTCCCTCTGGAACTACCCAGGCCAATGACCCGCCTAGAAGGGCCTCATCGTACAGGGCATGTGAGCTGTAATTCTTACCGTGTCAGCACTGTAAAATTCTCTGCCAGGTGCCATGACAGGCTTTAGGCTTTTCCCAGCTTGACTATGAGCCAATCAGAGACAGTCGCTGTTTGCTACTGCTCGGTGCCAAAGGACAAAGTACTACATTCACTGTATATCGGCATGTATGGCGCTTAGGCACAAATAATTGCTATTTAGGGTAGGTACTGGCATACGCAAGTGAGCAATCATTCTGACCTACTATGTATATACGAAGGCAAATCTCAGATGGAAGGCAGAGGTAAGGTTGGTACTTAGGTAGATACCTACCTACTCATTTTTCTTTTTCTTTTTTTTACAGACCCTGACTTCAAGGTGGACGCATTGACGTCACAAAACCCCAGAATACATACAAGGTGGAAAATGAATGACGGAATGCTAGGTCGTGGACTATGAACAGGGTTCCTAATCCATAGTACCAGACATAGGTATTCAAATTCCACTTCAAAAGGTAAATGGAAGAAAAGAATTTGTATTTCATATTTTGGCATTTGAACATCTCACTGAGGTTACCGTATACGGTACTAAGGTCCACTTACTTGATATACTAGAGTGCACAAACAAATAAACAGGCACATGATGTTTTAATAATGATCAATAATTGCGTCAAAATGTAGATCATAAAATTCTTCCTACACACATGTACCTAGGTGGTGCATCCGTACTTTGTGTCTTGGAGAGAAGTTACTTGTGGAATTCTCCATTAGGCCAGCAGCAGCACCTTAAGCAGCAGCACCTGCAACCGGTAGGCGGGAAGTCAGGTACCACCAGCTTCAAGTTGCAACCAGCTTGAGGACCTTACATAATACTAAGTACCTCGGTACTTAAGTATCTGGCGTAGCTAGGTACGCACGGAATATCCATTAATCCTGCTTAGTTGCCTGTTTAGGTATCACGTGAGATCAGAAAGGGTTAGCGCAGGTAGCGTGTCCAAGTGCGGGGCCCCACGGATTGACCAGTCGAACGATTGGGATTTGCTTACATACCAAACCTACCTATCTCCTACTCCCGGCTTGGAGATGGCATTTCCATTGGTACAGATCCGTCATCACACCCTAACCTACTAAGAACATCTTTCTCTACAACCCAACTACTTGAACGAAAGCATACCAAACATACCGCCTTGGATGAGCCAGCATACTCTTGACCAACCCGCAGCCTGCCTAGAGCAGTGCCCTTCTTGTTACAACCTCTATCTGAATTCAACATGGTCGTCCGAACACCCCCCGTCCTGTCGTTAAGGCGAGGATTCCTGCTGCAGATACACCAGCCACTGCCTCTCAGTCGACGAGAGTCCCGCCAGCTGCTGGAGTCCATCACCACGTCCTTCCGCAAGAACCTCGACAAAGAGCATCCCTGGCAGCCGCAAGACGAGGCCACCCCTCCCAGCTCGGCAAGCGCAAATGCCCAACCAAGCAGCACACTCATGAGCAGCGGCGCTGCCGGGACCAGGAACCACCGCCCGACCGACAGCCACCTACGCGCCATCCTGACGAACCCCCTATTCTCCCACACCCACGACACGCAGCCCACCGCGCCCACCGATCCCAGGAAGCCGTTTGACGTGTTCGACTCGGCCGTGTCGCGGGGCCTCATGACCCCGCGCCGCGCCGCCGGCTTCCTCGCCACCGTCCGGGCGCAGATCACGAAGGAGTCGGCGGGCGACGTGCGGAAGCGCATGGGCGAGTCGGGCGCCGCCCTGCGCGTGGTCCAGTGGCTCCGCGCCTCGGGCCAGGAGGGCAGCATGAACTTCCTGGCCGACGACTTCCTCGTCAAGATCATAGTGCCCTTCATGTACGCCGAGGGGCTCGAGGACGTCCTGTGGGTCTGGCTCGCGCGCCTCGCCGCCCGCATCACGGACCTGGAGCTCGAGAAGCGGCCCGGCGTCGTCAACGCGCAGTCCCTCGCCAAGCTCCTGTCGGTCGTCGTCCGGGAGCCCGCCCTCTCGGGCGCCGCCGAGGCCAAGGTCAGCCTCGACGGCTCGTACTCCGCCCTGTTCAAGGCGAGGGACGTCCTCTCGGTCCCTAACCGCTTCGCGGCGCGCATCGTCAAGAGCTCGTGGGCCTTCCTCTCGTGGGAGTCGACCGTGAAGGCCAGCACGCGGCCCAAGCCGTCCGCGCCCCTCTTCGACACCTTCCTGGACGTCGGCCGGCCGTTCAAGCTCGCCCTGGACCTGGCGCACCTCGACCTGCACCACCCCACGACCCCGCAGCACTCCGCCGCCTTCGAGTACCTGCGCCTCGAAAACCAGACCCAGGGGGCATCGCGGCCGGCGACCGCAGCAGGCACTCCCAGATGCGCATCATCTGCTTGGCCCAGGACACGGCCGACCGGCTGAAGCAGGTCGGGAAGCCCGAGGAAGCCTCGTGGGTCGAGCGCTTCCTCGCTCGGTCCTACGAGGGCCTCATGTCTAATGTTCCGGGAATCGGCTCTCTGGGCCCGGAGGCGTCTCTCGGTCGTTCGCTGTGATTTTTTTTTAAAAATTCTCCTCTCCAGGTGCTGGTTGTTTTTAAACCTGGGGTTTTTTCCTTTTTTTCTTTCCCCGGAGTTGAGGCTCACGTTTTATCATGATATCCGCATCATCGAGTCGGCGTTTTGGTGGGGGTAGGTACCTACTTGAAGGCAAAAAGCTTTTCTTCTTCCTCCTTTTTTCTCTTCCCTTTTCATCGTTAGTTGTCTGTACATATTCTTTTGGTAGGAGATAGATCATTTATCACCTGCTGTCGTAAAAAAAAAACGAAATTTGGAGACTGGGTTTCATAGGTATTTACGAGATCATAGAAGAAATGAATATCTTTTTGGGTTCGAATCAAGTTATGTAACAAAATAAACTTTTTATTTATTTATATATTTACTTGCTCCGATGGATGGATGGCCATGTTCACCTAACCTAACCTAACCTACCTATTTTCGGCTGGTGTTCTTCCCGAATCTAACGCCATCGCGACGATGACAATCAACGACTTTGCTATATATATTTATATGAGATAGATAAAGTATGATCGATCAAGGCCTAGATGTCAGGTAGGTAATAGTCATCTGCTGTTACGTTTCACATAACCTCAGCAATTCTATTTAAAGGGAGATGGGATCCGTGAAAAGGATATACATATCATGACAAGTAGGTAGGTAGGTAGGTATCATTAATAATAATAAACAACGTCAAATTACTTACCCCCCCCCCCCCCCCCCCATGTGGTGGTTATCGTCCCTCATCCACTTCATTCTCATTCGTGTATCATACCCTCCCTCCATAGCCATATACCCTCCTAGGTCAGGTTAACCAGGAAGGTTGAATCATCCAACCATCCACTGCCATTAAGCTAATCCCCGTCCTTGTGGGGGGGAGATAAAAATATAGGTAACCAACCCACGATGATTCCAGAACCCGTATATCCAATCCCATCTTATCTATTCAGAAACCTGCCATAGTGTATAATCAATCAGGAGCCCAACCATACTTTATCCATCAATCATCAATCGTAAGTACCGCTCTTAACTCTTAAAAAGACGCCCCGACCGCCGTGTGTGTTTAAACCCAACAAAGCCCACCTATACCTATCCTATCACTCCTCCAACCCGTTAACCACCCGCAACGCCCGCCGCGGCCCCAGCACGACGCTGAAGAAATTCGGCTGCCGCCCGTCGAGCAGCGCCTCGGCCGACCCGCCACTTCCCGTGCTCCGGCTAGCGGCGCTCTTCGCCCTGCCGATATAGCTGTCATAGCCCCAGGGGCTCCGGTCCTCGCTGGGCCGGTGGCGGCCTAGCGCCGGCGGGGCCGAGCCGCCCGACCTGGGGCTCGCCTCGTCGCTACTCGTCATCCAGGTAGGTTCGCTGAGGTACTGCGACGGCGGAGGAGGAGGAGGAGGCTGGCCGACCCAGCCGAAGTGGTTGTCCTCGACGCTCAACGAGCCCCGACGGTGATGGTGGTGGTGGCTCTTGCGGAGCTTCTCGCGCGCGGCGACGAGGCCCCCGCTCCACCTCCATCGCCGCCGCTCTCCGAGTCTTCCCCGTCGTCGGTGATGCCGCCGCCGGCGTTATAGCGGTTCGCGACTGCCATGTGTCGCCTGTACGCTCGGACTTGCCGGCGCCACAGCCAGGCGCAGAACCCGAGATATAGAGCCGTCAGGCCCGCGAGTCCTGCGATCACACCTGCGGCGATGGTGCCTGTGTTTGCGCCGGAGGGAGCTGGGTCGCCTGGTATGGAACTCACGCCCCCGGTTATGGTGGCGGTGCTTGCTGGCGCAGTGATGGTGAAGACGGGCGGCGTACCCGTCTTGAAGGGCCCGTCGGTGGCAGGACCAGAGGCCGGTTCGGTGGCGGTCGCACCGCCGTCAGATGAGCCACCGATGACAGACTGAACAGCTTCGGGGACACGATAACCGTAGCTACCAGCAAGCACACTGTTGTCAGGGTGGCTGTCAGCGGGTTGACCAGCAGCACTAAACGAATCCTTCCACTGTAGCAACGAGGCATCAAAATTGTAGATTCCTGGACTGTCACAGGGAATATTTTCACCAACGTAGCCGCCGACAATAACCATCTGCCCGTCTCGCGCTGCACATTGGTGACCTGCTCGTGCTGGAGGTTCGTTACCGTTTATGTCCGCCTTTATCCAAGTAAAGGAGGGGATAGTCAAGATCCACACATCAGTGTACTGGATCTGCTGGCCGTATGGGAGCAGGTTCTGCCCACCATACATATATATATTAAAGGAACTAGCATCTGGAGCCGAGAAGATGACCGCGCATGGGTTGACGCGAACTTGAGGTGCTTCGCCCGAGGTTTGTTGATGGTACCATTGACTTGTTTTGATGTCGTATACATCAATGGTGCTCATAGAAGCGAAGGCATCAGTTGTGTCATCGCCGGATCGGGAACCCCCACCAAGGCCAAGAAGAACGCCGTTAGGTCCCCAGCCGGGCACGTACACGAGAACACCATCAGCCCGTTCCGTGAACCCGTTTTGGTTTTGAATACCACCCCAAGTGATGTTCCGATAGGCACCTCCGTCAGGGGCTCCGGAGGTGTGAAGGGCGTCAACTCCAGTATTAGCATAGCCCGGGTGTGTGAATTCAAGTAAGCTCTTGAGATAAACAATATCGGTTTGGTTCGACCATCCTGGTGTAGTAGCCCAATTCAGATGACCACCAAAGTACCAGCTTACGCCAAGTTCCGGTACTGAAATACCGGCGCCTTCTGCGGCCCTTTGCACGGGCATGCCCTCTGGATCGGAATAATTACCAGAGGACGTTTGAGGAGATCCAAATTCGGACCAAGTTTCCGAAGCGATGTCATACATCCATGTTGAGACTGGTAATGGCTGGACTACAGGATCATCCGAGAACTCTCCGCCGTATAGAAAGAGGTGGTTGAGGTCGTTCCAGAGATAACCTAGGGAGACGGCGGGCGGCCCGGAGGGTTGAGGAAGTCCGTTTAAGGCTGGGGATTTGATATCCCATGATCTCGTGAGGTCTAACCTTATAAAGTCGTTATCTGCATTTCGAGTTAGCCAGATGTTCTGGGAAACATGGTTTGAGCATACTCCATGTATCAGAAGTTTGACTAGCAGTCGACTTCGATCGACCGCCATAAAAGTAGAGAGTACCATTAAGTACAGCACCTAGTTTTGATTAGCACAACGAGCCTTGACATGGATAGAAGATCTCTGACTTTGACCGGCCCATCTTGTGCAGACTTCGGTAGGGCTGTTCTGTTGCCGTTCGAGAACAATAGCCGGTGTTTTCTTAATCACCCCCGCGTCCGCACCGCTGACTTCAACTTTTTTACGGCCGTTATTATAACTAATAGCAGGAAGAAGAACAGCAATGAGCAAGGCGATCATGGGGAGCCTATGCAGGCCTATAGCGGTGGGAGGTGGCGCACTAGCAGCTGTCTTGATCCTTGGGTGCCTGGCCGATGCCAGTTTGGATAACCACCGTGTTCTCCCTTTCGATGCTTCGTTCCCGCTCGAGAGTGTCTGGTCGGTTGCTGGTGTCGGTTCTACGTTCAACCCCGTGATTTCGCCAAATTCTCTCTCCTCGAAGCTCGCCGAGACCTCTCGCTCATTCCCCTCTTGATCCAAACCCATTTCCCTGAATATTGACTTCCTCCCCTTTCTAATATTGCTCGCCATCGGAACCACAGGAAGCCTAGAGCTTTCTCTTAACCGGTCTGATGTGATGTGGGAGTTGAAGGTTGGACGATGGGGAGCGTGCTGCTGACCCCCAGGATCGGATTTGCTATGGAAGACTTTGGCAAAGCTCATATCGAAAGGTTATCAAGGTGCGGTGAGTATTTTTACTCCATCACTTCTCATAAGACCCATATGGTGGTAGCATTGCCGGACAAGGCGCATCGAGTATGTGAGGGGCGACCGGACATTGGTACGAATATGAGGTCACGCAGCAGCTTTTAAAGAATATCATATGCAGAGAGGTGTGGGATACTAGAGGGGCAAATACCCTCCCCGCCTCTATTTATTCGGGCGAATAGGCATGCTCGTCTGATGTACCGTAACGCCGGCATAGATATAGGTGACACCTCCCAAGAGGCAGTGAAAGCGTTGACTACTTAATCTAGGGATATCTAGGGGTATCGGGGGGCCAAGCAGCTAGGTCTAGCTGCCGAACGACGTGACGGCAATTCTCATGCCAACTACATCATGGATATAGAATTGGGCGAGGGTCGATCAAGTTGATGGGCTGGGAGAAGAAAGCTGGCTCGCTTAGAGAGGATCCATCCGGCGTATATGTCGCTCGTTTCTGGATTGGGCCAGGAACCGAGCCATTGAAGCCATTCGATTGGTGTCTGGTTGACCAGGGTCGTCCCTATATGACGACATGTCCCAAGGCCTTGATCGTTAGAAGCATCAGGAAGCAATTTAGATCCGACATCATCTCCCTTTCTCCCACTAGGAGACTTTGCTCCTGGCTACAGAAGCATGTTGGCCGGGAAAGGGAGGGAAGACCCGATACCAATTGAGGCGGGCAGGCCTGGTATTAGTCGCCCAAGGAATCATGAGACCAAGTTGGCTCCTGGGGTTAGGTGGGTTGGGCTGAAGATGATGAAAGATGCAAGCTGGAGTGCATCGGAGATAAGAGAGATGAAATTGAAACTTGAAGATGACAGGATTCTGGACCCACTCTTAGCTAAGTAAGTACGTACCTAGTGTACCCGCCTACCTACCCGCCCATTGGATCCGAATGGTGTGGCGTCGGGTTTGTGGCTCTCCGGTGTTGGTGGCTGCAAGCCACACTCTTACCCACCACTCAGTTGTTATCAAAGTCCGTGAACGCGCCGCGGTTGAGTTCATTCCAACATCACTCCTCCATTCCCATGCATTAGCTTCATCTACATTTATCCAAAGAGGCCGAGTGGCAATCCCCAATTGCGCACTACCTACCCTTGTTTCTATCCAAAATATATTGGTGACAGCCGTCAGGGCTGTCTTGTCTAGCCAAGACCTTGCCGGACAATTGCTAACCCCTGGGTTAAGACTGACTGTTCAACATCGTCTCTGTCCGATATTCACGTGCGACACCTCACCTCGCCGACATGGGTTTATTACCCCCTGAACTTCTTCATCTAATCTTCTCGTACTTATCTCCCTACGAAGCCCGTGCTTTGCGACTCTGTTGCAAAACATTTGCGGATATCGGTGCATGCTGGGGCTTCAAGAAGATCTCCTTTTACCTCTGCCGCGCGGATTTCCAGAAGTTATATAGGGTGGCCCACCACCCCATCATCAGCCAAAATGTGACGTTGCTGGTCTATCACGCTGCGAATCTCGAGGAGCCGGCTAAGACTCTAAGCCAGTACAGAGAGAAGACCAAGTCGATCGTTTACCGCTACCAAGTAGAGGCTTGTGATGAGAACTGGCTTCCCCAGCACGTCTTGCTCAATGAAGACCCACGGGATTGTATATATTATGATCGGGATCCTATATCTCCTGAAGACATTGCCGAGAACTACGCTCATTATGTAAAGGCCGTCGAGGAACAACGTCGTATCTTGTCAACGAGAGAGGATTTCGTCCTGCTCAAAGAAGTTATCCCAAGGCTAAAACAACTTCGCACCGTCCTCGTTTCCAACGACGACTGGCATTCCGTTCCTCGCGGATGCTCCCCCTTCGATCGTTTTTTCGTCTATAGCCTCTTATCTCATGAACCTCATGGGGCTCGGCAGACGGCAGCAGTGCTTCACGGCCTGAAGGGCTCGGGTGTTGCTCTGAATTCCTTTGTGGCGGGCACGCTAGACGTGAGCCTCATCAACCGATCCTTCTTTCAAAACATAGTCGAAGCTTGCCCTAGTCTCGAAACCATCGATCTTGTCTTCGACACTATTGATGCCAACGCCCCTTTGCTCGCTGAAAACACCGCCAACGTTATCAGGGCCCGCGACAGGGCAGAAACCGGCGTGATAGTGAAATTTCTCAAGGCTATCCCTAGCCTTGTTGAAATGTCAATCGGCTTCACTATGGCATCTGAGAGCCCTCTCCGTTACCCCGCAAATCTGTCACACATCGTAGCGGATGGGTTCAAGTGGAAGCAGTTACGTTGTGTTCATCTTCTTGCTATAGAGAGCGAGAGGCAGGAACTCATGAGATTTTTTGATCTTCACAAAGAAACGCTTCGCGACGTCGAACTTCGTGATTGCCGCCTTAATACCACGTCGTGGACCCGACTTCTACGGGAAATGAAGGATACGTTGACTCTTGATGATATATGTGTCACCGGCCTAGTATTCGGTAGAGTGGAGTCCGAAGACGATTATCCCGAAGGTTCCCCTACCTTTATCGCCGATCTTGATATTGAAGAACGCTGGTGGCTAGGGGATCCTGATAACGACCCCGGCCCTTGCCTTGCTAAGGACTTGACCTCTTGGTTTCTTCACGACAAGCCTTACCCGTTGACAAACTGGCAGATCCGTGTCTGGGAAACTTAAAGACCCCCGTTAATAGGTGCTCATTCCTGCGGAGCAGTGGAGGGTGATAATAGTCGGTGTTTCATTATGATATTTGACCAAGCAATACTTGTTCAACTCGAGTATACCTACTCCTGTTACAGACGGATATCTCATTATCAGGGTATAGCTTACCCCTATGTGCCAAAGGAAAGGCATTTCCGCACTCAGGAAGCATACACTTGTGGTTTTAATTGCTGAAGTTATACGTATTCTAGGGCTTTATACATGGACGTGATTCTCGATTTATCCAGCTTAATTTTGAATGAACTTATTTCTCAAAAAAAAAAAAACCTCTTCTCTTTTATCCACGCGGGCGAGCCCTGTAGGACTAGGATAGCTGGACACGTTCTCGTCGTACGTCAAGCAATAATTCGGGGTTCTGCATGTCTTGGGATGCATTAAATCTCCCATATACATTTGCTATTATACCCTCTAAATACATCAGAAACATCCGGTTATTCCCCACCTAAGACCCCTTATTCATCAGGTATATAAAGACCGGAAGCGTTGCAATACTTCGAAAATGGGACTTATGCCTCTCACTGCCTCACCTCTATTTCCCATGAATTTATCCCTTGCATTGATGACTTGTTACATACCAACCTGATGTGCAAATCGGCGGACATAGGAAACGCCTCGGAAAGATTTTACGACGGTCCGTACGACGGTCTTGATTCTCAGCATTGGTTCCAGCCAATGGAGTCTCGATGGCGCCCGCGGCAGCAGGACCATTGGATGTCAGCCATATAGGTGCATATGTCCGCACTATTTCTGGCACATTGCTCGTGGCGAGTTGAAAAATGTCCTACTGCAAGTCATAACATATACATGTATTGTTGTACCTAACTATCCAGGTACATATGAATTGTCTTATGTGCTTGCGTAGGTAGGTAATTGTAGAGAAAATACCCGGGGCAGATGTGTAAATAGAACATACCACCAACTCCCCTGAACAAACTACCTAAGTTTATGCACTTTATGGGATCAACTACCGAGTACATCAAATACTTACTTACAAGGAAGGCCTTGTTCCTGCGCTACCTACCAATCTTTATGACACCATATCGGAGATTGAGGAGGTTAACGCCGCATGCAGGCCATCCTACTTAAGGCATGTTGGACTTCCTTTTTGCCCAAAGTTCAGTGCCAAGCTTTAAGTTGCGGCCGTCCAAGTTCCAATCTTGATACCTCCCTTTATTTCTTTCTCTTTGATTTTTCTTTTTTTCTTTTTCCTTTGTTAGATACCTTTTCAAAAAAAAACTCACCCCCATCCCTTTTCCGAGATGCGGGTCGGATTCCTTGGTCTCGGCGTCATGGGCACGCCCATGGCGATGAACCTCGCGCGGAAGTTTCAGCTCACCGTCTGGAACCGGAGCCCATCGAAGTGTCTACCACTGGAACAAGCCGGTGCCAGAATTGCGGCAACACCAGCTGAAGCGGCGGCTGAATCTGAGATCATCTTTGTCATGCTCTTCGACGGGCCGGCTATCCAATCAATTTTGGATGACGACTTCAAAAAGGCACTCCGGGGCAGAATTCTAGTCAATACCAGCTCGGTCCCCGCCGACTTCAGTCACTATCTCGCGAAAGAGGTTCAGGGTGCGGGGGGAGACTTTATCGAGATGCCGGTGAGTGGCAGCAAGGGGCCGGCTGAGCAGGGTCAGCTCGTCGGTATGATGGCCGGGGACCCCGCCGTAGCCGAGCGAATCAAGCCCGCGCTCGAACCCATCACAGCCACCGCTGTCTACTGCGGGCCAATTGGGACGGGCCTTATGACCAAATATGCCGTCAACCTTGTCGCGATTACCATGACGTGCGGCTTGGGCGAGGCCATGAACCTCGCCCGGGCTCAGGGCCTTAATCTAGAGGCCTTCAAACAGGTCCTCGACGCGGGTCCCATGGCATCAGCCTATTCCAAGGTCAAGACCTCGAAGATGCTCAACCAAGACTGGTCGGCGCAGGCGGGAATCGCGGATTGCTATAACAGCACCCAGCTTATCGAGACGGCGGCGAAGGAGAGCAAGGCGCAATGGCCTCTGATTCACCTCTGCGGGCTGCTATATAAACATGCGGTCCAGTCAGGCCTAGGTGACGAAGACATGATCGCTGTCCATAAGGTGTTCGCCGATCCTTCGCTCAACACTAGTGATTGATCTGCACATAAAACCGGGATCTAGTGAATGGGGTTGATATTCATACTTACATGCATGCCATAGAGGTAATTCACTCTTCAACTCAATCCGTAATTTGAAAGACCCCGATAAGATGGTTAGGGCTTGACTTGGGCTGGTTCGAGGTCAAAACTATGTAGGTGTCCGGGGGGCTAGAGATCGGTCAACTTTTTGCTACACCCCCCTGACAATCACCAAGAATGACTTGATTCTGTATGAAGGCGCTGTGGTGTTAGCTAACACTACCGAACTCGCTGGTTGAGTCTGTGAGGAATGCGATCCACCGTAAGGCGAAAATGACAATAATATTGAAGTTAAAACTACTTCATTGCTAGTTTCGTGCTATATTGTATCTTGCGATGCCCATTGAACCAAAGAACGAAGAAAGCCCCCTTCTACTCTTTAACATTGTTTAGACGTTGCCGCTCGAACCCCTCTCCCCGGATCTAATGATGTTCTAGTTTCTCAGCAGTTGTTTTTCTAACATACCGGCAAACCTCTTGTTGCCGTTTAGCGAAAGAATCCATAAACCCCATAACACCGTGATGACTAGAGAAGTGCGCCCTGACCCTTGACCCCCTTAAAAATCGCCGTACCCCGATCATAACTCCTTTCCCAACTGCTTATAACCGCTATCCCTAGCACTTTGGCTCATTGGGTACGCTTTGTCGGGGGCCTTGCATGACAATCCAAGTATGTAAGGGATCGCGTAGTGCGGCGGCAGAATTATACTGCATATAAATAGTTCATGTACATATGTACCTATAGTAGGTATATGCGATATCAGATCTTCATCTGCAACAGCTTCATCACGCTGTGGGTGACAATCTGATAGATAGCAAAAGATCCGCCAAGAATCAAGCCCTGTCGAGAGTGTTAGATCTAGCTCGCGGCGTCCTGGCTAAAGAAAGAAGAGAAAGGGAGGTGTGTGTGTATGAGAGAGAGGGAGAGGGATAACTCACAGTCCCTACAGCGAACAGTGGGAACTTGCTTGCGATTTCGAGGTCACTGCTGACCGTCTCGAAATCGTCGACGATTCTGTAGGGCTTCATTTTGCTGATTGGTTTCCGAAAGGCTGATGGTCAAAAGAGGAATCAAGTCGATGGCTCTGACTGTTCCGGGTGCTCGAGATCAGGATCGTGGCGTGGTTTTAAATGGTTTATGGTTGCCTTGAGTGGTAGGTATAAAGACCAATTCTAGAAAATCCGTAGACACTAATATCCGACAAAGCGGTTCTAGAAAAGCACGATGGGCTTTTGGCTAGCATGTGAATTGTTGCAAAGATTGGGAGTTTGAACGTCTTTGTAAGTCTCTTAAGTAGTCCTTTCGAAGCAACGGTGGACTCCTTGCTGCGTAACCATACTCTTTATTATAGCACAGCTCAACGTGGATTACACGCGAGCTGTGCTTACGGATGCTCCAGCCCGCATGTTCGGTGATGCCTGTAATGGGTAATACCCGCTCACCCACACATGCATGATCCATTGTCGCATTCCTGCTGTGGTCCGCGTAGCTGAGCTTAGCTCCAATAGTCGAAGTTAGAGTGTCTTTGTTATCGACCTTTACCGCGATATCATTGGGATGCTCTTGGGCCAGGACTGAAAGCGTCTTGTCCCGTATCGCTGTTACCCCTCCTCGTCTTGGCCGGAGATTTTTTTCTACAATCTTGGCTGTATAAGTCTCCGTCGAGGGGTCACCCCGCCGCTGAGATGTGGCATAAACTTAGCTCAGCCTCTACATTACTCATAGCTAACACCGCTCGCCGCATTGGCCAAGGGGATCCCGAGGGGGGCGTTTTCGAATTTCTGGCCTGTTTATCAACCCGCATATACTTGAAGTGGGTTTCGTCGTCCCCGGTTGCCATGACCCAGTGGACCTTTTCACGCGTAAGCGAGCTCCAATTCACCCCGAAATGGAAGCGTTTAGCTACTTCAACCCACTTGTATGTCACGAGGAGCCTCAGAGCCTGAGGATTGACGTCCCGGCACCCTGGTCATGGGGAGAAATCCGCAAAATGCACACCGGGATTGTCCTGACCTCAGGTTAGGCGGAACACTAAGCCCTGTCACGAAATTGGTAACGCCGCCCACTCTTGATGTAACCAAGAGGTGAGCTAGGTATTACACCCAAGAAGAATGAATCTAAACATAGGTAGGTATATAGGACCAGTTATGTCAGAATAAGTCTTACAGTATTCTGTGTAACACCTAACGCTGACTGGAATTGCTCACAGAAACTAATTCTGTCCGCCAACTTACTTCTCAGAAACGAAGAAAAGGGAAACCGAAAAGAGGATTAGGTAGAGAATGGAATGTGGATTTAAAAAAATGGCACAAGTACGTAAGGTATCCTCCATACTATCGAAACTGAAAGCTTGTTTAGGCACAGACCTCGGCAGGGGTTGTCGATAATCTGATCCTCATCGCGGAACCGGGGACTGCAATGCGCAAGGCACTTATGACAATATTTGCAAAGAGACCAAATAACTAGATAAGACATGACTCGGGGTAAAAAAATGGAGATTGAATGCGTAGCAGCGTAGCTACACGAGATATCCAACTACATAACGTACAAGGGGGCCTGTCGAGGACCGAATCCTGAGCATGGGGTTCTGAGTACCTACCTACACCATACCTCTAGGTGAGGTCAGTCAGGCAATGCCAACACCGTGCTCGACTGGGGGGCAAGGTTAGGAATCGATTTATCAGGTGCCACCAGAACACCAAGTATGCCCAACGGTGCTGGAGTTGACCGCGAAGCGTTCGGAGCGAATATGTGAGCCGACGGTGTTCTTCCATGTAGCGCGCTCACGCCACCTAAGGCCGTAAACGTGCGTGCTACCTAATACCGAAAAAAGCGTCCCCATTTTTGGAAAATGCCGAGATCGCCTAGGAATTTCGACCTGTCTTAAGTTGTATCCCTCTATAAACTCTCACGCCGGTTGCTGCTGAATGACGACCGGTGGTAATCATCTCGGGGTCCTTGGAATAGGCGACGAGGCCGGCGGGGGATGTGAGACCCGCCCAACCCCTTCCCCTTCCCCTCCCCTCCCCCAGCGCGGGCAGGAAATCCCCCGCAGGAAGGAATATGGAAACTGGAAACGGACTGCCTTTATGGGAAGCACGGGCCCTTCGCGTTCCCGAGTCGGATGCCCTTGGTGCTTCCCGGCTCTTCCGGGGGTCGAAGTCGCGCTTGTTTCTTGATTGGCCAAGTGTCTCTGCTGCTGTCTAGCTATCGTGAGTTGCACTTGACGAAGAAAGAGGCGTTTAAGTTATCAGCTAGGTATCAATCCAGAGAGAAAAAAATGGGACTGGATGGTATGTTTCATAAGGCTCTTTATAGACAGCTTTTCGTAGGGGGGTTTGATATATAAAATGAAACCGTCCTTTACATATGACTTGTAAAGTTCTACAATCCCAACAGTAATAACAATACTCTTCTTCTTACCACTTCCCTCTTAATCTATGCTAGTTGTCAGGTTTACTCGCTGCTCGAAAGATAGATTTTGATTAGACCCGGAACTGTGTAGATTTCTACGTATGAAGCTCGCATCGAGAAGATATCAGAGTCACTTGGTAACCCTTGCTCCCCAATGTTCACTTTGGTCATGTTCTGCGCAAGATTCTCACGCCCTTCACCCTAAATAGTTAGTATGACAGTCTCTCGAGGTATGCCGTAGGGGGTGACCTGTAGCGCAGAACCCACGTGCTATTGTAGCTCGAAAGACCTAATCACATGCCTCGGCGTATCTGTTTAATATCTAGCTATTATACCTAATCAATCGGTTGTTCGGTATCTTCCTGTCTTTAGTTTACTATCAGCACCTATCCAGAAAGATCCGGTCTGAGGATATTTCGTCTCAGCATGTTTCATATTGAAATTGATATTCGGCTTTCGATCAAGCAAGAAGTATGGCTTTTGGATATCTCGGAAGTAGTTAAGTGTCTACGGAGGTATAATAGCCAGAAACAGTAATATCCGGAGCTCGGTACATAGTCTTTTGGGAACAAGTCCTCGACCCGAACTCCTTTCTGAAGCGCGAATATGATTGCTATTGCAACACTAGCATTGCTCTTATGCTATTGAGTAAGGCTGTCCAGATGATTTCTGACGACTTATATATCCATTTGTGCTTGATTTGAAATCAATAAGGCACTGGCTGATGCCACAGGCGTATCCTCATTGACGACTCGGCGCGGGCCCAGACACGTAGCTGAACAAGCATCACAATTTGGTGTTGACTCTGTGCTGGCATGGGTATGGGGATGATATTATACGAATGGAAGCTAACAGTATTAGTAGGTTTAGTTAACTGAGGGATAGAAAAAGGCACGAAGGATGAGGAACCATTGGCTTCCCGAATGTGATAAATGTTATAATTTCCACATTTCTTATAGTTGAAGCTGATAAAGCATCAAATAAAGAGGCTATATACCTATACTCCAATATCTGGAGCATTTAGCCCCTGACATATCTTTAACCCCCTTTGTCAACCACGTTAAAAAATTGAAATATACCGTTGTCCAGTTTTTTTTTATACGGTAAATACAAACACGTAGTGACGAGAAACTGATTAAATCGAGTAGTCTTTCTCTTCCTCATCAGCAACCTCGCGCTTGGATCCATGAACACGTTTTCACCTGCGCACATTGATTTTAGGCACCGTCTTGCCCTCGGGGTATTTGAAATCGAACTCGTTGATTAGCCGCGCAATGAGCATCTTGATTTTCGGCCACGCCAAGAAACCTCCCGGGACACTATAGTAGCAGCAGTCAGAGGCGACTCTTTCAGAGGTGGGAGAAAAGGGGGGCGAGAGGGTTTGTTGAGATATGACTACGAGAATACTCACTGCTTGGCTCCCGTATCCAAATGTTAGATTGTTTATGTCGGTTAGGACTGCTTGGTTCCTATCGTACTCATTTGTTGACGAAAGTCGCTTCCTGTAACTACCTACACAGGGGATCAAAGGTTAACGGATCA
Source organism: Biscogniauxia mediterranea (assembly GCA_018398605.1). Classification (NCBI taxonomy): domain Eukaryota; kingdom Fungi; phylum Ascomycota; class Sordariomycetes; order Xylariales; family Xylariaceae; genus Biscogniauxia; species Biscogniauxia mediterranea. Next base: position 1,846,721 of record JAGXTR010000001.1, read on the forward strand.
GGAGTGATCTCTGGGGTCCATTTGGTGTTCAGAGTTGGCAAACGCAATCCTGCACCCCTTAGGTATGTATGTTCCATGTTTCAGTGTATACGCTTGTAGCGCGATCCTTTGGTGGCTCACTACGGCTGTTAGCAGAGTATTCTCTATTAGAAGCGGGGGACAGGCCATACTCACGGAGAATGGGAGGATGAACTCTGAAACATTCAAGCAAGAATGAATCCATCTTTTCTAGTCGTGGCTGCCACCGCTAATGTCGACTTCACAAGCATTCCCCGTTTCCTCGCCGACTTGTTCAATTTCCTCCCTCAGGCTCACCTAGGAATATCTTTGCCGACATGCGGGCGACAAGCATGTGTGTAATTTCTTGAATGTCAACCTCGATCCAATCTGTACTGGCCAGTTTGAAGGAATTAATATTTTTGTAGTTGCCCGTTCACTTACCGTCTGGTTGAGGTACATCAATGCTCTATCCATAGTCGACTTCCTTAGACGGAACTTCTAGGTACTTAGAAAGTTCCGGTGCCAACTTGCGCTTCATAACGTGAGCATGGAGGTCGGATCGGTTCAGAAAATGGATATCAGTCCACTCATAAAGCATATTCTATCCCAGATGTTAGCTCTTATGATGGCCCAAGTGGTTTATCAATCTACTGTACATGGGACCTACATGGGTCGTAGCGAGTTTGCCACTTAGAATCGATGGTGATACTAATCGTAATTCGTGTAGATATTTAATCGGGAGAATATTATAGTCAGTATCGAAGCGACGGATTATAAACGGAACATCTTTGAAACTTTGAGTCTTGATTAGCAGAATAACTACCTAACCACTTTAATATATGGCGGTTCAAAGGTACCTTTTGATAGCCACTTGCAATGACTTCCTTCGCCCCGGTCACGAACTTCCATTGCATCAATATCGAAGGCTGTAGTATTGAGGAGGATTTCACCTGCGTCTTGCACTGCATGTGCTGTGATCCTTCGCACAGTCGGAATAGCACCATTTCAATCCTTTTAAACCCGAAACTTCCACAGCCAAATGAAACATAGCCAACATGTAAATCCTCAACCGAGATGCTGCGGTTCTTGGAGCGCTTAGCAACCTCCAGTTATTGGCTCAAGATATACATGGGATCATTGCCGCAGGATGTATAGACTTTAGGACCTTGATTCTAGGCATATATGGGTTATCTTTCAAGTCCAAGTAAAAGTAAGCTTAAGTGGCATTAGAGCATTGGGGGCTGTCCGCTGAGCCTGTTTAGGAGTTGCATGTATAATGTCTCGGAAAACTGCAACGTCGTCGAGTCCTACATACGTGAGGATTGCGTGGCGATTGGAGTGAGGAGTCCGACTCTATGGCCGCTACGATATGGCTTGTTATGTGAGGTACTTTATATAGGTCTATAAAATTAGGGGCGGGGTACCTGGGCTCTGCCTTTCATCAGATCTATCAAAGTTGGGAGTGTACATAGTCACTGGTCTCGTCGGTACTATTGTAAGATCATTACGTGGCTCACTCGGCAGTATGATTTGATAGAATTTCGCCTCTGAACTGCGGTAGGAGTACCATGCATAGAACATGGTTCTCAATCTGAGTCAGATTATCTGACAAAATCATCCCAGTACCTCCAACATCTAACAAACTAGAGGGCATGAAGGGAAATGGGATGTTATCAGCCCTCATCATTTTGCGCCTGCATTGCTCAACATCTGTTCCAACATCTTAGTGCTCTCATAAGTGTCTACGAACTCCAGGATTTGCTTGACCCGCTTCCCATCTTCAGTGAAGTCCAAATCCCAGATCACCTCGACGGAGCTCTTGGACTGGTCGGGGGTGGTGATGGTTTGTTCGGTCCAAATAGTAGCTCTACGCTGAGCTGTATCAATAACAGTTCTGGTAACTTTCTGAGACACATCTTTCATGGTCTGGAGCTCGATCTGCATCTGAGCCTCATAGTCCGCATTCGTGATCTGGGGCTTGAAGAACTGCGGGTATCTTTGAATGAACGACAGTGGTCGGTACATTCGGATGCAGTCCTCTGCCAGGATTGCCGAAAACAGGGACGCGTCCTTATTCTTCACGGCAAGTGTGTTATTCTCGATGAAGGCATTGGTTGTTTGCTGTAGAACTGCTCGGAAGTCATCCATGGTGAATGTAGTGTCGGTATCCGTAGCATTGCTTATGTACCGTACGAACTGACGTCAGGGCTCGATTTGGATATCGAGTACCTAGTATCTTGAAAAGCCCAGGTCTTAGTATCAACAATCACAGCGGAAGAGATGGTGTATGTACTGTGGTAGAAAGAAAAAAAGGGGGGAAATCCTCGACCGTCCCTATCGTGAGGCGGGGAAGTGGAGAGAATAGGGGGGTTCTAAGACATTTAAAATAGTAGAAGTTCAATTCTGGTGAGGGTGGTCTAGTAGGTAGCGATATCTATGTGCGCTTGGTAGGCTTGAATACCTAATAAATAGAAATAACGAAAAACTTTGGCAGGCTTGATTTAATTGTTATTCTTTCAATAATGAGGCAGTGCAACTATTTTCCCCTGTTTCCTGGTTTGTGAGATAATACATATGCACATTTTCCTACCTATTACAGTACTGTACATACCTATATTACTTAAGCCCCCTCCCCTCATTTTAAAAAGCCATAATTATTATAAGAAAAGGAAGTATCAAGCAAAACATGAATGACACGACCGTATAATTGTCAAAAAGAACTGCAATATCTATTCAACTGCAATATCTATTCAACTGCAATATCTATTCAACTGCAATATCTATTCAACTGCAATATCTATTCTATTGGAATATCTTATGTCGTGGCCAAGGCTTTAATTCGTTACAAGATTGATTTATTCGTATCCTCAACCATACATCTTCCCTTATTATGTATTTCAGTTAAGCTCTAGTTTATATATTGCTCGTCATATTTGACAAACAGTTCCCTTCAGCATGTATTGTATATCGCCAACCGTAATCAACACTCTACAGTCAAGCCATAGTGAGAATCTGCAGTGGGTCTGAGAATGGCCAGGCTTTTTTTTTTCTGTCACGGCACGAATACCGTGTTGAACACCCAAGTGTTACGCAGCAAGAGCACCAGAAGATGGACTCTTTTCGGGCTATTAATATGGTAAAAGGAGGGCTACCAAAAACTTGAAACTCAGGGACTGGGCGAGGCAAGAAATCCCCGGCGCGAAGCAATACGAGTCCAATTCCCAGGTTAGTTTTCGGTAAACCTAACGGTACCTACCTAAGCTGCATTAGTCGTCACCCTAGTGGTTCACTGGTTTTTTTTTTCTTTCGACGGGAGACACCGCGTTTAGCAAAGCTTCTTCAGTTCAGATTACATGAGAAATCATTCGCTGTATCCCGGCGATCACAGTTGTCGTCGTACCGTGGGTATCGCAACAACAACAACAACGACAACAGGGCGCAAACGTCCGAGAAGGTCCGTCGCCTGTCGGTGGGCCGGGGGGGGTCTTTGCCGTCAGAAAATAGCGGAAACACTAGGTAAGGGCGCGCCCTTCAATCAAAATGGAAACCAGCGGGCCCGGCGGGGGAGCGAGCGAAGCCGATCGCGTTATTTGTGGCTGCCGATAATCAGCTTTCTTTCTGGACGCCTCCCAGCTTTCGCGCAGAGCACTCACAACAACTACTATCACCACAAGACAACTTTATTTCGCACCCAGACGACACAACAGCAGCAGTAGCAGCAGCAGCCATGGCCACCGACCCGGAAGCCAACCCGCACCACCACGTAGTTGTCGCCCTCGAGTCCTTCTTCTGCCCGGTGCCGGACCTCCCGCTCCCGGCGCCTTACACCTACACGCTGCGGGACCACGTCCGGACTTACACGGCCGCCGAGGCGGCGTCCCGGATCCGCGACGCCACCGTGCTGATCCTGACCGTGTTCCCGCTGACGGCCGAGCTCCTGCGGCCCGAGGTGTCGCCGCGTCTCCGGATGGTCAGCGTGGTGGCGTCGGGCACGGACGCGGTGGACCTGGCGGCGTGCCGGGCCCGCGGCATCGCCGTCGCCAACTCGCCGCACTGCAACGCGGTGGCCGTGGCCGAGCACGCGCTGGCGCTGTACTTCTCCGCGCGCCGCTCCGTCACGCTGACCCACGCGCTGACCCGGCGAGGCGAGTGGACGCGGACCGGCTCCCTGGTGCGCGCGATGGACGCGCCGGACGGCCGGCCCCCGCGCACGTGCCGCGATGAGGTCGTGGGCATCGTGGGGTACGGCGCGGTCGGGAAGCAGATCGAGTCAGTGGTGCGCAGTCTAGGCGTGAAGCGTGTTCTAGTCGCGGGGCGGAAGGGCGCCGCGGAGGCCGCTGCGACCCCGGAGGGCCGCGTGCCGTTCGATGCTGTGATGCGCGAGAGCACGGTCGTGTTCGTCTGTCTGCCGCGGTCGCCCGAGACCCTGAACCTGATTTCTGATGCGGAGCTGGGCGTTATGCACCCGCACGCCGTCCTGGTCAATGTGTCGCGGGGCGGGATCGTCGACGAGAACGCGCTCGTGGCGGCGCTGCGGAGGAAGTTGATCGCGGGCGCGGGCACGGACGTATACTTTCAGGAGCCGGCTGGGCCGGAAAATAGCCCCTTGCTGGCTCCTGATACAGCGGACCTAAACCTCGTAACGACACCACACGTGGCGTGGTGTGCGGAGGATACTGCTGCCAATTACAGCCGAACACTGAAGGAGAATGTGACGGGTTGGATCACGACGGGGGAGCCTAAGTTTCGGGTCGCGTAGACTGGATAGAGCCCGGCATTGTTTAACTTGGTGGATTCATTGATTGATATCATTGACAGGCGCATTGGCTTTTTAAAATAGTGTAAAGAATTATAGATAGATAGAGGACCATGGGCCTAACGTACACCGGTGTATTTAAACCTCGTTGGCTGTGCAACAAGCTATGGCTTTATAGCATGGATAGCGCTTGCCCATGATGTGATCTCGTGCTGAACGGACATCTCGACGGTGTCCATCTTGTTCTTCTCCAAAGCGGCATTGTCAGTTTGGTCGTATAGCGTGCCCCCTTCGGTCCATATCCTTCTCAGGGTGTAGAGAGTTGCATATGGCTTGCCCTCCTCCCATGCCCTCTGCTCGTGCGCCTTGAGCTCATCCAGGGGAGTGTAGGACACCTCCCACTTGGTCTCCATCTGCCGTTCGAACTCGGCAAGAATCTCATGGGGTGTCGTCGTGTAAGAGTTGACCTTGAGCGCGCGGTTATCGCTCGTTTCAGGATGTAAGAGCACTGCCACAAGAAGACGACCGACGCTGTCCAAAGTTAACATGTACCGTTTATTGGTGTTTCGCGTTTAGGTTTACTTACTCTGCCATGGTAGTGAGGCTGATCTTCCCATCGCCATCCCCTAGCAATGTGGCCTTCATGTTCACGACGTCGAAGGTGCCAGCCTGCGACTCATGTCGTGTGCGGCCAACGTACAAGTCGGCAAAGGGGCCAGTGACTAGATAGGTGTACCGGAGCTTGGAAACGGAGGATTTTATGTACGCTCGCACTTGGAGCTTCTTCTGGTGAGGCTTCTCAGTGGCAGACGAAGCATTATACTCAATGTCCGTGCCGTACTCTGAGGGGATGAAACGTGTAATAGTGCTGGAGGACTCGGCCAGACGAATCAAGTCTATCTGCTTCTCAATGGCGTTGCGGCCGACAGCGCTCACGACTGTGTCATAGCCTATGATTGCTGTTAGCTGCAAGCCGCAATGACGCCCCCTTTGGGGTACCAATCATACCTGCATAAGCCTTCAGAACCTGTGCATCGTCATTGACATCGCCAACGATAATCTCAACCCCGTTCTTCTTCAGGGTCTCAATGAAGGGTGCCTTGGTGACGACGGTGTTCCTCGAGGTAAAGATGCCAACACGGTCGAAGTTGGACTTGGCGTTGACGAGAGCGCCGGTGATGAATTTACCAATTACACCAGTCGCCCCGAATACCAGGATCTTCTTGCCCCGTGGGACCGAGTCTGGGACTGCTGCCGATGCCATACTGATGATAGGTATGCAGTCGGGTGTCCACTACCTTAGGACTTGGCTCTAGACGTTATAGGTTATGAGGGGGAAAGGGTGAAAGGGGAGAGGAGGGAGAGGAGGGAGAGGAGGGGAGAGGAGGGGGAGGATGGGGAGTGGTGACCGGTGAGAGAAAATACTATGTACATAACCTAGGTTAGCAGCTTTGATTGGGTAGGTACCTACATAAGGTAAGTACAAACAATTTATATCTCATGGCGGGGTACCTCAAATAGTACCTAATAGCTCCTCCGTATCGGTATCGTACTTACTTTATAGCTAGGTATCTGCTGTTGTCACAAGGGCGTCTGTCGGCTAGATCCGGTGTGTTGCTTGTGTGTAGTAGTATGAAGATATGGCGTAATTTACGGGACCTAAGGTGAAGCGATTTAGGGGCTAGTTTAGGTATGTAGGTACTTACCAACTTGAAGTTAGTTAATTGATTATTAAGACCTCTGTTGTGCAGTGCCTCTAGGTTGATAGCCTTTAGGCCTGCTGGGATACAGTGGGTACCTTGTACTTGACATCCCGTGCTAGTATTGCACAGAATCCATACTACATACACCTATCGAGATCTCTAACCTAAGTTAATTGGTGTAGGAGTAACATTTCTTCGGCGTAGGTTTTATATAACTGGTGGCTAGGACACCCCCTTTCATTGATGCACCACCACATTCGATAGGTAATAAGAAAGGCTGGAAGGAAATTTAGTGCCAGCTACACTACCTATTAAACAAGCCATACCAATGTTTCTGCTGTTTAGTAATCTCATAACGGCACATTATTAAAAAGGCTTTAGCCTTTCTTAAGTTAAGGTTAGGTTCTTTAAGATATATTTTTATATAACAAGGGGGGAATATAAGTCTTGCTCGAACTTTAATTGCGCGTTAAATATGTTAACATTTTTATAATTAGTTAGTTAGTTTATTGCATTAGTTTTATGTTATTATTTATCGCGATTTTTTTTAAATTTATTTTAAAAAAAAATAAAAAAAATCTTTTTTAGTACTTTTTTATAGTTATAATTTGTGGTTATAACTTATGGTTAAAGTGGCGTTATTGCCTTAGGCAGAGTGACTAAAGTTAAAAATGCTTTGTATTTTAACTTTTAACGCATTTAAATTATGAAAGGCGGCTAAAGCCTTTTTATGATTTAAGCACGTCCTGGGCTTACCTGGCATTTTATCCGCTTAATTGACACCAGCAACCTACTACGTGCTTGCACACACGGATGACTGATGCACCAAATCGACACAATATCCATCTTACACGTATTGATGTATATGCAAAGTCCATGGGGCCTATACAACCTCCTTATTCCTAGCCATTTAGTGGGACATTACCCCCTGAGCCCAATATGGGCCCCTTATAGACAAGAAGAGCTGGTTTGGTGTAGGCCAACTCCCTAGGTTAGACATCTTCAACAATGCTACAACGTCTTAGTTAACCCATTCCTAGTGTTTCAGACGTAGTTGTTCAACATGCACAAATTGTCCAAAAAGGGAACTAGATAGTAAACGAATTCATCAAGGGTTTGGTCTCATAGCTCGTGAATTAGCTAGGTAGGTAGGTAACTAACTTTCCTAAGTGTTATACAGTATACCCGTCCACTGCTAAACCCATTTCGTATCTTTTTACTGTTTTTATTTTTATTTTTCATACACGACGCCTTGACGTGATCACAATTCAGTCGCTTATAGCGAAACCCTGGTGTCGCACATCACCAAATCTCCGTACACCTTCTTGGCGGCCTCCATCGAGGCCACGCCCTGCACGTAAGAAACGAGGTTCGGCAGGCCCTTGCGCATCTCGGCGTCGACCAGGAACTTGAACGGGACGTACAGCGAGCCGGCGACCATGACGTCGGCCATGGTGATCTTGTCGCCGACGAGGAACTTCTTGCCGCCCTCCAGGGCCTTCTCGATGCGCTTCAGGGCGCGCTCGAGGTTCGCCATGGAGGAGTCGAACCGTGCTTTGTCGGCGGGACTGAACTTCATGACGGCCATCGCGATCGGGGGGATCATGTTCGAGGCGAGCTCGCTCTCGGCAAAGCAGGTCCACTCGGCGATGCGGGCCTGGGTCTTGGCGTCGGCACCCAGGAGCTGCTCGGCCAGCGGGCCCGACTGCGCGACGTAGCGGGCGATGGCGGCACTCTCGGCGAGGCAGAAGCCGTCGGCGCACTCTAGCGCGGGGACCTTGCCCATGGGGAACTTAGCCAGGAATTCCGGTGTCTTGTTCGTCTCGCCCATCTTGAACCCCTCGGCGAGAGGCAGCTCGAGCCCGTTCAGCGCAGCGAGGACTTGAGCCTGTAACAGGAGTTAGTTGGAATTTTTATATTCATAAGGTGAAGGGAAGTAATAGGAAGGAAAAGAAAGGGGAAAGCATACACGCTGGACGCGGAAGTTGTCCGGGTAGGAATAGATCTTGCCGAAAGGAGCCATCTTTGTCAATGTTTAGATGTAGTGTAGCGAAGTGTTGGTGTTGGTGTTGGTGTTGGTGGGACTGTCTTGATGTTGTGATAAAAAAAGAGAAGGATGTTGCAATATGAAACTAGAATGTTGTGATTTTTGAGCCCGAGAGACAACCTGAGCGGTGCGTCCTCTCCCCTTTATGATCGCCCGTCGAAGATGAATTAGTCAGCGTTTCTTCGATTTAACACATAGCAAAGTGGGTTAAAGCATCATCCCACTCCATCTATCACATAAGAAAGCTGAGGGGAAGTGGGCTCGGGGTGAAGCAGCTCGGACATGTGCATGACTAGGTCTAGGACTACGACTAAGCTCATGCACGCGGATTGATTGAAGCAGCCGAGCCGATGGGTAGAAGCTTCCGGCTAGCGGGGTAGAAGTTAGGGACAAATCGCAGTGTCTGGTACAACATGTCACTAACATCATCTTTCTTCTATGACTCTTTCGATCATTCGATTTATACTAGTTAAGGACACACACAGGTTGCCCAAAGGAGTGACCAGGTTCCTATAGGCTCTGTTGAAGTTACATTTATGTATTGAACTCAGTGAATACATACTATCCATCAATCATTGATTTGATACCTTGACATGTGAAACTCTTTGAAACTAAACATTATGTATAAGCGCAAGTGGAGTTTGACGTATTGATACGTGTAGGTCAATATAGGTCCACTCGATCCACATCCAAACTGCCGCCGAAGACGAGAGAATTCGGTTCCATGGGGATGCACGGCAATGGAACTATCTAAGGCAGTCTAATGGTTTCCATCCCCGGGCGTACGATCTAGATCTAGGTACATCTAGATCTGTTACGAAAAAAAATTGCAAGGTTAGTTGTGTTATGCTACATCAATCTAGGTTAGCTAAACTACTAGGTAGTTTCGAATCTTGATACTTAGCTGCAAAGCAACGTAACTGTTCAACGCAGGTGAGATCATATTCGAATGTTATTATAATGCGCAAGATAGTGTGACATTTAATTTGTAAGCAGCTGAGGCTTAAAAATCAATCCGCGGTTTCATACATAATCAGAAGATTTTCTGTGGAAATTGGATTGCGGTTTGTAAGCGTTCATAGATCTCCATGGTAACCTATGTACCTATTCTCTTACCGCTATTTTCAAGCTACATTGATGTACGCTTGGCAAAGACATTGTCTTAGTGTTAGCACTGCCGAGTTTCGTAGCCAATACCACACCTTATTAAGGAAAGTTGACTTCACGATGTACTTAAGTGTCCAGGACTTGAAATGCAACAATTGTGATATATCAACCCAAACTCGACCGAGAACATATTTCACAGCATAGGCAGACAGTAATATCAAGGAATTCATCGACAAATTTAAAAAGTACTAACCATTGGCTATGGGTGTGTAGCCGCTAGATCTACCGTAACATTCCTTACCAAATCAGGTTTAACAGGACGTAATAAAAGCGAATGGAAAGATGGGGATAACGGACGAAAAGGACAAGACTCTTTAATATATAATTTTTATAGCCTCACTGAAGCATTATGACAAACCCACGCTCTAGTGGGAGCCAGTCATTAGACGGTACAGTAACATGTTATAACAATATCGAGACTTTCGACTTGCAGTTCGTTCAATGCCTACTCGGTAGGTATGTAGTTACATATTCTTCAAAGGGCAACCAGACCATACTATTCCAAATAACGAAATAGACATCAAAGGGACACATTTTCGAATAGGCTCATAACTAAACTATGGTACAGTGGACGTTATCAACGGCTAAACCGGAACTCAATGATGCACAGGTCCTTAGTGGCTCGATAGAACGAGACGCAAAAAGCTAATGGCTTTGGAAAATATTAAGTCACAATCACGTTCGAAATTTAATCGGTGCTTTGGGGTATCAATGTCCTAAAATGATACACTGAATCAAAAAGTAGATTCGAACAGCTATATACCTTCGAAGCTTCAAACAGGACAGAATTACGCTTAACTCAAAGTGATAGATGAGCTTCCTTTACTCATAGTCGACCCACTAGTATAACCCTCGGTTGCCAGAATCACTACAAAAGTCGTATTAGCGATAGGTCCTCTTCTGCAAGGTTGATGGAGAACAGAAATCCTTACTATAGTCATGACCTCCCAGCCTCATTCCCAGCTTGGACCATTCGTCGAAGTGCTTTCCCGTGGTTATCGTCCCGCCGATTCGCTGCTCGGTGCGGACAGACCAGAACTGCTCGAAGGTCGTCGTGCCGACGATGGAGGGCTTGTTGACGCGGGTGCTCGTGTACACCTGATACGTGCCCTCGTCGATGGTAAAGTTCCCCTTGGCGGTCCACGGCTCGTTGGGGAGGAGGTCGCCGTGCGCGTCCATGATGTAGTACTCGATCAGCGGGTTCCTGGTCCAGCCGTAAACGGCGAGATAGCTGGGGCCCTCTGGTGCATATTCGCCCGAGTACGTGACCGCTCTGGAGAACGTCGTCAACACACATGGCATCTTCCACAGCTAGTGCCTACCTATGTTCCCTCAGCTCTATGGAAGGCTACTGACCTGTTGCCCCCGGGGCTCCATCCCTTGCCGCACACGAAACCGCTAGAGCCGCCGCTGCTTTGCCAGTCCACGGTATACGAGCCTCCGCCACCGTTGCTGCACCGAAAGGTGCCGCCTCCTTCCGACCAGGAAGACCAAAAGTACCCACCTTGGCGGGCTTGGATTGTGCTATTGTGTCCGTGAAGGAAATCACCCAGCTGGGGAAAAAGCCCAGCAGGTGCAGTGAAAACCCCTGGAATCAGGGCGATGGCCGTGAGAGCGAATGATGACAACATGGTGGCTGGTATAACGTGATTTGCGACTTAGAAAACCATCTCTCTCATCGAGGCAATAGCCTGTTATTTATATATCCTCCCTCCTCTGAGGAACTCAGATGCTCAGGATTCCTTACGCCCTGGCACAAGATCATGGTTTAGCCTGAAAGCATCATGACCTTTCAGGGTTCGTTTCGGATAAGGCCATTCGACTAAATTGGTTGCGACTCCCCGCATGATGATAGCCAATTGGAAATATGTTCCATAAGCTTGGTACCGCGCTCTAATTCATGATCTCCTTATAGCCCTCAATTTGGTCTAAGACCGATTATCGAGTCTAGCCCCGGACAATCGGAACACATGGGCGGCAACGTTCTAGACCTAATAGAGGCTGATAGATTCTCTTGCTCGAATAATTCGTTAGATTGCAGACATATGAGTTAACGTTATTCTAAAGATAGTTACTTATCTAGCCTGTTCTATGTTTTCGCTAGAAAGGGAAAGGGGGAAAGGAATATCCGTTCTTCAAGTATCTCCTAGGTTAGGGGTTAAGTGGTACCCCCAATATTGACAAAATACGCCATCCTGACATCTTTGATCGCTACAAAGAGTCATATACATGGCCATAATATAGATACTCATTGCAAAATAATTTCAATTGCAAACAATCTTAGGCTGAGTATTATCGAAAGTTACATTACCGAAGCAGAATGTTGCAGCTAGCCAAGTATAGTATCTTCTTCAAATCAGAACGCTCCAAAATTAAAAAGGGGGCATTCCCTAATACTGAATCTCGTGGACGACATTATTTTTTATAAGGATTTGAAGAAAAGTTTCAACCTGCCATAGTCGTAGATATCTAATCCGTCGGACACAGTTCCGTAGAAGAAAGGCAGCTAGCTCTTCAAAGTACCTACCTACCTAACGCCAGACAAGATCTCACTAGCTACGAAGCATACAGAAAGCTTACTAACTGGGTAGATTCATTATTAAAATGATCATGGAAATTCGAGGTATTATGATAGTGATACGAGTTCCGTTAATAGCCCGAGTCAGCACTCAGCCTGACGAGTTGCGATGATTTATCCTAAATTCCCATACGCTCGTACCTATAGCATACCAGCCAATCCAACTCTTAACCTCTATCTACACATAACCTTTCACTCCTCCTCCTCATCCTCAGAACGGCGCTCACGACACGGCCCCTGCCACGGCAACAACTTCAGGCCTCCCCCCTCCCTCCCCCTCGCCTCCTCGACCAACCTCTCGACCCACGCGTCCTCCCGCCCCAGCGGGCCCCTGCAGCCCCTCCCGCCCTGCACGAACAAGATCGCCGCGCTCTCGTCCCTGACCACGAGCTCCTCGTCGTCCGCGATGAAGCACTCGTACTCCCACAGCACATCGAAGCTCCTCAGCCCCCGCCCGGGCAACAGCACCCAGCTCCCCGTCTCCGTCCCATACGTCACCCCGTCCCCGCCCTGTGCCCCCTCCCGCGACGACAACGACGACAGCAGCATATCGAAGTACGCCCCCAGCGTGATCCCCCCCGCCCCGCCCTGCCCTCCACCACCACCACCGTCAACCTGTCCGTATGCCACCTCGTCGGGGCCCCCTCCCCGCCCGCCGCGTAGCTCCGCACCACGTGCAGCGTGCTCACGGGCGCCGGCATTCCGCACGCCAGGCCCAGACCCAAGCCCCTCCAGCTCGCGCCGGGCCGCAGATACGCGTCGCGTCGTGCGCGCGCCCAGGGCAGCCGGCGGAAGGGCAGGGCGGCGTCGCCGTCGAGCGAGAGGTGGCGCGCGCGCGCCTTCTCCTCGGGCGTGAAGCAGGCGGCGGTGTCGAGCAGGGGCGCGAAGCGGGCGCGCAGGAAGCGGTCGTTGCTGTGGGGGGTGGTGGGGATGGGGATGGAGAGAGAGAAGGAGGAGAAGAGCACGTCCCGGGCGAGGGCGCGGAGACGGGTGCTCGTGCGCTGCGACAGGAGGAGGCATTGCGGGTCGACGGTGCCGAGGAGGTGGAGGATGGAGAGGAGGATCTCGTTTGGCAGGTCTGCGATGGTGATGGTGGTGGTGGGCATGATTGCGGAGGAAAAGGGGAGGGGAGCTTTGTTGGTGGGTAAGGTAATGGAAGGGTGATTGGTAGATAGGTACCTAATGCTACGAGGTTGGAGGTTGGCAGGGGGTTACTAAAAAAAGAGCGCGCGGGGAAAGATGATGAAGTTGGTGATCTTCATGACATCAGGTGGCGGCGAAATATTTAAATTGTGGGTGTAGCCCGCAGTTCCGTCGCTGTTTACTAGTGATTAATGCTCGAATATGGCTAGGATGGGGTCCTATACTCGAATCATGAGAAGGGAAAGCATACCGCCTTCGCCCTCAATAAACTCCTACGTAGGACGGGGAGTAAACACATTGCTGTAAAGGCGATGGATCTTTTAACACTATAGGTACACAAATGCTGCCAATGGAATCGCTTCAATATCGTCCTACACCATCCATCCAGCTTCTTTTCCAGAGCCAAAAATATCCGTAAGGCCGGTGGCCATGAGGAAAGCGATACTCCCCAACAATACCCAGGGGCGTCACCTGGCCAATCCACGTGAATCCGTGACCGGAGTATTGCTTCTCAATTCTGACGGTGCATTCTGTATCGGAGGCGTTGACGTGCCCACGCAAGGTGAAGGGGCCTACACCATCGAAACATTCCAGGGCTTCGATAGAGTACGTATCGCCCTCGCAGCTAGTCCTTCGAAAACGAATCCGTTCCATCGGATCATCGACTTGCCCGGCGAGGCTAAGGCCGTAAGTATAGTACCCATACCACTCTCCCTCGTCAAGTCTCCGAGCGATGTCTCGGACGCGGGTGGTGTACCATGCCCACCAGTCATCGCCGGCGAAAGGGTAGAAATAACGGCCTTTATCATTTACGTTGCCCCTGAACCTGACAAAACTGGGATCGAGTATCGGAAATCGAGGTCTCAAGGAGCTACCTGACGTCCGCGACGGTGTTGAAATATTGAGATTCGACATATCTCCTGCCGGTTGATTATTCTCCGAGCCATCAGACTGCTGGTCATGTCCATATGCCACATTGGTTGAGAAATACCAGGGGCTAATGAACTCGATCTTGCTAGGGTTCAGCACGCGCGGCTGGATTGTCCGAGCTCCATGAGCAGCACCAAGACCGAGTGCGAGGAGGTCAGGCTGCCCATATTGGGCCGCATACTGCAGGTTCCTCGTGATCAAAGCCGTAAGGAGAAGGGCGTGTGTCTGCTTTCCAATCCAAGACGCTAGGAAATTGTCATACCCGGGGCCAGCTGTAGCACCGTGAAAGACAGACCTAACAACAGAAAGGAGAGCATCTGTCCCAGGACCAAGCGGTATTCTCGGATCACCGGACTCGGTGCTTTGGGATACTGTCCTCCGCCAATCGTCGACCTGTAGGCCACTCAGGGAAAGGCAAAAGGCAAATCGAAGGGGGTGTTCATCGCCTAGAGACCGATCAATTCGGAGGTGTTGCATGGACAGGCGCTGCGAGAAGAAGACTGGACATAGACTATCCAGAATAGCAGCGATTTCGGCATTACATGCCCCCGCGTCTGGTGTGAAATAAGACATCAGCATGATATACTCTCACTACTAAGGTTACCCAGGTGAGCCACCCAATGAGGCGGGAAACTTACATCCCCAGATGGGCAGAGTAGACAACAGTCCCACCAGCCCCTGTATCAATTCCCTGGTGTCTCGCCCGAGCTGCTGCGATTCCAGGGTCGCATTTATCTTCACGATCGATGCCGCACGTGCAAGCTTCGACGTGACAGTAGAGAGCCGGCTGAGTGCTACAGCAAGACAAGCCCATGTCCTGACGTGGCCATTATGCCGTTGGCAAGGTATCCGACCACCTTCTATGTAGACCTTCATAAAGCGTACAAGGGCATTTTTATCTTGAAAAGAAGGCGAACTCGGTTCTGATAGCTGTTATGGCAGTTAGCATATGAATTCATCAGATACCTAGGTATTCCAGTCAACACCACAAAGTGGTGACGCGGTCACAGCATCTTTGGGGGTTCGGTTTATCATACACAGGCCTCAAATGCTTGCTGGAAGACAGCAGGGTCGTCACAGGCGAGACGAAGATGCCGACATGTCCGGCCGAGAGCCAGAATATCTAAAGCAGGACAGCATCCAGCAATAAGCTGGACAATCTCAACAGGGAGCTCAACCAGGAGAACCATACTTCATGATACACAGGGCGAGGTTGGACAGAATTGGACTCGATATGAGCGACTATCTATAAAACAACGAGAAAATGAAAGAATTTGGGACTAAGGGGGGTAACCGTGTTTCATTGAAGCATCCCCGCCGCTGATAGAGAGGATTTCACGTCATGGGTTGTGATGAAGATCATCCCCCTTGCCAGTTGCGGACAGGTGCATGTTGGGATAGGCCTGCTAGATGACATGGTATCTTGTGGTTGTAAGAATGATGGAGAGCCAAGCCTCTAACCTAGCACTTGACAAAACCGTGAGCTATCAGTTTATAGTGGACTAACCTACTGATGTCACTATTGATACCACGTCTACACTGCCTTAACCTCAACATTCTTAACTCTAACGCTCCACATGGAACGACCTTACTGTAAGGTTTCAGAGCAATGCGTCTTACCGCATCTTCCAATCTTTCAATCAGCCCACTTCGTCAGCACCTTGAAGTTAGGTATCTACGTAGCTAGTACGGACATAAACTAGGTTAGGTCCCTAGGCTTGCCCCCTTTTCTCCCGAAGGCAAGGGGGGGGTTATTCTACAATACGGCCATAGAGTCAGTATTTCTCTAAACAATATATATATATATATAGGATTCAACGCCGATGAAGCCAATACAACGGGCAGAATTAAAAATTTTTTTGCCTAGATACAGTGAACAGAAAAGAAAAAACGCCTCCCGGGTTGTACATAGTTGAGCTATCCTCCGAGCCTCCCTCTCCTTCGCGAGTCCTTCTCCTTCCCCGCCTTACAACAAAGCTCCTAAGCAAGAACCTCACACTAACAACACTAACCAGGGTTCCCCTCCGTAATCCCAATCCGCTTATTAGGACTCGCCCACCCAGGTCGGCGTGGGGGGTGCGGGCAAGTATTTGTCGTAGCTCGTGTGCGATCCCGCCACGGAGCTCTCGTCGTCCAAGTCGGCGAGATCGATGGGGTGGACCTCCCGCCACATGACGTGGATGCCCTCGCCCCAGTTCATGTTGTTGTTGTTGGGGTTCCGGACGAACACGGCCTCGTCGTAGTAGTCCTCCCACATCTCCCTGGTCCGCGGCGACTCGGCATACTTCCGGGCTTGCCTGTTACGGGGTCGTTAGCAAAAAAAAATAAAAAAATTCTCACTCTCCTCTGGCCGATATAGGCATTCTGAGAGAGAAGATTCCATCCTAGGGGGTAATTCTCCTTCTGAAAAGGAGAGAGAGAGGGGGGGAGGGGTTTTAGGGGAAATTTTCAAACATACTGCTCTATGATCTTATTCGCCGGGGTGTCCGGAATGATCGAGTTCACGATGATCATCATGGGCCGGGCCATGTCGGCGATCATCTGCTTGATGGGCTGGGGGAGGTAGATGGAGGCGACGACGCTGTTGTTGTCGATCTCGAGGTAGCCGGCGCCGCCGCCGGGCCCGTCCATGACCTCGAAGCCGTGGCGGCGCAGGCCGTCGGCGGTGACGTCGGAGTAGCCGGGGTCCTGGGTGAGCTTGCGCACGCGGGTCTGGAAGCGCTCCTGCAGCATGTCGGCGATGGTGGTGATCATGGCGTGCTGCATCATGCGGGCGCGCGTGTCGTTGCCCGGCTCGCCGAGCGCGAAGCACACGATCTTGTCCACCTTGGCCCACTGCTCGGGCACGAGCTCGAACGCGCGCGCGAGCCGCCCGCGCAGCCGCCCGCACGACTCGGACTCCTCCCACTCCCGCGTCGCCCCGAAGAACGCGCTGTGCCACCGCGCGTACGTCCGGTCCTCGATCGACATGCCCTCCAGCCCCGCGACCACCGCCCCCAGGTCGCCCCCGCGCGCGTGCCGCGCGATGTCGTCGGGCTGGGGGATGCCCCCCGGCGCGTCCCACCGGCTCTTCTGCCGGTACAGCGACATGACCGCGTACGTGCAGTACGGGAACGGCCGCGACGTGTACGTGTCCTGCACCATCTCCTGATACGTGAAGAAGTCGACCAGCGTCAGGGACTTGGGGAGCGGCCGGAAGCCCTGCGTCGCGGCCTGCCCGTCGATCCGGGTCAGCGTGAACACATTCCTCTCCTCGTCTCGGAGCTGTTCCTGGATGTCCCAGATGCGCTCCTTGGTGTACATGAGCGCACCCTGTTCGTAGAGGTCTCTGCAGTCGCGATGCACGTCCGCTAGGGACTGGGCTAGAGCCTTCTTCTTCTGGTTCGGTTTTGCCATACTGGTTTCCTAATTGCTATGGATTACTTGTATTATCTCCTTTTGCACCTTTTTTCTTCTTCTTTCTACCTAACTCGTACCTGCCAGTGCTCGACTCGTCCCTTGGGTGCCATTTTGAGAGCCATTAGCCATGATGCTGCTTTGTCTCTCTCGACACCCGGAACCGGGAGCATGTCCGCATTGGGGAAAGGAAGTTGTACTGGTTAAAGGCCCGTATGCTTTCTTGTCTTTGTTCGATAAACAATAGAGTATATAAAGACGGGACTTTACAAAATGAGGTAAGCACCTACAAAGAGTAGCGGCTGTCCATGGCGAGAGGTATACGTCGAGGGCTTTTCCCATGCTCTTATGAATAAGGCAAACAAAGAAGCCACTCATCAGAATCCAAAGATGCCTCTCAGTAAGTGTTATTTATTCATGATTGTATACTTTTCAACATCTATCTATCTATGTAACCTAGTTTCTCCTTCTCATCATTAAAATCTTCTCTACATAGCACTTGATTTGATATGTATCGCATAACATATAGGGGCTAATTGCCAGACGGCAACTAGCGTTCGCTTTTGTCACAATATGCGAGCAGGCGATTATCGTCACTATACTCTAGTTGCAATAAACAAAATAGCTACCTGATTATAGAAAAGCTCAACTTAATGATACTACTCAATCATCCTTTTCCATTCGAGATAATATATTTCTTTTTACCTGCCTAGGTAGATATTTGTAGACATGTCGACTCTTCTCCTTTAAGTCGTTCTCAGCTATTATTGACAGTTACGACAAATATACCAAGTGGAATTCTAACGATTAAGATTCAGACAAGCAAGCAATACGTAGGGGGAGATGCCCCCTCTACACGTAAGTAAAAGAGGCAAGCTTTTTTTGCAACGACAATTTGAAAACTGCTTGGAGAGGTAGTGCCGGGTTTCCCTCGGTGGTTCAACTTAGTTTAATCTCAGGTCCCATTATACGATATTAGCCCCCATTATCCTCATTTATGACCAAATTGCATATTGAGCCAGTGCAAACTAATTTTCGTAGTGTAGTACATTTGTTCCTCCCGATAATGTTGTGAAACCCATCTTTATACGAGTCACAACGCAGGATTGTGTACTCATCTAGATAATGTGTACGGAATATTCATCTTGTTGTTACATACAGGGCCTCCGAGCATGTCTGTCCTGAGAGCATCGAAATCATCATGATACGCAAGCTAGAGTTTCTTTTGGCTGCTCCGTAAGTATCATCTAGGTGTACATGCAAAAAACACTGGCTCTACCTACTTCTTTCATGGCAGCACATGTGGGCGATGGGGACGTCAATCCTTGTGACCGTGGCAGTGCCTATGTGCAGGAGGCAACATGGAATTAGGGCAGTCACTGTAGTAAATTGCTCTCATATGCAATTTCGACGCCAAGCCCTATTTATAACTCTGCAGCCCGAGAGAGAAAGGCCCCGATCGGAGTACGTTGACAACAGCTATTCCCGAGAACGGGAGCTCGGGCGCTTAGGGGACGGGTAGCATTGCCGGATAATGTGTGCGAGTGGTGCCGACGGCATATAAGCACTTGAGCTCGGCGACATGAGGAGAAATTGCGCATTGGGCTGGCATAAACTACACGTGCCTAACATTTCCAGGGCTGACGAGGTCCGGCCGGCGCCTTCATGTCTGTGTAGTATAGTAACTAGGTATGTACTTTACCTTGGTCTGAAGTGGGCGGCTGTGTCTTGCCACGGGTTCCTTGGGGATAGACGAGACGAGACTATACCTGCAGAACTACTGCTAAAAGGAGAAGGAGGAGGAGTAGGAGTAGTTGTTGTAGTGGTGGTGGTGATTGTGGTGTCTCTCGCCCGCAGGACGCCAGGGAGGGAATTACCCCTGAATAAGTAAAAAGTCTGCAGAGGCATTGCTCTGCTTGCTTTTGTGACTCATGATTGCATGTCCATGACTTTTCTTTCTTTCTTTCTTTCTTTCTCTGTGTGTCTGGTAGGTATGTTTGACTATACATACACACACATCCAACATCAAACAACACTTCCAGGGATGGTGCATCGAGGAATGCATTTACATACATACACCTCGGAGGGTTGTGGAGCTTTGTTTCCATGTATGTAACTTGGTGCCTGACGAGGAAGAGGGGGTGACGTGGTCAAGACCGAGCAGAAGAGAACCAGAAGAGGCAAAGTGCTTGGAAGTTATTGAAATGTGTACTTCTGTCTGGTGTAAGCTATTAGTCGAGGTAAGTAGCATGACCTTACATATAGCTGAGGTGCATGTGATGTCATTTGCATCGTATAGTGGCAGAGAGGGGTAAGTTAGGAGGTTCAATTACATGGATCTTACAATTAAGTATGGCTCTTTCATAGGGCTGTTGAATTTTTTAAAAATGGAGATATGTAACTCACATCGAAGTCGTCTTTTTGTTCTTTAGGTTGCCGTTTTTTTTTCTTACGTTCCGTATCTTTGGTAGGTAGGGAGATCAATAGTGGCTCCTATTACTTTTTTAGGGGGGCGGATAGCAGTCTAGAATTTTGAGTAAGGAATGGAACAAACAACTGATTGGGTCTGCACGTAAATGCAATTGAAATAGAAACTACCTACACTAGTTCAAATGTTGAGATAAGGAAATATAAGAGGTTGGGAGATAAGTAAACTAGATATCTACTTTTTTTTCTTTTATTCCTGGAATCCAATTAGAGGTTTTATTTGTCTAACCTACGAGGATTGATTGATGTATGTAAGAAAAGAAGAAAGCAAGAAAAGAAGCATATTGGTTGAGCGTTGGAACGACTAGGTATGTCAAGTAGGTGTATAGACTTGTTGGCTTACACGTGTCACACCAGTAAAAACACTACGGACGAACGATTGGAATTCAACTAACGTACGTTACCTCTTTTATGTGCAGCCTCACGCCAGAGACGCCCAATAGTGTCTTTTCCCAGTAAATAACAAAAGTTGAATTTACACTACACTAGGTGCTACATATGTAGTATAGGTAGGTATTAAAAACGCCAGCCTGTCAACATTCTGACGTAAAGCAAGCTAACAAGTCATCATAAGTAATGCGCCTAGTTTCCAGAGAATGGAATTGAAACTTGCCATGTTGTTTGATCTATGAGTAGCATTACGTACATTATTACACATGTATGATATGAGAAGATACGCAATAGAAATTATGTATTTGCATTACCCTTTCATGCAGCAAGGTAAGTACCATGCCATTGCCAAACCTACTAATCTACTATGTAGGTAAGTACTCAGTAGTATTGGAAGTTAACGTGCTTCATTAGCATAGCCTAATAATCTACTAGGTTAGGTATGTGCCGAGACACCTCGGTAGGTACCGTACATACCAGTTGACCTACCTAAGCCAGGTATCACTATAGGTAGCACTAGAGCCTACCTACATCAATATAAGTACCTAACCTACCGCCCCTAACTCGCTTACCGACTCAGAGACGTATACCTATCCCTATATTAACCACACACCCACCAGGGAGGTACGTACCGTACCGTACCGTACTCCTCTAGGTAGATCATCGACCTCCGGAGAAAAACAAAATCCCCAAAAGAAAAAGACAGTTCACGATGAGAACTTGCGGGGGAGCTACTGCAGATGCGATGACATGACCTGATATGACCAGCATGAATTTTTTTGGGGTGTCGTTCCAAGGCAGCGGACGGCTACGGCGATTAATTAAGGAGGACAGCGAGGGCAAAGGACACCAGGTGGTCAAGCCAAAGGGGGGACGGACGGAATAGAGTGGGCTGTGCGGAGCCTTTAGATGGACCGATTGCCAACTCGGGCACCTGCTAAGACACAACAGGCTTAGTGGGGCCAAGTAGCCAACGCTTACTATTCGGCTACTATTGTGTACTCTAGCGCAACCCAGCAGACGCGGGCTGCGCCACAGCCAATCAGAAGCTCGGAAACAACACCAGCTCCCCACCCATACCCCACCCGTCACCCATCTTCGAATCCGCAAATCACGACCCTTCGCCGTCGCAGCTTCGGCTCAATACATTTGGACATTTTCTTTCACCGCATATCCTCACCTCGCCTGCTTGTCCACATGGGCCGTTTGGAATAAGCGCTCGATTCCGTCTGCCGTCTCCTTCAGTCACCCCCCGTTGACTCCATAAGGCCTCTCATTAGGCCTCTCACTAGGCCCTTCGCGACACTGCACACGTATACACTGTACACATTTTACTCCTCCGTACATAATTTTCCCTTGTCGCTGGATCCTCCATCCCCGTATTGCGCGCGTCTCGCATCAACAATGTCTTGCTTCCAGATCGTCCTGCAGCTACCCGCTTGACCTCCATCCGGCCAACACAGTCTTCTCTTTTTTTGTTCCTTGGGTTTTTTTTTTTTTTCCTTTTACACTACTTCGCCCTTGGCCCCCCTTCTTATACCTAGTCACCGCCGCCGGGGCTCCCCCAGATGATGGATCGCGACGAGCCCCGGGATTCGGGCGTTCTTGCTGTAAACCCAGACAGCAGAAGAAATTCGATCCAACAACCCCCCGCGAACCACGAGTCGGCTGAGAAGCTCTCTGTTGCTACCGACTTCAAGGAGAACAGCAGTGTTGTGTCCGACCCCGACTCGACGAGCGGCCGATCCAGCAAGGCGAGCCAGCGAGGAGGCACCCCTAAACCCTCCCTCATCGCGCGTCCCATCCCGAGTCCGCGTCCAAGTCCCAGTCCGAGTCCGAGTCCCAGGTTCAATCGAAGCGTTAGTGGCAGCTCCAATCTGGGCTCCTCGAGATCGCCTCACACACCACAACCACGCGACAACACGCGCATCCCCCGTCCCAAGTCTACAATTCCTACTTCCACGCCCACCACCACCCCTACTCTCGTCAAGCGGATCACGTCCGGCTCGCGAACCAGCTCGCAGAAAGGCCCGTCTTCCGAGGACATGCGACAGCCTATGGACATGAAGGCAGCTTTCAAGCTGGCCCAGGAGCAGGAGCCCCGTAGTCAGCCCCATAGCCGACCTGAGTCTTCGCTTAGCATGCGACAAGCTTACAATATGGCTGCTGCCGAAGCCAACGGCCGCCACGGCATGGATGGCTCGCCCAGTCCCGCACCACGCACCGACCGCCGCGACTCGAGCATTCCACGGCCCAAGAGCACTCTTAGCGGGAGGCATAGCGACCTCGGTCACCATCTTCAGCAGTTCGACCGTAACCATCAGCTCACCGGTGGCGGCGGCGCTCTCAATGGCCTATTCACCAAGATCCGCGGCGGGGCCAAGACTGCCGAGGGCAATCGCTCTGTTTCCCGGAAGACCAGCACCAGCAGCGTCGGCAGTCGCCCGGAAGGTCGCAGAACCAGCTTCTGGGGCCTCAGTCCCAGAAACAAAGAGAACTCGAAATCAGCAGGAACCACCCCGAAAGGACGGGCCGTCAGTCGCGCCAGCTCTGAGGCCGCAATTGAGGACCTGCGCGTGCCTTCTCTCGACTATGAATCTGCCAGTGAGGGTCGATCTTCACCAATGATGACACCTACCCATCCCTCGCCCGACAAGAGCTACAACTGGCACCTGGATGCTGACTTTACCGCTGGAGATTTGCAAGTTTCCGAGAGTCCCCGAGTGCGCGTTGAGAAGCCGAGTGGGGGATCTAGCGGCGTGACGCCCGACAAGTCCGATAGGTCTGCTAAGTCCGACAAGTCAGACAGGTCCGGTTCGCCGCCGCCCGGTACGCCCTACTTTCGTCGAATCAACATCCGTCTGGAGCAGATCAAGGAGAGAGAGGCGAAGGCTGCGCTCGAGGCGGCCAACCAGAACCCGAAGCGAGGCAACAGCAAGCTTGATGAAATACGAGCACGGGAGATGGAGGCTGAATCTAAAAGAGCCCTGGCTTGGAGCAGACTATACGACATCAGGGTACAAAACGGCGAGGCCCGTTCCAACTCGCCCGAAGCCTCGAAGAGCCCCAAGGAAGATCAGCGCAGTGGACCACTACACTTTAATAAGAGAAGGTCTATGGTTGGTTCGATGGAACTTAATAAGAACGAGCGTCCGGAGATCGCCAGGAGCAACCCAGACCCCAAGGTAAAGGAGGAAACACCTTTCGAGGCCGTTACCAAGGATCCAAATAACAACCAGGCTACCTCGGCCCCTGAAGCAAAAGTTGACCTTCCCCAACCGCGAGACGAAGACAAGCACGAATCTCTGGACAACGACTCCCACGATTTGCTGCGACGTCTTGCTCGTGCCACTAGTTCCAGTCCTCTGGTAGAGAAGACCGAGAAGACCGAGAAAGTCGACCGACTCACACGTTCTGAAGAGCTTCCACCGAAACCCTCGTTTGAACCTAGGAACAGTAGTCGCCGCCGGCACTCGACATGGGAAGATCGGAGGTCTAGAAACTTGGATTCTAAGAGCTCCAAGGAGGGACCGATGACCGGGTCCACAAGCCTACGAAAAGTCAAGTCTAATGATTCGATTCGCGAAAAACGGGCAAGTCGGCCAGTTTCCGAAGTAGATCCTACTGATCGCATCGAAGCGGAGATGAACCTTTTTGCTCCAACGGATAATCCATCGGATAGGGGCTCTAAGAGAGCAACCTCACCAATTCCAACGGAGCCGGCCGAAGAAGTGACGCCACGGCCGCCTAAGGTCGACCCTAGAACTCTCCCTACACCCCGCATTACCGGCGCATATTTCGATACGCCTTTGACCGTCAAGATGCAAGAAAAGGAAACCCTTGTGAAAGAGACCGATCTCTCAGGTCTCCAACAGGCGGCAGATATAGTAGCCGGTGCTCACAATCGAAACTCTAGCTGGTCTCATGCGAAACACGACATCGGACATACGGCTAGAGATAGAACGAAGACTTCGGACCGATCTAAGCCAAGATCTTCTTCCGCCCCTTCAACGTCACGCCGAGCACGATCTCGGTCGCGATCACGACGGCGCCGGCCTTTAATCAACACAGCGAAACCGGTCTCGGTGAAGGACGATATTCGCGCGATTCTACGCATGAATCAGATTGACGATTCCACTCTAGAGGACTTCGACTCCATCCTCAACAAACACGAGATTGCCGATGAAGAGCTCGAAAAAATGGTGAACGATTCTGCATTCAAGGCGGAGGAGGATCTTGATTTTACGGGAATGACAGACCGCGAGCGTGAGTTGGAGACTTACGATAGAATGAGCAAAACGCTCAAGACCGGCTTGCTCGGCATTCGCTCGGCCAAGAGAGGAATTGAACGTCTTGAAGACAAGGTAACCCACGCCGAACACAAGGAAGACCAATCCCAACCCCAGGCTCAAGCTTCCGTCCCCGCTAGCTTGAAAGCTTCACCTCAGAAGACTGCCGTCCGAACTAATGCTAAGACGGCCAAGCCTACGGCATACACTGTCAAGATTCCGCCTCTATACCAAAGGACTCCACGATTCAAGTTCACGCCTTTTGGTCTCCTCACCTTCATCGTCGCGGTCTGGTACACCCTCGAATCCATTTTCTGCTATCTATACGCCGCTCCCCAGTACGATTGTACGCCCACCATGCCATGCGACTGGTCTCCGAACGAGCCGTACTTCCCATACACGATGCCGTTTATGTTAGACGAGTGGGCTACGGGAGGCAAGGGGCGAGCGGTTGCATGGCGCATCGGCGAGGAGGTGGGAGATGTGGTAGCCGACATCTCGGACTGGATCACGAACACCGACTTTACCCAGTTTGACCAGAAGTATATGAATGTTTGGGAGCGCAAGAGACACAGGCGACGACTGCGAAAGCACGGCATGATACCGAAGTGGACGGAGCCTCCGAACTACAAGCCCCGGTATGCCGAATGGCATGCCGCTCGTCTGGCTCGGGAAGAGGAATTCAGATATGCCTCGGACGACGAGACGATGAGCGCCAACGCGAGGCTTCGGTAGTCATTTCCCGAGTTAAGCCAGAGGCGCAAGGAAGTTGTTGTATTAATATGATGATCATGATTGACGACCACACAAACTTGTATAATAATATGGAAACCCGGCATTTCCCGATAGGGCGTGCGATACACATTGAGGAATTCAGCTTGCTTTGCAACTACACCATATGTAGGCAGAACAAGCTGAGGCGTTGGGGGGGAGGGTTTTTCGGCATTGTCCTTTTTTTCTTCTTTTCTTTTTTTAACAACATTCACTCTACGGAGGATACACGGAATAGGATTTACACCACAGACTTCCCCCTTTTGTTTTTCTTTTGTTCGCACAACAGATACACCTTGAAACCGCGTCTTCGGACTATGGCTTCCAACACCAGACTTGCAATATTTTCTTTTCCTTTCTCTCTCCCCACGACACAGTATAGGGCTTTTTTCAGACACTTTATAATAGATACCTACCTACCTACTTTTACTATAAAACCAAATTTAATAGCTGGCAAAAGCTTCAACGTGACATTCTAGCATCAACTGCTCTGGTCGCTACCCTGGACATTGCGATGTGAAGAGCTTGAACACGGACCACGATGTATCGGCTCTCCCAGCTAACCTAGGTAGCAGGTATCAGCTGAACCACAGCCACTGACGCACACGATTCCTTTGTGGAACGCCTCGGAAGATGTGACGGAGTCGGGTAAGGACGTCCAAGGGGTTGCACCGAGCTTGATCTACGCAGGCTACGTACAGCTTGCCGGTGGACCCCCATGGGGCAGATCCTCAGATCTCCAACCTTAGCTCGATACATAGCCGAAATAGTACTTCATAGGTAGGTACATTTGGCTTGAGCGGGTAATTCTTTTCTACAAAAATGCTTCACGGACACTTAGAACGGCTAGTAACTGCTAATTGCTAAAAGGGGGTCTGTTTGGTATTGATACAAACAAAGATCCATTGGCCGTTTTGAGACAGGAACCAGCAAAACATGACGCACTTTTTGTTTTCCTGGGTTAGATGCCGCTTTGCCGCTTTTATTAGTCCCGATCCCCACGAAGCCTGTCTGATGTCACTAAGCTGTCATAGCTCTTCCGAGCTCTCTTTGTTTGTGCCTGTATTGCGTATCGTAAACTGGAGCTTTGGTGGGGGAAGTATGTTGCGTCACTATCATCGATCACGTAGGTTTTCCGAGCAAGGAAACTGGTGCCTCGAAAGGCAGCTTGGTTCCCTGGCTTTGTCTGCAGGGAGTAGATCAAGTTGTGTATAACTACGAGATTAAGTTCGTCAGAATCTCGTTAATATTTCTCCTTCATAACTTTGGTAAACAGTCCACAGATGCTTGGTTCGACGAGATGATACAGGGGTATCCAGAATAAATAAACAGTTCACCACACTTCAACTTATAGCAACCATTAACTAGTACAATACTTACCTTACCACGATGACCACTTCGGGCGCTACTACTAACGCGAGAGGCGAGGTCGCCTACCCGGCCCCCGGTGCGTTCCCAACCGACCCTCTGACGCCGAGGGAGACATCGCACGACGCACCCATATTAGACGGAGTCAACCCGGACTCCAAATACCGCGGATCTAACAAGCTACGCAAGCGCGATGACCCGCGTGGCTGGGATGGCCGTGATGCACAGCAGTTCACCCAGGCATCCTCGCGCGGCGGCCATAAGCAGGTCGACTCGGGTGTGCATGTGCCGGAGATGGACACGCAACCTGGATACACAGGCAATAGCAGCAAGCCCGGCGTCATGACCGGCGCCTACAGCCGTCTCCCTAACCACGAGCATGGCCGCGGTCATGGATCCACCACTACCGCCACCGATGGAGTCCCCATCTACGCTAATAGCCCGGTTTCCCCTACTACTACCTCCGCCACCGGTACTAACACCCGTGACTACGGCCACACCGGCCCCCAGCATCCCCATACGACCAGCGGCCACAACCACGGTACAGCCGCCGGTCTGGCGGGCGCGACCACCCTCGCAGGAGGAGCCTCAGCTGCTGCCTCGCACGCCGCGACATCCAGGGACCACCATCCCGCCAGCACATCATCAGCGCACCCAGCCCCGTCAGCGCAGGGGGCGGGCGCGGCGTTGCCGCCCCACCGAGAAGACAAGCTCCTCGAGCAGAAGGAGGCGGCGGAAGCGGCAGCGGAGCGGGAGCGCAACCTCGTGCGCAACGGCCGCGACCCCTCGAGCGTCGCGCGCAAGGACCCCTACTGGGGCGACGTGCCCTTCGGCACGGGCGTGTACAACGGCGTCTCTGGGCACGGTAGCGCCGAGACGCCGCACACGGGGACTGTCGGTTCCGCCGCCCAGCACTATCCCCACGAGGGCCAAGTCCCACGCGAAGGGCTTCAGCAGCAGCAGCAACATGCTGGTGGCGGCGGTGTGGCTCATCAGGCAACTTCAAAGCCGGGGCATGTCCATATCGCAGGCCAACAGCAGCAGCAGCGCGCCTTCCCCCTGACTGATCCCCAGGGTATTTCCGCCGGTGGCGCGGACCAGACTGGCACAGAAAAGCTAGTGCCGGGCCAAGCGCACCAGAATCGGGATACGCGGTTCAGTGAGGGGCTTGCCGGCGCGGGTGCGGCCGCCGGAGCCGGGTACGTCGCCTCTGGGCTCGGGGACAAGAAGCAGCAGACACGACGCACGGATGAGCACGATGGTTCGGGCAGGGGGGAGGGTGCCGGGGGTCCTTCGAGCCATGGCCCCGTGGGCAGTGGGTTACACCACCGCGATCATAACAACAAGGAAGTCAGGCAGCACAAAGAGAAGGACGCAAAAGACGCATCGCCATATCACGGGTCCAAGGCCCAGGATGTGGACAGCAAGGGGGACAAGCACCACTCTAAAGAGGCCGCTGCCGCTGCCGCTGCCGCTGCAGCCGCGGGAACAGGAGCCGCCGCCTCGTACGCAACCCGCGACAAGAAGTCGCGGGAACCAGACTCCGATGACGAGGGGTCTGAGAAGAAGGAGAGCAAGCTGCATGCGCTATTCCACCGCAAGAGCAAGGACGAGCAGCCCGCTAAGGAGGCGGGAAGCGCAAGCAGCAGGAACCCTTCTACTAATACTACTACTACCCAGCCCCAGCACCATCACGCCTACGACGATAAAAACGCTGTAGCCGGTAGCAGACAAACTCAGGCCGCGAAGCGGGACCCCTTCGTCGCGGCGGGGTATCCCGAGCACACCCACGGCCAACCTTCTTCCACCTCGCCCACGTCCATCTACCCCACCTCCGACAAGCTGTCGAAGCAAGCCATCGACGGCGACCGTGCGCGTGGTCCAGAGCACGACGCCCAGCACGGGGATCACTCGAAGCTCGGTCTCGGCGCTGCGGGCGTCGCAACCGGAGCCGGAGCCGGAGCCGGGTATCTCGCGCACCGCCAACACGAGCAGCCCTCCTCCTCCATGACCTCGTCCTCTTCTCCCTCTACCCGCCACCCCACTAACCTTGACAATGTGGCCGTCTCGCCCAAGGCCACCACCACCGCCGGCACTACTCTGCCCCCAACCGCAGCGGCAAATACGACTACACCCCACGGCGCCAAGGCGACCCACACCGCGCAGCCGCAGCCGCAGCCGCAGCCGCACTACAAGACCCTCGCCTCGGGCACACCGTCCGGCATCGCCGTCGACGCGCCGCAGAACAACCACCATCACCACCACCAGGACCACGCATCTTCGGCCGCTCTCCCTACCAACCGCAACAGCACCGGGTCCAGCACCACCGACAGCAGCGGTAACAGCAAGGGATACCGGTACGCGGGCGCAGCCGGAGCCGGAGCCGGAGCTCTCGGGGCCGGTGGGGCAGCTCTACTAGGAAAGGGCCGCCGGTCCGCCGGCGAGGAGGAGGATAAGGAGCAGAAGGTGGTGTTGACGCACCGGTGCCGACGGTGCGGGGAGGAGAACGATATCAGTGGGTATTTTCGAGGGGAGTAAGTAGGGGGGAGGGAAAGGAGGGATGAATCGATGAGTTGCACCTAGTGTAGATAAGCTAGCGGGTTATGTAGGGGAGAAGTGGGGGAGAGGGGGGAAGATTGATGGTTTTATGTGAATTTTTTTATTAAAAATTCACCTCGCGATGATTGATTCAACGGTGGGCGGGGATTACCAAGTTCATAAGTAGTTCACGTTTAGCAGGTGAGGATGTACCATCCACACCCGCTAACGTATCCACCCCCATTTTAGATACACTAAATTACATATAAACCACCATATCTTTAACCACTTTACTTACACGTATAAAATCCGCATTTAATGCTATTTATAAGCAGTTAACGCAGTATGTAAATCTAGAATTAAAGTTTTTTATGTAATTTTTTTAAAAGCTTTTTACGTAAAAATTATTATAAAATTAATGTTATAAATAACTTTATTTTTAACTATTTATAAAATATTGCATTTTTTAATTTTTTTATAATAACTTTATTAAACTATATTTATTTATTTTTTATTTTAAAATGCTGTTATATTTAACTATTAATTTAATGCATATTATTTACGATATTAAATAAAAGCGCTTATTTTTTAAAGTTATGGCTATAAAACGTGGTATTTTTTATTTAACTTTTTTTTATTATTTTTATAAATAATGTAGCTATATAAGCTTTTATATACGTATAAAATTAATTTATAAATAAAAAAAAAGTTTTATTTAATAAATTTTACGTTAAAAATTTTTAAAGTTTATTTTATTTTATAGCGTAGTTTATAAAATTATATAAAAACTTTTTATTAATAATAAGTATAAGAAAATAATAAGCTATAATTAAGTTAATTGCTTTATATAATAAAATTTAACTATTTAAATTAAAATAAACCGCAAAATAAAAGTATTTAAATTTAATGCTTTTATTTTTAAAGCCGTTAAATAATATTTTAATATATATATAAAAAATATAACTAAATTTACTTAAAATTAACTTATAATATAAATAAAAAAAGTTTAATAATTAGTTTTAATTTATAATTTAATTTAAGGTTTATTTAGTTTAATTTATTAATTATTTTATTAAAAATTAATAATTTAATTTTTAAAAGCTTTAAAATTTAAAAAGTTTTTATAAAAAGCTTATAATTTTTTTTAAACTTTATTTATTAAATATGCTAGTATTATAAAAAAGTTTTAGTTTTTAAAATTATTTAAATATTATAGTTTATTAAAAAATTTAAAAATATAGTAGATTAATATTATATATATTTAAAAAATAAATAGTTTTTTAATATAATCGTTATAAAATAATTATAATATATTTATTTACTTTAAACTGACTATTTTTATTGCAATTTATTAAATGCCCGCTTTTTAATATTAAATAGCTATAAAAATTATATATTAATAAGTTATTTTTAATTTTATATTAATTAAAGTAATTTTTATAATTTTGCGATTTTTTTACGTGCACTATATAAAAGGTATGTTAATAAAAACTTTTTTAATTAAAATTTATGTTTACTTATTTTTATTATAATATTTACTTATGTTTTTTTTAATATATTATTTTTATAATTTTTAATTTTTAAATAATAGTTTATTTAACGCTTTAAAAGCTTATTATTGTTAATATTTTATTAAATTAACTTTATAAACCGATAAATTGCTTATAAATAAAATTAATTTTATTAAAATTTATTTTAAAGTAAAAAAAATAACTTTTATTAAAAAAATTATTAAAATAAAGTTTAAAATAATTAAAAACTAGCTTATTAACTGTAAAAAAACTTTATAGCACTTAAAAATTTAAAATTTAATTAATAATGTAAATAAAAATTTATAGTTAACCTTTTAAAATAAAACTTTTTTTTAATATTAATTACTAGCTGTTAAATTAAAAATTTTAATAGATTTCGCACTTTTTAATTAAAACTTGCGTTTAATAAAATTATTAAAGTTTTTAAAATATAAAAAATTAAATTATTTTTTTATAAAAAAAATTAAATGCCTTTAAAATAAAATTAAAGCGTTAAACGTAAAAAAAAACGTAAAAAAGTTTTTAACTTTAATTAAACGTTTATAAAATTAATTAAAATTTAAGCTATAAATAAAAACATTATTAAAAAATAGTTTATAGTTTTTAAAATTAAAACCAAATTAAAATTAAATAAAAAATTAAAAAGTAAATTAAAAAGTAAATCGAATATTAAGTTTATTAATAAAAGGTTAAATAAGCTTATTATTTACTTGCCACTACGCACGCAATTTAATTAAATAATTTAAATTTTAAATAAATATAAAGATTAATTAAAAAAAAGCTTTAAAATAATGTATTTTTTTTATTTTACTATTTTTCTTTAATTTTCTATTTATAATTAAAGTTATAGTGTTTTAATGGTTTGCTATACATTTTAGTGTATCTAAAATGGGGGTGGATACGTTAGCGGGTGTGGATGGTAGTGTAGTGTAGGATAGGATAACCCAATGTATAATATTCTTCAACTGTTTTTGATTTTCAAAGAAAAGAAACACCAGACACACCTGTACACTAGGTTAAGGGGGGGAACTGTTGGTGAGAGAGAGCATGTATATTATATACCAGACATGCCCTACTACTTACTAATTCTACGTACCCCCCTTCTCTCTCTCACCCCCGCTGCCTGACTTATAAATACACAGACGGGACGGGGGAATCCGAGGCTCGTGTGCGACGAAGTATTAGAAGAGTAAGTAGGAATGACCTGAGGAATGAATCTACTAAACTTATAGTAAGTATGTAAGTATTGTTGATTCCAGTGTAGCCCTTCCATCGAGTACCTATGTAATACCTAATACCAAAGGCACGGGCATAACCCCCCTACGCGTAAGACATGAATTTCTTCTACCAGAACACTATACTAATAATTTTTGCATTTGGATGGATTTAAACGTTATTATATCTCTTTAAAAGAAGGGCATGATTTAATAAGTTTTGCTTTTTTCTTTTTTCAGTCTTTATGTAAAGCCCCTTTTTATATAGGTCAGGTTAGGTTAGGTTAGGTTAGACTTGGAAAGCAGGTAGGTGTGTAAGTAGGTTGGTAGGTAGGATAGGTAGGATAGGTAGGTAGGTAATAATAATAATAATAATAAGAAAAAGAAGAAGAAGAAGAAGAAGAAGAAGAAGAAGAAGAAGAAGAAGAAGCACGACTCGACTCGAATCGACTTCGACTTCGACCTAGGTAAAGTACCTAAGGTTAGGTTAATTAAAATCAGCGAGAACCTTATCGGCTACCAGCTGCGAGCATCGCACAAAACCCCCCCTTTTTCTCCTACTATTTATACCTACCTACCTACTGTACCATTCACTACTACCTAGCCGTATGGACCAGTTCAAATTCATGACAGAACACACATGATATCAGAGATAGGTACAACATATTTCAACGCACAATGTTCATCAATATATAGGTACCTAGACAGGCACTTATAAACCTGAAAGTGAACAAAAATTTGTTTCCCCGCCTTGGATATCAAACGCATTTTGTACACATATAGGTTGCTGCCAAATCGCTACCTTATGGACCTATCCTACTCGGGGTAGGGGAAAAAAAAGAAAACCAAAAAGAAATTCCCCCTAAATTCCCCACCTGATCGTTCTAATGAAGTGTGCACATGTATATAGTATCTTGTCATCCATGAAAGGAATTGAAGAAAAAAAGTTGAAATGCTGTGGGCACGTATCTTTTCCCGCTCCATGATCGAAATACCATGCCCATCTCTCGAAAAATAAGAAGAAAAAAATTGCGCTGTGGCTCATGCCCATCGTATAAGTCATCGCATCGCACTAGTCTTCTAGGGGGGAGGGGGCCTGGGCCGAGATTCGCTTCGACGTGAAGCCACTGTCACAGTCAGCCTTCTAAATCCCCCTCCCCCTCTTCCTAATCCCCTGCGCTGTATCCCACCAATCATTCGTCCCGCCCATGTTTTGGGGGGTAGGGGGCGAAATGCCAAAGAATTTCAAAGTAAGGTATGCCGTGTCGTGTTCTCTTCCATTAAATCCTCTCACATGGCTTAAGCCGTTTGTGTGGGCATATTCCCCGACGCTCATCCCCTGCCAATCAACCGGACCATTGGGTGCGAAAAGAAAAAAGAAAAAAAATAGAAACAAACGCTTTGTCGATTTTTTTTTCATTTTTTTTTACTGCTGTTGAGGATGGTACGAAGGCTGTGGCATTTCCATGGGCTCCGGAGCCTGGTAGCCTTGGGCCGAGGGCTGACCGTTCTTCTGACGTAGCTTAACCTCGTTGTCCTGCTGAATCAGGGCGCAGCACGGGCACCAGTAGGAAACACAGCAGTCGTTGAAACCACTGCCCTTGATGTCGTAGCGCTCGCGGATCTCGGCTCTCTTGAGCATGCCGTAGCTGTAAGGCGGAAAAGAGACGGTTGGTTAGCCATCCCAGGTCCAGTAGCAATGCGAAGTGGGATGGTAATGGTCATGAGGGCTTGAAAGAAAGAAAAAGGGGGGGAGGGAAAAAGAAGAAGAAACTTACATCCATCCACAACAAGTGAAGCAGGTAATGGCACCGTGAATAAGACAGTCCGAGTTGAGAAGGTCGGCATTCTGCATCGAGGGGTCGCGGATCCGTTCAGAGGTTTGACCAAGCACTGGAGCACCGTCATATTAGCTATGGTCTATGGTGTTGTCTCCTCGTATGGACCAGGAGGAGCATAAGATGGGTTCGACTTACAGATACACGGCAGACACCAGGACAGCAGGCAAGACGAGCAGGGGCTGCAGTCGCAGAGACTGGCCTGCCACTCACCTCCCTTCTGGCCATAGGCCGAGGGGTGGAGCGGCTGCTCGGGTGCGGGTTGGAGTTGAGGTTGAGGTTGAAGTTGAGGCTGGTGCTGGTGGTTGGCCGACATTGGTGTCTGCGCGTATGGTTGTTCGTGCTGAAGCTGGTTGGGGTTCGTGTGGACGTTCATGTGGGCGGTGTAAGGATCGTGAGGATACTGAGCTGTGTGCTGTGGTTGAAGGGGCAGAGGAGAGGAAGGGTATTGCAGCGGAGCGGGACTTGGGATTTTTTCGGTGTCCATGGTTATGGCGATGGCAGTGGTGATGGTGATGATGAATGGAATGTGGCTTTGTCGCACGGGTTTTCTCGATATCGTGGTATGTTTTTATGCTGTGTTACTGATGGTGTTATGATGTTGGTACAAGTAGGTATAGGCAGCTCTGTAGATTTAGGTACCCGACCTCGTCTCGGACACGCAGGTATTGAATTCTAGAAGATGGAAGGAAAATAGAGAGGGAAAGAAAGGGAGGAAAGAATAAAAAAAACCAGTCAAGTGCATTGTACCGTGAAGACGATGGGGGCGGCTGGTAGGTACATATTTCATTGTAGTGTAGGTACATAGTCCATGTATACTAAACTATACCTGCCTAACACCGCAAATGGAAGGATTCAATTCTGTGCCACTTCAGCTGTGCTACTTTGTGGTACTCTGCACTACTTCTAGCTCCGTTTCTACAGTCAGCCAGCCCTGTGTGGCAGTTGTACTAATCAAAGTATTACTTATGTACTCTTCAGCCCAGCAGCAGGCAACATCACCGATCACAATATGAATAGAGGTTGCGGCTGAACAGCAAGTGCTGATTTAACTGGAGTAGGTAGGTACTAGGCAGTTGCCTTGCATGTCTTGTCTTCCCCACATGGATTCAGCCCAATGGGGACTTTTAATTCCCTACCTAGGTATGTACGTACATATTTTATTCGATTGTGGAGTATGACGAAATACCTACCCTTCTTTAATCGACCTGTTAAGTACTAGGTACGTCCCTGTCTCAAGGTGCCCTGTGCCTTCCCATTGCACGCATATTGTCATATAAACTTCAAGTTTGAAGGTAGGTACCAAAAAAAAGGCTTATACTCGATAAGTGATGTACATAGGTACCTACATCACTCACAGGAGGCTGCACTGGCGGGCTGGCAGCTTGGCCTTCCTACTATTCGCCCTATCCGGCATAGTTGCTGCTGCGCACGCTACACGACTTACACCACTAGTGCACGGTTGCATTCAAACCGACAGGGTCAATCCTTCATCGCGGGACCAGCTCCTATCCCCAGCTTTGCTAGCGCTCTAAAATTAGGTAGTGTAGTTGATTCCCAGACACTAGGTTAGACAGCTACCTACGACTAGCTAGTAACTGGAGAAAAGGAGTGTGATTGTTGTAAGGATGATGGGGATCTAAGTTACATGACCCTCAGAATGAGCCTTTTGTACCCCTCACTGTGTGTCGTGCCTACCATACGGCGTACCTCCCCAAACTACTGGCACAAAGTGGCACAGCTGGGACAGAAACCAGCGAGTCTAGTAAAGAATCGCAGCCCAGCTCGGTGACCTCCATTATACCTCGCAGGTATCAGGCTAACCTTTAGATACTATAATATAACTATTCGGATTGCCACTTGTCCTACACACCCATTCCACGGTGGGTAGCCGACGATATTTCTATTGTCTTACAACCGACACTAGATATGTAGTGTAGCATAGCGTGAGAATTCGCATCACTGTTAGTATTAAATACGAAGAGCTCGATAATTGATAGTATATCGGCATGTAAACCCATTATTTTATTATTCTTTTTTTCTTTAGTTGGTATGAGATAGGTACTGAAAGTCCCACTTTATGCTAACATTCGGGTTCTTTACCTATGTACTTATTTAGACGGTGAAGCAGGGCTCCGTAACAGTGTATTGTCTTGCCGTATATATCTTTACTTTTCGTGATATGATAATTACCTATGTAGCATACCCAGCTGGTTCTCCTTTAATATGTATACCTATATCAATATTGATATATTTGAACTTACCCTACTAGTGGCAAGTCAAATCGACAATGAAGGTCAGTTGAAGCTTATAACTTCGGTATATTTGAATCTAGCGACTGCTTATGTAACAACTGGAGCAAAGTCTATTGATATTGCATAGAGCGCCTGGCGTAAGTTGAAACATGTATGAATTATAGATAGTTGACCTAAACTATGATTTTGAAAACACCAGACTTCCTATGCCTCCAGCCATTGTCCATTGTATGTTGAAGTTTTATCAGAAGGGGGCCGTATTTGGGCATGTCTACGTATTTTTAGTAAAATACCTCCAGCAGCCCTTAAGAGATATCTGCAGTATGATACTTTAGAAACATCTTTTGAACTGCTCTTGTCCAAGTCGTTTCCGTAAAAACATCCCGCGGAGTTACCTTATTATGTACTTAGGTAGGTTGTCGATACCGCAACTACTGAGAGATGACAACGAAGAACTACCTACATGAACTCCGGGTGAAAGTCTGAACATAGGGAATCAATTTGTCAGTATGTGACATGTAAACCCATTTCTAGACACTCAACTGCATATTCAGCTCACCAGGGATATCGGGGACGTCGATCGAATCTCGCTTAGTAGGCAACGAGTTAAAAGACACAAATTATCTCCGGCTCGATCTCCTGGACCGGGATACCAGGTCTTCGCTTGAGAAACATTAAAGAGGAGAATCGGCCGCCTTGAAAAAGAAAAGAAAAAAGCTAGTACACTGGTTAGTGCTGAATAAACCTACTAATTGCTTCTCTCCTGAGTTGATCCTCTCCCAGGTCTCGATACCACCGAGAGATAACTATAACCGAATTGATCCTCCGCTGTGATCCCCCGCGGCGGGTCAACTTTACTTGATACCAGTATTTACATCCCCCGAATCCGGAATCTGCCGATCGCGGAACCCCAAAAGCCATGGAGCCCGAGCCCATCAGTAAAGTCATCCGCCCGGTAGGCCCAGCGTGAGAACAAATGCTTTCGCTGTCCGACGGGACATGCAAAAACGAGGACTTGGACATGGGCTGACCGAGCGCTAGGGCACAATTCAACACGAGCCGCCATAGTCTGGGACTGTGCCGCTCGGTGATCAACACCTGCCGCTACACCGTGTCGCCCTCCGGTCTCCGACGGCAGCATCCGCTGAAGTCCGTGATGGAGAACGCGCTGGCGCGCGTCATGATGCGGCACGGGATTCTGTGCGCGGGCATCGCGGGCGAGGATACCAATGCGCCTGCGTTCGTGCACCTGGAGACGATCGATCTGCGCCGCATGGTCGAATGGAAGGAGATGCCGGTCTCTGCTTCAGATGCGGAAGACGGCACTGGTGGTCCATCGGATCGGTGGGATGAGCTCCTCCTCCGCTCTCTTGAAAAGTGTCACGAGCCTCTTGTGAGTTAAACCTCCATAGTGCAACCCGTCGTCTCCCGTGGCTCATCCCGTAAGATGGATGCCGATTTCCGACATTGGTCCGGATTAAGGAGTGGTTTGAGACACAACTCCATTCACTCAGTGTATCCCTATTACAAAAGTCACTAATTTCACATGGTAAAAGTGGGAGGACCTCGCGCGGAAGCCGGGATGGAAAATCGTGATACACCATGACCCGCGGCAACTCGCAACCACCAGCGCCGCCCCCGACGGCGACGAGGAGAGCACCGCGGCCATAGCCCTCGACATATCCTTCGCCTTCCACCACGGCTACGCCGACGGCAAGAGCGCGTACGTCTTCCACCGCTCCCTGCTACGCGAGCTCAACAGCCCCACCGCCACCACCACGCCCCCGCCCCCGCTCCAAGCGCACACGCTGCACCTGCCGCGCGCGCCCGCCCTGCCGCCCCCCCTCGAGCAGCTCGTCCCCTTCACCCTGTCGTGGACGTACCTCCTGCGCACCGTCTTCCGCGCGCTCGTCTGGGACGCCCTCGTGCCCTCGTGGCTGAAGCCCGCCCCGCCCCCGGGCCCCTGGACCGGGGCGCCCGTCGACCCGTCGCAGCCGCGCTGCCACCTGCGCCTGGTCGGCGTGCCGGGGGCGCGGGTCCCCGCGCTGCTCGCGCGATGCCGCGCCCGCGGCGCCACGCTCACGGGGCTCCTGCACGGGCTCGTGCTCGCGGGCTGCGCGCGCGCCTGCCCCCGACGACGCCACCGCCAACACCACCCGCCGCCGCTTCGTGGGCTCGACGCCCGTGTCCCTCGCGCCGTACGCGCGCGCGCCCGTCGACATGCACTGCCTCGTCACGAGCCACGAGACGGACTTCGACGCCGACGCGGTGGACGGGGTCTGGGAGGCGGCGGCGCGCGCGACGGCGCAGCTGCGCGCCCGCGCCGCCGAGCTGCCGCGCGACGACGTCGTGGCCCTGATGGGCTACGTGGCGGACTGGCGGGGTTCCTCGCGCGCCGGTTCGGCGGGCCCCGCGACCACACGTGGGAGGTGAGCAATGTCGGGAGCGCGCGGTTTGCTGCCGAAGGGGAAGGGGGGGAGGGGGAAGGGGAGGGGAAGGGAGGAGAAGAAGGGCTGTGGAGGATCGAGCGCGCCGTCTTCACGCAGGGCGCGAACCCGCTGGGCGCGGCGCTGAAGATCAACGTGGCTGGGGTCGTGGGAGAGGGGGGCGGGGATAGCGATAGGGGTGGTGGTGGTGTGTGGATCACGGTTGGGTGGCAGGAGGGCGCTGTGCCGGCGGATCTGGCGGAGGGGGTGGTGGGGGATTTGCGGAGGTGGATCGGTGTGCTGGGGGAAGGGGGGGATGTTGTTGGGTGAGAAAGAGAAGGAGGGAGTAGTGTAAGAGGAGGATGAGCTAGTGGTGGTGGGTGATAGCCGGGTTGGTGAAGAGTTCGGTTGACATCAATGGGACGGAACCAAGATTAATGGTCGTGTAACTAGTCGTGGTCTGGATTCACCATGATAATGTCTAATATTTCATGTAAGTGGGAAGGCCGAGAGCTACTTACGGGGATATTAATATTACGCCCATATCAGCAATGTGAGCATGACCATAACCACATACCGATCTTTACTACTCGGCTAAGCAGCT
The DNA here is from genome assembly GCA_018398605.1 of Biscogniauxia mediterranea. Classification (NCBI taxonomy): domain Eukaryota; kingdom Fungi; phylum Ascomycota; class Sordariomycetes; order Xylariales; family Xylariaceae; genus Biscogniauxia; species Biscogniauxia mediterranea. The sequence goes on from JAGXTR010000001.1 coordinate 1,886,153, forward strand.
TCTCAAAGTTCTTTTTCATAACATCAGCTATATTTCAAAAGGACTATCGTCCCGGGATCATATCTCGCCCCCTTTTGGTAGTTAACTGGGAATATTATCTTAGATACCCATATACGCACACATACACCCAGCCTTCCGAGATTTTATTTCTCACTTCTCATGCCATCGTCAAACACAAGGAAACACATCATCAGTGACCATATCGACACCTAGTGGGTGCTTACAATTCCTTCCTGGCTCACAGACAGCCTGCTCTAACCAAATCGGGTCGAGCTGACATCTCGGCTCCTTCTCCCTGTTTCCTATCTTCGCTTTGGGGCTTAGGTTTATAGCTCGTCCTTGACGTGCTCCTTGCCCGCCTTGCACAGGCGCTTGTCGGCCTGCTCGACCCAATAGTCGCCGCCGACGCCGGTCAGGGCGTGGAAGATGTGGTGCGGGTCGTACTTGTTCTTGATGCTCTCCAGCTTGTCGTAGTTGGCGCCGTAGAAGTCCTTCTTCCAGTTGGGGTTGGACGCAACGGCCTATGTCAGGGAATAATTAGCACGGGGGAAATAAATCCTTGAAGAATAGTAGTTGGGGGAAAATGAAAGGAGTAAAAAAAAATGATTGGACATACCTCGTTCATGTAGGAGCCTGCTTCCGGCGCCAGGGCAGCGAGCTTCGAGATCTTGTCCTCGTGCACGCTCACGTAGGCTGCGTGATTCTCTTCGATGGACCCAGCGGGGTTCCAAGGTCTAGGTCTCTCGTTAACGACATCGATCTTCAGGGGGATTTTCTAGGTTACACTTACACGGCAACCACGGCGTGGATCAACGTGTCCCTCCAAGATGGGAGAACAGCGTTGTCGATATCACCACCTTCCTTCTTCGCTACGTTGAATCCTAGCTGCTGAACGAAGGCGCCCGAGTGGATGATCTCTTTGACCGTCTCGAAGTACTTCTCGAAGCTAGACGACTCCGTCACGATCGATCGCGGGATCAGCCAGCTGCCACCCTGGATGAAGTTGGCCTGGTGCTTCAGCATGGGGGCTAGCGCCTCCGACTGGAAGTCGAGGTAGTTCTTGTACGGGACGATGTTCTTCTGGTACTGGATGCCCTCTAACTTGGCTAGGAACGGCTCCAGCAGCTTATCCACCTCGGCCTCAGTCAGGCCCGGGGCAACCAACTCCTGGAGGACGAAGGCCTCGGGCGTGAAGAGGAAGATAGGCACGCAGCCGGCATCCACGAGCGCCGGCAGGATTTCGTAAAATGCAGCGCAGGCCCCGTAGAACTTCTCGTCAGTCAGCCCGGCAGAGGCAAACATGATCGTGCCGAAGCTGACGGGGAGATCGGGGTAGGCTTTCACGGTAGCGCTGACCACGACACCGAACGTGCCGGGGCCTCCACCACGCAGGGCCCAGAAGAGGTCGCTGTTCTTCCTACTATTGGCGATAATAAGCTTGCCGTTGCCGTCGATGACCTCGAACTCGAGGGCCTGGTCGGCGCCCATGCCGAACTTGGAGCCCAGCGGCCCGTGACCACCTCCCTGGATGAAACCGCCGGCCGGGCCGACCGAGGGGCAGTTTCCGCTCACAATGACGAGGCCTTGTTCGTGAGCAAAGCGGCCCACTTCGGCTGCCGTCACGCCAGCGCCCATCTTGATGGCGTCGCCCTTGTAGTGCTTGTCACTCCACTTGACCTTCTTCATGTCTTTCATGTGCTTGGTCCATATGCCGAGGGCGCCCGCGCCGGTCGACTTTCCTAGGTAGCTGTTCGTTTTGTGTCAGACATTATGTGTATGTAAATGTGTATGTGTGTGTGTGTGTGTGTGTGTGTGTGTGTGTGCGTGGCCGAAACCTCAATTATGCACGGTTTATACGGCACAGGTCCGCACCGCACCGCAACTGAAGGGGGCATTCTCTACTCACTCGTGCGCCGTGTTGCGAATAACGAGACGGATGTTCTTCTCGTTGGCGAACTTAAGGGTCTTGGAGATCTCGTTGGCATTGGAGACGTTGACGGCGTACTGCACGTACGTGCCGATCACGCATGGAGCCTCCCGCGGGGCCAAGGGATCACAGCTAGCGTTTGCGAACAGGGCCGATTGGATGGAGTGTGAGGACTCGATGCTTTAGACAGGTTAGTCAATTGCGCCTTTTTACTTTTTCTAAGAGCTGTATGAAGCTCACTGAGACGCAATTCTGGTACTTACTGAACTTCCGGGTCTAACCATACAGCCTTGAGAGCTTCGCATGCCTCCTCGTCATACTGCGGGTCGTGGCATACGCTGCCGATGGGCACGGTTTTGATCAACTTGCCTCCGACAGTGCTGTTGAATGAAGACCATGTCTCTTCGCTCGGCCAGCATGCATCTCCGGGAAAACATCTACAATCGTCGGAGGCGGCTAGAGCTGGCGACAGTGCGGACAGGGCCGCTGCTGTGAGCGCGAGGCTCCTCATGCTTCGTTTCCTTGCTAGGTATTAACAATATTACAATTCAGGAAGATACCGTCTAATAAGCTGAGTCCCTCTTTCGTTCCTTTACCCTATATGGAATGTCCAGGAGAGGAGAAGATAAAAGTGTAGAACAAGAGTTGGGAATAAGAAGCGGGAGGAGGACGAAGGAATAAGCTGAGGTCAGTTGGCGGGGGTGATGTTTAGAGATATTTCAAGCTCCTCCCCCGAAGCTCTCCCCTAACCACACGCTAAAGTCCGAAGGGTGCAGTTGGTTTCATATGTTTGTTTTTTGATAGGGGTAGGGGGGGCAGCCGGCGGGCTCGGCAGCTCCTTGCGCCATCAAGGCACATTGCTTGATGCATGCATTGCTACGTTGAGCTGTAAGAAGTAGGAAAGCAACCCTGGAGAAGCCTTGTGGGGGCTGTTTGTATTACATAGTAGGAAAACGTTAGCAATATACCTATCATTGATGCTATGTCTGGTAACATTAATCAAACTTAGGGGTATTACGGAATCCTCTAACCTAGGTTAATGAATGCAGCTGGGAAAGAAACAGACCAGTACCAACATACTAAAATACTACTTGATACTTGACATATTGACCGGACTATACTCTAGTCGTGTATTGATTGATACATTGATACCACCTTATGTAAGACCAGTTGACGCCGGTAACGAATTTAGACATAGTCTAGCCAATATTGACATATGTAAGGACTCTTCGCACTAGTGTATAGAGAGGGGAGTACTAGATAAGACCAGCTATGTATGTAAGAAACTGGCTTTCTTGTGGAGCCTCAGTTGTTTCGGTAGCTTATATGGTACACAGTGAGAACCGCGTGGTTGCACTTGAAAGGAATTATTGGAAGGATTACCGTACATTGATATAGTATGTTGTACTGCATCGTTGAGTTACACGCCTAACATATGTTGCTGCATGGGACTTCAACTGTGCCAGGGGCAAGCGTCGTGTATTTAACTAGGTTGATGTAGTGTTGGTCCATACATAACCTAGTGTAGTTCAGGATGACAGCTCAAAAGGATGGATAGTGAGAAACTGTAAATCATATCACTTTCGGTTCTTGGTAATGTAGGTCATCAGCTTAAGTCCGAGGGATCAGCATGTTACCCGAGTTATGTAGTACCTACCTAGGTAATAAATTAATTACATTTCATAACTCTTGTTAGGTCCGCGGGTATGTCTGGTACTACATAGCACACACAAAACGCTCACTCCATATGCATTCCAACCACGACGGAACCCACCCGGTCTAGGCCGTATCTACTAGGTACATAAACACCGATACGTCAGTACATCCATCTTAGTGTAAGACAGCTTTGGGTGGTCAGCATGCAAGGCTCTGTCTGCAGAGATCGATTCGTCAACCCAAGCACTCAACTTTAAAAGCCACCCAATCTACAACTGAATCTGGTGCGCTCCCCGTTGAGGACCAATCATCGAATTATCTTCAACCCGTCAGGGTCAGCAACGGCCCCGAGCTAACCCAGCCTGCCTGCGTCGCCCACACTCTTGAACTGCCAACATGCGATCGTGCTGATGGATTGTGGCCCCCTCCCCTTGTACACTAATAACTCGTGGATTTTGGGGGCGGGGCTCTTCTCCCTTTGGAGAACAGGGGAGAAAAACTCCGTTACAACATACTAACCTAGCTGTCAAGGTGGGTATGTCTCTATACTGGGATGGGGATAGTCTGGTGCAAGGGTCTAACTTGATTCAATACTGGGTAACTAGGTAGTTGTAAAGAGTAGCCGAAGCTTCAATGTTGCAAACAGTATTTGTATCGCTAATCTCTTTCTTCCACATCAATAACAGAGACGTTATGTATTATGGACATAACAACTCACACCCTGTGCAATCAGTCCAGGTAAGCTTAAAGAGCCGGCCGAGCTTCGATAGGGACCTAGGTTATTTACTAGGTACTATTCGTGCATTGAAAATGCCGATGCGGGGAAAAGGGGGAGGGGGTTGAGGGAGCGATGGGATCGGATAGGTAGGTATATCAGCCAGGGTCTCCGGACCGACGGTGACCTTATGATTACGATCCTATCATCATCCCACTTCCGAGCTGAGCTGAAGAATGGGCAGATGAAAATCGCCAATTTTATCTCATTATGTCCAGCCGTCGCGTTGCTATCATCTCGGGCGGCGCATCAGGAATCGGTCTAGCCTTGGCGGAATCCCTCTCACCAAAAGACTGGGCGGTGCATATTTTCGATCTGAGCCAAGAGAAGGGAGAGGCCGCTGCTCATCGAACCTCCGCCACGGCATTTCACCAAGTCGATGTCAATTCTTGGCAGTCGCTGTCCTCCGCCTTTGAGAATGTTTTCCGGGCAGAGAAACGACTGGATTTTGTGTTCGCGAATGCGGGAGTCATGGAGAAAGGAGGGTTTTACGCCAGACATGATACCGGCTTGCCTCCGCCACCGCCCGAGGAGTCGTGTATCGACGTCAATCTGAAGGGCATTGTGAGGACGGCCTATCTCGCACAGCACTATTTCAGAGGCAATGCGGACGGCGCTGCCAAAGACCGTGTCCTAGTGATGACATCGAGTGTTGCTGGTATCTACCCTCAAGACATCACTCCTCTTTACGCAGCAACCAAAGCAGGCATAATAAATTTCATGCGCTCGGTTGCGGGTCCATTCTTCAAAAACGATGGAATACGGACGTACGCCATCTGCCCTGGCAGTGTTCGAACCAACCTGCTAGGCAAGGAATTATGGGATGCTTACCCCCAGAACTATCTAACCTCTATGGATAATGTCACAGCTACAGTAAATAATCTCATAAGGGGAGGCAAGATGGAAGATTCCAATGGTAAAATTGTGGATCTGGATGTAGAAAATGGGCTTGCTGTCGAAGTCTTTGTTGACGATGTCTATTTTAGAGGGCCACCGAGTCCTTGTAATGATGATATGAAGTTCATTATGGAATACATGTCAAATGCCAAATGATGGCGGTTTCGGAAATTGGGTTATTCATCGTAAAAAAAAAAGTTTTCTTGGAACTACTCTGGAAATAATATCTTCAGAAAGGAAAAGAAAAACCAGACAACAGTGGTGTAAATATTTCTCCTGGGACGATTTTCCTTAGCTGATACTTTTTTTCACCTGCACCCACGTATTTTATACTGCGATATTTTATTCCTAAGATGAACCTCCTTGAAATATTGTCAGTAAAAGCAATATATATACAGTACCGAACAAGCACCTATTAAATATTCCAGATCTATGCCACTAAGTTATCCTTATAGGATCTCTTCAATATATCATGAATGCTAGCTATACCAATGCATCCAAACCCAAGATTTCTCCTTTAATATTATGGTTAGAGCCTTCAATATATATCATTCTCTAGTCCAATATGTATTTTCCTTCATTTTTGCTTTGAAGAGGCAAGTGACAAGTCCGTGAACCGGGTGTGAATGCTGATTCAAAGAGACAAATAATAAAATATGATATTAATGCTACAAGACCTAGATACATGGCAAGCGACTTTGGCAGACCAGGAAACAAGCACATAACCTAAATACACAAGCCTGTCAGGTTCTATGAACTAAAGTCACAAGGAGTTAGATAGCCACTTCCATAAATGGGGTTATATGAAGACATCGTCGATAGATACTTAGGTACTTATCCTAGACGCCGACATACTTCGAGATGCTAATCCTACGAATGCCTTTAATATTCTTGCGACTGCCAACAGTTGACAGACAAACATTAAGGCACAAAATACTGTAATTCTCTTGTAGATGCCAAAAATTAAAAAAATCTTATTCCTTCCATAATTTCCCACCCACCATTTCTCACAACCCTGGCCATCCTCACTCGCAGTCCAACCATGGAGACAGATACGGACATCACACGACCCGAATCACCAGGTACTGTAGCCTGCGGGGTGTTCACCTACCACAAGATGGGCGGCTTCAGAGCCTACGGCCATTCTCGCCACTTGGTCGAGCGTACTGTGGTAGATGGAAAGAGCAGATCGTGGGTGATGGCTCAGCTCACGCACCACGGCGTCGTTTTCGACCCCAGAGATGACGATTCTCGTTTGAAGAGAAAGCTTCTGTCGCTGGTACAGGAAGACGATGTGAGCTATCACCCTCGTAACGAGCACACCATCTATCTCCGCTTGGATTAACAGTTATTTGTAGAAACCAACGACGCTGCCCTTCGATATCCAAATCTTCAGCGCAGAGCTCCGAGACCGATACCTTTCGGACCTGAGAGATCACAGATTCGCCCTGCTGCATTGGAGAAACCTCAAATTCGAACGCCTCGAGACGCCGACTGAGGAGGCCCTATTCGACGTGGAGAAGTTCATCGAGAAGTATTTCTTAAGCATATACAAGACGCCGGACCCCTCAAAGACAAAGGAACCCATCGTCCTCCACATAGCACCGATGGGAGAGCTCAAGGATCTCGTCGCTTCCGTCCCCGGCCTCGGCATGCATGTCACGCTTAACATTACCATCGTGGGCTAGCAGCACACCTTGAAGCAAGGCATCCGCACCGCGTTCGCGAGCATCGACCGGCCGGGCTTCATCCCGCTCGACGTCCCGACGAGCGAGGTCAACCTGGACGTCGGGCTCTTCCTGGAGAAGTACTTCGTCGACGGCGAGGGCCGCGCCACGCAGAGCAAGACCCTGGACCCCATCGAGTTCGCGCCGTTCCTGGACCCGGAGCGCAGGGACGAGCTCGCGTCGGCCATCCGGCGCGTCCCCGACCTGTCGATGGAGCGGGTCGCGTCGAAGACCCGGGGCGTCTACACGGTCGTCGGCTGGAAGAAGGACGTCGACGCGCACAAGGAAGCGCGCACGGACAAGGAGCTGCACGACGATACTTCCTACCTGCCGCATATTGTCCTCGACATAAACAACCCCGCGTTCAAGCATCCCAAGCCGGATGAACATGGAAATGGAGGGCTACGGAGCTTATGGTGTCGGGGACTGAGTCAGATCTTGCCCTTTTGACGGGGCCTAGGACCACGTCCTACTGTGGCATCCTCAATGGGGGGCACGCCGCATAAAGCACCCCGAGGTCTCAGCCTTGGGGGCTGCCTATCATGTCTTTTCACACCATCTATGTTGCTGTGCTGGTTCCTCTCGATGATCATGATGATGGATAGTGCGTTGGAACAGGCTTCTTTGGCCCGGTGTTTGGCATATCAAAGCTCACCTCCAACGCGCGCGTATGTGTATTGCTCGAGATAGAAAAGCAGTCCGTTCCCTCCGTAGCAAGTTTTCACGTCCAAGTTGAGATGTTCTTCTTTTTCTTCTCCCTCCCGCTGTGAAATATTCAATCGCTACACACTTCTTACCATTCCCCTACTAATCTCCTAGGCTGGTTCTCGCCGTGTACCAAGGCCTGGTCACCTATCGCATATCCTTTATTCCCCCCCCTGACTTGTTCCCAAGCTGCCTCAACCCAAGAATATATATCTAATCTACAATTCCGAAAATAATTTCTCTCCTGACCGTTATTTGACATTGTGCATGTCCTTCGTCAACTCTGCTAGTTTAAGTAGGGCAGCAGTGAATTGTTACGCTAAGAACCGATTCATTGGCCTGCGTTCTCTGCTTGCCTCGTGCAAGGTATCCCAAGGCTTAGCAACCTCGTCCGCCAATGCTCCTACGAGCGCCTTTGACAGCTCGCCAGAACTCCCCACCAGGTCCTGGAAGGCATCGTTCTTCCACAGCTGATCTATCTTGCACGCCATGTAACCGGTAACAAGCTCTCTCAACGGATCCTTCGCATCGCATTTGTCGACCGTGTTCTCGAAGCAGTACTTCACCAGCGGGGTGATGCAATCCGGTGTTTTCGGGCTCAACGAACTCGCCAGGCTTTTGTGTAGCTTCTGAACGGCCAGTATCCTCAATCTCTCTATGTCGTAATAGTCGGCCAGAACATATACGCGGGCGTGGGATAAGAATACCTCCAAGGTAGTCACCGGCGGGGTCCCGCTTTGTAGGGCCTCTTTGGGTGGTGGCTGGGGATTTGGTACAGTGTATGTTCTCCCCTTGAACGAATCCCATAGTAGAGATGTCATACTCCTGGCGGGTGACGGGACGCATGGCTTTCCCATCTGGGTATTCGGTTGGAACCAAGTACTAGGTATAAATGTAGAGGGAGTATCTGCCAATTCTGATGAAGTAGGCGCCGGCACTTTGTAATCTCCGGTGTAAGCAAATTGGCAGAACCGAACAAAGGTTCGTTCATCAACCTCAGGGAGCTCGGCATATCCCTCTCTGGCTTCTTTCATCTTGCCGTTGATTAGTACTGCGAGTGGCTTGGATAGATGAGCGACGAGATCGGCGTGCATCATAAATGCCTTCTTGTCCGGCCCAACTAGGAAGCGAAACGGCTTCGAAGCAGCGAAGCTGTTATAGGAGGGATTAGTTGTGCAGCAACATGGAAAGCATATTCGGCGAGTAACTCAATACATTTCGTACGGTAGGTTCTCCATCTCGTGGAAGCCGGCGAAAGACTGCTGAAATGTAAAACCTGGTGATCTTCGGTCATAAATCGCTTGTCTTCAACCTCAAGAGGGTCAAGTTGTTCAAGATGGCGATATTCCCCTTCTTTAATTATTCTTCCCCTCCGTGTCACCGTTGGGCGCGAGCGGGGGAATATTGCAAACGGCAGGCTGTCGATGCCCGCCCAACTGCCTCTAGCCGCCCAGTCATTGTTCGAAAGCGTCCTTATTGGTCATCTCCATGTTGTGATAGCTCGCAAAACATATTCCACGCCGATGTTCCCAGAGCACATGTCACCACGCTCATCAGAGTCTACAGTTGACAACCGACCTGACGGGCTAAGAAATACCATTGGGTGTATTTGTATAGTAACAGCTAGGGAATATTAGCCGCTTTTTATTATAATCTTTCCCGAGAGTTTCGCCGCTAGGGCGGAAAGAAGGGGCGGGGGGGATACTTTACAAGACACAAGTTTCTTATATAAACGATGGACATATTTAACAAACGATCTGCTTTAGACTATGGATAGGTAGATAGGTAGGTACCTAGTTATGTATATTTTCTTCTTCGCGGCCCTCCGTTTACTAATGCTGACTATTAACTACAACGTATATATGCTGTCGGTACCCTGCTCTCTCACCACCATGCTGCTTCCACTCTACTACTTTCATCGTTCTCATGGGGTATCACTATCTACTCTTTCCACAACGACCTTGCGGGAATATCAACCGCTGGTTTCCGACATAAAGGCAACATGAACAATCCCTGCTACCTATCGCGACACCTCCAACTATCCTGCTCTTATTCATCTCTTCGTTTATCCATATCCACCACTCTCTCATACTCATCTCTTCGTATATCCATAATCCACCACTCTCTCATACTCAGAAAAGGGGAAAAAAGGAAGAAAAAAAGAAACCACGAGAGGATAATCAAACCGGGCTTCCCTTCTCCCTCGTGTGCGCGTTCGCGCTAGTCCGGGTGTCGACGGTATCCTTCTTGCCGATGCTCCTCCAGCTCTTCAAGCTGCTGAAGCTGAACGTGCGGGGGAACTTGCGGGAGCCGTCGTCAGCGGTCCTGCTGCCCTGGGTGAAGGCGCCCTTGACGACGGCGCGGTCTTCGAGCAGGTGGAACTGGCGCTTGATGAGCTTCCAGAGCTCCATGCCGGCGACGAAGAGGATGGTGGCGACGACGGCGATGCTCCACTCCCACGTGATGCCCACGTGCTTGAACACGTTGGTGTTGACGACGGGGATGTAGACGACGGGGAAGACGCTCAGGGCGCCGAGCAGCACCGCCCAGAACAGGAACCGGTTCGCGTACAGGTCCTGGAACATGGAGAAGCGCCCGTCCGAGTCCGGGTTGAGCTTGAACATGGAGCGGCGGATGTCCTTGAACTCCCAGGCGCTGATGAGGATGAGCCAGGTGATCTCGGCGAAGACGGTCGCGCGCGCGGAACACGGGCTCGCACCGCTCCGAGTAGGTCTTGTTGCAGTTCTCGCCGAGCTCGCCGCCGTTGGCCCCGTACACCACCACGATGAAGCTCATGAGCGAGAGCGTGCCCATCAGCAGCCCGTACACCAGCATATCGACCAGGATCTGGTTCGTGAACACGCCGCGCTTCTTGTCGCGCGGCGGCTTGCGCATCACCTCGGGCGACGCCTGCTCGCGGCCGAGGCCGAACGCCGGGAACGACGACGTCACCATGTTGATCCAGAGGATCTCGAGCGGGGAGATGGGGAACACCGAGTAGCCCGACACGTCCTGGAAACCGAGACCGCAGATCAGCAGGATCACCTCGCCCACGTTGGACGTGAGTAGGTGGAGGATGAACTTCTGGATGTTGTCGAACATGCGCCGGCCCTCGCGGATCGCGGCGACGATCGAGTTGAACTTGTCGTCCGTCAGCACGATCTTGGCCGCCGACTTGGCCACGTCGGAACCAGAACCCATGGCGATGCCGACATCTGCTCGGGAGAGCGAAGGTGCGTCGTTGACGCCGTCGCCGGTCATAGCCATGTATGCCGAGCGACGTCGGAGGGCTTCGATCATACGGGTCTTCGTGTCGGGAGCGCATCGGGCAAGGACCAGTGGAAGTTCAGGCATAGCATCGATCTGTTCGTCGGTGAGCTTGTCGAAGTCGCTTGCCTTCTGCACCGCAGTGCTGGCCACCTCGTGTCCGAGAATGCCCAGGTTGTAGGGAATGATGCCGACTTCCTTGGCGATAGCCTCGGCTGTGGCGGGGTGGTCTCCTGTTAACATGTGGACTTTGATGCCGGCAGAAGCGCATTCGGCGAGGGCCGGCGTGGTCTCCTTGCGGGGCGGGTCGTAAATACCAGCCAATCCAAGAAGCGTAAGATTAGACTCAACACGCTGACGAAGATCGTCGTCACTCTCGTTACTCTCTCCGGTGGCTTTATGCTGCTGGTATTTGCCCTCCCACTGTCGATAAGCAATAGCGAGGACACGCTGACCTTGGCTGGCGAAGGTGTTCATTTGGTCCAAGATCCGCTCTTTATACTCATCCGTCAAGGGCGTGCCATCTATACCAACAGTGGTACACATGTCAATAATACGCTCAACAGCGCCCTTGGTGAATACCATGCTATTTTCGCTGTTCGGGCCGTCATAGATAACAGACATTCGCTTGATGCCACTGTCGAAGGGGAACTCGGCAACTTGTTTCCACCCTTCGGCCTCGAGAGCTTTTTTGCCTCTGTTAAAACGATGGGCAAAAACTTGGAGGGCAATTTCAGTAGGCTCGCCAGTGACTTGCCACTCGGGCATGTCGTCTCTAGGCTCGGGGTCATATCGGACAGTGGCTAGATTGCAAAGAGCAGCCGAGCGAAGGAAAGCCTCGAGTCCTGGGGTCATGATAGCCTCCCTTTCATCTTCCTTCTTAGGCTTGGGGGGGTTGAGTTTCTCGTCAGGAACGTCGAACTTGAGCACGGCAGCACTTCGCTCTTGGTCAAAATCGCGCTTCTCCTCGGGCTGCTCAGATTCGTCGTCCTTGACTTCAGAATAGGTAACACGTCCCTCAGTGGGGTTACTTGGATGTTTGGAATCTTTCACGGTATAAACTGATTTCTCAGGGATCCAGACCTTTCTCACGATCATAGCACCTTGCGTCAAGGTTCCAGTCTTGTCGGAGCAGATGTTTGTCACGCCGCCCAGGGCTTCTAGCGCAGACAAGTCACGGACGACAACATTGGCCTTCCTCATAACAGTGACAGCAACAACCATAGTGATGGTCAGGACCCTAGTATGATGTTTGTCAATAACTTTTGTTCGTAGAAATTTGGGTATCAGGCGGGCGAGGGAGTAAACTTACGCAACTAGTGACTCGGGTATAATGGCAATTCCTGTCGAGATAGCATAGATGATGACCTCGGAAGTTCCACTAAATTTGTTGACAGCGAATACGATCACAGCCAACAGCAGTGCACAGCCGAACAACATATAGGCCAGTTTAGCCAGCTTTATCTGTAGCGGTGTGCCCTCTGTCAAGCCAAGAAATTTGCCGACAAAGTCATAAATACGCTTTCCAAGACCAATCACGGACTGCCTCTTGCCATATTTATGATAATTCATAGAACGGCCGGGCTTGCGATGCTTCTTGGTTGTCGAAGCGGCAATCTTGCCAACTTCTGTCTGCATACCGGTAGCAATGACAATGCCACGACCCCGACCCTTACGGACGGTAGTGGTACCATACGCGATATTGAGCCGGTCACCAATAGTCAGCTCTTCGTTGTCCATTTTTTCCGTGATCTTCTCGACGGGGATGGACTCTCCGGTAAGGGATTGCTCGTCGGTGGCCAGATTCATAGCTTCGAATAGACGGACGTCAGCAGGGACCGTGTCGCCCATTTTCAGAACGACAATATCTCCGGGAACAACTTCGGAGCTATTGAATATTAGTTACCATGCGTGAATAAGGGGGTTGTTGTTTGGGGAGACTGAGACTCACTTAGGAATAACCTGAGTCCTGCCATCTCTCAGAACCATTGCCGAAGGAGAAGAAAGGGCCCTGAGGGCATCCATCTTCTTTTCGGCGCCATATTCTTGGAAGAATCCAATTGACACATTGAGAACGATGACAGCAAGAAGCACACCTCCTTCGACGTAATCTTCGACACCAAAACTCAGGGCCATAGCAAAGAGTAGAACCTATGTCAATTATTAGTAACGACAAGTTAGTACAGAAACGTGCAAGCGGCTAACTCACCAGTATCATGGCATTGAATAACTGTTTCAGGAATATCTTATACCATGGGATCGCGCCACCGACATCCAGCTCGTTCGGAGGATACTTCTGCTGGAGCGCGGTGACTTGGGCGGATGACAAGCCCTTGTCAATGTCGGTTTCCAGACTCTTTGCGACATCCTCGACGGATAGAAGGAATGGGTGGCGTTCGAATACGCCAGCCATCGCGTTGCTGTTGAGAGAACGGCTTACACGATTTACGTTGGGATCAGGTAGTGAAGGGTCTTCATAGATGATAGGGGTATAGTAGAAATGCTTTCCATAGATGTACGACAAGTAAGTACCAGCCAGATGCGTGACAAACTAGTACTTCTATAGCAGCAGAACAGCTACAAAAGTATAAATATATATTTGAAATAACAAATATACTTTCAATGATTGATCTAGAACTAGGCCGGTGCCGAGAAGGGGGGGAGACATGTCTTTAAGTACACCCGCAGCTCGCTCTAGACTTTCCCAAGCAAGACCAATAGAGAAAGCCAACCTCGCAGATATCATGTTGTGCCAAGGCGACCCAAGCAGACTATCATCTTCATCACGATTCGTTATCATGGATTGTGGAGGCGACAAGCCGCAAAGAAGACGGGTTGACCAACAATCGGACCGCACTGGGGACTCTGATTGGCAGATGCAGAGAATAACATTGGAATGGGATGGGGTACCAAGAAAGTCAAACGTCAGCCTTGGCCAGAATACGCCCGTGAGGCTCTAGGGATGATGTATATCTGCGGGGGGAGACGAAAGGCTAGTGGATAGTTGCTGGGTATGGTGATGGTGCGAGTAGGTTTCCAAGCCTTACCCAAGCCCTTGGCGGTTCAGTGCCAAGTCTTGGCTTCTAGAAATCTTCCAGGACCGGAGAGCCATGCATAGCAATGGGAGAAGGTTACGAGAATTGAGGTTTATAAGAGTCTTGTGGCCTCTTCACCCGGGTCGAGGTGGGAGGCTTTGGAGGTTGATGGTGCGATAGTGGTGAGTCTTGGCATCAATGATATCGTGAGATGGAACATTGAAGTTGTATACTTTCCACTAATAAACGGTGCACTTGGTTTGAGTTCTGAGCTAAGCTGAACCCAGTTAATTGAGTTACCAAATGCGGCACGTGCCAGAACTGTTCGCTGTTGCCATTGACTGTGTAAGCCACGTGATATGTACTCACCGGCCATGACTCTCCTTGCTTTGTTTTTTCTGCTGCCCATATCTTGGCAGGTCGCTTGGCGGTAGATTCTCGGAACGTCGGCAACTCTTGAGTAACACTTGGGTAGGGTACTTTGGGAATTTGTGGCTGGCTGCGGTAGTACACTACATACATTCATACACTAGGTTAGACATGACGGATTGTCCGTGCAATTGGAAATTTGAAGTATTGCTGCTACTTTGCATACCCCGACTTCGCTTTTTCTTTTCTCTTCTCCTTTTTTCTTTTTCTCTCTCGCTTTCGCCAGGACTGCCCCTTGACTTACACCATTTTCCCCTTACCAAACGCCAATTCTATTATTCATCGCTATCGCGCAACCTAGCTTGCCTTGATATACATGGGACATAAGCAAGCCTGTTCCCCATCATATCGTCCAAACTAAAAAGCACTTGTAACAAATTGCGCAATTGGCACAACAAGATCAGGAGGCTTGCTTGGTCGGTCTGGTTTGGTACGGGAGGGTAGCATAGCTCATAGGTTCGTTCGTGTTGCTGTCCTCCCGCGCAATTATGGAGCTTTCTTAAGTCCTCTTCCCAATTGCAAATGCACGCAAAAATACGCAATTGCTTCCGATTGACGAATAATGATGGGTGGTACTCCATCGTCGAATGTGATAGGTCAAAATGGAAGCGAATATCCAATGGGGGATATGTTGGAGCTAACCACGCTTAATAGTGTACTAAGTTTCCTCTGCTTTCATAATTGCATTTAACGGAAAAGAAGAGAAAAGAAAAAGATAGAGAGATTGGCCAGAAAAAGAGACAGGGAAAGATTGAAGTGCCAGTGTCAAAGTGTCTGGTTAGGTACTTAACTGACATGTAATATGACTTAGGTACTATTAACTACTACTAGGTACTCCTAGGGACATGCATAGGTACGTACATAAATTGTATCTATTCCTATGTACATATTGAACAGATGTGGTTGGTATCTTCGGAAATAGAACGACTCCTGCCTGCAACCTTCAAGTTCTTAGTATGTATGTAGGTCTCTTTTTACTGTATATGCATACCTACTTAGTACCTTCCATGCTTCGATTTTCTGTGGCTCTTTCCCCTCCTCTTTCTCCTTCACTAGCTGCAGCAGGTGGAACGGGCATCCATGTATGACTTACTAAGTAGGGTAGTAAGTAGGTACCTCGTGCTCCAGTATTACTACTACCACTCCTTACATGTGTACATACAGCCTGTCTATGTACTGGTGATCGGAAGCAGGTGGTACAAAAGCCCGGTTCCCCAGTTTCCATCTGAGGCCGGAGTGGGAAAGCTCTTGTTCAAAATTGTTTTCCCGGTCCGCCATCGCTTCTGATTCGCTCGTGCTTCCTTGCTACCCCCCGGCCGTGAGATGGAGCAGGAGCTTGCTTAACCTCACCTCACCTCACTTGCTCCCAGTTCCTTTTCCTTCTTTTTCTCTTTTCCTTTTTATCCTGTCTTTTTCCCTTCCTCCCAACGCCCTTGTGTCATCTCCCCGAGCTTCCCGCCATCTAATATCTTCAACCCCTCGAAACCATAGCTTCTCTATTCTGATAAACATCAAATTCATAACATTTTTGCTCCTCTACACCACCTTTGCTTTTACACTGTGCTCGAGCTTGAGCTTGCTCCTCTTACGTCATCGACATGGCCGACAATACCGCCGACAACATCAAAGAAGGTACTGCATCTCTCCATTCTTAGCTCGTATCGTCGCAGACGTGTTCTGTTTCTTTGCGCCGGCCCAATTGCCCTCTCGTGGATGGGTTCGGGGACTTGCGCATTTTCGCTGGCGCAGCATCCGAGTCGCAACACAGTCTCAATACAGTGCGCTAATGCATTCTCTATTAGTCCCAGCCCCGAACGCGGACGTCAAGGCGACCGAACCAGATTCCAGTGTTCCGCCAGTCGCAAAGGCGCCACTTGATACTGCAGAAGCTTCCGCAGTGCCATCAAGCGCTCCCGACACTGCGTCTACGATTGCGCCGGCTGAGCCCAAGTCCGAACCCACAGTACAGAATGGAACTACTATTATCGAGGCGCCTAAGGAAGAGGCGCCTAAGGAAGAGCCGGCTAAAAAGGTAGATGAGACTGACGCGCCAGTTGCGGAGCCTGAGAAATCTCCCGACGATGCGCCTGAGAAGCCCTCCGCAGAGACTACCGGGTCTAGTGACGCACCTGCTCTCCCGAATGGTGACGCGACAGAGCAGCCGAAACCCGTTTCCGTTGAGGAAGTTCCCGACCAAGACCTGCCATCCTCCAAGCCATCGGAGCCAACTGGGGCGACAGATGCCACCAAGTCTGAAAAGCCTGCAGATGAGCCAGAAAAGGATGATTCTGCCCCAGAAGTTACAACCGGCACCGAGGAGAAGAAAGTACCAGAGGCTAGCTCGGCTACGGCCGTATCCGAGCCTGAAAAGACTGAGGTCACCACCGGAAACAAACGGAAGGCCGAAGACATTTCATCTTCGAACGACGAGTCCACCGCAAACGAGACTAAAGAAGAGTCTTCAGATATGAAGAAGCAGAAGACTAACGGCGCAGCCACAAACGTTGCAGCTAGGAAGCCCGGGCGGCCAAGGAAGGAGAAAAAGGCGCCAGCCCCCGTCGGCCGGACTGCCAGAAAGACCCGAAGCCAGGGCGCTGCGGATTAGGACGCAGCAGATTAAGCGCAATGAGCTGAAGCAAGACATACAGGTATAATTACACGATATATCGCGTTGCTGTCTAACAGGGTATGATACACCCTTTATGGTCCTCATTTTCCTCCATGGCCTCTGCTTGTCGTCAACTAACGACGACTGGATAACGAGAAATAGGAACTGGTTATAGGGCAGCTCGATGATTTTTTATTTTTTTTTGCGAATCGGAGTGGGTTGTCTGCTTAGTCTCCTGGAGGGGCTTCATTTTTGACACATGCCCGTCCCGACTGTACATATATATATACATTCCATGTAGTGAATCGAACCGGTTTTCATGTCGTTTGGTCATACCCAAAGTGTTGACGTTCGAGGAATTCGCGAAGGTTAACCCTTCTTCGTAGTCATAGTTGTCTCTGGACACTAACGCGCCACTATGGAGTGTTGATTCCATACGCTACTACCCGCGTGGGTATGCATATACCCAAGTCTTCCCGCTAACCCTTATTCGCCCAACTACAAGATGTGAAGAGGAGTGGATTTTACTTTTCTTTTTTGACGTCAAGGAAGCAAGGTTTGGTCATCTACTTTCAACTCGGCTCACCCCTCTACACGGATGAAAATGGCCTCGCAATTTGAATGTTACGGGCATTTAAATCACGTTTCCTTCATATTTATTTTTTAGGATCTAGCATGATATCGTCGCGATGGGCAGATGTGTCTGGGCACTTACTGGTAGTTAAGGGGGTCTAGTTAGCCAGTTGGTAGAACATTATAGTTTTTTAAGAAGAGGAAAAGAGGAAAAGAGGAGAAGGGGGAAAGGGAAAAGAGGGGAAATAAATTGGGGATACCATATTCTTTATCACGTAGACATCGCAGTACCAGACCGATACGTGGACTGAATAAGCCTCAGTGGAGAAGAAAAGTACAGAACACGACCGGAAAACTTAAGATGGAGAAAATGTAGAATACGCGTGTGTATGTCTGTAGTTGCCAGATTCTCTAAAGGCACGGGAAGGGAAAAGGGCTAAGTCAAATATATAAGTCGGCGAAGACTAGAAAGTGTAAAACAACTAGACGCGAAAGAAAGAAAAAAAAACCGATATGAATGAAGGGGGTTAGGGAAAGGGGGGTCAACTTCCTCGCCGGCATTATCACTCTCCGATAAATTAGGGTGCAGCCTTGGTAAAAACCCAATCCAATGGACAGACAACTCAGAGGCTTTTTCAACCTACTTGCCAAGATTATGGCTGGAATTGGATTATAGGATGCTAGAATATCTGGGAACTTGGGGCTTATTAGGGGGAAGGGAGGGAGGGAGGGACACGAGCAGGTGTGTATCTGGATCGGCAATCGTTCTACCTTCATGATGCAGTAAGTCCCTAAATCCTTCTCGCGTGCCGCCTTGGGGAGGGGCTTGAATATCGTGATGGTTGATGATTATCATGGGATGATGGTAGAGTAGATCGAATTTATGGCGGAGGCGCTTTAAAAGCTCTGGGTTAGGGACTTCCTAGCGCGGCAAATACACCACGAACAGGAAGTGGTAAAAAAAAAAAAAAGGGGGGGGGGGGCTTAAAGGGCAGTGGCTAAAGCGGAGTGTTTACTTCACCACGTGGACTATTGAGTGAAAGAGACACTTTACAAGATCCTCTCTTACTAATGGTACTTGATTCTCCGCTATTTTCTTTTCTTAGATCACCTCATTTGAAGTAAAGGAATGTGACTATGTATACTTGCCCGTTTTCTCGTTTCGTGAGGTCGTTTAGGTATGAGTGATGTGACGATTTCCTTTCGCAAGGATATGCGCACATGACTTATCCGGTTCTCGTCAAGGTCGCTATCAACTAGTAAAGGCGTCTTACTTATCTCACGTAGGATACTTTATACCTTCAGACGTAAAGCTGTCTGCGTGGCCGACGACTTGCCCTAATTCGCCTGGTTCCGGACGAAATTCGCATAGAAATAAGCCCCCCAGGACCAGATTCGGAATGGGCATGACGAGAAAAAGAGCACCGTGACCGACTGATCCTGTAGGGGACTTCACTAATCTTGATCTTCCATCTCCCTATTAGCTAACTACCGCCCATCTCGTATCTAGGTTCCTACGGGTAGGCAATACCACGAACTAACCTACCTAGCCGACGTTCTACGAACATGCCCCGATCTTCAGCACACGAGAGAAAATCCTCCACAGAAATGTAAAAGAAAAGAGAAGGAGATACGTCTACTTCCGTATTCCGTTCCCAATGTCTTCACGGTTGCCTGTCTTGGTGGGATAAACCGACGTATTGCCGTTTTTGAAGTGCTTTAACCTACACACTAGGTACATCGTGCACACGAACCAACCGTGTCGCTTTCCAGGGTTCTTCGCGAACCCCCCCCCCACGGACGATCTGGATCGACTTGATGATCTACTATCGCGCGCGCCTCGCCCCCATATACGATAAAGGAAAGCAAGAAAGGGTGTTAGACTGGCGATCTTGTAGGTAAAACCTACCTACCTTATTTTCCCGGTGTGCGCATACAAGGCGACTACATAGAGAGAGAAATGGGCGGTGGTAGTTGTATGGAAAAGTGGTTTACACACCTACCTACGTAGGTACCTGTGTATGTATAGTGGTAGGGAAAGAGTTAGAAGAGCAAAAAAAAAATTTGAAAACAATCCCGTGGAAAAGAAAAAGACAAAAAAAAAGCCATTTGGTTTTCTACACTCCTTTAACGCGTATGTCAGACGGATTACCTAGTGTAGACAGTTAAGTAGTAAGTAGTAGATATAGGTGGTGTCCGGTGTTTTTGATATGTACAATCCATATCACTGATATGTAAGAAGTGAGGACCTGCTTAATAACAAACCTCGAACCCTCCTGCATCCGGACCCCTCCCTCCATGCACGGCCGGGGAAAGCGATGGACTGACTACAAGAAGTAGTATATACACGCAATTCATACGGACGGACGGGTCGGACTGTTACCGTCGCGCTAGATATTTTGTGGGAAAACAGAACCCCCTTTAACTGGGCTTAGCTGTGAAAAAGAAATAATAATAATCTAGATCTATGAGAGTAGCACAGAGTACCTAGGTTGGTGTTCTAACGTAGATGATGCGCTGTTGGGATATTATAACATACTAGCTGCGGACCAAATGTCAATATTGTGATCCTATACTACATACATAGGTAGGCAGATACTTAGGTTAGGTCACTTGTATCAGTTGATGTCAAAATACCTACTTAAGTCCCTACTATGTATGCTGAGCTTTTTTCAAATAATTTTTTTTGTTGCAGGAGTGCATATGAAGTACGTTTCAGATGTCGCAAATCTGAAATGGATGCGACTTGGAACTTCTCAAAACCTCGGTGACCCGATGTGGTCGGTCCTGTCGACATGGGCGCCGCTCTCTCGGGACACTCCGCGGGAGGTGGGGGGAGAGCAAGAAGAAGGGGCTGCTTCACTATAAAAGTCGAGATTAGATTGTGGAGAGCTGGGAGCAGCACGTAAACTTTACTTTCAATATCTAAGGTGGGTCAATTTAATAGAGACTACTACACTACATACCTACCGATTGATATGCATAATGTATTGATATAGTCGTAGTAGAATCCATTCGTGGAGGCGATGGACTTTGGGTAGCTGTAAGGGGGGAGGGGAAAGCGAAACTGGGTGGTTTTAAGGGCAACTAGGTAACTACCTACGCGCTCACTCTGCATGATGAAAAGATCTTGACGGCTGGTGGCGACTAGGTAATCTTTGACGACGTGGCATGTTTCTCTACTCGGTGTAAGTGAGATGAAGTCAAGGTGCCAAGCTTCTTGGTAAGAATAGAGGCATGGGAGGCCGATCGTATTGCCATTATTGCCGGTACTTTTTTCTTTCTCGGCTTCCTTAATCTTTTCGTGTTGGTGGATAGAGCTGTTACATACCTAGTGTACATCAATAGATAGATCAATGTTTCGGGGGGTTTGGGTTGTGGATTAGGAAAATTGCATATCTAGTAACTATCAAGTTTATTCTTAGATCAACTACCTTCTCCAGTAGGGTCGATAAACCCCCCCTCCCATAGTTCTTCACTATCGTGGATGCTACCTCTTTTAAGCCGCATGGTTTGATCTAGATCCCTGAGCGTTACGCTTAATTCTGTTGCATTTAGCTACCTAGTATGATGTAGTAGGTATGTAGTAGTAGAATGTACTAGATAAACCCTTACCAAGGAGGTGTTAAAAGGAGATGGTTAGGTATACATACAATATGTAAAGCTTGCCAGTCCCCATGACCGCTGTTTTATTTGATCCAAGGTGGTGTGTTGACTTGGCAGTCCTTGGCAGCGGCTTATAAGTTGCAAGATGCCATTCCACTTGAATCAAGCTCAGTTATCAAATGACTCTGGTAACGTCAATGATGTCTGGAGGTTTATGTAGGTATAAGTATAAAAGTATGTAACGTGGTATGGCTGTATTGTATTATATCAGTGCTCTATGCGTAAAGCTATGTTGAAGGGGGGCTGAGCAAAAGTCCTGTTATCAGCAATAGCCTATTGGATTAGTAACTGACGTGTTGACGATGGCGCATAAAGTCTCCGAAGCCGTAATGGGGACAGATCAAATCTTGTTGGTGTAGGCAGTTCACAAATCAACAATGTAGGTTGAAGTGCTGAAAAAGAAAAACCCTCCCAAAAACCAAGCTCGACATCCAGGTTACAAGTGATACACTGCCTACCTATACACAGCTAACCTACCTAGAACTCGAGGTGGTCCCCTGAGAGTCGTGGTGACCAAAAACGGTGTAAGATCGACGGGGGGCTGAACCTCGACCCTGACCGTTGGCGACAATGCATGCCGTGTAGGGCTTAGTTAGGGGACCAGGTTAGTGTAGTGTAGTAGGTTAATAACCATTAAAATCAACAACAGTCAGCTGAAGCCTTGGGAGAGGTATGTACATAGGTAGGTATGTACCTTAACACCAGAGAGAGCCCCGTGCTCACAATGTTTCGTAAGACACACGTAGCCAAGACCCGTTGCGCACAGGTTTGGTACCTACATACATACATAGGTAGCGTCGTAGCGCGCGATTACTGGAATGCGGTGGTCGTCAGTCGTCAGCTTGTCAAGGGGGAGGGAAGGGAAGGGGGGGGATCTTCTGCTGCACACTATCTACTATAGATAACAAAGACCTATTCTGATTTGTGCATTGCATGAATTCGAGGTTGGGTCATATGCAAGGTGCATGGGGTTGAACAAAATGTCTTGCATAGGAAGTTCTCGTATTCATAAAGGACCCTAAACGAAACTACTACAATAGTAGAAGCGCTACGGAGTTTTGAAAGCCAATAGCTTAGAGGGACTGAGGTCTGTACTTCGCAACATACGTCTGGTGCTACCTATTGCGTTCCTCCGGGGCCTAACCTGCAGTACCTAGGTAGTAGTCGTGCCGTCACTGACAAGTCGAAAATAGATCTCTCGGCGGGGGGGTCCGTCTTGGACGTCTGTCTGGATGGGATTTTCATGTTGTGCACGGAAGCACGGAAGCACGGAAATCCAGGGGGGAGATCACGAACTTTAGGGACCTGCCTACAGTATGAACCGGACGAGTCCCGTTCTCGTCTCGGGCTAATCTTCTGTCGCGGCTATGGGGCCTCCTATTTGAAAACATGAAATCGGCAATGCACTGCCGATGTGCCGGTGGTTTTCGGCCTAGTCCTGAAGGTTAGTTTACTTCGGTTGAAGTTCTGGGTGTCAGATGACGACAGGTTGGCACTAGCTTTGGTACTGATAATATCAAAGTCATGGACGGAGTTGGGAGATGTGAAATGACATGGTAGGTGCTTTAAAGCTGTTGACCTACCTATGTTGGATTACTTGAGGCTTTAAGTTGGCATATATTATAGGGAGGATACCGATGCAAAATAAGATGAATGAAAAGGGAGCAAGAGGAATGGAAACAATTATTGTTGGGATGAAAGGGTCTCGTTAGTCGTTAAACCCTGTAGTGGTTGTATGTAGGTACACATGTAATTGATGTATAAGATGGTAGGTAGTATCACTGATTGGACGGAACGCTTTATGTACATCGTACAAACATACAAACGAATTTTCGAGGTACATTGAAGGTATCGATGTAATGAAAGCTACTTTACAATTTCGAGACACGAAATGTACACCGCACCAAAACATTGAGAATTTTAAACCTAAATAAAGAAAAAGGCACGATTTCGCATGTACAATCCATTATACTTACCACATATTAATATATACTTCAGTTGCGGGGTGGTGAGGTTAAATACCGGACTACATATGTACATAGTCCTCTGTAAACCTGTACCCTGATACTTTTTTCAGATCTTAATGCAGGAAAACATGGAGATACATATATGTACAGAGCGTTTCAACTCAATTTACTCACGATTAGGAGGAACCCATGACTTTAGACAGATAAACTACTAACATTGTAGGTAGGTACCTACCTCTGGTACATGCATGAAAGAAGCATGGACCTCGGTGCAGGTGATGCAAAATTCAGTGTGTACATCCTCGGACTGAGGGAAAGAAAGGCGGCGGGGAAGGGTCTCCGTAGATTCAAGACTTGCACCATGCAAATATTATAGTACTGCAGGTATGGAGATAGGATATGTAGGTACTTCAAGTGATCATGTATATCGTGCTTTAAGAACCAATCACTTTGGCTTGAAAATTTTGCAGATCTCAACGACTCATTCGTCATTCCCTTCCAAATATTTTTGGTAACTTTGAAGGCACCCGACTACATTTGTAACGACAGGTTACACAGCTTCAGTACCTAACTCTAACTAATAACACTAACGCTAACCCTAGTACTACTTATTACTTTAACCTAGTTTAGTGTATAAGGTTGTCTCCAGATTCTCGAAGAAAGTACCCAACTCCCGTCTTATTAGGTAGTGGTACCCTGGATGACATCCATGGGCGAGCATTGCCAGTGGATCCATCATCCAACCTTCGCTCGGTCGGATTTTCACTGATGCCAGCCCTCCGGATCCCACCCATGACATCCATCCTATCCACCCTCCACCCTCCACCCTCCACCATCTACCTACCCTCCACTATCCACCATCCCAGGTCGACATCATCCAGTTCTTTCGATTTCTTCTCTCTCCTCCTAAACTCATCCCAACTAACTCCGTAGAGGACCTAACCTAACCTCACCTCACCTGTTTTACCTTCCCTTTACCTTATCTTAGACTTGGACACATCCAATACCCAGATAGCATTCCGACGGCCATTGGCATTGTTCGGGTATTTGGCGTGCTATTTTCCTTTCACTCGCTTTACACCACATCCACGTCCGCGTCCTCGTCCTCGTGCTAGTGTTCTTACCTACTACTTACTAGTAGTGTAGCAGCCTTTATCCTTATCTTTATCAACATATCTCTCTCTTGACTCTCGTTTCTCCCATCGCGCCTCCAACATTCCTACCTCTATTACACTTATTGCATTATTCTCGAACATGTCCTAGTCTCCCTCCCCTCCTTGTCTTCGTTGCTCAAAACTTTATTACTGAGCTCAGATTCAACTTCCCCCAATCTTTCGCACTCTCGGTAGATCAATCCCACAGAAATACATTGTCGCATTCGTCTCTTGCGCTGGCTTTGTTCGTAATTTAGGACCTGTACCCATCGAGTCTATCACTTTCTCGCCTACACGAGCTCTCTAGGGCGCATTTCGCGAATAGTCTACAAACGCCGGTACTAGACAAAGCCGATCTCTTCTGCGGTTTCTTCACTTATAAACTACTCGACAACCCGGACTGAATCCCTTAATTTCGCCGTCTCGAATGTCTCCCATACAATCGCTATTGAACTGTCGGTAATATCAGTCTTTCAGCGGCCTGCGCTTGAGGTGACGGGCATCCCTAACCAGGTTCTTTTGCGGGGGTCTACTACGTTACTATGGAGGCGGTTTGGTACCATGCGCGATACTTAATACCAAGGGATGATAAAACCCCGGCGGAGGAGCTCTTAGAACTATTACAGAATCCTTTCAAACAGACGGTATCTCTACCAGGTCCGCCCAATACTTCGTCATCGTGATCACTAACCTGTTTCTCTAGCTGACCGATGGCGCTATTTGGTCTGCCTTGGGCACGTCGCTTGGCTTTACTGCGTTTATAGCTCTCGCATTCTCATTTCTTCGACCTTATAACACTGTCGTTTATGCCCCGAAACTCAAACATGCCGACGAGAAACATGCGCCGCCTCCGATCGGAAAGGGTTATTTTGCTTGGTTTCCACCGTTGTGGAGGACCTCGGAGAAGGATGTCATATCGCATGCCGGCATGGATGCCGCTCTCTTCTTGAGGTTTACTAGGATGTGCCGGAACATCTTCCTTGTTATTGCCGTCATCGGATGTGCTATCCTGCTACCGGTATATTATGAGCTGAACAGCGAAAAACAAGGCCAACAATGGTTCATGCGGCTCACTCCGTCCAACGTCTTTGACAAGCCGGTTTGGGCATTGGTTATTTCGGGGTATCTCTTCAACATCGTCATAATTGGCTTCCTGTGGTGGAACTACAGGAAAGTTCTCCAACTGCGACGGGTGTATTTTGAAAGCGAAGAATATCAGGGAAGCCTGTCTGCTCGAACTTTGATGGTAGGCTGAACCATGCGCGCGGATCTTGTGCGTTCGAGTAGCTAATCGTCTCCCAGTTGAACGACATTCCGAAGAACTTTGCCTCTGACGAAGGAATTGCACGGATCATTGATCGGGTCGTCCCTCAGTCTTCGTTTTCCCGAACCGTTGTCGCGCGGAATGTGAAAGATATTCCTAGTCTCATCCAACAGCACGACCACACGGTTCGGAAACTGGAGAAAGTCTTGGCTAAATATCTCAGAGACCCCCAAAATCTGCCCTCCACTCGGCCAATGTGTTATCCTTCCAAGAAGGACCCGTCATACAGCACTTATCCTAAAGACCAGAAAATCGACGCTATCGAATATCTCACACAGCGAATCAAAGAGCTCGAGTTGGAAATCAAGGAGGTGCGGACCACACTAGACAAGCGGAATACATTGTCATACGGATTTGCTAGCTATGACGACATATCGGAAGCCCATGCCATTGCGTATGCACTGCGCAAGAAGAAGCCGCAGGGCGCGACTGTTGTCCTAGCCCCGAAGCCGAACGACATCATTTGGGACAACATGCCGCTTACCCCGGCTACACGACGTTGGCGCAGGGTGGTTATTAATTTCTGGATTTCTATCCTCACCATCCTCTGGATTGCGCCCAATGCTATGATTGCTATCTTCCTGGTCAACTTGAGTAATCTGGGATTGGTCTGGCGCGGGTTTCAGGACTCCCTGTCTGCGAATACCGAGTTCTGGTCCATTGTACAGGGTGTGGCCTCCCCGGCTGTCACATCTTTAGTCTATCTCATCCTCCCGATTATCTTCCGTCGACTATCGGTCAGAGCCGGTGATCGCACAAAGACCGGCCGTGAGCGACACGTGGTGGCCAAGCTCTACTCGTTCTTCGTTTTCAACAACTTGATTGTGTTCTCGCTGTTCAGTACGATTTGGAACTTCGTGTCTTCCATTGTCAATAACACGCAAAAAGGCCTGGATGCTTGGCAAGCCCTGGGGAAGTCAGAGTTTGGTAATACTTTGTTTATCTCACTTTGCAACATTTCTGCTTTCTGGGTTACCTGGCTTTTGCAGAGAAATCTGGGCGCTGCTATCGACCTGGCGCAGGTGTGGACACTAACTTACAGTTTCTTCATGCGCAAATTCTCTAGCCCAACCCCGAGAGAAATGATCGAGCTTACTGCACCTCCCGCATTCGACTATGCTAGTTACTACAACTATTTCCTCTTTTATTCCACTGTCGCATTATGTTTCGCCGGTCTACAACCACTGGTTCTTCCAGCTGCCGCACTCTACTTCTCGATTGATGTTTGGCTCAAGAAGTACCTACTACTATACATATTTGTCACCAAGACCGAGTCTGGTGGCATGTTCTGGCGTATCTTGTTCAATCGGTTTGTCTTTGGAACGATTCTGTCCAACATGGTTATTTTCCTAGCCGTCTGGGTTCGTGGCGATGGTACCCATGAGATGGCGTGGGCGGTCATTCCCCTGCCGTTCCTCCTGATATTTTTCAAGATATACTGTTCTCGGGTGTTTGATGATAAGATCCATTACTATTCGACACACAACGTTGCGAAGCACCCCGAGAGTAACATACTAAAGGATCCCCTACGGTCGAGCAATCTCGCCGCTCGTTTTGGCCATCCGGCG
This sequence comes from Biscogniauxia mediterranea, assembly GCA_018398605.1. NCBI lineage: Eukaryota > Fungi > Ascomycota > Sordariomycetes > Xylariales > Xylariaceae > Biscogniauxia > Biscogniauxia mediterranea. Next base: position 1,913,431 of record JAGXTR010000001.1, read on the forward strand.
CTCTATAAAAGTCTTATCACCCCTATGGTCCATGCCAAGGCCCAGAATATACTTGCCTCGATATACAAAGGACGTTTATCCGACGGCCGCGAGGCATACTCCGGAGATTCAATGTCTACCTCTGGCTACTCCGACTCGTACGCGTTGAATCCAATGCAAGCTTCCAAGCCCGGGAAACCTGCAGCTTTTTCAGGGTTTGAAATTGTGCCAGAGTCACGCCTCGATTTTGAGTATTACAAGAACCGCCAGGAATTTGCTGCTGATCATGGTGGTGGTGACATATTTGGCCGGTCTTATGATATTGCGCGTCCCAGCACCCCGGGTAGTATGTGGAATGGCAGTGAACCAAACTCGAGGACCGGCAGTCCCACGATACCTCGAGTAGGCAGCCCTGGACCCGGAAGAGTCTACTCACCGAGACCCGATGCGGGGGGGACAACCTATGCAGGAGGGTATTCGCAAGCCTTAGGCAGCCCCTATTCCCCTGCCCCCGAGATAGGGCGCGTCCGGAGTCCATTCTATGCGCATGGCAATGATAGTGGATCCAATCTGGTGGGCAACGCGGCTGCTATGCCGGTGGCGGCTCCTACGAGGGCACCTGGGATGCTCGGCGGTGGTCCCCAGGGATACGGAGGACTACCGCAAGAGGAAGATACCAGTCCAGATCCCATGCAGTATAATTATTTCCGCGAGACACGGAATTCGCGAAGGCATCCTTCGGGGGCCTGGTGAGGAAGATGAAAGGCGCACAGATGTGCAGAGAGGATGGAACAGGGAGATTCTTGGGGAGATCATGAGGATGGCGATAGCATGTCAACGGCGTTTTGGCTACGAAATTGGGTTGCCTGGTAGGCGGCAACCATGATGACCTCTGAAATTAAAGCACATATAGGATAGAGATAGATGCATGGGCGGGATTGCCTAATGTTGATGAGTGTATTCGGCATAGATGGCCTTAGGCCTAGTTTTGTAGGTTGGGGTTTGCACTCATGTACCTACGTAGTAGTATCTAGTACCTGGGAGTGTGGATGGCTAACTGCTATCTGGCAAGCAGGTTAGTAGTTAAGCCAACGCTTTGTCAGGGGATATGATGTTTTAATGGACAAACTAATGTCTATAATACTTGGGGTATTCCGTGAAACTTCAAAGTTGTTCCAAGAGGACACAAAACTGGGGGGTCACATACCTATGTACTGTACATAGGCAGATAGGAGGTACTATAGGGTAGGTGTACCTAGAGGAATGAATATCGGTGCCCCACCACCTTAGTACCTATGTACCTACCAATTATCCATACGAGGTGTATGTACCTAGTAGGTACAGACCTGCGTGCTTAGTCATCGAGAAAACGCCACGGTTTTCTCCGTGAACCTTAATTTAAGGTACGTACCTTAGTACTTCCCAATTGAACTTGAAGCTCCGTCCTCAAGGTCGCGCCAACAAGTTTCCAACTACCACTAATTCACCTCGTCGCCAACTTCAGTCCACTCCTTTACACACTTTACACACCCACACCACGCCAACCAGCAAATTCACATCTTCGAGTGTCATTCCAAACTGGATTGACTACTTTTCCATATAGCTCTTTCTAATTACCACGATTCTTCCACCATGGCCCCAAAAGCTACTGCTGCCGGCGACAAGTACTCGGTCATTCTGCCGACGTACAATGAACGCCGCAACCTTCCCATCATGGCCTGGCTGCTGAACCGCACCTTTACAGAGAAGTAAGTCTATCGTATGCTTCATTTTGCTCTCCTCCCCTTCTCTCTTCCCTTTTCCTGCCGTCCCCAGGCATCCATACATACAATAGCTAACTGGCTCTCCTTCGCCTTCTATCTAGTAAACTCGAGTGGGAACTCATCATCGTCGACGACGGCTCGCCCGACGGAACACAGGAGGTAGCTCAGCAGCTGGTCAAGGCGTATGCGCCTCACATCGTGCTCAAGACGCGGGCGGGCAAGCTGGGCCTGGGCACGGCCTACGTACACGGCCTGCAGTTTGCGACGGGCAACTTCGTCATCATCATGGACGCCGACTTCAGCCACCACCCCAAGTTCATCCCGCGCATGATCGCCCGCCAGCGCGAGGGCAACTACGACATCGTCACGGGCACGCGGTACGCCGGCGACGGGGGCGTGTACGGCTGGGACCTCAAGCGCAAGTTCGTCAGCCGCGGCGCCAACCTGTTCGCCGACACGGTGCTGCGGCCCGGCGTCAGCGACCTCACGGGGAGCTTCCGCCTGTACAAGAAGGCGGTGCTGCAGAAGGTCATCGAGAGCACCGAGTCCAAGGGCTACACCTTCCAGATGGAGATGATGGTCCGCGCCAAGGCCATGGGCTGCACCGTCGCCGAGGTGCCCATCACCTTCGTCGACCGCCTCTACGGCGAGTCGAAGCTCGGCGGCGACGAGATCGTCGAGTACGCCAAGGGGGTGCTCAGCTTGTGGCTGAAGGTCTAGGATAATAGTACGAGGGAGGGTGTATTTAAGGGGATCACGGAGAGCGACTAAGACGGATAGATAATAGATACCGGACAACACCTGAGCTACGTACGTGTTATGTAGTGAGAGAGGATAAAATAAGGCGAATACTCAGTTCGGTTGCTGGCGTTGGGATTTGTTTGCTTGCTTACTTGCTTGCTTGCTTCCTTGTACTGTGTACGGTAGTCTACGAGCTACAGGTAATGATAGGAGAGAGAGAGAGCTCATTTTTAATATAAAGCCAAAGAGATCACGATTTCAAATTGAACCCGCAACAACCAGTATTTACCAATATCAACAGCCTTTTCACTTACACATTCCCCCCCTCCCCCCTCTTTTTTGGAAGCAGTTGAAATTAAACTACATAAAGGGTAAAAAAATGAACATAATACTACTTACTAGGTAGTTAACCAGAAAACCAAAACGGATAACTTTAGAATCAAATTTTTTTAATAAAATTTCAGCACACAGCCAGCTCACGACAATCCTCGTCAACGCGGACCGGCACGGCTAGATGTATCTTTGCTGCCAGTTGCGAGAGAGACACCCTCAATCTCATTCATGGACGATGAATTGTTCTACTGCTGCGAGCACAAACATGAACTAGTAAATGCACCGGCTGCGGCGGGCGATGGTCCTCGGTAGCTGGGGTAGGTAAAGGTAAGAGTCGCGATGGTTCTTTAACAAGCCTCCTCCTCCTTTTTTTCTTCGTCTTTTTTTTCTTCGTCTTAGAACTAGAACTACGTATTGTAATGTAGCATATCGTGGTCTGGCAAGAATTAATATTTTGGGGGGGTCTTGTAGTTGGATGGAATGAAAATAAAATAAAATAAAATTTTGAATCGGGTTGAGAAAAAGAATCGTGGGGTGTGTGTGTATGTGTGTTTTATATGTAGGTCTGTTATATGTAGGTGTGTGACTGTCCAAAACTGCAACTTTTTCCTTTTGTTGTTGAAAAAGGGGGGAGGGAAAAGAGAGATAGGCAAAAGGAGAATAAATACGTGACTGGCGTGTACGTAGCTCATACTTCCAGCCAAAAAAATGATACATATCTTAAGCATCTATATTATTTACATTAGCCGTGTTCTCTCTTACTTCTTTTTATGGCCTCGTATATCGTGCATACGGCACAAATCCTCTCTCTCTAGGTTCTAGATCTAAGGTAGTAAGTAGTGTGAGTTATTTCGAGGGATCCTATCTTAATAAGTCCGGGCACTTATCTACCATGCATAAGACGGGGGATTATAGGATTGTCCCCCCCCCCCCCCCCCTTGAAGGGTTTGTTTTTACAGACAACAACAGTATCTCTATAGTTTACTATATTTCCATCCATACTGGTATGAACACGAGTAGTGGTGAATCCAGAATTATGTGTCATCAGTCGAGGATGTTATTTATCTTTAGGTATTTAGGTTCTCCGTAATATTAGCACATCTCTGTAAATACACCAGCTGGTAGTGGTAGGACAGGATATTATTATTACTATAATAGGAGTCTCTGGGAGGTTACCATGTCACCAATAAAGAAGCTCAATGATGAGGACCTCGAACGTGCAGACGGATTCGTGTATTCTAATGAAGATTGATAAAGCCGCCTCATTGGGTAAACAAAGCAGCTGAATTCTAAATAAATGCTACAAAATAGCCGTCGCCCACGAGCTTGCGAAATCTCGCATTGAACAAGTCGAGAAGACGACGGAGAAAAGAAAAAAAATAATATGTCGATATAACAATACAGTTGCGAATAGTTAGTTGCACACCTATGATTGGTAATGTCAACACCGCCTCCACCACCTATTAGGTGGCAGGCACAGCTTCATGTGTCGCTCCGTGGCCGGGAACCATAAAAGGCTGGAGCCAGTTGACTCTATCCTTGTCCGGATACTCGAAGTAGCCCGTCTCTCCTCTCTGAGCTTGGAACCATTTTACAACGTCCGCGTCCCAGCCGATGCCGTCCGGGGACTCGCCTCTTGCGATCCGCGCCAATACTGTCTTGAACTCATCGGGTTCCGAGTCTCTCGCGAATATCACTACACGCTCGCACAGGTGCATCCAACGACTGCGCTCAAGAAGAAGCCCCGCCGTGCCCCTGGTTAGCAAAACTTGGATATCTCGCGACGAACAAATATCCCAAGGCTACCTGTTCTGAACCTGGATCTGGGGAAAAAAAACGTACCATATGTGGTCGGCGTCAAGCGTGCCCTGCATCATCCGTACCTCCAGCGTCTGCTTGGCCGTGCCCTGGGACGGATAGGTCCGCCGCTGGCCCCAGACGTTCCAGCACACGTTAAGCTGCATCGAGTGGCGTATGCACCGGTCCATGCCCTTCTTGAGCCGGTTGATGGTGCGGTACCGCCAGATCTCGGGGACGAACAGCTTCATCTGGTCGTCGAGGAGGTCGACCGGGACGAATTGGGCCATCTCCTGGAGCAGCATGTCGCTCGTCCGCGGCCCGGCCTTGGAGAGGCCGCGGCCCTCTTTCTCGTCGAAGAGCGTGAACCAGATCTGAGAGTTCTGGCGGAACGGTCGGCTGTAGTCTTGCGTCCTGCGCTCCTCACGACTGTACAATGGCAAAAACACGTTAGCACACGCTACACTAGCAACTGTGATCGGTAAGAAGGGGGAGATATTTTTTTCCTGCTCTGAGGGAAATTTCGGCACCTAGAGAATGTGGGAAGTTCTGGGGTGGGAGACATGGTGAATGTATGGCAAGGGGTTTATTCTCTCGGAGACAGCCACGTGGAGGGCCTAGGATAGATACATACTGTAGTTGGTATAGGAATGGTTCCAGCATCGTCCATATGGTTGCGAACTTCTTGAGTTGTAGCAACGTGAACCCCTCCTCCATGCCAATATTTACGTGCACTCCGGTGCAGGCGACCGCGAACGGCTTGAATATCCGGAGCGCATCCCGGAGGGCGCCACACACCTTTTTAATGGTTGGAACAGTCTCGGGATGGTCGTAATCGAGCACCGGGGAGCGCAGCTCGCCAGGGAAGAATTGATACACCATCGGCGGGTCGGCCAGGCGCTCTACCTGGTCTTTGTGCTCGTCGGCTATATCTACCAACGGCGGGATGATGGCACCCGGAGCGTAACCGCCAAACCCCGGTGCTTTAACCTTTCGGCTAACGGAGTTGTCGGGTACCTCAAGGTACTGTATATCAGAGTCGTCCAGAATGCATGATCCGTCGGCGACACAGGTCCAGGCCCTGTATATGGCGCTCCCTGTTGGTATGTAAACATGTATTGGGTCTACTATGTCTCTCTCTTCCCTAGCCCTCTCGGCATAGGTATCTTCGAGGTCTTGTAGGGCTCGTAATCGCCACTGCACAGTTATATTGTCTCTCTGAGCATCGCTGAACCCGGCACCGAGGAAACCCCCTATCTTGGCCGAGAGCGTGTCTATCTCCACAACTTGGGTTCGCCACAGCTGAATGTTGTTAAGCCTATGGAAATCGGTAAACTGCGTAGCGAGGTCGTCTACCGCACGGGAGACATTTTCGTGGTCCTGTAGCGCCGGGTCCCACGCGGAGCGACCGACCCATCGCTCAAGCACCGGCATGTTCGGGTTACGCTCGATATCTTCCTGGTCGTCGATGCTGAACAAATAGTGGCAGTCTAATACATCTGAGCCTGTGAAGTTCGCCAGATCAGACGTCTTGGAGGCCCCTACGCCGGCGGCTCTGAGCACGTCGATAACCTTGTTTCTACATGTGGCATTGAATACATCATAATCATTTGTTTTGGTGAGGGCGTTGGAGTGCCATCGAGTATCGTTGGGGTGTGGATCTGGGTGATCCTTTTCAGCCCGTGCTGCTGCCAACATAAATTCTAATTCCACGCCCACAGTCGTGCGGTTCCCGCTCTCGGGTTCTGGTGATGGATCGTCAAAATGCCAATCGCCGTCATCGGGCCCCTCGTCTTCAGAGCTCAGCCAACGGATCACTGATCCTTCTTCGTAGTCCATGTCGTCGTCCGATTCTTTTTTAATTTCTGTTGTGTCCTCTTCCTCATCTTCCTCAACTTCTGATTCCTCTTCCTCTTCCTGCGCTTCTTCCCCAAATTCATCTTTATCTCCAGGTTCATATACAACGTCCGGTGCTGGTGCCGGTGCTGGTACTGGTGCTGGTACTGGTGCTGGTACTGGTGCTGGTACTGGTGCTGGTGCTGGTGCTGGTATCGGGGCGGGGGCGGGTATAGGCACAGGTGCCGGTATAGCCACGGGTGCTGCTACAGGAGCAGGTGCTGGTATAGGAGCAGGTACCGGTGCTGGCGCAGGTGGGGGATTGGGTTGAGCGCCATCTTCACAGAGTTAGTTGCTTCTACAGACTTGAAAGATGATTAACTACGATAGATAGAAGAGCTAATCCATACTCTGAGCTCGAGCAGCGGCCTGTCGAAGACGTCTCTGCCATGCAGGCAATAAATTCTCTGCCGGCTGTCCATACACCCTTCCGCTTCTCGTTTTGAAGGGAGAGATGTTGTTGCCCGCCGGGACCGGTGGGTTATCTTGTCTTTGGGCACGGGCACCCCTTCTACGTCTAGGCGGCATTATGTGTCGTGGGATAATAAAAGCATACACACACTCGATGACAGCAGAGAAAAAGACGTGGTTCTCCGCGATAGAGGATTTGACCAAGTAGGGTATGTATATATGATATTTCTTTCACTAACCTGGCTATACTGAAAACGGTTTCCGGAAGTGGTAGAGAAGACCTTTGTTTCACTCAAAGGCAGAAAAATGAACCACGAGCCTTCAAAAATGGACTTGTCTATTTGCCATTCTTTACAATTGCTTCCTACTACGTCCTCTTTATATACGTAAGAAGACCATGTTCTAGAAAAAAAAAGGGGGGAGGGGATTTTCCATTAATATCTGGCTCATAAATAAAAATTAATAAAATAATAATAAAATAGAAGAAAGAGAGAAAAAATACATATATACCTATTCCTTATTATATACTAGATGTAGGACCAAAGGCCCCCATCATAAACATATTTTGGAGAATAGGTAATTATAGCCACATGAGTTTCCTTAAACTCTGTCCTGACTATAAACCTGGGCCAATTTATACCTACATCAAATGCAGGCTAACTTGGATAAGTACTGGGTAAATACATATATGTACCTAACCTATAGGTCGGTTAGTGTGATGTAGTACTATATCGGGAAAGTGGATCGGAATGATGCATGTCTCCAACCTTTTTGACTTCAACCCCACGTTCCTCCTTCTTTTCTTCTTCTCCTCCTCCTCCTCCTCATCCCCTTCCCCCCTGGAATGTCATGACTTGGCGACAATGATGCGTGGACGCGGAGGCGCTCGCGGAGGCACTCGAGGAGGCAGAGCACCCGCCGCACCATGGAACCGACTGAAGCCGGTTGAACTTGGGCCTTTGGAGTCGATGGGACTCCCCTCCAAAGGGGACAACAGGTGAGTGATGGATGTCTCTCTCATTTATCGAGGCCCGTCTCTAATGGTGATGGCATGGCATGGCAGGCTCCTAGATCTCAAGACGCAGGAACGATACTACACCAAGATTGTAGAGCGTTACATGACCTTCTGCTCGGATGCTGGAGAGCGTGATGAGCTTCTCCGCCGCTTTGCATCTCTTGATCTCTCGTCGAATAAGGAGACGGTAGCTTTGAAGTCTACCGCCCATGCCCTCCCTCATCCTGCTCCGCCGAGACCGTCCACCGCTCCGAACACCATCCCAAGCGACACTCAGGGCCTATCCGACGTCCTGGCGGCACTTAGAAAGCTCCGCGAAGGCATCGTTGCCTCTAAGCGCGCTGACGATTTTGCCATCCAGGCCTATCTCTTCTGCATCCGGCTGTCTGTTCTCGTCAAGCACCACGAGTCCTTTCATCCTGCAATTCTCCACCTCCTGCGTCGCATACAGCCTCTGCATAGCATGACCACGGTTGAGCTCAGCGAAGTGGTCGGCTATCTGATCCTGGACACGGCGTGCAGACGGAACAACCTAGCCGAGGCATATGCCTTACGGCACAGGTACCGGCTGAAGGATGCAAAGATCGATGCGGTGCTCGATGCCCTCGTGCACGATAACTATGTAGAGTTTCAGCGGGTGAAGAGGAGGGTGGACGGCCACCGGGCAAAGCTGATCGAATACGCAGAAGATAGGATGCGGAAACATCTGTTGAAATGCTTTGGGAGGACCTATCTCAGTATAGACCTTTCCTTTCTCGAGACCTATGCAGACTCGGAATGGGCACGCCTCAAAGCTGAGGATGGTGTTGGTTGGGAGCTAGATGGAGGCAAGGTCATTATCCGAAAGATCAAGGCTAGGTGATGAAGTGGGCAGTTTTTTGATACCCCCCCCTTATAGTAAGTATATAATACGATGGTTGCTAGGGATACTAGATACTACCTACGCCCCAATATTCCATGCCGTGCTGCATACTTCGCCCTTTCCTAGTCAATCTGTTCCATGCATCTGGCACTGACGTCTATCACGCTGGCGGTGCGTGTACCTGCCCCCATTGTCCATTTCGTGTCTCGTCTCTCCTAGCAACCTGAATTGTGAGGGTGCGGCAAATAATTGTCCACCAACTCATCCCGTCTCCTGTCTCTTTGACCCGTACCTTCTCCATAGAAACACGTTCCGCGTCCTTAAACTGTACACACAAAGATTGCTAAGACTAATGCCATTTCCATTCCAGTACAGGAATGATCCTCGGTTCACGCAAGTTCGCATCGGTTGTTTCTCTTTGCGATCGCCATACAATACTGCAAACCCGCCTTCAACGGTTTTCACAGGTATGTCCCAAGTATATTGCCATTTCCATTTAAATCACATCGATACACAAGTCACCTTGTCTACCCCAATTATTATCCCCGGCTGACAGGAACAGGCGGCTACCTAGGCAGCGAAGCACGCATTGTACTCTCCTACCATCAATAGGCCAGAACGACACGGATATTTTGTCTCGCACCCAGAGTCGCACTTCAAGATGGCATCCGAAGAGCATGACACCACCACCTTCAATTTCACTGCAGCACCCAGTGATGGCGATGATACGGATATTGAGATGGATCCTGTAGATGAGAGTCCTATTCAAGTCTCACCCTCTTCAGACAGATCTGACGCCATCACCATGCTTCCAGAGGACGAGGACCTTGGGCAACGGATCCAATCCCTTGAGTCCAAGGTTGAGACCTACAAGCAGCTGGCTGATACCTACCGTTTCAGACTTGAAAAGGCATGGGCGGATCATGAAATGATGACTTACCGCGTGGACAGCCTTCTAAGAGAACGAAGTGATCGTAAGTAATAATTATACTGACTCGCTTATAATACCCACCTTCCTTTTCCAAAGATGGTGTATTTGCTAACGCTCAGTGAAAACTAGTCCTTGCAAAGTTGGCCTACCACGAGGAAGACACAACAGCAATCATCACCCAGCTTCGTGGGCCTTGGTACAGATTTCTCCAGGTGTATAATGATATGCGCCTCCCCGTCGATGAAAGTCTTCACGAAGGTAGCCTCGAGATGCTCCTCGCCCAGGTCTTAGACGCGAAGCTACAACAGGTTGTTGCGAAGGCCGCGCAAGAACAGGACAACAATGCCAACACCCACAATGACAACAACGCTATCATGCTGCAACTGCCGATCTGTGAACTTGCAGGCTTGAGCCTTGGTGGTGGTAATCACGCTGAGAATGAGAGTGGTGAGAAGCAGACCGACGTGGTCGAGGAGAAAGCACATAAGCTTGAGATTAAGGGAGAAGAGGAGCAGGATGAGCTTTGAAGCACGAGTTCCTACTTCCCGTTGCTGCTTTGCCTCAAGGTTCTATATGCTTCCTGCAGTTTCACAAGATGGACGGCCTTTGAACGGCTCCTTGTCATGTATACCTATGTGAAATAGGGTACGGGGTCTGTCAACAACCCCACTGAGATCAATGCACTTCGGATATAGGCCATAGAGCATCCAAAACCCAGAGATACTTCTTTCTATAGTTGCTAAAGAGCACCATGCTGCTGTTAGGTAAACGTATATTGGCAAATGATGTGAACTTAGCAAGTGAATATTCTATCCAAATCAAACAGAGCCTCAGCTAGGGGCCCCAGTACCTAAGTTTCTAATCTGGTACGTATGTCACGGATACTGCCAATTAAAGTACTTGCTCAAGGCAGGAAAAAAAAGGTAAAAATCTTTTTCGTACACTGGTGAGAGCCTCTCTTTTACCAGTCACTATTATGTCTTACGTACCTAAACAATGGAGTAAGTATGGCTAAAGGATAAGGGCGATAAAGGGGCTGCGGTAATATAGTGGTTTCTTATAAGCTGGAAACAGGAAATAAATCAACCCATTTCAGTTCTGGGGCAGAATTTGTAAATAAGGCAGATATGTTTCAATGCCGGTTTTAACCTCTCCAATCTATAAAGCTTCCTTCTGATGGTAAGTCCAGCGTTTTCTCATGTAATACAACAGAGTCTGTCTAATTCTTCGGATCATTTCTACACAGCTCCTTGATGCGAATCGACGTACAACACGGACGTATTTAAGAAAATTCCAGGATCAAGTCACCTATGTATAAACAGGAAAATCTCTGTAGACGAACAGACAGGAAATTTATCCCCGTCAAACTACATATTACCAAACTTCCCACCAGTATTTTACGCCAACCTTGATAAGATCTACGTTAATTACCAAACGCGCTCTCTGAGAACTTAATCGTGGGAATACTAGATTAAAGTCTGTGCGCCGAGTAGTCTGTCCTCCGACATTACCACATCATCGGCCGTATACTTCAGACTCGGACTCGGACTTCTCCCCCGCAGACGGCTGCCAGCCGCTGTACTGGATGACGGCCCTCGGCGTATACGGGCTAGGCATGGACCGGGAAAGCTTCGCCGATGGGGCCATGGCGGCCTTGCGGAACTTGAGAGAGCGGATGTATTTATTTATTTGTTACCAAGCAGCCAAGATGCAGCAAGGACTTGATCTTTGCAAGTCCCCCCCCCCCTTCCCCCACGATTTAAAGGGATGAATCCTGCATGGAAATCTTCAGTTCCGCTGGGCTTTATACGTAAAGTTATTTTGTATTTATATATTCTTTTCAAAATATGCGCTCTACATGCATGATCAAGAGAAAATGGACTCGATCCTTTTAAGGGAGAGTCACATTTAAGTCCTTAAATAACATAGGCAAAACATCTAATTAGGTCTATTTGATTCCACTTCAGTTAGATATATCAATCCACTTTACCTTTTGTCGCGTATATCATATAAGGGCTAATTGCCAACAGGCAATTATCGTTCGCTTTTGTCTCGCCTTTTCATACACAAATTTAACCTTTTGGTTTCGATTCTTGCGGCTTGTCTCGCACCATATCATCAATCATGATCAATCATGTAGATTACACGCTTTATTGAATAATGATCACAGAGGATTCGCTTTTAAAACAGTGTCTAAAAGTGTCTTATACAAACCAACGCTTTGGGGTATATTGATTCTCTACATGCTATGTTATTTAATGATTATTTTGCAGGTTCTTTTAACAATCCCCACCTCCAAACGATGTACAGGACTTGTGAGCTAAATTTAGTCATTTTCCATGCGGGTAGATATCACAGCTGATAGAGTATTAAACTAAACTAGGTGTTCAGCTTATAGTGCTTGTTTAGGAATGCCAGGCAGGACCTATTAATAGGAGGGCCAATTGTAACCTGTTTTAACGTACTGACGCTTACTATTCCAGCATGAAGGATTCAAGTTGTCGTTAGCGCACCAACTCTTCAAGATAAGCGCTGAGACTTTTGGTGTTGTTGTTGCGCAAGTAGCTGAGATTAGTGATGCCTACAAATCAAGTGACTACCTACGCAAGTTCATAGATGCGAGATAGATAAGTACATAGATAGGTATATTCACATATAATCAACGGTTGTCATGACAAAAAAAAAAGAAAAAAAAGGTAGATGGCGACGAATTTTAGTTCTACTCATGTGCAGTAGATTGTGTTGAACAATATAGCCTAAATTATTCTATACACGAATGAGAAGACGTACAATCACATTTTGTTCAGATCACGAACTTCCCCGTCTAAACTCCCGTGTAATGATATTCTACGTTGTTTTTAGTTCGTGCTCAATGACAGACCCATTATCTTCGTAGGTGATCTCGTATAACGTCTTGGAGATTTCATATATGAACGATGAAGGATCACCTAGAGAGTCAACCCCGTGTACTTCGTTGTAAATATAAATACCACATGTTGGCTATCGGGTATGATTTTGCTTTTTTTAAATTGTACTTACCTCGGTATGTTGTCATCAAATCGGTGCTTCCCCTCGAGTCGAGTCGTCCTGGTGGCTGAGTCTAAGTCACACATGTATCCAGAGGACAAATATCTCGAGCGAAAACAACAAGGTCTTATCTTAGAAACAGCAAGTGTATCGTCTCCAGGACATGAATGTCAATAGCATAGACTGCAACTCTCGTATTTTTTTGTTTCTCAGAGAAAATTTCTCTCTTCAAGCTGTGGACAAATAACAATGGATGATTAAAATGATACTGAAATTTTGATAAAATATACGCTACATTTTCTAGTAATTACCTGGTAAAACACTAAGACCTAGACGCCTTGGCAAAATATTGATATGTATTTCCTTCATGCTTTTTTATAAGCTTCTCTACCCTTACTTCTGTGCCTTATTTGTTGCCAGTCTCTGGCGACTTTCTGCCTTCCGCTTATCGTTCTCTTCTAGGTGCTCTACCTGTCTAGCCAGGCGTTTCCATGCTCTGTACTCGCAAGTACTGTTATTGCACCAGTACGTGGAAAGCCCCGTGGACTTTTCGATGCCCTTGCAAGGTCTCCCTTCTTTGACATTTTTGCAAGGGGTTACTGTTGGAGCCTGGTTGGGCACGTGTGAACATGCTAGCTTGACGGTGATCTCCTTACACATGATTCGGGTATTTCAATGACACGGTTATGGTGGGTTTCGTAGATTAGGTTTCTAAGGAGATGTGATAGTGACGTTTGGTAGTGCGATTCATCTTACTGCCCAGATCATAACACCTTAGCATTTGCAGATCGGCCATATTTGTAAGTAGCCCTGTCTATACTTTACAAAGAGTTGACAGGATACAACGTGCTTTCATCTGCGGGCGTTTGAGTGAATCAAAGAGTATGTTGGATTAGTGGCTGATAGAGGCTGTGCTTAAGACACTAAAGACATAGGGAGTTGCTATATGGAAATGGGTCTGGTGGAGCAACGCTGGTAAGGTGTTAAGCTTTTGAGCATCCTGGTAGGGGAAAGAATATACTACACTAGGTACACCGTGGCACCGTCATTTGTCGACTATTATTTTACCCACAATATGGAAATAGAATACCAAGAACCCCTTCTCCCAACGTCTCATTAGTAATTTCGAATCGTTTCTAGGCCTGTTCGTGCTCCGGGGTCGTGGTGGACCCTAGTTTAACATAGATGTAGTAACCTACTAGGTAGTAGTAAGAATAGTTTTCTTTGGTGCTTTCAACTAGGCATGCCTGTCTATACATAGACACAAAGAAAGTTAACTATGGCTCTTGACATGATGCAAAAATTAGCACCGCTTGCAGAATGATCTTTGTTTAGGTACCTTATGATACTCGGAAGTGTTAAGATTAAGGTGACGAGCGAGGAACAAATCCTCGTGCTAGTACCTACTTGGTTGCCTCTCGAATGCTGGATCACCTCCTTACCTTACCGATCAAGGCAATTGTACCTCAATACATGTCGACTCTCCGTCTTATAGCTAGAACTCTATCCCGTTACTATATACGACTACGTCAGCCAGGAACCAACCCCGTCAGGTGTCGGGATGTGTAAGCAGCACGACTCGTTTTATATGTGTGGCTGCCGGTTCGTTGAAGAGACAACGGGCGGATGGAAATCGAAAATTGAACCATGCGATAAGACCAAACGGCGGCGTAGACACTGCGAGAATCCCGAAATTGCGCTGCCGATCTTTGCCAAAGACACGTACTGCGATGATTCCGATGGTCCCAGCTTACGATAACTGACTGACTGTTGTCGAAGCTGCGAGTCAGATGTGCAGTCCAAATCGTCTGGCCTTGGCGTCTCGCTGTGTCCTTGTTGTCACGATATATATTTCATGAGGCCTGTCCTGTCGACTGAATTTCTTTTCCCCCTTCCAGCGAACCCGGCATTTTGTCTTGCGGCTGGAAATAGACCAGGGCCTGGCCTCTAGGCACCCTGGCACCCGGCACCACACTTGCCCTTGTTCCCGTTGGGTCGATTGGGCAGTCAGCATCTGCTGCACCGTGCAGATCAGTGGAGATGGTTTGGCATATGGATTTGCTTCTTTGGTCCTGATGCTGCGACGCGCGGTGGGAATATTGGATAGGAAGACATGGCGCGAATCGCCAACGATAGGTAGGTTTCAGATTGGGACAATGAGGGCTCACCAGTTTATGTTTCCCACGGAGTTTGTCGTTTTCTTTCCTTAACGATGGAGCGAACACGCAAGACAGTTAGAGAGTAAATAAATACGACTAGACGTTGGCTAGGTATATTGCGACTCGCCGCATAGGGGTTTTTGTATCATATAATTTCTCTCCCGACCAACGGCTGGGGTAGCTTACGTAGGGCTCCTATTATTCTCCGCAGATGGCAAGGAACTACCGGAATTATGTAGCATCGTCAGCATCGCCAAAAACACAAGCGTAGCTGAACGTAGTCTAACTCGCCACTGGCGCCAGCCACTATTAGGTGCACCATGTCCCGTGAAGTTATGTAGACATACTGCTATGAGCTAGGTAGTCCCCCACAGGCAATTATCAGCCCTATTAGTGTCTGGCGCAGCGCCCAGAAATAGGCACTGGCCTAGACACTGTTGCTGGTGGCTTGGCTACCTACCTAAGTAGCTTAGATACGAGCGTACTGCAGTAAGACTACCATAAAGGCTGGGTGAGAACTGGTACATAGTCCAACGACGCGGCACGCTCCAACTGGGCCGTACCGTACTCCACGAGACTGGGGCCATTGGTGGTGGCTGACAGCCCCTGTAATGCGGATCCTCCTGTGGTATATCTATTCAGGGAGAGCCTCCTTTCTTGGCTCTCCCACTCGGTTTTCTTGGCTTTCCGGTCATCAACCATTCTTCTCCATTCTTTTAATCGACGTGGTTGCCAAAGTATTCGTTAACTCCCTGGTGGTCGTCGACCGCGATGTCTCAGAAGGAGCTCGAGTACGCCGGCGAGCGGCTACGGCTCGTCGGCTCGCGCGTCGTGAATACCGATAAGAAAACCGGACGCAAGTCGATCCGTGTTCAGTCCATCCGCATGTCCATGTGCCCTGAGGGCCTCCATGAGCTATTCCGAGGGCAAGGTGAAAAATTAGATGTTCCGGAGTTTGAGAAGGTTCGAACTGGCTGACCCCCCCCCCCCCCCCCCTTGGTGTACCAACAGAGCGGCTGACAAGTAACAGACAGAAACTGCATCCCAGTTCGAGGTCGGTCACAAAGAAATAGGATTCCCATGCTGCCACTAACGTATCCCTTGCGTAGCTCTTCTATGACCTCTGGTTCGTGGCGAATTTGAATGTCTTTACAAGCGTGAGTGACCTTTTGACGGGGCCTTCACTATGACCTCATTAACGCTCGAGGCAGATACACGATATATCGAACCTAGGGAAATTCCAGTCGTTCATAGGATACATGGTGTGCGTCCTACACTTGCTTTCCTCCCCTGTATTCTGTTAATGCTAACTCTTCCCCTAGTCTCTTATGGACGACATGGCTGATCACCTCTATTTACGATGTCCGATTCAGTGCCGACAGCGTTCTCGAGCGATGTTGCAAGGCCATCCACCTCGGTGTCATGGTGGGATTCGCTGAGATTGGGGCGCATTTTGACCCCAACGACCAGATCATATCCGTGTTTAGGTCCATGTCACTGTTCCTTGCCGTGTCTCGGTTCACCCTTTCCGCGCAATATTGCGTTGTTGCGTTGCAGATCCGGAAGTACAATGAAGGGATTCGGCCCATGATTTTGACATCCGCTCTCCACCTCTGTGCTGCTGCGATTTACTTTGGTGTGTCGTTCCGGTATGATTCACAGGAGAACAGCCGGGTATATCTTGTGTGGTACATCGGTGGCTGTATTGAGATCGCATTGCATCTTGGTCTGTCACAGCTATCAGATGTTCTAAGTTTCCTTGGGACGCATCTGGGTGAACGCATGAACCTGCTCACACTGGTCATCCTCGGCGAGGGTAAGTGACAACGCCCTAGTTAAAGATGACCTACTAAATATAACACAGGTTGCATTATTGTGGCGAAGAGCATAACCCTTCTTGTGAAAGATACCTATGTCAAAGATGACACAGTCACGATGTGGAGTATGTAGACACCCCTGTCCCATCGGTATGATAGTTGATTTTAGACTAACATGATCAGGTCCTGCCATTATTGGAATTGTGACTGCTGCTACTGCATTGATCTATATCATCTTCCAGCTCTACTTCGATTGGATGCATGAAGAGCATTCTATGTCCAGAAGACATCAGGTGTTGTGGTAGGTTTTCATGATTTGGCTGGCTTAGTGTGTCTATACTAAACCCCCCTTTCAGGTCGGCGGTCCACTTGCCATTCCATATCGCTCTCATCCTGCTGCTCGAAGGTGGCAACCAATTCATTCTCTGGTCCCGAATTAATGAATCCATCCAGGGAATTATAGATCAAGTGGTTAGCGTGTTTAATTCTCTCCCCGGCTCTCCGACCTCGGAAGAGGTTTCAAATGCTCTAGGCGACGTGGTTTATACCTTCTTGAGCAAGTATCAGCCCTCCAATCCTATTGAGACGTACGAATCAGTCCGCGACCATCTGGACCAGATTGCCGACATCCCCAACTCCTTCTGGACGGAATCTCAAGTACAGAACGACTCCGTTGTCCTTCGCTTCCAACAGGATCTAGAAGAAGTTGAACTGGCAATGGTCAATGCTGTCTACGCCGCTTTCGAGATTGAAGCACCGGAACAGGTTGAAGGTAAAGGGGACTTGGACAACATGCAGTCAGAGGCTACGAGGGCTATCTTGCAGAAATTCATCCTTGTGGTAAGTTGCTGAAATATGTATCGAGGAAGAAAGGGTTTGCTAATATGTATAAAAGTTCATATATGCCTTTGCCTGTGCAGGGACCGTGCTCCTCTTCCTGACTATTATGCATATCATATCTAAGCGGCATGGGTGGTCACCTTTCAACATCTTCCGGACAGCCATCTGTATCGTCATCTCGATTTGCTTGGCACTTCTCTCCGCTCTCGCTAGCGATCAAGACGCAATATGGAATGGACAAGGAGCAACACCTTTTATTGGAAGCTCGTGGATGTTGCCCACCATTACAATTAGTTATTTCGGCGTTCTTTTAATCACCCACTTGCCTCATCCTTCCAGTTTCGCACTCAGTCCGGGAAAGTATAGGGAAATCGAAGAGGCCGCATACGCGAAGAGGTATAACACTTCTCTGAAAAAGTTTCCGTCGCCACCACCGATTCCCGAGGAGCCCGAGCCTGAGGAGAGGGGCAATCAGCGGCATGTCAGCTTCGCCCCCGCCGAAAGGACAAATACGTACGCATCATCGATGTACTCAACCCGCAACCGGCACCTGGACGCCAGCCCACCGCTTCCACCCTACGAAGCCCGCAACAGTCACTACGTACCAGACGACGATAGTGAAGCGAGAGCAAGTCCCAGGCCAGAGGCTGGTGACCAAGACGAGGAGGAGAGGTTCCAGTCACTGGACCTGAACAACGATACACGGCCACTTCGTGTTCAGACCAATGTGGGTGACAGCGCTAGGCGTAACACGGCCTCGCTTCAGTTTATCAACGCCAAACCCACATCTCCATTCTAGATATATTTACGACCTTATGAGGATAGAGCGATATTTCTTGCTGGATTAATGGGAAGGGGGGTGGGGAAACCTTCATTTAAACTTACCAAGGAGGAAAAGGGGGAACAATAGGGAGTGCGGTTTCATTAGTTCTCTTTACTGGAGACACCAATACGTCATCTCTTTTTCTATGTGGAATAGATGCCTTATAAGATGTCTATTTAGAGGTAGATTCATACAGGCTGGCCTTTTGTTTTCTTTTTTCCTTTTTCTTTTTTTTTTGATAGAAGTAGAAACGGGAAAGCGAGGCGTTTGCGGTTCTAGACATATACCGGGACGCTTTTATATAGATACTTAGCTATATCCATATCATTGCATTTTAGAAAGAAAATGCCATCAATTTCAGATCTGATCAACCTCTAATACATGGGGCCAATGGTGACCTTGGCGTCGATCTTAAGGCGAAATTGCTGTGATCGGCCGCCTGAAGGAGCCAGTGGATGGGCTTGGATGGATAGGATCGTAGGAACTCGCCTCCGATGGAGAGGCCCAGCCTAGATCATTGCTTTCAAACACCCCAGTTTCGGCACCGGAAAACATGTGCTGACCTATTATTGAATCGTGCATACAAATGTTGAAGTATTGGTATGGAAACCTTTGCCACTTTGATCTGGTCATACCGACAAGTAGTCCTACAGGCTCACTTGGAGGGTTCACCACAGGCGATGCCCTCTAGTAGGTAAAAACAAGATCTAGATGAGGTGGTTACCAGTCCTTTAAATCAGCATAGTATATGACCTACTCCCGTTAGTGAACAGATGAAGGCACTATCACGTAATTCTATATAATATAAAATCTCTGGACTCTTGGAGATTACTACGAATCCCCAATACCTTGGGATAAAAATTAGCAGTACGAAAAAAAAAAAACACCAGGATTCATAACATGAAGCTAAACGGGGAATCTTCCACGTACGACCATAGGACCTAGAGAACTCGGCATCCCGTCCGCTCTGCCCTAGATAAACTGGGTACCGCCGGATTAGTAGTTGGGTCGGTGACGACCAGCGAATCCCCGGTGTTGTACGTTTTTCTTTTTCTTTTTGTTTCTTCTTCTTCCTTAAAGAAGCTCTACCACGTTATATACGTACACTGTAAGAAACAGGATAGGCTTTGAGAATTCTTAGTTTGTAGTCCATCTAGATGTACATAGGCCCTCTAAGTTTCGGCTTTCTAAGCTACTATACTAGCCTATCACATAACAAGTCATTCCTATATCGGGCAAGAGACTCAATGATAGACTAAACTAGGTTAATCTGATTTGAATGAGGGGAGGAAGCTGCTCAACGGGTCTGGCCTTTTAGTACCGAGACGCCTGAGCTAGCTAAGTCTAGTAGCTTTAATTTTACCGCTGGGACACATGACCACGTATAACGGGTCGTTAATAGCAGCTAGCAGATATAATAGGGCGGACAAGTGATAATTTGTCAAGCTGGAGAGGAACCATTGATACATTCGTGGCCTAGTAGTTACCATATAGAGTGTAATATAGAGAAGGGTGGAGACAGGCTGATTGTCACGAGGTGCTTGATATCGGTCTCCTGCGATATCATAGTTTGTTGCGCAGAGAGCTTCAAATGAAACTATCTAAAATCGCGTACGGTTATGCGTGCTAGTATCCCGTCCATTCCCCAGGAAGTACTTATTACTGAGTAAGTACTTATTTAATCATAACTCCCTACAATATCTGTTATGGCACTAGACTAGCCATATCCTCCTCCCCTTCCCCCCTATATATGCATATTTGAATTATTGTTACGACAGAGGAACGTGTCTATCTTACCTCAGCTACGCGAGGTCTTAGAACAGACATGTATGCATTCACAGTGGGAGCTAGAATCACACAGGCAAAAAAAAAAAGCGTGGGAAACCTCTTGACCCAAAGTAGTTTCTAGTCTATAAGTTTGGGGAAGATAACACCTACTTGTAGTGTAGAGCAGCAGCCCCCAAGATAAAAAAAAGTATGGATAAACACGATTTTTTATTATTACCAAACGCTCAATTTCCTAATCGATATATATTCTGCGTTTAAGGGCGAGAGAGAGAGAGAGAGAGGAAACCCAACGCTCCGTGTATCTCCTGATTATACCCTAACTTGGAAGGACTGCTTCCATTCATGAACAAGATCGTAAGCAAAAGTCTTTACTGCATATAGTAGAAGTGGCTACCTAGTGGGGAAGCCCAACAGCTTGAGGAGGGAGGGATGGAGCCATGAAACCAAGGGACCTGCTATCTGGGCCAGAGTCAAACAAAAACGCACCTAGGCACAATGGGTGTGTGTCCTAGGAGATACATCAGCGGGTATCACAAGGAGAGAAGGCCATTCATGACCAAGGTGTCATGACACAACATGCCAGTTTTGACATTGTAAAAGACGTCAGCACAATGCTTGGATACAGAAGTTGTGGGATCAGACACGACGCTCTAACCTACATTACTATCTAGTCCCATCCCATCTCGTCTCCTTTCTCTTAGTAGTAGTAGTAGTAGAAGTAGTAGTAGTAGTAGTAGTAGACCCCCTATTAACTCCCATTTCCCGTAAGTACCTAACTCAAGAGCACACACGCACAGGCACAAATAAAAACAGTAACCTACCTAGATAAAAAAAAACTGTACATAAATCCCATCCCATCTCACACAGTTCCAGTAGCCTCTCTAAAATCCAATAACCCTCTAAAAAGGTTGTTGGGTACAGCCCATCTCCATACATACCTACCTAATTATTTTTTTTTTTCACAACAAAAAGTACCCGTACCTACATACCTGCCGAGGTAAATGCTTAACCCTAAATGCCAGCGCGCCAACATTGACGTTAATCTTTTACAAAATATCCAGATACTGGCTTCCAGTAAGGCAGCATAGCATGCAAGTGTAAATGGTCCAAATCATCAACCCGACGGACTTATCGGCAGTCAGATTTAAGCCCGCGCAGCTCGGCTCGCGAGGGAGGGCTGAGCTGGTCATTGAATTAATATGTCAGCGTCAGCCCAGAGAAGAAAGAAAAGAAAGTATGTATAGAAATATTTCGGAGCTTACGGGACCAAGCCCTCGGGACTGCTGGGCCGCGTCATCCGACACATCAAACAATCCCCGATAGGCCGGGGAAGTAGGAACTAGAGGTATGAAATGTCGATTCATCACGTCGGCCAAGGAGCGCTATTGATGTGAAGTGTCCCGATTCGTATTACAAGTACGTAGGCCAAGTGGTCCTTAGGACGAGGGGGATTCTTTAGCTATAATAATACTATAGAAAAGGTGCTTATGCTACCTCAACGTGGGTATATGAGCATACATGTATGGTTGTAACTGAACAAGATATCATAGAAAGCCAAGGGGGCAGGGGACAACCCAATTACAAAGGAGCAAGAAAAAGTGAAAAGGAGAAAAGAACCATGCGCCTGTTCCGTCTATCGCGATTTCCCATCAAACGCAAGAAGATTATTCTAGTCAAGGCCATTCAAATGCCACAGCATTAGATGAACACTCAGCACCATCATTATCCCCTCCCACCTCTAACTTCTCACACAGCGCACCGCACCATGTCATCTTCGCTCGAACCGGTGTCCTTTACATCTCATCCTCAAAGAACTTAATCAAGGTTCTAACCCCGGAGACGCCTAGACCCATAAATGGGTAGCAGATATAGACAGGGTCATTGTATGTGCCAAATTTCTCCCTAAACTCGCTCTTGGCAACCAATTTGAGTTGTTGGGCAACCGTTTTGTAAGTCTTGCTCAGAATCTTTGCTTTGAGGCCGTTGAGGTTACTACCGATTTCCAGTTCGTCCATGGCACCAACTCCGAAGGTGACGCTATTCACGCCAGAAGCACTGAGAGTGCGGATAGAATGCGCGATTAGGGCCTCGATACTGCCTGAAGGCGAGCCAGGGAAGTCGAGTGCAAACTTGATTTGATAGCCGCGCTTTGGAGATAATCGGTGTAATACCACCAATCCCACTATCTCGCCGTTCCTATCCTCAGCCCACAGGTAGCGTCGATGCTCCATGGATATCCATGGACGTACCTCTGTGATGTGTACCTGTTTACGGCCCTTACGACCTTCTTTCCAGTCCTCGATGCGCTTGTCGCATTTTTGTCGCACTTCATCAGGTACAGGTTCTCCAAGTGCAGTCTCGTGGATTTTAACCTCTGCGTTCTTGGCCTGTCGCTCCTTCTTTGCCACCATACTGGCCTTTTGAGTGTCAACACGCTCCTCAGCAACAGAAGTTAGGGTCCGCCAGCCGAGTTTAGAGCCGAGTAGCTCTTCGACTTCAGAAGACACAAGAAGCCATATTGGACGTAGGTCTTCGTTCTTCTTTAAGTATTTCAGGAAGGTGCTGATTACGATAGGGTATTGTCGGGGATCGCAAAGTGGATTGCCCATAATGAGGGCATATCCATTCTCTTCAGCATACCCGATCGCTGCACCCGTCTCCGCGTCTCTCCATACTTTATATCGGTCGTCAAGCCATGAGGTATTGGTCGCATCGCCATAATTCACGATTAGCTTGTCTAGGTCGGGTAAGTGAACGTGATTGTGCTCTCCCTCGAAGGTGTAGCGGATGGTGTCAGCCTCTGGGAAAGGAAGTTTCTCCATCGCCGCTGCGGACTTCGCTGGCAACGACTTCGGATCTCGAGGAAACATTGTTGCGTTTCGAACATCTCCCAAATTTAAGAGGAGGAAAATCACTCGCTCAAGGCCAATACCACAACCGGCATGCGGCGGTGCACCCCATTTAAAAGCCTGCATATATTCTTCCATGGTGTCTGGGTCGACACCACTTTTCTTCATCCTATCTGCGAGGATCTTGGGGTCGTTGATCCGCTGGCCACCTGTGGTGATTTCTTGTCCACGAAGGAAGATATCAAACGAGTTGGTAACAGATTCATCATTAGGGTCGAGGTGAGTGTAGAAAGGCCTGGCCGATGTGGGAAATTTGTCGAGAATATAGTAGTCGGTCTTGTACTTCTCCTTAACTAATTGCCCGAGACGAATCTCGGCGCGGGTCCCGAGATCTGCGTTCTCCGAGGCAGGCTTTCCATCGTCGTCTACCCATCCTGAGGAATTCAATAGCTGAATGCCCTCCTTGAAGGACAAACGAGGTGTTTCGTCCAGCCAGACAAGATCTTCGTGAGGAAATCTGGTTTTCACGATGTCAATTTCCTTCCGATGGCGCTCGTATAGGCCTTTGAAAATCGATTTGAGCATCTCATCGATCACGTCCATGGCCTCATGGTAATCGTTGTGAATGACCATTTCAATGTCCAAGCCAGTGTACTCAGTAAGGTGTCGGTGAGTGTTGCTGTCTTCGGCTCTGAAAACCGGTCCGATCTCGTACACCCGGCCGAAATCAGCTGAGATTGCTGTCTGCTTCGCTAACTGTGGACTCTGTGCTAAGAACGCTGTTCTTCCAAAGTACTTCACCTGGAACACATCGGCACCAGACTCGGTCGCAGCTGGTTGTAACTTGGGAGTTTGGATTTCGATAAATCCCTGACTATCTAGCGTGGAGCGGAAGATGTTGCATACCGACGAGCGAATGCGCAGAATGCTCTGCATCACGGGTGTTCTGAGGAAGACTATACGGTTGGCCGTTCGAACTCGATTCGACGCGGCCATCTGCACTTGCTGCGTCTCTTCGTTCACTTCTACCTGGTCCATCCCATACACGTCAATAGACAGCGGTTCTTCAACAGGCACCAGAACATGCATGCTATCGATGAGTATTTCCAGGTCGTGGATGCTGCAGGCCTTGACTGTCTCGGGCGGCCTGCGTACTTCGCCTCGGACGTGCACAATGCATTCCGCGTAGAGATGTTCCGCCCAGCGGACAAACTGCTCCGACACAGACCCATCGCGGACCTGCAGCACGCCTTGAATTGTGTCGGTCTGCTGTCGCAGGAGGATGAAGGCTAGCTTCGAACTGACATTGCGTATGTGGTGTACGCGAGCGGTGATGCTGATCGTCTGCCCGACCTGACCGGCTGATATCTCGGCGAGGCTCAATGTCGGGGGGAGCCCCTCCTCGGAGACGGTGCCATAGCTCGAGCGTATCTCGGGCGAGTCGTTTTCGCGAGCCGCCTTTTCCTCCTCTCTGCGCTTTGACTGGAGCGATTTTCGTTCCTCTTGAGCTGACTGCCTCTTCGCGCGTTTCTCATATATAGCCTTGAGGTGTTTCTTGTCGGACTCCTTGTCTAGTAGATTGGTGCTGCCGAGCTTGATTTTTGTAATGTGGTTCTTCGATGACGAGTGGCCTATGACTCGATTGAGGTAGAGCAGGGGTTGCTTTAACACGCCCGGCATGGTGGCGTCGTTTGTTGCGTTGCGAGTTTGCCAGTGTGGAGGTGAATGGAGGAGAGGAAGAATGGAGAATGGGGAATGGGGCGGTTGGGAGGATAAAAAAGGAGGATGGAGAAGGGAGGTTCGGAATGTACGGGGAGGTCCTAGTGGGGTTCTGGATGATGTACAGAATATCGAGGGCAGGAGCTTACGCCGGTGTGTCCGTGACGACTTCCTGTATATGTATGTGTATGATCCAGCGCAAGTACTAGGTAATAATGTGAAACTTGGCAGGAACCCAGGGCGTTTATAATTTACTAACTTCGGAACCTAAATCTAAACCTGTATGTAGGTACCGATGCGTTTGCACATGTAAATATTTAGGTATTTTTTAATTTTTATTATTTTTCGTGTGCGATTGAATTAAACTGGCATCAATGGTGGCGGTAGACATATGTAGCTACTAGCTACTTAAGTTAAGTAATAGGTAGGTTAGTAGGTAGTATGTATTGACATTTGGTTCATGAACCTTCCTCTCTTTTGCTTTTCCCAGTCGCTTCCCGACAAATCCGGTGACGAAATTGCTACGTGCCGGGAGTACCGCCGGAGCAAATGACCCGACCCTCGCTATGTTACTTGTTTGAACCAATTAGCATGTGCATAGGCTTATTTAACTGTCTCTTTTTGGTAAAAATGGAGACAAGGTTGCCTTGTAACTTGAAAAATGCTGTTGCTTCCTGATTATGCACCGTGACATTTGTCAGGCCGATGATTCAAGAAGATTCGAGGGAATTGCCACTTGTCACCGCCCATGTTTACAGGGTGTAAGAGTTGGATGACATCACTACTTGCGGACTACCTACTTTAGGCTCATATCGGTGATCTGAGATTCCGATTCACTTGGATGAATTTCGATCGCAAGGCACCAACCCGCCACGGCACGGCCTGCACCTACCTAGCTAGCCAGTACCTACCTAGTGTTGGCCGACCTAGTGAAGTGTACTGGAAATAAGCTCATGCCCAGCCCAGCCCAGCCGCCTAGAAATGGGAAAGGCAAGTACAGTACCTAAAGGCTAAACCCGATTGATTTCAGCTTGCACGTCATATGTAAACATCAATCTAGGTTACCTAGGTACCTACTCAACTAACCTTAAGCCAGATGGTCGAAAGCAGGTTTAAGGCAGAAAATAAGATCTAGAGATCGAATCTCTGTTTCTCGGATATACTTAATTGATGCAGTATCAACCATGGAATCAATCCCACGTGGCACAAATATAGGTAAGGTACTGGACTTAATGATATTGAAGCATTCATGTTCGCCGCAACAGTTGACCAAGAATTCCCATGGATCCCGGATACTGCTAATCCACCCGCACTCTCATAAACCGCTACCTACCTACCTACTCTACCTAGGTAGGTATCTCTTTTACGCCCCCTTCGTCATAATACGATGCTCGGTTTAATTACCAAAAATGCAGCCAAGCAGTCGAATCATACCAAACCCTGCATCTTCCCGGCCCATATGTTATACCCCTGGATACAAAATTCTGGGAAATAATCTATTGGACTTTTCGAGAATTGCCAATCATTAAGGTCTCGGGCAACTTAATACCCCGGAATGAAACTCATCTTAACTGTGTTCCGTACAGTG
Organism: Biscogniauxia mediterranea; assembly: GCA_018398605.1. NCBI lineage: Eukaryota > Fungi > Ascomycota > Sordariomycetes > Xylariales > Xylariaceae > Biscogniauxia > Biscogniauxia mediterranea. The sequence continues at coordinate 1,939,769 of JAGXTR010000001.1, forward strand.
TTGTATTTGAATATTCCGCTTGGAGAGCTGGAATTATCGAATATTCAACATTAACATCACACTATACTTTGTATTGAGGTGGTGTGCGTTAACGCGTAGTGTGCGGTTAAAGGAGCAACGATGACCGGAATGACAAAAGTCACGGTGAGTTTCGTAAGGATAACGGTGATCCACCCACACTAAACCTAATATCGCTAGCCAACCCCAGTACCCCACATCAGGTACATAGCCCACAGGAATAGATGTACTAAAGTTGTTGAAAGTTATCGCGTCGCGTAAAAGAAAACATACTACCTACCTAGTACCATACAACTTGAACTCACCTAATAAAGCCAGAGAGGGTAAGGGTATCGGAGGCCGGAAAAGCTAGACCGGAAGCCGGAGCAGTTATTCCGGCGGTAACAGCGCGCGATCAGAGATTTCTAATTTTTATTGCATTTTCGCTGAATTAAAAAGACTGGAATCAATTCACATACTTACTAAAAGTCATTTAAAGTGATTTGCGACGTGTGGTTTCTACCTACTAACTATGCTGAGACAAATTGGGTACCTAGATTACTACGGGCTGTGTACCTGATCTAGAGTACTTGGGTTGGCTAGCGATATTAGGTTTAGTGTGGGTGGATCACCGTTATCCTTACGAAACTCACCGTGACTTTTGTCAACCCGACGATGACTTCTGTCGACGGATTACCCGACAATGGATCATGTTTGTCGTGTAACCACAGTAAACCTAAAGACGACAGAATACCGCCGGACCAAACTCCAGAAACAGCCAAGGATAAAACGGGATCAACGCCGTCGCGATTTTCGCTGCGGGTTACAGCCAAGTGGTGGCGATCACTACAACGCATGGGGATTGGTTTACACCTCCTCGCATCTCCAAGACCGCCGAACCCAGATATTGTAAAGTCGATACCTTCCACTCTATCCGAGAGACACGGCAACTTCTCTCTGGCCTTCTACTTCCCCAAGGACTACCTGAAAAATCCCGACAGTACCAACTGGCCTGTCGTCGTCAACTACCACGGAGGAGGTTTCACCCTGGGGAGTCCACATGACGATGCGAGATTTGCCCGTGCTGTGATAGAAAAGTCCAACGCCGTCTTTGCCTCTGTCGGCTATAGGCTCGCGCCCGAGTTTCCTTTCCCGACAGCGGTGCAGGATGGCGCCGACGCGATACTTTACATCGTCAAGAACGCCAACGATCTAAGGATCGATAGTAACAGGATAGCGACCTCGGGTTTCTCGGCAGGCGGGAACATCGCCATTACAGCGCCCATCTGCTTGAATAGATATAAAAAGACAGTGGAAGTGCCGGATTATCGCATCCTGGCCGTCGTAACGTGGTATCCTATTACCGACTACACGCTTAGCAGAGCAGCACGCCGGGCATCCTGCAATTGGCCCGAGCACACGCTGCCTCCGACTTTAACAAACCTCTTCGACTCGTCGTACCTCTTTCCACCCGAGCTCAACCTCGCCGATGCTTGTCTCTCACCGTCGCAGGCCTCCGATGACGAGCTCATGGAGAGCATGCCGCCGAACGTGTTCTTTTTTACCTGCGAATGGGACATGTTGTTACGCGAAGGAGAGGAACTTGCCAGACGACTGGAACAGCCGCCTATCTCGAGGACAGTACTCTACACGATGATCGGCGGAGTACCTCACGGGTGGGATAAGAGTCCGAATCCAATAAAACCACCGGCCAAGTCCTCGAGGCTATATGCGGAATGCTGTCGGCGGTTAAGAAAGGTGTTCGAGGGTGGTGATCCCCGGTCCATATTTGAGAGACCACGGCGAGTGCCCCCGCCACTGCCTCCGAGAAAACAGAATGGCCAAGAGAAATAGATGCAGGCCAGACCAACTTGTCCTCCCTTGTACAAACTATATACATAATGCTTATGGGCTTCTAGTGAATATTATATACCTAGGTACGAAGTATCAATGCAGTCCGCGAATATTGTATGCAAACTACCTACTAGTGCCCTGTTGCAAGCCTCTATACATATGTTACGTTCTGTGACTCTTATACCCCGTGTCATGTAGTGGTTTTAAGCGGCTGTCGCATTACACGCACTTTAGTATAGCTTCTTCTTGCGCCGTGCCCTCTCTTTGTTTACAGATGCCGAATTAGGGTTATAAGCGGTAATCATAGATAAACTAGTCAATCGGGCTTGAGCCCCTACATTAGTAGGTAAAGCACCTAAAATGTGCTTATTAACTCCAGAGACATCGCATCTTTCTATACTTTCTAAAGGCTTCACCAACGCACACCTAATTGGGGTTACAGGACACAATTAAGTAGTTGTTGTACAAAAGAAGAAGAAATGAGAGTGGGAGAGAATCTCCCATGTTACCTAAATACAGTACAAAATGCAATTCATCCGCACTAGCAACCTTTTCCCTTATTGTTCCATTGGTAGGACAATAGGTGTAACATTCTGTCTCCATGCCAACACTTTCCGATCTATTTGATTTAGAGTTCTGAGCGACGCGCACCACATTTATGTCACTCTGCGTAAGATTATGTCATAAAAGATCCCCTTACCTGCATTAATCTGAAGGTAAATCTTCCTTTCCTTACACTGCCTGGGAAATTGGCTGATAACTCTCGCAGGGAGGGAGAAAACAACATCTTGATACACGATAAATAAACACCAAGGGTTTATCTTAGAGGCAAGTATGAGCTTGTTCGGTACATATAAATTTCTACTGGGCAGTAATTGCCAGAGAGACTTGAGAGAGTACTAACTTATGTATGTAGGTTTCGTAAGGTTTAATGCGTTCTTGGCAAGCCGCCTCAACACATTAGCGGCCGATCGCAAGACGTCATCCCGCAAAGCCGCCCCACTTGTTGAAGAAGCCTCAGGTGTAGCCGTGAGCAGGTATGTAAGTACCGAGCGTGCCGTGAAACGAAGTACCTATATACGGGCAGCGCCACGCCACGCAATGTCCCGTCGGCGCAAGGTTTAGCTATGTACCTTACGCCTACGACCTTTATGTATACCTGGTACATCTCACCTACTGGTAGGCAAGGGATGAGGCTGCGGACTTTAAAAAAAAAGAAAACTTAGGTACGCGACTAGGCAGAGGACCAAAAGCTCCCGAGTTACTTCGACCAATGTACCTCTTTCTTTCTCAACGTCATCACCAATCCTTGGCCCTTTTCTGGCTCTAGGCTTTCGTCAGATACTGGAACTTGCGACCTATTCTGAGATCTCCCGATATCGTTGGACGACACCATATTATTGAAACATCCCATTGAGACTTATTTTTTTTTCATTTCCCTTTCCAACTTTATTCTCCAATATCCAACTCAAACAATTGTTGTGATAGATAAGATTGAAAGGTTGATTGATTGATGGGTTATCGTTATCATCATCACTATTACTACTAAGTACTACCTAACCTAGGTACCAAGTTCACTAATATTAGTCCTTCGCGTTCCTTTGTTAGTCAAACTGGGCATTTTTCAACCCAAATTCTTATTACTTATTCTTCTTCTTCCTCTAGGCGCGCCGTCGCCGTCGCCACCACCACACCTCGGGCCTGTCCCCATCTTCCCTATCTTTTCCAGCCGATTTTTTCTCTCGTCGTTCGCCTTGCTGTCCAGCTAATTTTATGCCCTGTTCCCCTATTAGCTGGTTCTGGAGCTTATCTCCGAAATGGGCAGCGCGGATAGAGACCCGGGTATAGACCTGGACAGCAGTAGCAGCAGCAAAAACGTAAAGGGAAAATCCGATGCACCTCCGTCGGGACTGGACGATGCGACAACCTCATCGCCCTCGTTGGGGATGGAATCAAAAGACCCTCCGGACGTGCTCCCCGGGCTTCCGCGACTAGACTACCGTCTCCTAGAGCACAGGACGAAGCTCTTTTTAGTATCGGGGCTTCTGATCTTCGAGGGAAGCATACTGCCGATCGTCCTATACTACCCGCTGTGGTTCTATACCGATTTAAGACACGGCATCAGTGAGTGACCACCGCAACCCAGCCCGTATAATTAGACGGTTACTGACGCACAGCCTCCAAGTCTTTGCCATCATCACGTCCTTCTTCGGCATCATCTCGGGCCTTGAGTTCGCCCACCGCTCCTGGCGCCTCATCCACAAGACGGACAAGTACCGCCCCATCGGCGGCAAGCGCTGGCACTTCGACTTCACCCACCTGACGTTATGCGTCGGCTACACCATCATGACCGGCATCCTGATCGGCGCCTCGGTGCCCCATGAGCCGCTCGTGCGCCCGCTGGCCATGCCCGTGCCCCTATTCTTCATCCAGATCGGCTCGCAGTGCCTCGTGACGGGCTGGATGGCCGCGCGGGGCATGCCCACGACGTGCCGGGTCAGCTCCGTACCGAAGGGGGCGCCGATTCCGCCGCTCGTCCTCACGCTGGTGGAGGACATCGTCGGTGTGGATGGGGGCGCGGGTAGGGTCTACCGCGAGAGGGTGTTGGAGAGGTATAAGATGAGCAGGAGGTTTAGATCGATGATAAAGGGGCTGAATTGGTTTTGGGGCGTAGGCTCCTTCCTCGTCGGTGTTGGCACCATGGCCGTCGTCTGGACCGTGCCGCAGGAGATCGCGTACGGAATTGGTAAGTCAATGAAGCACTCCTACCTCCTCCAACCCTCCTTTCCCCTTTTCCTTTCCAAATTATCTACCGTGTTGTGATTGTAGACACTTCCTCACACAACACTCTTAGGCTGGGGCGCACCATTAATCTTTGCTACGATATGGACGATCATCACGGTGATATGGACACGGCGGAGCCTCAGGACGGAGAAGAAGCATTGGCTGACCGACTCGAAGGCGGCAGGCGAGCAGACTGAGTCGGCGCCAAGCTCGCAGGGTGTGGTTGTTAGATGAGGCGCTGCCTTACGGACGGTATATTATAGATATATGTAAAGACCTTTTCATGAATTAATAGAAACGAAATACGTCCTGCGTACCCTATTGTCAAGAACTTGTCTAGGGGAAAGCCCAGACGGTATAAATATGCACTGTCTTAGGCGTGAAGGACGATTTATGGGTCACTAGTATGGGATACATAACCTAATACGTCCTGCGCGGTATCATGGGGTAGGTATGTGTCTCTCAGGGGCGTGAAGTTAGACACGTAGACTCCTCTTTTTCCCAAGGCCTTAGTTGGGGACGACTTGTAATCATTTAGGGGTAAGGGGTCCCCATTAGCAGTGGCTCTCCCCGCTACAGCGGAGTTTAAAGGCAAGACAAATATACGTAGGAGCTGTATGTTTTGTTAGAGAGAAAGTCCCATTAAGCCAAGCCAGCATACATATGTACATATGGCATCTGGAAAGGGCGGGAACGTACACTTATGTCCTCTTAACCTAATAAAATCAGTTTTCACACTTCACTTATATTGACACGGTAGAAGAGAGGTATCGTCGCATCAGCCGTACAGGGAGCCACTACTGGGACTTGGCTCGTTCAGGTGTACGCGGCTCTTTACACCGCTCGCATGAATCGAATCGTATCTTCCTAGTCGCTTTGTTCCTAAGGTTAGGTATTTGTCTCTCTCTCTCTCTCTTTACAAACTCTCTCCACTATCGAGTCTATTCGTGGAATGAGCTAGGCCCCCTTTGAAGAGTTTCATCGGCGGCCATGATGGCAATTCGGAGATAAACTTAGCTCAAAGATTGAAGACTGCGCGCGTGTGCCAAGGTAGATAGGTAGAAGAAGTAGAGTAATAATGCCCCCCCTGGAACGAGATTCCTCGGGAAGAACGGTGCCGTGATATGGATACCTACTGACAGTAGATATATAAGAGTTCGTGGACATCCAGAGACTTCGATTAGGGGTGGGAGGGACCTCTCTAGCGAGTAATCTGTGTCTAATAGTAGGTAACCGTTTTTTTTAATTCATGGGCAGATATATATATATATAGCCTGGGTATACATGAAAGACCAGCTCTATATACTATTAGTGACAGGACCAACTCCCATCATCCGGCCTAGGGCCCGTATTCCCGAGCACTTATATTTCCTTGGAATGAACGGATGGGATAATTCTTCCGTTTTATTTGTACTTACCTACTTGGTTACAACATCGACTAATACAATAGGCCCCCACGATGCCTATGAATTTTACTTACTGCCGCGTTGCATAGGTACGTACATATGGGGGATAGAAGGAAGCGCGGCCTCGGTTGATTAGAAACTCATATATCTAGATAACAGCTGAATATGAGACTCGATAGCTGTACTATTACACACCTAATTTCTCAGTCGTGGCTCTCACAAATCAAGAGTATTACGCCGGCGACTACTACGTCGTGACTGGAACTGTATTTGGTTATATATCTCCCCCACAGCTCCTTTTAGCTTCCATTTTCATCCTCATTACATAACATAACATACATATGGCTCGAGCTACATACTGGGGAATGAAATTCTTTTCTATTCCAATATGTGTGCCTTGCCCATCGTGTGTGGGAAAAAGGGGTGGGGGGTTTCCTTAGACCTCCCTAAATAGCTCTTAGTCTATGCGGGTGCTAGGAACGCAGACCCAACACATCAGAATATAGTTAGGATCTATGCGACAACCACACGCGTTAGTCTAGTATTTACCCAATCAAGTCATTATAAAATAGGCATCCAATGGCTTTTTTTTTTTGCTTTTTTTGTTGGGTGGGGACGCTGTTTCTATCTCCGTCCCTTCGGCGATGACCCTCTCAACGCGGTGGATAACGGCTATGGGATTGTGAGGCTATACGGCGATATAAATGCTTATCTCCGATATTTATATGGATCTGGAATACGTAGAAAGAAGTGTTCCCTTCAAGATATTTAGTGGAAATATGTTTTGGAAGTTTCTAGAACACACCAATGCACATGGTACGTCGACCATTCACGCTGCTCTACCCTCCCAACATCCACTGTAATCCGCATTCATGGCTTTTGTCCTAGTGACAAGTTTATGGAAAGGGGGAGGGGGGAGGCTGGTTTCAACTCACTGGCTGAAATTATTATTCATAAATGGAAAGTCTATGCTAAGTAGATATCAATTATCACCCAGAGATTCGAGTGGAAGTAAGAACAGTTTGGTCGGATGTCATGTTCCTATGGCCCCTCCCGTCTTAGCCAAAGGCTTTATATCATTTATCGTGACATGTCTGTTAGCCGTCAACTTCCAGATGCTAGCCCACTGTGGTCGCCCGAACTCCCCGGCTTGTGCTAGTCGACAACAAAGCACGCGACATCAACTCGGTCCGACTTAAGTCCTGACGGTCTTAAGACTGCGGACCTTCGACCTTTTTTTTGGCTTAAGTCCTGGCGGATTATGTACGGCCTTCGCTGACCTCTAGTTTAACTTAAGTCCTGGCGGACTTAAGACCGCAGACTATTTACCACTTTATTTGTTGGTTGTATTAAGACTAGTCAGCGTATGAAGGACTAAGGCTTAGTCAGCGTATGAGGGACTATAACTAGGTTGCCGACTCCTGGCAACCCCTCAACTAGATAGTTCCCTCCTTAGAGACACTTGAATACACCAGTCTCCAACCCATCTCATTATAGTCTTTGTTTTTCCCTTTTATTCCCTTATACGTACGCATGTCGGCGTCGTAGCCACCTTTCGCTAGGTGTATATAGCGTAACCAACATTATTTTCTTTGCAGAATTAATTCTGCTTTTATTACGGGTAATGCAATAGCAGGTTGTGGAGGATTTCTTATGTCACGCGAAATTCTGGCTCTGCTTTTAGGTACTCTAGACGTCCCACACGCCATTGATGCGTCTGATGGAACTTATGTATTTAAGTAGATAGATTCCGTCCTTTGGACGTTAACGAAATCATCATCATTATCATCCCCCAAGCTAGAAGCTATGTATGAAATGAAACCGGTGCCGTGTTCTAAGAAAGACCTAATAGACTTCTCCCGACGGGCGCCGGAATTACCTATTCTGTTGCTTTAGCAGTGGCTAAGGAAAAGGTAAGTCCCAGCACGCTGTTTTAAAGCATGTCTTATTCATATAAGTGTGAAGTAAGCTTTTCTATGACACAATATACATCCACGCGGGTTATGAGGAAGTCCCTGTCATGTTCGAGCAGCAATCGCAGACGAGAGAAAGCCGGTACTGAGACAAAATGTGGACCTATGCATAGGTAATAGTAGGTAGTATGTACACTAGTAGCTGCTCCAGTTGATCTCGCCTAGTATCTGTGACTAGACATTTTCTGTAGTCTCCGATTTACGCTACAGGCGCCGACCCGCAAACCGTCCCCGGAGTCATTACCGAGCCAAGGACATCGTAGATTGAGGCCCAAACCGGCGGGTCAAAATAACTGGCCAGGGTAACTTAGTAGCGGGACCGCCTCCTGCGGGTTGATTTCTAATCAACAGGTTAAAGCGATTAAAAACTTAAGGTCTATCGAAGTACGAGGGGTGAGAGCCTTGTATTATCACATGCGATTCGCAGAGATCTGCCATATGCGGTGTTTGGTAGGAATAGTATTAGATATATCAGGTAGTTAAGCACAAGAACAAGTCATGCCTAATATGATGTCTCACCTTTTCGGATGTTGTACATTATCTTGTGGCTCTGTATGATTGTAGTTACAATATATGCATTATATTCAAAAAAAAAAAAAAAAAGATCATGAGCTATTTTACATCGTATATGATGTGAAAAGCATACTCAGTATATAGATAGGGACAATGTACCTACGTAACTCTGATACAAAGTTCGCAAGACTAGGGCCTGGGCAAACCCCCCTTTTTTTCTATCATGTTATTTTCGACCCTGGCTAGAATAACTTGTATTACCTTTCTTACAAATCAAAGAGTTTTATAGAGTCTTCCCGCAACTATAGGATTAGGTGTGGCCTTTTAATTCTACCATCAATTATCTAGGCTAGGTAAACATTGATAGTCTAAATTTGCGACGCAGGAGAGGAATCGCAATTCTGACGGTGTGATATCATGATTATTAATACATAGTAACAGCTTATAAGTAGGTACTTATGTGACAATATGTGCTCAGCATTGCGAATTTCGAATGTACACTAAATAGTAGAATCTCCACTACCATTAATACTACTAGTGTACATTGGGACAGGCCGGTCGACCTATAACTTTTGCTAACATGACTCATCTAGATTGAGATCAATAAGCAATTCCATGTGACTGATAGGTAACCTAGATCAATTTGATACTGCTTATGCCAGTTTCAATGTTATTGGTCTTGGGCAGTCCTAGTCTAGCCACTTTAGTTTCCACGAAATTGAGACTAAATGAATAATTCCTCGAGTGTCATCACATAGTATCCTGGGAAGCCTTCCGTCATCCAGAAAATATAATTCGTGAGCCAGTAACTTAGGTTAGTCCATGGAGTCTCGCCAATGCCCACTATTCACCTATTCAGCTCTACACCATCGCGGGTTTTCTGCACCTCCGTAGGGTAGCATTATCTATGCCACGTTGCGTGGGTTTTATAGTGTTATCAAAAGTCACCTACACTGTCCAACTTGTTTTATTATGTACAATAGGTATGCAACTGTGATTCTCATCTCTGCGGTGTAAAGTCGACCCAGAGCCGGAGTACACTTGAGGGAGATATTTTCAAGTTGGAAGAAAACCCAAATCCACACTGGTCGTGAGGACCGTTTACGGCGTTCCCCACACGTCCGTAAAACGCTGCTTATCGTAGGCTACCTAAGAGGATTACTATGTTTGTCAAGCAGGCTAGCAGAGGGAGGTGGAGGCATTTTAAGAGGGCTCTTCTGTCGTTCTCTGTAAGCGAACCAGTTCGCACATCGATACACAGTATGTTTACCGCTTCTTATAACCAAGTTGCCTGCCGGTCCCTAAGATGCATTGCATTGACCGATAGGACCTTGTTGCTTACCACCCACCTACCCGGGGATTGTCTCTGGTTGTTTGGTTCTCGCACGTACCACTGGGGGCTGATAGATAGAAAGTCTTTGCCGAAAAATATGCTCGATGATCTTAGATTCCACGCAGTGGGTAACGAACAACAGCAAGTCTAGGCAAGGCCTTGCATGGTGGATAGTGGATAGTCAAAAGAATAAAATACCTAGGCCGATGTTTATTATGTCAAGTACGTCCTATATCTATCAAGGGACGTGTGGGGTAGGGGTAGCGGAGGTATATAACTCTTCGGATGGAGGTCTACAGTGTCCCGGGGGGGGGGGGGGGAGTAATCTTAGTTTCAGTATTAATCACAAGTAGAACAAGCTGTCGACGAGATGGATTCTAGAGGTATCTAAAAGTCATCACCTTGATGATGATGCCATACTTAGGTACTTTCCTAACAAAATTTGTCCAGCTAAGACGACTAGGATACGCCACCTAGATCCAATACGGCGATACCGCACATAAGATAAGACTACGGGGGTTCCTGAGCGGAAGTCAGATATAGCCGACCCAAATCCCCGACCACCCTGGCTAGCGTCTGTCCCCATCGAGGAGACGTATATACGGTGATCCGGCTGGGCACCGATGCTTGCACCTGGTCCGTGGACGGCATCCTATCATCAGCAAGCAATACTAGTATGTGTGGACCTCAAGCCTCTCTGCTTCACACCGACTAAGCGAATCAGAGCAGCCCGAAGTCAACCTTGGGGATACCGGCCAGTCCATTAACGTCACAGTCTATGGGCTGCCGGGCCTGTTAACGGACAGGGACTAGAGATGCGAGTCTCGCAGCATTCCCGTACTCCCCCATGGATTGCAAAGCTCGGGGGAACTCACTACGGTTTGGATTTTATATTACAAATACTCTTACCGCCTAGAAACCCTAGAACTCAGAATCATATAACCCCTATAATCTCCTCCGGCTGAGGGACCGGCAATGTCCCTGAGCTCTTATCTCTCTCTCCTAGCCTATCTCAAGACGGTGACATAGTCGACGGTACTTTCATAGGACCCTTTTGCAATTACTCCCCCGCCGTTTACTGAAACCTCACGAGAGTTCTTGTACTACAGAATCGTTGTCCTTCATGTGGGCCACAGGCCTGGACAGCGAGTCCATTCTTCGGACAGAATCCGGCATGCCGGTAAACCAGTTACACTCCGGAAACCCCCCAACGGAGGCAGGAGGACTAGAATGTAACGAGGATCGCATAGGGCCCGAAGGTGGTGGTAGTAGTGGTAGTTCGGAATTGGAAAGGGCTGGGGTCCACGATGGGACATGGGGCGAGCGCGATGCTGGAGGCGTCGACGAGCAGAACGCGCTGGAAGAGCTTGACGCCCTGAGACAGAACCTCACCCAGTTGCATAATTCGCGCACACGAGACACGCAGACGCATGGTAACCTCTCACGACGTCACACCAGGCGTACGGAAGCTGACGCAGATCTCGAGAACGGCCCGTCAGAAGGACCTGAAGACGACTTTGAGCTGGGAAAGTTTATGCGCAACTGCCAATTTGGAAAGCGCGGCGAGTCGGGCTCCGAGAAAAGGGTCGGCGTCGTATACAAGAACCTCACTGTCAAGGGGGTGGGAAGCACGACGTCCTTCGTTCGAACCGTCCCGGACGCGGTCCTTGGCTCGTTCGGGCCCGATCTTTACCGTATCCTTTCGAAATTTATCCCCTTTCTGCGATTCGGCAAGGCCCTGCCAACACGCACCTTGATCCACGATTTCACGGGATGTGTCCGGGATGGCGAGATGATGCTAGTCCTCGGCCGCCCAGGGGCTGGATGCAGCACGTTTCTCAAAGCCGTCAGCAACAACAGGGAGTCCTTCGCAGCCGTGGAAGGAGATGTGTCATACGGGGGCATCCCGGCCAAGAAGCAAAAGCAGATGTACCGAGGAGAGGTCAACTACAACCCCGAGGACGACATCCACTTTGCCTCGCTCAACGTGTGGCAGACATTTACCTTCGCGTTGATGAATAAGACAAAAAAGGCCTGCATAGGTGATATCCCTATCATCGCCGACGCGCTCATGAAGATATTCGGTATCAGCCACACCAAGTACACGCAGGTCGGAGACGAGTACATACGAGGTGTCTCTGGTGGAGAGCGCAAGCGAGTATCCATTGCCGAGACACTGGCGTCCAACTCCTCGGTCATGGCGTGGGATAACTCAACACGTGGGTTGGACGCCTCAACCGCCTTAGACTATGCGAAATCGCTGCGCATCATGACGGATATTAGCAATCGTACGACGCTGGTAACACTCTACCAGGCGGGCGAGGGCATTTACGAGCTCATGGACAAAGTGCTAGTCATTGACCAAGGCCGCGAGATCTTCTCCGGGCCCGCCAAAGACGCCAAACAATACTTCATCGACCTCGGATTTGAGTGTCCGGAGAGGCAGACCACGCCCGACTTCCTGACCGCCGTCACCGATCCCATCGAACGCCGGTTCAGGCCCGGGTTTGAAGACAGGGCCCCCAAGACGCCTGAGGACCTAGAGAGGGCATTCCGCAATTCGCCCAACTATCAGAAGCTGCTGGCTGACGTCCACGATTACGAGCAGCATCTTTTGGACACCGACTACGAGGACGCGAAGAAGTTCGAGGGGGCCGTCCAGGAGGCGAAGTCGAGGAACGTTACCAAGGACTCCCCCTACACCGTCTCCTTCTTCCGCCAGGTGATGGCCTGCACAAAGCGGGAGTTCTGGCTCTTGTTCGGGGACACCACCGCGCTGTGGACGAAGCTCTTCATCATCATCTCCAACGGCCTCATCATCGGCTCGATCTACTACGGCGAGTCCTTCGGCACCTCGGGCGCGTTCACGCGCGGCGGCGCCCTCTTCTTCTCCACGCTGTTCCTCGGGTGGCTGCAGATGACCGAGCTGACGAAGGCGGTCTCGGGCCGCGCCGTTGTGTCGCGCCACCACGACTACGCCTTCTACCGGCCCTCGGCCGTCACGATCGCCCGCATCATCCTGGACTTCCCCGTGGTCTTCATCCAGGCGTGCATCTTCGGCGTGACCATGTACTTCATGACCAACATGGATGTCGTCGTCGGCAAGTTCTGGATCTTCCTGCTGTTCGTCTTCACGACGACCATGATGCTCACGGCGATGTACCGCATGTTCGCCAGCCTGTCGCCCGAGATCGACACGGCGGTGCGCTTCTCCGGCGTCGCCCTCAACATCCTGGTCATCTTTACGGGGTACGTCATCCCTAAGATCCAGCTGCTCAACGACTACATATGGTTTGGGTGGATATACTGGATAAACCCGGTGGCGTACAGCTTCGAGGCCATCCTGACGAACGAGTTCTCCAGGAGAACCATGCTGTGCGACCCGCAGCAGCTCGTGCCGCAGGGCCCCAACGTCCAGCCGGGATATCAGGGGTGCGCGCTGAGCGGTGCGCAGATCAACTCGAATGTCGTCACCGGAGATAGCTACCTGAACACGACCTTCAACTACAGCCGGTCCAACCTCTGGCGCAACTTCGGCGTCGTCATCGCCTTCGCTGTCCTGTACATTCTCGTCACCGTCATCGCAGCCGAGAAGGTGGATTTCTCCCCTGGTGACGGTGGCGCTCTAGTCTTCAAGAAAACTCGCGCGGGCAAGAAGAAAATCGCGGATACACAGCGCTCTCCCGACGTCGAGAAGAACGGGAGCGCAGACGGTAGCGCGTCGTCCGGGGTCCTCGAGAAACCAGGGGTTTCCGCCACGGCCGAGGAGCAGCAGCGCGAGGCCATGGAGCAGTTGACCAACAGCGACTCGATCTTCACCTGGCGAGATGTCGAATACACGGTGCCTTATCTCGGGGGCGAGCGCAAGCTCCTCAACAAAGTGAACGGGTACGCCAAGCCCGGCGTCATGGTGGCCCTGATGGGTGCGTCGGGCGCCGGCAAGACGACGCTGCTCAATACCCTGGCGCAGCGACAGAGCACCGGCGTAGTGACCGGCGAGATGTTCGTCGACGGCCGGCCCCTCGGCGCCGAGTTTCAGCGCAACACCGGGTTCTGCCTGCAGGGGGACCTCCACGACGGCACCCAGACGATCCGCGAAGCGATCGAGTTCTCGGCACTCCTACGCCAGGAAGCCAGCATCCCCCGGTCCGAGAAGCTCGCGTACGTGGACAAGATCATCGACCTGCTGGAGCTCAACGATCTCCAGGACGCCATCATCTCGTCGCTCGGCGTGGAGCTGCGGAAGCGGCTCACGATCGGCGTCGAGCTCGCGGCGAAGCCGTCCCTCCTGCTGTTCCTGGACGAGCCGACGTCGGGGCTGGACTCGCAGTCGGCGTACTCGATCGTCAGCTTCCTCAAGAAGCTCAGCGCGGCGGGCCAGGCCATCGTCTGCACGATCCACCAGCCGAGCTCGGTGCTGTTCCAGGAGTTCGACATGGTGCTCGCGCTGAACCCGGGCGGCAACACGTTCTACTTCGGCCCGGTGGGCCGCAACGGCGAGGACGTGGTGCGGTACTTCGCCGAGCGCGGCGCCGTCTGCCCCCCCGAGAAGAACGTCGCCGAGTTCATCATCGAGACCGCCGCCCGCCCCCACCGCCGCCCCGACGGCACCAAGGTCGACTGGAACGAGGAGTGGCTGCGCAGCGAGCAGGCGCGGCGCGTCGTCGACGAGATCGACGGGCTCAAGCGCACGCGGAGCACCGTCGCCGCCGCCTCTCGCGGCCCGCGAAGGACGCGGAGGACGAGGACAGGGAGTACGCGGCGTCGACGTGGCGGCAGACGGTGGAGCTGACGCGGCGCATGTTCCGGCAGTACTGGCGCGACCCGTCGTACGTGTACGGCAAGTTCTTCGTGTCGGTGGTGGTCGGGGTGTTCAACGGGTTCACGTTCTGGCGGCTGGGGCACTCGGTGCAGGACATGCAGAACCGCATGTTCACCAGCTTCCTCATCGTCACCATCCCCGCGACCGTGGTCAACGCCGTCGTGCCCAAGTTCTTCGCCAACATGGCGCTGTGGCGGGCCCGCGAGCACCCCTCCCGCGTCTACGGCTGGGTCGCCTTCTGCACCGCCAACGTCCTCGCCGAGATCCCCCCCGCCCTCGTCTCCGCCCTCCTCTACTGGGCCCTGTGGTACTGGCCCACCGGCCTGCCGACCCAGAGCGACGTCTCCGGCTACACGTTCCTCATGACCGTGCTCTTCTTCCTCTTCCAGGCGAGCTGGGGCCAGTGGATTTGCGCGTTCGCGCCAAACTTCACCGTCATCTCTAACGTGAGTATTCTCGTCAACCAACCCTCGTCATGACACCCTCCCCACCCTCCCCCCCCCTTTTTTTTGCCTTTCTCCTTTCCCTGGTGTTCATCCGGTTATTAACCGTCTCTAACCAGGTACTACCCTTCTTCTTCGTCGTATTCTCGCTGTTCAACGGGGTCGTCCAGCCGTACAGCACGTTACCCGCGTTCTGGAGATACTGGATGTACTACGTCAACCCGTCCACCTATTGGATTGGCGGCATGCTAGCTGCGACCCTCGACGGGTCCCCCGTGCGCTGCGACGTGAGCGAGACCGCCCGCTTCGACGCGCCGCCCAACCAGACCTGCCTGGAGTATGCCGGGCAGTTTGCCGAGGCCGCCGGCGGATACCTGCTGAACCCTGACGCGTCCACCGACTGCCAGTACTGCCCGTTCCGCAGCGGCAATGACTATCTCGCGACGTTGAATATCCAGGCCGACGAGAAGTGGCGAGGTACGTAGACTATACCCCCCCCCCCCCCCGGGAAATATTTGACCCCTTTTCTTAGCTTTTTTTTTCCCGACTGGTTGTACTAATCGCGACACATAGACTTCGGCATCTTCCTGGCCTTTTGTGTCTCCAACTGGGCCCTGGTGTACTTCTTCATCTATACTGTCCGCATCCGTGGCTGGAGTTTCGGGTTCGGGTACGTATTCGGCACGCTTGGCAGGGCTGTGGACGTCCTAAAGAAGCCGTTCAAGCGGAGAGAAGGGAGTAGTTGATTAGACAAGGAAGAAGGCGGCAGATATAGTGCGTGATATTTAATTCTAGAGATCCCGATAGAAATATAGATAACTTAGATATATAAATAATTATGTAGTAATGATTATAACCTCTATCAGAGAAACATGTTTTCAATTTTGTCCCGTTTCATATACGCCGTATGTAACTGAATTATATAATTCCTCGTATAACCAGGACTTGGTAGCTCTCTACATTCCGTTCTAATCACGCCTTTGTTCATTGATCTTTGCAGAATGGGTATTGGTACTAAATTCCGTCTACAAAAGACGTCAAGACACATTGGCCATCTTCGTATAAAAGTTTCATTCTGTATAACATTAGTTGAAGAATTGGACACAAGGTATAGATTTAGTAACCTAGGTAGGTATATAATAGAGAATCCCCCCTCCATACCCTTCATCCGGTGGCTTCAATGTTCCGTAACGCCAAAAATCTCGCCTCAGTCGCTTTAATATGGGATAAGACATTGATTCTACATGTGTTCACAGACGAACACTAGCCGATCAGATGTGTGGCATCAATATACCTAAGCATCGGCATCTCGAGTTCAACTTTGCCATACGTCGTGCCGTTAACACAACGCATGTCCCACCCCGCCACCCACTCCCCGCCCGGGATCGCGGATCGGGCAATTCACGACAGAAGCTAGGAAGATGGTGTGCATGAAAGGCTCCATAGTACAGTACCTAGTCAAGGGAAAGGCGCTTATTACCTAAGGTACCTAACCTAGGCCTAGCCAGGTTCGGTGAATACAGAAAAGACCAATATAAGTACCTACCTAGGCAAATAGATAAATATTCGAAGGAAAAGTTTCGGACACCGCCTTGTGCTGGTTTTGAATCTCCTACAAACCCGCTATTATAAACGGAACAACCCTTCTTTCCTCCTCTTCCTACTCCTTGCGAACTCTTTGCGGGGTTGACTTATAAAACCAGCAACTGGAATTGGTCGATATAATTTTTTAAAATTTTCTTTTAAAATAAATTGGTGTTTTCTCAATCCGGGACCACGTACATGCGCGTGGCTTTGTCCAGTGCAGTGAGAGGAGCTAGGTAGGTAGGTAGGTAGGTAAGTATATTTGAGTTGGAAATGGACGAAACGCAGCCCCTGCTCCAGGAAACCAGTCTCCTGTTCAACGAGCAGCGCCGCGATGAGCTCTCGCGGAAAGACATTGTCGACTTTGCCGGTGACGGCGACGTCGACAACCCGATAGAATGGCCCAAGGCGTACAAGTGGGGGATCGTCTCACTGCTGGCCTTCATGTCGTTCACCGTGTATGGTTTGAAATTTACCTACATCCCGGGGATGGCAAGAGGCTCACAATACGCTGACCCGAAACTACCTAACTAGGACTTTTACCTGCATCTCTGTCGTGCCGATCGCCAATCGCATCGTGGACGATCTCGACGACGGGCATGCTAGCAAGTCGGCCAGCGTTCTCCTCGTGACCATCTGGGAGCTCGGCGAGGCCGCTGGTCCCCTGCTCATCGCGCCGCTCTCGGAGGTCTTTGGGCGGTACCCCGTCATGAACGTCGCGAACGTGCTCTTCATCGGGGCCATCGCGCTCTCCGCGCTCAGCCAGACGACCCCGCTCCTCATCGCCGCGAGGGCTCTGACCGGCCTGGCGGTGGCGTCCAACGTGTTGAACCCCGCCATCGTCGGAGACATGTTCATTCCCGAGCAGAGGGGGTCGCCCATGAGCCTGGTCATGCTGGCCCCGCTGGTCGGGGGTGCAGTCGGCCCAGCCATAAGCGGCGCGGTGGCGGAGAGTCTCGGTTGGCGTCAGGTGGTGTGGATGAGCGCACTGCTCGCGACCGTGTGCGAACTGGGCCTCCTCACCTGCTTCCGGGAGACGTACAAGGTGGCCATCCTCAGACGCAGGGCGGAGAGACTGCGTCGCGAGACCGGCAACGCATGCCTGAGAACGGCGTTTGAGACTAGCGATGAGTCGAGCTCCAAGAAGCTGTGGAGTTATGTCATGCGCCCTGCCATCGTCCTAGCTGGGTCGGGCGTGCTGCAAGCGCTGTCGATTTTCGGATCTATTGTCTTTGCTTATTTCTATATCATGTCGACGACACTAGCGAGCATCTTAGAAGACTTGTATCACCAATCGCCCACCGAAGCTGGAGTTTCCTTCATTGCCTTTAGTGAGTCTCACCCGAAACAGCAACTTACCTTTCTTACCTGGGATGACTCCTACTAACACGCACATAAGGCGTGGGTTCTGTGATAAGTGTCGTATTCTGCAATCTCTTCCTTGACCGCATCTATATCAAACTCCGCGACGCTCACGGAGGGAAGGGGAAACCGGAATACCGGCTTCCGGTTGTGATAGTCGGGGCCTTCACGCTCCCCTTCGCCATCACATTGTACGGATGGACAGCGCACTTGCGACTGCCTCTGGGTCTGCTCACATTCTCGGTTGCGCTAATTGGCATGACGCTTATGCTGAGTTTCTTGCCGTTCTATGCGTACGTGGTGGATGCGTTCGGAGTATACGCCGCCTCGGGCATGACTGCAGTCATTGTGTTGAGGTGTTTGATGGGAACGTTCTTGCCACTGACAACGGCGCCTCTGGTGGAGCGATTCGGATACGGGCTGGCGTTTACCATACTGGCTTCATTTGGCCTCCTGATTGCTCCTATTCCTGTCTTAATCCTTAGGTACGGGTCTGCGTGGCGGCAGCGATCCAAGTATACCCGAGAAGAGTGAACCGATCAAAGAATCTAGGTTTGATTTTTGACTCTTCCTTTCAAGTACCTTGACTATAGAGGTTGTCTGGCAGGTCAACTATTACGTTAATGGAAAAAGAACAACAACAAGCATTATCGAATATTATACCAGACATTACATAGCGCGGTGATGAAGGCGACATGGGTTTCGGCCTAACCTTAGACTTTGAAACTTTAGTTACCTACATACTATGTAGGTAAATACTGATATTGATACTGTACCAGGCCTTGCTTGAACCTTGACATTAGTGTTTGAATTGAACCAATCCCATCCAATAGAGTTTCTGGAAGCTGTCGGTTGATGATATAGGCAATCGCAGGGCTGGTTAACGGAAGATAGCAGCAGCAGCAGCAGCATATACATAGGCCCTCCGTGTCTAGCACACTGTATACCTCCTGAACCTGAGTCTTTTTGAACCAACATATTTTATGACTCTTCGGCCAGGGGTTTTGCCTACATACTTAATACATCCTACTACTTAGTTAACCCCCCAGTCTAGTCGACATCAACTGGTGACAACTCCAGTCATTCGAAAGACAGCTCTATAACATACCAACTCTACCTAAATGCTTGCACAATGCCTCTCACTTACCACCTTTAGGTATTGCATATCAATACACACGGCTTCTTGCAGATACATGCACACTAGGTTAACTACCAACTTACTTAGGTACCTACCTACTTACACCTAAACCTCCTCAAATATCTGCATGTAGTGTATGTGTTAGGACTACAAACGCACACATACCTAATACCTACCTACCTACCTACCTAGTACTTGCACTCACAGTACTCTATCACCCTACCTACCAAACCCCGTCGCCACTCACCACCATGGGAGGTTCGGCTTTCACAGTGGGCGACAACCCGCTGCATACGCCGCGCATGAGCCCCTCTGTCTACAGAGCCGTACGGGAGCGATGCTCCCACATTCTCAGACAAGTCTTCGTCATCGTCGCCACCCCGATCGAGGCGCCCGCGAAGAAGGACTTTGGCGACATCGACATCTTCCTAGCCTGGGAGCGGGACGAGATCTTTCCCTGCTCGGCCGCGACGCCATCTCCGTCTTGCGATGAGACGTCTCAGGAGGGAACCGGCAATGGCAGCAACAACGTGCGCAACAAGGGGAGCAGCAGCAACAGCAATGCCCTCCTCGAGAAAGCCATGCGTCTGCTCGGCGCAGTGCGCAGCAAGCAGGAGCAGCCCGGCGTGGCCTCCGTCGCCATCCCCTGGCCCGAGGACCTCCTCCCCCCCGCAGCAGACAGCAACGACAACGACAGCGACAGCGACAAGAACAGGCCGCCGCGTCTCCACATCCAGGTGGACCTGCACGTATGCGAGTCGTTGCCGGACCTGCAGTGGATGCTGTTCAAGCACGCGCACGGGGACCTGTGGAACCTGCTGGGCA
This sequence comes from Biscogniauxia mediterranea, assembly GCA_018398605.1. Classification (NCBI taxonomy): domain Eukaryota; kingdom Fungi; phylum Ascomycota; class Sordariomycetes; order Xylariales; family Xylariaceae; genus Biscogniauxia; species Biscogniauxia mediterranea. Next base: position 1,959,803 of record JAGXTR010000001.1, read on the forward strand.
GCACGATCCGGCCGTTCGGGCTGACGGTCAACGAGGCGGGGCTGTGGGTGCGGGTGCCGGAGATCGAGGGCCTCGACCGCAACCGGGCCCGCGTGCTCGCCACGCGCGACCCGGGCGAGACGCTGCGCTTCCTCGGGCTCGCGCAGGACGCCCGCCAGTGGGAGCAGCCCTTCGCCAGCGCCGACGCCGTCTTCGAGTACGCGGCCACGTGCCGGCTGTTCTGGGTGCCGCCCCCCGACGCAGACGAAGATGCAGTAGACATCACGACGACGACGAGCGGCGACCGGCGCACGCTCAAGGCCAACGACCGCCGGCGCATGAGGCAGCGGCCCATGTTCCGCGAGTGGGTCGACGAGTTCCTGCCGCGCTGCCGGGCGTCGGGCCGCTTCTCCTCCTCGTCCGCCGCAACGCCGACGCGCGAGCAGGTCCGCGACGAGGCGTTCGCGCGGTTCCCCGGGCTGCGGTGCGCGTACGCCGCGCGGCTGCGCGAGTGGCGCGTCGAGCGCCAGCGCCTGCACCTCTGGCGGGACGTGATCAAGGCCGCTCTCCGCCGGCCGGCGACGGCGATGATGGTAACTCCCAAACCAAAACCAACACCGGCACCGGCATATCCGTCCACTACCGCGGCGCCGCCGCCGCGGCGCTCAAGAAGCTCATCCTCTCGGGCGACGCCGGCGATCTCGACCTCGATCCCGACCTTGGCCCGGGCGCGTTGGAGGCAAAGCTGAAGAACCCCGACGGCACGTTCGACGAGGGCGCGGTGCGCGCGTGGGTCCGGGCGCACTGGCGCGAGGTGGGCGACGCGGCGTGGGCGGCGAGCCGGCGGCGCTACGCCGAGAAGTTGGTGAGGAAGGAGAAGGAGAAGGAGAAGGAGAAGGAGAAGGAACAAGGGCAGCGGGGAGAGGGTAAGGGTGAGGGTGTGGGGGGAGCGCCGGGTTAGGAGGTATGTAGGGAGTAGGTAAGGGGGACTGACTGGCTGGTTAGCTACCTATATGCGACGAATCAAATTTAGGTTAGCTACCTAGCTACGGTGATGAGTATGATCCATTCACATAGCATATCTTAATCATATGGGTAGATGAGGCAATGATACATGGTGTAAAGGGGGTTAAGTTAGTTGCTTTTTTTTTTTTACTTTACGCAATAGGGGGCGGAGGGGAGTGTTGCTTTTTTTTTTTTTTTTTTTTTTTTTTTTTTTTTTTTTAATCACCAAGTGAGTAGCTCATTCATCGTACCATCGATCGAGGGGGGAGCATTTGCGTGTTCTCTTAGAGGCATCCATAGATATGCCCCAGATCATCATCCAGATATAATACCAAAGGCAAGAAGAGACTTGTCACTTCAACATAGCAAAGATAAAATAAAATAAAATTAGCCGACTCATTATTAAAAGCCCAAGGCTCCCCGCGTAGCCTAGCAAATTATACGTATTTTTTTAAGTAATTCAATAATCAAAACACCTTGGAATTTCTTTAAGCCAGCTAGCAGCTGTCTCCCACTGTCCACATTTTCCACATTACATAGAACAAGAACAACAAAACGGCCATTCCGAGAGCTTTACAATTTAAAGTCCGCATTAGTCTTCTCCCATCCGTGAGGACTGGGCTGCATGCCCGCAACGCGCTCGGCAAGCCCCAGCTTGAGGACCTTGGCCCTGTCCGTACAGAGCTCGTACATAGTCGTGAGGTTGAACAGCAGCGTGTGGGACGTCTGACCCTGACCCACCATTTCCTCCAAGATATCCCGGCCCTATCGACGAGGTAGTAGTCAGCGCCATTATATTCAAACGAGTCACGATGAGAGGTACTTAATAATAAAAGGTAGATCGAGAAACTCACCTCTTCCATCTTCCCCGTATACAGCAGGCACACGGCGAGATTCACACCGATCATCTCGTCCTCGGTGCCGCTCGCCTTCATCTCCTCCCGCAGCTCCCGCCACTTGCCCAGCGCCGTCTCGTACTCCCCGTCTGCCATGTCCGCCAACGCGCCCACGACCCTCTCGCTCGTCGTCGTGATGCTGCTCCCGCCGCCCGCATCGCCCTCCCTCCTAACACAGCGCCTCGCTGCCTCCACATCGCCCAGGTGCAGCCACAGCAGCGCCTGGGCGACCGCTAGCTGGCCGTCGTCGCCGCTCAGACCCACGGCCGCCATCGAGTTGAGGTGCTCGGCCGCGCCGGCGAGGTCGTCCATCTCGACGAGCGCACCCGCAACCTTGATGCCGAGGTCCGCGAGCCGGCGCTTCCAGAGCTCCACCGCCGCCGCGTCCGCCTCTCTATGCGCGCGCGCGATCTCGAGGCGGGCCTCGCGCGCCAGGTCGTAGTAGCTCATGACGGCGCGGCGGGGGTCGCCGAAGCCGATGGTCTGGAGGCGGACGGCGAGGGTGCGCAGGTGCCAGGGGACGAGGTGGGCGCCGGTCAGGGGGTCGAGGTAGAAGGCCGAGTTGAGGTCCTCGAGGGCCTTGGCCTCCTGGGCGGCGAGCGGCACGGCGTCGGCGAGGCACAGGCACGCGAGCCGCGTGTACAGCAGCTCGAAGATGCGCGCGTGGTCCGCCGGGTCCGTGACGGGCGGGTGGGCCGCCGCCGCCGCCGCCGGCACCGGGCTGCTCGTCAGCGCCTGCACGGCCGCGATGGCGGCCGCGCGGAACTGGCCCCCCGCCAGCAGCTCCGGGATGGGCGTCTCGGGGCGGGCTGCCGCGAGGGCTGCCGGAAGGGCGCGGGGATGGAGAGCGGCGATATCTGGTGGTAGATCTCGGGCCTCAGGAGGAAGGAGAAGTCCTTGGTCGTCACGGCATGGGCCTCTGATGCTGGGGTGGACGACCTCAAGGGTGTTCCTGTCCCCGGCGACCGCATGGGATGGGCCAAGCTGACTCGCGGACTCGATGGTCTGCTACCGCCAGCGCTAAGGCGATTCGCTTGTTGCGCGGATAGGGAGGAGGCTAGCGGGCCTCTGGAATTTGTATTGTTAGCAGACATGGTGATGCCATGAGTACACGGTACTTACTCGTCTGCGTCCAGGGGGCCTTTTGTTGCCGATCTGGGTCTGGAAGCTAGAGAACGGAGCATGTCAACGAAAGGCATGTTGAATGAGCCCGACCCGATTGGGGGGGTGGTAGTAAGATGGGCAGAGGGGCAGAAGAAAAGGGGGGGGATGGGTTATTTTGGTGGACATGTTGAAAAGAATTTGGTCCCTTTTTCTTTTTGCTCCTCTGTTCAGGTACAATAAAGTACCAAGTACCACCACATATAAAAACCAGACTTCGTTGTAGGAATAGAAGGAGCTTTTAGTAGGTTCCTTCCATCTTCTCCGTTCAATCCTTGACATCACTCGATCATTTGGGCTGCATTTGGGGAAGGTTCCATCGCAGTTCTTTATGTATGTAGGTACTTACTCCTCGGTCCAGATTTGTTTCTTGAGTGACCTCTTGCCGGGCCACTTTGTTGTGATGCATCCATCTCTGCCTCACTCCTTTCCGATCATGTGTATATGTTGATTGAGGCGAACTTCGGTCTTATACCAACTTGGGCTAACGGTGGTGGGCTACAGAATGACGTCCAGCGCATCGGTCGGAAACACTTCGGCTAAACTCAGTGACAGGTACTGGACTCACCTACTGCTGCCAAGACGGTACGTACCTACTACTCCAAGCACTGGCTGGTCTCTGACCCGACTTATACAACTTCTAACATATCTACACCTGCAATTCGAGTTTGAGCATTTCCTAACCAAGTTCGCAAAATGCTATCAGTGGATTTGCTTAGTTACAGGATCAAGGGGAGAGAAAGCAAGTGCCCAGGCGGTGAGTTTTTAATTAGATTCTCTCAAGTTCTCTTCTTCATACGATGCGCCTCCAGTAGTACATGGAAGCTGGTCTTATAACTTAAGTGTTATTCGACCATGTACCTGGGTAGGTGCTAAATCTAAATCATATATAGCCGTTTTCGTACCCACGCGTGCTCCCATGAACTGTAAAAGGTCATCCCTTGAAGCCTTTCACACGTAATGTAGCACCATGTTAATTCTAGTATATCAATGTATATTAGTGCCTTCTCATAGTTATACCTCGAAGGGTCTTTTTCCCTTAAAATAAGTCGTCGTCTCAACATTTCCTACACAACAAGTGACTCTATTATATTTTGCTCGATATCTAGTTTTTGTTGATATTATATCCAAGCGTTACGCTGCGGTTTATTTTCCACGTTTCCGGGAACCTTCTTTACCAAGCGGGCCCTCACTCTGCTGTTCGGAAATGTTTGTCCTTCCGAGTAGACCAGTTAAGGGGGTCAGGGAAGGCCACGGCCTATCAATAAAACTTTCTCATTATCCTATGTATTTCGTGGTGCAGGATCTTGAGTGTATATACGTAGTGATAGCTAATTATTGATGATATAGTAGCTATGCATTTTACCTAGCTATCTCCTGTAGGAAGGGGAGGGGTGTATTTTTTTTTGGAAAATAGATAAACATAAAAATAAAAAATAAGCCTAGTCACCCAGCTTTTTACTTTTGGGTGTTGCTAGACGTTCTGTTAGTTTTCCGGGTCCTCAATGCGACTGACAGTCGCATTTGGACTTATAATACTTGCTCACTAAAGGTCCACTCCTACAAGACGCCACATGGCGCATCTCGAATGGGGTCTGCGTATTAAATCTAGATGTGGGAGGATGTCTGCTGAACTGAAATTACGTGACCCGACCTGCCGGATAGACGACGGATCGTTGGTGAGTGACTGGTTTAGAGGGGAATCTACCAGGTTGGTTGAGTAATCCCTGTGGATGGATATTCTAGGAATAAGAGACGGGAGAATCGTAGGACTAAAACTTTATAGGTTCAATACCAACATTGAATGGTACCTAGATCATTGAGAAACCTCCAAGTACTGTGTGTCTCATCGACAGGAAAGTAAATTGGGCGCAGAAGACGGTTCTTGTGCATGCATTTTTACACTGTTAAATGAACCTACAGTGCCTTCGTTGAATGTTGCCAGCACTAGACCTGCAAGCTATCTTTATTCACCCATATTCCTCCTCCTAATGTTTCCCCAGAAACATCAACCTAGGTAGCAAGTATCCCATCTTCCAGACTAACTTTCAGTACCTACCTACTACTACCTACCCACTACCTACCGTAGTGCCTACTTAGCCTAACCAACACCTGCACTACAGATCAGACCAGACCAAAACAGAAGAGAATGGACAGCACCGTATACCAGCGACCACAACAACAGTTCCAGGAAATAGAACCAACCTCTCTCCCAAACGACAAAAAGGGTCAATGCTTGCTTGCTTGCCAGCCATTAACTACACTGCAACAATTTAAGTTCAAGCTCTGTCTACTGCCAGTCCCACAACCGCACACTGCACAAAAGTACAAGTTACGATAGGTACATACCTCTCTACCTCTCGCGGGGGACATCCACTACCATGTACCTTTGGTAGGTATATAGGTACCTCTTTGCCTTGACCTATACATACATAACCCTCCTGCCCTCTAACCTCACCCCCTACTTCATCCACCCTTCCCTCTCCACCCATCTCCGTCCCCTTCCAGCTACCTACCTAACTTCAGCATCTGGAATATTACCAAGGGCGAGCATACACTGACCCATATATACTGAGCAACATTGTCCTCTAGTCTTGCCAATCCACCTGCATTTCCGTCCGTATTTCCATGCTCCTCTACATCGATCATCAGCATCAATCACTCAGCAGCATCGCTATCCCCTAGTCACCTTGACACCATCGTTGGTGTCTCACATCCATAAGATGTCCGAGCCAGCCAACAGATGCAAGCTCCTCATTTCGCATCTTTCGGCGCTTGGTAGCGATGGAAGCAACCAACACGCTATTTTGCCATCCCCTACCATGTCATTCTCACCTAGCCCATTGTTGGCTTCGCTTTCAATGACATCTGATTACGACCTCAAGCAAGCGTACTGGCACAAGCCCGAAGCCTATGAGGACAACATCGGGAAGTACTATATCGATACCGTGTGGAAGCGTCATCTCGACATCCACGGCTACACTCGTTCATTCCAGCCGCTCCAGGGCACTGAGCGCGAGCGTTATCTGCCCATAATCGATAGAGCGCACAGAGAAGAAGTCGACAGAATCAAGAACGAAGAACTCCTGCTCTATCGTCTCTCTAAAGCGACGGAGGTGATCGAAAAGCTTCGAAAAGGACAAGTTACTTTGGAGCAACTCCTGCCACAGCCTCAGGTTATCGACCCACCAGCTCCGGTCAAGAAAAAGCGAGGCCGACCTCGAAAGCAACCTCAACCAGAGGACATCCAAAGCGAAGCCCCGCAGCCGGCACCACAGAGTAATCAAAACAGCCACGTGACAGGTAACCATAATGTTGCTCCCGGTAGACGGCCACAAGCTCCTCCTCAGTATGAGGAAAGCGCAAAGCTTGTAAAGGCTGGCATAAGAGAGCTTGAGGAATTTATAGCCCTCAGGAAACCGTTACGGCATGAGAGACAATACCCAGAGTTCGACCCGTTTATAGTTGATACCCACTACGGTTGTATCATAGGGAAGAATGAACTGCATCAAGGAGACTGGTTCATGGGCCACCGTCCAGGCGATCCGGTCATGCGCATCGTCAACGCCCCCCGGCTTCACAAAATATTCGGACCTGACGATGCAGCCCATCACCCGGTATTCGGCCGAGAAGATTTCGATATCGCCCAGCTTTACTTCCGATTCCGACACGAGGGAATCGTACCCTTCAATTACTCGGAGAGCCAGCAGCGACTTGAGGATCATGCCTTTCCAGCGTTCTTGACTATAATCATTGCAGCTTTGGCGTTCAACCCAAATAAACCCGACGCAGAAGTTCCGCCGCCATTGAGCAGAATTTGGACTATCCTCATGCAAGACATGGCAAGCATGGATATGAAGACCAAAGACGAGCTCGTGCGTTGGATGAGTGTTCTCCAACGTATCTGGAAGATCAAGTATGGCACGGACGCGTCGAAGCTTCCTAGATTCCTCCAGGTCCAGTTCGCGAAGTCTAGATCGAGACTCGGCGAGATGGCATGGTTAGTTTGCAAGGTGATGTCCATGTTACCCGGATTTCATATTCTCCGGTGCTTCGTCGATTGGTTCCTGCAAGCCATGGTAGGCGCTAATATGCAGTCGATGGCGAACTGGTATTTTAAGCATCAGCTAGGCCGAGAGGCACAAGAGCAGATGCAAGATGGTGACATCGAGAACATATTGTTCTATAGAAGTGATCGACGGTTAGAAGAGGTATGTGTAATTTTTTTCAATTTTCTTTTCATCCCCTTCCCCCCTTTTTGATCTCTTTTCCTGCTGGTTGGTTTTCTGGGGCAGCTTTCTTTTAATCCAAGCTCTTGACTATTTGATTATCTTGATGGTAAAAAGGGAGGGAAAGGAAAGAAAATGTGATGCCAATATGGTAATTATGACGGAGATGGATCAATATTTGGTGATACTTTAGTATTACCTATTATCAATTCTCCTACCTACCTACATAGGTACCTAACTTATGCGAGTTGTTCTGGAAAGAGGGATGAATGGATTTGATGGATGGAGGAAGGGTTCGATGACATTCCTTTTAAGGAATCAGGATGGGCTCTAATTGGATTGGTGGACATGGATGATGCCACTTGCTCATGCAAACCTAGCCCGGAGGGGAAAACTAATAATCCAGCTGCACCTGCCCCCGGACTGCACCTGTCCACTGCACTACCTAGCTCCAGCTCCCGCTTCCACCCGAGACATCACGTCAGGTCTTGGCAGAAAATCAATTGCCAATCAACTCCAAGCTAACTTTTTTCTCGTCCTCTCAGGAACTCCCCGTCCTCCAAGACATCTACAACCGCCACGGATCGTACCGAGTCGTTCCCACCGCACGACTGGACGAGCTCCAGGTACTTGCCCGGCGATTTGTCCCTCACCTTGTTAATCCCTCCCTGCAGGTCATCCGAGATCCTATCGCCAGAACTTCTGTGCCTATTTCCCCCAACGAGGCTAGGCGCATTCTGACTCAACCCCGACCTCAACCTCGACCTCGACAATCTAAAAAGGCGTCCACCGTCGTCAAGAAGAGCGGAGAGGTCAAAGAAGAGGAAGAAATCCTCGACGAGATCATAGTCGCCGGGGTGCCGCAGCGAGACAAAAGAAGCAGGTTGTCAAACGCAGAGAGTCTGCCTTCTCCTCCCACCTCTAGTCCCACCAAGAAAGCGGGGAATTCTAAGAACGCATCGACGAAGAGCGCATCGACAAAGAGACGTCGACCCGATACCGAGGACTCGCAGCCTTCGATGCTCTCGAAACGAGCCAGGAAATAGGATTCCAAACGAGAGCCTTTCAACAATAGTGGCGATCTAGATCGCACATCCATATCTCCTTACGATGTTTACCCCGACGTTCCGCACCCTCTTCACGAGGGCTTCCCCGTCATCTTCCTCCGTGTACGCATACGCGCCAACGATTCAGAAATGTACCAAGGCCGCCTCAGCAACATCATGGCCGTCATGGTCGTCTTTTTCCTTGCCAGCCGGGTCCCAACGATCACTACACACCACCTCCCCCAACTTAGCCCCGAAGAAAGGCAAGAAGAAGCGGAAGGGCAAGGTTGAAGAGCGCGACCCCCGTATTTACAACTTGAAAAGCTCTATGCCACGTGCGGTACCTGCTCCTCTCCGTTTCGCACGCAATCGCGCTCTCCGCCACTGGACCATCCATCGTGCCTGGCTGTTGTTCCAAAACAAGGAGCGACAGCGGAGAGAGCACGAGCTAGAGCGGTAAGTGCAGTCATTCACTGTCTTTGTATCCTGCAAAGAATTGTCCTCCATTTATCGCAGGTCGGAACGTCAAGCTGACGATAGAAAAACAGAATGTATCAGTCCATGCATAACGCCTGCGAGGAGCTGCGCAAGACGAGCGGCCCCGGTCTCCGCGAGGAGGGCTATCTGTACCGAGTAGCCATGGAGAAGAAGAGCATGTACGGCCACAACAACCTGCCGATCGAGTACTCCAGAGCGCAGACCGAGACTCCGGCACGAGAGCCCTGGAACCACGGATGGACCCGGTGAACATGAGATTATTTCATGTTTATGAGCGCGTTTTCCCAGGATTACTAGTAAGGCATATATTATGCCATGGCATGACAGCATTTTCCATGTTGACATCGATTGATGTCGAGGGGGAGAAAGCATGTGCATAGTTATTATGTATATGCACGAAACATGCCTATCTGTATATGGCCTTTGCTAGATAGTAATGCTAAGATAAAATGTTAAGGAGATATGGATATAATGGTTGTCTTTTCTCTCTCTCTCTCTCTCTCTCTTTCCCTTTTCTCCCCCCTCTCGTGTCTCGCTCTATTCCACCCCGATATGTCTCTTCTCGGAAGGCTGGTTTATTTAATATGCTATGTACCTAGGGTAGGGTAAGGGTATTGCTGGAGAAACAGATAGATAGTAGGTTGAGGTATGTATGTGTGTTTCATACCTATTATCCATGCATAGCTTCCCCCCTTCCCCCCTTTCCCCCCCTTTTTACGAGAGTAACCTAAGCGTTTATTTGATGTGCGTTAGAACCTTAGATAAGGCGATTTGACGGATGGAACGGACGGACGGACGGATGGGACGGATGAACCTTAATGTTATGTCCCATTGCATCCATGTGTCTATCGTTGACGCTAACATAGGCAAGTTCAATAGGTTAACCTACCTACCTTACCTACCTACCTAGTACCTACTCTATCCATCGGATTGATACCGGAAATATTAAAAAAAAAAAATTTCGTTCTTTCTCTTTAAAACCTAAGGTACTAGGTTAACTGCTAAGTACGACGATTGATTAAATGAGCCGGGGGAGCAGATCAATAAGGGATTGAGAGTAGGTAGGCTAGGTATATATCAAACTGGGAGAATGGATGGAGAGAAGAAAGACAAAAAAAGAGTAAAAAAGTATAATCCCCCTTTTCCCCCTTTTCCCCCCTTTAAAAAGGCCACCCACTCACTCACAGGGCTGTATCTGATTGGAATGTCCATCCGCCTTGTCATTTCGTCTACGGTACATTGATAAGGATGAGCTGATATGGACGAACCATTGATGATATTTGAAATTGGTAGGTATCTAGTATAAGTAACTTTTTTTTTTACTTAGGTATTTAACAAGCCTAAAGTGACTGGATATATGCGGGAGAAATCGGGTTTCTCTCTCTCTCTCTCTCTTTCTGGGATGAATCAAGATAAGGGGTAGAAGAGATATCAAAATATTTCCTCCCCTACCTTTCCCTTCGCTTCCCTCCTTATATATATATATATATATATATCCTGTTTGTCTCTCCATTATTAGTACACCAGAAAAATAAAATAAAAGAGCCTCCCTCCTATCTTCTTGTCTTTTCTTTTCTTCCTTAAAAGAACCCATTCCTGTTTCATAACCTAAAAGGACCGAAAAGGGAAGAAACTGTTTCTCGACCCCGAGCTCGAGTTTATCCTGATTATAAACATTTTTCATTGGGAGGCCTTCTGAACGTTTCGAATTTTTATGTTTTTTTTTAATATGTATATATATTAATAATCTTGTTGCGTGAACCCCGTTAGTCGGTCAATCTATTAACACGTATGATCGAGTAAATTTGTTTCCTGGATCAGATTCTGGAAGTGGATCTGCACATTTTCGTAGATGGTAGGTTACGGATATGGGTAGGTAGGTTGATCGCTTCTCAAGTTGTAGATTTGTTCGTAGATATTGTAACGTTGTAAGGACCGCAATATGTGCCTGTGACTGACGTAAAATTAAAAGGGAGAGAAGAGGCCCAGCCCAGATTCATCTCGTTCCCTCTTCCCCTGGTCTGGTATGGACAATGAATGCATTGCTTCGGTTCGTAATCCCGTTCGTACCGACTTTCATGTCGTCCTTCCTTCTCGGCTGCTCATGGTGAACTTTCATCCTGATATCGAAATCCTCGTGCTTAACCGCTTTGGCCTGGCCCGTTCCCGCGCTTATGCGAGAAAAAAACCCAATGTTGCTCATAATATCACGCAACAACCGCTACCTTCACCTTTCTCGAATGTCAAAAGGGCGGCCCGTGTCGCCGCCTCGAATACGTCATCGACACCCTCGCCGCTCAAACTGGAACATTCAAGGTACTTGCGGGCGCCTATTTCCTGGGCGGCTGATTCGCCTTGCCGTTCTGTCACAAATTTCAGACTCTTCTTCCGCATTTCCTCGATCGCTACGGGATCATCGCGCAGATCCTTCTTAAGACCGACTAGTATGATCGGAACACCGGGACATCGTTCGGTAGCTTCTTCTATCCACTATTTCGAGACCGCAAGTTAGCAGGCTGCCATGCACAGAACAAGGAGACAAGTCACGAGCGGGTGTGGGGGGTTCGGTTGACCTTGTGCTTAACGTTGTCGAGAGAATCTGGTGAATCGATTGAGAAGCCGATCAAAAGTACGTGCGCCTTCGAATATGCGAGTGGCCGTAGTCGCTCATAGTCTTCCTGTCCAGCAGTGTCCCATAATGCTAACTGTACTGACTTGCCATCTACCCTGCAATCTGTAACGTAGTTTTCGAATACGGTAGGGATCTAGGAGAGGGCGGGGATTGTCAGTCATCCTGTCGGCATCGGCCGGTGGACGTTGGGAGCATCTCAACATGGTTGTACGAGGTTTGCTTACATAGTGCTAGAGGCGGTCAGCAAATGTAACAAAGGCATGGGGGAGAGATGGGGGAAGGGGAAGCATTTACAGTTGGAAAGTAGCCTAGAGTGAAGACACTCAATAGCGATGTCTTGCCACAAGCTCCATCACCGATAATAACCAATTTCCTGACGTCCGAGTTAGCACCATCGCTCTGCACGAGATGATAGAACCTCGTGATAGGCGCAATCGCCGACGCGCAAAGAGCTGGGGAGAAGTGCCCTTTGGACTTGGAAAAACATCGAAGTGCTCGCGAGACCATGAACAATGACGTTGCCGAGTTGAAGTAGTGAAGCACCCAATGGATAGACGCCGAGGGCAATTGCGATAAAGATCGACACCCAACATCCAAACGTACCTGCGGATGACATTCTGCGGATTTGAACTCGCCATGGCTCTACGCACGAGGACCAATCTGTTCACCCAAGACTGGTCGGTGCAAACCTAATGGGTGGTGGGACGCGTGAATAGGCAAACGACGTAGAAAAAAAAACGTTGAGGATGAAAGATGGATCGCTGTCTAGACCCGAGGGCGCCTCGTCGGTAATTGAAATAACTAGTACCCGTAGCGTCGCTGGCTGGGAACAGGCAAGTTGACGTGTGAGGGCTGACCTCGAGGCCTCCGCGTCGGGTACTGCGTAGGTACTGTGTGCTGTGTGTTGCGTGCTGCGTCTTATGTAGTGAGCCGTCTACACTAGGTTAGGTATGTAGGTTAGGTTAGGTAAGGTATGTTAAGAGACGGCCTGGCTTGTCTCTTTTTTTTTCCCCTTGTTGGTCTTTGCCCTCTTTTCCCTTTCGATGTTGCGTAATGGTTCGACGTCTTAGTAAGTAATGATCAGTCCGGTAGGTTATGGAGGGTGGGTAGGTAGGTAGGTATTCTTTAGTATGAGGTTATTGTCACCGTTAACCTGTCTATGAAAGTTGGTGCCAGGCTAAGATAGGTAGTAGTGTAGAAAAGAAAAAGAAAGAGTAAAAAAAGAGTCGAATACGAGCAAACCAGCGCCAGGTAGGAAGAGGAGAGCGACCGGGTTTCGCGGTAGATTTTAAAGCCTCTTCAACTCTTGGTCCCCCCCTGTAGTTCAGCTCCCTAATTGGGGCCTAATGCAATTGGCCAGGTTTAACCCCAACTTATCAATTACCAGCCTACCAGCCAATGTGACAGTCGACAAATAGTATTCCGGCATGTTTCCGGGGGCGTTGTTAGCCAGTTCTTGTTATGCTAGGTACCTACCTAAGCCAATCTTGCCCTAGGTAGGTAGTCCAGATGTCTTGATGTTCATTAGTTCTCCATGTCGACGTCAGACGGTTGGTTGCTTAGGTACAGTGCTAAGGTGTATAGGTTAGTTGTCAGTTGTCAGTCTCATCACCACTGGCTGTATCAAATGTATGTAATGATGGGAGCTGCTGCAAGGTGTATTCCTGTCGATGGCTTCTACACTATAGCAAACACGTTACGAGTCTCCGTTCGTGGTTCGTGGCTCGTGGCTCGTGGTTCGTGCTCCGTGACTTATTGACTTCCTGAATTCCTGGCTGACTGAGAACAGCACACACGGGAGGGCGGTGCTGGCCTTCAATGTCGGTAGAGCCGGGGGCCTGGCCGTGAACCGTGAACCGTGGACCGCGAACACTAGCATGCCATTGGTCTAACTTATAGCCCTAAATGGCCTGATCCACGACGCATAACCCAAAGAGCTCCAGACGGTGGACCCCAAATCAAATTCCGTCAGGACACACAGGTCCAGAGTCTTTGCACGCTGCGATACCGACTCCAGATACCTACCAACCTGGGTTAATCGAGGTGCTGCTCACCTGCGCACACCAGTCACATATCGAGCCGAGCGATCTGAGATAGAGTATACCTACCTTGTACCATCGCATCGTCGGCGAGAGTGGCCAAAGCCGCCCTCGTCACCTCGATCTTGACAAGCTTGGCGGACTAAGATCTCCCCCAACGGCTGCAGGTCTCAAAAGTCGAGAAACGTGTTGCTGCGCTGCAAAAGCTGACCCGCTGCCCGCCCACCCAATCAAGGGGCCCTTGGGCGCTGGCCCATGTCCCCATGCCATCCCACCCACCCACTTGCTGGGAGATGCGGCAGCACTGCTAAACATCTTGCACCGGCCGATGCGATTGGGTTGGCATCGGGCTAATGCCGAAGGGGCCTTCCGAGGACGTGAATTTTGGCCAGTCGGGTTGGTATACTACTGGTATACAGGTTGGTTGATCGGCCAGAACCATCGTTAATGTGATACTACCTACTCTAATGATCTGGTCCTCGTCGGTATCACCGTCGAGTGTTTTTCGTCCACGAGTTTGGGACCGACTAGCGGAGCCCTGTCTAGCCCCTGAGTCTAGAGTACTGTCATTTGTCTTCGGTTTCACAATAGATGATGAAGTGTCCCTGGACATGTCGAAGGCCTGTTGATCCGTGCCTGTGGGAGTGAAGTCCGCAAATGCACCAATAGTGTGCGCCCTGAGGTGACTATGTAGGCTTGGTGATAGATATACCCTGGATATACCTAACCTGGTGTATTAAGGGACAGAGTCCTGGCTATTATTCAAGATTGGCCTACCTACGGGTTTCAATATTGCGAGTGCCAACGTCCTCTTTGGTATACCGAATCCGATGCCAAGCTGGTAGACTTCGGTTTACTGTCGATTCTTGTTTCTGGGTGAACTTGGGGAGATCTTCAGAGAATATCGTGGACCAAGTGTGGAGCCTTGCTCCGAAGTTGTGGGTTATCGGTGTGTGAGTGTGAGGTCATGATGCAATGCAGGAATGCCTAGTCAAGGAGACCATTCGAATGCCATATATGTCAATACACTAGAAATACCATGGTAGGTTAGGTAGGTGTCTGGAGTGTGACGCCCGCAAGCTGTTGATGGCAACTGTTGGGAGATAGATTGATACATATAGGATAGAGTACCTACCTAGCTATGCAGGAAGTCGGTCTTGAACCATTTCAAATCATGTATTCCAATAACTTGGAATAGGTTCCGTGATGAGGCATAGGATATTATTACCGGCGAGAGACAAGTTCATTCTTTTTTTCTTTTCTTTTTTCTTTACCATTTTGAAATCGAAAGTGGTATTATAGATTCGCTTACTTTGTTTTAGGTAGTGTAAGTATGTCGTGTGTTTAATTACACTATTATCGTCTGCAGTTGGTAATATTAAAACACATTGTTCCCGAGTTATTGTTGGGGTTTTTCCTTTTTTTTCTTTTTTTTTTCTTTTTTTCTTAATAAAGTGGAAGTTGAAAGATGGATGGATGCACGCACGGGCTAGAAGATGTTGTTGGACTGACCCTTCGGGCTTCACTAGATGATTGATGTACCTGATCTTCGATGAACTTTGGTGTGGAGCCAAAAACGCTAAAACACGTGATCAGCACCTAATCTAATCTTCCAATATCTCTCTGGCAGGTACATACAAACGATGTGTGTTAGTAGGTTCCAATAGGTAGATGTATCGATTTTACATGATTTATTGGGAAAATGGCGGGGTGCACGTGTCATATTGGACTGTCGGCCCTTCAAGTGTCCGGGGGGTGGGGGCTGCTTAACCTAAGCTGGGGCTGAGGTAATGAGGCTTGAGGTGATACCTACCTACCTACTAGGTACCTAGATAGGTACCTAAAAGAAGGGCCCGGGTATACTAAGGCTCACAGGTAGGCGCGGGTAGGTGATACCGGTCTACTGTACCTAAGCAGCTAAGTCAGGTAGTAGTATGTAGTTCAGTTAGGTATGTATGTACAGTACACTGAGTGTGGAGGCAGGGTAAACCGCCCTGGCGGCAGCCGTGCAAGGGAGAGAGAGGGTAGGTACCTACGTACACATTACATATTCAAATTGTACATCCATCATTTCAACTTCTTTCCGCAAAAGCGAGACGCCAACAGCAAACCAAGCCAAACCAAATCCTTGACGCCCACCACAGCAACAACCATAACCATAACCACAACCACAACCTCAACCACAACCTTAACCACAGCCTCAACCTCAACCTCAACCTCCGACCTCCTCCAAAACATACTATCACCACCAACCACAACCCGGGCTGCCAATCCTTTCGTACGCACGCACACCCATACAACCTCGCCGGCCACTACAAAGCAGAGCAGAGCTGATGTTCCACAATCCACAAATCGCATCCTGCTAACCATTCGGTCTCCTACCAATCTCCCGCCTTTGGAGAGAGGGGCATCCACACTTGCCGGCTTTCTTCCGCCAAACAAAGCATCGCCATCCATTCACTAGCTTCTTTTTTTTTGAGAGAGCTGCCGGCTTTCTTGCTGCGAGCCCGCCAGTGCAATACGGTCCGGGTATTCGCCCGTGTTAGTTGCGCTACTACTACTTACTATTACTTACCAAGACCACCAATACCACCATTACTCGGTGCTAGGAGCTGCTCACCTCACTTTAGCCCGCCCATCGCATTTGGCATCCCCCCTCTGGACTAATCTTCTTGATGCCTTCGACCGGCTGTGCGTCATAAGCTCCCTTTCGGTATGCCCGCCAACAACCGCCATTCGGCACAGCCGCCCGCTGCGTCGCTTGCTCCCAAGACCACCGCCAAATACACGAACAAGGATGGCACTAAATACATCTCCGTGCCCAAATCCTCCGCGTCAACCCCGCCTGCCCAGCCTTCGCCGACCACCACGTCTTCCTCCAAGGGTGGTGCCCCCACGAACGCACCCAATGCCTCCGAAGAGGCTCCCGTACCTCCTGTGAACCGGAAGAAGCAGAGACGTCGGGCGAAGGCTGCCGCGAAGGCTGCCGAAAGGGCCGCCGCGGAGAAGGCCGAACCTACTGCGAATGGACTCCCGAGTCCAGTATCTACAAGCAGTGCGCCTCCGCCACCTTTACCCGAGACGGAACGGAAAAACGCGCACGTATCCCGAAATGCTGCATCGGCCGATCATTATCCCCCCCATAACCTGGACCATATCCAGGACTGGGGCGACGAGACCGAGAGCGACGATGGCCACGTTGATTCCTTCAGTCAAGATGCCGAGTACCTAGCGACGAACGGATCTACGTCCAAGTCGAAAAGGTCCAAGAGGAAGAAGAAGAGCAAGGGTACGATCGCTGACCAAACCCAGATCCAACCCTCCGGCATATCTAAGGAAAAGATATGGAACACCTCGGGTCCCGAGGAGCGAGAGCGGATCAAACAGTTCTGGCTTGGTCTGGGCGAAGACGAGCGAAAGTCGCTCGTCAAAGTCGAGAAGGATGCCGTGCTCAAGAAAATGAAGGAACAGCAGAAACATACGTGTAGCTGTACTGTTTGTGGGCGCAAGCGGACCGCCATCGAGGAAGAACTGGAGGGGTTGTATGACGCCTACTACCAGGAACTCGAATCGTTCGCGAACCAACCACATAATCATCCCAATGGCCCACCTATGTTTGGCCCGAAACGGTTCGGCCCCATGAGTGGACTGCATCCTCCGGGACACCCCCCAGGACCGCTACCTTCCCGTTATTCCAACCATCACCCCTCTCACGGTCGCATAGTAGAGCACGTAGACAACGACGACGATGAGGAGGAAGCTGAAGAATATAGTGACGAGGATGACCTAGATGACGATGAGGATGAAGACGAACCCGAGGAGATCCCTCGAGATTCCTATACCAACGATTTCTTCAACTTCGGTCAAAGCTTGACAGTCAAAGGTACGCAAAGCGTCATAATTCCCCGTGTCTACACCATATGCATTTAAATAACATATCCAGGTGGCATTCTCACCGTAGCAGACGACCTACTCAAGAATGACGGCAAGAAATTCATCGAGATGATGGAGCAGTTGGCCGAGCGTAGGATGGCCCGTGAAGAAGATGCGCGAGATCATTACTCAACGGGTTATGGTCATACTGTCAACGGTGGCTCGCTATCCAATCCTCACAATCATCCGCCGCCCGAGGACGACGACTACGACGACGAGGATGATGAAGAGGAGGACTACGATAGTCAGGATGAGGACTATGAAGAGGAAGATGTATTTAAGAGAAACCCAAACCCTTCTAGTCTCTACTAATCCATCGCTAGGATACCATGACCGAGGAGCAGCGGATGGAGGAAGGCCGCCGAATGTTTCAGATATTCGCCGCACGAATGTTCGAGCAAAGAGTTCTGACTGCATATCGAGAAAAGGTCGCCAAGGAACGGCAGGAGAAGCTCCTTGAAGAACTGGCGCAGGAAGAGTCCCAAGAAAGCCAGCGAAAAGCCAAGAAAGCGAAAGACGCGCAGAAGCGGAAAGACAAGGCAGCGCAGAAAAAGCAGGCCCTACTAGAGGAAAAGGCAAAACGCGAGGCCGCGAAAGCTGCAGAGGAAGAAGCGCGTCTAGCCGAAGAAGCAAGGCGACAGGAGGAAGCTAGACTCAAGGCTGAAGAAAAGCGCAAGAAGAGGGATGCACAGAAAAAGGCCGAGGAAGAGGAGCGCCAGCGAAGGGAGTTGGACAAGCAGCGGCGTGCTCACGAACAGAAGGAAAGGCAGGCGGAGCAGGAACGAAAGGCCCGAGAAGCGAAAGAGCGTGACAGGAAGCTAAAGGAAGAGCAGCGGCGCAAGGAGCAAGAAGCGCGTGAGCTCAAAGAACGAGAAACCCGGGAGAGACGAGAGAAACACGAGCGGGATAGGAGAGACAAGGAGCAACGAGCAGCCCAGGCCAAGGCGGAACGTGATGCGAAAGAGAAGCAAAAACAAGAGGAGAAGGCATCACAGAAGGCCGCAATCTTGGCGGCCCCTATTCCAACGCAGCCGGCCAAGAAACAACATCCGGTGTCTGTTCCAGCAATACCTCATCACCCAATAAACCATGCTTCGCCTCAGATCGCCGTTGCTACTCCTGCCTTGCCGAAAGCTCCCACGCCGATGAAACCCCGATCTGTCTCTCAGGAGGTAACGAGATCTGTTTCCCAGGCATCACATTCGGCTTCCGGCCCTAGCCAAACTACTTCACCACATGCCTTGACTCCTCAGCATTCTAGCCCAGGTCCTGTCGGCCCACCAGGCAAGACATCATCTGCTGCACCGCCACCGTTGCAGCCCATGTCGCCGCTCCACGCAGGAGCCAAGAGTCCTCCCGGCTTACCCCATGGTCCTTCTTTCGAGATGGGAATGCCCCCGATGGGGATGCAGTTCCCGCCCGGAATGCCGCCCATGGCTCCCGGATTTGGCCGGATGCACGAGACGATGTTCCCGCCTATGGGCGGAAACTTTCGTCACGGTAGTATACCGCTGCCGCCTCCAGGATTGGGTGGTCACATGGGCGCTCGGCCATTCCCCATGCAGCACGCTCCACCCGGTTTTTCGCACCCAGTGGATCAGCCTATGCCGAATATGCATCAAGCCTTTTCTCCGGAGAGTGCCCATGGACAGCCAGCATCACATTCCCGTCAGGGTTCGGCGTCTCTCGACCCGGGCTTGATAGATTCCAAAGGTCCCAGCATTCCATCGCAGCCCATCAGCCGACCCACTCCTATTGGCAGACCCGCGAGCATTGTACATGGACAACGAAGCCACGACTTTTCAGCAGATATCGACGATGTCAGCAACCACTTGGGTAGCAGCGCCCTACTTGATGATTCCGATGAACCTTTCATGGGAAGTTCGGTGTCGTCTCGCGGAGCCACCGTGCCACCTGGAGTCCGGCCGATATTTCCAGGGGCACCGTTCATCAACCCGGTTTTTGGTTCACCTCTTGGTTCAAGCTGGGGAACTCCGAGCGTCTTCTCTGCGCCGCCGCCGCCTGGGTTCCAAAGTCCTGCTTGGCCATCAAACCCAGCGTTTGGTGTGCCTCCTCCAGTAACGAGAACGGCGCAACCCCGCGCCATTGCCGTTCGCCAGATGCTCGTCCGTTCCTGCAAAGACTTGGAGAATCATGCATCGGACGCGGCCGGGTATATAGAGCTTCCTGCTATCATGGCCCATGTCGATTCGATCAACCTCCCGCCTTCGGAACCTGTATCTGAAAAGGAGCTTCTGGACATGTGCGAGACTGAGGGTAACCCGCAAAATGGCGGTGGTAGCTTCGATATCCGACGCGACGATAATGGGAAAATTGCTATTCGATTTGACGCCGATGGTGGTGTAGGTCCACTTCAGTTTTCACGGAATGTTGGGGCGCCTGGTGAGATTGGCAGCCCCCCAACCAATCCCAGCTTGCTATTCAGCTCGCGCAGTTAGTTGTGCTATCAAAGGTCTAGCTTTATCATTTGGGTTGGTTGAAGGGTATTCTATCGAGTCATCTTACACATCGCTTCCTACGCAGAGTCTTCCTGCACTTTTATTCTTATTACAGTTGTGCCGTACCATGCTGTCAAGTGGTGAGACTCGACAGTATCTCGGAACAACTAGAACAGGTTTTTCCCTAGCTTATGCCGGAGATGGGCGAACAGGTTAAGCATAGGGGTCCTAGCAAAAAGAAAAAAAAACATTTGCATTATCTGTTTGCGGCGACGCCTTGTCTTGTGGAGTCGAACTTACGGGCCGTGCTGGGTGAGCAGGCATGGTCCAGTCGTAACAACTAGATAAGCGTATCCCTGTAGGCATTTACATCGATGGAGCATTTTCTCTGCATTCATAGTTCAGGAGGTGGGAAACTGTCTCCTTAACAGTCCATAAAGGAGCAGAATACGTGGTTCCTTTCTGGCCTCGAGTACCTCGTTTTACCCGTGGTTGGTGGAAGTAATCAAATATGAACCTCGTTCAAGTTTCCGCCATCGTCCTGCTCTTACACTCTTCCATATACCATGTGTAGTGATTTGTCTGGTGAAGGTTATACCTAGTCATGCTTAAATTCATCCTTGTATTTGTTTCCGATAGTAACCCAGTGACTTATCAGGACTTTGACATTCGCACTATACTATGACTAAAGTCATGGCATTACATATTGCGCCAAAACTTGTCCTAGATTTAATGTTTCATCGGATATTCCAAGATCTTATGAACTATGTAATAGCTCTTTCTTCCGCCGAGTGCGTTTCGCAACATGGTAATTGGATATTCAGGGCAAAAGCAAAACAGAAGATATTACTTTGTACTTACATTACTTGCGGGTGCTCTGAGTAGTTTCATTAAAGCAATCAACCATATGGAATTATATATTCACTAAGTTGTTCAATGTACCTAGTCATGCCTAGTATGAGAGGTGAAGAGTCCTTTGTGCAGCGAACGGAAGCTCCCCCCCCCCCCGGGCCATGGTGAAGAACGAAACATCAGTTGGTTGGTATAGTCAATAGTCATATGGGGAACTTCAAGAACCAGACTTGAGTTGATATGTTTGCGAGGTATTTAATCTAGGTCTCCCTCGGGGAGAATGACTATTACACGGCGAAGTATCATCAACTCGGCAAATATCTAGTATTAACCACAGTGCCGTTTAGATAGCCCTGAGTATTCCGTAGATTCACCAAAGTGTGTGTGTGTGTGTCATTCTCTAGCTAGCAATATTACATGATGAAGTCCCTCATTTTTTATATATAAGTACTCTCCAGTAGATCACTCTAGATGTCAAACCTGAATCCTGAAGTCTCAACCACCGGCAAAGCAATACCACAGAGCCAAATAACAGCATCTCGTTCTAGCTTCATTTCCGATATTACCACAGCAGCATCACTACCTCTAGCAGCCACGAGTACCAGCAAAGGACTCGCCTTACTATCATAGTAATCATCAACAGCTTAACCAGCACAAGCCACCATGGGAGCCTCTACACCCACTACCAGCCAGGGTGGATCCGCCACTGCCGCCGGCGCCGGTGCCAAGGTCTCATTATCATCATTTATGTTAGACTCTGCGCTCCTCTCTAACCAGAGCCCTACTACCACCGGCACCACCAATACCAATACCCCTACTACTCGCAAGAACAAGAACAACAACAAAAAGAAGCGGGGCAGAAACAACAACAACGATGACGACGACGACAACAACAGCAAGAGAAAACCTGCTGCTGCCGCCCCTCCCCGCCCCCCTCCCCCCTCCGGCGGCGGCGGCGCCGACCTGCCGCCCTTCGACTACGGCTCGCGCGCCGGCCGCTCCCGCATCGGCGGCAACGGGCTCGCGCTGCCCCGCCTCGGCCGCAACCTGCCGCCCGGCGCCGGCCCGAGGCCGACCCCCCTGGAGCCCGAGTGGCGGTCGCCTGCTGCTGTTGATGTTGGTGTTGGGAATGGGAACGGGAATGGGAATGGGAATGGGGCGGGAATGGGGGTGGGAACGGGAATGGGAATGGGGGTGACGGATCCGCGGACGGTGAAGGAGCGTATGATGTCTGGGGGAGGGGGAGGGGGAGGGAAGACGGGGTGGGTGCCGTGAGATGTGGGATAGGTACGGGGTGTGGGGTAGCGAAGAAGGAAGGGGGGGGGGGGGGGGGGGGGGATGAGGTTTCTGCTATTTTTTCTTTTAGGGGGTTTTTTTTTCTTTCTGTTAAGGATTATGAGTATTTAGTTTGGGGTTGGGGGTTTGGGGCTTGGATTTGACATAGCGAGGGTTAGCAGAGCGGTGTACTGGAGTTTTAGCCACTGAAGGAATGTGTCTTCTTTTTCTTCCTTTCTGCCCTCCTCTCTTCCCCGTGAACATGCCATAGTCCAAGAGTATATCGATATGTCTAGAGCATCTCAAGCACGCGGGGTATGCTTGCTTCGAGTATATCAGCCTACTAGTTAGTAGGTTGGGAGACAGGACTACTCTGCTACATAGCTCCCGCTGGTAGCTAGTACGTACTGGTTTCTAGTATCTATTCCGAACTAGAACAATGGCATTATTCAACACATTAGGTATAGTTATATAAGACACACATATGTTTACGAGATACGGGATAATAGTTTATATATATCTACCTATGGATGTTTTATAAAGTGCCCTAGGTTAGAGTATCCATGTGCCTTTTGAAGAAGCGGAGTTAAGACCATCTTTTACAGTCCGTAGTTTGGGTTGCATTTATATTTTCCAAGTCTTCCTCTCACGGATATGGGGATTTTAGAACATGCATGTGTTGTTTTCCTACAATTTTAAAGATTTACTTTCAAAAATAGGTGGTCAAGGTTCTAACCCCCTTTTTAATACTCGAATGTAGACCTACATACCTAATCTGGCTTCATATCTGCAATCGGTAGCTGTGACTTTGAAACATAAAACCTTATTGGTCCTCCCTGTCTTCATATAATGCACGGCGATTAGAATACATTCTACCAGACCTAAGAGCTAGGCATGGACCTGGATTGTTCTTTTACATCCTCAACGTTGCGTTAGCGGGTGCTGTCAATGTTTCATATATAGAGGTGACGAAGACCTCCCGTCGTCAGTGCTCCCTAGCGATATCAAATGGTGGGCATTGGTTTTAAATATAGCTACGCGGGATAGTTGCATGGCCGTGAGGTACGTATGGTAGCTGTCGTGACCAAGGTATTATATATAGTGTGGTCAGTTTACGTGATCTGATTGCTAATTAACGCGCGGCATATTGAAGCTTGTTTATATTGTACATTATCTTTATCTAGTGTATCAACCAAGTATTGAAGCTAGGTACTTAAAGCAGGTCTTTAATTAAGTTAGGATTGTCTGGTAGGAGATACGGTATCGAAAGAACTTAAGCATGGATTAGCTAAGCAGGTGTTACGATTATTTTGTTAAGGAGACGATCAGAAGAAAAATAAGGGAGGAGAGGCAACAGAAAGAAAGAAAAGGGAAAGTCCCAGTGGCTATCAATCGTCAAACATGTATTGCGCGATCTCAAGTTGATGATACGTGGGGTAAAAAGGGGGCGGCGTTAGCGGCTGGTACCCGCCACAGACGAGGATCCGATAACCCTGAGCCAATGAAAAGACCATGTGAGGAGGTCCAATCTCGGGCAAAACTTGGTGTGTGCTGGTGATCGCTGCCCTGCATTTGCAGACCTGTGGCGGTGCTTTCTTCTTGTTCTTTTTTACCCCCCTCGATTTTCCGGAGAATTGGATAAAGTGTCCAGTTTCATTTTTTTCTTGTCCATCCATCCATTCATCCATTCATTTATTCATTCATTCATTGACTTACTTACTTACTTACTTCTCACTCACTCACTCACATACCTACTCACTCGCTCATTCATTTACACTAGGTAACCCACCTAACCTACCTAGGTATCGAGCGAGGAAAACACACGAAACACCACACACACACATACACCCACGCACTCATCAATTGTCAACTACCACCATGGGTTCATCCTCGCAGGACGATCGCAAGCTGGAGAGCGGAGGCGTTGCTTCTTCGCCTCCCGCCGGCAATGGTGTCCACCCTGCCCTCTATATCGCGTACGCAACATGATGAACCTCCTACCTACCTAAGCCATGCGCTGGAGTTCGGAAAGCTGACGGCCTGCCAGCCTCTGGATTGCCATGAGCTCCAGCGTTATTCTGTTTAACAAGTGGGTTCTGGCGAGCGCCAAGTTCGGTATGTCTTCCCCCTCCTCAGCCTTGAGCTGCTGGCCCCCATCCGCGATACCACACCTTATGTAGTGACTAACATATCCCGACTAGACTTCCGTAAGTTGACTCCAACTGCCTCTATCCAGTCAACAATGCATGTCAAGTTCTAGTTTTAGCTCACACGCTGTGCCAGCACTCTTCCTCACCACTTGGCACATGGCGTTTGCGACCGGGATGACCCAGGTCATGGCTCGCACTACCTCGACTCTGGATTCGCGTCTCAAGGTCCCCATGGACACGCCTACCTACATGTAAGCCTAGCTAGCTATTTTACCTATGACCGAGTAGATAGTAATCGTTATACTGACCAAACCCACAGGCGTGCCATCGTGCCAATTGGCATCATGTTCAGTTTGAGCTTGATCTGCGGCAATCTCGCCTACCTTTACCTCAGCGTTTCGTTCATTCAGATGCTCAAGGTCAGTTGTCATAATTCAGATATGAGTACCAGAACGAACCCAGCTCTGACCAATCAACCAGGCCACAAATGCTGTTGCAACCTTGATTGCCACTTGGGCCTTCGGTATGGCTGCGCCAAGCCTCAAGACCCTTCTAAACGTGTCGGCGATCGTGATCGGAGTCGCCATTGCCTCTTTCGGAGAGCTCAAGTTTGACCTCTTCGGTTTCCTCGGTAAGCACCTACCCAACCTAGCAGGTCACTTTGCACGGATTGCCATCTAATGTTCTATTTCAGTCCAAATCGCTGGTATCGTCGCCGAAGCACTACGACTCGTCATGGTCCAGCGTTTGCTAAGTTCGGATGACTTCAAGATGGACCCTCTTGTGTCCGTCTATTACTACGCCCCGGCATGTGCCGTCATTAACGGATTCTTCACTCTATTCATTGAAATCCCTCGTATGACTATGGGCGACATTTATTCCTTGGGCATCTTCACCCTCATCGCCAATGCATTTGTAGCGTTCCTCCTCAACGTCTCTGTCGTCCTCTTGGTAAGCTTGGCCTTGATTGTTTATCTATCCCTGGCGGTATATAACCTGGGTGCTAATGTGGAAATAGATCGGCAAAACCTCTGCAGTTGTCTTGACCATGTCCGGTGTCCTGAAGGATATTCTCTTGGTCATTTCTTCTATGCTGATCTTCGGTGACCCCGTGACTGGTCAGCAATACTTCGGATATTCGATTGCCCTTGCTGGGCTCGTCTACTACAAGCTTGGCGCAGACAAAGTAAACGCCATGGCTAACGATGCTAAGCTTGCGCTCGCCGAGGCCCGCCAAAACCATCCAGCCAGAGTTAAGTTGTTCATGTTCTGTGGAGTGCTGGGTTTTGTGACCCTTACTCTTATGAGTTGGTCTCGCGGCTCGCCAGAGACGTCTTTGACTACGCCTGCTGTTTAAAATATACAATGATGATGCACTGTTCTTATGGAGAACAAGATTTCTAGGTGGCACGACGTATGAGATGGGTTTTATGTACGATACGCACGTCACGATGAAGGGGTATATATATGTAGCGGACCCTTGGATTACTTCATTACGCGGAAAAATGGATGCAATCGAAGAACTGCGGTTATGTGTCTTAAGGAGCATAACCTCAACATAGCTGATAGCTTAGAGGAACGTCCCATATGGTGGACGCTGACGACCTGATAGAACGATTCGCTTTTTATAGACACGTGGAATCGTGTGAGATATAATCGATATCTACTTTTTTATACCACTGGGAATGGAGCAAGCTCGGCTGCTTGTTTTAGATGTACCTATTCCAGGTTAAAACACGATTGTATATTTGGAACGAAATAACCAAAATTGTTTCTCAACCCAGTCGAAAAGCGTTATAGTTAATAGTCGTGTAAGGTACGGCGTTCAGCTGCGTTTGAAGAGAACAATATAGCTAACTCGGCATCCATTAACCGATAGTTACGGTGTGCCAAGTCATCCTACGGAGGGCTTCGGCTCCATAACCGCTCCGTAACATCCTCGGACGCTCCGAGAGACGTGGCTGGTGCGGCGCTGTTTCGCGTTTTGACGTCTTTCAAACGCCGATGTCAACGGCCGCTAAAGTGACCGGGGTCATTGCTGACGGCAGCATATAGGAGGTAATATTGAATAAGACCCCCTTAGTTACATAGGTTGGTAGATGGGCCGCACGGCTCTTCCATATTGGGGCATTGCAGAGATAACCAAATCGGGGATGATGGTGCGATGGCTTGCCTGATTCTGTCGATATGCTCAATATATAAAACCTGTGTAGGCCGTAGGAGCCGCCGTATACATCCCCCTTTGTATACGAGTTGAGCATCGATATCGTACCTATACTCGAAAACATGGTTGGCGTGCCTCGGACCAAACGCTGCCAACGCTGCATGCGTATCAAGATCAAGGTAATGAATAGATACGTTAGAAGCAAGCCACATAGATGGACGTGCTTATTGACGAAGAAGGAGTTAACCTGCGATATAGTGTGATGAGAAATGGCCGAACTGCACTCCTTGTATTCGTGCCCGAGTAGCCTG
The DNA here is from genome assembly GCA_018398605.1 of Biscogniauxia mediterranea. Lineage (NCBI taxonomy): Eukaryota > Fungi > Ascomycota > Sordariomycetes > Xylariales > Xylariaceae > Biscogniauxia > Biscogniauxia mediterranea. The sequence continues at coordinate 1,986,432 of JAGXTR010000001.1, forward strand.
CTCAGGCCCGCCGACCATGCCCAAGTTTATCTACAATAGGAGCCACGTGAATACCGATACATCGAACGCCGATGGTGTTATAGATGAATCATTGGATCCAGAGGCGCCGTCACAGGCTCAGGGGCAGGGTTCTCGGACCATGGTGGACGTCCGTCAGCGAGGCCTTCCAGATGGCTCTTCTTTCGGCTACTTGCGCCTAGTGGCTAGCAGTCCTCGAAGCGTTCCTACCACCGTCGCCGATCGCCTCGCGGCCCGTCTGGTCGGGTACCTCGCCAAGGAAGACCCCACCTGGAACGTGATGAGGTGCATCGGCTACACCAAGCACATCCCCGCGCGCCTGGGCGAGAGCGTGGCGCTGCGCGACAGCGTCGCCCTCCTCTGCTCCGCCTGGGCGAACTACCGGCGGGACGTGCCCGCCCGCCAGATCATCGACCCGGTGCTCCACGGCCGGGCGCTCCGGAGCCTGCAGCGCTGCCTCGACGACCGCCGCCAGCACAGCGCCTGCGAGACCCTGGCCGCGGCCACCATCATGGAGCGCGTCGAGGTGCTGTTCGACACGGACCGCCCGTACCACCGGGCCAGGCACACGCTCGGCATCCAGGGCATCATGCTGACGAGGGGCCCGCCGAAACTCGACGACGACCTGGACTTTCAGCTCGCGCTCGAGAACGGGCCGGCTTTGGTACGTCGATACCTACCTACCTACCAACCCTACCTACCTATATAAATAATAACACTACTACTACTACTACTGCACCGCATTTCTTCTCCCCCCCTTTCCCCCCCTTTTTTGTTCTTGTCGTTATTATATCTGCTCACCCAGGGCACGTAACCCCCAACTCCCAGATATCCCACTGGCTCGTCCACGGCGGCGAGAACTTCTGCCTCGCCCCGCCGTGGCGCGACGTCATGCGGGCGGCGATGGACAAGTGCATCGCGGCGGCGCCCGAGCGGCGCGACATGTTCGCCATGAGCAACTACTTCGCGTACTGGCCGGCGATCGCGCACGGCGCGCGCCGCGCCTCCGCCTCCTCCTCCTCCACTACCACCAACGCTCTACAGCTGCGGGACTGGCTCGCGCGCCTCAGGCGCGACATCGGCGCCGCGAGCGCGCCCCTCCTGCGCCGCGCCCGCGCCGACGGCCGCCTCGAAGAGCTCCCCGACCCGCGGTCCCCCGCCGGCGCGCGCCTGCGCTTCGCCACCTTCGAGACCCTGTCCGCGGTCACGTCGCACGCGATGATCGCGATGGTGGTCAACCGCGCGCTGCGGCACGTCGCGTCTCTCCTACTGGTGCCGTCTTCTTCTGCTTCTGCTTCTGCTTGTCCCCCACCCCCACCCTCCGCCCCCGACGCCGACGCCGACCTCGACGCCGAGCACCGCGCCCTCTGCGTCCGCGCCTGGATGTGCATCCCGCGCGTCCGCGAGCTCGGCCCCGCCGCCGCCGCCCTGCTGTTCACCACCCCGCTGTACCTGTCGTTCGAGGGCGCCGCGTCGCGCGCCGAGAGGGCGTACGTCGTCGGCTTCGCGGCCGAGCTCGCGGAGGCGAGGGGGAGGTTGCCGCCCGGTGGCAGGGACGCGCTCCCCGCGCTCATGATGAATACGGCGAGGGCGGCGACGGGGAGGAGGGCGTTTGGGCTGGAGAGGGGAGAGGGGGGGTTGGCGTGGAAGGATGGGCGAGAGGGGGAGGGGGAGTGAGTGAGTGAGTTAGGATGGGTTTGGTTGAGATTGGTTGGTTATTATTACGTGCGTGCAGATTTGGGGAGGGGGGGGGGGGAGGGTAGAATTTGGTTGGTATTTTTGGGATTTCCTTTCGTCCCCTCCACAGTTTTGAAAACAAATTCAGCTGCGTACCTAGGTAAGCACCGGTTTTCCCATCATCGCCGATCACTTCGAATACAGCACTAGTAGGCTGCTTCACTTTTTACACCTATCTCTGACTTTCCTATACGGGATTCTTGATCAGGGCGACTTGATATATAAAATATCGTATGCCTCTTAATCCCCTAAGGACCCCCAATATTGAAGAGACGATCCTGTCAAAGGGATAATTTTTTTTTCTTTTTCAAATATAACCCAGTTTAACCCGCTGTCTTGAGGTATCTAACAAGCAACCGAAGCAATTTTATACGTCCATCGATGTGGCTAGCCGACGTGATTTGTTCATCCTTCCCCTGAAAAGACCGTTCTCCTAGGCGCCACAAGCAAGCCAAGACCAAACCCCTCCTCCCTCATTCTACGTAGATAGCTAAATAGACATTTCCTTTTGATCTCCAAATCTTTCGCTCGTCCCTCTCTCCCATACCTATCCACGCACCCCTTTCACGACAGAACCCGGTACCCAGACACCCACCGATCCCCGAAAGAGAAACAAAAAAAAGGGGGAACTTAGTGCGCGGTATCCAGGAAGGGATCCTGCATCTTGGCGGCGTTGTTGTTGGCGGCCTGGGTGCGGGCGATGTCGGCGGCCTCCTTGCGGGCGCGGGCCTTGCGCTGGCCGCACTTGTCGCGGCAGCAGAAGAAGAGGAAGGCGGCGACGCTGAGGGCGAGCGCGGCGGCCAGGATGACGGTCACGACGATCTCGCCCGTGTCGAGCGTGTCGTCCTTGATGAAGCACGTGCCGTCGGTGCGGCACGTCGCGTCCGCGCGGCACACCGCCGTCGCCGTCGTCGTCGCGAAGCACGACAGCGTCGCCCCGACGCCGTCCCCGTCGACTGCACCGGGCACGACGACGTCGAGATCGTCGTCGTCGTGCTGCAGCTCGCCGTCGCGCTGTTGCTGCTCGTTGCGGTCGAGTCGGCCGCGGTGGTGGTGGCGTCGGTGGTGGTGGTGGTGTCTTGGGGGATGGGGGTTGGGGCTGATAGAACGTGTTAGGCAACCATTACTGATGTTTTGTTTATTTCCTCAATTAGGGGGGGATATTTCGGTTATCCCATATAGGGCGAAGCATGGTACCACCACCAAAATTGCGGGTGAGAGAGAGAGAGGGTATAAGGGGTAAAGGGCCTTTGATCGACCTACCTGGCATGGGGTCTGGTATACGCCGTCTCAACTCGGCTGCTGATTTGCCTTCATCGCAGTTCTTGATGATGTAGGCCGCCTCGATGACGGACTCTTCTTCCGTACAGCCGGCGTTGCGGAAACATTCCGCCAGGTCGTCGAGCTGCAGGTATTCCGGCGTCCGCTGGAAGCAGTAGTCCAGCGAGCCCTTGTCGCCGCAGGCCGCGGCCTCAACGAACTTGGGAGTGCTCTGTCGTAGACATTCGGATCGGGCCGCTATGGCGCTGACGAGAGGGCTCCCCGAGAGGAGCAGGAAGGAGAGGAGCGTGGACGGGAGCGTTGCGCCTCGAGGTAGATGCATCTTTGGCAAATAGTCTACACGAGGTGTCGTGTGTGTGTCGTTGATAATATAATACTCGAAATACCTCTACCCTAGGTTTGAAGCTTTTCGGGCAGAAAACAGCTGACTTTCCCGTAGCCCAAACTAGATGAATGTAGGATTTTGTTGTCAGTGGGGTGATGATCCGGGAGTTCCGGCCTGATCCTTATTATTCCTTTTTGTCTTATTCACAGACGGCGAAACACAAACCTGAGCGGTGGTTTGAGGAGCAGCAAATAGACGTTCGTGAGACACAAGTGACGAAGACAGTAGACAAAGCAGTAAACAGAAGAAAAAAAAAAGACCGAAATCTTACACAGAGGTTGGGAGGAGGGGAGGCGCCTTGCCGAATATGTAAGAAATCACCTGTCTGGTGCCTATTGGACTTTTTTTTCCAGTCTGAGTATATGCAAGCACCTCATTCGTTACCATCCAGTCTGACACCAACCGCAGCTCTTGCTGCTCCTGTATTAATAAGGGTCTCGTTCTGGACCGGGGTCACGGCATTGACTGAAAAGTTGCTGCGGATTAAACCGTGCCACCGAGCAAAGCGAGCTAGCCGTCATCAGGGCATGAAGATCAGATGTGTCGTAAAATAAGCTAAGGCTTGTAGGTTTTTTTTATTTTTAGTTCGGGGACAAATCACATCGTACTCAGTTACTAGGTATGGGATGGGTGTCGTGCCATACCTAGTACATAGTTGTATACTCAACTATTTAGCTTTGGACTATACTATACTCCCAGCTAAGGCGAGTAGGTAGGTGACACCGAAAGGGGATAAAACTACTAACTAGACGATGCACCACCGCCTTTTACATTTCCATCCGTAATAAGGGATCTCTCAACGTACGTTGAACAGGTTACTACACGTCGAATTAAGCACGAACCCGCGAGTGGGTTGGTTGACGTGTGGAGTTAGCTCTGACAATCCTCAGATCGCCCTCCCATCGGTATTATTTGAGAAAGCTTTCCCTTCTTACCGGGTTGTGAAGTTATGATATACTACATCGGACAACTAGATTATGTGCCTATCTACGAGGATCATCGCTGAGCCACAAGCCTCGACCTTGAACATAGCGTAGGACTGAAGCACTCCTTTTCGCGCATCAGCTGTGCTTAGGTACGTACCTAGTTCGCTGTTGGCTGGCATGCTTTAGGCTTTTTGGGAACTGCGCCTCGTATATCGCCGACAACTCCAGGGGCAGGGGGCGGGGGTTATTACTAGTGACATGTAATGTAGTTTATACGGCTTTCCCTATTGCTAACTACATTTTGTCTCAGCCCGGAGAGCGCTCATGTAACGCAGTCTATTAGATAGATACCTAGGTTAGGTAATGCAAATTTCACGGGTTCGTGAAAAATAAACAAAAAATAAAATAGAATAAAATAAAAACGATCCTGGTTTCAAATTCCCGTAAACCAAAGAGGATCCGGGCGGAAACGACGATTTGCTTAAACTTGGCCACCGAAAGCAGTAAGGTAGGCGAGCATATACGTTCGTATTGTATATATACCAGCGTATGTACTTACAAATTCGGTGTTCAGGTTCAGCTGTTAGTATGTAGTAGCTCGGAACTGTACGCAAACCCCCTGCTCGCGGGGAAAGCAAAGCCTGGCTGGGCTAAGCTTTATCAAGAGCGTGGCTGTGTGCCCTGTGCTTTTGCTCTGCTCCTCTGCAAGACGAGATTTTCGAGACCGGGGGGCAGGGGGTTTAATGGATGGGCGACAGCCAGAGCTGAACCTGTCAATACACTAGACAAAGACCGGGAACGTGTCTCTGCATCGGCTTGCCCCCCTTTTACCTCCTCTGTTCTGCATTGCTAACACAACCACCACGGCCGCAAGTTGGGCAGACATGGGAGACCTGCTGCGTGGGCTGTGTGCTGTATGGTTAGTATATATATGTGTGTGTGAGCGCGATCTGCTGACACCGTTGGAAAAACCTGATGGTAAAAGTAGCGTAGACCGTAGTACATACCGTTTAATCCCTCACTTACCTACTCCAGAGCCCTACGAGCGAAGCGGAAAACACGGGCAAAAGAGACGGAGACATATAGATGCCGTGTGTCCGGTCTCCCCAATGGCACATGTATAGGCCTCCCCATTCATGGTCAATCAGCGGATACGAACTCGGACCCGCCGCACCCGCAGGGTATTTAATAGTACCACATACGGAACTCATACCTATAAATGTAAATACGGTTGCTTTACATAAATCTCTTCCGCCTCCCGAGTTATGTATGCCCTATATCTAGAATAAAATTCTACTACACACCTACCTACCTACCTAACAGCCACCGTTTCAGTCATCTCCTCGGCATCTATTTTCTTTCTTTACGCACCGGATCTTATGTCTTTTTTCGGAAACAGGTACCCTTTGGGAGAACTGTCCAAGTTTAAAGATCTTGACTGGGGCTCATGCATTGCAGAGGGATTGAACGATACATGATTCTCGATATCCTCGGAATGCATACAGTCAATGTGCTACCAGGGCACGTTAACAGAAATAGCTTTTTAGATAAGGTATTCTGGCATCTTTAAATCCTAGCGTCGGCTCCTATTATGAGAGGTGTTGAAGTTTCGAATATTGAAGATGAGGTAGGTAGGGTTAGGGACAGGGGCTAAGGCCGTTGGAATCCTCAACTTCATTCGTGACTTCGTGACTAAAAACCATTTGATGCATCAATATACCTATCAGAAGCTTCTAGTGTAAGAACTTGCCCGCTTATATACCTAGCCGTCCAGGTCCCGGAAATCATGTTCGCTGGCTCCTAGAGCGGTGAGCTGCAGCGCTTTACTCAGTACTTTCAGTATAACAAAACACCTTTGGGAATTTCGATGCTCCCCTAAAGACGCATCTGTCCTGCCGAGTTCATGGTTTCCAGCTTTAAGACCGATTGTCTTCGAGAGGATACATAAAGAAGGCGGGCATTTTGCCGCGTACGAGAAGCCTGGGCTCCTCGGTGCAGATGTCGAACTAATTGTTGGGAAGCTGGGTCGTAGTGGACAGCGTCGTAGGCTGGTAGTGTCGAGGATATACTTGGAGGTAGTTATGAACTTTACAGCCCTCGTGGGGGCGTCTGGCAATACTCCCGCTTACTTGACTCTATAGATGCTTGTACTATTAGGCCCATCGAGACATGACAGACGACTCACATGGAGACGCATAGCAACACTCAGTTACTTCTGGGGTGAAAGCCATAGGTTTCTGCTGACACGACGTCGTACCGAAATGTAGCTACAGCGATCCCGCTCTCCGCCCCGGCACAAAAGATTTCAAGATGACTTGTCCGTTCACGTTAGATCGGTGTATGCCATCTTGAGGTCTCAGATGTTATGTACATATTCCAGGATGAAGACGACCTTTCTGATTCAAGACAGGAGACAGACCCGGTACATAGGGTTTACTCTCAGTCTGCGTGTGGGAGATCAGTCTTAGCCCTAGAACAGACAGTAGTTTGACGTAGCGTGTTGGAGCTCATCGTGTCTAGACTAGCTATAGGCATAATAGCCCTCATGTCTCATCCCTTTCATTCTCTGTTTGAGCTAATCAACAAAACCCATAACTACCTTTTTTAACTCTTGTCTACAACAACGATTATCTGCGACCAGCCAGTTCAAACGTTTAGTTTAGCTGCGCAGTGGTCGACTGAGCGAGGTATTGCTCGTATGGCGCAAGCGCCTTCTCCACGGGACCAATACCACCACCACAGTATCTCTCAATAATCTCGGCACTACGGCCAATGTACAACACGGGCTTCATCATAGAGTCGAGCTCGTCCAAGATGGGCTTGAAAAACTCGGTGTTACGAATACGCTCGATAAGGTCATTTGGCTTGCCCTGAATATCATATGCGATGGGTTGTGGGCGAATGCATGCAGGAAAAAAAACCTTTTACCTCCATTTTCACAACGCTTGCAGCTTCGCGGGAGAGAACTCGGATCTCCTCATGTGCCCTAATCCTTTTAGCAATGGCCGTGAAGATTGTTGAATGACGGCTGACTCTTGCCTTGAAGCACCCTCGGCTACAAGCTTCATTATGATCTACGGATTATGAGCAAAGGGTCAATTAAATAAACCCCTTATGGAAACCGGCTTTGGGGAAACTCGGAATGCTTACCTCCTCGGTCACCATAAACGGTAACTCCTTAAGAAATCTGCTTCGAATTCGTGCCGGGTAGACAACGAGACCATCAGTAACGTTCTAGTCCGATTAGAACGAACTCTGCGAGCAGCATTATTTCGGGCAAATCCATTCCTGCTGCTGTTAGCTGTGCTCCTCCACATTCAATTAACAACATGTTAAGAAGAAGACCACGATCCAGCTTCTTTCGTGTATTATTTTCAACAAATTTCCAAAGAGCAAGATGGTACGGACTTCTGATCGCAGAGTCATCGAGTGTTCTTTCCATCCACTGAGTAGACAGCGTGTTGGTAAAGAAAGCTGGCTTGGCTATTAGGGCACGGGACAAGGAGTATATTCTCTCGCTTCTCATCTGTACAAGGAAGGGTCAGCATTATAAACAGCAATAATACCCCCGAAACATATGAACAAGCAAAAGAAAGAGAACTATGCATGGTCTATTTACCAGGCCAAACACGCTGAGGCATAAAAAAGAGTAAAAAAATCACCTGGGGAGAGGAATTCAAGGAAAAGGAGAAAAATGTTACAATAGGTGTTGGGCAACCTATTATACCAAGCTAGCCAAAAGGTTTCGCACAATGGCCTACTGGTCATTTTACCCCAATTCTATATTATATGTTACCCCCTGGCTGGGTCGTAACAGAAAAAAGTATCCCCCCCCCCCCCTTAAAAAAATACTCCCATGATTACGTTTGAAGGCCATCACGGAGCAATTAACTTGACGAGTTTCTATGGGTTCCCTAACCTCCTTGAAGTCTCTGAGTAAAGTTATATCATTCGCAATCTGGTGAGCTGTAACTCCAAGGCCGGCCACTGCCTGGACAGCGAGGAGGTCAACCTGGCGCGAGCTTTTCCATTAAGTCGGCTTGAGACTTGGCTTGCGAGGTAAGGCTGCAGTTGGCATACAAGCAACTTACTATGTCTGGGTAGAGGTATCCTGAAAAAGAGACGAAACCCCGGGGCTACCATCACGCAAGTTCTCTTTGTCAGATAGTCAGAAACAAATTTTGGGCCCTCTCTTAAGCGAAGGGCAATTTTCTGATGTTTCAGAAAGAGCCATGAATAAGCTTGTCGCGAGACGTAAGGAAGAAGAGGTTTTAAATAAGTCACAACACACAAGGGTCGCAACGACCTTTCGAGCCTCACAAGAAAAACGGACAACTAGCGAAGGCTCTTATGTTTGATATGATACAGCAGCAAGCTGCAACCAAAGCAACGCTGCAAGTAGTCTCCGCCGATGCCGAAATGCCAAGCGAGCAAGACAAGAGTTCAAGCAGAGATGAGCTAGTCGCGGGGAAATGCCTGATATGCTATCATACGTTTATCCACACGAGGCCTCGATCTTTCCAGAGGCAGAGAAGGTCGTCTACGAAGACTTTTCCCGAGGACATGGGGGAAGATTCTAAGAGCAAGGACAATGTATATCTCCCCTTGGAGGATTGAGTTTTGGCTGTATATAACATGATGAACGGGAGGGCAGATAGTACAGAGGGAGCTAGGTGTGCCTAAGAAGCAGTCACCATGTCTGTAATCTAAAGTTATGCCAGATACCAACACATCTTGAAGATATGTGCGTAAAAACAGTAGATTTAGCGATATAGCTAACACTTGCTAAGGATGATAAACGGGATGACAGAATAGCAGAGATGGTGAGTGTGAAACACGCCGTCTTTGGGCAAAATGACGAGCTCGTATATGGCAAGAGAGGAGGCTGATAGCATGTTAAGAGTACAAGTTGATGATGGAAGTCGGGTTATATACGGTGTATACATGCGCTTATTAGTGTAGTAAGGGGGGGCCGGCTAATAGCGGCAAGGGTAGGGCGCTTTACCCGATCGGGGTACCGCCATTCCTAGCCGGGACCGAGAGCGAGTCCTCGATTACATCATAAAGAGCCAAGAGGGCCCTCCACTTTTCACTTTCCCCTTCTCCCAGGCAACTAACACAACAACTACAACAACAATCCTCACACTACTACTTAGCTATTAGTTACCTACTTATATCAATACTTCGTTCTCCACGAACAGTACCCGGCACGCATCACTTAAAGTCCAACATATCAACTAAACCAAACAAGACAAAAGCCAAGATGCCTCTCGTCGTTCCCGGCATTACGGATAACAAGCCTGGAGACCTGACCCAGGAGTGGACCAACAAGCTCGTCGGCAAGAAGTTGTCCGACGACTCTCACAGCGAGACGGTGCGTAATAATCTCTAACATTGAAACATGATATACTGCCGTTTATCACAAACGAAAAGGCTCCAAACTAACTCGAGATAATCAATCCATTCCTTAGAACTTCTGCAAGAAAGACCTCCCTCAGCAGCACCGCGTCATCAAACCCGGCATGATGGTAACTAAGGATTTCCAGCCCGAGAGGCTCAATGTCCACGTCAATGACGATGGTACCGTTAGTCATGTGCAGCACGGTTAGGAAGATGTCATCTGGGAAGAGGTTGGGGGGGGGGGGTATCGTATGTTAGAAGGAGACAAGTTATTATACTACCTATACCTACCTACCTACCTACATACCTAACCGCCTAACCTTGACTACCTACCCCTAAAAGCTAAGGTGAAGGGCTGGACAGGTGGGGTGGGGAGGACGAACGATGATCCAGTTTCGTATACCTATTTGGCTTCCCAGACATACCTATAGAAAATACAAAGAACCAATCCATTTATATTTTTATTTTTATACTTGTGAAGCCTACCTGAGTACGATGAACTAACTACGTACTACTACGCAGTACCTAAGGTACATAGGTAGGTATTCTGTACTCCGTACGGATTACGTCATTGGCACGGGGAGATCTTGGGATCGTCAGTTGGCCCCACTTCGTCGAATGGTGCCCCTCGTTCGCTCAAACTGCGGGCTGTGCGGGGCATTGAGGTCGCGGCGCCAGTTGCCCCTCTACCCCTCCAAAACCAACAACGCCAAAACCAAAACCTCCGAACTTTCACAAGCTCCAAAGCTTTCTCCTTCACCAACCCATCACATCAACATCTGAACACACAACGCCGAAAGCCATCACCAAATAAAGCGCACTGTAGCTTAGATATATACACCGATAGACACCGAAACGATAGTCCATCAAATAACAAATATCTTTTCTATTTTCGAGACACAATCCCGCCAAGATGTTTAAGAAAGAGTAAGCACTTACCTTGGTTATCTTGCCCCTCTCCTTAATTCAATACCCTTCCCTTTCCCTTCACTCCCCTTATTCACGTGAAATGCGAACCGAAACGCGTATAGATATATACTTCAAATGTAACACTGGAGACTGACGAGCACTGTAATGATAGCATATCCTCGGCGCCCAAGTCGAAGCTCAAGTCGTCCGTGCAGCGCGGCCTGCGCCAGTCGCTGCTGACCACCTACCCCCTCCTGAACAACTACATCGACGAGATCCTGCCCAAGAAGGGCTCGCTCGAGGCCATGAAGCTCCCCGACCGCTGCACCTTGTACGTGCTAGACTCGCAGCCGCTCTTCTTCCAGAACGACGCCGGCCCCTCCAACACCCTGCTGCCCCACCTCAAGCTCGTCCACCGCTTCCCCGACGCCTTCCCCAGCATACGCATCGACCGTGGCGCCATCCGCTTCGTGCTATCCGGCGCCACCCTCATGGCCCCAGGGCTTACGAGCCCCGGCGGTAGGCTGCCGAGCGGCGTTCTCACTGCGCGTCCCGCCGAGGGCGAGGAAGGGGCGGTCAAGGAGGGGCTAGACGAGGACGAGCGGTGGACGAGAGAGCTCGAGAAGGGCGAGCCTGTAGTAGTCCGCGCCGAGGGCAAGACGGAGGCCTGCGCCGTGGGTTTCCTGGTCGTGGGCACCAGGGAGGTCAAGGAGAAGGGGAAAGGCCCTGTCATCGAGGACGCGCACTATCTAGGCGATGGGCTCTGGAGGTTGAATACGGATTAGAAAGGGGGGGATGTATGTGTATGGAATGACAGACTACTTACTATTCTCAGGCTTAGGAGCAAGCGAGAGCGGAAAGCAAAAGCCACATTGCATTAGGATAGGGAAGGGCAAAAATGGTTGGGAGGATTCTCCACATCTGATCCTGAAGAGGTATTTAAGTATAAGCCAAAAGCGTTGATTGCATTTAAAGGTAATTCTTTATCTGCAGGGATTCTGACTGATGAAAAGAAATAAATAAGAGGATCAAAGAACCGAAGATATCTAGTTGGATGTCAAGGGAGAGTGATACAAGCAGGAGAATATCCAGTCCTTAATAAATGCTTGCCTTGTGTGAAATATATGATAAGCAATTAATGACAGTCTGTCTGAACTGTCCTGCATCTGAATATCAATGTGTACAAAGTTAAGCACCTAGGTCAGCTAAATGGGAAACATGTAGGGCTAGAAATCAGATGAGGCACGCAGCACGTGAAATTGGTACAAAGTGGTTTTGTGGCTTAAACTACTACCTACCTACCTACCAACAGATACACAGGAAAGATGCAGGGAGGGGGTAGTGGGTAGGTATCCTACTAGCTAGTAGATTAGATTGAATTTGCCGGAAGAAAGAATAAGGAGAGCCCCCGATAGATAGATAGCCCGTAGATAGATACGGCCCTAGTGCTGCGAGCCCCGCCTCGGAGCCCCGATAAAAGTGGAGACGCATCCGCCCCGGGCCAACAACAGTTACCTACCTTGAAGTCCGGAGCCGGGGCCGGGTTGTACTTACTACTACACCTGGCACCGGGGGTCTCACGGAGGTGAACGGCTCCTTCCCATTCTTCTAGGCATCTAGAGCAAGACCCCTAACATCACACAACTATTTTTTACTGCTGCATACAACACATGGCTGAAGGTTCACTTGAGTTTGTTAGTGGACCACACAGGCATCCCCGCCATCTACCTATCGGCTCTCCCCCCCTAAACTCTTGTTCCAGGGTATTTTTTGCAACTCCCACAGGTATAATACCCTCTAGTCATAGTCAACTAGTAGGTTTTGTATTTGTGACCTAAGAGAGCTCTCTCTCTGAAGATCTATTTTTTTTATACATAGCTTTCGCCTCCATGGGGGGGATCAATAACATCTTTGCCCCTTCCTACTTGAGATGACCGGCTTTGCATATAAAAAGATGCGAGAGATACAGGGAGAGGGCTAGTTACCCTACATATGTCTACTTCTCCGGTTGTAGGGCCTCGTGAGATAGGCCCTTATTTTTGAAGCTCGTCCCAGTTGCCTCCTCTCTCCAGGTTAACCTAGGGCTTGACGGTACTGGTTTAGCAGAGGGGTTTAGGCGCCCCTTATAGGGCATTATTCATCCACAGGGCACTTCCTACCTACCTATAACTTAGAGAGGCAAAAAAGAAGCATAGAACACGAATCGTTGTGATATTCTTTTTGTTTATTCATCATCAGGAGTTTCCTGTCTTCTTTCTTTTTGCGGGGAAGCAGCTAGCTAAGGTGTATACAGACGACTCAGAACTATAGATAATCTTGCACTTCTGATCAGACCAATTCATTTTGCCATTTTTCCGTCAATTCTCGCACCAGTTTTTTGGGGGGCAGGGTTCCTGCTTTCTTTCATGTCCATCTGAATCCAGTCAAGTCAAGTCAAAATCACACACCGAATTTTTTGGGGGGGTTTACTGTTGTTGTTGATGTCAAGTTTCTGCACTTATAGAGCAAAGCAGCGATATGTTGAGTCGTCAGAGTCGTTCATAGTAAGTTGTTGGTCATTGTTGTTCTAGACCGTTTGGCGTAAGTATTGGGGTGCGTAGATAGATCAGCTTTCGTCATGATGCCCAGCTGCGTATAACTACCCTTTCCCAAAAAGCCGAAAAGCATCTCCTCCCTAAAGGGAGGGGACGAGAGAGCTCTCCACATTCATGAACGGGAGCACGTTGGACTCGCGAATGGCGACGTCGGCGATCTTGCGGAACAGCAAGGGGTCGATGCTGTGGCTGTACGAGGTCCAGACCGAGGGCGGGCAACACTTCAGCACGACGAGACCAAAAGCCGTGAGTGGGAACGGGCGAGGCTCGGGCATAGCCTTGCACATTACAAAGGCGTCGTTGATCTCACGCAAGAGCTTCTTGTGGAAGTCGGCGGTGAGACCGTTGAGGAAGACGCCCTTCCAGTGCGCCAGGTGCGCGAAGTAGCGCGCCGTCAGGTCCTTCAGGCGCCGCTCGACCGGGCCCGCGAAGCCCCAGCGCCGCGCCACCACGAGCGCCTCCACGAAGTCCGGCGCCGCGAAGTCGCTGCGCGTCGGGTGCCACTGGTCCGTGTACAGCACCATCGTGATCAGACGCCAGGACGCGGGGCTGTCGCCCGCGACGCGGACGTGGGGGCGCACCGTCGCGCCGTCGCGGTACTGGCCCTGGAATCGCTGCGAGTAGCCCAGCAGGTCGTGATGGACGTAGATCTCAGTGTTGCGGACGATGATCGAGACGACGGGGCTGGTAGGGAAAAGCGTTAGCAGTGAGCAGTGGGGGGTATGTATGGGGGTTGGGGGAGTAAATTTACCCATGAGCGTCGGGACCGACATGGCGGTTCTCACCAGGATACAAGGCAGGGTTAATAGCAATATAATCGTTGCCATCGAAGTCTCCGCCATGAGGGTAGAAGTCCTCAGGCTCGTAAGGACCCTCGAGACTGGCCACAAGAGTCGAAAACGAGGCAGTAGAACTAGCATCGTCGTTGTACGTGGACGGCGGGAAGTAGGGACCATCTGCGGTGCTAGATGAAGCACTCTCGAAGATGTCGAATTGGTTGCTGGCCGCATCTCCAGCCGCTGGATGGAAGCCTCCAGCGGTGGTAGTCGCCCAGCTGTCAGAGTAGGTCGAAGCCTGTCCGCTGAACTCGGAACCGCCGTCATATCCGTCCTGGCTACCATGGCCGAGAATGATCACGGGAGAGTAGGGAGGGGGGTTGTAATCCTCGCCGACGTTGGTGACCTCGATATGAACGTTCTCGCCACCTTCGACAATGGCGCGAGAGATGTCAATCTCGTTCTCAAGATGACGGAATCGGGAGTTTGCGTCTACAACTGAAGGTTAGAAATAATAGATAGATTTTTCATGCTAGAAGGGGATATTATTGAAGCTTACCTTGAACTGACGCGTTGTAGTTACTCATGGGGTGAATCGTTGCGGTAGGCACGTTGTGAACCGCAGGCTCGGAAGTAGCCACAATGGTAACGTCGGAAGAGCTGTCATCGTTCTCGTCTGTAATGAGAGAAGAAGAGAAGGTAGTTAGTATGATATGAAAAGAAAACTTTTTGATTTTTTCTTTTCTTTTCTAGGTTACAAGGACGAGAGGCCTAAACATTGAAGGAAACTTACCCTGGACACTGGCAGGGAGCGCAGTAATGCGGGTAACGGGTTCGGAGTTGTCAGAAGCGACTGCCTCCTCCTCGTTGGAGTTCTCTGTAAATAGAAAGTTTGGTAAGAAAGGAAACAAAATATTATCGGTTTAGAACTTCCTACCTTGAGCTCCAGAAGCAGTGATGTCATCCTGGGTCGGCTGGGTCTCTTCAGCCTCCTCAGCCTCAGGGACAGAAGACTCATCGTTGCTAGTAACGTCATTCTCGGTGACATTGTTAGCGGTCAGTTGAACATCTCCATCGCCACCGACTTGGGTCTCAGTGACAATGTCAGAAGTAGCGCCTTGGTTGACATCGGCAGAAACAACGATGTCGGTAGAGGCGGATTCAGCATCATCAATGGAGGAAATGGTGATCTCATCGACAGACTCGGTCTCAGTCGAGTTAGAGTCGACGGTTGCGATATCAGTCTCTGTGACTAGAAGTAGTTAGTATACTATCAAGGCCTTACAGTTGAAGTTTGTATCACTAAGGATAGTGGCGAGGAAAAGGGTGAGGGGTTAGTGTTCTTACCAGTCGAGTCAGCAGCACCAGAAACGGTGGCATCATCGGGAGAGGCAGTGGCATCAGAGGCCTCAGAAATGCCTTCTGTTACCAGAATGTGTTAGTAGTACTAAATGCGCGTATTTGTTATTTCAGACTTACCAGAGGTGTTCATGACAACGTTGACGTTATCCTGATCGACGGGGTCGGGATTGGTGACGGTCAGAGGACCGAGAGAATCGCCTATTTTCACTCCATAGTCAGTAACCAGTCTAAAGTGATAAACCCTCGGCTCCAGTAAACAGAAAACATTAAAGCAAGTAAATTTCGGTAGGTGCGAGAAAAAATAATGGCAGTCCGGGGGAGTTCGCTAGCAGGTGAGGAGGGGAAGGGATAGGATGTCCATGATGCAGAGAAAGGAAAACGATGAAATATTTTAGGTAGTGTCTAGAGATAGGAAGCAAATACAATGCAGATCATTGCGAATCTGGCAGTCGCCAAGAAACCTAACTCCTGTATGGCAGAGTATCGTGGAAGTGCTAAGGAAGATGGATGACGAAGAGAAATGGAGAAGACGGATGATGACGAAGGGGAAAACAAACTAGATGCCATGGTAGTGTAGACGAGTCCGACGACTTGTCCAACTGGTTCTGGGAAGACAGAGGTGTTTTGGACAAAAGCAGAAGTTGACTTCGATGATCTCGTTGCGTGATGCCGACCGATCAAGATGGTCCAAAATTCAATTAGGATAGACAGGTATGCAAAGAAAAAATGTAGAGCAGTGCTACTCCAAAGATGAAGATGCAAAGTCCAGGTAATGTTGGGCTGGGAAGAAGGAAAGAAGAGTGGTGAACAGGTGGTGGAAAGTGAAGTACTCCAGATGAGCCCGAGATGGGAAGGAGTAGGAAAATGCTTCTGAAAAAAAAAGAAGTAGGGTAACGTGTCAAGATGGGAAGGAATAAATTTCCACACGAAGAAAAAGTGTACAATGTATCGGAAGGGGCAGTGTATTTGTAGAAGAGGTGTGAAGGGAAAATGTTGATGTGGGAATAGGAAATGTAACGAAGTTGAAGATAGGATGGGAAGTTTGCAGTGGGGAAGGGCAAGAGCTATTTTTCACACCACTCCAAGTAGCCTTGCACAACGCAACAAGAATAACAAGCGGATGGTGAAGAAGGCTAGGGAATCATAAGAGAATGGCGTGTGTGCCAGTGACATATGTTGGAACGGAAGTAGTGAAATATTCAGAATAGAAAAGAAGAAGGCCGGTGTTTCTTGTCAGGAAAGGGAAAAGATAAAAACAAAACTTGCAACGCATTCGACGTGGGCAAATCATAGAAAGTATTAGGAACACTTACCAAGAGTAGACATCTTGCTGATGCGTCGTGTCGATCTTGTTACTGCTGGGGTTGGTCTGTTGCGAGAAGATGACGAAGATGATGAAGCTGTTAAGGCCGAAGGTAGTATTGCAAAAGTTGCGTAATGTAAACCACAATATGGAATGAGAAGTCAGAGTAGAGGATGGGACGGGGGATGGAAGAGGTAGATGATAGGTATTGTTGGTGGAGGTAGTGGAGGTAGCGGAGGTAGTGATGGTGGTGATGGTGGTGTTGTGGAAAGGGAGAGAGATGGATCTGAGGAGGGGCTGCAGGGGAATTTATAGGCGAGAGATCTGGCTCGAGAAAGATGTTTCTGGGAAGGAGAGAAAGGGAATCAGGTTGATTATGAACTTCCAGTCTATGTGTGTATCTTTCCGGAGGTTGTACTTCCTCTCTACCACGCTACCTCTTTCCTAAAGCCCTCGTGATGTACACTCTAGGGAAAGGAAATACATCCAAGAGTACCAGTGTTCATAGATTTATGATGGTATGTACCTTTTGTATGTTCGTACCATAATGTATTGGAAAGCCACTTATAACAGCAAATCCCTCTCCTCCCCCCTCCCCTCCCCTCTCCCCTTCGTCCAGGCTTGTGGTCATATCATACAGCTAACAACACTCGGTGTAAAGAGTAATCCAAAGCTTCCTCTGCCTTCAAATCTCAACTGTCATATTTAAATCATGAATAATTCCACCCTGGTAGATAATGGTATGCCTTCGGGCCCTAGACTATTAATAGGACGATCAAGTATAAAAGCGAACTACTATCAGGGTCATCATCAGTAGAAGACTCTGCTATCATACTGCCATAAAACATATTAATGGAGATATCCACTTGCAGGAAAGTTTATAAGTTACTGTGGTTTTGTTGCAAAAGCCTAGACCTAAGATATCTTTAAAATCATCTTCAAAGTATTTCTCATCAGAAGAAAATGCTAGCTGGTGCTGAGTAGGTACATGTATTTCTCTTTTGCCCACACACTAAAGTTTGATGGTCCCGCTTATAACTCGAGAGGCATAGAGGATTGGGGTCTTAGAGGTAATTTAGGAAGGAGGACCATGACATTCTACAAAGAAGAGAAAGTATCACTGTAATCTATTTAAAGTGCGTGTTCTGGACTAGGCCATTGTAGCATTGTAGTGCGTATTGCTGTGAATCTTGTAGTAGTAACAAACCAAATGTAGAACTTGTCAAAAAGCAAACCATTGTCCTCGGTGTGAAATATTTATTCTCTCATGCTTTGGTAGTTTATACATATCATGGGTTGAGAGTGATTTCATTCTTTTAAAAGGGGTACTTGTAGTACTCCAGTAGTGAAAAACCTAGTACACTTATAATACTTCAAGTTACCTTAAATTCTAACAGACCCGCAATACATGTAGCTATCAACTCGGGAACCATCCTCACAGCAGTTTTTTAGTGTCATATGAGGGAAAGAATGTACGTGCTCAAACAATGAACAGCAAAAAGATCATGGTGCATGCCTAAAAAAAAAAACCAGCACTGTGCATAGCAAGAATATTGCCCTGGTGGTGGCAAGGTAAACACTATCTGCCGTAGTTGCGCTGTTAGAATCTAAAGGGCAAATACCTAGACATGATAGTATCTACCTACATGCAATTTTGCACAAAGCATAATTATCAGAGTACATTTACTTTTGCCATAATGACAGCTTTTAATGTCTTGTGAATGCTTGTAGATCTTTTGTACATGAATTTTTCAGTACACCTAAAACCACACTTAGTAATATGGATTCATGTTAGGCTGCGCATGACAAAGCTCTTTTCACTCATGGCCCTGCAAGACTATTGCTTACCTAGTCTTTACAGTTGTCTCCATGAATGTGGTGAGAATTACGGTTTTAAGAAGGTAGAGCTAGGCTTTAAGGCAACTTCCTTGGTCTGTGCACGATTGTATACTCTTGTTGGCGACTATAAAATGGCCAGCACAGTATAATAGCTCTGTACACCTGCACATATAACTAAATACCTGCCAAGAGACAAGCTTTTCTAGATGTCCAGTGAGAAAACACTAAAATTCTCATGAAGGAAAAAGCATGGGTTAGATTCTAGGGTGTGAAGCCAAGTACCTAGAGTAGTATCATATAATTGATGCACTTAGCCCCCGATTTGCAAAACATTAGTGCAAACAAGGAGCTGTCATGTACAGGTACAATATTGTCACGGCAACTACATATATACATGCTAGCTCCTTCCGCTATTCTAGTGCATAGGTCACTTAGCTGCGTGAACCAGAGGCCCTGTACTTTGTAAATGACTTCCTTCTTGGAGTACGGAGGCGGCCTAGTACAGCGGGACCTACTAGGTTTTCAACTACTAAGAAGGGGGGTTACAAAGAAGGGGTGCGGCTAGTAGCTACCTTAAATAATGGAAATGCTAAAGGAAGCAAGTATTCATGTTATATCGCTCTTATATACTGGGGTGACTTGGGAACACATGAAAGAGCATCTATTGCTGGTGCAAGTAATCCCTACGAGAGGAGGGGAGAGGAGGCTCCTTATATAGACGAGAAGGAGCTCCGGGCCCCGGCATCCATGCTCCTAGGGTCACATGATCTACTCTAGTGAATGGAGATGCTCCATGGGAATGCCCTCATCCGCGACATGTTATGTTGTAAGGAATATATATCACGTTTATGCTAGTAAGAATAAGCGGTGTTGCTTTTGCGATATGTTAAGATCAATGGCTAGGTAGGTATTCAATTTTTTTAATAGTTTATGCATGCAAAACGCTGCTCAAGCTTCTCTTATGCCAGCTATTATAAGAGTGTCTAGGAAACTGAATGCTAGAATTGTATGCTGGCATGGGCAAATAATTTGTGAAACCCCTTTGAAATGCTAAATAAATATTTTCAACAGTACATATCTGCCTAGTTCAAAGTATTAGCCTAACTAGACGATACCGACAAATCTACAGCACGAGAGCCCATGACTCCAGTGTTAGACATATAGAACTCACAGCTACACAAGGTGAATCGAAAGCCAAGTCTGAAGATGGATTCTCCTTCAAGTATTATCATCAGTCTCTATGTGCCCAAGGAGAAATAACGCACCCATACCAATGCTACAGTACTTATATCAAGAAATCGAAAAGGTCGCCGGAGCAGACCACGAGAGCCAAAATCCTCCCTAAAAATGACAAACCCCGTGTACTTACTACCGAGTACGCCAAACTCTTGTCTCAAGTTAATTTGACCTGCTGAATCAGTCGCAAAAAATGTGGGAGACATTTCCTTTTCATTTTTCTGATCACGCTTGAGATTTCAGACAATATTGCTAATACAGTTGCCAGCAACTGAGTTAGAATCATCACAACAACAGCTTTAATATGCAGACAGGAAGGATGACTCATACAATGAGAGTCTAGATAAGTATAGCGACTAATCAATGATGAGAGATTCATCAAGTACTAACTCATCAGTTATCACGGCGTATGATTTTCATCATATATGGTACGCGTCATCACATATGAGGGTGGCCACATGCAAATTCCCCGCCTTCACACACGGGTCCAACCAGTACCATACCGAGGTGCATAACATGCGTAGAATATTTTTAACAACCCATAACCTTCAGTTAATGTTCAATGTAACCTGTTATCTCCACTTCTTCTTGAAATACTCTTGGTTGTTCCAAGAAATCAATTATGTGCTCACTACTGGAGTAGTCCTGGAATATACCAGCTAGGTTGGGAGGCACTCGAAACGCCTCCGACACAATGTCGAAATAAAATTTAGTTAAGAGGCATTTAAACCGGTATCTTGCATATACAGGCTACCACAATTGCCGTCTGCCCGCTATCCTGCTTAACTACCTACATATAAGACCAAGGGTTGGCCACCTGACAGTATTTCATTTTTGCATCTGCATTTCTCTACATCTTGTCTAGGGCAACATTGGTCTTGGCTGTCTGAAAGGCAGTAGCCATACCAAGATAAATTATCCCCTCCCCCCCCATCCTCATTATTCTCCATTGCCCAAAGGCCTTATAAGCTAAAGCAACATGGTAGATGCAAAGTACACGGCCTCGCCGGAAGCTCGGCCCCTCAGATTCGTCAATATTAGTGAGAGGTATGTTTGTGAAGTTGGATTTTGCATGAACTGAAAATGATTAACCTGCTTGATCAAGCCTGATGACAAGTGGCCGCTTTTCAGATGTAAAGGTAATATGCGGCACTCGGACATGGATGTTGCACCGTGTTATATTGACCACTCGTTGCCTGTGGTTCGACAAAGCACTCAACGGTGAATTCAAGGTGTGGCCGATCCTATCGTATAAAGCCTAGCATGTTGATGTTATACTTACCTTTTTCAAACATACCTAGGAAGGAAAGAATGGGGTCGTGGAAATTCATGGATTCGAGCCAGACAAGATCAACCTCTTGATCAAGTATATTTATACTGGTGGTAAGGACATATGATGCTATACCCGTTTATATTTCTGATATCGCTGACTAGGGAAAAGTCCTCCCCATGAGAAGCAGTCTGGACACTGGTGCTTTCTCAAAGGCGATCGACCTATACAAACTGAGCGATTACTTTCTCCTACCTGAACTTTCTGAAGACTCTTTAGTCTGTCTCGAGGGAGTTTTCAACGAAGCCGCCAGAATTATCTAGGAAAATACTACGCAAATAGAAGATATGTGCGAGTGTAACTGGCCATTCTACGCTAATTGTAGAAAACCAATAAGAAACGCAGTAGATGGCAAGCGATTAGCAGCTTTGGCTCAAGAGTTCTATGAAACAGTCGAGAAGGTATACATGCATGAATCTCTATCCGAAGCTATGGCATTGCGGGATGCTCTCGTATCGTTCTACTCAAAAGTCGATATATACCTACAGACACACCAGAAACGGGGAATGGAAAAGCTACTGCAGACACCCCGATTTGCAGCGGATGTACTAACAAAGGGTCATGGTGTGGGAATGGCGATACATAATGCGGCATATCCACGCTTCTGTTACAGGTGTCAAATGGACCCTCTTATGATCATCCCACATAGACATTTCGCAAAGGTATGGATTACCGTTCACAATAATGGTAATAAATACGAGCTACGTGGTTATTGTCAATCTTGTATCTAGTAGCCATCTCTAGCTAGACAATATGGCAAATCACTCATTTCATATCGCCTAGCCGCTGATAGCCAGGGCGATGATCCATGTATGCGAAACCCTTCTATTGATGTTGAGAGAAAAAAAAATCAAAAAATCCAATGAGTATGCGCTTTGCCCAAACCGCTTTCCGATCTATAATACCAAAAGCCCGTACTCCATCGCTCTATAAAACTTAGAACTGAGGTTGTGCTCTATTCTACATTCATGATCGTATAACTGTAACCATCTACGCAACTGGCTTCAGCACGGCTCGGAAATGCATCTTCCCCCTGCCTAGCCTGTCCATGGCCTCCTTGATGCCTTCCTCGCTCATGGGGAACGTCTCGACGACAGGTTCGATCTTGTGGAGGGCAGCAAAATCTAGCATCCGGCGGTGGACGGATTTGGCGGCGACCATGGAGCCCTGGACAGTCAGCCCTTTCATGATAAGAGGCATGTAAGGGATCTCGAAGTTGCCGGCGTCGATAGTGAGCGGGATGATGTAAGCGCCATGGGCCATGATGGGGATGATCTGGCCCCAGTTGGGCGGAGACGAGGTCGTCACGAGCAAGCGGTCCAGGGGCCGCGAGACGTCGAGCACCTCCTTGCCCCTGGTCGAGATGAACTCGTGGGCGCCGAGCTTCATGGCCTCCTCCCTCTTGCTGTCGGAGCCGGACAGCACGACGACGCGGCAGCCCATCTTGGACGCGAACTGGACGGCCAGGTGGCCGAGCCCGCCGACCCCCATGACGCCGACCGTCTCGGAGGGCTTGACGCCGTAGTCGGCCAGGGCGTTGAACACGGTCGCGCCGCCGCACTGCAGCGGCGCGGCGGCCTCGTCGGTCATGCCCTCGGGGATCTTGAACAGGAACGGCTCGCGCCAGACGCCGTGCGTGGCGAAGCTGCCCTGGTCCAGGTTGTCGTGGCCGTATATGGCGCGCTCCTCGCAGTGCGTGTCGCGGCCCGTCAGGCAGTTCATGCAATGGTCGCAGGACTCCTGCATGAGGCCCCAGCCCACGCGGTCGCCCTTCTTCAGCCTCCTGCAGCCGGGGCCGGTAGCTTCGACGATGCCGATGCCCTCGTGGCCAAGCCCCATGTCGGTGGTTCTCTATATAAATCATTGTCAGTACCCTAGACCGTCGTTTATATATACCTAAGCCAATGTCGTGGGGTGGTAGGTAGTTTTACATAATGGAGATCTAAAGTTGGAAACTGGTTAGTTATTTGCCTGGTGGCCGCACGGTGGAAGCGCTCGAAACTCACCAGTGCCGCATAAACCGGAGGCGATGACCTTGAGGAAGACTTGGTTGCCGGACAGCTCATCGGGTCTCGTGGTGGTGGCCTTGATGGGCTCACCAGACTTACTTCCCTTGAAGACGGTAAAGGTGGGCATATCCAACAAAGAGGTTTTACTTCCGAAATTTTGTGTGTTGGTATGGATAATCGTGCCTTGCTGAGCTACTGTTATTGATAAGTCTGATGTTGATACTGTACAGTGTTGGAATTGAGGTTTGAAATTCTGAGGTGTTGAGGGGACCAGGTATTTATATAGAAATGTTACTATATATCGCAGCTTCAGATTAATTAGCCACGAACATAACGTTGAACGATTTTGTAATCCACCTCCTTATCTCCTCCACCTCCTAAAACGACACCTAGTTATCAGGCCAGGGAAAACTTCCAGCCAACGTCTGTGATGACGTTCCATTGGCATCGTTTCGCGATGGAGTCGAAGCGCCGAACCGGCCGTTACAGTGTCTGTGTGTATAGATAGGGTGCATTTGCTCGGTCTAAACGCGAGGCGCGATGATCCATCCTAGGTGGATTATAGAGGCTCTCAACCTGCAGTGCCGAAACTCCACAAAACGGCCGCGAATTTTCAAGGCGAGATCAGGGATAAGATGCATAATAACATAACAGAAATGAGGTCAAAATGCAAACCCACCCCTGAGCTGCATTGGGTGCCATATCTAATGCAACAAAGCACCGATGTGCTACCGTGCTATGCACTTGTGCACTCCGGTGAGTCAAAGTATTCTGAAAGGGGTAGCGGGATCTCCCGGAGTTGACGGAGCGTCCCAATTACCAACCTTGGAGCTGGAGCTTCGCAGTGGTCCTTTTCATACAGTCAGGTGTATAAATATGTAACCTACTTCAGCCCGATCGATTTCTAAACCACCGATATTTTCAATCAACTCTATTCCGAACCTCTACCTATATCTGAATGTTGCGGTAGAACCATTACCCTGAAGTATTCACCCAGATGACGATGGAAAAATAGGTAGGCACAGACAGGAAGTTATGGGAAGAGGGAAGAGAGAAAACAGACCGAATATTCCCCTCCTCATCGCTTCAATATCAATAACCAATAAGGTATGCTAACCATACCTCGGCAAGTTTTGGGTCTGTTCAGTTTTTCAAGCACATCGTTGAGTCGTTGCACCGATGAAGGCAGTATATGATCCCATGTGTCACCTGCAATCTTTTAAAGTTCCCGCTTGGTATAATATTCGCATTTCAACGGATATAAGTCCCGGTCTAAGTGTCGTTATCGTCATGTCTAAAAATAAGTATGCCTCTACGGGAGATCGCTCGATTAACAGGGGGGCATAATGTGGGGGGTTTTCGATTTACACTACATATATCGGGAATTCTACATAGCAATTCAGCTTGTGGGGCGTAATTTGTTCTATACGCCGTATTTGAAGCAAAATGACTGGCGAGATGTTAAAGGATTCCAACAACTCCCGTTCAGATTTGGTAAATCATGGTATTTTATTCCTACACAATACAACTTTTAAAGCGGCCCCTCCAGCTTCCAAATTTGCGGGATGTTAGCGACCTAAGTCCGTAATACAATAAAAGGCATGTCTGATCTTTCTGACATTTTAGCATCAATTCCAAGGAGAGTCCTGTACAAGTTACTACCATCTGACTACTCATATAAGCAAGCGGCAACAAGATTTCTTCTCTTTTACAGACGGATATAGATATTCGAACATTTTAGAGTGGCCTCATTAAGTCTCGAAATAATGAACGCCGAGAAGGATGTGCTTGGGGGCAATAAGGCCTCGCAGAGTGCCATATCAACTCTTCAAGGCACCCAAGGACAGCCCTTATCCTATGCCACCAAGGGATTGATCTGGGTAGGCTTACCATCTATGGTCGTCAGCGTATGGATGTTATCGCCTCTCACAGCTTCACTCATACCAGCCTTGTTGGTCCCGACCCTCTGTCTGGTATGGTGGGATCGTGCACAACCTGCCAACCAGAGAACCGACATTGAGACCTTCATCTGGACCTACGTCTTGGCGGGCACTCTCGGCACCACAGTCGTCATAATCATCCAGTCCATCCTCTCCTACATTTTCGCTCTGGCCCTCTTTCAAGCAGATGCCAAGAAGTTCTTCGTGGAATTCCAGCGAAACGAAGCCGATATCGCCTCGCTGGACGCAGAAACTCTTGCGACGAGAAGACAAATGGCTGCGTCTTGGCAGAACTGGACATTTAATCTCTTGCTTGCCTTCGCTGTCGCCGGCACGGTAGAAGAGTGCCTGAAGTACTCTGCTTTGGCCCTCGCCCGTCGATACGGCCGCATCCTACACGAGCGCAATTACACCATACTCGCGGCGGCCGGGGCTATGGGCTTCGGCACATTCGAAGGCATAGGGTTCATCTATGCCGCAACCAAAGCGATCCAGGGGCCGGGAGGTCTCGCATTGGCTGTGGCAGAACGCATTATTATTGGGCCGCCGATGCATGCAGTTGGTGCTGTTCTGATCGGCCTCAACACCGCCCGTCGTGACTTTCATGGGGAGTCCCTAGGTTTTGCGAATATCATTGCTCTTTCTCTCCTCTTCCACGGGCTGTCCGACTTCTGCTTGTTTAGTTTCAGTGCCTTAGATGGCAATGTGGGATGGGTACATCCTTACGGGAAAAGGCTTCTGCTTGTGTACGGGGTCGTGCTGACTGTTCATGGGACTTTGATCGGCCACGTGCGCCGTAGACTCTTGGAACACAGGTTTTCCAAGGTGAACCATGATTAACAGACTTGACAATCAAGAGGCAAGTGGCAGCAGGTATCAGGAGTTGACAAAGTGGTGATGCCCCGATATTGTATTGTGATCGGAGTAAGAGAGAATAAACCGGGGTTATTGGGGAAACACGGCTTTTACTGTACGATGTACATACATATTTAAGCGCTGGTGCCTTAGGAGGTTTAGGGGCCTGGTTAGGTACAGTAAGTACCTACTGCCTAGTAGGCACGCTAAGGTGTACATATTGTATGTATGTACATGGGTACCTAGTCTGGCATCTGGGTAACTGTTGGAACTCTCAGCTCACCCCACCATCTCTTCGCCTTCAGTTTCTAACCTTTTATGTACCTACATCTTTCGCTTCAATACAAACCAATTAAGTAGTACAACTTGCAAAGCCCAAAATATGCAAGTCTTGCTACAGTTTATCAAATCATGGACAACTTTCTAAAGAGAGGGACAAAGCGCGGAAGAGCGTCTATGCAGGAACTTATACCAGACGACGAGGAAGAGTCTACAGACATGAAATTAGCCATGCTCTCCTCCCTATTCCCCAACTTGGACCAGGAACCACTACTCGAGGCTCTTCTAGCACACGACGGGTCTGTCGAGGAAGCCTCTGCATCGTTAGCTAAGAACGAACCAGAGCCTTTCAGAAAGCCACGGGTTAACCCAGTGGTAGGCTATCAAGCATCCTTGAGGTCGTTCACCTCCAAGTCTCCATCCGCTGATGAGAGGTCGACCTCGCCCAAGAAAGCAAAGCTGCTTTCCAGGAGAGGGGCAACGATACATATTTACGACCCCGAGGATATAGCCGAGAATACACCTTGCAGCATCATCCATAACTTCCTCCCGCAGAACGAGGCTAATGACCTGTTGCGGGAGATGTTAGACGAGTCAAAGTCGTTCCGAAAGATCACTTTCAAGCTCTTTGACAACGTCGTTCAGAGTCCGCATACCTCGAGCTTCTACTTGGCAACTGAGGCAGAGATCAACACCCAGAAGGCCGATTACTTTTACAATGGCGGTCGTTTAAAGGTGAGTGCCATGCTAGTCTGAAGGCCCAATGGAGGTTATATTGTGGTTGATCTGTATTTCCCCTGCCCATGCGAAAATCCGAAACATGTCGAGGGACTACTCTGTTAGATCATGATGCTCACATGTCCTAGGATGTTCGCCGAATTACGCCTCAACTTTTACGCGTAAGGCCCAAAGTTGAGCAGGCTGTGAACAGGGAGATACAGCACCGTATAAAAACCAAGTATCCCGGCGGAAAGAAGCTGAAGTACCAATCTCCGGACCCGTGGTCCCCCAATGCTGCCTTCGTGAACTGTTACGACGGGCCACAAGAAACCGTCGGCTGGCATAGTGACCATCTGACATACCTGGGCCCGCGCGCGGTAATAGGCTCCTTGTCGTTGGGCGTCGCACGCGAGTTCCGCGTCCGGCGCATAGTCCCCAAAGACGCCGACAACAATCCTGCCGACGACCCTGACGCAGCGGGACAAATCTCCATCCACCTGCCGCACAATTCGCTGCTGGTGATGCACGCCGAAATGCAAGAGGAATGGAAACACTGCATCGCGCCGGCACAGGCCATCGATCCCCACCCCATAGCGGGCAATAGGCGCATCAACGTCACCTACCGCGATTACAAAGCCATCTTCAACCCGAAGCACACGTTGCGGTGCAAGTGCAACCTCCCGGCAATCCTGAGGACTGTCCAGAGGAAATCAGAGAACCGCGGCAGGTACTTCTGGATGTGCCACGGCGGCAACGCGCCCGGGAGGGAGAACTGCTCGTACTTCGAGTGGGCTAACTTCGACGATGATGGGAATCCAAGCTGGGATATGGCTCGGTACAAGGAAGGTCCTAAGCTCAATAATTACACTGGCAAGGAGGCAGAAACATGATCCATTGGCACGTATAAGCTTCTCCCGTTTTCTTTCCATCGGTGCCTCGCTTGCAAAGCCCAGTACTCGCCCAACTGTTGGACATTCGGCGCATATTTACATATCGGAGTCCAATTCTCTTCCAACTGAGGGCAGTATCAAATATCCAAGACTATGGGTCCCTTTACCATGTCTCTCTCGTCTCTAATATCTTACGGATTGACGTACATTGGCTTGATGGTATTATACCCATCGGCCATTTTGACGTTCAGATCCAGGGCGGTAAAGTCGTCCAGGACCCTCAGGTTGATCGGCAGTAAGTGGCGAGCGCCCAGAGTGAAGTTCTTGGTCTCCTCTGACATGTCCGCGATCATCTCCTCGGTGAGAGGCTGGGGCGCATTGCACACTAGGATGCCGCAGTGCTTGCAGAAGCACTTGCCCCAGGCCTATATGTGTGTTGCACCAAATAATCAGCAGTTGCTCATAAGGGGAAAAAAAGGACAATGGGTTGAATAGAAGGTTCCGGATAACTCACCTTAGTCCCAAAGACATACGGGACGAGGTTTTCCTCGCCTTCGATTACGACCTGTTCTTTATTCGGGTAGACCCATACCGGTCCGTGCTGCACCCTGTCAGTTCATGTAGCGATTTTTGTCCATACCTAGGGTGCAAGAGAGGGGATGAGGGGGGAAAAAAAAAGGGGGGGGGGGGGCTCACTCTATAGCAGTGACTGCAGTTGCATTCGGAGACGAGACCCTCGTAGGTCTTGTCAAGCGGCTTGGACTTCAAGGCCACCCTAACGGCGCCGCAATGGCAGCTTCCTGTGTACACCTTGCCCCCTGGGACGTCGGCCGCGGGCTCAGGGCCCGTGTACTTGACGGGCTCGTAGGCGGGAGGGAAGGAAGAGGCGTCTCTTCCGCTGCATGGACAGAAGCATTAGCCTCTCACAGGTTCTAGGAGAATAATAAAAACACAATATCAAGAATAGGGATTTTGGATCATCAAGACTGAAGGGGGTCTGGGCCGCCGGAAGCTGGTTAAACTTACGGCGTGATATCCAATGTCGACACGTCCACGCCTTGGCCGTGCTGGAAAGTCCGTATCTGAACCGAGCGTTAGAACACATCTTCTCTTTCTCTCCTCCTTAGCAGAGAGGAACTTCTTTCTTTGGGCATGCCGCGACGACGTACATTAACCCCGTTTAGTTCCGGCTGCGACGGGCCGAGCCGTCCGGAGATCAGGAGCGGGACTCCGCAATGGGGACATATCTGTCGGAGCAAAAGGTTAGTCCACACGATTTGTCTGCTTCCGTATCTCGGACATCGTGATATCTGAAAAAAAAATAAAAAGAAAAAAAAAGAAAAAAAAAAGGAAGTCCTCCATGAAACGAATCAAATTTTCGCCATTGAATAAACTCCCCTTCCCATTTTGCCCCTCTCCTTTCCCCCCCTTTTTTTTCTCTCTTCCTCCGGGTTCATAGTAAAAACGTAACGGATAACGCTTCAATCCACACACACACACACACACACACACACACACACACACATACATATATATATATAATCAAATAGATACACGCCAAAAAAAGGAGGGGGTGTTTCTTTCACTTCTCATCCTCCTCCTCGTCCTCCTCCTACAACCACCACCACCAACCAGAGAGAGGTTTCAACAACAACAACAACAACAAAACTCACCTTATACCGGAACTTCCTCTCGCCGTACGTGTACTCGGGCAGGGTGGCCGGGTCGGCCGACGACCCGACGACGAAGCGCAGGTTCCACCCGGGGACGGCGCCCAGCCGCCACTGGGCCGCGCTCTTGGCGCAGATGCTGCACCGGCAGTCCCCGCGGCTCGCGACGCGCGGCAGGTCCGCCTCGTACACGTACGCGCCGCAGTGGCAGTTGCCGCGGTAGGTCACGGTCTCCTTCTTCTTCTTCTTCTCGTCCTCCTCCTCCTCCTGCTCGGCGGCGGCGGTGGTGGTGGTGGTGCTGGTGGTGGTGAGGGGGTCTGACATGGTTTTTTTTGAGGGGGGGGTGCCGCTTTTGAGAGGGGAGTTTTTGCTTGGGGTTAGGTAGGTAGGTAGGTGTGTATAAGTATGGGTGGGGTGGTAGTGATGGTTTGGAGAATGGAGGAGTAAGTAGGGGATGTATTGCGAGTTATGTGTATGGGTTGAAGGGGGGAGGGATATATATATATATATATCTATATCTTACATAGGTATTTAGCCTACTAATCTACTTGGCGATATATGTTACGAACGGTGTGTACGACAGTGTGCCCGATCATTTCCAAGTCGGGACCGAAAGAGCTGAAGAGCTGAGTTGCTATATGCTGGTTTTTTCGCCCCTTCGCCGTCTTACCTGCATGCCTATCTGACCGCTCCTATCTTGCATACCTATGATTTTCTTACTTACGATTTTGCTTAGGGAACCTGAGCTGCCTAGGTAGCTCAGGCTCGCGGACTTATCATATCCTTCCCGATCTGAGTGGCGTAAGGCTTCCTCTTTGTGGGATTTATTTTTCTTCTTCCGAGTTCTTATTCTTTTCACTTCATATAAGTTCTTCTCTGTTCGGTTTTCTTCTTCTTACCCGCGCTTACTTGCATATAACTAGAGCCAAGCTAACTAGAAAGATAGGTATAGATAGGTTGATCGCTGTTATGTATGTCTAGTATTTTCATGTTTTAGAGTACCTACTTGCATACCCGGTATTACTTATTCGCGTCTCCGCGAACCTGTAGCCCTCGGGAGTAAAACAACCTTCCCGAATCGCGAATCTGTATCGACTCCGCAAAGAGCGCACTGGCCTTGTTTATAATGACGACTACCTACCTATGACATACATACATATGTATCTGAGACTTAGATCCGATCATCTACACCCCCCGCTAAATAGACTCTATCTACACTAGTTTCCTTTAAGACATCCCGTCTATGTAGTGTGTTGAGATTAAGTTGGTAGCTATGTGACGATCGTTCTCGTCTTCCCCTCTCCACCCACCTGCAACGATTCATGCAGCAGCTCGCGGGGTGATGACCGCGATGGTTGGTTCAGCGTGCTTCTTTTTTCTCTCTTTTCCTTCCCCCCCCTACGCGACGCGCTATCAGGTGACTCACTATTGTATAGTACTGTGGGGTAATATTACAGAACGTTATGCCAGGCAGTTGTATGCATCAATCAATGCACCTAATGTAGTATAAGTGACCCTGCAAGCATTGTATAGCTAGTGTCGTCAACCATGAATAAAGTTGGGGGTTTTGTGTTAATGGTACATTGATACCTAGGTATGCAAGCCTTAGCCGAGCCTGTTACTTTGTGCAATTGCACTGTAGCATCATGAGAAAGCCTATATCTCAAACGGCTACTTCTATGTTATGTTTATAGGATAAGCATAACTAGGCAGAATGTAAGTATTGAGGTTGTATACGAAATGACCCCGCATTAATTGCTTAATGGCACTGCGAGGACAGACCATCTGGGTTTAGAGGGTTGTAATTAAGTAGCGCCTACATAACGGTATTAGGAACATGAGGCAAAAGTGAACGCTCGCGAACGCCACCTGCCTTACTGGTTATTAGCTCTTATATAGCAACGTATGGCATACGTGACAGAACATCAATATTTTATAGCCAGTAACAAAACAACATAGAAGTCCTTGAAGTGTGTCATACACTAACATTGAGACTACGCCAATAGGCACAGCGTCTTCTGATTTAACATAATGGGATACTTAATATGATATGTCAAGGTAAAGTCTACACTTTGTATAGAAATCTTGTAAAGATATTCTAAGACTGGTAATTACAATGATGGGTGCCCAGAAGTTTCTCAATTGTGCACTCAGAAATCAAGTTGGGCTCCGTTGTCAAATACTTACCTATGTATATTGATAACCAACTGGTTTGCACCAATGAAGTGTCAATATGTACCTAAGTATCTGGCAGTCTGGGTACATATGTATGCAGGTCAGTTGGATAAAAGCGGGTTGTGTTCAGGGAAATAAAACCTCTCAGGACCCTGGTTTCTATGCCGATGGACCACCAGGAACCAAATACAAGCGTTGCGATCTGTTGATCTGACACATCAACCCCCCAGCCCACACAGCAACTTGCGCACGTTGTCACCTATGAGTTGTCGCTGTTAGATAGATAGAGTTACATATCAATCACGCGGTGTAGGCAAGACTGTCGATGTTAAGAGAAATACTACAACTATCTACTTAGTCTATTAATCAAATCGAAAAGATGATTGACTGCTTGATTGATTTCAAACTAGCTGATAGACTGGAGTATTAAACTGACTGAATGAAGGAGGTTGGATTGGAAAATGTATGGGTCAAAATGGTAAAAAGATGGCCGGGCCGAGCTACTACACTACTAGTAACATAGGGGGAGGAGGGGAAGAGTACGACTTAATTGGTGATCCTAGTTAGTGTTTCCAGCCTCCCCGAATGGTTGTAGTAAGTAGTAGTAGTTCCTAGTGATAACTTGACATGGCCGCCACTATTTTTCCTGCTTGGCCACGATGCTTCGTCCTCGTCGCATTCCCATTATCCCACCTCAGCCGAGGATAATCACGCTCCCTTGCTTTTCCTTGCCCGCTCGTTCATCGCGTATTGATGAAACTCCACATTCACACAAGACACAACCGTTAGCGATTGTAAGTGACAGAAAGAGAGGGAAATAGGAAAAGAAAAAGAAAAGAAAAATACCTACCTACCCTTACCCAAAGACGCTCGCTTTTACACATGCATGCGTGCAGGAACTGCAGAAAATACGCCCGACCTACACCCGTTCCGCAAACCCAACAACAATAATCGGTGACCGACTCTGCCACGACAGCAACGTCGGTCCTCACCGCTGTCTGAGAATCTCAAAGATAACTGTTGTTGTCTTATTGATTATTGTCGTTGTTTCGCTTAACTTATTTATCCCCAAAGCCACCCCCTCGTCACGACTAAACGATCCTCCAACCGAATGAGTCCGAAGTAGAGAGAAATCAGACTTACCCTGGTCTCTCTCTCCATCCAACCTCGAGCATCGAAGCCACTTAATTCCGGGGCGATGCCACCTCTCCCACCGCTGCGCGACGCTATACGCGCCGCCCTGCCAATCCCGCCGTCCCCCCGATCGATACTTTACTCGGCAGCCGCTTTCCGCTCGCGCATAGCGCCCCGTCTGGCGGAGGACGTGAGCAGCGTGCCCGAGGGCTACGGCCGGGGACGACGAACCCGTCGCCGGGCGCGGTCGCCGGCATCGTGATCGGGTCGGTGGCGGCCTTCCTGCTGCTGCTGTGGGTGGTGTACTGGTGCGTGAGCCTGGCGCCGGCGGCCATCGCGGCGGCCACGACGACGACCACCACCACCACCACGGTGACGGACGAGGTGGTGTCGGGGCGGCGCGCCATGGCGTCGCTCAGCGGCCTGGGCTCGTCGTCCGTCGTGTCGCGGCACTCGCGGCCCCGCGTGCGCCGCCACAAGCAGCAGCAGCAGCGGCATAGCAAGCGCCACTCGCACTCGTCGCAGTCGTCGGACCGCCACCACCGCCGCCGCCGCGAGACGGTCGAGTACCGCCGCGAGCGCGAGCGCGTCGTCCCCGTCGTGGTGGCCGCCGCGCCGCCGCCCCCGCCGCCGCAGCTCGTCCCCGAGCCCGACCAGATCATCGTCGAGGAGCACCGGTCGCGCACGAGGTCCTCCTCGCTCAGCAGCCGCAGCCGTAGCCGCAGCCGCAGCCGCAGTCTGAGCTACAACCGCGTGCGCGTGCCCGGCCCGCCCCCCGTCGTGCGCGTGCCTCCGCCCCACCAGCACCGTCGTCGTCGCGGGGTCCGGAGCGACTCGAGCGAGTCCGACGACGACGACGAGTCCGACGATGACGACGACGGCAGGGAAGAGGTCGTCGTCATCGAGGAGCAT
Organism: Biscogniauxia mediterranea; assembly: GCA_018398605.1. Lineage (NCBI taxonomy): Eukaryota > Fungi > Ascomycota > Sordariomycetes > Xylariales > Xylariaceae > Biscogniauxia > Biscogniauxia mediterranea. Next base: position 2,020,112 of record JAGXTR010000001.1, read on the forward strand.
ACCCCCCGCCGCCAGCGAGGCGCCTGAGCCGCGGGCCGAGCCGCCGCAGCAGCGACCGCCGCAGCGGCGGGAGCACGTATAGGTACTCGGGCGGCGAGGGGGGCCGGAGGAGGAGCGGCTCGCGGAGGTGAGGGGGGGAGGAAAGGGGGATGGAAACCTTTATATATATAAAATAAAATAATGAGAAAACTTATTGAAGAGTGAAAGAGAGAGAGAGAGAGGCAGAAGGATATTAAGGCAATCCGAGATGACGGAGAGGTATGAACTTGGGTTATTTTTATTATTGTTATTATTATTATTCTCTTTGGTTTTACATAGGTGCCTAACCTATCGAACGAACAAAGAACCGGGGTTGAGGCTGGGTGGGGGTTTTTATGATTACGAAGGACAGCCGACTTTGATGCTGCGCTGTATAAGGATATACAAGAACGAACGAACGTGGCACGCCCCCTTGGAGATGAGATGCAGCTCCCATACCTACGATGTATGTGAACAGGATACCAGCCTATACAATAGTTACCTTGTGTGGTAAAATGATGATGAGGATATGTACTCTTTTGGAGGCAGCGGTGTTGAGTCGCCTTATAGGTGTATTGATATTTACCTACCTAGGTATATATAATGATGTATGGTGATCTATGATATAGGTAGTGAAAGTTGTATGATAATGTTACTATATACGAGAGTTCTAGACTCCAGCTGTGTCTGCATTGGTATAACATAGTAAGTAGGTAGCTAGCCTAGTAAGGGGCTAACATGAACCAGACCAAGGTAATCACATGCATTATGTACTGGTATTGACGTAGGTAGGTACCTACGAGCTTAAATGTCTAGTATGTACGTCTGGCAGGTAGCTTATCCATGTAGGTAGGCTCTTGGTTATAGATAGTATAATCTACTAGGTTAAGGTTGGAAGCTGCAGGCTTTCTGATTATGATCAATCATGTCGGGTAAGATCAACCTGTTGACTATGTATAGCTGATGGGTAGGTGAAGAGCGATTCAAGCTACGCCCCGTTTCACATGCTAGTGGGACTTTCCGTTTCTTGCAACCCTGAGCAAATCATATTCGATCGATGACATCATTGTGAGGCAGACTACTCCTAGTACTTACCTACCTACTAGGTAGTACCTACTAACCTAAGCATCTACCTAATTAGTCCAGCATAAGTCTCATTCATTCATTCACTCATTCGTTCCCCATCACCTCAACACCATCATCATCCCTTTTTCTGCCAACCTACCTACTTAGAGTTGCTCCTAAGTTTGGAAGCCTGCAGATCAACCACAGCCCAACCGGTGGACTGACTGTTCATCTCCATCTCCCCTCAACCCAGTCTTTGTAGAAGCCCGCTAGATTCGTCGCTATGGATCGTCCTGGGGCGAGGATCTCGGGCGTCATCACGGCCTTGACCCAAGGCACCGAAGAAGACCAGCAGAAGGCTCTGGACGACTACTTCCTGCCCAGCGCATACTTCATCCACCCTTTCTGCCGTGTCCCCTCTTTCGACAACATCCAGCTCCCCTTCACCTCTCACACAATCAACTCGCGCTTGTTCGTGCAGCTAATCTACCAGTGGTATCGTATCCTGAGCCCTGAGGTCGAGCTCTCCATCGACTCGACTAGTAAGTCCTCTCATCCCAACACCAACACCAACACCAACTCAAACTCAAACTCAAACAACGCGCTAACATGGTGCCCGTTAGGTTTCGACAAGAACAACAACCTGCTCTACGTCACTATCCGCCAGGTATTCACCCTATGGTTCGTGCCTTTCTCCTTATGGCAGGCCAACGTGAAGCTCGTCACGGTGCTTGAGTTGGAGCACCTGCCCGTCGACGGGGACAACCGGCCTGTTGATCTCTCACAGCACCAGCCAGGCCCTGATGATGACTTCGCCATCGAGAGATCGAAGCGTTACTTTATCAAGGGCCAGGAGGATCACTACCAGGTCGACCAGTTCCTGAAGTTTGTTGCCCCCTGGGGTGCCTCGTTGCTCTGGGTAGCGTGGCAGTTGCTAGCGACACTCGTCTGTGCCGTATGCGTAGCCGTCTTCCGACCTGTCAAGGCCCTTATACAACGCGCGGCCTCGGTCTATAGGGGTCAGACTTTCAAGAGGCACTAGGGAGAACCTCTTAAACATCTATCCCTAGGTACACTGCGTGATAAATGGTGGTTGCGGACTACCTATTCGAAGGGGTATGATGGCGAGGGTGCACACACGATAACAACGATCCTCGTCACCTCTTATCATGATCACACCACGGGCTCACGTCCCCTCGTCGACTTTGCCCAGATACAGGACTCGATCGATTACCTTCAGAGCATTGTTCCATCAGTTGAGCAGCAGTTCAACAGCTTGACCGAAGTTGCAGAGGTAACCTCTGAAGATGCTCCATCAGATATGAGCGAAGAGAACGAACATGGGAGTGAAGAAAATAGCAACTCATTATCCAATGTGCCATCGGAGTAGTAGATAATACTTACTGGAAGATTACATGAGTTGCTGCTACTGTTGCTATCAAAACATACACTATATCCCCTCCCGTGTGAGTTTATTTACCTTTTGAGGCCGTCCTCGGTCGTGGGGGTGGTACATGGTTTAAAGATGGCAGCGGGTTTCCGTGAGGAAATATTATCATATTTTATACGACTACGTTGTTTCTTTATTACCCCTTATCTATCTACACATCAAAGCGATTATCATAAGCCATCCCCAGACGGAAAATATAGATACCCAAGAGCAAGCCCATTTCAAAGAAAATCCGGGAGCGAGGTTAGCCACATGGGCAAACATATGATAAGTTTCTTCGAGTTTAGGAGGCATGTTATTCTAGTTGGAGGGAGTCAAGTTTATGTACCTACTTATTAGATTCTTTGGTATCTAGAACATAAGAAACCTACTAGGGTACACTCAAGAGAATAGACATATGTGACCCGCTGATACATTTTGGTAGTTATCCATGCCGCAATCTGCAGTGGCAATGAGTGTTTCATGGACGGTTTAAATATCTTCAATGCCATGTGCTCACTAGGTCGTCGGATATGAAGTTGGTGATAAGAGTTTTCCTAAAAAAATTTCATTGGTACTACTAGATATTGTTTTCTTTTTCTTCCCACGAGACTGTACGCAGGTAGTTGAGAAAAAAGAAAACGGAAGGTTTTCTTGGTAGGTAGGTAGTCAAAACATGACATCGTAAGTCATCATCATCATCATCATCATCATAAAGCACTATCGCTACCAGCCGTGATTGGAACAAGTCGTCAATGCATTGTAAAAAGAGAGAGAGAGAAGGAGGTAGTAATATACGCAAGAAGGGGTGGGGGGGGATGAGAGCGTAGTGTAAGAGTGTGTGTGTATGTGTGGGGATAGGATGTACTGTAGAATAAACGGGTTTCCAATTATGTAGAACAACATAACAAAACACACACTTTACTTCCTAGGTACCTAGGTATCTATCCAATTCATTTTAATCATGACCACGACCTACAACAACAACTAACAACTATAAGAATTTCTTCCTCCTCCTCCTCCTCCTCACCCTCCTCTTCTTACTCCCCCTTTTTTCACATTTCCGGTTAACCTCCCACGTCGATAAAAACATAAAATGGGTACATAGGTAGGTGAGGTCGGTAGGCCTATGTATGTATGTAGAGTATAGGTATAGATATAATAAGTCCAGGTATTAAAAAACAGTGGTAGATATTGATCTAACTTAACCTGACCTGACCTACTAGTAAAATAAAAAATATAAAAAATTTTGCTGGCTATTCTTGTTTCTTTTTTCTTTCAAAATCATATCATATCATTTCATTTCATGAACCTCCTTAGGAGGGGATATAAGCAGCAGAAGAAGAAAAATAAAAATAAAAAATCATTCCACTTATAGACTTTCCCGTTCTATGTCTCTCTCTCTTTCTCTCTTACTCTTTTCTCTCTCTCTCTCCTTCCTCCTTCCTTATCTCTCTCAACTCTATACTCTCTTCCTTCCCTTTCCTTTCCTTTCCTTGCCTCCAACTACATAGCCTGCCTGCCTGCTCAATACCAGGTAACCATATCATCACTACTACTACTATTACCTTAGGTACACCCCCCCCCCCCCCCCCCCTCAAAAGAATTTCGTACGCGCTTGTTTGAAGCTGAAAAGCTGTTCTGGGGTTTTTTACCAAGACAAACGGTGTGTGTCCCTCATTACGACACCTTATACATATAAATTCCTTTGTGGATCAACGGGACATGGCGTAACCTAATAACCATATAACATATGGGTTCCACATTGGTAAGAGTTCTGTTTTCTTCTTCTTCTTTTCTTTTCTCTTCTTTTTGTTTTGATTTTGATTTTGGGGTTTCTTTTTTTTTTCATGCTCGACACACCTAGAAAGAATATCCATGAAGAATAAGGTAGTATGAAAGTAGGTAGGTAGGTAGGTAGATATAAATGTGATTTAAAGCCGCCTGAACATGAGACCGAGGCCGTAAAAAAATAAGAAAAAAAAGAGGAGATAAATAAATAAAATGTCGATGAGATTTGATCCCACTTCCAATAATCGTTCTCCCCCAAAAATATTTTCCCTTAATATCCTGCTTAGCCACCCATGAGGCCGCCGCCGCCGCCGCCACCTTGTTGGCCTCCGAAGAAGAAGCCATCGAATAGATCCACCTGCTGCCCGTCGCTGAAATCGTGATGCATACCCTCCCAGCCGAGCCCGAATCCCATATCCATTTGCATATCCGGGTTGTTTAAACCATCTGCGGTGGGCTGATCCTGCAGACCCTGCAGGAAGTCCATACCCTGTAGATCGGAGTAATTAATGCTAGCCGGAGCATATCCGCCTTGTGAAGATCTAAGCATATTAAAATTTGTGTTCGGTGTTGTCTGAGAGTATGGTGCTTGATTTGTAGTAGATTGTGGAGTTAAGCTCGCCACCGAAATTGGTGAGTTGACCTGCGCGCCGGGAGATGGTAGTAGAACAGGATCGATGGCTGAGTTGTCAGGTAGGGATGCAGCATCAGACGCACTGCCTGCGCTAAGATTTGATGGCGGCATAGTTCTCAACATCGAGTAGCCGTCCTGTTCAGTTTTAACGTTGGGAACGGTATGGCGGTACGTAGGCGTTTGCTGACTCGGCATGGGTGTCATCTGTGTAGGTGTGTTGTGTGGAGCATAAGCGTCGGGACCCAGCATTTCGTATGGCGTGGTCGTAGTCGACCGATGGCCACTGTTGTCAGACGAAGTCCTGTGGTGCGGCTTGTGTCTATTTGCTGTTGCCTCTCTGGCTGTAATATAGTCGATTCTATCGCTACTAGCCTTTGATTCACGCTTAGTTCGGTGAGGCACTTGCCCGAATCCTCCCGTAGAGTTGGCCATTTTAATGGTTGCCTTTGCTGTTCGGTCAAAGGCGTCGCGGCAAGCCTCAGCAGGCGGGCATTTTTCTATCAGGTCAGAGAAAACCGAGGTAGCTGCCAAAATAGTAAAATCCACCTCGTCCATCGTCTACTCAAGTTAGCGGCCGGTTTTAGTGTGTCAGCATTCTATACTTACAAGTCGACTTCTAACAACACGCGAGTGCCATATCGCATAGAGGTATGATATGCCAGCCATAAATAGGTGGTGTGTAGCCAGGTACGTGTAGTTGACGAGCCCTACCAGGTGCAGCTGTCTATAGAGACGCAAAATCTTCTGACCTGCTTCGGCAACTTTTAGATATACCCTTTCCTCGTCCTCTTGTGACTCGGCCGCAAAGACAGATGGACTATTGACCTCCTTGGATGTATGATATTCTCCTTCGAACATGGCCGGGACACTTAAACTCTGCCGGTAGAGCATGATGATCGCCTGCCAATAGTTCAGCTCCAGGAATTCGGTTGAAAATGCAACACCGGAATCCATTTTTGTAGGCGCTGAATTTTTCCAATCGTATAGCCGCTGGTCAATATTTCTCCTCCAGCTCCTGAAGGAGTCGAATCTCTGCAGGAAGGGCGAAGGAAGACGAGTGTGCATATACTCATTCTGCACATTCTGGCCGTTGAACCTAGCTATCTGTGCCTGTTGATATTGTAAGACCTGTAAGATTTCCGACTGCAGTAAGCGAAGGCGCCAGTAATGCTTCGCGACGATCTTATACGTGGGTTCGCCTTCAGGTGGCGGCCCAGTAAACCCGGCGTGGGTAATATAGCGATCGTCCAGCATCGACGGGAACTCTGTAGTGATCACTTGATCAGATACGCCAAAAGGTCGGCCGACGCAGACACTAACAAGCCTATCCAGAGAGTATGTGCACCACCAAAGTCGCCTCCGTAGATCGCGGACATATTCCCGGCGACCCCTCTCACGCATATTAGCCTCGCGTGATTTATCGCCAGCGGGATCAGCTTTGGTTGTGTTCATCGGGTCGCCAAGATCAAACTCAACGTCCTTTCCATCTTCGTAATGGAGACCTAGATCGACAGCCAGTCTCACAGCCACGCCAACGATATACCTAAATGTAGTTATTACCCCCGGCTCGCAAAAAAATTATTATCATGTTCGGTGACATACCATAGACCGGGCGGGACGGGACGGAGCAAAGCAAAATTCGCTAGAAGCAGCACAGCTTGCAATTCCTCCAGACCACCACCGCTATTACTCAAGCAGGCCTCGAGATGGACGATGGCGCTCGCGTGATACTCCTCGGGCTGGGCCTGCTTTTTAATTTCGCCCGAGGTCTTCGAAGGGGCGGTCTGAGCATCCATTATAATGCCGCCGCCAATGGCGAAAACCATGTTTAGCATGTAAAGCTCTTTCGGTCCTCGTATCCTTCCTTCGTCGGCATATGCAAGTTCAAACAGGTGCATAAAGTCCTCGCGATGCAGAACGGGTATTTGGGGGTTTGCGTGTTCAAAGTACAAGCTCACGAGTTTGAGGGCCAGGTTCCTCTCTGGAAACTCGGCCGGGCTGATGGTCGGTCGGGTATGGAGGCCAAAGAAGGAATCGCGCATCGAGGTACCCGTTTCAGCGGCACCGTTCCCAGAGGCGGGCTTGTAGGGCCTCACGCCTTGTTTGTCGGAATTGGATCTGTGATCTCCGACAGAGGACTGGACGGCGGCAAAGACGACGCGCGCGAAGGATACGCCGTTGGTAGAGCCTAGATATCTCTGTCCAGAATGAGCACTATGCTTCATGATTTTCGCCGGCCTAGCCGCCTCCTCTCCATTGCTATACGGCTTCGAGGCCCCAGCGGGCTCGGCATTTTCAGGCAGCGTCGTATGCCCAACATCCGTCGACGACCTACCAATAGCACCGTCAGATACAGGTCGTGAACAGTATTCTAGATTTTCCGCGGGCGGGAATTGTATGTTGTTGGCACGAAGCAGAGCCTCGAGCTGATCCACGCGGGTCTCGAGGTAGAAGACATAGCTAAAGCGAAAGCAAGAGTCAGTTCTGCGACTAGCACGTTGGTGTGATACAACGGGTAAACGGGCGACGATGTTCTAACCTGCGCGGGATTTCTCTCTTGGTGATGGGATCGTATCCTACACAGGGGACCCGAGCTTTCTCGCAGCTGGCGCAGCTGGGCAGCTTCTGGTCACATCTGTTCTTGCGCAACCGACATCGGTTACATGCGCTCACGTTACGGAAGCTGCTACTCTGGCCGATCTTGGAACTGTGTCCGGTGCCATCGTGCGATTGCTCGGTAGCTGGCGAAGTAGGACCAGCGGTGCCCGACAGCGGCGAATCCTTATCGGGCGAGGAGGGACGCGGTCGTTTGGCAGGGTGTGGATTCGGCGATAGAGGCGAGTTCGGCGACATGGTTTTCGAATGGACCAAGATGGATCGAGGGGGGGGAGGGGAGTCGAGGTCGTTGGAGTTAGCCAGCGAGGCTGTCATATGCAACAATGATACGGGAAGCGCGCCGACCTGCGTGGGTATGCGGCGTGCTCGGCAAGCTACTTGTACAAGTCGGATTTCTTCTGCTCCATCTCATATGTATCGAAGTAGATCTCGGCTCGGCGATAGGGAAGATGCGTGATGGGATGCGGTCTCGAGAGGGAGATGCAGGGCGGTCAACTGTGTGATGTTGCAGTAAGCTGCTGCTAATGCGGGGGGCCACTGGACGAGACAGGAGGCTGGAAACGCATGAGGCGGCAGCTCAATAAAAAAGAAAAAAGTATTTCTTGGTCGGGTCTGTGCGCGTGTATAGACCAGGTAATCTGTATCGTCGTGGGTTTCGCTTCACGGTGGCCGGGGTAGGAAGGGTGGTGATGCTCGGTCCTGGGAGTTGGTGTCGTTCGAGTCGAGTTTGGTAGTTGTAGTGGTAATGGTGGTAGTGGTGGTAGCTCTCTCTCTCTCTCGGTAGTCGGTCGTTGAAAAAAGTTAAAAAGCAAATCAATACGGACAAATCCTGTAGAGAAAAGGATGGGGAGTTGCTGATAAGCAGTAACAGGCCAATCAACGATCCGCGCATAGATTCATTCCCCTTCCCTTCCCCCACTAACATTAATTAACCCTTAGGTACGGTACAATGTACTACATAGTACACTACTATACTGCTACACTACCTACTAACTAGGTACCTCTCGTCCCCCAAAACGACCTTGACCTTGACGCCGACACATGGACACACCATCCATACCCCACCCCACGTCGGCGCTTGTTTAAGGGGGGTCTGGTCTTTAACTTTTCAACGGCGTCTAGTTGAGACAATCCCGTCCCGTCTTTGTCTCTGTGTCTTCCACACCATCACATGCAGCCTCAAGCCTCATCTATAACCAAATTTTAGACTTAACCGTCTTACATTATATAATCCCGATTGTAGTATTTTCAAAGGCTAGTACACCAGACATACATCGAATTGTATTACCACGCCATAACGCGCGTCCCTGCTTACCAACGTGTTGATATCTTTCATTTTCAAGCACACAAGGACAATCGGACAACCGGACCATCGACTATGTGACAACATAAACTTAGACTCACAAGATCAAGTCAAGTACATCCATATTTAGATACATATCATCATGCTTACCCAAATCTCATCTTGCTTCTGATCGCTGACCTAAACATTGTTCCCACTAGTTCGGTTCTTGCCCTCCAGACTTCATGCACATCACCAATCTCATTCCGCCATCCCTTGCTGTGTGGTTCCGATGGATAGACGACCGACGTGCGAACCACCGTTCGAGCTAGAGAAAATGGGGTAAAGTGATGAAGCTGGGAACTACTAGGTACCTAGGTACAGTACTTAGTGTAGCAAAATGCTGGGCATAAACCTGACGTCATGGCAACGAGCTCAACCTCGATATGGAAATTCATCCATGTATCGATACCTATATATATACAGAAACATTGCCCATCTAGGAGGTAAGAGTCCTAGATGAGATGTTTCGGGCACACTATATATGTGTGTGTGTCTTATAAGAGAAGGGAAAATACAATGAGCACCTTTCTGGTATACCTTGAGTTGGGAGGGACTTTCATATAAGTACCCTACCCTATATAGGTCATACAGAAATTCAATATACGGGTTAAGACTAGAACCCAACTGCATCTGTATTGAGGTATGTCAATAGGTTAGTTTAAACCGTAAACTTACCCAATGTATGGGAATACTTGACATACTGGTTGCCCGTTCTATTCCAGTTCTTAGGTTCGTTCCCAAGGTAAACGTTGAAGAAAGATACATAATACCTCCTAGGTCAGCTATTTTAGGCATATGCGCCTCACAGGTCCCAATTAGCTGGTAACACGGCGGATGGCGTGATACCAAGGCAAAGCCTGCATAAATGGATGTTATCAATCACGCCCTCAGCCTATAGCCTAACCTTACTAAATGCCTTACCTAACCACAACTTGATGTAAATCTCGATGTGTATTGATTGAACCCAGTGAAGGGACCATGAACCACTCATTTAAGAAATATCAATATTAATGCACGTGAGACGGCTTACTCCTAGTCACTAATATCAGTCCCATCCCAATGGACACATTAGTAATTCAGACACTCGTCACTACCTCTTTATATATTCAAAATATTATACACTCAAATGTCATGCCAGTCTAAATTTACACGATACATATAAACCCTCTGCAACTAGGTTTTGAATGAACCTCGGATGATGGCTTCCGGCCATGTTTATAGCGAGAAGGTGGAACATTGAGTGGGTAAAATACATTAAAATACATACCTAACCTAGGTGGACTAGGAAACACCAGCGTAGATGACTGTCCTTGCTGGGCCTGGCTTAATTGGTAAAGAACTTGCTCTTTTACCGTGTTTATAACTGCTTCTATTAAATAAGGAATCTGGTGTAATCTCAATTGAATTGCTCCAATTACATAGTGCGAAAATGCCTGTCTTTTCCGTTCTAGTCGACCTCCGAGCGTGATGGACATTGATGCATCGCAACCTGATCTTAAATACCAACCATCCATATGTGGTTGATGGTGGCATTGGTTGATGTCATCATCACTTCAATTTTGGTAGGTACAGTATACTTAACAAGTTGTTCTTACGTTAGGTATTGCTTATATCAATAAAGCTTGTATAGGTAGTTGGTCGGAGCTTTCCTTGACTTGTCTGTGAAATTCCATCCCTCTCACTCTCTGTCTCCCTTGATTCCTTTTTTTTTTTTTACGCAATCCATTCTTAACAAGAATATTGATAGGTATTGTACTCTTATTCATCATCACGGTAGATATCTTGCGTCTCTCTACCTATCTCCAGTCATCTTAGACACCAATCACTTCATGCGTCTTTCATAACCAACGTCTCGCCCTAATATTTATATTTAAATAACAATTATGTTCGACTCCGGCGGATGTGGTAGTGCCCTTTTTGCGGCTAATTACGCGTCGACTGGTACGTTTCGTCGTTGAAAAATCCCCCATTATACTACTATCATATCTTCTAGAGGACCTATACATTGTTGAGAGTGAACATATCTTGAAAGAGCCACACGTCACGCTGGTGATATGTAAAACCACAACCGTCATCCGTCCCATTGTCAACCCGTCACCGCAGTTTGCCGATAGAGAGAATCAATGCACTATATGGCCAGCTCATCTAATGTAGTTACCATCTAGCACTTAACTCGGCGCTTTTTAGCACTCAAATTGGTGGTGGCGGTGACAGCAGCGCTCCCAGACCATGCAAGGTGGAAGAGGAATCTGAAGAGCGAAAGAAACTACTCGCTGATACCTAGGGTAAATAGGGTTTTAAATAATCCCAAAGGCTTAAATGACTGAAGCTGCTTGATTTCAGAGGATATCGTGAACACGACCTCCCAAAAGGACGCTGATGCCCAGGAAGTCCGAATTTGGTTGCTGAAAGTGCTTCATCGTCGAGATCACTCCCGACCCCGAACGTGTCGCGGAGCAAAGCAACTGGTCTGGTCGAGAACTTCATCGAACCTCCCGTTCTAGGTCTCGGAATCATTTTCCGCCTGAGCCGGAGGGTCGACTAATTTCCCACGATATCCACGACGCTATCAAGGTACATGTTGGCCTACACACGCCCATAATACCGCAACTAAGATATTGGACTTCAAAACTAACACCTGGCCTTGTCCGTTTTGGCAGGAATCGCGTAAGAAAATGCGGTCACAAAAACGCAAGGGGCCCAAGGCGACCCAGCCCGAAGATCAGATTGCTCTGGTGGATAAAAACTAAGCGAACACGGGATGGGAAACCGAACCGAGCTTAAAGAGGATCCAGATCGATTCCCAACAGGCCCAGGGTAAGAAGCTACAAAAGAACTGTCAGGGTTTCCTACTACATATACGGTCGAGTTTGCGACTCGACCTTCTGAAACGCAGACGTCTTTCGGGAATTTAGGGGGGGTGGATGATGACGGGGTCGAACAGACTGTACAATAGACATTGACCAATAGAGCATGGCTAACTAAAACACATAACACATGCCGTCGCTCCGAAGCAGTGCTTTGCATTTAGCGAAAGTGGGACGATGCCCAAAGCCTGTGCTGCTGGCGGCCCGAGTGCGGGCCGTAAGGTAAAGGGAACTGAGCCTTTTCCCAACCCACCACCAACGCCGGCCGTCGAATCATTTCTCCCCTAATAAGCAACATTTGTATGTAGTAGCGGGCATGAACACTTTCGAGCTCAAGCTTTCCCTCCCCCCCCACCCCCTTGCGCCAAGTTCGGGATAAATATAAAAGCCGGGTTACCTAGGTAGGTAGGTACCTAATCAGGCATCACGAGCTGCGCCATAGCGTATGAGGCGAGCGAGCGAAGCCCCCCCGGCCGGCATATCTAGCCTACCTAGGTAGTGTAGGAGACAGACAGATGGCAGGTCTCTGGGAGGGGGGGTAGAGAGAGAGAGAGAGAGAGAGAGGAGACATGGGTCCCTCAAGTCCCACTCCCACCACCCCAGACTCGCGAGCTCACACACACACACACACACACCTTTCCACTCCTGTCTCCCCCCCTCCTCGATAACATGATTTGTCCTTTTCAGAGACGAAAAAGAAAAAAAAAGAAAGAGAAAAAAACAAAACTGCCCGAGCGTTCTCGTGACGGATAAATTCCCCGGTAGGTATTTACCCTCCCTCTTCCCTCCTCCATCTCTCTCTCCACACGATCGCCCACCAATGCCGCCAATGACACACACACACACACACACACACTTACCTGCCGACCTTAGGTACCTACCTAGTAAAGCAGGTACCCTACCTAGCACACACACCGCAGCAACAGCAAAAACGCATCGTGAGAATGCCGTTATTAATTTTATGACTTGTCGCGTTTCTTTCCTTTTTTTTCTCTTTTTTTTTTTCTGTCCCCTCCATCCATCTATCTCCCCTCCTCCCCTCCCCTCCCCTTCTTTACAGTAGTGATGGGGATGACGGGGTTGTCGTTGACCCAAACAAGAAAAAAACCTAGACGTCGATCGATCCGTGCTGCCCTGTGCGTTTCTCCTATCCTTCTTTTCCAGGGAAGGGGGGTGGGGGCTGTATAGAAAAAAAAAGGGGGGGAGGTCGATCATCCGTTTTCCCCCCCCTCCCCCGGTCCTATCCCTCCCCTTTTATGCATTTATCTTTTTATTTGTTCCTCCCCCCCCATACAGTTTAGCTGTATCGATTTACCCTTTTCGTCCTTTTTTTCAGCGCATAGTAAGGCGGCCAATCAGGCTCAGCCGCAAACCTTATATAGACTTCGTCTCAACCAACAACCCTTCCCCCCCCCCCTTTTTTTTCGTTGATCACTCTAACATACACTTCGACCGCCGCTCCCTCCATTTTTGTTTCCTTTGTATCAATACTAACCTACCTCTTTTCAAACACCGGCGAGTTCGCGTGGGGAAGGGAAAGTGTTTTACCTCATGGTAACGTCTAGGAGGGGGTCCTGGTGTATTAATTAATGTTCCCTTCTTTTTGTTATTATTATTTAAAAGTTCCTATAACCCGTGTCGCTGCTACGGGAAAAAGAGACCCCCCTCCCCTAAAAAAATTTTTTACACTCAACCCAGATGCGCAGGGTATACTCTCGTCGCTCGTCGCTGCGTAAAACGGCGCCAACACAACAGCAACAACACGCATCATTAAATGATTGTGGACTTTGTTCTTACTGGCATACATGACGGGAGGTCTTTTCTCGCGTTTCGTTTCTTCTGTCTATCAGTTTCTCTACCTACTTGCTATAGGATCCACACCCCCCCCCATCACCCCCCTCTCCCTTTTCAATCTTTAATATCGATCACCAGAAAAAAAATTTTACGTACACGAACATGGAAACAAATCACGCTACAGTCTTGAAGTATAAGACCAGGGACTGCATACATCAATGGGGAAACGACTGTTGCAGTTCTGATAAGCGAGTAGGTTATAGCTAGGTTAAATTTTTAATTTCTCTTCTTAATCCCCGGTATCTCCCATATTCTCATCTTTTTCTTTTGAAACTCTTTTTTTTTCAATTCTCGAGCTCCTTGTGGATTGTTGTTCTCGGATTTACCAGTATGACGAAAACGCTAGGTATTTTTATAGGGCACCTTTCTGGGTCTCAGCTATTATGCTTCTTTACTGTTTTTTCCTTTCTATCTCGAAATCTTTTAACTATTACATCAGTTACAAAAAAAAAGATATTTTGGAACCTCGGAAGATCAGCCAGAACATGGCTTGTGACTTCGGTGATCTTATATGAGTACGTGAGATCTGCGGCTACGGTATTTGACCACGGCGGGGAGAGGGGGTGAGTGGTCGATATCATGCCATCGGTTAGAACATCGAGGTATCGCCTTGCTGCTCTCTGCTAGGATGGAGCATGCATACCTCCCCGCATTAGCAGGGTTAATCAAGCCAGGTCCCAGCCGGATTCGTTCGAAACGTGAAAAAGAGGGTCAACTCAACAGCAAAAAGATGATAATGATGATTATCTAGTTTGTGACCAGTTAACTGTTTTGGATTGCGATTCTCGAGAACCATTTGAATGTTTTGAAGGGGTACTGGCTTTCTGACATATAGCTGCCCGTCCTGGTGAAGAAATCTGTATAGTCACTTTGGTATTATAATCTTCGAGACGCCTATAGGTAAGTTCACCAGTGCCTTTTCGTGTGTGCGTATTCTCAATGTGCGAACATGGGCGGTTTAGATAAGTCGAGATCGGACGTCACCTACCTTGACAGTGAAAAGAAAAGAAAGTCCTTCTACCAGGAGTTTAGCCTCTCCTCGTCGTGGAATCAGCGTTATATGTACTTGCCTAGGTCATCCTCCATCCAGCCCAAAATAAGGTCCATCATGCAGCAATATAGAAAGATCATGCGGTGTCTCCAGAGGGAACGAGAAGCGAATCAACTCCAGGCATGCAGACGGAAAGGTTCCGGGCAAAGAATGTTGAATCAAAACCAATGGCAGAAGTTTGCGTTGTGCGAAGTCAGGGAAGATCACGCAAAATATTGTCAAGCGTTGCGAAGCGTAAAAAAAGTGGGTTTGCCAAATGAAAAAGGCTTTCCAATTGAATGACCGTTTTATGTCCATGTAGTCGTCCTTCGACCCATACGTCGAATACCCTATCCTCCCAAGACTATCTCCAGATAAAAAAAAAAGCACCGGTTCTCCCTGTCTATGATACGCCGCCGAGTAGAAGTGGAATGAAGTAGAGAGAAAAAATGTTCCTGGAAATCCATGCATGTTCTTTTCCAACGCCCGTCGCATTTTCATTCCTGCGGTATCCCGAAAGAGAAAAAGGACGAAAAGGCGATCCCGTTTCCCGCTCCCAAACTCGAACCCCCAGTTCTCCACCCCGCCTATCCCTCGATGAACATAAAAATTGCTTTACCAGAAAAGAAATGTGAAAAGAAAAACTCCTTGCCCAATGGTTCCTCCGAAGCTGCTAACGATTTCGTTTGTACAGAAGTGTATCGTGAGCTTCCCTTCGTAGGAATGGAGGTATCTAGTTGCCAGTTGCCCAAGCTAGTCTATTTAGAATGTGGTGACGACCTTTTTCCCAACCCGTAAACAAAAAGAAGAGAGATAAACATCAACAGGAATTGAGAGTAGATACAAGCAGCTGAAAGTAGAAAGAAAAGGGCGATGAAGTCCGGCGCCGATAGGAAACGAAGCGATTACAAATGTCGTGATCGAATATAAAAGTCGATAAGTTGGAAATCGTTGCTAAAACCGAGAAATATCATCCAGGATTTGACCGAGACCTCTTGAACGCCGCCCGAGTACCACCGTTTTTTTCGCCCATATTTTATTGATCCGGAGAACATCCCGTCTCCCGCGTAGCCGCCGGTGATAGGCACTGCTGGCCAGCTTCCACATCATGGTTGGAACTGACCTTAGTTTCGGTCCGGCTCGAGGGCTCCTCAATTTGAAGGCTGACCACCGCGCCGCCGATGGCGACCAAAGCGCTACACCACCATGCGAGACCCGAATATCCAGAAGTGAGGCCGACGGCATAGAGTATCCCAGAAATTGTAGGTCCAAAAGCACGACACAAACTCGCTGTAGAGGCGGCCACGCCGTTGATCGTACCCAATGCCAAGTGGCTCGGTGCTGAATCCGCGGTGAGTATTGCATTGCTCGGATATGCCATGCTTGCGAACGTGCACTTCCACACCAAAACCATGCTAACGCCAATCATTCGGTACTTCTCGGGCAGTAACACCAAATAGGGGGTGACCAGGTAGAGGGCAAAGTAGGCGAGAGTTAGGAAGCGGAATAAGCGGAGCGCGCCAAGACGCTTGAGCACCGGCGGCACAAGAAACATGTTGATCGTCAACTGATAGGCCCCCTGAGCGCTGAGAATGATGCCAATCATTTTGCTGTCCAGTCCGAATCCACCAACGAATTTGAAAGGTAGTGACGTGGGGATGCTATGGTCTGGCCTTTCCGTACTAAGGAATACAGGGAAAAGTTGATCAAACGTCATTGTATGACTTATACGTTGTCAGCTAGATTAAACATAAGGTTGCATTGACGGCAACTGCACTTACAAAGCTAGTATCCCGAACGATACGATATTTAGTACCACTGGCCGGGTGAATATTCTCGAAAATCCAACGCCTACATTTCCACGTGGCTCGGCAAGATCCAAGGGGTCTTGTGAAATAGATGGGGCGGACACAGATAGGAGTCGGGGTGAGTTCTCGGGCGAGTTTTGGTTTGTTCGATATCCCGGCAGTGGTTCGTCATGTTCGAGAAGTGGCCGTTCCTCACTGTTCTCCGATAGCTTCGTCGTCTTCTCATCCCTTGCCTCTGCACACCTTCCGAAGTTAGGCAGTAAAGAAAGGATCCAGTTGCCTATTTCAAGTCCGCGGTCATGTGCAAGTCTCTTTTCCGCATGCGTCTCTTCGAGAAACAAGATTCCATTGATGACCCCAATGAGAACAACGAATGCGCTGAAGAGGTTAGGAAGGAGATATGGGTAGCGATCCCAGATGCTGCCGGGCGGGAATAGGCTTGGGTAGCTGATACATGGTCGCGCGAGAGCACCGCCAATCATAGGCCCAATGATGGATCTAGCAACGAGTTAGAGATACCGAGGGCTGGAGATAACTCGGTGAGTTGTAGTAGCAGTGGCTTACCCTAGACACCATACAACCGGCATAATGGTATAGGCTCGCGCTAAAAAGGGTGGTTAGTTGGCTAAGCTCACAGGCATTGTAAAATCGAGTTCGACTCACGTTGATGTTCCTTCACTGTCACTAATTCCGCGACTGTGGTCTGGAGCACTCCCATGTTCCTAATTGCATGTTAGGACATCGCATATAGGGGACCGTTAGTAGAGAGGTCTCATACCCGTTCAGTAGACCTCCGACTGCTCGTGCGATGAGGGCCACAGTGAGATTGGGAGCGAACCCAAATATCAAGACACTCAGCGCAGTTCCAATCAAACCTGTGAGTAGGACAGGTTTCCTTCCGATTTTGTCGCTTAGCCGTCCCCATAGTAGCCCGGTCGAGAATTCAGCAAACGTAAACGCAGAGGTGACCATTCCGGCATAGAATGAAATTCTGCTCTTGTCGTCGGTGATGTGGAAGTCCTCAATCATGAAATAGATGTATGGGAATATTCCCATAAAAGCAATTGGCTCGCATATTCGACATATCGCTAGGATACTCATCAGATCAAGGTCCAAATTCAGAAGGCCTCAACCTATGAGGTTACAGTTGCCGCACAAGGACGTACCTAGAACTAGCATTTGTCGTCTCGGGAATGGTGGAATCCGACGACTTTCATCGTCCATTGGAGGGCCCATGGGCCTCACGAACGAACCAGTTCTCATGATGATTATGTTACTGCTGAGGATAGTCCACTACATGAAAGGCCTAATTATGGCGAGCGGCGGGCAATGGGGGTGTAAGTGCTCGGGCTAGGTGAGGATCGAGAACCTTGAGGCTCGAGGAATTGGTGGAAGACCTAAGTGTTCCTCTTCTAAGTTTGCGACACTTGCGGATATTTAAAGGGTCGAAGTTTATCTGAAGGGAAATAAAATCAAGTGAGACTTAGAGTGACCTGTCGACCTAACGCTCACTATATTGATGTGATAAACGACAAGCAGCAGTGTAAGAATGAGGTAAGCCGCCAGACAAGGGATGCGTTCTTGAAGATTGCGCTTGGCATAGGGGACAGAGGAAAGAGAAGGCTGATAGAAGGAGACTATTGACCCAGCTGATAGTGATATCCATGACGAGCGACGGATATTAAGTTATTTTAATATTAGGACGAGCGGTGACAGGCGTTAGGGCGAAAAGCAAAAGTCAAGTGCGCGTGCCATAGAAGATCCTTCCAACGGTGCCAGGTGTTGCGCTGCGGCGATGGTCTCAGAAGGTATGGAGACCTTCGAGTCCCAACTTCGCGGGACGACTTCTTGTCATGGAGCCCAGAAGTGGGCTCCAGTGGAACCTAATCCGTGTACAACGACGTGTACA
The DNA here is from genome assembly GCA_018398605.1 of Biscogniauxia mediterranea. NCBI lineage: Eukaryota > Fungi > Ascomycota > Sordariomycetes > Xylariales > Xylariaceae > Biscogniauxia > Biscogniauxia mediterranea. The sequence continues at coordinate 2,038,478 of JAGXTR010000001.1, forward strand.
TACGAAACTGGGTGGTCTACATCGGAGGATTTCTCTTCTTCTCAAGCCTTATGGGTTGCATGTACTACCCGAGTCGAATGACCACGCGGTTCCCAGAAAAGATATGACGGGGATATGGAAACACGTTGAGCGGCATCCCTGTAGGTATCTCCCCCCCTCCCGGCAGTGGATGCATGGTTTATGTTGACAGGGCGCCGTAACCTAGAGAAGCAAGACGCACGAGTAGAATGGAAAGAGAAAAAGAAAAAGAAAAAAAATTAGAAAATTAGAAAGAATAATAAAAAATAGGGAGATGAACCTTTCCCGGTTTGGCTTAAGGCCTCCGAGTAAGCCGCCCGAAGAATGAGCAACGACTTCATTGGCAATTTCACCAGACCAAAAAGCTCAGTGGTGGATCCGCCGAGGATCTGAGCGAATGGGCCCAAGACGCAATTGGAAGATAGCGGTCAAGCGGTGAGGAGGATTATGCACAGCTTTGCGGATAGTCTTTTTGTTCGATAGGCCAAGCTTTCCTCTCTCTCACTTGAGAGCTCACAAGGCGACCAGCAATGCCTCAATGACATGGCAAGGCTCGATGTTGAACCAGGGCACGGCAGGGTGGTCGAGGTGTAACCAGACTTGATGGTAGGCTGGATTAGACAGCTGAACTTAAGAGAGGAGACTGGGGTGTTGACTTTAGTGTAGATAGGAGGAACCGTAGAGCTGGGTACCGAAAAATTCATGACGCAGATTGTGCAGAAAGGCTTTGCCAAGCCCCTCCCCATGTGCTCATACCTAACCGACGAATAACCCGTCTGCAAGGCAGAGCGGACGCTTCAAAACACATCCATGGCTTCGGAATTTGCTCCTGCCCAGCCTTGGATGTGGATGTAGTACGAGAAGAGCCGGAAATGCCGCGCGTGATATGCTTCGTTGATGCAACTGTCCGTGGTCCGTGAATAAAGCTTCGGCCCTTCGCACCACGCTTGCCTGGTGACCGGTCGCCGCAATTGGGCGTTGGGCTTCTATTCTTAATAGCCAGGACCTGTGCTGTGACTACCGGAAGATAGCGTAGAAAAAGTTCTTGCCGTTTCACCAAGTTCGAAGCGTCGTCCCGACTACGGATACAACATAGCGGCGGCGGCAGTTCCTCTATACTGTATGTAGTGTATTACACTTACGCACAGACAGACAGACAGACAGACAGACAGACAGACATACACACGCGCACACGCACACGCACACACACATACACAGATAACACACACATACACAGATTCACGGAGCAGCTTAGGCTCGTAGTTAGAATGTAACATGTTCGGCCAAAGTGACAAGACGGCCTTGCCCGGCGGGTATCTCGCAGAACAGAAACAACGGAGGCAGGCAAGCTTGGTCATCCTCGTACCATATCGGCTAGCCAGAGCCTTCTCGTCGAAATAGTAGGTGGAGCATCCAGGCGAACGGATGTGTCTCTGCAGCAAGCCCGGCCAATCGGATGGTCCATATCTAGGGTATCGAGTATGTTATTCTGTCAAATCTCAATGGGTCCTGTATGTATGGCCTTCTGCAAACTCGCGGAGAGGCCTATAGACAGCGTAAACATGACGTGAGTTAAGGAGGGTGCGCTCATGTCAGCTGTCTGGAGTAGATAGTCAAGCGTTTGAGGCCCCCACAAGTCTCCTGGTCCCCGGGTTTCCGATTTGGCCAAGTGGTCGCCCTAGCAAGCCATGCCTGGCCATGGAACACAGCTGCTGAGATTCTAGAAGTTCGAGAATATACTGCCCTAGTCCAGCCATGTGCCATGTGGCAAATGAGGTGGGACAATTTGGAAATTGATTGTTCCAAGACAGGAAACGGCTAGGAAAGCTAAATGACGTCCCGTTCGAGGGAAATTACAGGTGACGACCGGCAAAGCAAAAAATGTCTGAGTTATAGTCCAAGGTCTCGCGATATATGCACGGCGTCGCGGATCAGATCCGAGGCGGGACTAGGAGGAGATAGAAGACGTGCGGCTGCGGGAGGGGTGGAAGTGGAATACGTACTCTCAGACTCTGTCGCAATGCGGTTGCGGTTGAAGCAGTGAGAAAGCTGACATTCCACAGCATCTGGATGTCATCTAGGTACACTATATCTGTAGATCACGTTGTATATGGCAGACGTATACGGCACCTAAAGATAGCACAAGCTGCAATGCGCGCGAATTGCCGTTACAGACAAGGTACTCTTATCCCCTTGCTCTCACGCACACTTTGCAGAAAAGAACGGAGAGAGAAAAAAAAAACCACACACACACAATCTCGGGTAGTCAGCTCGGTGGCGTGGTAGCTCAGGTACCGGGAAGACCCTGCTCACAGGCCCGGTCCAGCCATTTGGTCTAGGCGCCTCCTAGTTGGTTACCGGAAGCATGCCGCGTATTGCAAGTTGCTTGTTCGTCCCTTTTGCCAAGCTCCAAGTACCCTCGTGGTATTGGTTCAGTTTGGGAGAACATCGGTGTAGATAAAGTTGATGGCCTGGAGGTTCCGGGAGTGGAAGAAAATTCCGGGCGCGCATGCAGACTTGATCATATGATCCACCAAGAAGCTCGAGGAACTGGAAGCGCACGAAATCCTGTCCCATCGAGGCTAGAGTCGCCTGCTTAGTGCGAGCTGCCAGACCAGTACACTAGTAGCAGAAATGAAGCCTGGGTTGTCTGTTGTTGTTCCGAAGTTCAGAAGGTCGGCCACTTGCTTGGCAACCTGATTCGCAGCAACACATACATGTGCATGTATCGACAATTGCCGTGATCAACCTGGCAGCGGAAAACTGGATTTGAATCTTCCGGGTCGGTTTTCTGCATTACATGTAGAACATGCATGTCGTGCAGGGGAAGGTCCACGTTTAGGGCGAGTCGAGAACGTGCAAGGCAAGCTGTTCCATCTGATTGGGTTTGCAGGGAAATGATCGTGGATGCGCTTGAGTAATTTTTATGCCGGCGGCTGAGCGGAACAGGAAAAAAAAAAAAAAAAGGGACGTCCTTCTTACATTAGCAATGCAAACAGCTCAGGTTAAAGCAGCTGTCCTAATGGTGTAAGCTAGAAACATGTGACTGGAATAACTAACATCTTACATCACACCTTATTGAGTCTCTAAATGTGCGACATAAGAGATGAATTAAATTTTACTCCCCAATTTTTTTTGTCTTCTTGTTTCTTTTTTGGGGAGGGATGTTCATCTTTGTTGTCATCACTATGATATCACCGATATCAATATATATATTCTTCTCTTTTCTTATTGTTGTTCTGCTGGTTGGTGGTAGGCAGGTATGTCGCTCATTGATTGACGCGATATAGTTGGTGGTGTTTAGAAGCGCTAGCGCGCAAGAGAAAAATAAAATAAAAAAAGTATTGAGGTAGGTACTTTGGGTATACTTTGATCTGCCGCTGTACTAAGTCCCGCGCACTTACATGACCGGAAAGTTGGTGTTGTGTCACTAGGTAGGTACTACACGCTACTTAGCAAGTAGTAGATCTTGGACCCAATTTCCTCAGGGGCTGGCAGAGTCCCGAATGGACGCAGACTGCCCCACCCCTAAACACCCATCATCCCTCCTTTTTGTCTCTCTTGTTTTTATTTGATTTGTTTTTTATTGCGATGATTTTTTTTATTTTTCTTTTTAGCGCTTGCCGCAGGTTTGTGGAAAAGGGGTATTTCGGGCCTGACCGTTTGGTGCCATAACTGCATAGCGTAGTCGTCTCATCAACTCTCAGGAGGAGTACTGGGCCCAATGGAGCACTGTTTCGTGGCATTTGTAGAGCGCATGATTTCGACCTCCTGATGGATATTCAGGTCGGATTATCTCAAGAATTAGTTTATGACAATGATCGTGAGAACCCGTCCGCGGCCGGCAGCGGTGAAACATTATCCACATATCGACATCGTCGACAGGGTTGGCGGAGGGTCGCTCTTCGGCTCCACCTCCGGCTTCAGCGCCCGGTTTCAATGTTGGCAGGCGGTGAACCAGCGCTCTTTACCGTAGTGTGCAAAATCAGGAGAATCGCTTGTGTCGATGAGCTCATAATGATCGTCTGCTCAGCTGACAGAGGGTATAAAGCTGCTATCTGTCTAGATCTACAAGGGCTTGTTTCTCGGGTCGATATGAATGGCGGGGAGACAGCGGGACAGCGGGACAGCGGGAGGAATTGGTAACCTCCAGCTGACGTACGATGTATCATATGGGCATGTAACCTGCAAAAGGATAGGGAAGCAAGGATCCCACAGCCTGATCACGAGAGTCGCAGGACCGATGCCACGGCGATTCGGGGCTGCGACCCCAGCCTTGCAGGACGTATCGTCGTAGACAGATAACCGCCGACCAACGTTTTCGCTGACACGATGCAGGCCTCTCTTTTTTTTTTCTCTTGTTCTAGTGACGAAAGCTATATCACTTAATGCAAGCAACCAATGGAGAAGCCGTGCGAGCCGATTTGGCGGTCAAGTAGGGAATGGTCTGATGTGATGGGATATTCCCAGTCGCAGCATGAATAGAAAGCATATGGCAGGAGGACGACTTGTCCTGACCTGACCTGACCTGTATTAACCGGCCTGGCCTGGCCTGGCCTGGCCTACCCGCCGGTTTGCCTGCCGACCCAGCCTTGCTGAATGAGGTGTAGTCTTGTTGGTTTGTCGTACAAATGATTGATTGACTAATGGATGAGGCAGTGTGGAATCCGTATTTATTTTATTTGCTCAAAAAATATTTTTGTTGTTCATGTTGTTGTCATAATCATCACTGCCATTCCAACTTGCTTTGATTTTATGTCATCTCTCTTTTTTTTTGTTCTCCATTGTATCATACCTAGTGCTGATTGGAGGGGTTGGGTTGGGTTGGGGGAGTGGAAGATGGGGGGAAAAAGTGGATATTGGAAGTGTCGGATGGGAAAGTTCAATCTACGTTGTATACTAACCTTACATAGGTACATTGTAAATGGATTGGAAAGCCAAGGTGTCATTGGTAGGCTGGTGATCGGCAGGTGATAGGCAGGTGATAGATGCACCCTAGCAGATACATAGGTAGATATGTAGGTTGGTTGAGGCAGTCAGCCCTGTGGTAACGTAACGTAAAGGGTAACCAAATCAGAGGTGCCAGAGTTGAAACCTGAAGGATTAAAAAAAATCCATAAGTTATCTGGAGTGCAGATTGCGAAATGCAGGTTGGGGATTTTCCCACGTGGGGAAGTACATCAAGTACATATACCGCGCACCCTGGCCTATTAGGGTACTTTGCCTGTTTAGGCTTTGCTGGGCCGCCCTATCGCCTGCAGCTGTCTACAGTCCGTACTTGGCCAAGTACCGCGTCATGTGCCCCTTTTAGGCTTTATTGCTGACTCATTGCATAGGACAGATGCATGCCCAAGGCCCAATCTTGTCAACTCAACTTCCTTCTGCCTTCTGTCTTCTGCCTCCTACTGTGCGCATATAAGTGTGATGATGAAAGAATGATATCTGCACCTGCAGCTTGCAGCTCTCGACAACCACTTGGCTTCACCCAAAAGGCATTCACCGATGGTTCCGATGGTGCTGATCTGACCAGAAGTGAGTAATATTATCCTCCTGGCGATTATTTACATCCAAGGATAACCAATTTGCTGCCTGACGCCTGTTCCGGGCGCCATGGGGGGGATCGGAGGATGGGGAGGGGGGAAAACCCTCGATGCCCTCCATCAGACCACTGGCGACCTGGCAGCCAACACAGATATCTCAACTCAATCTGAATCTACCAAGATATAACTGCACCAGGCTAATCTTAACTACATATCATGTTCGCCCATCCCCAGGGTGCTTGGCATGGGGCATGGGTTCGGCATCACTGTGCGCTGATTGGACAGCCCTTACAGATCAAATCGAAACCCACCCATGTCAAAGAAAAAAGAATTGGGGGGGGGGACGGGGTGCAGAAAAAGGCCAGGAGGCAGATGACAAGATGACCAAAGAAAGAAGAAAAGAAAACAATGCAACAGGAAAATAGACGAAGGTGATGATGGTATTTCCGATGATGACGACGACGACGCTGACGATGCTGACGATGACGCTGTTGATGTTGCTGTTGGCGGGTGCTGTTAACCCCACCCCAAACTGCCTACCTACCTAGGTACTTACAGCACCCATACACTTACATGGTTTGGGCTCAACATCCACCCTACCTACCTACACCAGCTACCTCCACGATTCTGATGATTACCCACCCCCATTTGCTGTGCCATTGATCACCAACCCCCATGGCCGCTCTTGGTATTCTGGCCAACAAAGACCAACAGAGATCAACGAGATTCGCCCAAGCATCCATCTCTAGACGTAACATAGGTGTGCGCACTCGGGTCGCCTAACAAAACACAAAACACACCTCTCACCAAGCAATCTCATATCTGTCCAGATAGAACGTCAAGTATAGGTAGACGGGCAGCCGACATGGGCAAGGAACTGCATGCCAACCGACCTGTTCAGGCTTTTTGCAGGTATCCGCCATTGCCGCGCACTCCAAGCCCAATCAAAGCAGCGAGATCTTCGCCGAACTCACCGCGTTTAACCATCCCGCCTGTTCATTCCTGCTGGACTGGGAAGTCTTAGAGATCGCTCATATGCAACTTGTGCCGCTCTGCCCACGTATTATGTATACGAGCGTCGCTTCGTGGGCATTGATCTCACATCACCTCCGCCCTACCATGGCCGGGCTATCCCGCTTTTAGCTCCCGCTGGCGTAGCAGCAGCATCGGATTCTGACGACGTCTTACTTGGCCCAGCCCGCTATTCATCTTGGGTTGGTTGGTTTTCCAAATCGGTCAGCGACCGCCCTGTCAAACGACGTGGCTATTGAATTTTATTACTTATATGACGAATCGATGGTCATTCCCTTGTTGTATAAGGCTAGCCTATGGTCACCGGTTCCGGTATGCCGTCTCACTTGTACCACAGAGCTCTCCATCCCAACTCTGGTACTGCCAGCTGCTACCTAATCCAGATGTGACGTACGGAGCTGTGACTATATTGCGGCCCGTGGCATGGTGAAGGGTACCTGTTATCCTCTGTCTGAGGCATTACTTTGCGAAAACACGGCTAGCCTCCTTTTCGAATTTCCTCGGGACAACTTGTCATCACCATACCACGGTTATCGGCTGCAGTGAGAAGGCACAATGGTTTGGATATCGTCACCTGGTCAGCTTACTTACCACATGTAGGCTGGCTTTACTGGCCTGAAGAGAACGATCACCACAGACATGGCCGCATGCAGTACCGTTTGGTGCCGGGATCGGATCATGGTTCCTCTCAGCTTTTGGGGAGGTATTTCTTTCTATAGTCTTTGACTGTCGCATCGGATCGTCATATCATGCACAAACTCATCCGCCCGATCGCTGCCCTGGCCAGTCAATATGTCCCGGCAGTTGAAGCATAATCCCGAGCTTTGTTTCTACCTAGGGCGACTATTCATGCGCATTGAAACGGGCTCGTCACCTGTTGACGGTCCTTTGCAGCGCGGTGGTGGGCATTGTTCCTACTGTTGATTCCTTTTCGTCTTTGCAGTGGATATCTCACCTGCGAACTAGTAAGATCTAGGTACCGAACCGTGCCGCTTCCCGCAACTCGCAGCCCTGTGCAATGTTCCGGGTCACAAGTCGAATCTCATCTTCTACCATGTAAGCATCACATCTTCCGGCTACGGATAGCTGAAGCTGGGAGAAAATTAATATCACGCCGGGATCCCTTTCCTAGTCACACCAACAAAATGTAAGAAAGAGAAAGAAAGCTGCCCGCCTTCGCTAATATGCTTTCTAGGGTCTTTGAAGTGCATACGTGATAACACCGCCAATTCAGTACGCAATTGATGTCTGGCTCGGCCTTTGATTTATGTCTTGGCTATTTCTAACACTGCAGCCCCCCGATGCTCCCGCTGTCAGTCATCAGGAGCATTTTCTCAAGCCTGCTTGGCACGTCATCTAACTGGGTACTTCGTTCCCCACGTATATGAACCAGATTCCTGGGTCAGATAATACAAAGGGTCACGGGTGCTTAAATCAACTAGTTTTAGATTCTTTCGGACGGCACAATTCCAGATCCTTATCATGCATGAAGGCTGCATACATCTACCTAAGAAAAAATGGCTTTGGTAAGCCGAGTGACCTTGCAGCGAAGAGGCTTACACAACAGCAACGAGGCGTCCGGCATTCTGGGTTCGCATCCGGGTTACACGTCTGTGTCACAGCCTTCCGTAGACAATAGACCGCAAAAGACCTCACTAAGCAGCGCGTTGGTGACAGTTTGCCAAGTATGTACTGTAACTTGGCCTTCCGATATACCACTGCTTCGGTATTATACCTAGGACTCACGCTCGACCAGGCCTAGAACTATCACCGGCATTTGTATATCGGCAAATTACTCAAGCATCTCTCGTGTTTCTATTCTGAACACTGCGCTATGACTCTTATAGCTAGACTATAGGAGCGCTACTGGATCTTTAGCACCGAACGGTGCATTTCCATATCTGGCGTGCTTGATTACTTGCTTCCTGTTGTCGTATTGCACACCTAGCCCTGGCATACCTCGCAGTAGGTACTCTAATCACCACCTACCATTATTCTTCCCAATTGGGCTGGCAGCACGGGAGTGACGGCCGCGAGCCAGTAAAGCCCAATATGTGGGATTAGCAGAACCTACTAACGTGATGATTTGCCACAAGTTCGAAGTGCCGAAGGAGAACACAAATAGCTGCTCTCCCTCACGGCTTAGCTGACGGTCTCACGGGCCATTAGGGTTGCAATTGACCATCTACACTAGAACAGCACATATGTGGCCTCTTTCCGATTCGCTCGACTCCAGCCTGACACTGATCCTTCTAAAGCATTATCCATTGTGTAACGAAATTTCCCAAACTAGTAAGATGGTTCCTATCGAGAGGCTTAAAAATACTCGGGGCTGCCGGGGCTACGAGGTCTTTGGTAGCGAGTAAGGCACGGGCCTTTTCCACTCACATAGGCGTGAATTGTACGAAGGGTCATCATACCCTTAGGGTAAGTCAGCACTTTAACCCAGCTTAGGTATGCTAACTAGTGTAGTGTATTATTTTGGACGGTATGGGTAGAAAGGGGACTCTTCAACTTGAGTCCGTGAAGCCTGTCCTGTTTGTAGATTTCGCGCTATATTGTGCTATCAGTGCATACACCAGACGATCCAATAAGATTATGTACACAAGAGGAAGCCGGACGGGCGATCTTGTGTGCGAGCAGGCTGGGGATCACCCTAAACCAACTGGCACTGGCACCAAGGCACAAATTCTTGTTACACAGAACAAGGCAAACAGAAGCGCTCTACGGTCAAGTTGCCTTGTTTGCGATGTACCAGATAGGTAGTGAGCTCCGTCACTTCGAACAGCGGTGACTTGGACAAAATCCGGGTTCGCTCTCAAAGGGCTACCACATAATCCCAGTAAAAAGGAAAATCAGAAAAAAAAATCGATCGATGTCCGGCACAGAGTCGGGACGTGGCACCAGTAGTCGGCGAGCCAGATGGATGCCAAGCTGGCAGTCCTCGAAATAACATAGAGGAAGTGAGCCATCAACTGCGTCACGATTCTTGTCCTCTCACTTGCTACCTACACTACGATCTCTGCTCCTCGACGGCAGCCAAGTGACAGTTCTGCGGCGTGCATGCCTTAGGTCGAATAGATGAATGGATGAATGGATGAGGGGATGAGGGGATGAGGGGGAGCTTGAAGACTCTTAGTGGATGCAAAATTTCTTCATCGTGTTCCTGGAGGCCATCGGATCCCGGCCCTCGTACCAGCTATCTCCGTGGGATTGCTCGCCAATCGGTGTACAGACCATCGAAGCTTTCAATTGGTTGACGAGAAACTCGGTCCCTCATGCGGCTCAACGAGGTGCCTGTCATGCTTGCAACTTAGCATTGCTCAGCTATTTTTTCCCCTTCCCTCTGAGCGGTCGTACCCGCAAAGCGAAATGCGTGTTTATTTCTCTCCCGGGGGACCAGCCATCGCTTCCACGTAGACCGTCGGTAGAGAAGGATTCGAAGTTCTAGATTCTTGTTTCAGAGTAAGATACCCAGTCATGGGGCCAGCTAGGGTGAGACACAATTGACATACCAGACGCCGACCTTCGTGATTAGTGGATGCTCTGTCCAGCACCAGTTAGCGCTAGCATCCCCTGGGAATGCCCCCGTCGTATTCGTGGCGTTCGTCGCTAAACTCGTCTTGAAGAGGAATTGTGTCTTCGCCTATATACAGGTTCGCCAAGAGCCTTCAGGGTTTTTTTTTCGGCGCCCCCACACCGGTGATGGCAAAAGGCACGTCGTCAAGGCGCATGACACCTGCACCTCTTCCAAGGGTTCGCCCCTCCCTATCGAGTTAGGGGTCACACCGATTAAGCCGGTGGCTCCTCGTAGAAATCAGATACGCCCCTGGAAAATTCCTTTCTATTGCAATGTCCATCACATTGTCCCATCGCCCACTTCGCTATAGGTACCAACGACTTCGGCAAGACGGCTATGCCTGCCTAGTTAGTCCAGAATGTCGAAGAGCACTGATGGGGACGTCGATCAATAAGATGAGGGTGTCAATTCACCGGCCGCCAGCGTGTTAGGATATGCCCTGACAACATATTGATAAAGGCTGAATACCTTTCTAAGCTTGGCATGTTCGAGCTCCATGCGGCTTGTCTTCTCGTAGGTCCGTAATAGTTCGGTTGAAAGAGTGTTGTAAGCATAACTCCTAGGTTCGCGACCCCGTCCCGTCCTCCGCTGACCACGTCTCTTAGGTTCGTCATGCTTGGACGACTTGGATGTCGTCTCGGATACTGACATTCGGGGGGCAGAGCGACTGTGCTCTCTCCTGTCGTCAGAGCACCGAGGATGGATAAGGCTGAAATGGCAACGCGGCATCGTCAACGTGGGTTGAGACATTGACATTAGTGCGGCCGCCTGTCGCATGAGCCCACTTTACTTGAGTCTCGTCTTGGAGGACGATCGGGAGAATCATTGACGATGGTATGGAACAGTCGGTGAGCCCGCGGGCCTCCACGGGCGAGGTTTGGGCGAGGGGACAACAGCGCCATCATCCTCATCATCATCACCGTCATCTTCAAAGGTCCGAGAGGCCATGTAAAGGATTCAACGTTACAGCGGTTTCAAAGGCGTTTCCCTCTAGGAGAAGATGAGAGTACATCCGAGAATAACCGGGTCTTGTCCTCACTCAACAGACTTGTTCGTCTCCCCGGTCCCATCCTCTCCTTCCTCCTCCCGCTCGCGCCTTTGCAACAGGCTGCTCTCAGTCATACGGAAGGATTCCAGACTCCCCCAACAGACCATCATGGCTTTAGCATAACACGATCCACCACGCGCAGAGTGTTGTTGGCCCCAAGCGGATGGCATTCCAGCGCTTCTACCTGTCCCGCATGAACCCGGAACAGTCGAACACCTGGTAGGCGAACTCATGAGTAGAAGATGTGGTGGGTAGCAACGCTGTTGAGTGAGTTCTCGAGATGGCCATTACCTTGGGACTCTGGCTAGTGAGAAAGCGTGATTACTTGTCTCGATTCGGTTTGTCAGCACGACGTCATTGGGTGGTCTCGATCTATACTCGAGGTCCAAGCGAGAGCAGCGCTTTGCAGTGGACGGGCCTCATTGCAGCGGAAAGTGGCGTCAAGTATGCTTCCCAAGCATCCGATTCGCAGAGTGACAAGGTCTGTGTGCGTGACCCCAGGGCCACGCAACAAATGCTCGGCCTTGGGCTAGCGTCTTGGGAGACGATGGCTACAGCCGTTGGAGTTTTACGGCTCCTGTCGTCCTGTGGACTCGCGACTTATCGTAGCGTTCCTCAGGCCGTACAAGACGTGGCAGAGGTTAAGTTAAGAATTTCCGCAGCGAATCAAGCTTGATGGGAAAACCGGGGACGCTGTCCACCCCCCTTCTTGACGCCGGCCAGCTCGTGAACTCCACACTTGTTAAATTTTTTTCTTTTTCTTTTCTTTTCTTTTCTCTCTTTTTTTTATCCTACTACCCCTTGTCTTTCTCCACACAGGAGATATTTGCTTGGCGGCCCCCTATTCCCACTGATCTGGAGTTGAAAACAGCCATCATGTAACTGGGGTATCCAGGTTCGTGATTTGATGGGCCCCTTGCCATTTCACTAGTGTGGTCGCTACCAACTCCACAGTATTAGATCATATTAAGTAACATAGATTATGGGCCGGAACCGGCTCCACGACGTCGAGAGGTGGCAGGCATGGCAGGCAGGTCATATCAGACAAACGATGTGTTCCTCGAAGATGAACCTTCAAACCCTTAAAGTCAGATCCTAGATTAAGCTTGGTCTCTCGAATGAAGTGGGAACATGTTCTAGAACTTTTGTGCTACAGGATCCACCCCCTTTCCCCCCCTTGTCCCCCTATTTAGAAACGTTACCCTTTATACTCACTTAGCAAACCGGCGTTATGAACATCATTCCCGCCATTTCCGGAGGCCCATTGGGGTTTCATTCCCATCATCTAGGCTGGCTTCCGCGGTGTTCCTTTGATTATGTAAACCAAGGAACGACATGCGAGGCTAAATTGACGTTTGGCGAAATGACCCAGGCGCGTATGACGAGCCGCTGCAAGACGAGTGGCTCTAGACCGTCTGTAGCAAATCCCGAGCCTTGGAACCTGCGGCACAGCTGCTGTGTATTGTAATTATTAGAGACGAACCAGCCCGCTTTGGCACTGCCGTTGTAGTTGACTCGCCGGTCTCGTATTGTACCCTATGATTCTAGTAGGCCCTTCAAGGCCATAATCAGGACGATCCTCCAGTCTGGCCAGCATCTTAGTTGATGCCGATCACTGTAGTTGCAGTGATTCGAGGGAGAGGGGGAAGCTCAGAACGTTATCAATTCTGGCTAAGCTTGTAGTATCTGCAAGGTACTCTTGCTTAACACTCCACTCTGATTACTTTCCAGATGCCCGAAATGCTTATCGCCGTAACGGAGGGAAAAAGAAAAAAATAAGCTGGTAACCGTGTCCTCGTTCCACGGCAGAAGTGGGAGATACCTCGGGTTTGAAGAAAAAAAAACCATCCCCAGCAAGATCGGCATTTGGCCTCGCGAGCGGTCACCATGCCGGCTAGTCCCACGATATTTACGTGCTCGGGCCGATGCAACAACTTACGGTTGCTGGCATTGCCAATTCAGTCTGTTGTTTGAAACTCTCGGAAGTGGTTATGTACCTAGGTAAATTCTCTTCGTCCGGTTGTCTCGCGCGCCCAGGTCTTTTGGTTTCAGCCAAAGAAAGGGGGCGGGACCCTCGCTGTTTCGTTCCGGTCGAAAAAAGGGGAATGCAGCCGACAGACAACACTTGATTTCCACACAAGGCCGGCTGGCGGGTGAGATGGAGGAACACACACACACACACACACACGCCTCCCGGCATAGCGACCAGGCGAAAACCAAGGATGTTGAGCTCCACCTCCTGAAAAAGCGCTCGAGTCGGTACCCGAGTATCGGGCGTCCCTTTCGTCCGCTTTCAGCTGTTGACGAACAAACTGGGCGCGATGTTCTTGTCGAGACGGACAGGCTATGTTGTTGGGTAGTATAGTAGGTATAGCCTTGAGGTCCCCCCAGTCATTGTTCGTCCCGGGATGTGTAGTATTATGTACAGGAAGGGAGTATCTAGTGTAGATCGAATCCAGACTGTCGGGTCTCAAGGGTGTTGCGAATCGATCTCTAGAGAAGATCGATTATTATTATTCCGTAGTCCACTGTTCTTACGTCGCGCCGGGGGGGGAGGGAGGGGGGGTTGAGATCGTCCAATCATTATCTTCCCGGGGTTGAGATTTGTGTATGTATGTGTGCGTGTGTGTGTGTGTGACATACTAACGGATTCGACATTATGTCGTCCTCACGCGATCGCCACGTAGGCTAGCCGGGATGCTCGGAGAAGGCGAAAGTCCAGGAGATGGCTGCAGAGACGAGGCTGGAGACCGATTTGTCGAAGCAGGGCAGGTTTTCTTTTTTTGTGGTTTTCTCATGAAACCCCAACCCACGCTACGACGTGACATAGGTAGTTTTTTAGGTCCCAGATCTAGGGGGGCAAGATTCGCATAGGACCTTTGTCCGCCTCCCCGAATACCCTTACAACTGATCATCGTCCAAGGGGGCGCGGAGCCACACCTAAAAAGCTTGTCCTGACTTCTGGAGAGGCTTTTTCCAGTCTAGCCCCGACCCCTTACGTTCATTACCAGTGGGCGTTAGTTATGAGAGGTCCCAAGCAAATAGTACGAGATAATATTGCCATATGAAGAGAGATCGTCTTGAGCATGTGATAGAAAGGGATTTAATATGTCACGATAATGCGTTAATTAGGTATATCGTGCGTTAATTAACACCTCCACCACCATAGAACTTGGACTCACTCTTCTACCAAAAGCTCGGCATAACCCCAGCCCCTGTTGGGTCTTCAGCGTGTTGTATCCATTAACTGGGTCGCCGTTGTCAAGGAAATGACACATCTCTTCTACGAAAATCCGGCGACATTTTGCTTTGGCCCTGTGGGATGATGTCGCCATCAAAGGAAATGCTTTTCATCTTCACAAATTAGTCCCTCAGATCGACAGACAACTTGTACTTGCTCTGTACATGTTCGTCGTAATTAAAATTTGCTCAACTACATAGGGTAGGGTCCTAGAAGGTTTTGCTACAGCCGGCGACGTGAGTTCTAAGTTGTAAACATGGAGTAGTGAGACTATAAAAAAGAGAGAAAGAGAAAACTCGGATTATATTCAATGATAAGAGAGCTGACTGGTAGACTTTCAAGACAGATATGTTGCTTAACAGACAGACTACGTCCTTTTGAGTCCCGAAAATAAATTTAGTGGAACGGAAGAAAGATATCACGATCAATATCACGCGTCTAGCATCACCAAGACCGACAAATGTTTCGATTGGCATTGGATGCTAGACCCACTGTATAGCCTTGGTATTATAGTCACTATATAAATCAATATATAATTATATACCTACCTAGGTACCGGTATCTCTATATATGGGCTTCCGCCTATATAGTCCATTCTGGAAGCAAGATATATCATGACCGTCCTCCTAACTTCATCATATATTAGCATTATATTTGGTTTAGAGTTTCGAGCTTCTCTAGGTGCCGATTTTATCATTAGTGCCATGACATTCTACATCAGAAATGGACTGGTCACACTAGAGCATGACCAAGAATTGATTTTGCTTGGCTTGATAAACGCATTAGCCAGGTATTTCATAAATAGCTCCAACATGACTTCTTCCAGCTAACGTCGTGGAAATGAACTAGCTAACTTTGGATGACAAGTCTCGTCAACTTGAATTTACATACATACTATTTAGCTATTGCTTGGCAAAGTAGACGTAACCCCAACTTCAACGACAACGAAACTATATGATAACTACAGCCAGTAACGCATTAATAATGTCGACGACGACCTTCCAATAGTCATCACATCGACATTCTCGTCGCATCCTAAGTACAGAAATTTTAGATAAACCGGACGTGCCGGAAACACCGGTATCTCACTTGATAGCTCTGCCGGTGACAGTCGACGGTAGCCTCAACCGACCTAGTTAAAATGCCAGGTAAGCCCGGGACGTGCTTAAATCATGGAAAGGCTTTAGCCGCCTTTCATGATTTAAATGCGTTGAAAGTCAGAATGCAAAGCATTTCTGACTTTAGTCACTCCGCCCGAGGCGATAACGCCACCTTAACCACAAGTCATAGCCACAAGTCACAGCCATAAAAAAGTACCAAAAAAGATTTTTTTTATTTTTTTTCTGAAATAAATTTAAAAAAAATCGCGATAAATAATCATAGAGGTGCTAACATGTCTAGCGCGCGATTAGAGTTCGAGCAAGACCTATATTCCCCCCCTGTCATATAGGAGTACATCTTAAAGAACCTGACCTTAACTTAGGAAAGGCTAAAGCCTTTCCAACAACCTAACCGGCTAGTTGGGCACAAAACACATAGAAAGTTCCAGATTCGAATTGGGAATAGCGTCGTTCAGTGGCGTCTTTGCCGGCATGAAGGGTGACTACCAATCCGACGAGTCTAGAACTTGCGCCGCTTCACTGGGGCGGCCGAGGGCATTCCCTGCCCCCGACCAAAGACGTCCCGGGACGTTTTTTCCCTTTTCGGAGAAGACCTTGGCCATGGGCATCGAGAGATAGTCGAAGCTATCTTCAGCTCTACAGGTTCTTCTCCTCCCCCAGAATAGCCGTAAGTGGGTGATCACACGTTGGGCGAGGATCGTCAATCACATTGTGGGCAGCCAATCAAGCCCAGGACTCCCCCCCCTTCCCTTCCCAACGACTACGTGACGAGGAGGTGTGATGATTCACATGTCTTGGTTGGTGCCCGACCAGGCCGACACCTCACCTTCTCGCGCCCGCCTTGCCTATATATAGGTAGCCGTCACACCATCTCCAGGGGCGATGCAACTACGGGAACGCGACAGCAACTTTGGCTATATAGCCCTTACCCCTTGGTTATATCGGCATACCGACGACGAGTTACAGGACACCGAAGGCTAAACGGCTACCGACGCGCCAGGAATCGGGGCACCATGTACGGCGATGGAAAAAAGAGGAAAAGGAAGATAAAAAAAAAAAGGTCACTGCATCTCGAGCTAGCCTTGTGCTAACGACGATATTAACCTGCTTCGGGGCTACGTATGACGTATAATGGGAACCGCGCGTACTGAAACAAGCTGACGACGAGACCATTTGGAATGGGATGGGAGGAGGGACTTCAATAGTTGGGCACAGCCTACCTAGGTAGCTTCGACATGAGGTCCAGCGAAATGGAAGCCGATGATTCTCTCACACGTCGTCGAGGAAACACCGCGTATGCGTGCAAGCCCTGGGAGCATCAAAGGACGCACGCAACATCTTGCCAGTGGTTCCTGGCTCCTGGCGTAAAGGAGGAGGAAGAAAGGCGGTGTCGACGGTCGACTACACTATACGCTTTTCTTTTTTCATCTCTGGATGACTTCTCACATCGACATGTCCCGGCTAGAGAAGGGAGGGGAGTTGGCGGCGGGTTGTATGGTAAGGCGGGGGAGAAGCCCTCAAGTTCTCTCCTAATCCACATCCCCTAGCACGTATGGTGGCACTGAACCGAACATATACCGATGCCGGTTCGAGACCAAAAGCAGGTTGACCAAGCACACACACACACACACGCCGTAACGACAGACGATTCCCCGAAGAAAGCCTCTCTCGCGGCGGTCCTCCCTCTTCGAAACGGGGAGTAATCCAGGTTTAACTAAGCTTCCGAGGTAGGTACCTAATCATGAAAGCCCAACACCTCTCCCCTTCCCTTGCGGGAAATAATTTCCCATTGCCGTGCGTGCGTTGCTACTCTTATATATTACGAAACACAGGCGTGTACGAGAAAGAACAGATTGGGATACTAATCCAACCTAACCTATTAGGTAAGTCCTTTATCCTGTCTTCACAAGGCCCATTCCTGCAAGGCAGTGAGCGTGAGTAGCAACGCTCGTTTTTTTTTTTCCACCGTGGTGCCTATCCTATGCTATAAGCAAAGAGGGGGGGGGGTTGTTTGCACTGGGGGTTACTACTCCACGGGACTTTCTCATTTACCCGACAGAACATCAAGACATTACCAGGTTCATGACCTCTGAGTAGAACGACAATATCCCCCGCCTAGAATATCCTATGATGCTCCAAGAGGGGGCCTCATACTGCTATACGTTAGTATCGTCTAAGGATAGATACCTACTATGCACATATAAAAGTTATCAATCAATAGGTAGGTAGTCTTACTAATAAAATAATATACACCGCATACTCTATAGCCAATAATACAGCCCAGTGACTAGGTATAATCATAGCCATTGCTAACCAAGCATTTTTACCAAACCATAGTTGACCTTACCGCCATGGCTTATAAAATCCGGGTATAGAAGGCTATGTAGATCGAGTAAATATAATTTCTATCTATTTTACTGGACTTTCCTATTTGCTCTGATATTAGTAGTCGGGATCGTGACCCTTAGGAGCACACATTCTAACTATCTGTCTAGTTCATCAGGTTTATCAAGACGTTGAATAATTCTATGTTTTCCTATTTATGGATAAGTTATTGTATTAGTCGCTAATAGCGCGACGAGATTGGGTATTCTAAGATTCACTTTGGTATGAATTTGTTAGTTGCAGAGCTTGATCGCTGCTGGTCAGTGAGTTACATCTGCCCGTGTCTCCTAAAGCTTAACGTTCTTCGGCACTGTGCTTCTCATACATTTTCGTAATGAATGGCAAATAAGTAGCCCCCGACCTTATCCTGATGAGTGGCAGCGGCTTGGGCCAGCATCCATATTACGCACTTAGGGCGAGGCAAGCGTCAACTGCTAATCCAACCCTGTAAGCCGGAGGTGTTAGCTACGATAACTCATTATTCTTGGGTAATATATCAAAACTTGCCTTCCCTCCTTCTGGTAGACAACATCACTAATGATGTCCCTGTCTAGATCTGGGAACATTCCTGCTAGAGTCTCCACGACGTTATTGTGTTCAGCCCGCTGTATCCGCTGGGCTTCCGCAACTTCTGCACTTGCCTGCCTAGCAGCAGCTTCTTGAGCTGAGAGCTGCTGCCGAACTGTTATGGGGGGCCGTCCATCTGCACTTGGCTGTGGACCAAGTCGGTTTGGTGTCGAATTTTGTGGAGGAGTACGGGCCAGCGAACTGGGGCCTGCACTGCTTGGGTCATCTGAAAATATACGACCAATAGATGATAATGGTCTCTGAATTGTTCTTAATAGCCCAGAGATGGCAGGGCTTTCGTCGCCAGAATCATTATCATCGGTTGAGCTTGATCGTCGTGGCGTCCTTGCGCCATCGAGATCAAGCGACGGACGGCTGGAGGATGAATCCGGCCTATTAAAGGCACCTTTCTCGGCCTGAAGGGCTTGGGTTAAAGTAGGCGGCTCTTCTGCTCGATGTTTCTCAGCAATAGCAGACACTGCTGCCTCGACATTCCTCTCGAAGTCTTCGTCGGATATTGTTAAAGTGGTACGGTCCATATTCTCGACAAATTGTACAGCACCCATCTGACAAGACTTCACGTCAATAGCTTGTTTACATGTTTCCTAAGAGAATCGAGAACATACCAGAGACGAGAGATAGTAGCCTGCCTCGCCGCCGAGCTTTTCTTGGTTGCGGAATCGTAAGATATATTGAACATTAGATACTAGGTGATCCGGGTTGGATCGGAGAACGACATAGATAAGAAGTGGCATGAAGCTATCGGCAGATGAGTCTGACTTGTTATGCTTCAAGAGGCCTGTGATCCACGTTAATGTTGTTCAATATAACCAAGTTCACCGCTGCCTACCAAATATGACTTTACAGCAATTGAGAACGCATATGATCTTGTCCCGGGGCGCCCTGTAGGACCTTATCTTTAAGAGTTCTTCGTCTGTCAGCCCTGAGATATATTTAGGTATTTCCCAATTGAACTGACCTTGCTGTGCCAGAGCGAGGAATCTCTTCCCACTCTCGCTGATAGGTGGAATATCTAAATGTTCCTCTCGAACCCAGCTATAAATACTGATCTTCTGTGCTAAAATGTCGTCTCTTTCGACATCTTCTTGGTGCTGACCTCGTCGGCCTGGCCCCATTGGTCGATCTCCTCCGCGTCGCTTCGGTTTCGCCCCTGGTATCGGCTGTGGAGGAGGAATAGCAGGAGAGAAAGTTTGTGTGTACAGCCGGTTCATCACAAGCTTCTCCATCCCCTCACGGGCGTTGTCAAATTCGGCATCCGATACTTCACTCCATACCTCACACTGGGCCATCTTGTTGGCAATAAACGCCAGGAAGTCACTGATGATCTTGACCTGCTCGTGCACCATCCACTGCCGCTTGGCAAACTCGGTCAAGAACGATTTGAGGTATCTTGCGACGGGGTCGGCTTTCTTATGCTTGAGCTGTTCTAGAAAACGGTGGAAGTCGAACGGTAAGGCCGGTTCTGGTTCGGGGTCGGGAGGCGGAGGTCGGTGTAGCGGTGCTGAGGACGGGACGGGAGAACTGGCACTAGGCGTCCTTTCATCCGAAGGAGTATCCTTAGGGGGGACAGGAGGTCCTTGGTCGATGGACTCGGGTAGTTTTTCCTTGGACCGCATGCTTGTCGGAGACGCGCTTGAGATCCTGAGGCCTTGCATATCTTGTAGCTGCTGAGCAATACTCGGAGCAAGAGGTTCAAGGCTAGACTTTCTAGGAGGGTGCTGCATCGGAGGACCGCCAAGCAGCGGAGAGGTAATCTCAAGCCGGGGACTCATGACCTCTTCTTCTCCTGGGCCACCGCCGTCTTCAGGGAACTGCTCCATTATACTCTGGATTTCGGAGCGGGAGGTACCTTCGCGCTCATCCTCGCTGGGATATGGTGCGTCGTCGTAGCCTGCATCCGAGCGTGTGGGGGACGGCTCTGGCCCACGAACCTTGGAACGATGGGCCGAGCTCGTCCTCGAAGGCGGCTGGGAGCCTTGTGGAGTGGGAGGTGTAGGGTCGACGTAGGGAGCGGTATCGATGGTGAGGAACTGGGCCTTGGAGGGTTTGAGGGTGGCGATAGAGGATTCCAGGGGGTCAGGCTCGGCGAGCTGGCCGGGGCCGGTCTCTGCATGTTGGGAACCGGCCATCTCAGCCAAATTCTCCTGAGGCACAGCCTCGCTAGTGGTTGGCTTACTGGGGCCGAGGTCGATCAGATGTGCAGGTATCTGTGATGGTATCTCGTTGCCCTGGGCACCTGGACCCTTGACACGTGCGTTGTCGACCTCGTCCTCGCCATCACAGGAGCTAGTGCCACCTTCTGGTACGTTGGGGTTGGAGTTGGAGTTGGAGTTGGATTTGGATTTGGAGCTGGAGCTGACGTCGGGTGGGGAGTCGGATGCAGAAGAAGCCAAAGACGGTGAGGCTACGGCGATGGCAGGCGAGGGATTCGCATTCGCGTCCACGTCCGCATCCACGTCTGCATCCACGAGCTTTGGATCACTCATGGCGGGGTCATGGCTGGAGGTAATCAGAGGGCTTGAGTGCTCTGTCGAAGGTTGTTCGGGAGGAGGCATGCATGCACGAAATTGGAAAGCACAAGGACAGACACAACTGGAAGTATCGTGAAGTTGAAAGCACCGTGGTTTCGTGGTTTCGTCTCCTGTGTATTGAAGCTGGAGGAAAGTGAATCGTTGGATTATTAAAGCTAACCTTAGCAGCTGATTAGGTACTGTACACTCCAAGTTTAAGTTCGGGTTCGGGGCCTAGCTGCCTAGGTTAGGTATTTTTTGGTGGTCGTTATCGTTATCAGCGCCAGTGCCAAATCACTACCATCTGTACGGATTATGTACCTACTTACTTATCGCCGTCCGCCACAATGCAGCTGGCCTAACCAAGCCACATAAAACCGTCATGACCCCACCATTGTTACATGTCTGCACCTCATGCTCCAGTGAGGTCTCTCTTATACCTTAAACATAGTATCCGGCATACAATACCTTAGTAGGTACCTACCTACCTTGGAGGCTAGTAGTAGGTAGTGGGAAGCTTGATGACGACATATTACGCGCGTCTTACTACTACCTTGGATCTTTATAAGATCTTAAGGCATATTAAATGTGGACGACTGAAGTACGATGTAAAGGAAAGTTCGGACCTTTTTATAGCCGAGTTTGTGATGGTGATGGTGATGCAAAGCGGCTCCTCTACTACGTACCTAGGTACCACCTGATCTGATTTATTCCTGCACATCACAATGCATAAACATCGTTTCAACCTGTGCCTATATACTACCTAATGTACACTAAATCGCTATGTTGTTGTTCATACCCAAAAGAAGCCCCCACGTGCAGTATCTAGTGCCCTGAATCCTACCAGTAAAATATAGGAGGTATAAGGTTATCTCAACATGACGAAACTAGCAACTTGCAAAGACGTACAGATTACCGGTACTACAGAGGACACTAGACTATATGCAGTCGCGATCACGATTGCGATTGGTCTGAACTCCCTTAGCACCCGTCGAGTCTTTCCCTTTCATGGTTTAGCTTCGATTTCCTAAAAAAAAAAACCCCCGGGTGTGGCTTTGCCCACATGATTACATTATACAAGCAAGCCATCAGGTATTTGAATACGAGCAACCAGCTGAGACGGCCGGGATCCTTTCCATCTTGTCCTCTTTCCCACCCCTAGTCAAGACAAGATTTTGGTCGCCAATACCCAATGATCCAAACCAGGGAAACTACCTAATAAGACTTCCGTGAAGTCTGGGCTGTATGTAGGATAGTTAGCCAAGGCATTGGGCACATTCGTTCAAATCAATAGCAATCTCGACATTCGTTGATTCCTCTCGTCTCTTTACCCTCCAGCTTCGTTTCGCTTCCTTCTTCGCGACAAGAAGCTCGACTCGACTGCTTCCCATCCCGCTCGTTCAAAACCCTGTGATGCTTTTGTGAGGAGGATTTTGCGATGCGATCACACTCGTTCCATTCGACGCATAATGCCTCGAACCACCAATCGTTTCGAATATGATATCTCAACCGATGGAAAAGAACCTGACCTAGACACCAAAAAGACGGCACGAGAGAGGCTCGACCAGCTTAGGGTGACGACGTATACCCGTGTCGCGCAATGCTACAATAAATACTTCCTCGAAACAATACTTCGACAGAAGCCTTTGCGACCGTCCAAAGATGGCCGCCATATTCCCCTGCGAATCGGTCGCCATGATGCTCTCATCGACGAAAGACGCGGCCAGCCCTTCATTTCCAATTCGATCCGCACATCGCGCTACACACTATACGACTTCTTACCGAAACAGCTCATTTTCCAATTCACCCGACTGGCCAATTTCTACTTTCTCTGTGTTGGTGTCCCCCAGACCATCCCAGGGTTGAGCACGACAGGAAACTATACAACCATCCTTCCTCTCATGTTTTTCGTTCTCTTGACCATCGTAAAAGAAGGATATGACGACTACAAGCGGCACCGCCTCGACACGATTGAGAATGCGAACGCTGCGACAGTCCTCAGGAGTACTGCCTCTCCGGAACCGACCCTGTCCATTCAATCCCGACGATGGTTCAATTCCAAGTCCAAGGTTACCGAATGCGAAGTTCACTCTAGCAGCAGCGACGACACCGATGGGGAATATGGCTGGGGTCAAGTAAAATGGCATGATGTCAAGGTCGGCGACATAGTGAAGCTTTCTCGCGATGAGGCTGTGCCTGCCGATATTATTCTCCTTCATGGTACTGGCGAAAATGGGCTTGCCTACGTCGACACCGTGGACTTGGATGGCGAGACAAACCTGAAGAGTAAAGAGTCTTTACCCGACTTTAAGGACTGTTATAGCATACCTGGTCTTCGAGCCTGTGACGCCGAATTCGTCGTTGAGGATCCGAATCCCGATCTGTATCGTTTTGATGGTCGCGTCACGGTTCGAGGCCGAACGTTGCCTCTCACGTCTAATGAGGTCATTTACCGCGGCAGTACTCTGAGGAATACTGGCTGTGCCATCGGCATAGTCATCAACACCGGAGAGGAATGCAAAATTCGGATGAATGCGAATCAGCATCCACACGCGAAAAAGCCGGCCTTGGAATCTATCGCTAACAAGATCGTCATTTTCTTAGCATTTTACGTCGTCATCTTGTCTGTTGGTTGTTCTGTGGGTTACCTCATTTGGCGACAGTCCACAGAACGGCGATCCTGGTATATTGCTGATGCGACAGTCGAGTTTAAACAAATTATCATTGGCTTCGCAATCATGTACAACAACGTCATCCCCCTCTCACTGTACGTGACGTTGGAGTTGACCAGGATTGGTCAAATGCTCATGTTGAACGGTGACATTGACATGTACGACGAGGCAACCGATACTCCTGCGCGGTGTAATACGAATACCATCTTGGAAAACCTGGGTCAAGTGAGCTACATTTTCTCGGACAAGACTGGGACACTCACGGAGAATGTTATGAAATTCCGGAAAATGAGTATCGCTGGAACTTCCTGGCTGCATGAGATGGACCTCGAGTGCGAGAATGAGATTGAGGCAGCGGCGACAGAATCTACCCTGGTTCTTCCTTCGGAGCCGGCGTCGCCGAGAAAATCGAGAGACGCGAGCAGCGCTATCTACGAGAATATCGCGCTCACTCCCGTCCCGTCCCCCATACCACCGTTCTCTCCCCAGTCCGAACGACGCTCCTCCTCTCATTGGACATCCACCGGCCGTCCAGATCATATGCAGCCCGAAGTCACGACAGAAGACCTGTTAGAATATATCAAGCTGAGGCCCGCATCGCCATTTGCTAGGCGCGCAAAGGACTACATCTTATGCATGGCCCTTTGTCATACTTGTTTGCCCGAGATAAAGGATGGAAAGGTCGATTTCCAAGCCTCGTCGCCAGATGAGCTTGCTCTCGTACGCGCGGCGAATGAACTCGGGTATCTAGTGACACACCGATCTTCTCAATCTGTCACCTTGCGGATCAAAACTCCCAATGAAGGTGACAAGATTGAAACTTATCAGATCCTCGATGTTATCGAGTTCAGCAGCAAACGAAAACGGATGTCGATAATCGTACGTTACCCAGACGGGCGCATATGCATCATTTGCAAGGGGGCAGATTCTATGATCATGCCCAGGTTAAAATTGGCTCAGCTTGCAATGCAGAAGGCCACGGAGGTCCGGAAAAGCGCAGACCTTGAGCACGAGATGCTGCGCAGGAGCGAACAGCTAGAAGTTCGAAATAGTTTTGGAGGCCGTCCAAGCCTGAATTTGCGTCGGAGCATTGCTTTGAATCGTAATAGCATAGGAGTGAGCCGCAGTGCCAGCACGGCCAAGCGACCAGGGATTGAAAGGAGCAAGTCCGTTGAAGTCTCCCGAGCACGGCCATCTGGAGAGAGAGGCCGACCCTCGTTAGGAATCCGCACCGCCTCTCTTGATGTGACAAAGACCTTGTCCAAGACTAGTCCACGATCTCCTCACCCACCGCGGGAAAAGTTTAGCTTTCTGGACGACCCGTCTATCATCGATGAAGCGGCCATCTTTAGTCGTTGTTTCAAGCATTTGGACGATTTTGCCACCGAGGGACTTCGGACCCTGTTGTTTGCTCGCAAATTCATTTCTGAAGCGGAATATAATGCCTGGAAGACGGTCTATGACGGTGCCACAACAAGTCTAGTCAACCGTCAAGATATGATCGAAGAAGCAGGTGAAATGATAGAGCAGTCTTTCGACCTTGTGGGCGCGACAGCCATTGAGGATAAACTTCAAAATGGAGTCCCGGATACCATCGATAAGCTTAGGCGCGCCAATATTAAGATATGGATGTTGACTGGCGATAAACGTGAAACGGCGATTAACATTGCTCATTCCGCACGTATTTGTCGCCCAGGCTCTGACATATTTATTCTCGATTCCTCTAAGGGCTCCCTAGAAGTGCAGATCACTGATGTTCTGGAGGACATTGAGGGTGATTGCGTACATAGTGTTGTCGTGATCGATGGGCAAACCCTGGCGGTCGTCGAGCAGTCGCCTAAGCTTACGGACCTCTTCTATACCCTCATTCCTAAGATTGACTCGGTCATATGCTGTCGTGCGTCGCCTGCCCAGAAATCGATAATTGTGAAAGCGATCCGGCAGCGGGTGCCCAAGGCGTTGACACTTGCCATTGGTGACGGCGCAAACGATCTTGCCATGATCTCGGCATCACATGTTGGCGTCGGCATATCAGGAAAGGAGGGGCTGCAAGCCGCCCGTGTTGCGGACTACGCCATAGCGCAGTTTCGCTTTTTGCAGCGTTTACTCCTTGTGCATGGTCGTTGGAATTACGTGCGCACGGGAAAATTCATTCTGGCAACTTTTTGGAAAGAGATGTACTTTTACTTGCCCACTGCTATGTACCAGCGGTATAATGGCTACAGTGGGACAAGTCTATACGAGAGTTGGAGCTTGACGGTATTCAATACGCTGTTTACGAGTTTATGTGTTATTTGTATGGGTGTTTGGGAACAAGATCTCAGCGCAGAGACGCTTCTCGCTGTACCTGAGCTCTATGTTTACGGACAGAGAAATTCTGAGCTCAATATTCCAAGGTTCTTGCGCTGGATGACCGCGGCAGCGGCTGAGGGTGTGGCAGTTTGGCTTGGGGTATGGGCATCCTATAGCGTGTTTGGAATGGCTCGGGACCAGAACCTCTTCGCGTTGGGCGATTTGGTATTTACCATTGGGGTGGTTTGGATCAACTGGAAGCTCTTGTAAGTTTGGGTTGGGACTCCGTCGTTCGCAACATTTTACTGACTAAATGACAGCATCATTGAGACACATAATAAGACGGCCATTGTAATGGGTGCCTTTGGCATCACATTTGCTGGATGGTGGGCTTGGAATGCATTCCTCGCAGGTATATACACTCCACAACCTAGCCCATACCCGGCCCGCGGTGGCTTCACCAACGCTTTTGGCAAGGATCCCATCTGGTGGCTCACTCTCATTGTTGTCGTGCTTGTCCTCGTCTCGGTTGAATATGCCTACAAGGCTATTAAACGAACCTTGATCGTCCTTGGGCTTTGGAAGTGGCCGCCATGGAAGGGCAGAGATGCGGATGACCGCGACCACCTAGAGGAGTGGAATCTAGAGGTTTGGCAGGAGATAGAAAAAGATCCTGTGATGCGTGAACGGTTACGAAGGGCGGGTACTACTGATGAGGGGGATAGCGACGATAATGAGGTAGATGGGGATAATGATGTTGTGGATGTAGAGAGGGCGCTGTGAGCAGCGGAGCATCAGCGGCGTTTTTTGGGTTACAAATACATAGAGAGGGATTCACCGTGGCAAATATTATGCGAATTACTAAGCTTTTACTTATCTCCTATGTTAATTAGCACGGGTCAATCCCTCCTTTTTTTTCTTTTCTTTTCTACTTCTTCCCGATAGATTACCAGTTGGTTGCATACTGATACCCGGCAATAGCAATACATACTATATAGGTTATATTAATCGAAAACTAGGTACCTATGTACGTCTACTTATAGATACCTTTGATGCAGGCTGTAGTAAGGAAGCAACGTCGGCACATGAGGTAGATAGATATACAACACAAAACGGCAGGCATTTGTCGCTTGGCAGCGCTGACGGCTGAGGGGATTTATCAGAGCCCCTTTTAATCCGTATGTAAACTGTCTCATAGGCTGTCTGTCTTAACTCTCTACCGTTGACCTATCAATTTCATTGGAAGAGATCTAACCTCAGCTCAACCCCTCAATGACCTACCCATGATACCCTAGTACCTAACATTACATACATATTACCTAAGATTGAGGTTCTCGCATTTTCACTCATAAAACCCCCTTTTCAAAGCGCTTACTTATTTTTAATACTCTCCACTACCTACCTACCTACTTACCTACTTACCTACTCACTAAGAAACGACAACAACAACAGCAACAAGAAAGTTCACCCACACAGCCCGCAAATGGCGCCCGTAACCGAGCTGCTCCTCCTCACCCTCAAGCCGGACACCGACCGCGCCGCCCTCCTCTCCTCCATCGAGGAGAAGCTCCGGAGCAGCAACCCGCCCGCCCTGGGCGCCAGCAAGCCGCTGCGCGCCCAGCACGGCTTCGCGCACGAGGACCCGCTGAAGCTGCGCCTCGCGCTCGACTGGGCCGACATTCCCGCCCCTGCGTCTTCGCCTCTTCTTCGCTCCCTCCTCGCTGCTGTCGTCGACGACGACGCTGCTGTGGCCCCCGGGAACCCGTACTACGTCGCCTTCGAGCCGCCGCGCCCCCCGGTCCTGGATACCCCGGTCGTCGAGATGGTGCACATGTACTTCCCGCCCGCGCGCCGCGCCGCGCCGGACGTGGAGAGCGCGATCGCGCAGTTCGTCGCGGAGCTGAGGGCCGGGAAGGCAGAGGGGTTCAGCGGGGAGGCGGCGTGGGGGTGGGTCGTCGGTGGTGCGGCGGAGGGGGAGGAGGCGCTGCTGCCGTATAAGGGCGTGGGCTGCGCCGCGTTCGTGCTGTGCCTCGGGTGGGAGAGCGTGCAGGCCCACATGAGGTTCCGCGACACGGAGGAGTTCCAGAGGTGCATACCGCTGATTAGGGGGATCGAGGGACTGAAGGGCTCGGAGATGGCGCATGTGAGCTTTCGGAAGGTGGAGTAGGGTCGAGGCAACGGGATAAGGAGAGTGGATGAGGGGGAGAGGGGATTAGGGGGGAAAGTCGCCCGGGGAGTGAGGCATTCCGAGGTGGTGGTGCTGTGGTGAGAGATGTGATATGTGGAAGAGAACGGAGTTCTATGTTTATCATAGGCTCGTGAATTATGGCGCGGAGGCCATGTCTCCTGCTACCAGGTACTCAGGTATCATGGCATAGGAAACGAGAGGCGAGTCGTATTGAAAACGAACCTGGTATCCGTAGTCCAATATTCTGAGTAATACTCTAGAAACGGGATCCTGCTTACTGTAAGTTGTCACTAGTTTATAAACATCTATCGATGAGATAATATCGTTTGTTGTTATGTCCCAAGTGTGAATAAGTCATATATTAGGAATATATAATGTACTAGTGTGGCAAAAGCGAACGCCTTTTGCCGTGCTGGTTATTGGCTCTTATATACGTATGGCATACGTGACAACTAGTGAGTTCATAATATTATTATAAGCATCAATATTGATAGGCCTCCGCCATGAAGTAATCACATTCCCATGATCTTCATTTGCCTAGCTTGTCTTCTATGGCTCATACAATAAGATGAACTATCACTTATTGCTTATCTACCTCTAATCACGTTATAACACCTCACAAATGAGAAATTATGTAGTTGTCCATCCGTGTGAAGGGGGGTTCTAGGTCGTGCTTGTCTCCTAATAGTCCTTAGTGTAGGATTCTATTCTTAATTTTACAATAAGTAACCGGCCATCCAACCAACCTACACCCTAGCGGTTGCTCCATTGACGTACATACAGTTATTAATCCGGGGTCTGAAAAGTTACCTTACCAAGCTAAACCTCCACGGGCAAACTCCACGGATATCCGTGGAGGATGATTTGCTTACAACACATCTCTATAGTTACATAATCCAACGTCCCGAAAGTATTGATATTTGCTTAGAAGATGCTAAAGAGAGAGATGTTATAGATAATCAATATCGAAAACTCCACTCTCGAGGTGGAGACTGTCTTAACCTAGGTACTGTAAACACAATGGCGACGGGAACGGATCGAGGGCAAGAATGTAGTATAAAAGGGCATAGCCTAACTGATGGCTGGCTTCTGTGAATAAAGCGATGCTACCTAAACAAGAGATTAAAACCAAATAAGTCAAATGCTCACGATGTATCGGTTAAGCTCTCTCGTGGCTGTTGCGTTGTCTCTGGCAGCTCCGTCTGTCCATGCACAAGTCGTCCCAGCGAAGATACAATCTGCAGGATTTAATTCTTCCTTTACTCTAACGCCCTCACAAATCAAGGCGGCGAACCTGTCTGATACTCTAACAACCTCTCTGGAAAATGTTATTCGATTCGAGCGATCTCAGTTGGCCAACGGCGGACCCTATGAGGATGACTTTTATGTTGTCCCACCCCTTTCCAACTCGTCCGGATCTCTCAAGCCCGGCGTGCTCTTGAAAGTGCAGCTCCATACCGACACTTCTAGCTTCGCACTCGCTCCCAACACCGCGCTGTCCCGCATCCTGTACACAACTACAAACTTCAACGGAACCGTGATCCCGGCCTCGGCCTACGTCCTCTGGCCCTTTGTCCCGCGCCAGTTCGGAGGCAAACGCAGCAACAGCAGCGAGGAAACCGGGGACTCAACGAAGCAAAATCCTCTAGGCGGAAAATACAGCGCCGGCAATGGCAGCTCCTCCTCCTCCTCCTCCGGGTCGGCCACGTCCGCGCCCGTGGTCCTCTGGGCGCACGGCACGTCCGGGTTCTTCCCCGGGGCGGCACCCTCCACCCAGCGGGCGCTCTGGTACGGCGACGCGGCGCCCTTCGCGCTCGCGCTCGCCGGCTACGCCGTCGTGGCCCCCGACTACGCCGGGCTCGGGGTCCGCGCCGGCTGGGACGGCCGCGAGATCCCGCACCAGTACCTCAACTCGCCGGCGGGCGCCGGCGACGCCCTATACGCCCTGCGCGCGGCCTGGGCCGCGTTCCCGAGCCGCCTCAGCGACGACTACGTCGTCATGGGGCACAACCAGGGCGGCGGCGTGGCCTGGGGCGTGGCCGAGCTACTCGCCTCCGACGCGGACGCGTTCGCCGCCGACCTGGGCCCGGGCTACCTGGGCACCATCGCCGGCAGCCCGACGACGGACCTGTTCACGGGCACGTCCGCGCTCATAGTGCCGTGGGTGGGGATGATGCTGCCGAGCATCTTCCCGGACTTCGATCTGAGCACGTGGCTGACGGCCGCGGGCGCCGCGCGGCTGGCGCTGTTCCGCGAGGTCGAGGGCCAGGTCAGCGCGTGGGAGCAGCTCGCGCTGCTCGAGGAGGGGCTGCAGGTCGTTCGGGACGGCTACGACCAGACGTCGTGGTACGCGCGCGCGTACGCAGCCCTGGCGAACGCCGGCCGCAAGGCGTTCAGGGGCCCGCTGATGGTGCTTCAGGGCACGGCCGATGTGTACATTCTCTACAATGTCACGTCCGCGACTGTGGGGGCGACCTGCGCGTACGCTGCCGACGGCGGCGAGGATCTCGAGTACGTCGTCGTCAACGGCACCGGGCACGTGCCCACTTTGGACGCTGCGAGGCAGCTCTGGCTGCAGTGGATTGAGGATAGGTTCGAGGGGAAGCCGGTGGCGAAGAGTGGGTGTGTTCGGACTAACGTGCAAAGTTTCCTGCCCCTGGAACAGTACCAGGCCACGGGCACTTGGTTCGAGCAATGGGCCGGCAGCGCTGAGTATAGTTATCAGACGATCTTGGGGCTATGATTCGTCATCGCTGGATACGTTGCGAGGTGACGGTCTCTCATTAGTATTGCCCACAACACGTTTATTGGTCCAAGTCCGTTATATTTAGACTCTTTTCTTCAAGACAGCAACCATTGCGTCCTGCTAAGTGCAACTTAATAATAACTTTTTTATGGCTCCATGACATGCTACTTCTTATTATCTGAGGATCTCTATACCTTCTTAGCCGTCGAAATTGCACATAGGGATAAGATAAATAGGGGTCATTGAATCAGAATCTGAGGTGGAAATTTTTGAACTATAGTTCACACCCACGTAGGACTTATATGTGAAAGGGCGAGCAAGTCTTATAACGAGTTCGCCGTAGAGATATGCCACAATCTAATGAGTCGTGTTCAGGGACTGCGAGACAACCGTAATTTCGTATTCAATAGTTACTTTACGAGAATAGGGGAAACCTGTAAAGCTCATACAAAAATACATTGCTCATTATTAAAAATTCGCAAGTTTTCAAAATTGGATGTCAATTCCATCATTATAATCAAGACATGATATATACCTAGGCAATGATTTCTTTACGAGATTTCATGCCCATTTACACATTATAACCCCTTCATCTGAAAGTCACCTAGGACCTTCCTTATGTAATTAGATATACATTCAAGTAAAACTTTTATATTCGAAGTAATCCCAACTGCTATCTTTGAATTTGTTTCTATGTAATATACAAGAGTGCACGTACAATCAACCGCCTCTTTTCTCCTAAACTCGATAGTATATATACGATAGCAGCAACTAGTTCTTATCAAGGATCAATAGATCAACCCATAAGAGCAAATATACGTATACACGCTCCATAGTACTTAACCCAGCGCGTTCGAAGTAATAGACTACGATGAATTGACAAAAGCTAGCATTGGGGGATATTTCCTAGATCTCGATATATCCGCAGACAGATGACAAAGACAGGGGTTCAAACAAGGAAGAAAAAAAAATCGGACGATCGCCTGTTCACCATTCCTCCTGTCGGAGGACTTGCCCTTCCCGGTGGATATACGGCTTCACATAGGAGTACTCCTAGCCGCAAACGCGCATCCAAAGAATGCGGCCGCACCCGGCCCCGAGGCCAGCCATGGCAACATCTATGCTTGATGAGTCACTGTTCAAGGTCAAGTCTCACAGAATATTCTACTTGAAGATCGTGGGTCTCGCTGGTCTGGAACAGGTGGCTGACGTGGATGAGTGACGACGTCAACTCTGAAGCTGCCCTCAACCCCGGGAAACAGTTCGCCGGGCTCCCACAAGGGTTTTATCTTATCTCCCTCAGAATCCGGATCAAGATGGCTTTTTTCCGTGTGATGCGGAAAAGCAGCTGAATGATTGGCTAGACAGATGGAGGAGACGTGTGATGGGAAGCGTCGAATTTTTGGGTATTTGTCATTCCTATACATGACCTGAGCTATGGGGGATGGGAGGATC
Source organism: Biscogniauxia mediterranea (assembly GCA_018398605.1). Taxonomy (NCBI): domain Eukaryota; kingdom Fungi; phylum Ascomycota; class Sordariomycetes; order Xylariales; family Xylariaceae; genus Biscogniauxia; species Biscogniauxia mediterranea. Next base: position 2,070,894 of record JAGXTR010000001.1, read on the forward strand.
CGCACATACCTGCTTTAGAGGTATCGCAAGGGTGAGCTGCTCACTTGAGATCGGATTGTGGGAAAAAGAAGAAAAGTTACATATTTTCACTATAAAATAGTTCAGTTGTTGCCATTATACGTAGGTATATACCATGAGAGAAAAGTCGCAAAACCATCAGCTCTTGAAGGCCTCAGATGCGTACTTTTCTCCAGCTCATTGTAAATATTCATATGATTTTCCCTTCAACGCATTCTAGCACAAAGACGCAGTATCTTTTAAACTTATCTCACCAATAAAAACCTGATTTCAGTATCAGATTTATAGACCAAGATGCTAAAGACAACAATCTAGGCCTGTGATATTGATTCAAAGTAGCATCAGCAACTGCCATTCAACTCATATCGTTCCCACCACACAGTCCTATCGTGTCACGTTTCCTTTTTGTTGGTAGTATTCACCGAGTCCAGACCGTACTGGGTGTTTTCTGATGGACCATCGCCCGGGCCACAAGCCCATTGTAAGTCCTGACCGACGGAGCTGCTGAACAGGTCGCGTTACGTTAACTTTGAATGCAGATGCGGGTTGTGGGACATGTAGGAGGGCAGCATCTCCACGTTTGCTTGCGACTGTCGCATTCCTGGATGCCCGAAACGCTGGATGTCGCTGTTACACTCTATAAATATAGTCTACTACTACAGTTTCATCCGCGCACGCGTGGAAAGAAACCAAGCATTCATTCAGGGTTACAGCTCTACTACGTTATTCATCCAGTCATGTATAGAAGACCATCATTTGAGCGTAGATAAAGACGTGCCTCCTAATCTTAGAATGGGGAGGTAATCCAGAGTCATTTACTGTAGTTGAAATAGGATTCCTATGACGCTGTAGGTCCTTGTCTCAAAGCTCAGCTGTAAGTCAGGATAGCCATACCGGGTAGACGGAGCAAGAACGAGGGTATGGTGACCCAGCTTAGCCATCTCGGTCTGCATGTGAGCTTGGAGAATGCATACGATGTACCCCAACCCAGGGTTTTTGTTCGATGCAAGATTTCACGCCGTATGATATGCTAGTTAGGCTGTGGCTGACGAGCTATCTATGTAACCCTCAGCTGAGGCAGACCGAGAAGCAGACCTATCAGGTCATGGGCTTTGGCGCACGAGATACAGACTTGGCGAAATATGACGAGATTCCGAGATAGCACCCTCCCCAACCCATTCCATTACCCAGCTCTGCGGGCCGCGGGATCCTTCCCGTCGGACCTTAAATCAAGGCATTATTATTGCCGGTAGGTAGGTGTGTAGCTTCTGACAGTGACCTGCGAGAGAATTCTCTCACCAGTGAGGCCGTCGTAGCATCAGATCATTCATACTTTCCCCCGCGACTCCACTATCTGCCGCATTTGGTGGGAATTCATATGGAGAGTATGACCATTGTCCCTCCTTGTTGAGGTTTTCGTACGGATTTCGGCACATTCAGCATACGCGATGGGCATTCTAACCCGGAAATCATCTCATTGTCTTCCATGTGAGTAGCTCGGTGTATCATGTCGGTAGGTGGACTACCCGACTATCGTCGAATTTGAGTTTCTACGCTCTCCTAGGGCAGGATGAGTTGGCGCGGAAACGGAGAAATGTGAGTACCTAGCAACTGGTGATACCTATTTGAGCTATACTAAAGAAGTCAGGGATCGTCCGCGAACCCTCAGAGTGAACTATTAGTTTGAATCCAGCCGATCTTCAAATTCCAGCCAATCATACTAGATAGATACTTGTAGATCACCTCTCAATGAAGAAAGCCAAGGTGAAAGAACGCAATCGGACCTTCATTCTCAATACCTATCTGGGCTGCCTAGCTTCTCAGCGCATAAAGTGTTGTCGAAGATCGCTTTGCTGTCGAGCAGGAATCGGTCCGCGCGCGCAGATTTGAGCTCCTCGTCTAAGTGAAAAAGGGAGCACGGGCTTGAGCAGAATAAGAATGACGCAGACCTCGTCTAGTCGGCCTATCATGCAGAGAGGGAATGCAACCTCTTAGAGATATCGGGATTGGTCTCTCGACGTTACATCGACCCCAGACTCTTGCATACGCCACTAGATTTACCGCTTCTTCTACCAAACCTGCGCATACCAAATATCATCAAGTTTGAAATGTCAGATGAAGGACAATAGATACGAGGGCTGTGAGGCTCTTTTGGTCTATTTGGAATTTCATATGTTCGTATGTTAGGTAGGTATGCTGTAGGTATCACATTCGACCAAGAACCACTTGTTCTACATACTTCCGGCACAAGCATCGCCGAGTAGCTATATCATGATCTTCGGCACTTAGACGTACTATGTAGTAGTTCTTTAGAGTTGTTAGATGGGGTCAACTTTAGAACGATATTTAGTTTAAACTAGGACCCGCTTCATCAGGGATAGTTTAAGACGATGTCGAGTTAAGATGCACTCAACATTTTCATTTTTGTACTAGTACATACCTGGGGATCGTAGACAGCTTTTCTCTACAGAAGAACTAGATATGCTTAAAGCACTGACGAGGTAGCATTTAGATAGTGATAATATAGAACATATTAAGTTTTGGTCCACTGCCCCCTCCCCCCTTTTCCTTTAGAGTTGACTCGACTGTCTTTATCTCTGCCTATTCCGCTGGGTTGTAGAGAGAGAAATCGTGTCTGCGGCAACCACCTCGGTAGCTGATATGAGTTAATTATAAGAGCAAGCCGATAGGATCCAAAACCCAGTCGCGAATAGACATAGGGAGTAGGTATAAAAGCCGTAATAATCAACTGACTTGACAACAACAGCACTGCCTACGACCCAGTAAGGAAACCTTGCCAGCCAAGAGAGAAGAAACCAATAAAAATGGACAAGCCCAAAAAGTCACAAGCCGAACCCTCCCACTCTATTATGAGGGTAGTCAGGCAGTTCGCGATACCGGATGAGGTATCTATTAACCGTGAGATGACCGAGTGCCGGGGAGGCCCTATACCACCCTTGCTCTGAGGGGAACCCGGCTCCTTGGCATCACCAACAGACGGCCCTACAACCTCTTGGAGATGCAGAGCTTGTGCAGTAGCTTCTCCCCGCAGGGGTTCCCAAAGCGGCTTTGAGCTATCAATTCTGTGCCTCTAGATGTCGGGACTGAGACAGGCTTCCTGGGTTTTTGTGCATTTGGCGTCGTGACAAATACTACCTTTAACGTCTGTTCTCCATGATGAACATAGCACAAGCCTTTATCGGTCGTGAGTCCGTCTTCTCATTGGACAATAGTTAGTTAGGGAACCGACATGGCTGCGGTCTCTATTCGCCAGGATGTGGGGACTGTGAGTTGTGATAAACAGCTCCCAAGACTTTCGAGCAGGGAAAGCTCATGATGGCGTGCGAAGAATTCGGGCAGAGCGCAAGGCTCTGAAGGTATTATAAAGAGATAGAAGTCTCCCTTCCCTCGAGGCATATGCTCTTCAGTTCCAGTGTGCTCTTTTCATACCCATATATTACCCCAGGACCTATAAGAGCTGATACGTCTTAGTTATCCTTATCAACCCCTTTAACTCATAATGAAGTTCCTCGCCGTTCTGCTGACGGCCAGCCTGGCCGTGGCGGCACCCGTCTTAGCTCCCCTTCCAGGAGTAGAGGTTATCCCGGGGCAATGGATTGTCACAATGAAGGAAGATGCCTCGCCCGAGTCGATGCTTAGCAGTCTGAATGACCTGGCTGCCGACCTCGTTCCTAAATATACATACAAATTAGGAAAATTTAATGGTTACTCTATGAGTGCCACAGATAGCCTGGTCGAGTCTATCAGAGGGCTTGCGGGGGTATGTGCTTTTACACGTTGGCTGTATATACTCAAGTCCTTATCGCTGTTGCTAACACACATCATCAGGTCGCCAGCATAGAACCAGACTACAAGATATCTATCAACGCTATACAGGCGCAAGACGGGGCCCCGTGGGGACTTGCTCGCATCTCTAGCCGCGTACCGAACACTACCACATACTCATACGACGACAGCGCCGGCGAGGATACGTACGCCTACATCATTGATACGGGTATCTTCATCGAACACCCGGACTTTGAGGGCCGGGCTACTTGGGGGGCCAGCTTTGTAGACGGTGATGACTCCGAGACCGACGGTCACGGTCACGGCACACACGTAGCGGGTACTACTGCGTCGAAGAGCTACGGAGTAGCGAAGAAGGCCAACCTTATTGCTGTTAAGGTCCTTGACGCAGAGGGATCCGGTTCTCTAAGCCAGGTCATTGCTGGAATTCAATGGGCCGTAGACGATGCTACTTCCAAAGGACGTGAGTGAATGGCATGCCCACAGTAGAAACCAGACAGAACCGGCTAACCAGCTTATAGGAATCGGCAAGGCGGTGGCAAACCTGTCTCTCGGATCCCTGGCCCTTGTTACTTCTCCCGTCAACACCGCCGCCGCCGCCGCAGTACAAGCGGGACTGTTCCTGGCCGTGGCCGCCGGAAACGACAACCTCCCTGCCTCGCTGTTCACTCCCGCCTCCGAGCCGACCGTCTGCACGGTGGGTGCGCTAGACGCGAACGATCAGCGATCCAGCTTCTCCAACTACGGCGACATAGTGGACGTGTTCGCCCCCGGCCGGAACATCATCTCGACGTGGAACAACGGCTCGACCGGCATCATTTCCGGGACCTCGATGGCCACGCCGCACATCACCGGCCTGGGCGCCTACCTCCTGGCTCTCGAGGGCGAGCGGGACCCCATCGCGCTCTGCGATCGCATCCGCGAGCTCGGCACTCCGAACCTGATCCCCAACGCCATGTCGGCTAAGAGCAACATCATCGCTTACAACGGCATTGCGGCATAAGTCATGCTAGGGGATATGTAATGTATGCATGTAAGGCTGTGGGTTTGACCTGTGATAATGACGATGATACCATTAATGATGCTACTGTGGCTGCTTGCGCGGCAAAGGCGCGAACAACAACAACCACCCCCTTGTATATAGTATAGCTTATGGTATAATGAACGATATAATGCAGCAAAAAGGCCCATGAAACCCTCCATGTAAGCTGCCAAGCCAAATACTCGTGAATCTCGCGCGCGCGCAGTTATTTTGCTAGTGGGATGGGATACAACGATGTCGCCAATTTCCTTGGCTTCGTGAAGATATCCCCCCTCACCCCCCCCGACTATGAGCGTTTGACTGCTTCGTGTTCGCCTCGGGGCACGGCCATCCCGTGCAAGCCCTGGTATGGTGAGGGCTCGGCGGGCTTCCACCCGCTCCTCTGCAGGAAGCCTTCGTCCTCGAGCCGGAACACTTCGACCTTGAGCGGGCGGCAGCACTTGATCATCTCCTTCTCGCTGTCCGCGCCGAACCCCCACAGCGACAAATCACCGCCGGGACAAGTACCTAGGTTAGAAAAGACGTCCATGCATGTCAGCCACCACCACCACACGGGCGTTACCGGGGGAGCGCAGACTGGGTGAAGGGCCAGAGGAAAAAGGGGGGGGGAGAGAGTTTCACGACGTCACTCACTCAACGCCATCATGATGTCCTGCTCGGCGAGGAACTCGATGTAGTCGCCGGGGCGGGCGGGGCAGGGGCTCATGAAGTAGCGGCCCTGGTGGTCGAGGCCGGTGACCTGGAAGATGTTGATGACGTCGTGGACGTCGGCCTCGGCGAGGCCGAAGGGCAGGACGGCGCGGGCGAGGTTCGAGCGGCAGTGGAAGTCGTAGGCGGCGCCGCCGGCCAGCACGGCGTTGACGTAGGGGTCGCAGCCGGTGCCGAGCAGGTCGTGCACGCGGCCGCCGTTCTCGTCGGCGCCGTACCACGCCAGCGTGTCGCCCACGATGGTCGCCAGCGGCCGCATGTACGGCAGGCACGACCACAGCCGGTCGTACGTCGACACGTGCGACGCGTGCAGCTGCTTCGTGCGCGCCGCCCAGAACCGCTCCCGCGGGTTGTGCGCGTTCCAGATGTTGAGGTCGCCTCGGGAGGAGGAGGAGGAGGAGGAGGAGCTCACGTTAGCGGACCTGTCTCCGCTTGGTAGGAACAACAGAAGAAGAAGAAGAAAACATAGGTAGAGAAGAGGTTGAGGGAGGGGGTCAGGATATTGGCCATCATATTGGTGCATAAGCCTTGGGTACTTACCGACCTGAGCCCCCTCGGGGGTACTGATCCTCACGATGGACCCGGCCGGAGCTTTCCACGCCCGTCCGGACCTTATGGGGAGCACGAACTCATCGATCTTGGCTCTTGGCGCTTCCCTGATGCTTGCGTAGAGGTTCTCGTCGACTTTTAGAGGTGACCCGGCTGTGGGGAGGTAAGCAGGAACGGGCTTCGGGACTGGCCCGCGAGCCTTGAGGCGGGCTTCTGCCTCTTCTTTACTTAAAGACATTCCTGGAGGGAGTTTTAGGTTGGGTTAGTAGATTAATACCCTGATTACACTAATATTCGTTGGAATGCAAAAAGACTAAGAATATCTCCATCAATGTAAAAGAAGGTTGAGGTTGAGTCTTAACTTATGTGATAGTGTAGATAGTTTATACTAACCTACATAGATATTTATAGAGAGGAGCACTAGACATCAATGGATGGGGATAGATCAGATTCTTGTTACTTGATTAGCCCTAATCCCTACTATAGCAAGTCTATCCGACCAAGTTGCATCATTCTAAGGTCAGTTTTCGGCAAGAGGTCACATTAAACATCATGTATAGAGGGAAAAGGCTCCCTAGTTTCTGCATATACTAGGTCGCTTATATCAATCAATGCAACCTGCAGTCCAGAAGAGCACTAAGATACGGCTAGCCATGCTCTATACCCGGCACTGGTTTTGATGTTAGGAATTTGTTATCCTAGGGTTCTTCAATATTTTGTAGGAGATAGGTATGTAACTAGGTATATGACTTACCTAGTTGGAGCTTCGCAACTTGCTAGAGTTATAATCCAAAACTCTCTCTTTCTTCAGTTGTCTGTGAATTACCTATAATTATGAATACCGAGTTGCAACATATTATGAGTTGATCCAGTCGAACTAACCACTTCAACTACAACTGGATGTTCTATCACTTTAAACCCACTCTGTCTGTACCCATTACGTACGTATAATAAATATTTATGAGAAAAATTGCTTCAATTCCACTCTTCCCCGCCCCCGCTCCTCTCACCACATCTCGTCATTCACTCGGCAAACCAATAGAGATCCGATCATTGGTTCTGTCGCTATCCCGATCGTACATACCTAGTAGTGTAGGTACAGCCAGCCGACTTCGCCGCTGAAAATCTTCGCAACCCCATGATGGATTTGTCCAAGATCTTGCGTGCAACTCTTCAAGGGTAAGGAAGAACAATACCATCCCGAAGAACACTTTTAGGTGCTATCCACTGTCTACAGCAGGAGACCCGATCTCGGCGTGGACCTCATGGCCATGTCGAACTCGGTATAACACTGGACGTTGACTTGTCAAAAATGTCTGGTAGATATAATGAATTGGGGACTGCCCACGTCAAATGTATTGTGCATGAAGTGAGAGTACTTATGCAAGGTCCAACTCTATGTGCCCAAGTAATATTTTACTTTTGGCATAACGTTTTTAAATGTACCATAGTACTGAGAACGTTGGAAAGCTGGAATATGCGATACGATTGCCCCAAAAGTCAAGTACCCGAAATGGTAAAAGTTGAAACGGAGCGTTGTAAATCAAGAAACATGATTGGCCAGTTGGACCTGCATCTGCCACAAGGAGTAATATCTTCAGGTACATACTTTTAAGGTTTATGTGGTACCGGGGGGTGCAAGTGACCAACCAAGTACCTGATACACACACAGTGCTTTGTACATGTAATTACTGACCTGAAAAAAAAAGGAGCTTAGGTCATTTGACTTACCTAATTACCTACATGTAGTACCTGTAGGTCATTTAGCAAGCTACAGGTGCACTTCCAAAACCTTCACATCTGACACAAACACGCCGACGAAAACCGCCGCCATCATTCATACAACGTCTTCTTCCCATTGTTCGTGTTGTTTTTCTCTTTCTTGCTGTTTTTTGCGCAACGTTCCAAACCAACTCACATCTAGCAAACCTGTACCTTCCACCTAGGGTCTTGTTTATTCTTGCTCAATCCACCGCCGACCGTGTTTCGAAATACCAACCATCCACCATCCATACCAACGACACCAACGACACCAACGACACCAACGACACCAACGACACCAACGACACGCCAACAACACACCAATCAGACGGAACGCGCGCTCGTCCACTTTCCAAACTCACGTCGGCTTGCCAAAGTAACTTAACCTAGAAGGATTAAGAGGTACTGCAGCAACACATGCGTCGGGAGAAGTGCTATCGGTGATGGATGCCCCCAAGGTCATCTTGCCGAACGAGCTGCTGCTCGCCATTCTCGAGCAGCTGGTAGCCGACCCCTATGCCGACAAGAATCACGCCCTGTCCTTGCGCACTACCTGCCGGCTATTCGACAAGGCCCTCAAGCCCGTCACCCTGCGAACACTCCAGCTCGAATATACCCGCCTCGACAAGACCGAACGGAGCGCTCGACCTCCAGACGATAATGCCCTCCGAAGAGTCGGCCACTTGTGTCGGGCCCTGTACCTCGACATGATGGTCATGAGAGACATCGGCGAGGTCAACTACCTCAAGCAAGCCTTCGCCCGTGTCCCCCAGATGCACCCCTTCATATACATGCTTTCCGAGCGGTACTGTCTCAACGAATTCTCCTTCACCGAGATCGAATACTATAACCGCCTAGCAAGCATGCTAGAGCACACCCCCAATGTCACCGCCGTGCGCTTGAACTTGCCCTTCCAGCTGCTGTCCCAGCACTGCCGCGCCGCGACCATGATCCTGGGAAACACCCTGAAAGCACTTCTGCAGCGACCAGAGGAGTCCGCCACCGTCGAGACCCTGGTGATCGATAACCTGACCGATCTAACCCTCTACAAGCTCTGGCGCAACCCCGTCGACGTCGCCAATTTCAGCACCATTCTTGGTCGTCTAAAGCATTTGTTGGTATCAGTGCGCCGCCACGACGATTGTCCGCATAGCAGGTTTGACGTTGCCTTTTACCTCTGGGAGATGTTGTTGAAGGCCAAACAGCTGGAGAGCCTCTGCCTAGTTGGCCTGGATGTCAACGATAAATCCGAACTCAAGACGACCACGGAAGGGCAAACGAAGTTCGTTGGTTGGCAAAACCGCGCTATGCCCCTCAGCAGCTACCGAGTCTCGCTTCTTGCTACGCTAAACATCACCTATCTTGAGCTTCGCTCCCTGGAAATCCATCCAGCAGACCTAATGGATTTGTTCAGGATCGTGAGTGGCTCTCTGAAGGAGCTCTACCTCGACCATGTCTATCTGAAGTCCATCGTACGGGGAAATGGATCCACCCCGGAACGGGAGGTTTCTTACTGGGTTGGCCCTCCAAATATACCACCACCAAGTACAGGCGCTGTGTGGGTAGCACCGAGACTACGAGAAATGATCAGAGACCTTCGCGTGTGCCGCGCAACGAATTTGGGCTATGACCGGTATCTCGACGGCACCTGGGCCCGGCCCCTGAATGAGGCGCCCACGTACGACATTGCCGATCCATGCGGTCTCTCGCGCAGCCTCTCGCAGAGATTCGTCGAAGTCGTCTTTGGCATGAAGCAGCCAGACGCCCCCGACGGCTCTCCGATAATACATCTCCCACCAGAGGAGGATTACCAGCATGGACCGGAAAACGGGCAAGAACAGTCACTACTGCATCTCCCACCACCACCACCACCACCACAACTTCCTTCCTACTCAATCGCGAAACCGCCCCAGGCCTGCAAAAGGGTAAGTGGTGGGACGCGGCGAGCTACCTAGCGACGCCGCACAACCCGACCTCGTCCTGGCAGAGGTCGATCGACGGCTTCTTCCCCAACTGCAACGAGACCACGCTCGAGCGCCTGCAGGCCTTCGCCGACGAGGCCTACGACGGCATGCAGCTCGTCAGCGAGTTGCACCGCCAGGACGAAGAGATCGAGGGCAGCGGCGCCGCCATGCCTACCGCTGCACCCCCTAACTCGCCCCTGATTTACGAATGAGGTCCCCCCCCAACTATCACCTCTTCCTCTCCTCGCCCTCCCACCCCCTTTTGGGCATGCGTCTAGGGATGGCTCTCCTTCATCTCTTTTTCTTCGTGATGAAAGAATTTGATACAACCCCTGATAGGGATGATATAACGATTAGCTTGTATGCGGCAGACTTCTTTTTTATTTTTAGGGGTTTTTTTTTTTTTGAAAGGAGTCAAGTTGTTTGGATGAGTTGATGACGCTTATGAATCTTTTTCTTGTCTATTTCGGTATGGGGAAGGGTTTTTTTTCTTTTCTTGCAGGGTTAAAGAAGGGGATACGGATCTCTCATAAGCCTTGTTTTTTTTTTGCATGTCTTTATTCGTTTTCGATTAGTACATATCATTATGCGGGTTAGATGATGATTGGAGGAAGGAGAGAGGAGGATGCGGATGCGGTTGGGTATGGTATGGTATGGTATAGCATTAGTATATACGCATAGGACTTATTGACGACGTACGTACGAGGAGGTATCGACGTTGATAGTCTAACCTAGGTACTTACCTAAAAACTAATTCAATAATGCGATAATCGGACATTACATGCATACTTGACACATTAATAGATCTAAGTCTACCTCCTAGGTCCCTATATATCAACCTACCTACTTACTAGGTAACATATCTTTCTGGTTTTTTATGTTGTACGTACAGTAGGTAGGTAGGTAGGTATACATCCCCCCCTCTAGGAATCGCTAGCCGAGCGTATAACATGCTTTCTATCCCATCATCATCATGAAGCAGAAAAACTAGGTACCTACTTGGAAGAGGTTAAGGGGTAAAGGGGAGATTTCTACGATCTGATCTCTCTCTTGCAACATAACATAACATACACAGCCGGGCCATAAGCCATCACACATCATCAACACCACGAATAAATCACGTAGGGTAGGTAGGTGTAGGTTAGGTTTTAAGGGTAAGTTTTAGTCCAGAAAAGAGAAAAAACACAGCCCAGCAACAGCATATCACATTGAGCACATCAGCTAGTACGGATTAAAAACACAAGTCATACCTAGAGCAGTTAAGGTAAAAAAAAAAGTTCTGATCGAACTCTTATTTCTCCTCCCTATTTCTCTCTCCATCGATCCTACTTACATCTCCTAATCTCATATTCAATCTTTTAAACAAAGAACAGAGGTTCTTCTCTTCTTCATTCTTCCATCAAAAGATCTTTTGTTTTCGTTCTCGTCTTCTTCTACTTTCCTCTCCTCTCCTCTCCTCTCCTCACCTCACCTCACCTCTCCTCTTCTCTTTTCTTCTCCTACTTCTTATTCTCTTCCCTTCTATACTCACTACATCGATCCCCCCTCACCACCCCCTTCACCACCACCCTCACCACCCCTTAAACCAGGATCCATCCGTCCTTATTTTCTTCATATTCTTTCTTCTACTCGGATCCCTCCCAAAAAATTTTAAGCCATTCGAATGAGGTCAAGTCATGTTCGCCATACACACAAAAAACACAATATTACTCATGACGGGGACATGGGTCAAAAAAAAAAAAGGTCTTGTCTCATAAAAAAATAAAAATAAAAGTGATCCCCTCATTGTAAGGAGGACCATTAAGTTCGGCAAGAATGGCGAAAAAAGACAAGAAAAGGAGAAAAAAAAGCTCCGAATATCCACAATCTTTTCCCGTCCCCTTTTCCCCCAAGTTTCTTTCTCTATTCACGACTACAAAAATAGCGGCATCTCTTTTTTTGTTTTGCCAAACCAAAACCCCCCAAAACCCGCCACAATTTGGCGGACAGTTGAGGTTCTGTACAATCGCTTTGAGAAAAAAAAAACAATGGTGGGACGAAACTAGTCGATAGAAGGACAACGAAACTTAAGGGGGTATTATACCACGACACAACAGAGCTTAGTACTCAGCCTCAGCCTCTTCCGCCTCAAAGCTATCGGCCGCAACCTCCTCGTAATCCTTCTCCAGCGCGGCAAGATCTTCGCGAGCCTCCGAGAACTCGCCTTCCTCCATACCCTCACCGACGTACCAGTGTACGAAGGCTCGCTTGCTGTACATGAGATCGAACTTGTAGTCCAGACGAGACCAGGCCTCAGCAATAGCAGTAGTGTTGGACAACATAGAGACGGATCGGTCGACGGAAGCAAGGCCGCCGTCAGACGGAGACGTAGTGGGGACAGCCATAGGCTTCTGGTAGTTGATACCAAGCTTGAAACCAGTGGGGCACCACTCAACCAGGTTGAAGGAGGCCTTGGCCTTGAGCGCGGCAATAGCGGCGTTGCAGTCGCGAGGGACGACGTCGCCACGGTAAAGGAGAGCGACGGCCATGTACTTGCCATTCCGGGGGTCGCAAACCACCATCTGGTTGTTGGGCTCGAAACCTAGAAGAGAAAAAGAAAGGTTAGCTTACTAAAGCTAGAGAATGGCTATAGGTAGGGAGCTTACACTGGAAGGTAAGGTCGTGGACCTTGAAGCTCTCATGGGCGCTCTTGGAAGCCGAGACGACAGGAGCGTAACTGATCAGAGGGTAGTGGATACGGGGGTAAGGAACCAAGTTGGTCTGGAATTCGTTCAGATCCACGTTCAACGCGCCGTCGAATCGCAGAGACGAGGTGATAGAGCTGACAACCTGAGCAATCAGACGGTTCAGGTGGGCATAGTCGGGACGGGGTATGTCCAGGTTTCGCTTGCAGATATCGTAGACAGCCTCGTTGTCGACCAGGAAGGTGCAGTCAGAGTTCTCGATAGTGCTGTGGGTAGACAGAACGGCGTTGTAGGGCTCGACAACGGCGGTAGACACGCGAGGAGCCGGGTAGACGGCAAACTCGAGCTTGCACTTCTTGCCGTACTCGGTAGAGAGGCGCTCCAGAAGGAGAGCACCAAAACCGGAACCAGTACCGCCACCGAACGAGTGGAAGATCAAGAAACCCTGGAGGCAGTTGCAGTTGTCTAGGACACGCGTTAGTCAACCTGGTAAAAAATGCGAGGCGATAGCACCCGGGCTCCAATAGGCCATCACCTATCTCATATTTTACTTACCTACAACACGGCGGATGCGGTCGAGGCAGTTGTCAACCATCTCCTTGCCGATAGTGTAGTGGCCACGGGCATAGTTGTTGGCGGCGTCCTCCTTTCCGCTAACCAAGAGTTCGGGGTGGAAGAGCTGGCGGTAGCCACCGGTGCGGATCTCGTCTACGGGTGAAGGATCCAGGTCCATAAAGATGGCACGAGGAACATATTTGCCATTGTTGGTCTCAGTGAAGAAGGTCTCGTAGGAACCGCCATCGAGGACATCCTTTGCATTAGGGTCCGGGCGACCATCGACTCCGAGACCATGCTCGAGGAGGTACCTGAGAGTGTGAAGGTAAGTTATGCATCCGCCTTTGTACACACGAGGAGATATCAAGATATCGAACTATCGAGGGCAAAGGCGGTGTAAGAACTTACAGCTCCCAAGCGCTGTTACCAAGCTGGATACCGGCCTGGCCCAGATGCAGGTGGAGGATCTGGAGGACACGAAAAAAAGTCAATTGAAGCTCGAAGGAGAGGTAGGTTGGTTGTGTAGAAGCAAGAGATGAGTGAGGTTATTCGTAGGTATGCGGTGACAGGTGTGTCCAACAGTTCCCGACACGCAAGGCAAGAAGAATAAAAATAAAAATACAAAATACTGCCCGTTTTGGGGAGTAAAACGTGTCGGATAGCAGAAGCAGCAAAAGCGGTATCACGACCTCGGCGAGCTGGGCAGAAGGAGGGGTCCAACGAAGCTGGCGCCAATGGGAGGAAAAAAAAAACTTACCTCGCCCTTCATGATGAATGGTAGTGTGATAGGATGGAAGAAGAGAGAGAGAAAAAAAGACAAAAGAGGTTGTATCTGAAGGTTGAGATGGTAGGATGGTTTACCTATGCGCACAGCGCCCTGGGAGGTTTGGAAGAGGTATGTTGTGTGTTGTGTTGTGTTGTGTCTCTCTGGTGTACAAGAGTTACAGCAGCAAAGTTAGCTGGAGGTGGTAGGTGGTAGGTGGTAGGTGGTAAAAGGAGGTGTGGGTGTGGTGGGTTACGGGGGTTTTGTGTGTGGGGCATTTGAATATTCAATTGCACGGCCAGTCCACGGCCTCTGTCGAATGGGAGGGCCGGGGAGTTCAACTACCAGGGAGGTTACAGGTAACTAGGTCCCGCTCTTCCAATAAACAGCCAGGTGACGCGACCGGGGTGTGTGGGGGGGCTTGAGTTGGAGGGGCAGCTCAGCCGTGTTGGCCCTGAGGTTCCTGACACGCCAATTAGAGTTGTCTTTTGCGTTGCCCGGTACCTTCTTGTAAACACACCATTGAATTTTCACCTGGCAGCTAATGCAAAACTAATTCACACACCGCCCATCTGCCAAGCTGGCGCGCCAGGGGTCGTTGCCTCTTTTGGCTTTTCTTGGCATGTCGAAATCGACATCTTTCAGAGGGTGTTTGTTACACGGAGCCATAATAAGAGGGAACCTTAACCATAGATCAATATCCCCCAGATGTGTCAATTGATGCGTGTGTCTGGTGTATTGACAAAAGATACCTAGGTACACCTATGTAGGTAGCGGGTATGGGGTAAGTACTAAGCTTATACTACATACGTCACACAATACCCATATTAGGTGTAAGATACTAGGTACTAGATAGTCCGGAGATATGTGGTTCAGACGTAGTGTAGATATTGAAGTGTAAATAACCTTCATCTACCTATCTTAGTATCCCTATGCACCACACGCCAGTACATTATTTGGATGGGTATCTAGGTACCTAGTTCATCACGATTTGGCACTATTCTTCCTCCACTCGGCTGCCCTGCGAGCTCCTCGGCCCTTAGTCTTTGCCTTGATCACCGCTTTCTTCCCCTTTTTGCCAAACTTCAGGTCCTTCGGCTTGCCATCTCTAGCACTCGCTCTGCGACCTTCGAACACAATCTGCTCGGGTGTTTTGAGAGCGCTTTCGTTTCCGGCGCTTTCTCTCCTTCTCTCCATCCTCCTGTTCGGATCCTTGAATCCGTGCCGTTGCCTTGCTGCCCCTGAACGGCCGAATAGCTTCCCAGCCCTTCCGGCTTTTGACTGCTCTTCTGGTGCGATCTTGGCCCTATATTTTGTGCTCTTGGGTTTATCGTCTCCAGCTTTGCCATTCTGGAGCTTTGCTTTATTCGCACGCTCCACTGCTAACGCTGTCTTGCGCGGGTCTTTCGCCCTAGACACGCGTAACAGACGTGGCAGCATAGGCGGGAATTTCTTCCCGTCTAGGAGGAGGGCCGCCTCGACATCGTTGCCATCGTAGAACTGGACATATGCGAAACCCTTTCCCACCCGTGTCTTCTCGTCCCGAGGCACACGGACACTTTCAACCTTCCCAGCATGTTGCTCGAATGTTCGCCATAGCCCCTCTTCCGTGTCGGCTGGGACCTTGGTGCGCTTTTTTGTCGTAGTTTCACCCTCCGCGTTTGTGTTGAGAACCGTTTCATCATCCACAAAGCCTAGATTGCCAACGAAAACACATCTCCGGTGATCAACGGCAGTCGGATGTGCCACACTGTCCACACGCATATGTCGGTCTAGGACAACCGAGCCGTTCAGAGCTTTCAACGCAGTCCGCGCTGCTAGAGGGGTCGAATAAACAGCATACGCATTTGTAGATTTAGTTGTGGCCGTCATGAGCGACTTGGTAATAAATGCTGCTCTCTTAGGCATTGCCCCTGAGGAGAAAGCCGTGGAGCGAAACCGAATTGATTCGACTTTGTGAGGACCTGTAGAGGAGTCGAGATCAGAAAGTGGCGATTCAAGATGTGATATTAAACTCTTCTTTGCTTTGGAGGAGGAAATAGCCTCGGCTGAGATGTTCCCAAGGAACAGAGTGCGGTTTGCCTTGTCAAGTTCAACGTCGGTGTGCTCCTCTGGCTTCTGAGCCAGCGATTCGTGAACCAACGGAGCCTCGTATTCCTCGTCTGCCTGATTGGCTTCTCCCTCGGCAGCACCGCCATCAACTGCTCTCCCATTCTCTCCTTTACGGCGTTTTTCCTCCCTGGTTTCTCTTTCTTCGTCTTCAGCGAGCTTGCGCATGTATTTGTCTTCCAGGTCGTCATGCTCATCTTTGCGTTTGCGCTTGCGATCCTTCTTTTGAGCTTCTAGGGGCTCTTCTATAAGCTCCGGGTCTTGTGACGATGTTTCCTCCTCCTCCTCCTCGGTCTCTTCGTTACCTCCATCCTCCACTCCGCTCATAGATTCGCCATCTTCGGATTCCTCTTCTTCGTCACTTGGATCTGTAATATTATCGTCCGTGTCATCGGCTGAATCAGGACCAGAAATTCGAGTCTGGTCTAGAGCCTTTCTCTCCTTCGGTGGGAGCAGCTCCACGTAACGAGTTGTAGAAGGGGCTTTGACAGGACCGGCCTGAAGGATAGTCAGCTTTGGAGCTTCATGCGACAACCATATCAACTTACACTGCCGGAGAACAAGGCGTCTAGGGTGGGGTCGATGGCTTTCACTGACGCTGCCAGCCCGGTTTTTCTAAATTCCTAATGAGCTGATGATGGTATTTGACGAATAGGCAAATATTTTCTACTCACGATTTGGCCATGATAGGGTATTCCGAGGCGATACGTGGCCGATGGTTGTAACAAGACTAGGTATGTGCAAAGAAATGTATCGTCGGAAAAGCTTCAAGTAGGTAGTAGCGCCGCGCAGTAAAAAAAAAAAAAAAAAAGTTCAATGGCTGCAGGGACGGGACTGATGTGGGTCAGGTTCGAATTCTTTATCTTATCTATGATTATGCATGTACGCCCTACCGGCCTACTACATACATACATATGTAGGTACCTACCTATACGTAGGTATGTACCTCCAGTACACAATGCCAGGTAATGGTGGTGGGTCTATGTAACTTAAGATACTTAGGTACGTACAGGCACGAAGCTCAAGTGCACTGGCAGTGCCCAGGTGGAGACACCTCGACGTTCGGATTAAAAAAGTAACCGAAAATTCATTATCGATAAGGTGCGTTTATGTTCTTGGCTGCCAAATGCCGTAACGTAACGGAGCGACTTGGGGTCATTGGGGGCAGTCGCTGCAGCACCCAGATGGATTTTGGTCGGTTTCTGCTTCAGCGCAAAGCGAAGTTTCCTCTTCCAACATCGACCACCACATCTTCCTCCCCTCTCTTCCCCCCCAACGACAACCCAACTCTTGACCCCCTAGACGCTCGTTTTACATTTCTCATTATACGATCGCCTTGGTCCTAGCCTCTGTCCCAAGTTTATATCTTTTACCCACTACCTTTCATCCGCACCGTCTTGTTGACGTCGTCCTGCCGAAGCTTCAATATCGTCCGACAATTTCCACCCAAATAGTCGTACAACCTTCCCTCGGCCTAAACGCACCCTCCAATCCCGACCTTACGCACCCATTGTCGTAGATAAACAGTAGAGGCCACAAATAAGTAATAATTATGGCAACGGGAGACACAGCGCCTCCGCCGCTCACGATCGCTCCCCCGCCAATTGAGCCTCTCTCCGACGACGATGGCTCGAGCCCTCTGAGCGACGTGGAGGACAAGGATGCTGATCCCGACGATCTACACGACTTGAACAACGCCACGAGCACCCATCGCGACCATGAGGGGAGTTCGCCTGACGATTTGTCGGAGGCGAACGACACCGAGGCAGAGACAGAACGTCTCTACGACACGCCACGGAATGCCACACGGCGTAAAGACGTCGTGTTGACTCAGAATGCTGAGGGACGAGTTTACGAGCGTACCCCAAGCAAACTGCGGCAGCAGAAGAACGCGGTTGGGGAGGGCGACGACGACGAAGACGGTCCTCCCTCCGACGAAGACGCCTCGATGGCCTCCAGTCCTCCAGCGCAAGCGAGAGAAGCTTCCGAGAAACTACAGTCCCCGACACTAGACATTCTTGCCGAGGCAGCGAAAAAGGAAGCAGAAAACAGAAAGCGAAAACGGTCACCTGTATCGGTAGAAAACCCCGAAGCAGAGCAGACACCACAGAAGCGCGCCGGTCCCCTCACCGCTTCTAATCGACCAAACGCGGGCGGAAAGCCGGGTATAGCAGATGAAGAGGACCCCTCCTCGGTACCTAACAGTGGTGAACATTCCGCCGACGAAGGCATCAACGCGACCGCAGGCGAGGACGAAGTAGATGAATCCGTCCGGGAAGCTCATTCGGACAAGGAAATTAGTCCCAGGAAGCAAACTCGAAGCAGCTCGAAGAGACTTAAGGGTTCGGAAGAGCATGCCGAGGGTGAAGAAGCTACAGAAGAAGGAACAGATGCTGCAGCTCCCGAGGAAGACGGCGCACATACTGGCGAGGACGAGCATATGGAAGTCGACGTAGACGAAGAAGCAGAAGCGGCGCATAGAAACGAAGAAGAGCGTATGCCAGCTAACTATCAATCGCATACTGGCACGGGAGCTAACGCATATTTGACAGTTGAAAGGAAAAAGGCGGCTTTCGAGCAATTGTCGGGGATCGAGAAAAGATTTGCTACCTTCAGAGATAGGTCCGATTAACCTCCTTCGTCCTTTATAGGCTATGGCTAACCGACAACGGGATAGGCTTTACGAGGAACGGTTGGAACAATTAAACCAAGAAGAAGCTATGCTGCGGTCTGACAATCCAACACATCCCGAGTACCTGGCCATGATGCAATGCATAGATGCCCGAAGAGACGAGAGAATACGGATAGCAGAGCGGGAGCTCGCGCTCAAGTTGGAAGCTTTGGAGAGATGGGGTGTTGCCAGACGTGCACAGATTCATTCGCAGTTTTTCCAATCCGTCAGAGAGTCTCGGGAGAGGATTCTGGCTGAACTTGGCCAGCAGTGGTATGACATCCAGCATGAACGGCGACGACATGCCAACAACGTTCCCGAATTTGGGATTCGATTTCCGCAAAGCCAAACTCAGCGGGTGCGAAACGCGCTGGCTTACAATAAAGAGGTGTCTATTTTATCGGGGGTGGCCAAGTACGAAGGCATGCCCGCTGCCCCGGACATGAAAGGGGCATCGCTGCAAGAACAGGAGGACGATTTCGATGCTATGAGTGTGAGGCGTCACCTATGATCTTTCTAGTTCTTGGCGAGATGCTAACATCATCTGATCAGAGAAATCGACACCAGGCACCACGGTATCAACTCCACAAGCCGAACTATGCGGACTATGGAGGCCTCCCTTTCGGGGAAAGCCTGGGGCCTGCAGGCGAGCAGTTTATTGAGCAGACTCCGTGGGCCAACCCACATCACCCGTCAAACGCCCACCTACTCTATCGACAACATTCTGCCCAGCATGAGTCTCCGGCCGCGGTAGTAAACAATACATCAGGTCCACAATCCATACCCAAGCGTCACCAACCAAGTCCCTTTGCTATCACATCCGGAAGCCAACCCTTCAACGGCAACGCTAGGCATAAAAACACACCTAGGCAGCCTTCAACATCTCCCGAAGTCACGCGGGCCGCCAGTCTATTAGAGCAGACAAAGGCTCGTAGCATGAAAGCAGCGGAAAGCAGGAAGCACGATACTGGCCAGCCCGTCGGCGGCGTATGATGGGGGTTTTCGATCAGTTATCAGGGTAGATGGATATCTAGGACGCCGTATATCACGGGCGCTCGTTCGATTGAGTAGGATCTTCTGGCATGCAAATTCCATCCCCCCCCCTTCACCCCTTCGCCATTGGTATAGACAGCGTACTGGGACATAGTTAGGGCGTTTATATCATGTGCATGTTGTTTTGTTTCCTGGCGTCACTGTTTGCGGTAGCGGATATATTAGTCGGGCTGGCTTTCGGTTGTTAGCGTAGGAATGGACAAAACTGCTCTGTCGGTATCTCTGGGCGCATTCTCGATATGCGCAAGCGGAACCGGGCTACTTCCGCCTGTGGTGGTGCAGTATAAGGTTCTTCGTAGATACAAGATGCCCTTGGGGGCGTTTCTGAGCGTTCGCCATTTCTAGGGAGGCTTAAGTTTGGGCCATGATACCACCTTAGTAGTTTCTCTTGTTTTTTTTTGTCTGTTTTTTTTCCTGTTATACATTACACTTGACACCGGATGTAGCAAATGAGAAAGTCGGCGGTCCCAAATTGGGCATGATATACACTGCTCCTTACGCCTTGAATCATCTGTTAAGACATAATAGTGATTTGTGGTTTTTTTTGTTTTTTTTGACCCTGTGCCATAGTTGCTCCCAACCCCTATTTTTCATGACGGCGTCATGTGCCACGCTACTAGATAGGGCTGTCTTCACTTCGAAGGCGTGTTGTTCGGCGCATCGGGAACCTTTACATCTTCGAACTCGTCCTGACCAATGGCACGGATGGTGTAGATGTCTGCGCAAAAGCGGTTAAAAAGAACAATGTCAGCCATACCCATATATATATATATATATTGTAGACATGAACAAAGAATGTATAGGTACGGGGCAAAGCAGCATAGATGGGGGGTAGGGAATATCATGCATGCCGTGATGATGGAAAAGGGACAGGAGCGGGGCGGGGGTATGATCTGCTCGACGTACAGACACCGATGGTGAAGGCGGCGACGGCGCTGCCGACGACGGCATTCTTGAAGAGGTAGGGCCGGCGCGCGCGGATCAGCGCAGGCATCTGCCGGAACTGCCGGTCGTAGTAGGAAGAGCTCCCGAATCTACAAGAGAGAAGTTAGGTAAGTGGTAAGTAAAAGTTTCTTGCCGGTAAAGCGGGATAGGTATAGGGATGGGTATGGGTATGTATGAGGCGTACCCTGAAGGCATCTTGGGGCTTTTATTTATTTATTAATATACGATTGCTAATAGGGATTCTGCGCTTGGACTCGGGCTCGGGCTCGGGATCGTGGGCTGTGAAGCGGAGAGTAGTTTATTTTTGTTGGTGTTGCGAATGTGACAAGGCTCAGGAGCTGATCTATGTGTAAGTGATGGCGATGGTGGTAGTGGTGGAGGTGGTGTAAGTGGCACTCGTGGGCTGATTCGAAGTTGATGGTGCTTGGTTGTACCGGTTGCACCAGAACGCGGGCTTATGCGGGGGAGCATAACCTGGTTTCTTGCATGATGGGCGATCTTTATGCAATACTCGATGCCCCCTCGGGATTTCTCCGGGAAGAGATAGATTGTACACTACTAGTTTACATACCAGTACATACTTATGTACCTGCCCAGTACTTATCGGGTGGTGGGGACCCGCCTAAACTAATAACCTAACCTACCTAACTTGGAACTGGAGCTTTCCAATCTTTCCAACTTTCAATCGCGCAGCAAGCAGTAAGTAGCAGCAGCAGCAGCAGCAGCAGCAGCCGCAGCCGCAGAACCCTACAACTACAACTACAACTAAAGCGCGAATCTGCAGACAAACATCAAAATCGCTGCATCCATATTTCATCTTTTTCTTTCCAACAGGGCCTGGTCTCGATCATGACCAGCACTTAAACTAACTCCACCTCCCTCATGGTCGATTGTAGTTTCCCCCCCTCATAAGTAGAAGCACTTGTACTAAAGGTTTTCGCAATCGCGTCTGTCACAAGGGTGCCGCATTCACACACAGCCTTCTGTACATGAAGAGAATAAAGAACCCTGGAATCTGGAATCCTGGATCTCGAATCTCGTCACAAGGACAACTGCCAATTGGCATCATCACACACTAGACAGCATCTTCGACTGAACACGCGTGCGACCTGTCACCCCTGCGTCTCTACTTCTCTCTCTCTCTAGGTACCTCCAGCGTAGCATAAGCATCGCATTATCGACAGCCCATAGACAGCAGACAGCAGACAACCGACAGCTTCCATCCTCCTTCACCTACCTCGGATCAGTCCTTTCAGCTTTCGCGATCGATTCTACACCTAACTTACCAACCACACCATACCAATCCCATCCATGCTGGTCTTGGGCTTGCCTAGGACCATTGTTTCCTTCTTTCTAGCATGACGCAACAACCCCCGTTATCGGTTCCCGACCAGATTCGTCAATTAGAGGGAGCTCGCAAGCTCGTCCTGGGTGATGTCACGTACTATCCGCAAGTCATCCAAGCAACGCTGCCGATAATTGGCCCAACAGCTCTGGTTGAATTCCGAAGATGGGGAGCTGAATTTCTGGCCGAGGCCTTTGCGACACCAGCCGTCCCTCTCGGACAGAAAGAGACGCTGTCTCTCTTGGTCCTGGAGACCTTGAAGCTACTAGTAGAGGACGCAAATCAGGATGTTTTGGTGTTGAGAGGTGTTATACAGGCGGCTGCCAGCATATACCCACTGGCCTTGCGATGGATGTAGGTAACAACCCCCTCCTCCCCATGACTTGTGGGATCGTAGACCTTCTGTAGACCTGGCTGCCATGACGACGATGACGACTATGCCCTCCCATGCTCTCCCATTCTCTCCCATCTGTACACTACGTGTTTTTCTCTTTGTTTTTCTTGTTCTTTTTCTTCTATTCTCCTCGAAAGACCCCACTGCTGACGTCCGCGGTTCTCTGTCAGAATCAACAATTCCTATGACACAGCTACCTGGCAACGAATGACTGCTATCAAGACGAGAATACTGCGGATATGGGATACTGCTCCGCTGAATGTGCGAATATGCTGTATCAAGTTTGCGCAGCGGGTTGTGCTTGCGCAGACACCCAGTATCAACCCAGAACCAAGAGTATGGAGCCCCCTCCTACCACGTACTTCCACCAGCAACGCGTCCACTAACTTGGCTTCCAGCGAGGTGACCCCCTTGATATATCTCTGGTCATGATTCCCCCGGGCCATCCTGTTCTCGACCGGTCAAATCTCGAGGCCGAGGCTTTCGGACTATTGGATAGGATGCTGGGCGCCTTGCAAGAGAACAGCAGGTACGAAACCCCGAACCTAGCAGAACATAGAGTCTCTGGCTTCACAATTACTGATTATCTATAGTGATGCCTTGATAGTAGATTCTACCCTCAACACTTTGTCCATCCTAGTCCGAGCAAGACCTGCGACCTCCAGCCGCATTCTCAATACTATACTCAATTTCAACCCGTTAAAGCTAGCAAATTCCCCCATGACGCCCAAGACGAAGGTAATCGTCAAGTCCATGGAGAAGACAACACGGATGCTGCTCATTCATCTCTCTAGACGGTAAGTCTACATACTCAAAATGTCTAATTCTTTACTCATTCTGGTACAGGGATCCGCACAACCCCCAGACTGGTCGTATACAGCAATACGTTGAACGGCTAATGCGGTCACGAGCCGAGATCTTTGATGAGTCTCGGAAACGAGCATTGGCTGAAGCCAGTGCAGCTGGAGAAGCCAAACGTCAGCGTACTGGACCTACCTCTGCCCAGCCGCAAATCGATACATCCCCATTGAAGCCTGGCCCCCACACCTTAGCAGAAGTGTTTACCATGACTACTAATGATGGCTTGAAGAACTTTCACGTGGGCGACACTGTTCCAGCTGCCCTCGCTGCTAAGATCAGCGTCCGGACCATTTCCCAGCTAGACCCCCAGCTGCTAGAGCGAGCCATTACAGTATGTTTTAGTAATCGCCCGTGCAATAATTCTAGAATGGATGCTAATGGATACTACAGGGTGTTAGAGATCGTCTGGCAGCTCTCCATGAGGCTCAGCAGCAACCTATTAACCCGGAAACAGCGCCATTAGACGTAGAAGAAGACGAAGACGACTACGAACCAGACTATTACACTGCAGAAGATACAGAGCAACTCCTGAACAAGCTTGATGCTTCACCTCCAGACGAGAGACGCGAATTACAAAACCCGGCTTTAGACGGCCTAGCCTTGCCCACATTCCGCCTCCCTCCACCACCTACCCTAAATCCGGACCAGGCTGTTAAGGTCGGCCAGGGCTCTATTGCACGTGTCTTTGGCACAATGAGAACCCTCGAAGACCCTGCAGTCAAGAAGACAAAGGCCGGTATCAACAGACTTGCAGCCAACTCGTATGATCGGGATTCGTGGATCACCGTGATCACGCGTCTAGCTACCAGAGCGACCGCCGGCCTTGATGTCTCGATAAAGGACGAAGACAATCAGCTGGCACTCTCCGGGTCTCACCTAAGTAATTCCATACGCGAGATGTTGTATACCTATATTCTTGAGGACTTCCGGAAACGCATCGAGGTGGCCGTTTCGTGGCTGAGTGAGGAGTGGTACAATGACCGTGTCCAGCGGCGAGCTTTGTCTTCCTCGGCCTCGCCACACGAAATCCCGGCCCATTATGAGAAATGGGCTCTACGTCTTCTGGATGGATTCATTCCCTACCTACACTCCCAGGACAAAGTTTTGACGCGGTTCTTGAGCGAACTACCCGAGTTAAGCGCGGCTATTCTATCACGAGTCAAGACCCTCTGCCGAGATCCAAGTTTAGTCAGTCTCGCGCTCACGAGCTTATACTATTTGGTGATGATGCGTCCGCCCGTCCGGAACCTTGCGCTAGACACGGTTCAGGACATATGGACGGATTATGAGGACTCGCGGCCCATAGCCGCGAAGTACTTGCAGAAATGGAGGCCGGGCTTCTTGGAAGCGGCGAAGCAAAGTACTAGTGAGAATGGCACGCCTGTTGGTGCCGGCGCGACGGCGATTGCTACATGATACCCCCCTCGGTTGTAGATTCCTCGCGGCTTTTGCAACGCGACATGGCATAAGAAAGAAAGTGAAGTTAGTTGTATTGTAGAACATTTATGTATGTTTTCTCCCTGGGAAGACTACTGCTGAGTCCCATGAAGGAGGACGCAATTATGGTTGTGTATCGAGAATTGGTAATTTGACGGGCAAGTCAGGTATGGAGTTTGGAAAGGGGGAAGGCTGGCAATAAGTACATAGTATATGAGCTCAGGCATCGCCGGAGCAGTGGTGGGTGATGGACTCTGCAGGTTGAGTAGCACGCATCACCTACCTATATCAGGGTCGCACGCATCACTCGAGACGACGACATTCACGCTTGGTTTCCCCCTTTGCTGGCGTTTTATTCAGAACCCGTTGAAATTGTGCTGCCTTGGTGAATATAATATCTTTTGATATATGTGTGTGGGTGTGAGTGTACAGACGGTGTCTAGGACTGTTACTAGCAACATGTCTATTGATGTTATCAGTAAGAAGGCATACCGACGCAAGTCCGAGTTCAGCTCCGATCCCGCAGTTGTTCAGTGCGCAAGCACGGACATTTCAACTCGAGAGATATATCGTCCTCGACTATCCAGGTTGTTAGTTGAAAATAGGTAGCCTAGGTAGGTATGTAGTGTATGTAGGTCTCGGACACTTCATGTTATCTATAGGGTTGACGTAACATGGGAGAATGGATGTTGTCAGGCCTTTCTTATCTAAGACGCAGGTATAATCCCAATGTCTTGTCTATCAGGCATGTATGTATCTTACCTCCTAACTTAGGTACTCCATCCATCCAGCTCCATTCCCCATCTGATGGAACCAGGGGTTGGGCCACAGTTTATTGGGTATGTACATCTTCTAGACCTCTGATAACATGCAGGAACGCCGAGACCTTCGCCAAGACGGCGGGACAACCAATTCATGGTTTCTTTTGCCCCCAGGCTTCGCTCTCCCCGCGTATAATATACATATCTGGTGCCAAGTTTCGCATAATCTCAATGACGACGACAGGCTGGAGACGGGTTTCCCTCTATCTATCAACTATCCTTTATCTCTTGGCTTTCAACATTCAACATGGGGAGGGCTTGGGGGGTGGCGCGACTTGGCGAATATCAGAATCGGGAACAGATTGTCTCTCTCTCTTGTTTTACCACGGAAACAGATAACGCACATCAGAACTACACGAAGTGTGCATATGTATGCAGACACAGGTTTCTTTTTTCTTTGTTTTTCCTTTTTAAAGACTTTGAGTCAGCTAGTTCCCTAGCTAGTCGATCATATATCGAAGAATAACTGGCGTTATACTACGTACCCAGAAGTTGTAAAGGACATATTCATCTGGGATCAGGTAGGTATCGATCTACTTATAGGTAGATAGGTAGAAACCAGGTAGGTAAGTAGCTTGGTACGATGATCCACCCAAGTCTGCAGTAGGTAACACCTTGACCTACTTACTTTATCTGGCCGAGAGATGTATTCATGTAGTTATAACGCCCGCGCGCATGGCTGTCTAGCTACTTAGGCAGGTAGCCAGCCGTCCAGGCCGATAAGTGAAAGAACCTGGTTTCCCACGAGAGAAACCTCAGCCTCTCAAGGGGGACAGGGGGGAGGGAGGGGGCGAAGGGAAGACACGGATAGATAACAGAGATAGACTACCTATGGGGCCCAGAAACATATGAATATGACGGGACGTTCAGCCCAGCGACCCAATGCCTCGGTTTTTGCTTTTCCCCTTCGTCTCGCTGATCTGCCAGCTTAAATACGACGCTGTTCCTGACTAAGGTCCCGCTGCTCGGTGTCTTTCTTCAAGGTCTTATACACTTGCTGCTGCCGCCTGCCTTACTAAGTCTGCGACGTAGGACTGCGGTGCTTACACACGCTTGGTGTTGCTGTGGGAATCGCTATACTCGTGGAACATATATACGCTTATTGACCTATACACGTGATTCGACATTGACTAGCAGAGGATAAGGTCTCTCGCTCACTTACTTGCCTGCCGTCTCGACTCTATTCCCGTCGAAGCGGTAAACGATAATCATTCTTCTGGTTAGCGAGCAGGTGACTCCTCTACAACTGCCTGTGGTTGAGCAGAAGCCAGTCGTCGTCGACGACGACGACGACATCATACCATAAACTTTTTGTTGAAAGAGAGAATAAGGAAAAAGGTATAGAGAAGAGAAAGACCAAAAGACCAAAAAGGGGAAGAAAAAAACATGAGTTCAGAGATCACGCCGGTCACCGAATGGCCGGACTACAGCGTCAACCCCCAGGGCGGGGACCCTATCACCCAGGACCTCAATGCCCCTTACGATAAAGGAGACCTCTGCTGGTTGCTCGTGTCGACCATCCTGTGCTGGCAGATCACACCGGTACGTTTCCCCCCCTTTAACCAAAACCGCCTTCCTGGTCAGGATGACTTACACGGTCGCCCTCTCTCCCCCTTCTCTCTCTCTTCCTTTTTTCATCTCTACAAAACCCACACTCCTCCTACTAACTCACCCCTCTCCCTCTAAAAAAAAACCAGGCCATCGGCTTCCTGTACGCGGGCATGCACCGGCGCAAGTCGGCGCTGACGATGGTGTTCCAGTCGCTGTTCTGCGCGTGCGCGTGCGGCGTGCAGTTCTGGGCCTACGGGTACTCGCTGTACCAGTCGCGCGGCGCGGCCGCCAACGCCGTGCTCGGCGACCTGTCGCTCGCCGGCCTGCACAACGTGCTGGCGGCGCCCTCGCTCGCCAACCCCGACGTCCCCGACATCCTGTACGCCGCCTTCGGCGCCACCTTCGTCACGGCCACGGCCATGATCCTCGCCGGCGCCATGCTCGAGCGCGGCCGCCTGTGGCCCAGCATGGTCTTCCTGCTGTGCTGGACCACGTTCGTGTATTATGTGTAAGTGTTGTTTTCCTTTTTTTTTGGGGGGGGGGGGGGGGAGGGGGAGCTTCAAGGAGCGGACGTAGTACTGGGTTTGTGGGTGTGTGATGAGTGATAGATGTTGAGGAACATGTCTCAACCCCCCCAGGGGCGCGCCCTTTATCACAACCGGAAAATTATATATCATGGGTCCGCAATGCTTACACAGAAACTACCCACGACAGACTCGCGTACTGGGAGTGGAACCCCAACGGCTGGCTCTACAACCTGGGCGTGTACGACTTCGCGGGCTCGGGCCCGGTCCACATCGCGAGCGGGTTCGGCGCGCTGGCGTGGTCGCTGATGCTGGGGCCGCGCATCAGCGACGACGAGGCGTCGCGCGACGAGCGGCGGCGGCGGCGGCAGGCGATCCACTTCAAGCCGCACAACCCGTTCCTGGTGGGGCTGGGCACGGTGATGATCTGGTTCGGGTGGTACGCGTTCAACGGGGCGTCGACGGCGAACCTGTCGCTGCGCAGCGTGTACGTGGTGGTGAACACGAACCTGGCGGCGTGCGGCGGGGGGCTCGGGTGGCAGCTGCTGGAGCTCGCGCACAGCGGCAAGTTCTCCATCCTCGGCTTCTGCTCGGGCATCATCAGCGGGCTCGTCGGCATCACGCCGGCGGCGGGCTACGTGCCCGTGTACGTGGCCGCGCTCGTCGGCGCCCTCACCGCCGCCGCCTGCTTCTACGTCACGCGCTACAAGCACCTGGTGCCGGGGCTCGACGAGGGGCTCGACATCTGGGCCATCCACGGCGTCGGCGGCGTCGTCGGCGACCTGCTGACCGGCTTCTTCGCCGCGTCCTGGGTCCCCGCGCTCGACGGCGTCAGCGGCGCCTCGTACGCCGGCGGCTGGTGGGAGCACAACTGGCGCCAGGTCGGCCTGCAGCTCGCCGCCGCCGCCACCTGCGCCGCCTGGTCGTTCGCCGTCAGCTGCGTCCTGCTGTTCGCCATCAACAAGATCCCCGGCCTCCACCTGCGCGTCCGCGAGGAGGACGAGATCCGCGGCCTCGACTACAAGTACTTCTCCGACCTCGAGGCCGACTCTACCGGCATCCTGACCCCGTTCGTGGAGGGCGTGCCGTTCGAGGCGCGCGGCGCGAGCGAGAGGAGCTTAGCGGCGGCGGTGGCTGCCCCGGTGATGGTCGAGGGGGTTGGTGGTGGGAAGATGGATTAAAATGGGGAGCGAGGGGATATACCTACGATTTGTTTTTTAATTAGGGGGGGGGGGAGGGATGAATGGATGGGGTGAAAAGGAAGTGTTTCAGCTAGGGTTATTCGTTTATTTATTCTTGAGAGATCTGTTGATGCTATTCGAATTTTATATTGTTATCCGAGTTCATCCCCTGTACGCGGCACATGTGAATTTTCTCTTTGCCCCGAGGCCGTCGTTGGTTGTAATGGAAAGGAAGGGGGGTGGGATATAGATATCTAGGGGTTTTTACATGTAGCTCTGCTCGAATTCAATTCACGGTGAGGCAATGTACCCGATGTTAGGGAGACTTCGGGGTTCAACGACCAGGCTTATGATGCTCTTCCTGCCTCTAGGTGATATGGCATTTGATGATAGTGAATGTTGGGGCTAAGAAGCGTAGAATGGCCTTGCTATGTCCAATACATTTACCGTATATAAGGGCTTTGATTCTATACCCATGGTACATATATCGTCCTAGGTTAGAGAAAACTGTCGTTCGAGCCACAATGTGAACTAGGAGCATCCGCAGTTCGGGATGGAAAAGAAAAGGGGGGTAGGAGAAAGGGGGTAGCGAACGGACTAACAACTTCTCCTGCTACCATTAAAGCCTTAGTTTATAGTATAAAAACGCTCATCCTGCTAATGAGCATTGCTAGATTTCAAGTATTCGCGACCTTGATAATCGATAGCTCCCCCCACCCCCCCCTTCTCACAAAGTCAAACCAAGAATGAAGCCATTGATTGCGGAGCTCTCAGTCTCGGGGCCCCATTACGACGGGTCATAAACATGCTAAATATATCATTCGTTGTCCGTTCCACATGACGATATATGTCCATCAGTAAGTAAAATCATGTCCAGTATCTATATGCTCGCCTGTTGAGGCAACGCGGATAGAGAATGCTCCTTACGGCATCATCAATCCCTTTGATGCAATAATTCATAATCGGTATTGCTCTTAACTGCGGGGTGCCTTGAAAGACGAGGACCAGAGTCATTATTGTAATGATTGTATTTTACTTAGGGAAGACAAAAGACATGTCGTTGGCATTGTATTCAGGCAAAAAAATGACACGGGCTTCTGGCCGCTTTCGGGTATGGTCTTGGTCTTGTGTGTTGATTGTTTAGAAAACAAGATCCGTATTTTGTGTAGGTTAGGTCGCATTGCTC
Organism: Biscogniauxia mediterranea; assembly: GCA_018398605.1. Taxonomy (NCBI): domain Eukaryota; kingdom Fungi; phylum Ascomycota; class Sordariomycetes; order Xylariales; family Xylariaceae; genus Biscogniauxia; species Biscogniauxia mediterranea. The sequence goes on from JAGXTR010000001.1 coordinate 2,100,823, forward strand.
ACACTTATATGCCGCCTGTTAGTATCTGTCGTGTGACACTATCGAGTTGAGGGCGTCAGGTCCTATACTCTACGTATAGGTAAATATTGTGTACCAGACATAACTTGCTCGCTCGTTACTTGTCATGCTAGTGTCACCTATGTATCAATAGGTTGCCAGTCAGGCGGTTGGTTGTCAGGGGTCAGGGCAGGACAGGGCAGGGGTCCAAAGTACACTACGCCGTAAGTGTGGGCTGTCTGTCGCCTCATCAACCAGAGCTACTTTTGATCAATCGGAGAATTTCCAGATGTTAGTGCCGTACACCTGGTGTGGTGGTGTGGTGGTAATGTGCACCTTTCTCCTTTTGTGTTTACTCCCTCCCCCCTTCCCCCCTTTTGCCCCCTTCTGGTGATATGTGTGTGTGAGAGCAACGACGTCCGTTTGACGTGCCTCGCATAATGGCAGTCTCAAACGGCATTGGGCGTGTGCCCAAATATTGTCAGGTTGTCTTGGAATTTGTGGATGTGGATGTGGATGTGGATGTGGATGGGATGCGAAATAAGTGCAACGTAGGTACACGTACACTACCTAGGTACCGGTACATCCTTTAAATGACATATCGTATGTCTCATATAAAGAATATAAGTAGATATATATAGATTTATAGTGTAGTATAAATCTAGTTAGATCATGGGGGACTTCGATTTAGGATAGGTGTGAGGTGGATCAATCATATACATATTGAAATATTGGTTGGTTAAATGATAGGAACAGATGATTACGGGGGACGAGTTGGAAGGGTTAATGGGAATTATAGTGTAGTGAGGTAAGGTACAGATAAATTGCATTGGCTGACTGATGGGGATTGTTCGAACCCCCACCTCTCAACTTATTAATTTCAAGTCGGCTCCTCAGGTGTTGTTTCGTTTCTTAATGAATGCGGGGACGGGTTTGAGCACCTGCAAAAGTGAGATTCAATGTGGCGCATTCGCATCATGTACTTGGATACATTAGTAGTCTGCGCGCCACACCGTCACTAGTACCTACATAGTGTACATACGTAAGTACTACCTAGTCACTCCACTGTAGGTTGTCGGGACAGAAAGGGGAAAAAAACATTTAGACTTTCCGTATCATCAAAGATTCTGCATGTAATAGGTAAATGTACCTGTGGTTTGCACACAACATCCCTCCCTCCTTCTCTTTTAACCCTTCCTCCCCCCCCCCTCAATCCATTATCCATCATCTATCATCCATGTCAATATGATAACCTTTAATAATGGACATGGGAAGGAACAGTAAAAGGCTTGTAATCTAACTTGGCTCCCTAACCTAAAATGAAGTCAACATTGTACTAGTAGTAGAAGGTGTTACGGGAGTAAACAAAATTTCCCCGACTTCTTTCTTCTCATACCTTATTTCGTACATACTACTACTTACACTACTATCTACTATTTTCTTTTTCTTTTCTTTTTCCCCCCCTCTTTCATACTACAACTACAGCTACGTACTTAACCTATGTATGTCAAGTACTAAGCGACTTTAGTACCTTATTTCTCTCTCTCCCGCATCATGACTTGCATTACACAACCAACCATTCCGTAACACATTTCCACATTTGAGACTTTCTGACGCGAGCACGCGCCCGAGATTGTCACCTCCTCCAACTGCTGCTGCTACTGCTGCTGCTCCTTCTCCTCCTGCTCCTCAGGTCTTCGTCCCCCTCCTCCATCTACCACCACCGATAATAGGGACCTACCGGTACACACACACACATACCCACCCTTATACCCACCACACCCATCATAAACACAAACACCGTCTACACACACACACACACACACACATACATACGTACATACATACAACGCGCACGCACACACGGACAGACGCAGACAGACAGACAAACAGACAGCCTCGGGCTCGAGCTCGAGCTCGAAACATTAAATTGCCGCCGGTGCTAAAAGAGAATTTAAAACCCCCAAAATAAAAAGAGACATGCCCAGTCGATTACAGAAGCCTCTTCCCCGAGCCGTGTCTAGTCACAAACTCTCTTCCCTCGCTATACACCAAGACATCGAAAACGGTAAGTCACAGCCCGCTTATGAAACCCTCACCCCTCCTCCCCTTCTTCTCCCCTTCCTATTCTTTGACGAGTGCTTCTTTATGGGATGTCGAATTCCATCTCGAATTGGAACCCGGACCGGACCGGACCTGAACTGACCACATTGCGCCCTCCCCCTCTCTCTTACGGCCTCCGCTTACTTTGTGTGCTGTAGCTTCAGATGCGAGCCCGGGAACAAAGCTCGTCCATGCGTCATCATCACCACACCGTGCTCCTCTAAACACCATGACTACTGGTCCCAACAACTCCACCATTCGAACAGTCCGACCCGTACCTAGCTTCGAAGCGCCATCTGAAACCGATTCTTCGGAATCGCCCTCAGCTCGCAACAGCGGCTTTTCTAGCTCCGTGAACAGTAATGTTAGCCGCGCCTCCGACATCTCCAATTTACCCTCCACCCAGAGCAGCTCGACCGTCAGGCTAAAGCCCCAGTCGCCCGACCCAGACTTTCTCTCCCCCGGGTCCAACGGCCACGGCTCCCTCATGTCCACCACCGATGTTTCGCCCAGGGGAAGGGAAAACCTGGCAGATCATTCCCCCCTCCCCGACACCACCCAAGTCGATGATCACCTTCATGACGCCTCCAACCAGTGGGACGGCGCCGTAGGCAAGGCCGGGCTCGGAAAGACCGGCCGCGTCATCAACAAGCTGGTGTCCGAAAATGAAGCCCTGAAACGCGATCTCCAGATAGAGAGATTAAAAGCCGAAGAATGCAAACAAGCTGCCAAGCTGCTCGAGGATAAGATGGAGCGCATGATATCCGATTACGAGTCGCAATTGTTGGAAGCCAACATTACCAAGACCTTCCTGAGTCGGAAAGAACGCCAAGTCGAACAGCTTCAGGCTGCCGTAGAACTGGAGAAGAAGCGCACTGCTGACGCCCAGGAACGGGAACGGATATGGAAGGAAGAGCTGGAGAAGGGTCGGCGAGACACCAAAGTCCAGGTCGAGGAAGCTAATGCTCACGCGGCCCTTATGGAGAGCCGGTATAATGCCATATCTTCCCACTGGAAGGACCAGGGTAAGGAAGTAGAGCAGGCGGCGTCGGGACTCAGCGGAACCATCAAATCCCTAGTCGAAGAACGGAAGAAGGATGACGAAAAGATTGGTGTGCTCCGGGATTTATGTGACCAGCAGGACTGCAACATCCGGGATCTCAGAAGACAGAAGGACGAGATCGGCCAGCAGTTCGAGGCTTACAAGCGCGAGCAGGAAGCATCACTGCGGCATATCAAGGAAGCAGCCCGCCAGCGAGAAGAAGAACAACTCAGAACGATCGAAGAAACGAAGCGAGTGCTCGGCCAGCTAAGGTGGGCACTCAACGTAAAGCGGGACGTGAAGGGCGCCCAATAATCAAAACCTCCTTTTGGGCCAACTCTTCCTACTACAAAGTGTGAATATTAAGGTACCATCCACCGTACGAATCTGCAGTGCTTCTGCGCCACCATACGGAAGCCAACTGTCTCCGCTATGTAAACCGCCCACCTTGTGGGTTCGGGGCTAAGGGGATTTATGGCCATCATCAACAAATCCCGGATATTAGTCGTAATATTCGTCATACGTCTGCATCCTATGGGATGGCGCACCGTGTTTCGGTTTAGCTCTTGTTTCGCCCGGTTACTTTACTAGACAGGTCGGTTTATGCAAAGGTTTCGTAAAAACAAAGAAAAAGAGAAAGGCAAAAAGAAAAAAATAATCATCCGAGTCTGGATATATGGTACGGCGTTTTGTGTCTCTGGCGGCGAGGTGGTGCGAAACGAAATCTACCTTTTTTACGAACTACAGCACCCCCATACTACTATATGGCATGAAACATAAGGGGGGCCCCGGGATAATGGATGGATACATTGGCTGTGTTTCTTTATTACTGTTATTCTTCACCCTTCCTCCACTCGGAGAGTCGAGTCGGGAGACAGCGAGACGGTGCTAGGTGGTGTACTACCTAGGTACCTATAGCACTTTCGGTTTTTTTTGCTTTGATTACATTGTATGAACAGGACATGCATTTATCCTTTTATTCTTTTTTCCTCATTTCATGTCTTTCTTTTATTTTTATCTACGTCTGTCCTGTCCTTACTCTCGATGAGTGAAAGACCGAGAAGCCCTTCCTTTTTTTTCTTCTTCTCTACATTTCTAACAAATATTTTGTATGGTTGATTTTGCTTCTCAATTCCTTCTCTTATGGTTTGCATATACCCATCATCATCATTATCATCATCCTCAACTCTGGGGTTAGATAACTAGAAAGCAAAAGAGCAGGAGAAGAAGGAAGAAAATTTCTCTCCCCTTTTTGTTACAAAATTTCCAAAACTTGTGTTCTGTCTAAGCTTTCTATGTGTTCGAAATCCCTTCATCTGCCTAGTACCTATTGTGGGAATAAGAAGGGTTTTTGGGAAGAAAGGAGGCTTACGGGTTACATGGGAGAGAGGTATACTGATGGTCTGATCAAGCACCTTTTTTTTTCTGGTGGTGGGTGGTTAATGTTTTGTCCCGAGACCAGACAAACGGGATGCGTGAAGATGTACCTAGTACTTGTTATGAGTTACACCTAACCTACTACCTACAGGCTTTACCTACATATGTACCTACCAGGTTAAGCTTCTTTGATGGATGTTGTATGCATTTCTGGTGTGTCAATGTGCGTAAAGCTAGAAGGTATCGATGTAAGCCATACATAGGTTTAGCAGATAGGTAGTATTTATAGAGAGACTGTGTATTTGGGTGTTATGGATATGCCTTTTGTGCCTACCCACCCCCCCTATTTATTGCTGTGGACTTACCTTGTCATATTTCTTCCCTCGTGCTTGGTAAAGCTGCTAGGTTAGGTTAGTCCTTTCTGTTAATGTATGTATGCCACCTACATTGCATTCATTGCCTTTGTTCGTAGGTGTTTGTTCTTCTGGGCTGGGGTTGGGTGGGTAGGTAGGTGGCTTTTGTAGGTGTCTGTCTGGTGAGAGGAGGATAGGTTTACATACCTTGCCAGAATAACTGTCTCCTCCCCCTTCTTCCCTAATTTTTCCTGATTACCTACCTAGCTAGTCCTTGACTTTTATCATCATCATCATCATCGAAAGGGCCAGTGGGATGCGTTCAGGGTTAAGATGATACGTAATAATAATAAAAGGGGGGAGAGTATATCAGGCATTGCGGCTTAGGTAAGGGGGATAGTGCATGATCATGTATTGGGGGGGCTTCATAGGATATTTATTTCCTTGAGACGTGCACGATTTGTTCTCTATATAGGTAGGTACTTTTCTTTTTTAGTATATTGTCCTGCCTTCATGTAATGAAACTCAAAAATAGGTAGCTATTGGGAAAAAGGAGGGCGGGCTTGTAAAATTGACGTCCTTGAGCTGCCCCAACCCAGGGGCATAAGGGGGAAGCGCGCCACATGGGGCGGGAGGTCCCTGGGGAGGGGAACTCCTCCATAGTAAGAGCCTTGCTGTTGATGCTGTTGGGGATAAGAACCCTGGGAAGGATAGGAGCCCTGAGGGTGATAAGGGTCTTGTTGCGAGTAGTAGTTGGATCCTTGAGGAGGATATTCGCCTTATTGTCCGTACTCGCCGGCGCCAAAGTTTCGGGTTTGATCTAACCTAGGGAGGAGATTTCATTTAGCTTAGAACGGTTTCCTTGGAGCGTAGCATTGACCCAAATTTTGCGTCGTGTACTGACCTCCTTCGGGCTTCTTATTCTTATCCTTGTCATCGTCGAGAAAGTCTTCGACCTCGATCTTATCAGCCAACTTCTTAAAGAACGACATGGCGGATTGTGTTGATGTTATAGATATGGTCGTTCTGCAGACGAGATTGCTATCCGGCGCAATGTGAGTAAAATTCCAGCTTGGAGAGAAGAAGAACTAGTAAGACAAATATGGCAAGCCAAGATCTCATGGACTATTGATGGTACTTGAAAGGAATAACCCGGGCGTGGAACTACATAAGATACTCCTTAGTATGTAACTAGGCACGTAGCAAGTTAACGTATAGATCTCCTATCACTTGTAACGGGAATCCGCATAGAGATTCGGTCTAGAAATGCGTTGCTATTTACAGTATATCCTGGACAGCTACCGAACCTGAAGATTGGCCTATTGAAGTTAGGATGGGTTGGTCAGCAGCCTCCCTACATACATATCTAGGTGTCTAAGACAGGTGCTTGGATCGCCTCACTGGTGTAGTAATGCCATAGTTGTCCCTTAAAACAATCATGTAGTCGGCTTTAGAGACTTAATGCTGCTGTAAATACCTAAGCGGCTTCTTTCACCGGCGAAGTGGGATACCCAATCCCATAGTCCACATGGCGTAATCTTACAGAGGAGCTGGAATATCTAGGGTTCCTACATCTCCTCTAGCTCATATTAGAGCCTATGTCTTTATAGAGTAGGTATGGTTATATGTGTTATAAAATAAGAGGAAATCTAGGTAGGTGAAATAGGAAGAAAAACATTCTACTGGAAACTGCTACATACTAATGGCTTAATGTTGGTAGGTACCTAAGTATTCTTTCTTAAGTGAGTCACTGTACCGTTTGCCAGCTGCTGATACCCGGTCCATCAATACATGTACCCAGGTTAAGTACCTATGTATACCTGTTATACTACTAGCACGTATATAAATACTAGAGGTAGCGAGAGAAGTGTCAATGACGTATCGTGCATGCTTAATTATGTACATACTATGTAGGCAGGTAACTACCTAACTACATACATGGTACCTAGTATCTACTTAATTAGGTGCCTTCCTGCATACATATATCTAGTAGGCAAGCGGTTACCCAGATGTATTTGTAAATTTTTTTTTGATATATCATGGGAAGGTACGTGTAGTTATATCTCACCGCCAATAGGCAATCACTGCTACCTACTGCTGCTTTCCCCAAGTTGACAGTTCAGTAACCCAGCCCTAGAGGACAACCTGACCTATTCGCTGCAAACCACCTGACCTACCTACTTACTTACCTTCCTACACATACCAAGACTCTACAGAAAACAGCTTCATCCATCTGGCGCGTCTCTCCAAACCCCCTCGCTGTTGTCCAGACTTGACAGTGAAGGCCGTGTTGACTGGGAAACTGTTTTGGTAACTTTGGTATGTGTATTATTCTTTCAGCTCCCATCCCTTCCCTATCGACATCGCCTGGTCGGATTGCTTCTTCTCCAAAACGCCGAGTGTATTTAATGACCACTAACCATCTGTTTCTGTTCTTACCATACAGTATTACTGTTCAGCTCTTGGGCTGCTTTTAATCTTGAAGACACAAATACCCCCCCTTTTTTTCTATTTCTCCCTTGTCGCTGAGAAATCTCACGAGGATGGAATTCGCGCCATCTACTTATGGTTTCCGGACCTCTGGCGCTCTATCCAGGGCCTTTCCCACATGGCATCCTCCAGAGTCCGATACCCAGTCCGTGGCCTCCTCGGCCCTCAGTGCCGTCGACTCAGAGGAGGAGCCCTTCGAGTTCTATCTGAGTAGCCATTGGTTACTTGATCCCGAAGCACTCGACGAATATTTCGCCGCTCTACGTGGTGCACTGGAGGTATGTCGAAGTATTTAAGAACCTATCTAATCATCATCATATTTGATGCTCTGAAATTTCTAACACGGACACGAAAGAACACGGAATTCATTTTTGATCCAGTGCTTGGTGGGTTCAAAGTTCGGTGCTCGCCACAGGATCAAGAAAAGGTGCTTGTTCAAGCCAAGAAGGAACTGGACAAGATCGTCACCGTCGAGTTCAACAAGGGACCAGTGAGAACCCTCCATAACGGCACTCACTACTTTGGGCAATTTATTAACACACCATAGGACGAACATTCAAGGATTAGCCACATCGGTCATTGGCGTGTCGGAGGTGGCTTTACCCCAGAACAACTCAAGGAATACGAGAAGTTTACATATCCTCATGAGATAACTCACTGCAAGCATCAAGGCACTTGGAGTCTTCCTGAAAGCTTAGCTGATGATGGAATATCGGCAAAAGAGTTTTTGCCTACCGATGTGCGCTCCTACCTGCAGCAGCTTACCAACACTACGATATTCATCAGCTTCGATGGATCCATCATCTATATCGGGGCACATTCAGAATCAGGACTATCTACAGTAAAGAAGAAGCTCAACACTCTAACCAAGTACTTCGTGAGTATTACTTATAACTATTTTCGATACTTTACACTTCCGGCCATTTCAGGCTAACTTCATCAAAGTCATTGCCAGTGGAAAGTGGTCCTCGATTCCAATCCTACCTTTATGACAAGGACGATTCTAAACCCGACAACAATGTGGTCCTTCAGTACCTGGCTCACGCTGACAAGCACCTCTTGAAAACATACTACCTAGATCGGGCAGATTATCGTTCACTCGGCCAGTCCTACAAGACTCTTTTTGAGAAAGGTGTCGTTGTCCGCCAAATAGGTACTGGTAGAGAGAAACATAGCTTTCTAGCCAAAGTGGATGAAGACGAAGCAAGGCAGCGATATGAAGCATTCCGCACTGATACATGGAAATACAGGGCCAAGAAAAATTCTAACGACCAAGGATATGGTAGCCCTCCACTAACCACGTCACCATCATCAAATAGTATCGAGAAAGAAGCTGAAAACCAGCATGCAGAGAAAAATCCAGCAGTTGAGACTTGGGTATCTCATCTTCCTAGTTTCAAGCTACAGCGTCCTGACTCTGCGTTGAGCAACCAGAAGGAAGCGAAGACTTTGCCCAAGTTAGATCTGGAGCCGAATTGCACTAGGGCAGGATCTCCACGGGCAATACATCAAACTCTTGGCCGAGAAAATGATAGAACTATACTAACAGGTGAAAGTGCTGGGACACCAAGTTCCGAGTCTGACTCTTACCACAGCTGTAATTCTACAGAGCATCAACCATCCAATCCTCAGTCGGCATCGTGTCATGGCACATTGATAGACTATGTCGACACCCAGGAACAGGTTCCCTCTGAACAAAAGGTTGCAATTACCAAAGACTCCGATTTATCTTCAGAAACAGCAAAGGACAAAGTCTCAACAGGTTACTGTAATTTGATGGACGAAATAGAGACAAATGCTGATGGTATGATTAAGAATCCATCGGATGCGCCGGATTCTACCCCTTCTACTCATTCTGAAAAGATTTCGGGTGCAACAAGCCTTGGCGAAGCCGAAATTCACCGCAACGAACAGGTGTACACCACTCCTAGAATGAGTGGTGTCACCCACAGGAATATGCAATGGGATAGTCATGACCCTTTCGCTAACATCTGGAAAGAAGCTCGCCCAGTAGATGTCCCCAAGGGCACTTTGGGAAAAGCTGGAGGTCATCCACAGTTACTCACCAATGATGAGATGGGGTCTCGCTCGTTCCACTGCACAATGCATCAGCAGGCAAGTTCTCATAATGGAAGCCCTCAAAATCCACAGTCTGAGTTGAAGCAAACCCTCAACAAGAAGCTTGTCGACGTGATGCGTTCGCTCGAAATTATCCCAGGGCAAATCTCATTGAAAGTGGATTTGGGACGGTTCTGTTTCACCAAGGTCAATCCAATGCATGTGCAGTTACCAGACTCTGAGGTTCCGCCTCGACATCATACTTTGCATGACCTCCAGGAGGCTCTTAACAAACGACATATCACCTCAAAAGACGTCTTATTTACCAAGATACTCACGACACATGGAGGAGAGGCTAATTTCATTGCTAAGATGAAGGGTAGCAGTGGCCAAGAAAAATGGTGCCTTCATTCCCGCCGTACTATTTATGAAGTTATGTGCATAGCGACAGTTGAGGATCGAACGATATATTCGTTTGTTATCGATATTGATGGTACAACGTTTGAGCATAACATCAGACAAGCCGATCAGGACTCTTTCTCACTCGCGGTACATGTCATGGAGCACTCCTGGGACTTCCGAATCTCCCTTACCTCGTCTCCCGATTTAGACAAATATTTTGGAAGCCTTGCAAAGGATCTTGTGTACTCGACCCGCATCATGTAAGTCAACCTTGTTAGCGTATTCATACCGAGAGCATTTACTGATATAGTTCACAGGCCACAGAGAGAAGGGCCACCTATTTTGGAATTTACCAATAAGAGTGCGTATCAAGTAAAATTCGGTCGTGTTCGAACACGCAATATCGCGTCGTACAACCGTCTTGCCCATGATGAAGATATTCTCTCGCCAAGTAGCGGACTTGACACGAACATCCTTGAAATATCTGAGGTTTGGGACATGAAAGGATCCGTCGTTTCTAAGACGGAGGAAGCTTCGATAATCCAGTATGAAAAATCCCCGGGAAATCAACAAGATGGAGAGGCAGCTATGTGGTACGAGGCCACAATTCGATCTAGTCTGATATCGACAGCTCTGGCAGAAAACCGAACCCTCGAATTTGGTGATGAGGCTCATTGGTCTGCTGAGGAGTTCCAGAAAGCAGGTGCATTCGATAGCCTCATCAGTACAGCCATGGAAATAGTCCAATCCATGGATGGGATTGGGTACTGGGGAGACAACTTTCAAGATACTCTCATACACGGCCTACCGCCATCTAGCATAAGTGAAATCGAAGCTAGGAAGAGAGGCACTTCGTCAAAATCATCCAACTTGGGATTATCCCAGCCAAGCTATAAGAAAGAGTACTGGTAAACGACTCTTTTAAGTTTACTGTCAACTCGGTCCGAGGGTAGGATTCGCAGTGGTTTTCCATATGATGGACTACAACTCACTAATTTGTCGTTTCTCAATCATGTTAGGATGGATGGAATGAAATTATCACTGGCATGTGCATGGTCAACTTAATCTGGCCGAATTCTATCAGAGAAGGCAGATGATACCAAAGAAAAAAAAGGGAGAGTTTCCTGGAGCGGATTAACAGGAGGAAGAAAAGGAATATGCCTTGCTGTCGCTGAACTACGTACTAGATTCATGGCTATCCTGTTTCCTACGTCGGTGTCGTCTTAGGGACGTAAAATTTCATGTACACTCGAGCTTTAGACTCGTAGATAAAATGGAGTTGGTTGCTACCTACCGGGTCCAGAATTTTGCTTCTCGTGCTAGTGATTGAGATATTTATGCGTGTCAAGTATAAGCAGGCACTACGGCTGGTAACTTTGATGGGCCATATATATACGTACGCCATGCCACGCACCGCACCACCAGGGCGATAAAAGGAGACAAACGTTTCGTAGATCTAGTAAGTAGGTTGGTCCCTACATAAGTTAGTATTATTGTATGATACTACCTAACTTCCATACTGCTCTATCTCTATCCATACCTACCTACCTACCTTAAACAAGCTTATCGTTCTTCATCGTGGTATTAAACCCCCCTTAACCCCCTTTTCTATTTTTTTACTAACCAGTGTACTTTTTGCTACTCTTTACCATGCTACCTACCGCCAATGCTATTACACCTAAGTTTTATACATGATCCATGTCGGAGTAGAGCATCATATTTTACACTAGTTAAATTTTCTGCTTTAAATTTTTTTTTAAAAAGATAAACCCGCCCCCCCTTTTTTTTTACACTTCTAGTTTTCCAAAGTGGATAGGCCCAATGGGGGATGGTATATCTATATATCTATATTGATATATCTACTACTACCTACCTACATACATACCTATATATATATATACCTCCCACAGTTTTCTTCTATCCTTTCTCCCTCTTCCTCTTCCTCTTCATCTTCTTCGCTCTGTCTCTCCTTTCTTTCCATCCTTCCTCTAAAAAAAAGATTGGAGTGTGGGGAGGTGGGAAAGAAGGGAGAAAAGGGGGTGGGGAGCTAGTAGATAGATAGGAATACCTACCTACCTACCAGTGATGCAATACAATACAATGCAATGCGTTGGAGGAAAAAAGAAAGAAAAAGAAACACAACGTACAACTCTTCTCCCTCCCCTTCTCTGTCTCTCGTCTTCTCCCCCTTCCTTCTTTACTCCCCCCGTCCCCGTCCCCTTCATCTTTCCCGTCTAAAACGACTTCGCAAGAGGCAAAAAACACAGGACTAAGAAACAGGAACCCGAAAAAGGAGGTAGACCTGATCGCTTTCCCCCCTTTTAATAACAGTAGCGTTCCCATTTTTGACCTCTAAGAAAAAAGAACAGACAGGGAAACGCGGTGCAATGCCAGTTACAAGATAGGGGGAAACCAACCCCCTCCCCCCTCCCCCCCCTCCAAAAAAAACCCTCCAAAACAGATATTTGATCAGCTGACCTATTCATCAGCCCGCCATGCCCCTTTCCCGACCGCAATGGCTCCGGGCCCGCTAGAACCTAATCCTAGGCCCCCCGCCTCCACGAGCATTGTCACTCCCGTTCCCGCCATTACTACCAATGACAGTACCCCCCGCAGCAGTACTCCTGCGCACGCGCCCTCTCCACTAGAGCGCGCTAAGGTCCAGCGGGACGCTGCTGCCCCTGCCGGCGCGGTACCTCTTGACGCCGCCCTGGAAGGGGCGGGGTTTGGGCAGCATGCTCTCGTCGGTGAACTTCCAGCGGGGGTCCTGGACGATGTAGCGCTCGCCCGGGGGTGCGCGGGGGCTTGTGAGGCCGTTGCCGCCGCCTGTCAGCTGCGGGCTCAGTGCTTTGCTGCTTCCGTTAGGGGGTGCCAGCGTGTACGAGCTCGCGTCGAGCATTGAGTTGCGCAGGTTCGAGCTCGTTCGTTGTCGGCCGGAGGCGACGTCCCGAGGCGGCGGTGGGATTGTAGATGGTGGCGAGGGCGCCGCGGCGGGAGGCGGTGGGGGAGGTGGCACGGGAGAGGAGCGGCCGCTGGTTGCGCGGATGGCGGCGTGAACGGCTATGTTGGACGATGATGCGCTAGCGGAGGGAGCGGCCGGCGGAGGCGGAGGAGGTGGCTGTGAGCGTGATGGTGGACGTGGCGCTGAAGTTGGGGGAGGTGGAGGAGGAGCCGGAGGGGCCGGAGCCGATGATGGGGGCGGAGGAGGTGGGGCGGGGGGAGCCGGTGCTGAAGACGGAGGCGGCGGTGGTGCAGGAGCCCCGGGTAACGGAGGAGGTGGGAAGGGCGAACTCGCCATCGAAGAAGGTTTCTTAGAGCTTGGTGGTGGTGGAGGCTTTTTGCCTATAGGGGGTGGAGGCCCTTTCGATGAGGCAGATGATAACGGCCGCGGCGAGTTATTGATTGTCTTCCTGAGTTGTGCTACAGACGGTTGAACTGGCGGTGCAGCTGGAGCTGGAGGTGGTGCCATAGGCGCTGAAGGGATTGCTGGAGCTGATGGCGCCGCACGTCCTGGAATAGCAGGGGCGCTTCCTATAGGGGGTCTCGGTAAGGTGGGCGGTTTAGGGGCTGATGATTCCTGCTCGGATCGGTACGAGGCGTCCTGGTTTGCTATAGACCGGCGTCAGTCAACGGCAAGACACGCAATGTAAGGCAATGTATGTCTTACCTCCGGTATCTACGCCTCCACCACGTTTCTTGAGCTTTGGCATGCCGCCGGCGAATAGGCCTGCTAGCTGCGGCGCGGACTCGGTCACGGCACTGCTGTCTCGACCAACTAGATCACTATCGTTCCTTGACCGATTGGTAGGAATGGCCGGCGCTTTTCCGAGGCCTGGGACAGGAGGGGCTCCTCCGATAGGAGGACCGCCCCCCCCTGGTGAATTAGCGACCAGAGGTGCAGATCGGTCATTCGTGACGGTCTTCTTTAACGCTCTCCCCTTGGCGATGTCGCCAAGCAACGCACCCTGGTTTCCCATTAGCAACGAAGCACGGACCGGCGGGAGAGAAATGACGACATACTCGGCCGGCGCCTGCTGGAGGTCTTGAGGGCAAACCCCCGGGTGGAGGGGGTGGGGGTGGTGGTCCTCCTATGCCCGGAGGAGGCGGCGGTGGAGGTGGTGGAGGGGGCATTTCGACGAAGACGAAGTCGAGGTCGAGGACAGGGACGAGATCGAACTAGGTAGGTAGTGTGTTCAAAACAAAAGGAACCGAGGTGTGGTTAAGCTAAGGAGACTCGGTGCGGTTGTGCGGCCAAAGAAAGGTAGGTATCGCGAATGCAACAGGCTGCAGCTTTGGCTCGACTCGGCTCGACTCAGACTACGAATGGAAGGTAATTCGATGGAACAGGACTGTCGGAAATAAATGGAATATGGTTGGTTCGGCTCATGCAATAACTTCTCTCTGGGAACAATAAAACAGCCAATAACGTCAATAGCTGGGATAGCGGGGGCTGGTAGAAGAAGAAATAAAGATGAGGGAATGAAGAAGAGAGAGAGAGAGATAGAATAAGAGAGTAGGTTTTGGAGTGACGACGCTCAAAGCCATTCAGACTTTCCACCCGTCCAAGACGGTCGCGCCCTGTCGTCACTGTGGCGCAGCATGTGGCCTGTGCCTTACCCCTGTGGCGCAGACTATTCACTAGGTATTGCATGCGTTCACTTATACAGAATATCTTCGGATTGCTCCGGGAAGACTGGTGTTTCAACTCGGTACTTTCATCTTTCATCCCTGCGCGCAATACATGACTTAGACAGCGAAACCGTATACACTACACAGGGGGGAATACAAGTTTTTCGATGCGACATCGGAACGAGTAAAGACTCAGCTCGAGTTCTTTACACTACCTAGATATATTACAGATCTGCGTTACTAGTATCATTTAGAGGAGACGGTCCGGGGCCATATCCCAAACTAGCAAAGATGCAAGAGTCACGAACCATGAACTCGAGCTAACGAATGTCAACTTCAATTCCACGGACACGGCCCGCGCTGGTTCCCTAGCTATTCCTTCGAGAACTAAGTAGCTGGAGGTCAGAGAACAGTCACGTTTCGGGAGGTTCGTGCTAAGTTAAGATAAAGACGGACAACGCAGATAGCTTGCACCGCAAGTCCACAAATCGCTTATGTATCTGGTATTTCCACGTCAGCAAGGGCGGCGGCTGATCTGCTCGAGCATAGATACTGATCGTATGTTGTGCACCGTCTCGCCTTAACTGCTGCCGTCGGACAAGATTGAAAGACCGCTGGCAAGAGCAGGAAGCCATCGTCTCTCGCTATTCGCCATGTTTCATTGGTTGTCTAAAGTAGTTTGACTAAATATGTAGTTAACCTAAGTCAAAACTAGGTTGCTTAAGTCACCTATGTTATAACAGAAATGACTTGAATGTCACTCGGGTAAAACTGGGACTTAGCTATTAAATGTAGCTTTAGTTGTTACACAGGAAACTGGAACTGCATAATTTCAAATACCAGACCTATACCCAGCTAAGGTTGGTTGCATGTGACTGGCATCACATGCAATAAATTGATACCCGACCTTCAAATATCAAAATAAGGTAACGGCCTCTTTGTCCCATGGAAAGTAGATCTCTCTCACCCTGCAGGTGCACTCCATGATCTCTCAAACTACGAATCCACCCTAACCTTAGCAGTTTCATGTTCTATACAACAGTATCACTGTTGAAGGTCAGTCAACTACATACATACAATGTTAGCAGAGGTTAATAGGTGGTCCGCTTCTCTCAGCCCGAATATCCATTGAGCCGTCCCTCTTGGCGTGAAAGACTTGGGTAAAAAGAAGCGAGTGCATACATATTATTAATAGCCAGTGACGCCGTTAGACGATGGATACAAAATGTCTTGAAATGTAAGGGCGCGGAAGACCTCAAGAACTAATTGGATGACTCATCCGGCTTCGGCCCCAACATCGTCATTCCCGTCCCCTTCTAAGGTAGCCGGTAAGTGTAACTGTGTTAATTAAAAATAGTTTTTACTAAAATAGGCAAAACGCAAATATTTTTTTATGTTTCAAATACTTAATAATTTATGGCGACAGGGGGGGCGGAAAAACAGGTCTCATCTAGGTATGTATTCCTATTTCAGATTCAGATTGATAAGATTAAATGGGTGGGACATCAGCAGCTCGACCCGAACATCTTGCTACATAGCTTCTAACTTAACTAATTAGGACAGGACCCATGTAGACATCAGGGTGACGGTACATCATTTGAGCTAGGTGACGGTACATAGATTATAAAGCCGAATGCTCGTGTCTCCGATGTAGTTATTGATTGGTGTATTGAGCAGGTAGACAAATAAATGATGGATAGAGAATAGTATATCGAATGATGTGGTAAAAGCGAACGCCTCTTGCCGTGCTGGCTATTGGCTCTTATATGGCAACGTATAGCATACGTGACAAATGAAGATTGAGCAAATCCGAGGCGAGCAAAAAAAAGCCGAAGTCTACAAGTCCGAACTCAACAAGTCCGAGGTCATCACTTTTATACCGAGTATACATACGGTCTGACACATCCGGCCGGGGTGTCAAGGCAGAGGCGTCCCGATGACAGACGGTGCAAACATGGCAGCCTGGTTGACAAGGTCTTAACAGGGTAAGACAATGCAGTCATCAGCACACGCCCTTTGCATCCATCGTCTGTAAGGTAGTAGGGTCTGAAAGTGCCATGTTTTGCTACTGCGATAGCCAAGTCACATGGGCCGCACCTAGTGCACTTACATACAGAGCCCACTCCCAACAACGCAATACCAGGTTTTGTATAGACCACCTGGGATAGGATTTACCGACTGCCTGGACCGTAGGATGATCGGTTTCCGAGGAAGATGGTGTTAGTCATAGGTAGGTAAGTAGGTTAGGACGTGTGTATAAGTAAATGCCTTTTTCGCCTCAGGTTGATAGGAAAGTCTTGGTCGAAGAGATACATATCATCATCGAATAGCATTACCTACCTACTCAAATTCCACTATATCTTGGGCTTAGACATAAGAAGAGTCATAATACCACAAAACAGAATAGGAGCAACTTCCCAACTCTTACCTTTTTCTACAATCGAATAATTATATAAATACCTAACCTACCTAACCTACCTACCTATATTTCCAAAAAAAAACCACCCTTTCCACCATGTGCAAAAACTGCCAAAACACCTACGCGGCCTCCTTCGCCCCGGCCTCGATGGCCATCACCAACCCGGAGCTGATCTGGTCCCAAGTCCAGGAGCAGAAGCGTATCTCGGCCGCCTCCTGCACAACCACCGCCGCCGCCAACGCCAAGGCCTCTTCATCACCGTCGTCGTCGCCCCCGGCACAGTCGTCGACCGCCACCACCTCCTCCGACGCCGCCTCGACGTTCTCCGAGTCCACGACCTTCTCGTACGACAAGGAAGAAGACCAGAAGGTTGCCGCCGCCGCCGCCTCCAAGAGGTCGATGCGCCAGCGCATAAAGGGCGTCTGGGGCGAGAAGGGAAGCTAGTCTTAGACACCACGGCCCCCCCTGAGGGTCAAGAGAATACCCCAAACTTCTGAGAGAAGGGGGAGGGGGGAAGAAGGGAGGCAACTCGGGGGAAAATTATATTATTCGGTTTTTTTTTGTCACTAAGATACAAGTAATGCTTTCTTTCCATAAGGCAACACAACAGATTCCGGGACGGGATGCGATGCTATGCTATGCCCCGTGGTACACACGGACGTTTATGTGGCGATATTGGTCTAACCTTACCTACCTAACCTACACAACTGCAACGTACTTAAACTACATACGTACATGTCACGAGTAGTAGGTAGGCCATGGTCAGCCGGCGTCTAAGTAGGTAGACAGGCATCTAGTTCAGAGCGGAAGAAGACTCCCTTTTTACTATTCTCTGATCAGGATCTTCTTGATTCGGTTAAAAGTAATGATAATGCGAACCTATTCTAGTATTTTATGTTATTTTATTTTATTTTATTTTATTTTATTTTATTTTATTTTATTTTATTTTATTTTATTTTATTTTATTTTATTTTATTTTATTTTATTTTATTTTATTTTATTTTATTTTATTTTATTTTATTTTATTTTATTTTATTTTATTTTATTTTATTTTATTTTATTTTATTTTATTTTATTTTATTTTATTTTATTTTATTTTATTTTATTTTATTTTATTTTATTTTATTTTATTTTATTTTATTTTATTTTATTTTATTTTATTTTATTTTATTTTATTTTATTTTATTTTATTTTATTTTCTCAACATAGGAGAGGGGAGGAGTCAGGCCATTTTTGGAGTTTGTTATGTAAGGGAGAGAATGAAAAAAAAATAGGTGAAGGTATTCCAAGTATTTACGCCGAATATGCCATACACCAAGACACACAAGTATTTGGTATTGATTTTTTTGATACTAGAAGTATTGTTGGGGGACAACAGGGTTAAAAAATGTAGCATAGATATCTAGGTGGTTGATACTTCTACTTCCATACATCAATATTATCTATTATGTCTTTCTAATCCATTTGTCATGCGTCTTTCAATTTATGCGGTTGCCATTGTCCGAGATGCATTGTGTGCGTCTGTTCTCCCTTAGTGACTCGCCTTTAGTTGTTGTTCAAAGACTTACACCCATGAAGGGGGGTAAGAGGGGAACACTTGCTGCATTTCTTCACTTCACCGTCCTCCAGTCACTTCACCGTCCTCAGTCACTTCAATGTTATCTGCCTAGTTTTTATATGGCTGCCTGAACACGAGCTAGAGTAGTGTAACTTCAAGCTTTGTGTTATCAGATCTGATGACTATATCATAAGCAGCATGCCGTAACCGGCAGAGACTCAACCAGACGTCCACCAGGTAGTTAGTCACATAACCACCCGCATTCCAATCAACCACAACCACACCAACGCGTTCCACAAATTATCAGCACATGGACAACAGCATCTTACAATAGAGTTACGCAATATGATTTTGCTATAGAACATCATGGGGGGACAAATGTTGGATGCAATGATCACAACCGAGTTACGACGCCCTCCTGAAACTCCTCCGCTCCACCATCCTTCCTCGGCAACCCTTCCCTTCTTCCCTCTCCTCTCCTATCCTTTCTCACCCCCATCACAGCAACGGTATGCAGAAGAAAAATATAGACACGGCAACAGAATCCCTCCCGCACGCAATGCTCCCTTATATCCACAAACAGCCAGCTCGCAAATGCAAAGAATTCACTTTCCCCAGCCCACCAGTCAACCAACCAACCAACTCTATAACAGCCCAGACATAGAGCATGTGAATATACCAACAACGGAACCGAATCGAACCAGAAGAAACTGCCAGAAAGGAAACCCGACGCCGACTTCAACCTCAAATACCAAGAAGTGGAGTGATCGCAGTGACGGCATCAACAACGCTGAAATCATCATTGCAGTTGCCGAATCGCCATACTATAGAGACCACAGGCAAAAGCCTTAGTTCTAGGCAGCGCCTGCAGGTGCCTGCGTCAAGATCATCCCAGCTTGTCCGGCGGCATCAGCATTCTCAGCGGGGGCGGGGGTTTCAGTCTCCTTTGCTTCTGTCTCTTCATTCTCACTCTCCTTCTTCCCGTCGTCGTCCTCCTCTGGCTTCATGCCGATGATGCGCTTGATCAGGTTGAACGCCTTGACTATGACCTTGTTGCCGCGCGGAGGTGCCGCGGCGCCGGCCCCGGCCTGGAAGCGCTTCCTAAGCAGCTCCATGAGGGTCATCTTGACGCCGGGGGGCGCGAGCGGCGAGCCCGCCTCGAACTCTCCGAGCTCCTCACAGCCGGCGTGGATCATCCGGCGGGCGTGGGCGCGCATGCTGGCCGAGCCGCAGATCTCGGCCCACAGAAACCACGAGCCGTGGCGCAGCGTGATCTCCTCGAAGATGAGGGCGCGCTCGCGCCCGCGCCCGCGGGTGGTTGCCCACTCGCGGTTCCGCAGCCGCATGTACCCGGACCCGAGCGCCGTCACGAGCAGCAGCAGCGCCGCCAGGTCCTCGGTCGCGAGCCCCCGCACGTACGCCAGCTGCGTCGCCCGCGCGTTGACGAACCGGTGCGGGTCGTCGCAAGCGACCCGGTCCATGTCGTCGCAGTGCGCCTGGTATGCCCAGAGCTCGCGCTCGCTCATGCACGACGTGTCCTTCTCCGGGATTATGGGCACGCGCGCGGCGATGTCTGAGATGGCGTCGCACTGCCACAGGGCGCGGCGGATCAGCGGCGCGAGGCGCGCCCTCTGCGCGGACGTCATGGGCCCGATCCCTGCGACCGCGGCGAGATTGCCGAAATGGGGGAAGTGCTGGACCAGGAACTCGATGCGGCTCTCCCGCAGCTCGAGCTCGGCCAGGATGGGGAACTCGCCCAGCTTCGCGATCCCGCGCTCCAGGACGTCCGACGTGAAGATCATGTCGGAAGGGGGGACGGGGTACCGTCGAGATCGATTCGTACAGATAGATCTCTTATGGGTACGGATAAGTTGGGTGTATCCCTGATGGGTAAATGGTAAGTGAGTCATGTTTTTTTTCCCCCAAACAACCCGATGGAAGATGGTGACGAATAGGGATTTGAGATTTTTATTTACCTTGCAAGTGAGCATGAATGTCATGATGGTACGAAGGTTCATTTCCTCGATGATGGAGAGCATAATCTCTGTCGGAATGGTGTCTAGTATAGACATCGTAGCAGTGCCAGACATGACGGTGTCAGACATGGTGATCTTCGGAGATAGGTTAGTTGCTAGGCGCGTCGCGACACAGGACTGCTGGTCTTACCTTTTGACCTCCAGTAGTGCTTGGAGACGTGCTTCCTACGATGACAAGAGGTAAGGTGGAGCTTGATATCCGTAACGTCGGCGATCTGATGTTTTCCATTACACTGAGAGGAAGCCGTCAGCGCTTGCATAAGGTGAGATGTGGGAAGCAGGTAGCCCCAAGATGTTGCAGGAGGAGGAGTTGAGGTGAAAGTTGATGGGTGAAGAGGAGGAAGAGAGAAGAATGTGGGTGGGGGGTTTTATAGGATTGAGGAGGGATGGCTGAGGAAATGGGATTATTTAATATTCTTTTTTTTCTGGAGGTGAATGGAGAAAATACAATAGGGGTGGAAGAGGAGAGAGTCCTCTGTACCGTGAAGATAGGGGAGATATCACCCACTGACCCACTCTCCTAGCAACCCGGGGGAGAATTCAGGGGCGGGAAGAAGCAAACAGCACAACAGACCGATCTGGTTGTGCCGTCAACTCTTTTCTCAGTCCTGCCACCCCGAAAATGATGCTGAAGTAAATTCTGGAAATAGGAAAATTACCCCACTAAAGTGTCTGGTTAGCGAGAGAGTCTGATAAGTTTGATGTCGTCGACGGAGTTGGGGACAAGTCAATGAGGATCCGCCAGGACATTAACTGGTAAAGTGGGTACGATGATGAGTGATGCTGGGCAGGGGAAAACAAAAGGAAATGGCAGTCCAAGCTTACCAGCTATGACCTCGTGTCTGCGAATAGCACTGACAGATTGGGAGGAGCAACAAGAAGAGGAAGCACTTCGTCGGCGACAGGGACAAATAGAGACTATAGGTCGGCAATATGGGGATATCCTATTATGACTTTGTGTGAATGAAATAGTATATGTTGCCGTCGTCACAATAATCTCAATTTTAATTATTTTTCTGTTTTTACCAACTAGGTACGTGCGAAGAATCAATGTATGTATGTCGGGTTGTGCAGTCAAGTTATAGTTGCGAAAAGAGACGGTGTTGGTGGGAACCTTGAGGGCAGAAGCTCAGGTTTCCGGCGTGTAGGATGAGAAGCATGCGCTTTGTACCTGCAGTACCGGGCCATCAAGGTTGGCAACTGGTTAAGTTAGTAGTTACGCTCCTACCTTTGCGTACATACTTCACTGTCTGCAAAAAAACAACTTAGTACGTAACTTTAGTGATTCACTGAATAATAACTCCAATAGTTAGTTGCCGACAAGTCAGGATTAGTATTTCTTGTTACATAAGCAGGATAACAGCGTACTTAGCTGGTCTCAATGTAGCAACGCGCTGCTGCTACATAGTCTACATATCGGCACTAGAGATATTTTGGAAGTGGCTTTACAACTCATAAGTTTCTCATTCACGGTGTGATAAAAAGGACCTCGAGACTTGTCGCGTGGTAAGTAGTTGCACGATAAGCTTAGAAGTGAGGTTCGCTGTTTGATATAAGATTAGTCATCTTCTTCCACCAGTGCCGCGACTAGGTAGGTAATCCCTCCCCCCTTCCCCTCCCCTGTCCGAGCCCCCAGCCTGTGCTTTGCGGGTGATTCACAGCTAACCCCTGTTACCCCGGGGTATTTCGTGCAGGGTGGGTGGGTAAGTAGTCCCGAACCCCAAGTCCCAAGCTCCTTCGTTATTCTACCAAGAGGGCAAGCTTAGGCCAATCAAGCAGGTGCGATAATGCGGGCAAACATGTTCACGGACTAACCTACCTACCTGGTTGACCTTAGTGGTGGAGAAAGAGAAGTCTTACGACAGAGTAAGTACTTAGTAGGTAATCTCAAGGTACTTAGTTATCGGAGATCGAGTAGGTAGGGGAAGGAGGGAGGGAAGGGGAACTAGGTATCTTGACTAATACATTAACCTTATCTAGGTACCTGGCACCGGTACACGATTTATGCTGGTAGGACTCTAAGTTATGGTCTGCATAAGAAAGTGCTATCGGAAGCAAGGGTAGGAAGATTGATACACCACCCAAGTCAGTGTTACTTTGCAAGGGCAAGGATCCATGTAAAGATGTGGTCTAATACCGACAGACATACATAAAACCTAGTCGAGTCGGTAGGCGTTGTCTAGCAATACACGAATCCAAGATCGAAAACGGAAGAATGAAGTATCAAAGGCTGGTCGTAAGGTCTAATATGGAGAGACGGGAACCTTGGAGGAGCTGGGACATATAACTTCCAAGTAGCCCCCGTTGAGAATATCGTAATGATACGACGAAAAATACACTACGTGGGTTATAGAGCTTGTATCGTCTTTCCTTGAGTTTAAATATGTTCTGTTGCTTTATATAGACATGGTAGGCATGAACTACTCCCATCGCCAAAACACATATTACAGCCAATTAATGCACCGGGGGTTCCTGCCCAGAGATTTTTTGTGTTATAGGTTTTTATAATCATACAGCCATGAATTTATAGCACGGCCTTCCCTTTATTGATATCCCTTGCAAAAACACTGAAATACTGTTTTCAAGTATGATAGGTATAATCTGTTTCCCCATTGTGTGTGTATAGGTACATATAGCTTACGAGGAGCAATCGATGCTTTTGTGACGAAATAACTTATATTTTATCATGTACCTGAGTATGATAGTAGGTACGGCTTCTCCCCTGGGCCCCTCACTATTAAAGCGAATTAGATTAATATCCTACTTACGTATCTATCTGATAATCTAGTATGGGACTTACCTGATCGTGAGGAATCGTTAGGGGTTGAATAACCTCATCGACAACTACTTATCATACCAATCGCACCTTTACCCTTTATCCATCAAACCCTAGTACCAGCCGTTACATAGGGCTGCTGCTAGACTAAGCACTGATGAGGAGATGTACGATGGATATTTCGGCACCTTTAATTTACTATAGACCTCATCTTACATAAGTATCCTAACCTAGTGCATGGAATGCCCACATGTCCACGGCACTTTTTTTATACTCTTTTCTTCTCTGTATCAATCTTGTCATCGGTCGTCAAAGCTGAACACGAAGGATCTCAGGACCCATATACGTAGCATATTCGTGTATGTATCTCATTACCTACAATTCCATCAGAACCGGGGTGTCCTCCACCTTGGACCCCATTCGGATCCATAGCGTCGGCACATGGAATCCTCAGTGTGGCGATGGCTGGACGAATATGCGACCCCCTCACCCATTTGCTACTACATACATACTTACCTAAGGTTGCTTTCCCTTGGTTTCTGAGTTGTAGTTTTATATGCATAGCCTTATCGTCGGCCTGCATGTCGCCACCCGCTTAGATGCTTCGAGGTTGCGTGACCAACCGTGGATGAATGCGGTGTTCCCGTTGCAATACAGTTAGATTACGAGTGTGCAGGTGTACAAGACGGGAATACTATTGGAATTCATGTAGTCGTAGGACAATCCAGAAAAAAGAATCCCTGATCAGGCCAAGACTATTAGCGGGATAGGAGATCGTGGAACGCATCTTAAAATGGCAATCGAATTATCTAAAATAAGCATGTGCTAGACCTATCAATGTACCTATGCATTCACACGTTAAGTTTACTAACCTAGTAGTAACATGCAAAGCTAAGGCGAAGCGATATTACCCCAGACCTTGATTTGCGACGTCACCAATCAAGATAATTTAGCAGCCTGCCCCCTGCAGCAAGCGCAAACGAGCTGCTAGTTACAGGAACGCTAGACCTAATATGCCCTAGTGTGCTACCAAAACCAGATACTCCGCCAGCCAGGTCCTCAGGCCAGGGCATTGGAAGGTACTACTTATGTAGGTAGTTAGGCTCGGGCAAGAAAAATACCGATCCGATTATGCACCAAGTGAGATTAAGTTCACGGGGTTTTGTCTTCTACACTACTATGAGACCTACCATCGTCATTCTTTCGCCCTCACAAATCCAATCGACCCGATTCAATTAAGAGGGGAAAAAAAAAAGAGACCACGAGACCGAGACGGCTCTTGCCCAACCAACACATGTTACCTACCTATCCGTAACTTGAGTTTTCATTACTAGTACATTACTACCTACATACCTACCTACCCAGTAACCTAGGTAGTACTTGCTCTTTCGCTCCATTCCATCTTCATCTTCATCACCATTTCCATTAGCATTAACACTTACATTGATTGCATTTGCATCTACGCATACATAACCCTTTTTCTATTTTTTCTTTCCTTTCTCCCTTCTCCTTCTCCTTGTCCTCCCTCCCCCCTCCCACCCTCGGCGCTTTGTAATTTGTACCTACCTACCCTACCTCCTACATTGTCTGCCGAGTCCCTTTTAGCCGTCGTGTGATGTAATCGCGGCTTTCTCGTGACAAATAACCCCAGTTCCCACTTCGCTTGCGACCGTCATCCCTCGAACATTTAACTCGACCTCGACCGAGAGAACCAATTGATTCGAATGCGACAGCACTGGTCAACCAAGTAGCCGCTCGACAGCACCGTCCCCATACACCACGACGCAAAGTGACCAACCTCTTGAAATAAGATCGTCTCTACCCGTCGGAGAACTCCCAAGAACTTCCCAAGTACTCCCCCATCCGAGACATGTTTGCGCCGGCCGTCGGATAGACCTATCTGTTTGAACAACCATTGAGCTACGCCTCCGCTGCTCGACTGTATCGATCATCAGCGCGCAGTCTTTCTCGAATCGGGACACTAAGATCATTGCCTACATTCCCATCCACCTACCTACCTACCTACCTACCCAAACATCTACGAACACTTCCTCACATATTCTTGGCTTTGGCTCCGGCCCCCCACACCTTTCGCTCAAAATGCCGTCACCCAGAAGATTACGCCTCGTCATTGTGGTGGCGCTGGCCTTCGTTATCACGACCCTGTTCTTCACCTCCCAGATGCGATCGAAAGCCCCACAAGATACCCAGACAATGGATGGATTCCTTGACAAAACGATGAACGGGCTAGAAAAGCAGCATGGCCAGAGCCAGGGCCAGGGTCAGGTTG
The DNA here is from genome assembly GCA_018398605.1 of Biscogniauxia mediterranea. Classification (NCBI taxonomy): domain Eukaryota; kingdom Fungi; phylum Ascomycota; class Sordariomycetes; order Xylariales; family Xylariaceae; genus Biscogniauxia; species Biscogniauxia mediterranea. Next base: position 2,126,353 of record JAGXTR010000001.1, read on the forward strand.
TCATGAGCGGAACCGGCGAACCTGCCCAATCGAATCCGAAAGATCACGACGGAGATGGTATTGTGAACGAGGAAGATGAAAAATTGGCACGGGAAATGGCCGAACGTCTACGTGCCGCCGAGCAGAAAGCTAAAGACCTAGCGAATGCCAAAGCCCCCCTCAAGCCCGACGTTCCCAGCCAAGTTGTGGGTGTGGGAAGCTCAGCTGGTGGGCAGAACTCGAAGGGCAAGTCGAAGGGCACCGTGCAGGAGACAGAAGAGGAAAGCGAGGAAGCCGATGAGGAAAATGAAGTTGAAGTGACCTTGAACAGGATATTGAAGAAAGCACCAGGTATGTACACCAACCCCTATTCTTCAATTGCCATTGCGTATCTGGGACTGGGGCTGATCTCGGGTTAGTCATCATATTCTCCAAGTCTTATTGCCCCTATTCCAAACGAGCAAAGGGCGTCCTGCTCGAGAAATACACGATTGACCCAACGCCCTACGTTGTCGAGCTCGATGAGCACACGCTCGGCAAGCAGCTACAAGCTAAGTTGGGAGAGATGACGGGACGTAAAACCGTGCCCAACATCATGATCAATGGCAAGAGTGTTGGCGGTAGCGATGAAATTGCCGAACTCGACGCGCGGAAAACTCTGATCGACAAGTTCAAAGCTATGGGAGGAAAGCGACTTGCGATGAAAGAGCGATTCGTGGGTAGTCCCAAGGAAATCTAACCTTGCCGGCTGCTCCGTGCTCATTCTTCTATTTAAATGCTTGTTGTTTCTTTTCAAACCACTGCGAGATGGAGATGGGTCATGTAGGATTTCAAATACGGCAATAGATGGGCCGTTGTCATCTGCATCAACGGCGTTGGGGAGTCGATTATGCTGGTTGCACCCCGGGTTTTATGGGCAGGGCTATTGAGGGTGAGCTGGTATTGGCACGGCGGCACCCTGATATTCGCCGCGTGAGTTTCCTTTATGTTGAAACTATTATTGTGCACCTTCATGTGCAAGTATCATTGGTGATACACGCTGTGTACGACTACCATAACCTAGGCAGAGGGGCTGGTCACTATTGATGGTAGACGGTGGATCATCTGTCATGAATAGGATATTCTCATTCTGGGCCTCAAGATATGCTCCCAAGTGCTCACCCCCTATGTATGGCATGAAGTGTTGAGAAAATTCCACTGCTAGAGTGGTTGGTGGCTTGCTAGGAGCATCGTGAATGGATCATACTCTTGTCGTCAAAACTCCTGCTGGCCTGTCATTGCCAAGGAGCTTTCCAGAAAGGGCAATTCGATTATCGAGTCAATGCAGCCGAAGGCCCACCGGCGCAGTATTCTCGCCTCACGATGGATAGTACCCATGTTCAGCCCGCCAGGGTAATCTCCGGTTATCACGATATTGTTCACCAAGTGTTCCGTCCCTGCTTCTTGATTTCTTGTATTCTCCTTCTTTTCGCACTCCTTAACGTCACTCATTTACTCCGGGCCCCTTTCCCCCTCCCCTTCACTCCTCCTTCATCCCTCACTCACCCACCCACTCACTCAGTCGCTCATTTTACCTTGCTGCGAGGCAATAAACCCTATTAGGTATCTACACCTATCCATTCGTTCGTTCGTTCATTCATTCATTCGTTCATACCCAGCAACCATGAAAACCCCCCTTCGTCTCAGCACTACTACTGTTACCGCTGCTGATGCTGCTGTCTTCTTCTCCTTCTTCTTGGCCGCGTCCCGCCCCGGCACGGCCCGCGCCCACCGCCTGCTCTCCCAGACGGCCAACCTGACGCTGTTCGCGGACGCCGCCTGCGCGGAACCCGTCGCCGACGGCCTCGTGCTGCTGCTGGCCGTCGACACGTGTGGCAGCGCTGCGGCGGCGGGGGATCTTCTGTCCTACCGCGCCCTCGCCGTCAACGAGCGGCCCTGGTGCGCCGACGGCGAGCGCCCCGCCCTGAACCTGTACGCCGACCCGGGGTGTGGCGGCGTCGCGGTGGCGTCGTGGCCGCTGCTGCTAATGCCCGGCGCGATGGACGGCGGAGAGGAGGAGGAGAACGACGACGGCGCGTGTGTGGTGCCGGGGGAGGGGTTCAGGGGCATGGCGTTTTCGTGCGAGCGGGGGATGGAGGGGGGTGGGATAGTGACGGTTACGCCGACGATGACGACGGAGGATGGGTCGGGGTCGGCTTTTGCTACCACTGCCACGACCGGCGGGGTAGGGGTAGTAGCGTCGTCGAGTACGGAGGCGGGCACAGAGACGACGGCTACGGAGTCTAGCAGCAGCAGCAGCAGCGCGTCGGCAACAGCGGTACCCAGTCGCGGAGCCACGGTGTCGAGGATACGGTCTGGCCCGCTGTTGTTTGCGTCTGCGCTGATTATTGCTGCGGTTGCTGTATGATCTGTCTTAAGTTCTAGGGACAGGAGATGAAATCCGGGGTCCTGGGCTTGGGCGATCCCCGGTCAATGAAGGAATTCATCCAAGAGCCCACGTAAATTTTTTTATTTTTTTTTTAACTATTTGGAAGGGGGGGGGGGGGGGGGGGGGGGGGGGTTGCTACCAGAAATTAGAAAAAGACCGGGCATCAAAACTCGGGACCTGGAATGGTTCCAAAGCACACCACCGATTGCGAACAAAAATAACCCTCCCCAGCACACATACATACACACAACTAACTCTAAGTACCCCCGCTCGACTATCATTTCTTACGTCGAAAAGCCAAGTCCCCCAGTGAAAAAGATGGATTCCTGATGGGATTGGCGATTGTGGGGAGTATAGAGATAGCATGAGTCCATACCAGGTTGCACGAAGTCTCGGAAAGTCACGTCACGTCTAAAGAAAGGGAGGTAAAAAACCTCTGTAATGTTAATGTCAATAATTATCTGTCTGCCTAGGTACCTAGGTACATATATATATATATAGCGAGCGAGTCACGAAATGAGATACGAATGATATTCGAACGTACGACTGAGGAACCTATCTATTTGGGTGTGGGTGGACTAAGGTTAGGTTATTCGTGATAATGCTGGGAACTGCTTCTTGGGGGAGATTCTACTCCGATGACAAAAAAGAAATATAGGTATATATAGGTATATTAGCGAGCTCTATAGTCTGGGATAGAAGGCACCGGGATCGAGTTTACGCCATATTATCCTAGGTTAGTTAGTAAGGGGTCCTCCTCCTGTGTGATCCCCGAAGTGACGACTTGTTGGTAATGTGTAAGGATAACGCTCGGGGAGTCGACTATATGGCGAGTAGAACATGAGAGAGTACAGGGATATCCAACTAATCACGGAATATCACGGCAGAAGACATGCTATATATCCCTTGAGCAGATAGAGGTTAGTTATGGGAGTTTAAAATATAGTTGCTTCCTACTCCCTTAAAGAAGATCGAGATGAGATGTGATTGTTTATATAAGAAATCGAATATTCGATCACGGTCTGGAGCAGATAATAATAATCGAGACGTGATGATATTCGTTGTAACCTTTTCCTGGTAAATACCTACCTATATAAGCACCCGTCTTGTCCCGTACTTTGAGCATTGTCGTGGGATGTAGGGTAAGGAAATATATATATATAAGGGGGGGGAGCGGGGTAAATACGTATACCACACATCGAGGGGAGAAGTATACTTCGCGTTCTAGGTAATCACGGGGACTAGGAAATTCATAACCTAAGTAAGTCAAAAGGTTCCCTACTTTGCAATCCGTAGCGGGACAGAAATCAAGCACGGGTTCATGGCAATCAATGGAGTATAACGAAAAGGAGGGCACACAGCTGTTAGGAACGCGGAAGCCGGGGCGCATGGTATTACCACACCTGAATCTATATATATATTGTGCTTGTAGCCATTGGCACATACACACGCAGACATATCTCGGTCGGTTAGTATACGGCTCCCCTCCCCCAGAGAGATGTCCGCTGTAAGGCTTTTACCTCACCTCAACGACTCTTTTCAGGATGCCCCCCCTCCTCCCCCTTTTTTTTCTGTTTTTTTCTTCTCCTGGTTGGACTGAAGGTTTATGGCTTTTGTGAGGGCATATCTCTTTCTGGGTATGGAGTCCGGGGGGCGATTTGGGTGCTGCTGTGTGGTGGTTCTTCTCTTCTTTGGTGCTGGGACGATGCGGACGCTGAGCTCTCGCATCAGAGTGAGATCGCACAGCCTGCTCTTAGAGTAGGGGTTTTCAGCCGAATCCCATCCCGTTCCCCCCTTCCGTTGTTCTCTGCTATTGCTGGTTATTTAGCTTCACTGCCTATGTACAGATCAAGACTTCCGATATTGTGCTTTCTTCCCTTTCGGGGGGTAGGTAGGTATTTTCTGTTGTTTGTTTGTCTCCGGGAGCCGAGAGTTTCCATCGTTGTTTTGCAACGCTTTTTTCGACCCCTGTGTTGGTGTAAGTTGCGCCAGTCAGGCCTGGGCCAAGAGTTTAACTACTCGGGAAAGATGTGCTGTAAGTTTTGATATTCCACACCCCCACCCCTCCCCCTCTTTTCATGTTATCCGCCGTGATTGAGTGTGTCGAGTGGCAGAACGTTGCTTTGATTGTGGCAGGAGAATCCAGTGCATAAAAGAGCAGGTAAAAAGGGGGTCCTTGGTAATTATGTATTTTTCATGGAAGAGTAACACTAGTTTCACCTATCGTGTTGGCCTTTGAAAATATTGACGAATATACTGGTATTTGTAGTTATCGATGTATCCCTGGTTGTAGCACCTTTGGGATTGTCTATGAATGTACCCTTGAAGTTCCTAGTATCCCGGTCCTTGGTGATATATTTTCTCTTCTATACCCTTTTTTAACCCTTTATTTTCTAATTTTACCGTTTCTTCTAACTCTCCCGGGGTTTCTGCCGTTCCTCTAGCCGCGCCCTTTCGCCCCCTTCCTTCTTCAAAGTTAACTTCCTGGTGGGTATATTGTCGCTTCGTACATACACGTCCGTATCTGCGTCTCAGGCACCTGCAGCAGCGGTCGTCGTCGTCGTGCCCACCCTAACGAGCTCAACATCGCTGCTATGCATCCTATGCCTGTGCTCATCCACCGGACAAACGAGAACGGCCCATTCCTGCTCAACCGTAATCTGGTTGTGGTGGGGATTGCTGGCATTGCTTGCGAGCTTTGCTGCCTTAGAGGAAGGACCGAAGTTACTCCCATGGTAGCCTGTACGGCCAGGTGCAGTTGTGCCGAACATCTTGGGGAATGCGAGACTGAAGAGCGATCGAATTGCTGGCATGCAGGCACACATAACGCCCACGGGAACCTCAATCGTAGACCAGTACCCTACTTCTACGTAGTCCTCTGCGAAATAAAGAGTGTTAGTGAGAAAGAAGCCTGGTAACCATAATGTGGAGGTAGGTTCTTACGTGTCAGGTTCTGCGTAGTCCCGAACAGGATAAGGGAGCGAAGCCGGACAATGCTGACGACCGTTATACTGTTATGTCAAGTCAGAGAAGATGACTACAACGAAAGATAGGATATGAAATAGGGGCAACACACAAGAACCCAACTGCAAACATGGCCAGAATCTGTATCTTCTTCCTCGTCGACAAGGAAAGCTTGAAGAGCTCGGGTAATGGTAGGATGATAACAGCCAAGTCCAACGCTATGTTGATAGCTGCGGCCGACCAACTCAGCACGTTGATACTCAAACACCGGGCCTTGAACTCGCCGTCCCAGAACCGCCAAGCTCCCTCGATTGGGTCGCACTGGAATATTAGTAGAAATATGTAGGTCAACGCGTAGATGAGGTTCGCGGCGATCAGGATCCAAGTACAGATTCGGAATGAGCGCTTTGGGAAGAGCTTGAGGTAGAAGAGGAGAATCGAGATCTTAGTAAGCGCAAGTGCCGCGATATATAGCATCTCGTCGAAAAAGTATATCTAGGGGAAGGGAAATTTTACGTTAGTTTCGACGTGTATAAATATGACTGGGTAAAGCAAAGTAAGAGAAGGCCGTTATCTATCATTTTTCATCTATATATTTACTGTAGTGGGAGAACAGTATTTTTATATAATTCGATACCTATTGACCAGTAATCTTGACATATTAAGGGGGAGATAGGATCATAAAGAGGATATGGTAGAAAAGGCAAGAGAAAATGTGGTCCAGTCTTAAATGCCAATAGTCTTTATATTCCCACTCGTTCCAGGAATGTCAAGGCGATGACTAGATTGTCCCGGGACTGAATACATTGTCACACCGTATTCTATTAGTCAAAGTCCCTTATAGCTATTTGGAAGCTTTTAGGCTTTTCTCTCTTGCCCCCCTTTTCCGGATTTCTTTTTTTCTGTAGAAACACGTCCTACTCTTCTGAGCAGACTGTACGGGGCCATAAGCTAATAACAAATGAAAGAAACAACTTACATGTAGAATTTCGGTTATGTCATTGAATGACACATTCCATATATCGAGACCAAGCCCATGCTGCGTCACTTGATAATCATTAGTCTCCTATCCGTGATCAATAGATATCCCGATGATAGACTTACGAGGAATAGATAGGACCGCAAGTGGAATTTCGAAGCACTGCACCAAGAGTCACCGCCATGGTTAGCCAACTCTGTTCATTGCTCCCGGGTAGACTGGAAAGATATCTTTACCATAGCAAAGCACATAACAGTGTCATCCCATCCCCACGATCGCGTTCCGACTAACCGTGCAAAGCATCGGAGGCAGAAAGCCAAAAGGCCCAACACTCCAAATACGATGGCGATGACCCATACTAACATTCTCCTATCCTCGCCTTCGACGCCACAGAAAGTGTTCGAGTATTTGAGCGTTGCTGGAATGCGAATATCGTATTAGGTAAGCGACCCTAATCTCGAGGTCGTAAACTGTCATTATACCAACTCACATAACTGGTCGCGAGTCGAGCAGCTCGAAGACACGCACGTGGTGATATTCACCATCAACTCCGTATCTGCACAGATACATAGTGCGTCTGTCGAGTCACATCCCGAGTTCAATATCGACGGGAGTATACACGCAAACTGCAAATCAGTTCTGTTAGCCGCCACAGCGCATGTGTGTAAGCAATCTTGGCTATGGGACTTACACCGCAGTCCGGTACATCCTGGAGACTCTGGGCAGCTATAGCCGGCAATAATGCGCCCAGGCAGAAAGCCAGGATGGCGATGGACTGCATCCCGAGGTCGTTACCGATACGCCACAGGCGACACGAAAGGGGGGCTGAGTCTATAAAGTCTATACCAAAAGCAAAAATAATGGGATAGGGGTAAGAAACGCATGAAACAAATAGATGATCTGCGCGTCTGAGAAATGCATATGACGAAGAAAGGGGAGAAAAAAAAGACTGATGAAAAGATCCGGAGACAAGAGGTCTTTTCTTTCCCCGGTCACGGCATTTTCGTAGCAATATGTAAGTAAGGCTTACTTACAGCTTAGCTAGGTACCCAGCTAGCTTCGGGGTGGTAGGGGAGGAGCTCATACGAGCTGGTCGATTGGGAGATACTTCGACCTGCCGAACTCACGTCCATGCAACTCAAAACTAGTGTACATTACACTACATAGATAGCTGCATTGGCAGGGCCCTGTCAAAATTTCAGCGCAGACAGGGTTGGAGAGAGGGAACACCTAGCCTCGATTCGGCAAGCCACGAGGCAACGGCTCCTTGAAACGAGGTGATGATCTTACTGGCATGCCGTTGCGGAGGGCTTGCCTGAGACTTGCATAGCTCCCGCGGACTAACAAACCTGTCTAGGTTACAATAGTTAGAGTACATAATACATAGATCCAGCATAGCCATCCTCTTTCTCCCTCTTCTTTCTTCCCTCCCTACCTATACACACATATATAGATTGTTGCTGACGTAGATGAACTCTCTAAAACAGGTAAGCTTTCCTGTTTAATAAAGCATAACGGTGCATGGCTTCTCTGAAATAAGTTTTCAAGCAACCAGGGCTCTCGCGGATTATGAGTTACCTTGTTTCTTTGTTATCTCCCGGCACAACACCACGATGACATGTGCGCCAAGTGGAACCCGGGGCGATACTATGGGAATATTATTATTTAATATAGTAAGCTTCTCGAAGGGCTCGTAAGGGGACTAGCGAGATACTACTACTACAACTAACAACACTAGGTTACGGCATATCAAATGTAGTACTATCGTGGCTAGCATATACCTACTTTCAACGGGGAAAAAAACCACATACACATATGAACTCACTTTATATGTAGATCGCATGCCGAATCTAGGATGACGGGTTGTAGTTTTAAACGGTTAGTCTTCCGAGCCCAATTTGCGTGGGTCTTACTTCGGCGCAAAGAGAGAATAAAAAAAAAGTTCTCGTCTTTTGATCTCGCCTCTTTTCATCCTTGCCTTTTGCTCCTCAGCTGAAACGGGAGAGGAATAGGGGAAGATTCTTCCAGCTCATATTAGTCTTTATATGTTGAGGTCAGATATTGGTATTCAAATTTTTTTTCCTAGCTGCATAAAAGTTGCCTCCATGGCTGTTGCATGGCATGGTATATGCAGAAACAAAAATCTCTTCGGTGTGATTGATGGTGACTGTGCATATATACATGCTACACTACATACTACATCTTACACTACATATATTGATTGGACTGGATGTAACCCCATCTCTCCTGTCAGCGCCAAAAGAAAAAAGAAAAAAACCAGCCTTGTGGGACGACGATGAACCCCCCTCCCTCCCTCTCTCCTCGTGGGAGACCCTTATACAGTATGTACACACACAGACACATACATACCCCTGAAGAACAAATCTCCACCCCCGGAAGTTGTAATGGAGAGGTCTGGTTAGGTCCCCTACAATCTCGCTGATCCAAACCCGGCAGCTTCTCCGAAATTCCACATTTTCATTCGTTCCTATCTACTGTCCACCTTCAACCTGCCGCATTCAGGTCCGTATTCCAGGTGCCCCTCTTCCCTAGATCCCGGAGTGTGATATAAAAGAAGAAAAGGTTCTTGCAAATGAGATGACGAAGGAGAGCACGAGAAGAGGGGGGGGGAAGAAAGAAAGGTAGGGAAAAAGTGACTAAGATAAAAAGGCCGAGAGAGAAGAGGTGCAGTACTACGGCATCCCTTTCCTATTCCCCCTTCTCTCTCTTCGCCGCCTGTCGGCCCTTTCGTATAGTATGTATAACCAATTTACCTCACCAACACGCTGGTTAATATTTCCTCTACGTTAGTAAGGCCAAATTCGTCTTATCGGCCCAAGCTTGGCGTTCTAGGTTTCATTTTCAGTAGCGAGGTATCTAGGTATATTTTTCTTCTTCTCAGCACTATCGGCGATATCTCCGCCAGCAGCATCGTAAGCGCAAGTTGGATTAGTCCAGACTAATACCATACCGTACCTAACGAAGACGCTAGATGATATTGGCAATGAACGGTCCGGCGTTGCCAAGCTGAGTGACACGCAAGCACGTGCTTACCGGCCAACGAATTCTTTTCCTCTTTCATGACTTTATATTCTTCTTCCTCCTTGGTCTCTGGGGGGAGACGAAAGAATATGGTGTTCTCTATATCTACATATGTAACTTAGGTAGCTACACTACACTATATCGCAACTCCAAATCGGACTTTCCCTTTGCCTGTCTTGGCTGCTGGTGATCTTAACCACTGGGGGATCAACCGGCGAGGGGCACAGTCGAGACTCGAGATGAGATTATCTACATACATTGCATCTTATCCACCAACATCACAGCTTGCGTGACAGCCTACACACTGCGAATCTGTCATTAGACAGCTGGAATATATGCATACCACCGGAACTCGTCATCCTTCTTGCGTAACGTCGCATTGTAGCCAGGCACACACACACACACACACACACACACATACATACACTACCGTACGTGCGGCCGGCGCGTCGCAAGCCGCCGCTTGCAACCTCCCCAACTCCAACTATGGCAAGACAGCTACTATAATTATAAACAGGCTCCCAAGATTTACATTTTATGTAACCTCATGCGTGGATAGAACTTTGGGGAATATCTACTTACACATGCATACATGCCCTACCTACCTAGCTAACATACGCGGCCGCGGGGAGGGGTTAAAACAAAACACAGTTCATCCCGTCTACATACATTTGATACATACATACATACATACATACATACATACATAATGTAGAGACGGAACTTCGACTCAATATATCGGTCCGTCCCAGCACGGACGGGTATCCATCTCTATTGTGGTGTTAGTCGAAACACCGGACTGTAGAACTAGATACACTACTACTAGTTCGACCCCGAAGTCGTCCTACCCGTTTTATGCCAATACCATTAACCAATCGGGCATTTTGCGAATAAGAAAAAAATGCACTTCCCACTGGTTTTCTTTTTTAATTTGAGCATCTCACGGTCTCCGTATCCAGCAATCCTAGCCCACAGTGGGCAACACGTTGGGTAAGCAGGTTTCTTTGGTTTTGTAGTGGGCGTTACTAAGAGACTCCAAGAGGGGTTCTACATACATCAGCATGTCGAGGTCTATTGTCTGATAGAAGCAGTGAAAACATCCCACCTTCACACCGAGGTGTTCCCTTTCTCTCTCCGTTCGAGCTTGGAAAGATCCATCAGGCTATGCATATCGTCAGACGAATACGTACTTATATGGCATATCTATTCGTTCGAGACCTACCTATTACTAAGTGCATGGGAACCATTACTATAGTACATAACTACCTAACCTAGACCGATCCAAAAGACCTATCAAACAAACGGCGATCTTCAAGGGTGTTTGGAGGCTAGCTTGGAGTCGATGACGCTCTATGCGGTCAAGCCTCTGAAGAATCCCAATTTCAAAACAGGCTTGACTCGGCTCGGACCTGAATTAGGAATCACAAACCCCCCAACCCGGGAAGTTTATTGTTGGCTGGACCTACACTTAGACGTACACGACGTCCCGACACCGTCGGACAAACTAGCGCCAAGAACTATAAGCAGTAAATACGGCGATGTCTTCGCTTTTGAGGTTATATGAGGAGGTGAGGGGCTAATCCAGAGCTTTGGGTAGGTTATATCACTATGTGTGGGGGTTAAAAGAGAGATTGTAATTTTGATACATGGATCTGGCATGTAAACACTTACACATGTAAGCCAGAAAACGACATGGATTTATCAACCCCCAACCACGTGTCTATCAGACCAGCGCATGCATCGAATCGAACGAGGCATACCTAGTGGCAGGGGATATCAAAAACCCGAGACAGACATAGGTAAGCCGCGATGCTCTTGAAATCAAGCAATAGCTAAAGATCGAATCAGTCTTCTTTGTACGATATTCACTTGCCAAGACATCTGATGCTTCGATCGTTAAGCGGGAAAAACTGCTGGTAGTAGGCAAGTGTTACGCAAGAATTTACATAGCTCTATACTATCTATATCTTAACTTGACATATAAATGCACACGTAGGTATGTAGGTAGGTAAGTATCAATATGTATTGACATGCACACACTACATACCAGATGGAGGCACAGTTAGATCCCCGACTAGATATAACTGGAGACCCCCTCCTTTTTCCAAACCAAGCGACCTACGTCGAAAGCTTATCTAACCTCGGCCTGCGCATGTATACCGTACGTATCAATCTCCAAATTATATCTAGATCGCCAAGCACTGGTTTCCTATCTTTCCGGGGAGAGAGACCTCAAGGAACAAATTCCCCCCTTCCCCCTTGACAAAATTAGGTAGGTGGCAAGTCAACATCCGTCAAAAATTTAGATAGAGTCTTATCCATGTTGTCATAGGCACTAATATGTCGTTATACAACGGCCGCCGGTTCTGGAAACAGGACGGCACTCAATTTCCACGGATATATATTGATCCATACATACGAGGTATTATGCGCCAGTTTTGGCATCTCGCAGAGGGAGATTCTTTATACCGTCCTACGTAGGTAGGTAGATAACCTGGCATGTGTTCGCAATGAACCCCCATTTATGAAGGGCAGAGCGGTAAAGGACGATATAGACTGTAATGTGAGGCAAGGAGATGACGAGAAACCAGAAGTGATCGTTTGAAAGTATAGTAGTGTAGATACGTAACCGCACTCCCGGATACCTTAGTACTTCCAGTACTTCACGCAGCAACGTCATCATCATCATCATCTAGTCCCCTTGAGTAAGGTCTAAATACCTACCTCCCTAACTGGTGATACACTACCCTTAGAGAGAAGATAATAGAAAATCCCGGGAAAACGCACATAGTGAATAGTCTTCGACTAAGTTTCCCCAGAAATGAATTGCCCACACGGCATCAGTCCCCAGTGCACAATCCCCAGTGCAGAGCAGCGGGTTCGTTCTAATATCATCGGCTCGCCGCCCCTTACCCGTTGATTAGGAGCAGCCTCAACCCCCCTCCCCCGCTGGCGGTATTCACGAAACTCCGTGAGCACATTTCCTAGCGTGGAGCATACCTATATATAAGTCAAATATAAAGCATATACAACACCGTCTTACACTACATACTTAAACCATCGGTAATATCACAAAGCTAGTCGCCTGTCTCTTTCTCCCTCGCAGATTGTTTCTTCTAGGCCCTGTTCGTGGCGTGTTCCGCTGTTTGCGTATTATCTCAGATAATATTAAAGAATGTCTTGAGGAGAAGGGGGGCTCGGAAGGCTCGGTATAGGGGGTTCATCGTTGATATTATCAAGGAAGCACGAAAAATGAAGTAGTGAACTTATTATATCAATCCATTGCACGAAAAGTGAGAGCTAAAAAGGCACTTAACTTGCTTGCAGATATTTTGTAGGAGGCCGAAGTACACTGCCTACCTAATCATGAGGCTCATGACTTTTTGAGACGTGTTTGGAAAATGGGTGATACACAACTTCAGACGCTTTCACCCGCCGCAATATTGGGTTATTGTTATTACCACGGCCGGTATTAGTATACCAAGCTCCCACAACCCCAGATTGCGGATACTTTGCTCGATATCTACGTATCCGATACAGGTGATACAGCTGATATTGCTGGTCATGGTGTATGGCCATCGTGTAGAGTTTGCTCTACGAACAAAACAGAGCATAAATAAAAACTACATGGTGATCGATACCTACATATGTAGAGAAATATCTATCTCACGTCAGGAATGGATTTCAAAGCTGCGACGCTCCGCATCCCCCCTCCTCGCCCAAGGGGCATTTCATTACCTTTACCACCCTCACGGAATATACGAGCAGTGCATCCATCGATTGGAAACACAACGTTTAGTAACAGTACATTCGGAGAGATTCTAATTTTTTTTTCTTGTTTTCTTATTAAGGCGACGGCCGTTGTCGCGTCACCGGATATGAGGGCACATCGAGGATTATGTAGTCGGGATAAGGTGATACTCACAAGACCTCTTATCCCGATCCCGACTGCGACGGGAAAGCTCGGCGCCCGTAGGGAACAAAGCTAATGATATAAATAAATAATGCTGTTGTAAAAGAAAAAAAATAATTATTTACTTGCTTTAGATACCTAGAAAAGGAAAGGGTATTGATAAAAATATCAGCATATATTATAAAACTCAGATGGGTAGGTAAGTTAGGTAGTTCTCGTTCTTGATAATAGCGGAAACTTCTTCACTGTTAGCCGGATCTCAACATACTGCGGTTGGCTACAAAAATACGCCTCCTTCATGATTAGGAAATTGTGTATATTATGTCAGATCGGAATTTTCGCCATTATTTTACAACCTTCTAGGAGTTGCGCAGAATCTTCCATCGGATTTAGGCATTTAGAATAGACCTAGAGGGTAAGTCCATGATCTTAACCCGACGGGAAGCACCCACTTAGGTGGGAATAAGGGGCCGGTCTTGGCCGACTAAGGGAAAAACAAGGTTGCATGACTCGATAGCCGACTACGTACACTAAATTTGTCTGCCGATTGGTGCTTTCTTCTCTCTCTCGGGACGTCTTTGATGACCTACTAAGCAAAGATGACTCCGAACATCATTCATCTTCTTTCCTATTTCTACTATACGTGAGACTACCTAAGCACGAAGCAAGGTCCACTTCGAGCCATGTATAATGCCGCAACACGGTTCAATGTTGCATGAAACACGTTGTAGAAGCGGTCTGTCGAGAAGCTTCAAGCTACCCTGGCCTGTTCACAGATCGGTGGGCGGCTGCGATGTAACCCAGTGTGAGATTGATATAATTGCGGCTCGCACCACTCAGGAACTGTATACCCAATCCACCCCAAAAAATCAATAACGGCCCGAGGTAAAGGAGTTATTGCCGTGGCATCCAGACACTCAAGATACCGTGGAGAGACGCAATCCGGTACACTTGATCTGTTTACTTGCATTCATGCGAGTGGAGAATTCGCAATGCGTTATGGGCCGAACCGATGTCCTCGTAACTGTAAACTGGGTCGATATTAGGATACAGACCAACGGTTTAGCTATTTGAGGTTGAATAGTATCCGGAGTGTCGGAGTTGGCGGAGGGGTCCTAGCGAGCGACTAGGGAGATCGTACTAGATGATGGATAGTGCCATCGACTCTACGTAAACTGGGTCTATCGAACACCGTGGACCGCATCCACGTCATGAAATGATTAGTAGTAGGTAGAAACCGTAGGAAGAAAAAAAAATAAACGCCGATGTAGTTCCGCTATGGCAGAGTATATAAATAGAGAAGAGGCATGCCGGAACTGTCGTCAGTATTCGCAGAAACATTTTGACAACATCAATATCTCAACAAAAAGCTTTCCCGGTGAATTTCATATCAAACCTTCGACATGGCAGCACCTACACAGTTCCAGGGCTGGCTGGGCAAGAGCCCCGAGGCTATCAATGGCAAGATGGAGTGGGGATCCTACGAACCCAAGAAGTGGACCGAGGACGACGTCGACATCGAAATCTCGCACTGCGGTGTCTGCGGTTCTGACCTACACATGCTGAAGTCTGGATGGAAGGAGACACCATACCGTATGTACTCGCCTTCCCCCGGTGTCTCGTCCCAGTTTGAATAAGAAAATATTCTAACCATCGTTTTTTAGCGTGCGTCGTTGGCCATGAGATTATTGGCAAGGCCATCCGAGTCGGTAGCAACGTTAAGCACATCAAGGTCGGTGACCGTGTCGGAGTTGGCGCCCTGTCCCGTTCATGCCAGCAGAGCGACTGCGTAGACTGTAGCGCCGGTAACGAAGTCTATTGCACAAACGCTCTTGTCGACACATACGGTAGTTTCTTCCCAAACGATGAGGGAAAGTCGTACGGAGGCTACGCCGACTACCACCGAGTAAACGGCCACTGGGCAATCAAGATACCGGAAGGATTGGACTCGGCCCTAGCCGCTCCGATGATGTGCGCTGGTATCACCGTATACTCGCCTCTGAGACAGAACGGCTGCGGTCCTGGAAAGACGGTTGGCATTGTCGGTGTTGGAGGGCTTGGTCACTTCGCAATCCTCTTCGCTAAGGCGCTGGGGGCCGACCGCGTTGTTGGCATCTCCAGAAAGGCCGACAAGAAGGCGGATGTTCTCAAGCTCGGCGCTGACGAGTACATCGCCACGGACGATGACAAGAACTGGGCACTGAAGAACCGACGGAGCCTGGACCTGATCATCAGCACGGTGTCCAGCTCCAAGATGCCACTGACAGAGTACCTCACCCTTCTGAAGGCGAAGGGCACATTTATCCAGCTTGGGTACGTATCCACCGTACATCCTTTCTACCCCCCTCCATGCCAGCTCGTAAAAGTGTATCATAGACTGACCCCACGACAGCGCCCCGGACGGAGGCGAGCTACCCCCGGTCAACGCCTTCACGCTCATCCTCAACGGGATCAAGATCGGTGGCAGCTTGACGGGCACGCCATCAGAGATCAGAGAGATGCTGCAACTGGCGGCGGATAAGCAGATCAAGCCTTGGGTAGAGCAACGACCGCTGAAGGATGCCAACAAGGTGATAGTGGACATGGACCAAGGAAAGGCCCGGTTCAGATATGTTCTAGTGAACGAGAACTACGGCAAGCATTAATTGGTATTCGGGGCTTGGCCGTGTGTTTGATGTGCGTGTAAAAAATATAGATAGATTCCTAGGTTGTGATGACAGGTTACGAAGGATATCCCATAGAGTATAGTATATGAAATGATTGTATTATCATGTTTGAGTGTGGGTTTTGTGTGACTGTGAATATTGAGAATGGTGATATAAGAGTTGAAGTTCTACATGTAGTCAAGGATGAGGTTGAAATTAAAAGTTGACAGGATGATTAAGGAATTATGTAGTGTAGGTACTACCAGGTAGTAGGTTGAGTCAACCAAGTTAGCTGTTAGACGTATACATGCGGCACAGCTGACGATCCATTTGATACATACTACTTACATAGTATACTACCTAACCCAGGTAACCTACATATGCCAGCATTATAATCGTACTGTGGGGCGGAAAACAACCGCTATTCTCTCTCTTTCTATTTCCCTTTAAATAGCCCTGTTACAGTGGTCAACGCACTGATCACAAGTGTTAGCGCAGACAACTTACCATACATACCACTGAAAAACAAAAGAGATCTGAAGGTAGTTGTTTCCGCCCCACAGTACGATTATAATGCTGGTATATGTACATAGGTAGTGGTTTGCTGATCAGCTGGCAGCAGGTGTAAGAAGCTACCTAGGTATATACCCGACGTATGTAGTAAGTACGTACACTAGTGTAATAAGGTTAGATGGGTCTTGGAAGCGGTGACCTATTTCACCGCCTACCTAATCCACAATTTGCTACCACTCCCAGCACTCCCAAAGAAAATTCTGCCGTACAATTGTCGCAAAATTTCTGAAAGTTCCCCCCCTCTACCTATTGCTGCCTCTACCTTTCCCTCTCCCAATTTTCGATCACCACCAACCTGTTGCACCGGGCTTCTACAATTATCATGCTGCGACAAATGTAGGCTTAGAAATCATCGTAACCGACTCAAACTCTTAGCTAACTCACATTATCGCAGTAAACCTCGCAATGCGCGGTCCAAGCGTGCGATCGAGAAGAAAGCTCCCAAGGTCGTTGAGAACCCAAAGACGGCGCTCTTCCTGTACGCTCCATCGTCCTTTTAAATTACCATATTCAAAGCTTCAATGCCCGTGCTTCACTGTTCGCTCTAGGTTACTAACTCATTACTACTCTGCAGCCGAGGAACGAGTGCTTCGCAGATCGTCCAAGATGCCTTGACAGACCTATACTCACTGCGCCAGCCCCTGGCTAAGAAGTACGTCGTCCAACCTTTGCTCCTCCCTCCCGGCCCCATACCCAAGATGGCATGCTTACCATTACTCTCTTCGGTAGATTCACCAAGAAGAACAACATCATACCTTTCGAGGACCCGAGCTCCCTCGAGTTCTTCTCCGAAAAGAACGACACTTCGTTGCTCGTCTTTGGTAGCTCCAATAAGAAGCGCCCACATACGCTGACGTTGGCGCGCACCTTCAACCACAAGATCCTCGACATGCTAGAGCTGCATCTCAATCCGGAGAGTTTCCGGAGGCTCTCCCAGTTTAAGGGGCGCAAGTTTGCCATTGGTCTGCGACCTATGCTGTCCTTCTCCGGAACTGTCTTCGAAAGTCCCGTCAATAACGAATACACCATGGCCAAGTCGCTCTTCATAGACCTGTTTAAGGGAGACTCCACCAACGAAAAGATCGACGTCGAGGGTCTTCAGTACATCGTCGCATTTACCGCCGACGAGCCGGTTGGGGATGATGACAAGCCTGCCATACATTTACGCATATATCTACTCGAGACCAAGCGCAGCGGCCAAAAACTGCCCAGAGTAGAACTCAACGAGATGGGGCCACGAAGTAAGTCGAATTTCTCTAAATCATCATGTTCTCTTATGTCTCGATATGACCCACTTTTAATCGCTAACCCCCCTTTTTTTCTTCTATAGTGGACTTCAGAGTTGGGCGCATGCAGGTGCCAGACGAGGCCCTGCTAAAGGAAGCAATGAAGAAGCCTAAGAGCACCGAAGAGAAGACCAAGAAGAACATAACAACAGACAGCATGGGTGATAAGCTGGGCCGGATCCACCTGGGCAGACAGGATCTCGGCGAGCTGCAAACGAGGAAAATGAAAGGTTTAAAGCGGAATCGGGACGTCGAGGAGGCCGAAGACAGCAGTATGGCCATAGACGACGATGACACCCCGAAGCGACGGAAAAATTAATCATTTTAATATACCACTTCAGCAGGGACATGGCGTTTTCTTTGCCAGGCATCGCTTGTTACATTTACATATCATACATGTTGATATAACACTATAGGAGTTTCGGAGTTTGCTTCAATTTTTTTCCGCAGTCCGAGAGAGAAACAAAAAGACAAAATCTTACATCAAGGAGTCCCCTAATACGTTCACCATTCTTAGCGCCATGATTTTCTCTTCGTCTCAGATAACCACTTGATTCAGCTTTTCCCCCCGCCCCCCCCTTTTTCTACACACCACCTCCCATCCTCTCCCCGCCGTGCTCTCTAACCTAGTGTAGCGTACATAGCCTTGAACCACCTCTTCTTTTTTTTCCCTAGGTACCCACCCTTAACCCCCTTAACCCCCTAACCTACTACTACTGCTGCTGCTGCGACCCTGTTTGATCCCGATCCCGATCCCGATCCCGAGTCTCTTCCTCCAGGAACTCCACGTACGCCCTGCCCACCGCCCGGCGGCCCTCGCTGCCCCCCCCTCCCCTCGCACCAGCCAGTCCTCCGGCGGGAACAGCCCGAACAGGCCCGCCTCCAGCCGCGCCTTGGAGGCCCCGTCCCCCGCCGCGTGCGCCGCGTCGTAGGAACGGATGTTGAGGAGGAGGGCGCTGGGGAATAATGAAAAAAAAAGGGGGGAAGGGGGGTTAGGGTTAGAGATAAGGCCTTTTTTTGGTTTGGGGGGGGGAGGAGGGAAGGGGGGAGGGGGTTGGGGACTGGACTTACCCGACCGTGCCGGTTTGCACGACGGTCCCGTCCGGGAGGGTTATCTCGGGAAAGGTGGCGCCCAGAGTGACGGAGTTGAGGGCCGCGAGGGGGCTTCTGTTGCCGGCTTGGGGGGCGGTGGTGGTGGTGGTGGGCATTTTTGGTGTGCTTGGTTGTTGGTGGTTGGTGGTGGTGGGTTGGGCAATTCGAGCTAAGATGTGTATTGATATTCTGAAGAGGGTCGTGTTGAGGCAGTTAGAAAGGGTGGTTAAGGATTTCTTTCTTGCCTAGTGGTAGGTAGGTAACTTATATATATGCAGTCATTTTCGGAGGGAAGGGTGATATGGATGCCCATAGTCAGGGGGCGGCATACGCGCAACCTCCGCGGATTATCCGCGGATCCGGACTCATCCCGCCAAAACCTGCAAGATGGACAAGTCCGTTTGGGGCGGAATCCCTTTAGGGATCTCCGTATATTAGTTTCCAATGCCGTGCCGTGGCTGTAGCTCAGCCTTCCCTAGTGATTGTCGTCCAAGTTTATCAAAAGGATCGTGGTAGGGATAGCTGACCGCGACAAGCGAATGCTAATGCAATTAACCTATATACATGGATACGATACTAGCCACGTAAGCAAGGAATCAAACTATGTGATTCAGCATGGGGACTGTATATAATTTACGTACTATGATAAAATCGATAGATGGAAGCAAGTCATCTTTCTGGCGAATTGTTACTCGCGTGTGAGCTTCTACTAGTCCCCCCCCCTCCCCCTCCCCCAGGCCTTACTTAATGGGCAATTCCTACCTAGTTGAAATGATTATATATATATATCAATCCATCGAGTAGTACGCGATGACTAGATCCAAGAGAAGATGGCGATGTATTTCACCATAGACCACCACGAACGGTCCCCCGCAAGCAGCCAGCATATCAGAGCACAAAACCCCCCGCCAAGATATTAGAGGGATGGTAAATAAGGGGTAAAATGATTGTATATTTGGATAATACCGTCATGTTACGTATTATAAGAAACCTATATCATCGTCACCATCGTATATTTCTCCCTTTACCCCCCATCCCCAAATTGCCAGGAGTCATCATCTCGCTTCCTTGTCGTTAAGGTGAAAGGGAAAAAAATGTAAAGGAAAAGAAAGGGGGGGGGGGGGGAGGGGTCGGAGCCCCCTGGTGTACCAGGACTCAGGTGAGAGGGCCTTTTCCCGAGCGCTAGATCAGACGACGCTCTGCTTGAGGGGCGCGTAGCCGCTAATCCGACATCAAGACGACGACGACACCAAGGGCTGGTGACTCGCAGCAGCAAAGGTGCTCGTCTGGCTGTGGGCCTACAGGGCTTGGTGGTGGGCTTGGTGGCGGCTCCGGACCGGGTTGCGGCTGCGGCAGCGGTAGTGGGCGTGGGCGCGGAAACGCCGTCGGCGTCATAGGAGGGAATGTTCTCCAGTACGTGTTGTTGTCCTCCTCTGTGGGTAATGCTATTATCGCTTCACGACGATTCTGCGAATACTGCATGTTTCGTAATTTTCGGAGTTTGTCCTGGGACTTTTTTTTCCTTCTTTCGGTGTATGCTGTTCGACTGTTTCGATTAGGTTTTAACACGTGTTGGGTATTGCGTTGTAAAAGGATGAGATAGAAGCTCTGTTCTGATGATCTGTCTGGTACAGTCCGATATCAGGATACTGAGCTCGGGAAACTGGGTGGAAGAGGCGGTATTAAATAGTCTTCTTCTTCTGGCAGTACAAATAGAGCGTATCTACGTCTTCACGCAGAACCTACCTCCTATTGCTAGTTCGAGGAGGCGTCAGAAATCTTGAATCGTCACGGGTGCTAGGTAGGTCATCCGCAAGCAATACTTTTGCCCCCATTTTCGCCGAGGAAAAAATTGTACGATCATCTATGCTACGGAGGAAGGCATATGATCAACTGGTCCATCACTAAGCAAACCAAACCAAAAGCTCGGCATAGCCATTGTGATGGCACCTTGCTATCCTTTTGGCTCTTCCCATGTTACTTGCTGCTCTTAGCATAGATTTCAACCCGGAAATCATTTTTGAGGCTAAAACTTGGTAATACTCATAATTAGATACACGATGTCAACGGACGTCTTCTACGTTGCCGGTGTAGCTGCACCGCGAAGTACAAACTAAGCCGGGAACAAAGAGAGCGTTGTGTATGTATGACTAGTGGCAACCAAATTACTACTAGTTCTAGTTCCTCGTATAGTAACATCATTTTCTCTTTCCACAAAGTTCAATCTTATGTCAAATAACAGGTTATCTTTGATGATACAACCTATACCCTTGGCGGCGTAAATTTACATAGTATAAAGGATTATCTCGTTGTTTCCGCGCCTTAGCAACTATTCTCAATATGGATTTGGCACTCAGAGGGGGAAAAGACAGAACATACAACGATAAGCAACCAATGGCTATCAAAACCTACTAATGTTAAGCATGATACCGGTAGTACACGGTGGTTCTACGTGACTCTGTGGCAAAAGTTGCTTGCCCCAAGTAGATAATATACGGCTCATAGACTCTAGTGTGCTATGGACTGACGAGAACACAAACTCATACATGTCATCCAAGGCACGAGATTTAGTCTAGTCCGCTATACGAAAGACGTGACGGATACATAGTCTAGGAAGAACAATTGTATAACAGAAACACCCGAGTTGAGGCTCTTTCACCGGGAATATGAATATAGCTTATACATTGGCATTTTACCGGCCACACCTCGAAGCAGAGACTTTGGTTTCACGGGACGATTAGATCAACTGACTGGTTTTCTGTCCGCTTATTACAAGGCCACAGGGTCCCCTTAGACGATTTGTGTTGAAAGCCGGTTGCGTTGTTAGCAATACAAGTTGCAGCATAGGCTACGATCCTCACACGGGGCAAATACGTTGGAATGTGTAAGCCAAGGAGTGTGTCGAGACAGCGCCTTCCAACAGGATTGCATCTATGCAAGACGAAGAGAGTTTGTACATAAAAAATAACTAAAAATCAAATATCTCCCTAAAAGCAACATGCAACTCCAATTCTCTTTTGCACAGCGACGAGCGCTGTCACCTCATGTCACGGGATACATTGTATATCAGGGGGTTCCCCAATGCGCGATCCGAAGATAGTGGTAGGTTAGATGTAAGACGGGCATTTTCCGACCGACCTCACATACAACGCAAACAACTTATCGAAGCATCTCACAAAGAGATATCCGGACGAACGAACGCCATCCCAACCTACCTCACTCAAAGCCCTGCAACGTCCGACAAAACCCCAGCCCCGTGAGAGCCGGTGATAGAAGACAAACAGCCGTGGCTGTAGTAGCGTAACGACAATACCGGTAACTATGTCGTTAGGACAGGCGGCTAGCGGCGGAATTCTCACATCGTGGTAGAAAATAAAAAGGAGAGGTAATACTAGGTAGGTACCTAGATAGGTAATTGAGGGCTGACAACGATGGCACGGTGCTACTATGCACCTGCTTACTGCTCACTGGCCATGGGCATTCGAGGATTGGCGAATGAGGGCAACTCTATAAGTAGGTAGGTATTCCTGTCAGCCCTGCCCAACCGTATATAGGGCTGACCTGGCAGCCTTAACATACTACCATACCTCCTTCCACTCATTTCGCCTCCCGTTGTCTCGTTATTTTAAATGTACTTACCTATGTAATTCATTTTCATTTCTATACTACCAGCTGCGCCCGGGATTCCTAAGCGCTAGCATGGAGAGTACTAATTGATGCGTTGATGCTATAATAAACTGGTTCTCGAGTATTCGAGGTATGTCTGGTATAAGGATTCGAGTAATTCGAGGTGGGTAATCTGATTCTTGCATTTTAGTAGTCATTGGTCGTCCCAACTACATACACTACGCCCGTCTCCATTGTCACATGCTGAATGGACGAGAAAGTAATATTGACGTAGACACACATACATACCACACATCAATAGGTAAGTACTAAGTAGCAGGTAGTGTAGTACCTAGGTGGTGTCTGGTGTAAACGGGAACCTTAAGTATGGACCTACCGTCGCCATACAAACAAACTTTCTGGTAGGTTTAGTATAGTTTACTCCCATCGAGCCTATCACAGGTCGCCGGCTTGGCCGAATCCGGTAAACTGGTACTTAGTTACTTCGACTTTTTTTTTTTCGTCCTCCTTCCCCTCCCCTTATTGGAGTCTGCAGGTACGCCGTGGAAGAAGGTGCTACACACCGTGAGGGGTAACATAAAAGCCTTGGATCTGATGGTCATGTACTTAGCTCCATCATTTTTTACAACAATCACACTCCTTTTCTATTGGATCCTACCCTACTACGTCAGGCACCCTGCCCGTCTTCCACCACTTACGTAGAACGTTTCAAGAAGCGGCTTCGAATTAGGTCTCCTTGAAACCAGGCACGGGCGCGCTAACGGATTGCGAAAGTTGTCGGTAAACCTTAATATTTTGGAGTGTTAGTAGGTTAGAGGAATGGGGAGATTGATGTAAGAACGCGAGGCGTCTAAATGTTCAGCCGTACGAATTCGATCGAGTCGGGCAAATGAGCCATCAATCAATCCGTCAATCCGCCTTGACCTCTGGTTTATTCCCCCAACTACTTACTAACTACTTACTGACCTAAGTAGCTGATTCTTCCTCGGACTATTTTAGGTACCTGCACTGTCATCTTCAAGGGTTGTTGCAGGAAGGAGCTAACCTTATTCCACCGGAATAAGGTTCTTCCTGCTTTCCAGAGCCTTAGTATAGTATAACTTAGAAGGCCATCTCCAACCATCAGCCAGTTGCAGCCCTCCTCCATCTTCAATTCATACATCATCATGCCTTTCACATTCATTTCAGCTGTCATTTGGCCTGCAAGAAGGGTACTACTATGTAGAGGGATCTGAGAGCAATCTAAGTTATCGGGATATCTTTTACTTCCTGTGCCGCGTATCCGTCTACGTTTCAGTCCATGTCTTTGGTCCGAAATGTCCTGATGATATTGTTGGGTGTCCTGATGCGATTCGCATACGTAGCGAGAGCATATACGCAGTAATATAAATGCGTGTTTTGATTTGTTTCTGGTCCGAGAGCAGAGCTGAGCACTGATGATTTCTTTCTCGGCCTCGGGCATTCCGTCGGACCCTGGGTGGTAGGTAGGTATAGTTTGAAGGGACGAAAAGAAAACAGCAAATTGCAGAGCTGACTGTGGCGCGGGGAGAGGGGGGAGGGAGGGGGGGATGAGAAAGGTCAGATGGTTAGGTAGATCTTTTTTTCCCTTTTCTTTCTGATACACCAGGAAAACGCTCAACAAATCCCGATATGATTCCCATCTGCCCGAAAATACCGATTTTTCGAATTGCTGATGCTAACCGCTCGGTCATGTAGCTGATCCACATAGAGGAGGCCGGTAGACCATATTAGGTAGGTGATGGGTGGGTTTTGTACGATGTAGGTTGTTAGCAGGTTCAATCACGGTCATTTTTGATACTCGACATCCTTGATACTACTACTTGACATGTATCAGCGATCTAACTCTAACCTCTGCGCTCTCTCATAACAGTCCTGGCAGGTATGTATATGATGGTATAGCATAGCAACTAAGTTAATATGCATAGTAGGTAGATTATATATAGCATTCCTGACAGCGATAGATCGTTCACAGGCAAATATGAAGAAGCATTTACACTAGAGAGAAGAGGATTTGGTATGTATCAACCTAGACACGGCCCTTGAAGCGCCAGTAGTAGCAGGCAGATGCTCCACGGGGACGGAAAGAAGTGGATGACGCTACGAGCGGACAACGGTTTACACTACCTAGGTACATAAGGTAGATCAGCTAGGTAGGTCGAGTAAGGAGCAGCTGAACTGCAAATGCGTTGGCAAGAGAAAAGGACCCGATCCGATAGTCTCCCAATAGAGCCCCATTGAGGGAAATGAGCGAAGCCCTAAACACCGACCTCTTGCAGACTCGCAGACTCTTCTGACTCGTCACCGGGCGCTTTGTAATCGGGGTCCTGTGTGATGTACCAGACTGGTGTATAGGTACAATATTTGGGTCAACGGTAGTAAGAGTTTAAACGCCGGGAAGAGGGGACCGGAGAAAAAAAGCGGGAAAGGAAAAAGGAAAAATATAAATAAAAAGAAAGAAGAAACGGGAGAAGAAGACTGGCGGTGTCTACGACTAGGTAGGTAGGTACTAGTACTACCTACCTAGGGAGACGAGTTGACAGGTGTAAGTGATTAACATTTGTTACCAGCAACCGCAAGGAGGCAGTGATCAACATGATGACCTGTTGGGTCGTTGTCTTACGGATTACCTGGAATCCAATGAATTGGGAGTTGGCTTTGACACACTTACCGCTAGGTAGGCGATGAAGTTTAGCTAACACACCTGCAATTACCTAGTGTTATCAGCTGCATTGAACATTTGATGTGCCGCGGGCGGTCTGGCTGTCTGGCTGTCTAGGCTGGTCCGGGAAGAGACGTGCGCGCGGTCAACAACAACATGTTACTAACCTAAGTACTTCTTGCTCTTTCTTGGGATCAGGGATCTATGTTACCTGCCAATATTTCGTAATCCGCAGTATGTAGTGTAGTGTATAGTCTACGTGCGCACCACTTCCCTTCGCCCTCTCCTACCTCCGTCTTCTGTCTCATTCCCCACAAGCCACCTTGGGCATCTTCTGGCTGGAACGTTAGGTAAATCGAGCTTGGTTAGTTGGTCAGACGAATAGGTGGTAATTTTGAGTCCAGGTTGGTGGAGGTGAGATAGACAAGGAAGACGAAGGAAAGGAAAAAGAAAAAGGGAAAAAAAAGGAGACTGGGGCCCCAGCGATGCAGCGTACTTTTTAGAATACGCTTCAAGACCAGAGAGAGAGATACAAGACTAGTCGTGCGTTAGCTAATTATGAAAAAAAAACGGAACGGGATACACGACATACATGTGTCGTGGTCTCACAGCAGGGATTGTGTCATCGGAATAGATGATGGTGTTTTTTTTGTCTTATACAAAACTGACGAACTTCCGGCAACACGACATATAAACATTACAGCTTTAGGTAGTCGGTAGTAGTCGTCTTACGCTACACCGGGTCTTGGCAGATGCACGGCGAATACAAAGGAAAACATAAAGTAGGTAAATAATAAGAAATAAAAAAAAAGTCGAATAAGGCACGAACCCTGGAGAACCATTTGTTGTCATATTGTGGGCCAGAGATCGTGAACGTACGATCCAATAAAGGCCTTTTCTTGGTTTCTTGGCCTCGACTCTATTTTCTTGTCTTTCTCTCTCGCTCTCTTTCGCTCTCTCTCTTAACTCCTCGACTCTTCAAAGTTTACATTGATGTATCAATGTACCACTTCCTTTGCATTCTGTTGGTTTACCGGTCGGTTCCTTATACACTACATTACCAAACCAGTGCACATAACTCGAGACACAAAATGCTCCAGCGCTGTTTGTCTGTGCAGATGCAGATGAGAGCGAATGACTTATGCTGTTCTAGGAATTAGTGCAGAGACCCTGGGCATCTCGTTGTACACTAAGCCACCCGTCGATCTATATGTGTTCTATCGCACGGGAGGGGGTTTTTGCGTCGTCATTGGACTAAGTAAAATTGTTTAAAATAATATCTAATCTTTTTTTTCTCTCTCCTTCGTTCGATTGTCTTTTCAAGTTATCTCGTTGTTGCATTGTCGTAACCTAGGTAGGGGAATCTCGATCGGTACCAGTCAATGAGCTAACTTAACTGATTTTTAATATACCTACATTGACGCATGCATACATAACAAGGAAACATGGTAGTATGGTATACATAAATAACCTACTAGGTACTACCTTGACATACGTCGATTGACAAGAGCAGGATTTGGGGGCACAGAGAAAATCTGGTCAGCAGGCTTACATAGCACTTTACTAGGGGGGTGCTCTTTAGCAGGTAGTGTATAAGCCCTGCGCTGAACATCCGAGTAGTATTATACATTTGACATAAGTAACCTAGGTTAGGTATTTCAAGTTAGATTGATATGAATTGCGCTGTTATGACCCTTCCCCCCTCTTCCCTTCTCAGGTTCAATTGAAAAGTCGTAGACAATCGTAATACCATAATAAAATGACGTACCTCAGAAAAAAAAAAGACATCGCATGTAAGCCACATTACATGTATGTAATGAGCTTCCACGAAAATGGAAAAGGTAGATAAATAGATAATGATAATACAATGATAATACCGATTAGTATTATTACCTTTGATCCTCCATGTCTGTTTTTCTACCTACACTAGGTATCAACGCAGCAAGTAGCAGCAGCAAATTGCTGCAGCTAGTATTTATGTAGGAACCTGAACCTGACCTAGTATGCACATGCAATGGGATTGATTCAATTCATCATAATTCGATCAATTGTCGGCAATCTGACGTGCGGCCTGCAGCAATGCAAGAACACCTCCCGGAACAAAATCACCCCCCGGTCTCTGATGTTCCCGGCATGCCCACTGTCCCCTATGTATGTAACTGAGCCTATCGACGCCTTCCATCTAACCTGGCAGGTCCTGGCCCTGGCCCCCCCGGGCTGAGTTGCCCTGCGACCGCCTAGCTCTTAGCGCTACCTTAAAGGTGTCCCCCCTTCCCCACATGGCCTATTACGTAGTATAGTGCCCAGCATACATTGGTATAGTATGTAGGTAGTACTAGGTAGGTAGTGCCTACCTATACAGGTACCTACCTAGGTAGGTAATCAGCTGTTGTGTACACGCTAGTCCAGGCTAGTCACAAGGTAATCGGTACGTTGGATACAAAGCGGCCTGTCGCTTCTTCTGCCTGCCGGTCCTGAAACACCAAAAAATAATAAGATAGAATGTTGGTTGACCCGCAAATCCTCACCATTGTCTTTTTTCTTTTTTTTCTTTTTCTCTTTCTCTCTTCCGATGGGTCCCCCAATCTCTCAGCCCAGCCCAGCATTCGTTAATCTTCTGTTCTTCCAGCTCATTTCTATTTACACCAACTAACCTACACCATTTGGCCTTCTGTCTGGGTGGGGGACATGCTGCTGTAGTGTAGTATTGTTCACCTTTCGAACCTTGACAACGGGCCACCCCCTCAATAAGACCAGAGAACCCCCCCCTCCCCTATCCAGTATTTGGTATCTGGTATTTGGTATTTGGTATTGGAATTTGGTATTGATATTATTCTGGACGACGCCAGACCGCACCCAGCAACGATTTTCCACCGACCTGGTCCACCTGTCACTCACTGATTAGCCTGGTCTGCGACGTCCACAGAGCATATCATTTGCCATGCCATGATGACGGCTCCGACTCTGACTGTGACGGTGTCCCCAGCCGTCGAGTCGACACGCTCGTTCCGTTCTCCTCCATCCACGCATTCGCGCCCGCATCCGCATCCACACCACCATCACCATCAACAACACCACCAACACCACCACCACCACCACCAGCCCCAACATCCCACCTCCGACCTTGCATTGGATTCGCTCGCTGGCCAGCCCATGCGCAACAGGTCCTGCAGCACCCAGAGTCTTCCTGCATTGTCCTCATTTGACCTCCCTACCTTCGATTTCGACTCCGAGCTCGACACCTCCTTTTCCTTTAGTCCCGACTCTCTAAACTCGTCCTCGCAGAAGCTCAACACAGATGAGAAGTCCGCAGCTGTTACTACCGACGTCAAACTGGAGGGCCCCAGGCCTAGGGTAGACAAGATGGGCAAAAGAAGAACCATGCTCAGTCGTCCGCAGTCGTGGATGCCATCGTCCAGGTCCGCCCCCGACATTGGAGCATGTATCGAGGATAGGGGAGATGAAGGGTTCGACGGTGCAAGGGAAGATGAGGGGTCCAAGTTTCTAACCCCGAATTTACCTGACAGGTCAAGGAATGTCTCGGATACTTTTGCATCTCTCGCCAGACGCACATGGATGCCTTCCTCACGGTCGCCTTCGCCTGGAAACCGGAACGACGACGAAGAGAAGTCGCCCGACGCCCGCCCCAGCCGTGAGCGCTCTGCTAGTAACAGTTCGATCATGAAGCTAAGGAAGGTGTCACGAAAACGATCTGAATCCTCTACCGACACCGAAAGTGGTGGTCGAAATTCTTCTGAATCCGGGGGCAGATTGGGCAATTATCTCACCAGGATCAAGCCGCGACCGCAGGGCGCCGTAGCGAAAGGCAAGGTCCACGGCGACCTCGACAGTCCCGCATCATCTACCACCAGTCTAGCACCGCCTTCTACTGACACACGCCGGTCGCATGCGTCCGAGACGAGCAGTAGCACCTATCCAGAAGACAGTGCACCGCCGACGACCAAAATGCCGTTGGTACGAGATCCCCTGTGGTCGGTGTTCAAGGGCCTCGAGGCGGATTTCAACAAGTTCCAGGGCAAGTCGATTCCCATGAAAATGACTTTGATTCGGAGTGTTCTTGTTCCCTTTTTACGGAAGTACGCCACACACCCCTCCAATAAGATCTTGCACTACGAAGACTTGGAGCGGAGAGCTACAGTTTTGAACAAGTGGTGGGGTGGTCTGCTGGAGATGCTCGAGGCCAAGTCTCAGCCACCAGTCTCGGGGGTAGATAGGCCAACGCTGCTCGAAGTAACGAGCGGCCTGATGATGCGCCCCGAGTGGCGCCAGAGTACTCCGAATTTCTGCGCATTGGCCGATCGAAATCCCCGAGAACGCTTGCGGAGGCGCTCATGCACTATTTCGAACGAGTCGTCAAGCTCGGTCGAGTCTACAGATTCTGTTTTTCTTGCAGAGTCCACAGGCCATAATGTGCGGACCATGTTCGTCACGAATTTAAATACTCAGATGGCTATCGTGGTGGAAAAGCTGGCTCTGCGTCATGCGCCTTTGAGTCTGATCAACTTCGCCGGCAAGGCTTGCGCTTATGCATTCTTTTTCGCACCGGGCATCGCTGATGTGCTCGTCCGCCTCTGGTCTCTGACGCCAGACTTACTACGCCGAGTCGCCGATGAATTTCACCTGCCACGGTGGAGTAAAGGCGAGAGTGACGATATTGTTGCCCTCTTCCCGCCTTGCGTTGAGGGGCTAGGCTGGACCTCGGTCAAGACAATGTCTTGTACTCTTCGGCGGACGACAAAACCACCGTTACCAGCATCTAAAATTCCCTGGCGTGGACCCTGGGTGTCGAGATGGAATGGCCGAGACTCTGACTTATTCTTCATTTTCTGCAAATATTACTACATACTAGCAGAAGAATTCATGCCGCAAGAGCTTCCCCTTGTCGAGAAGGCTAGGGCGCCCGGTTTCGTCCTTGTCAGTGCACAGATTCTTGCCGCTCTCGACTCTACTATACACCGCCAAGCGGCTCTCGATGCTCCGCCGGTCCCTCTGTCAGACTCACTGCACGGAGCCGACGCGTCGGTCATGTCGCTGCAAATGGCCCCGAATAATAACATAATGAGAGGAATGAGCGAGAATAGGCTCATTGTTCTGTTGAAGGACTTCTTATCATCAGCTTCTGTAATATTTGCAGGCGCTCGTCACACATTCGCCGAGGCCTTCATGGCGATTATGAAAGCCACTGCCAAACGTACTTCCCAATATGACCACAACGCATGTTTTACTTTCTGCGACTTTCTGGAAGAGGCATTGGTGGCCTATGAAAGTTTCATAGATGTTCAAAGACCGGACATGATTTACGTTGATTGGGCATTTTGGTTCGAAGTTTGTAGGCGGATTCTTGAGTCTAACAACTCGATGTCTGAGATCCGAGTGCTTTCTTTGATATTCTCGATCTGGGATACGGTTGCGAATAATCAAGCACGAAAGTCGGCCATATGTGTAGATTGGCTTCTCACGGAGGAAACATTCAACAAATTATTCAATAACTGGTGCCCAATGGTACGAGCGTACTATATGCGACTGCTATGTTGGAGGATTTGCCGAGATGCTGGTAGCGCAAACGAGACCGACGCGTAAGAATGATATCCGAAACTCGGCGAAGAAAAAGAAAAAAAGACTTGGCTAACCCCTCGCAGCAAAATATTCCTTCTCGTTTCCTCGCGGCTGAAGACAACCTGGTCTCATTTTCTCTGGCTCAAGCAGACTACCGGGGACCAAGGCAAATTTCCACCATCGACCGCCCCCTCATTTCCGACTCCCGGGAAACGCTTCATGATTATTCGTACCGAAGTCCCCGCCGTACAGCAGGGTCTGATGGTGGGCTTTGATTCTTCACCAGCACCCCAGCACGATATTTCATCGAGTCCAGCAACCGATTTCGATTCTATTGAGACGGATACGTATCCCGAGGTGGAACCCCCGAAGAAGAAATGGGGTCTTTTTGGAAAGATGTTCTCCTTCTCCGGGTCAAATGAGTCGAATGATCTAGAAATATTGCGTCGCAACACTGCAGCATCTCGATCTAAAACTGAGCTCCCCCCGAAATCACCCCCGGGGGCTTCCAGTCCTCCAGGTTCTGACTCGGATAGTATGGGGTCATCCCCTACTTATGAGGCTACACAATATGTGTTCAGATTCATGCTCTCCTGGAACGCTGCTGGTACCATAGCACCGCCCAACCGAATTCTCACTCGTCCGCGTCTCCCAAGCCCTGCTCAGTCCTGGGTTAGTCATAGAACTCGAAGCGGAAGTCCGCCGCCGCCGCCTCCAGCGAGTCGGCCTTCGCCAACACGAGCTATTTCTGGAAGTTCTC
Source organism: Biscogniauxia mediterranea (assembly GCA_018398605.1). Taxonomy (NCBI): domain Eukaryota; kingdom Fungi; phylum Ascomycota; class Sordariomycetes; order Xylariales; family Xylariaceae; genus Biscogniauxia; species Biscogniauxia mediterranea. Next base: position 2,157,898 of record JAGXTR010000001.1, read on the forward strand.
ACTTTGGTCTAGTTGAGAACGCCAAAAACGCCGACTCGTCCGAAGTGCCGTCATCACCTCCCCGTATCTCCATGTCATTTGACCGACGGGATGCCTTCACTCCTACGAGCCCTGACGATAATAGCAGTGACGATCTACCTCTCCTGGGCCCGACTAGTCCTGGACAGGATTCAATCATCACTCCCGTCGAGCCTAAAGGCTCGTTCGCTTCTAATGTGAAGTATACCGGTCGAGCCTTAGCAGAATGGAGCTTGGTCGTTGCCGAGTGTAATAGCTTTGTAGAGCGAAGACGGGAGGAGGGCGTCCTTGGGCTCAGCGATGTTGAAGTGCCAGCACTTGGGGTCGAAGGCTTCAGAAAACTAGCATAAGCCAATCTTCACGATTAGCAGCATCGTTGCCTCTTCCATTCTTCAACTTCGGTGGCGACTCGATGAAACAACTCTCGTACACACATTCTAGACGAAACACTCGATCTATTCATATAAGCACGACGCAAATACCCACAACCACATGACTGTGGAATGATTCAATATATGATGCGCTGTCTTCTCAGGCGCTTAGAGGGATCTGGTATAAAGACATAGCACCAATACCCTCACAAAAACTGATACTGGCGTTCTTAAGGCGTACATGATTTCAAGGGTAGGGCGATCCTCTATTACTTTTTAAAGCACAAAACTGGCCGTCTTCTTTTCTCCTCATTCTTTCTGCATTGCGACCATTGAATGGCGTTTAGGGACATATTCATTTTCAAACCCAGAAATATAAGATACTCTCATGAGCGACTGCAAAAGGCGATAGCATCATTCTACAGAATTTGCATGGCTTGGTCACAAAACTCTTTCAGATATTGAAGCATTGACTGGACATTTGGTTTGGTGGAATACTATTCAGGGCTTCAGGCCGGTACAGCAAGGGGTTAGTTAGGATATGGACCCGAAAGGAAAGGGGGTTTTTTTCCCCCACAAATATGCGCCTCAAGGGACAAAAGAAAACATCCCACAAAGACAAGCTTGAAAAACTTTGCTATATACAAGACGAAGGAGAAAAAAAACATAGGCGAGATTCATAGAGATGCAGGTTTCGACGAATGGAAATATTATAGGGAGGAAGCAAACCTCATCTATTACATGGTCGTCGTATTGTATTGCCGTGCATTGAGTGTATTATATGAATTAACTAGCCAGCCAACTACACATACTGGCCCATAGACCGGCGAATATAAAACACCCTCCCAGCTCCGGGCAACGATCGCTAGCTAGTAGTAGTAAGTATAGTACGACGATACCTCGGTCTATTGCGTGCTTGTAGCAGCAAGTGGTGCTTTCGGCTAACCTAGCTTTTAACATCGGGCAATGAATGTACCTATCCAAGCCACGACCTGTTTAGTGATGATGAGCATGCCTGACTAGCACTGAGTATTGGCCCACTGATGATGAACCCGAGCTGGCACGATCTTGTTCCCGTTCATCCTTGTTTGGCGACATTCTGCCACCGTGGTGGATCTGCCTTGCTCTGCTATATAGGCCAAGGTCTATATATAGGTCAAGGTCGGGTTCCTACTATATATATACCTAGTTACATTGCCGTGAGAGAGAGAGAGAGTATGTGCGCAAGGTTAAAAGCTCTGCTCTGCTACTAGTTTAGATGTGCCTACTACTTACTACCTATTAAATTATTCCTCATCTTACTCCTCCTACTTACTTTACTTACTTTACTCTCGCTCTGTTCCAGTCGAGAACTTTCAGGGCTGTAGATAGAGTATATTCAACATATCCTCCTCCCTCGTCTGTCTCCTATAGAGGGGGGGGGGGGGGTTGTATAGTCTCGGTCGGGTAAAACCTGGTAAGTGAACTAGTAGGACGGACCTTTCATGCTTATTCAAATGATCGATAAATAGAAGAAGTACATACGTCAGTCAGTCAGGTGTGTGTGTGTGGTGTGTGTGTGTTGGATGTCATGGAAGAATTTGTTCCTTTTTCTCTGTCTACCTGGGTAGGTAGGAAGAAGGTAGGTTATCTAAAATCTACATCTTAGTTGACCATACATACATACATCAACATAGTAGCTAGCAGACAGAGACGAAGCGAAACAGTGTTCTTAACTGTGCACGATGGCCCTTACCTAACTAAGTTAGGTCTTTCTATATATACCATTTAACACCCGGAATTGAAACAAAAAAAAATGAAAACAACAAAATAAAATAGACCCGATCCGATACACAGAATGAATGAATGCAGACAAATAAAAAGAAAACTTTTAATTAAGCAGGTAGGTAAGTTTATTTAAAGAAGAAATAAATGGTCAAGATAAAAAAAGAAAAAAGAAAAAGGAAATTGAAAAAAACTTTTGACCACGACCCGACTCGAACGGATAATCTTCTGGACTGGAATCAGATGCCTTACCTTTTGGCCACGCGGTCTTGGGAATTTTACGCCGCTATTAGGCTTTTTATATCCCTATCCTATCCTATCCTAGGACGAAGAGAGGAGGCAGGTTAATTAATTTTTGCGCTTTTTTTTGTCCCGCCCGCTAACTAACTTTTACCTGAGGGGAAAGGGCGGGCGGAGCTATTTGTTTTTTAAATAGTTACGCACCTATGTATGTATGCAACTTGGAACTCTACTATGCTACCTACTAATTAATACCTTAGTACTTACTTACTACATTGACGTAAATAATACAGTGGCAATTGATGTCCGAAGAACTGGCTAAAATATGCGGGTTTACGCCCGTGCCTGTGGGCCTCGTTTAGGTATGTACCTAACCTAGTAGGTTGGGTAAGGTGCAGCGACTTATACGGCGGTCTAGACCTCAGTGAGTTGTATGTATGTATGTAGCTTCGGGGCGGGGCGGGGTGGTGCGTTTTACACACACCCCGAAAATGGGATCTGGGAAAGCTTTACGGAGGTCCCTACCAAAAGTTTTTTCCTTTGCCAAAAAGCCAAGAGATTGGCAACAGTTGTCACCCTATATTTCTGCAGCCTTCTTTTTAGCGCAGATCTTATATACTCTTAGCTATAGAGATACATGAATTGTCAACACAGATGATCTCATTCCTCATATATGCCTATTAACTGTTATATGACTAACTTGAAATAAGATGTGATGCTTTTTGTAACTGTATCGTGAGTTTTTTTCTCATTTAACCATTAAATAAGTGTGTTATTTGGTGGCTATAGGGGTGTGAATGCCTTCAGATGTGGCTGAACGTGGCTGAATGTGGCTTATAAGGGCAGCTGGTAGCCGTGGCTAAGTCTTGGCAAAGGAAAAAACTTTTGGTAGGGACCTCCGTACAGAAAAAGAAAAGGGGGAGGGGGAGGGCATTTACACTAATTGTAGACAGTTAGGTATAGGGGAGCGATTCGGAGTGCGTAGGAACCTAGGTAGGTTAGGTTAGGTATTTGGGACGAACGGACTTGATCGAGTTGAATAGCGTCTTATGCCATGGGATGTGTGCTATTTCGGAGAGCATACCTATATGTACCTACTTACTTACCTACCTTTTTTAAACGGGCAAACAGACAAAAAAGGCATATTGTACGCTTGATTTCGGTTAGCTGTGATTTTGTAATAGCCCTACTACTAGGTATACAGTCAAACAATAACGATACATTAATATTAAGTATCTCAATAGGTAAAGGTAGGTATTTGATATATTGATGGGTATCCAAATATCATACATACACCGCCGCCGCGGGGTCATCACTTTAAACTGAGAGGTCACTTATTTTTCTTTTCGGGTGAAGAAAGGGGAGAGGAGAACCAATTCCCCTACGCTATGGCACCATCCCACCGAAACTCCTGCGGCGGCCACCTGCGCAGCCATCTGAACGCCACGCCGGCACCGGCCAGAGCGCGCTTGATGTCCGCGAGCGTGTCGTCGCCGAGCTGTAGCCGGGCGTGCTCCCGGTAGTGGTTGCTCGGCCACAGCGCGACGTCGCTCAGCCTCGGCAGGCGCTCGCGCCGGCGCGCGGCCAGGCCGACGAACGCCGCCGAGTACAGCTCGTCGCGGCGGCGCCAGTCCTCGTGCAGGTCGAGGACCCGCAGGTTGGGGGGCAGGCGTTCGGCGAGGCCGCGCTCGCCCAGCTCGGCCTCGCTCCGGAACAGCGCCTTGCGGTCCACGGCGAGCACCTCGAGCCGCTCGAGCCGCGGCAGGCAGGTCAGCCGCGCCGAGGCCGGCAGGTAGCCGTCGTAGTCGTCGCGGTAGCGGGTGAAGACGCGCAGCTCGCGCAGCGTGCGGGCGAGGCGCGCGATGGCGGCGTTGAGGTCGGCGACCTCCTCCTCGTCGCCGCCGCCGGCCATGTCCAGCGCCACGAAGTTGAACATGTCGATGGACAGCTTGCGCAGGCTCGCCGCGCGCGAGCACAGCCGGTAGTACGTGTCCGCGCTGGTCTGCGACACCAGGTCGAGCTCCTCGATCCGGCCCGCCCAGGCGAAGTCGTCGGCGTAGCTCAGCTCGTCGTGCCGCGTCTCGATGCGCCGCACCGAGGGCAGCGTCAGGAGCACCGGGCACTCGTATATGGTGGCGCACTCGGCGCGGCCGAAGAACTCGGCGGCCTGGAGGACGCTCCGAGGCGGGAGCTGGAACTGGAGAGTCCTCAGGCTCGGCAGGGTGCGGTGTCGCAGGCGCTCGTGCCTCAGCGCCCGGGTTATGGTCCGGTCGAGGATCTTGTACTGCTGGCGCTCCACGGTCTGCAGGAGGAGCGTTTCTAGTGACGAGGCCAAGCAGACGAGGATGGCAAGCAGCTGCTCGGCAATTTGAGACACCTCGCCCTCGCTGCTCGGGGGAGCTGCATGAGAGATGTCAAGCCCGGCTAGTCCGAACACGATCTGGTCGTCCCCTGACAGACGGGTAAAGTCTGCTTTGTTGTACTTCCAACTGGCCGATACCAGCTCGGCGCGGTCGTCTTCATGCCACCACGGGCTCGTCTGCAGCAGCATGGGACAGGCGACGTATTTGACGTAGGCTCGAAGCTCGGGCCTCTGTGTCAGAGTACGAAGGAGCAGCACCAGGCTCTTAGATCCGGCGAGCAGCTCCCCGTCGGCCGTGAGGTTCTCCTCGTCGATATACAGCACCACCCTCTCGTACAGAAGCGGCCTGGCAAGCTCGAGGAAGAGCCGCGAGGTGTAGCACAGGCTCCTGAGAGCAGCGCGGTCTTCTGCGAATGTCCTGTCCGGCAGCTCAGACCCTAGCGTCAAGGGTGGGAGACGCAGGTGCTGGAAGATAAATTCGAGGAGCTCATTCGGGAGGCCCTGCCTTGACGACATGATCACATATTTATTCCTTGTCTGGCACGCAGAAAGTGATGGACAAGACAAGCGGCAGTTGATAGATATGTACCTAACTGTAGGTAGCTATTGTTGCTCCAAGTACCTACTGTGACTATTAGTAAAGGGCAGAGAGCACTTGAGCTGGCAGATGGTATTAGTGATAGCTTGAGAGATGGATATGGACTCTAGCTTATAGAAGTGGATAGTTAACTTGGGAGGTTATTGATGTTGTTACATAGTAAGTACCTACTCTAACTATAGGTAAGGTATAGTTGACCCACCTAAAGGTCCACTACAATGCAAACCAGACACTAAAAAATGCCGAGAAGGCCGTTGTTTGTGGCTTGTACATACTTACATACATACATAGGTTAAGGTTAGTAGGTAACCTGTCAGGTACATCGTTGGAGGCTACAAGGTTAAAGTTAGTAGACATAGGTACCTAGCTTCTCCGGATGTCCCGCCGCGCTGCAACAGGTCGGCCGCGTGGCTGTGCACCAACGCTTCAGGGTCAAGTTGTGGATCCCCTTCATCAACTCCAGCTTAACTTTATCTGCATGGAAACTTAACCTGCTCAACCTAAGCAACTTCCATAACCCTTCCATATCCATATCCATATCCATATCCATATCCACATCCACATCCACGTCCACATCCACATCCCAACAAGGTCCTTGTTCTCCGGGTTCCGAGAATAAACATCCTTCCTCCCCCCCGTGCCATTCGGCCGGTTCGACCTCTCTCTCCATGGCTCCCTCCATCCTGCCATTGGAATACCTCTTACTACTCGTGCCCCGACCTCGTCTACTATGATACGATACCATACGTATAGTCAACATCTGTCACGATGCCTCCACGAAGATCCCACAAGAAGTCTCGCGCAGGTTCGTCACCGATTTTCTCGTGCCGTGTACACCGTCCCGTGTGTTGTGTTAACCGCCGACCAAACCAAAAGGCTGTAGGCGGTGTAAATCCCGGAAAATCAAGTGTGATGAGGTCCATCCTCGCTGCGGGAACTGTTCCAAGCACGGCGTTGCCTGCGACTTCGAGCACCCCGAGATAGCCGACACTCTGGCACTTCCCGAAACGCCACATCCAACCGCATCTGCGAGTCCTTGCGAAAGCCCCTCGATCAGTTCTCTACCTCCCACTCCTTCTGCCCCTGCGAGCACTCCTGCGCCCATCTACCGCCAACCCGAACAGCCCTCCGTCTCGTCCGCTTCCAAGAGCGACCGGATGATGGAGCTGAAGCTCCTCCACCACTACACCACCGTCACATGCGAAACTCTTGCCATATCCTCCCCCGTGAGCGAAAAGATATGGCGCGAGACCGTCCCCCATCTTGCTTTTTCGGGAGCCGATTTCCTGGTCGACGCCCTGCTCGCCGTCTCTGCTCTTCATCTACGATCCATCTCTCCGCAGGACCAGGAACTCATAAGGGCGAGCCACTCTTACATGGCCGCCACTCTATCCGAGTACAGCGCTAGCCTGGCCAAGGGCATTACAGAATCGAATGCCGAGGCCCTCTTTCTCACATCGGCGCTTATTGCCTTTCAGTCCACCGCATCACGGATCTTTACGAGGGACGACAGCGGCGACTTGAAGGACCGGTCTGATGGCTACGTCCTGCCCCTGTCTTGGTTTCACTCCTTCCAGGGCGTGAAGACGATAGTGGCTTCTAGTTGGCAGTGGCTTCGCAATAGTGGTATTGTCATCCCAATCATCGAATCTCAGCCTGCGCTAAATCTCGACCTTTCCGGCAAGCGTGCCACATTCTTTAGCGATCTTCTCGTCGGAGTCGACGAGGAGCTTTCCGGTCTGGACGACGATCCGGCCCTCCAACGATCTACCCGCCAAGCATACCAGCACGCCGTTGCGGTTCTTGACTGGGCCCACAAGATCCCCCAGACTGGCGCACCCCTAGTCTTTCTCGCGACGGTGTCTCGTCGGTTTGTTGATCTTCTTGAAGTTCGAAAACCCCGTGCACTTGCCATTCTCGCAAGCTACTTCGCCTTGCTTAGGTTCCTTGATTCGGTCTGGTGGCTAAGAGGCGTAGCTCGTCGCGAGGTGATGGGTATCGTCTCGCTATTCGACCCGGATGACGACGAGTGGTGGCCGCGGCTGCAGTGGCCCCTTCGTATTGCGCTTTACGACGGAGACACAATACCGCCAGATATCTGGGGGGCGGACTGCGCCGCCGAGACGGCACAGATCAACCGAGCAGCCCAGAGCGGTGTCGTCAGTCATATTGAGTTGCTGAGTCGGATGTTCTCCGCAGTCCAAAACAATATGCCCGACGCTCTAGATACCGTTGCTCAGAAAACTGCCCTCGAAAGGGAGAAGGCAATACAACGACAGCAAATGCTAACAAACAGTTTACATGTGCCGCAAGTAGACTGAAGACATACGTGGATCGGACTACTTATAATGTTTCTTATCCCTAAGCATTCAGCCTGGCTGACTTTGAGCACCACGACAGACAACCGTTTTACGAGACAAACGCAGCCTAGACATTCAAAAATGTCTGTGCTAGCTAACAACTCGCGCACATCTGATCCTAACTAATCATCACTGTTAATAAAACGGGCAGGTGGCATGTTACTAGTGGCAGGGCTGGTATTCTTACCTGCAGAAGTCCGAGTTATTATATCCTAGGATATCATTTACTCCGAAATAGCTAGGATTGAAAAGTGTTTGTGTGGCCTTCCTAGTCTATTATATGGGAGACAATCTCATTAAAGCCACAACTACTAGAAAAAAAGAGCGAAAATGATAGGCTAGCAGATGTGGTATTTGGTGAGTCCATTCGAATAGAACGCATGGACAAATGAGTAATAGTAGCCAGTCCGAACCACAAAGTCAGGGGTAGTTGAACATGGACGATTTATGGGGCCACGATAATCTCAAACATACTATTTCTCGTATGTAGTTGTATATTTATATATACGTATATATATCACGAACTAAGGGGGAAAACGGCGATAATAGGAATTTTAGACGAAAATAAGTTGATGCAGCAAATCTAGTTGTGGTATGCATGGCTTAAGCAATTAACTTAAAATGTTGTTGTGTGCCTAAGCTGGAAAAGAGTCACTCACATAGCTCCTCCGATATTTTTGTGCTTCTTTCTGAACCCCCCAGCCCAGCCTGGCCTTGTTTACTTGTTATACCTCTGGATTAGGGGGGGGCGGGTACCAGACGTAGTGTTTCGAAAAGGAGAAACCGCAGCACTCTCACACTTCTTTCGTGGAAAGACTGATTGATATCTATGTACTGCCTATTACCTGATATTCAGATAGGTTGGGTAGGTAAGTAGGTAGGTAGGTAGATAGGTGGCCTGGGTATTGAAAGAAATCGTATACTTACCTTAACCTAGAGAAAAGGGGGAAAGGGGGCTGGGAGTTAGTTACGGACGTAGTTATGTTGTCCACTCAGCAACTGTTTGTTGTGCCCAGGGGTTAAGTAGGTAGGTAGGCAAATATGGAAGATTGATGCCCCTTGATTCAGGTAGGTACCTTCTAATGGAAGCAGTTACTATCTACCATCCATGATGGCGGCGGCGGCGGTGGTGGTGGTTATCGTCTGTTGGCCACCAAGGTAGGTATGCAAGCACACACACAAAGACGGGCAATAATAGTATGTATGTGTGGGATCTTTTCTGCGCAGTACCCGAGATGGGAATGATAGTGGCTTTCGATCGCATTGCTTCAAGATGATGATATATAATACATTACATTACATTTCTCGTCCTGCCATCTAGATGATACATTCGCCTACTATATACCTAGATTACCTACCTATCCACCTATATAAATATGCCATAACCTCCTCCAACTCTTTCCCCTATCGATACATACAAATGAGAAAAAAAAAACACCTAACCTTTGCCCTCCATCTAGGTTAGGTAAGACCCGTCGCCGCGTATTATATACCCAACTCCCCCATTGGCTTGAATATCGTGGCAGCAATGAATCAATCAATATCTGGCAGCTGCGAACAATCTCCAAAAAAAAATCGGCATAAGGGGGAGGGGCAATAGAAAAAAAAAATGCCCCCCAGAAAATTGAGGCCAAAACTGGGATGGAAATCTATAGGCTCATGATAGCAATGTTTTATTTTCCTTCTTTTTATACAGGGGGTTTTTATTTTATTTTATATCTTACCGAGGTCAAGTATTAGGTACCTACTTTAACTGTACACACTGAGCACCTCATTGATCATGGATAATAGCTGTCCATCAGATCCTATTCACAAGTTTACTAACCTAGAAAGAGTGCGTTTCTTTCCTTTTTTTTTTTTTTGAGTCGTCACAAGATAGTCCTGTATATGCGTGACAACCTTCCCAGCGCAGAAAAACCAGGCTTATGTACCGAGTCTTATAGTAGAGACCATTGGATATCCCCGAAGTTGTCGTATCTGATATAGTCCCAAGACCACGGAACCAAAACGGATTGCTAACCGCATATCCTCGAGTTCTCGATATGACCTCACCTCGAGGCGAACCGGGCATATTTGACAAAGTCCACAATTCCCATACCCAGAAAGAGAAAGAGAGAAAAGAAGGGAGGGGGGGACAATTGACACTGGAATATGGTGATATCCTGTAACACCTATTACATAAGCACCGATATAGGGGGAGGAGAAAACTCCATCCCATCCCATCAATCAATCTGTCTTACGCGGTACAAGTTGCCTTGCATTGATACCAGTAAAACTATCATCATCAGATCAGATCAGATCAGGATTCGAGATTCCTAAAACAAACACAAACTACAACCCGAGCTCCGAGTTCACCCCAACCATCCAATCAGTGCGTGGATACAGGAAACTGTCAACCTATCTCCAACCGGAAATGGTATTATCACTTGCTGTAAAAGGGGGTCCTTCCAGGTTGGGGAACGCTACCCCGCGAATACGGGGGAGGGGTATCAGCCGAATCTCGTTACCGTACTGTCCTCGGTATAATTAGGTCCTTACTATAGTCACGGACTACTTAAGTCGAAGAACTTCCTACGTCGTCGCGTGCTAAACTGGTCTCATGTGGTCCCTGTCCTTGTTGAGCTCGTGGCTGTCCTAGAGAGCCGGAAATCGTATCCCCATTCACAGAGAAAGAAACGCCATCTTTCGAACCCTCTCTGTTATAACAACTAGGTCTCCTTCCAGAATATACTCCACCATGTTACAAGGGTGCGTATTGAAGGCTACATTCGCTAAGAATGAGGGTCCCAGTATGGGCCTCTGGCAGACCCTACCAGGGCAGAACGTATCCAGGATCCTGGCACGGACTGGAGTGGACTGGGTCATGGTTGACTGCGAACATGGAAACCTCGATGGTACGACATTCTTAAAACTGCCAAGGAGAATAATTCGAACTATAGAGTTAGAGGATTGAGTGGACCTAATCTGCTTAACAGACGCTGCAATGCATGATGCCATTCCAGCCATCGCAAGCTGTGGAGCAAGTCCACTGGTCAGGTTACCGGATATGCAAGGTTGGATGATCAAGCGTGAGTTCTGAGGGAGTCTTCAAGACCATTCATAACGCTAATATTGACTCGGCAAAGGCGCTCTCGATGCTGGTGCTCATGGAGTGAGTGATGATGGCTGGTCACGCGACACATCTCTGACACATTAGCTAGATTCTGATCCCTTTATTACGATCAGCCGAAGAGGCAAGGAAGATTGTGGCCGCGGCTAAATTTCCGCCTCAAGGTCAACGTGGTCTCGGGTCACCCTTTGCCATGGAGCGATTTAATCCCATACCAACCATGACGGAGTATCTGCAGTACGCAAACGATTCGCTTCTGACCATGGTGCAGATCGAGACGAAGGAGGCACTCGATGCGGTGGAAGAGATCGCGGCAGTTCCCGGGGTCGATGTTATCTTCATAGGACCATTCGACTTGGGCAACAACATCGGTTACCCCATTCTGAATGGGGTCATGCAACCCGAGCTTGTGCAAGCTATCGACCGTATTCTCGCTGCGGCGAACAAGGCCGGAAAGAAATGTGGTTGGTTCGCTAGCAACGCGGAACAGGCGAAGGAGTATGCAGACAAGGGGTTCCATATGATCAGTGCTGCTCTCGACACGACTTTACTTCAGGCGAGTCTTGCTCGGTCACTCAGTATCGCTCGGGGTCAACCCATGCAACAGGAAGTAGGTCGATACGGAGCATGATATATCGGGGAGTAAATTCGCCATAGTACGGTTCCGGATGGAGTTACCATGTTCAAACCCCCCTTTCCGCTAGACTAGGTCTAATAGATTCACTGCCATGGAAATACCGAAGTATAAGTGAAAGGTACGGTGTATGCATGTTCTCTCTCCTCTGTCGCTAGTGCCTGTGTCTCATAGCTTCTCGGCATCATCCATTTTGGCTTTCACCTGTTCTGGGGTAAAGCGGTGCATAAGTCTAAGGACTTTAGAGGCCGAGTGCGGGTGTTCCTCAGGCGCCGACGACTTGTTGATGTGGATCTAGGAAAGAATAGACGCAAGCCATCAGCTGTTGTGGATCTTTAAATTGCGGTTCGGTTCTCGATTCCCGGTTCTCGAATTATACAGGCTTCTGCTTCTACTTCTAGCCCCTTTCTCGAAAAGATCCGGAAGGGTGGTAGATAAAAGCTCATCGACGTACCACAGGAACATCAAACTCGTACAGATCTCGCCAGCGGGGTATGGAGTCGGATTCGATGATGTCGATCTCCCTGAATTGGAAAGGCCGTGAGTCCCAGACATCGGATAGAACCGACTTCGCCTCGGTACAGAGACCACAGTTCTTGCGGGTGAAGAGAGTAATCCGACAGGCCTGTTGGGTAAGTCGGAGCGTGGGGCGCATCGTGAGCACTACTTAGGTAGGATATAAAAAGGGGAAGAGAGAGAGCGAGAAAAAGAAGAAGGGAGCGAGAGAAGAAATAGTCGCGTATTGGGCAGAACGGGAAAAGGGTCTATTGATGTCGAGGCCCCCTGGGGTTTAATGTCGAATCCTCGTACAATGCTTCTCCTAACACTATACTCTTGGGGAAGAGAGAAATCGTACGATTCTTGCCTGCGATCGTATGATGGCCACGTTGGATTGGAATGCAGAACATTCAGCCCTACGGGGGAGTAAGGAGTAGGGATGTAAGCGGACAAGGAACGGATGATGGACCAGAAGAACGGAGAACGGATGATCGATGAGATGAGATTTTGGAAGAGTGCTGCCGGTGCCTTGCAGTTTTGCGCTTAGTGAGTACCTAGGTAACTAACCTAGCAGCCCTAGCCTACTAAGGTAATAGGTACATACTAACCTGGTGGGTAGTACCAGCCTTAGGTTTAAGGTTAGGGGTCGAAATGTATGTATGTACATAGTACTAGGTACCCAACCCTGGCACAAACACCTACGTACCCCTAACGTCATAGGTTTCCCTCTCGTTAAACTGCCAGGCGGGGTGACGTCCAAAAGGGGAAGGCGGTGGGGCTGACAGCTAGAAATCCGCAGAAGATACCAGACACCTGAAGCCCCTCCAAGCTCCAGTTCATACATAGTACCTACCTCAATACTACCAATATTAATTACCATTGCCTCTTGATATATGCTACTGCTACTTACCGATGGTGCTGCATATATAAGAGAAAAAAAAAGAGAAAAAGATACGACCTTTTATTTTTTTGAACCTCAGCTCAGCTAGGCACAGCCCGGTCCGGCTTAGGCTCAGCTACCTAACCAACCTAGTCTTCTACGAAAGGAAAAGCAAATCAAAGCAAAGAAATTCTTGAAGAACCAACCAGAAATACAAGATGGCTCAGAAATGTGTCCATCAAGGTTGCGGCAAGCAATACACCGACCCCGACGAGGTCTGCAAGTACCATCCGGGTCCTCCCATTTTCCATGAGGGGCAAAAGGGTGAGCTATAACATCCACACTGCCACTTGGCTGGTAAGTCGGGTCAAACGGCTTGGGACGGAGGTATTGACCTGTTTTTTCTTTCCATAGGCTGGAAATGCTGTAAGCCGAGAGTTCTCACCTTTGACGAGTTCCTCGAGATCCCTCCCTGTGCCGAAGGCAAGCACAGCACCACCGATCTACCCCCCAAGATCGAGAAGAGGCCCGACTTAGACATCCCCTCCGCCAGTGCCAGTGTCAATGCCAACCCAACGTCGCAGTCTCTTGCCTCCAAACTGGCCGAGGTCGTAGACTCCGCCGCACCATCTCGAGCTCCGCTCGCACCCCAGCCAGCCCCTACCGCCCCTCCCCCTCCACCCGAATCCGAAGACGACGAGCCCTCGCTGGAGATACCAGACGGTAAGGAGTGCAGACGGAAAGGGTGCCACGTGAAGTACAAGAAGGGTCAAGATCGCTCGGACGACGAGAAGTGTGTCCATCACCCCGGCGCCCCCATCTTCCACGAGGGCAGTAAAGGGTATAGCTGCTGCAAGCGACGCGTGCTAGAGTTTGACCAGTTTATGAAGATCGAGGGCTGCAAGACGTCGCCCCGGCACCTCTTTATTGGCTCTGGCCAAGACAAGGCCGCCAAGAAAGCTAAGGGCGGCGCCTCGACGTCCGTGGACGGCGGTGAGGAGCTATTGGAATCGGTACGTCACGACTTCTACCAGACGCCCTCAACCGTGATAGCGTCCTTCTTCCTGAAGAAGATCGACAGCACCAAGGCGCTGGTGAAGTTCGAAGGTCAATCGCTGCAGCTCGACCTCCCCACCAGCGACGCCCAGCCCAAGCGGTACAGGACCACGGTGCCCTTGTTCGCGTCCATCGACACGGAGAAGTCTTCGTACAAGGTCCTGGGCACCAAGCTAGAGGTTAGCCTATGTAAAGCCGACGGCACTAGCTGGCCGGTGCTACGTAGCGACGAGCAGCGGACCGGCGAGATCTTGCAGGTCGGACGGGCGGGAAGGGTGTAACTAGGTATGTAAGTAACTATAAAAGTAAAGGAAAGAGAAAAGAAAAGAAAAAAAAAACAAAAGGGAAAAAGGAACTGTTCAAACTAGATTGTCGATCTAGATACTTTTTACTTGGCTGTCTTCCTTGGTACCCCCTTTTTGGCATCTTCCCGTGCCCTTTGCCGCCTTATATCCTCGTCTTCGGATCTATCTAGCCATCCACCCATCTCATCTCAGAAAGTATCTTAGATCCATCCCCCAAGGATTAAATACCTGGTCATCATCCGGACATATAGAATAGGTTAGATCAGGTCAGGTTAGGTACACACCACCACCACCACCACCACCACCACCATCATCACTGCCACTATTTCCGGGAGAAAGGTAAACCGAACCAAATCTTAGATTTCCTTAGGTTAGGGGGAATGGGTAGAGTATGTATCAATGTATGCTAACCCGTATAGTTGGCGGGATCTCTCAGTCCCCCCTTTCCATCTCTCTTCTTTATTTATTTATTTCTGTCTTTCTCTCCCCCTCTCTCTCTCACCTAAGCTTAGTGTAGTGTAGAGGAAGACCGAGGATTACCAATTTTACTTTTCTTTTCATTTTTTGTTTCTTTTCGGGGGGTTTCCCCCTCCCCCAGCAAGCTGCGGTTCGTTGATTGCGCAATCATCAGAGACAACAACTTAGGTTCGTGTCATGCTTACCCTGCGGAGCTATGTACCTTAGGTAGGGAGCTTTAAGGCAAATGCGAAAAAGACCTATTTAAGGTGTTTTTTGAAATACTTAATGATATGACCGAAGGATGCGGCGTTGTAGTAGTAAGTAAAGTAAGGAGTTTTACCTTCTTTTTTTGTTTTTGTTTTGGGGGTTGGGTTTCGGGTTTTAAAAATAAATAAGTAATCTTTGGCGTTAAAAGAGTGTATGTGACGAGGGATAGATGGACGATGAAACTGGAGGACATTCCGCCAGTACTAGTGATGCCGAGCCCGTCGGTTTATTGCTTGCCGCGGCCTTGGTGCCTAGCCTACTAGAGTCTTGGAAGGTGGTTGTTGTCTGTGTGCTTAGTAGGTAGTAGGTAGGTAGGTACTTATCTTACATATATTTGTCATGAAGGGAGAGAGAGAGAGAGAGCTCCTGGCGCACGGAGGAGGAGGAGGAGGAGGAGGTGCAAGACAAATGGAGGAGAGTTGGAAAGATAGGTACGTAATGCCAATATGCACGTAAGTGTGATAAGCATCGGTTTGGTATATATGCTGGTACAGTGGGAGAAAAAAAGTATCGTCCAATTTTTTTTTTCTTTAGCGCAAAGAAAAAATAAGTAACGTCCAATTTCATAATACCTATTTTAGCTACCTTTTAACTTTAAACAGCATTTATATACTTAAAATAAATCATAAAAATAAATAAATAAAACTATATTATATAGCAATAATTAAACTATATAAAATGGATTTTTATTTATTTATTTTATAAATGTGAGTTTATTTTATAAAGTAAAAGGTAGCTAAGATAGGTATTATGAAATT
This sequence comes from Biscogniauxia mediterranea, assembly GCA_018398605.1. Classification (NCBI taxonomy): domain Eukaryota; kingdom Fungi; phylum Ascomycota; class Sordariomycetes; order Xylariales; family Xylariaceae; genus Biscogniauxia; species Biscogniauxia mediterranea. The sequence goes on from JAGXTR010000001.1 coordinate 2,173,577, forward strand.
GGACGTTACTTATTTTTTCTGCTTTAGATCAAAAAACAAAATTGGACGATACTTATTTTCACCCACTGTAGTTGCATATATTGCCAAGGGGGCTGAGTTAGTAGTTACACTCAATAGTTATAGTAGTTAGTTACACTAGTTACGGTAGTGTAGATTGCACCAGATCAATGCTGCATGTCTTGTAGCTGGAGATGCATTAGTCATGTCTGCCTGACATAGTACTTACTGGGCAGGACTTACACACACGCGAAACATGAAATGCTACTACTCTTCTTCCACAGTATAACGAAACAGAAAGAAACCTACCTAACCTACTCTTCTCTCTTCTTCTTCTTTCCGTGCAGGGCCCTGAGCCTGAATCCACTCCTCCACCATCTCTCTCCCCCCCCCTCCCCTGCTGGCTTGGCAGGAAACGAAACCTCTCTGCCGCCTGCACTAGGTAATCCCGGGAGTCGGTGTATAGTGCATATACACTATTTGCTGCTTTGCCGCTGGCTGCCTAAGGAACCACGCAGTCATGATACACTACGCCGGTACTTACATATCAAGGTGATCTATCTACCTTAGTATGTCTGGTATATGCAATCCAACCTACATGTAGCCATGTACACTACTTAGGCGTAGCTTAGCCCTCCGCCAAGAGAGAGAGAGGAAGGCTTGGTACGGGAATCTAGGTAGTAGTTGTAGTATTGTAGTAATATCAAATAAAAAAAGGTCCTAGACTAAAGTAAGATGTGTACATAGATCGATGTGCGTTTCACTACAACTAGGTTAACCTAGGTATGTAGGTAGGTACCTTACGCTATCTATCTACACACCTGCTTTGTTATGTTATTCGTTGCCGTTGGTCGTCAGGGAGGATGTTGATCGATCAGAGGGAAGGGGGGTTTCTTGTGTTGTGTTGGAACAACATAGTACATTAGTACGTTGTACGAGGGCTGTTACATATTCTGGAGGATGACGAAAACACACACACACACACACGTGTACGCACGCAACCTGCATGACTCGAGATAAGATCGATTGATATGTCAGTAGTAGTGTAGTATAGTAATGTTTAGGTTTTGGTTTTGTAATACATACAATTAAGTACACCGTGAAACTCTTCGGAACCCTACCCCCCCCCCCCCCCTCTCTCTCTCTTCAAATCCCGGGCCCCCATCCCGTTCCCATTCCTTCCCGAGTTACACGAGATGTAGTGATTACACAGATCGATTACGTGCCGGGGCCTATGTTGTACCCCCCCTCCATAGATTGGATCTTGCCATTGCCAATGGTTAGTACCTAGAATTAGAGGGATGATCTTTTATCTTGCATATAAGGTACGTACACTACTACTATGTTACGTAGTAGTGTGCTTGACTACTGTATTGCGCACTCACTCTCCCCCCTTTTTTTGTTTTTGTGTACAAGAAATTGGCGTTTTTACGCAAATGGTGGTATTTATATTTCTTGTTGTTGTGGTTAACTTTCCCTTCCTTACCTACTTTCTCTTTTCCGTATCAATGTGGAACGTAGGTACATAGGCTTTGCGAATAGGCCCGTGAAAGCGAGTGGAACCCGCCGAGTCTAGAACTTCACTTCTAGAACCCCACTGATTCGGGAGAGTCTCTCCCCATGGGTCTGTCCATTCCCCTGTCTGGCTCAAGGTTGCTCGGAGCATTTACTGCCCGTACCTACCCTATACCGACCTGCCAGGTTGCCAGACCCGATCCGACTTCCCACACTACTAGGTAGTGTACAACCCTGATGTCCAGGCACGTACCAGACGTACCTAAAGTACCTACATACCCAGGTAGGGTAGGGAAGAGCTGCGAGAGCCACGATGCCTTACACTATAGTACTACCGGGATAAGCTAGCCAAGGTGAACCTTATCTCTTGGTATGCTAGGTGTGACGTCAAAGAGCACTTGTCCTGCCTTCCTCCCCTGCCTATTGGGCATTTACCTAGTGTAAGTGAGTGTAGTAGGTAGTGTAATACCTAGCCGTACCTAACTAACCTACCTAATGGGTCCGTCCGAATGGATGCCCTTGGCTGGCTTCAATAACCTACCCAGCATCTGGTTTATTGGCGTGGCTATGTTCACGCCAGGCAACTTTTTATTCCATCCATTTCCCCTAGTCCATATACCTAATTCATGGCAAGAACTATACCATAGGATCTTAGATGCAAAATTAAATTTGCTTATGTACTTTAACTGTATACACTTGTTCTATTTTTAAATCCCAGGATAACAAATGTAACGAACCCGCAGTGAAGACGCTGAAACACATCATTTCTTTGTGTATGTGTGTATCTGCTGTGCTGTAGTGTACTACTTGTATGTACACTACATACATACATATTTCCCATTTCTGCTGCAGCACGCACGCATGCATGCCGACCTGCAGCCCATTTTATTGGCCAAGTCTTTTTAACTCGCCGAATAGGTACTACCTAATACTAACCTAACTAGCTACACTAAAAAGAAGAGTGGAGGTGGGAGAGGGGCGCGGGGGTTTGTTCCCGCTGTCTACCTACTCTGTCTTGTCGCGGAGGGATTCTCGTGGCATGGGATCAAGTGGGTTTATTTATGCTTGTACACTAAAATTACACCCAATCACTGTCTGTTCTTTGTTATTGTATACTCCTCGACAACCCGCGTACACTTACTGCCGAGATCGTGCCTGGTAAGTATTTTTACTACACTACTAGTATAACCCATATCGCCGATTTTTCTACTACATACCTACATAGGTAAGTTGACCTGTGTATCGATGCATGTAACCCAACCATTATAGGTCCCTTCTTTTCCTTACTTATTGATGTACACTGGCAACTCCCAAACACCGGGTATTTGGTACTGTGTAAGACTACGGCATACAAAAAAAAACACACAGACGCACACAGCATAGTCGTAATACATATTTGACCTATCTACCTTGCTTACAGCCAGATGTACCTTCAATTACACTAATATGCATCGAGGTAACAGTAAGTAATGTATAGGATCTTGTCATATAGACGCGTAATTTTAAACATCCTACACTAGTTAGATTCCCGTCTTCGTCAGACGGACAGAAGTTAAGAAAGAATTTTTTTTTGGAAAAGATTTTAAAATTTGTAGATGCAGCGGATATTAAACATAGATGCCCAACGTCAAGCAAAAGTGTTTCAGCCCATTATATGCATCCTAGTAATATCAATAAGTTGATAAGGTGAATTAAACGTATACCGGAGATGCCAAAATACAGTTACCTAGCTAGCTGCTAGTTACTCAACTATCTTATTTGACTTATAACACAGACACAACTCTGCCACCCCATCTTTAAGTAACATTAACTTACAAACTATTGTTGATATACCTACACACCTACATTGATAGGCCCGGGATATATATTGCTTGATGCTACCTTGCTTACATATCTGACAGCGCGGCAAAGGGGTGGAAGCGCTGAATGAATGACATCTGTCACAACCTAGTAGGTATGCGTAACTCTCTATGTATATCTGGGCTCTTTTCAATTGATATAGGGAGGGATGGCATATCAAATGCATACCAGGTAGCATTGAAGCAGCACCCAACATAACCTACCTATACGCACAAAATTTTTTTTTTTGGATTTGTTCTTTTCGCGTCAGACGGGACTTTCCATCCACCCTGTGCTTTTCCGGTTTTCCCTTTCTAGTACGCTACCATACCATACCCCCCCCCCCCCTCTATCTCACCCTCCAAAATCCCATCCTCGTCACTCGCAGCGTGAGACTACCTAATCTATCTATCTACACTACCACCCACCCACCCTCCCCTCCCTTCCCCTTGTTATCTACTACTACCACACACACACAACACAGTTCCCCCCCCTTGTCAATAGGCCTGCCATTTTCCCATCCCACGTCCCGGTCCCGCACAGTCGGGTCTTATTAGTCTTATCAAAGGTACGGCACCCTATCCCACCCCTACACTACCTTGCCCTACATGGGAGGGGAGGGGGGCGGAAAGTCCCAGTAAGCTTAGCTGAGCCTTGTTTCTACTTAATTAACGAAAACCCAACAAAACTCCCAAACCTGAGCACTAACCCTAACCTAACCTAGGCAGGCTACTACGATCCCCTTAAAAGGGAGGGGAAAAGCATATGGTAAAAAAGCATTAATGTGTGCGATTGATTTGTAGAGGTATGTCAATGTAAGGTTGGTAGGTATGTAGGTAGTTTGATGGTTATTTTCGTTCCGTGTGTATTTTAGGTATACTATCAATCTACGTAATTAGGTACTATTGAAAAAAAAAACCCTTTTTTTCTCTTTATACTTTACTTCTCTCTATCAATCACCTTGGCTCTCTCTTTATATATATATATTTAGGTTTACTTTTCTATTCTCCCCCGTTTTGTCGTTCCTCCGTAACATGAACATGGCTTGTGCTCGGAAGGGGGGGCATTTTTCTTCGGCTGGTCCGGGGCGAAACGGAATCAATCGTACAGTACCTAACCTAAGCTTCAGGGGAGCGAATCTGATTTGATCCCCACTGCTCTGTTCCCCTGGTTCTCTATAATCTTACTTTCTTCCTACATCGTATGTACGTAGGTAGGTATCTAATAATATCTTGGGGCATGTGAAAGATCGTATCTGTTCCCTCTTACTCTTTTTATTTTTCTTGTTTGACTAGGAAGCTATCTATTGCGACGAGGGAAAACAAAATCTAGGTGTATATACCCTGTTCCCTCGTTTTTTTTTGTCCTTGGCTCTTAAGCCTCTTTAGACCGAAAACCCACAATGAAAGGAAAAAGACACCTATTTGACCTGAGCACTACCACCCCCTAGGTACCCTGTCTCCCATTTTTAGAAGATCAGCCCCGTCCGTGGAAATGAAACGTGCTCTCTCTTCGGGGGGTGAAAATTTCCCCAGATATCCGAGCGCCCATAAAGTTGTATCCGTGCCTGAAGTAGTAATAAAGAAAAAAACTTTCTCTAGTATATGCATATGCCCCCCTCCCTATATTATTCAAATCCTAGTAGACGGAAACCCCGTGTATCCCCCCGGCCCCCTGGTAGAAGCGAAGAGGATAGAAAAGCGTCGGTGATGATGGTCCTGCTGCTCAGCCGTCCCTCTATTACATAAAAATAGATAGAAGAAAGAGCAACCCATTAGCCAGACGCCTCGTATAATCCTTTTTTCGCTCATTTCCCATATCTCGTGCGCCGTTCCCATAGAATGATAGATTATTAAGCTGAAAAACAAAACTAGAACTCGCTATGTCGAGTGGTTGATATCAAAAATGGGGAGAAAAAAAGAAGAAGCGATAATTGTGTGACCGGTAATGCTGTGACAATAATAGAAATCATGGGCTGCGAGGTCCTGCAGCCCCCGAAACGTGAGCATCGCTGGAAGATAGCATCTCGGGAAGAGCATTCAGTTGGATAATGGCCTTTCCGTCGGATAGTCCGACAAAAGATGGCCACTTCCTCACACGCTCATCATCACCTACGTCAATGGTGAAGTATAGTACTTGACCAGCCTCGAGAAGGCTAGGGTCGCGCGTGCGTTGCTCTACCTCCTCCTGCTCTGGTTTGATACTAGTGCTGCGATGTCGTTAGCATAACTCTAATAAGTGTAGCTCAGTTTATATGAGACCTACCATGAAGATGGTGTATCGACTATCTTTTCGCTTGGGGCGGCGCTACGAGAGGCGCTCTTCGCTCTGTGACGAGCCTTAACACGTTTGTAAAACATCTCGAGCGTTAACGATATGACGTGACCGAAGCCGGCGACAACTAAGACAGGTGTTCCTAGTGCGAGAGCCCAAGGTCTGTGGAATTTTTAGTAACCGGACAAAGCATGCCAGTCTGACATCGGGAAAGAACACAGAGCACTTACGGGTGCCGGATGTCGCAGAGGTGATGCCATAGCGCGAAGGAAATACCCAGGATAGCGATCTCAGATCCCAACTGCAGCATAGTCCAGGTAGACCAGTATAGAGACATCAGGTCTTCGCCGTCACAGAATTGTAGTGCCAGCAGAGCAAACACCTCGACGATCAGAAGAACAGCGGCGACGAAGAACAAGACCATCGTGCTCGTCAATGCAACCTTAAGTTTGGTGCGGAATTTATCCTCGCTATACCCGGGCTTCTCTCGATACATCATCGTCCTAGATACAGCATGGTTAGTCAAGAATAGATTCAGATTAACATGGTGTTTTTGGGTAAGATACCATTGGTATATCCATGATGCAAGAAATAGAATGCCGATGACGAGAAAGAAAAATGTCCAGTATAAGGCATCGAAATGCACTCTATCGAGGTGCTGTGTAAAATGCGCGTAGTGCGAACATTGTGCTGGATCGATCTCAACATATTGGCTCCTCATTTTTGTGACCAGTCTTATCGACGGCGGAAGATGAATAGGCAAATAATTCAAGATGAGTGAGAAAGGTGAGATGAAAAGTCAACAATGTAGGCGGTGTGAAGCCTATGGGCAACAAAGGACTGCGCTCAAGCGCAAAAAGCGAGATGAGATCGACTACTGGGTCCCAATAGATCTTTTTTGTTTGCCTAATGCCGCTTATAGATATGGTATCTGCTGCAAGTGTGCCGTTATTCCTATTCATAAGGATATACAAGACAGGGTACTGGACGAGACTGGACTGGACTGGACAAGAACAACAGGTGACCCGACTGTTTATAGAAAAAAAGTGGGAGTGGCTTTCATATAGACAAATGAAGAAAGCATATACCCCATGATTTCCAACCCGTTCATATATATACATGGGAGCCGAAATCGAAATGGGTCTGTGGCGGCTATGGGGCATTGTTCAAAGCCTAGAGTGATCATGAAGTCCGCGCGCCCGCCTATCTGGGGGGAGGGTTGGTAATGATGGATAGCTACGCAAGCTGACCCGTGGCCGAGTGGAACCTTATCACGCTAGATTGGGTGTCTGCTGGAAGAGTCAGGGAGGCTTGTGGCACTGTTCAACGCAGGACCAGCGACACGAAGCTATCGGAGTGGATAGTCGCATATCTAGTGTAGAGTGTTGCAAACGCGGACAGGCAGAGGAGGGCAGATTGATGACGGTTCAGACCTTTGGTTCGTCGTCGCTTGGCGACCTTGGCAGCAGTGTCTGAGAGACAAACTATCCACCGATCAGCCCTTGGCGAAAACTGCAATTTACCCATGACCGAGATTGACAGACGCCGAAAGATCTGGCATCGAAGGCTGTGCCTGGACCCAGTCACTTCTGCCGGAGCTTGGAGCGGCAGTAGGTAGGTAGTGCAGTGTAGTGTAGGCTCGAAGGGCAGTTCGATACCGGCACGCCCCCCTCTCAAGCCAGGCCCCCATCCCTGAGTAAGTACATACGTACCTACAATATCACGGTCAGCAAGGGGGGGGGGGGGGGGGGGTGTCGTTTTAAGCTTCGAATCTAGTCCATCCCCTTCATTAGTTCGGTGCGGTCCAATGCCATCCCCCTTTGGCCAATATACTCGCGTAGAGCATCCCAGTCAGCTCCTTCTTCTTCGCCTTGGCGCCACTCCTCCCGAAACCCCCATGCGCAGGCGACTTTGTCCAACGCGGCTCTTTCTTCTTCCCTCAGCCATCGCGTCCTTAACGGCACACCTTGGGCCCATGTAACACGCCGCATGTGATCGTTTGCCGTCATTAGCGCAACAGCACCAATCGAAGCTGTGAATCCCACATATGCTAAAATGCCTGCGAATGCAACATTGGTCGCAGTAGTGCTGTTCATTGTCTGTTGAAAGTCGGAGAAGGTACTCGCAAGGGCATAAGCAGCTAGAGGGGTGGCTGCAAAGGCCCCGACAGGGAAAACGGCCTGGCGAAGAAGCTTGTTTCGAATAAACGCCTTCGTCTTATAGCCGTTTTCGATGATTCCGACTGCTGCATCCAAATTCTTGGCTTCAATGGCGGCATCAAGAGCCGTCTCGATAATCTTTGGCTCGATCGCATTGGCAGCTTTGTTGGGGTTTTGCTTGACATAGCGCAGCGATCCAGAGGCTTCTCGCGGCATGGGCTTCGAGGCATACAGGTGGAACACCTGTGGGAGCGACTCCGGCTTGCCCAGACGAGCTTGGACATCGACATACAGCTGTAGTAGCCTTGGCGTGATAAAGACTGGTGGATAAACCAAGACGGCGTAAGCAGTATCTGATATCATGTTGATCATCTGGCGGAGTTGGGCAGAGATCTGAATCCCAGATGTTTCCGACGGATCGGAAGACATGGGGGCCTGCGCAGGATCTATCGAGAGGAGCGTCGAGGCGGTTGATTCTAGCTCAGTCGCCATGTGGGAGACTTGAGGTTGCACCGAGTCGTCCATTATGTAGTCGGCCACGACCTTGCAAGCCTGTAAGGCAGCTTCTACTTCGGCCTCGGATGGCACGCCACGATGGTTGAGCACCTTAGACTTATGGCTGTTGACGTAGGCCATCATATTGGTGATGGAAAGTAACGCTTGACCGTCCAGAATCGGTGTTCGCCCATGTTCTCTAGTGCTATTATCCCCCGGCGAAGCGGGTGAGGTACCGGACGCAGACGATGCGGCTGACGCAAACAGACGGCGGCCATGGAACTTTTGTGCAGGGAACAGTTGTCTTGTTCGGGGGTGTGGCGTGAAAAGATCGTGTGTGCGCATTATAGGCCTCGCATGCCGCATAGACCGAGTGATAGACGGGGTAGAGATGGGATCGAAGACCTGACAGACGGGACGCACCCGTAGGAGAGCAGCGGGACGTGGCATGGCGCTGAGTAATGTGCAGACAGTGCGCATTCGAGGCGCGATAGTCAGAACTAGAAACGATTGGGCAGGTTCCGTTGTTTGGGTTTGGTGTCAACGGTGCTTTGCACAATTGAGAGGTAGGTGAGACGCTTGATGGTGCGACTGGATCGTGAGGGGAGGTCGATGGAAGATGGAGCTGTTCCCAGATGGTTAAAAAATTGATTTGCGCCTCAGATGTAACCTACCGGGGACCCCTGGTACGTGCATATCCATCAGATTAACCAAAAGTCCCTGGGTTATGTAATGCAATTGCAGCAACCCGGCATGACATCATGCTCGATAGATAGATACTACAATGGGATGGATGTACCTACCTAGTACATGCAACTAACCGACAACCCGCATAACCCCTCAGCCGTTCCGCATCGACATTCCATCAATCAATTGATTGGAGTTATCCCCGCACCCCAGATAGCGGAGTCTTTAACCTCGATGCCCCACGGCAACTGAGCCGTCTATCCATCTATCCACAGCGTTGAGGGCTGTGCGATGTATGTATGTATTGAAGTACCTAACCTAGATATAAGTACCTCAGTACTCAGGTATCTACATATCATGTAGGTAAGTACATAGGTAGCCTCTCCTACTTATAACCCCCGCATCGTCACCCCGAGATAATATCTAGCCCCAGTATCTAGGTAGGCATGTCAAGTTTCAAGTTTCATTCCCCCAAACCCCCACGAGGATCTGATAATTCTTCATGACTAAGCGTAGTTGATGCGGAACACACAGACACATCTTCAGAGCACAACATAAGTGGGCATAACATTAAATGTGCCAGGCATTGAATCTTGATGTTATACCACCGAAACTTTGTTACATACATTAGTAGGTAGTGAAACTATATACCTATGTACCTACGTACCTATGTAACTGTATATTGATATCACATGCAGCTTTGAATTGGTTGGTGGTACCTTCAATGTTTCTATAGGAGAGACCAATCAGGAGCCATAGGTCTCTGGTCAACTACGAAGACCAAAGCCTCTAAGCTAGACTAATGTATGAAATGAATAGTTGAAATGAATAGTTGAGCTGTCTCGAGTTTGCCTACCTACGTAGTTGTATCTGCAACTCATTCGTATTCAACGTGACCCAAAATTGCTCGAGCCTCTTGGTCTTCGTCGATAGATAACGCAGATCCGTGGAACCAACTACGCCTAGAACATTGGCGTAATCACTTAGCAAATGCGTTATGTACAATCTAAATCTCTTGACGTTACATCATAGAGCCTCGACGAACAGAGTTGAAACTGTCTAGTCTACCCAATTAGACACCGATATTCCACGGCTCTGTGGGAAGTATATAACGAAACCAAACCCCGCGTGTAAGCCCGTTTCCCCGTTGATTCGGACCTTTTATTGGCATTGAGCCAAGACAGATTAACATACATCCACACCCGAGTAACCTAATGTTTCCCCGAACCTGTGGCAGCTCTATAGCCGTATTCCGTCTTAAACCTACTACTATATCTACATAGACTCTACGTTCACATTCAACTAAAGCGAAACTATAATCATGTCTCTTTCTTAGGTTAGTTTATTATGAATTCTCCACGGTATTAGCTAGCATGATATGATAGTAATCTAATCCAATCCATCCTGAAGGGCCTCCTTTTCTCCCATTCCGAATCTACCCGCTCAACCAGTTCACTAACCTAGACTGTTCCGAGCTGTGTGGCTATGGCATTGCCGATCAGTCACTACTTGAACCGACTTCACTAGGAAGAGAAGCGGCCAGATCCTTCTTGCATGATCTCTTATCCCTATTGTATCCGAGAGTGATAGCGGGGGAGGGGGGTGGTCAAACGCAATGAGCATGACGGCCAAAGCAACTAGCAAGCCTTGTCGTGTCATTCTCTCACCTAGCTTCCTAGCCTACGTGAACAAGATATCTACTTACGAACCTTGAATTTTCGTTCCTGACCTTTGCGTGCCTATCTTAAATATATGACAGTCTTCACAGTAGTTACTGTTAATCCCCCCCCCGCTCTTCTGTAGCTGTATTTGGATAACAAATACTGCTCTAGGTTAGCTGTGTTTCCCATACATACCTATATTATCTCGTAGATGAGTTTTCAAAATTTACTCAGATTCTCTATTCCTCTGTGACATACAAAATAGACTGGTTGGTCAGATCTGGTAAAAAATTTCCTAGCCGTGATTTTTGCCACACTGTTCATTTCTTGAGCTGCTCTGGTAGGGTCATCGTGTACTAAGTCGAATGATGATTGGATAGAGAAGGAAAAAACAAGGAATAGACAAAGAATATTTCAGATCATACCAAGATTGATTCATGATCTCGCCGTAGGAGAAGGGGGAAAGAGCCGGCAAGAGAGATGGCTATTACGTACACCCATCTAACTAAAATATGTCTCAGTAATCGAATTAAAAGAAACTATCTCGCTATGTCAATTTTGTTAGTGAAGTTATTTAAATATCCAATTACCAAAGGTGCAACTGATGAGAAGTCCTAATACATCCCATCATGTATAGTCAAGGAGTAGTTGTATCAAGATCAAGTAACCAACCAAGTTCAAAGATCATATGAAGTACGTTTACATTTTTCAATGATTTTATATGTATAGAGTGCTGTCGAATGTCCGTTGCCCCGATCACACAAATCCTCCCCCAAATTTGAGGATCTATAGCTTAAGATTTGGGATATCAAGTTTCCTGAATATCCTGCTTATGTATGCAACTGAGGGGATCCGAGGTCTCCTTATCCAGTCGACACAATACAACGACAGGCACGATAATGCTAACTATGAAAAAGTAGAGAACACAATCCGGAGCCAGAATCATTCTATGGATAGTATTGAACGTGCCACCGGCGACTTCATATGCTCTTCCGATTAAAGTGATGTCGATAAAAAACTCCCATATCTAAATTTGTAAGTTGCTAGGAGGTCTCTTTCCAACCTCCCAGGTATGTTGACGAATTAGCTCGATGCCCTCCTATCCCGCTTGGGCTACGAGAAATACACAGTCCCTTTTCCAAGACTTTCTAACGATACATAAGATGTATCCTCCCAAAACCAGATACATTGAAAATTGTAAAACCCATGTGAGAACTAGGTAAGAGATGGCCAATTGGCGGCTTGAGATACGCCCCTTTCCGAGTGGTCTCTGATCTAAGCTAGTCGATACGTGCACTCCGATGTAAAAGATCGATATTTCTATGTGAAACGCCCTCATCGGAACGACGATGTTGGCTACGCTATGAATTCTTCAGCCCCGAGACACCGGATCATAGATCACCCTAATTGTTCGACCCCACCATATGCGTTTCCGCAACTCGGCGCTCTTTTTACTGCACCTCCATTGTCGAGTATCATGACAAGTGTGCTATAGAGTGAACTAGACGGGCTCACGAGGACTTCTGCCGAGCTGAGTACGCACTAGCAAAACTAAACCGAGGAGCTGTATTTTTTTTTTGCCTACGAATTCTATAGAATGCGATCCTAGTGTTTCAGAAGCTTACTGCTCCAACGGCCAACAGCCAATTGATCGCGAGCATTCTAACTCATCCGATGTCAGGAGTTACGGTGTGTAGGACGAGGGAGTACAAGGCAAGTATACATCCCCTAAGAAAAAAAAAGGGGGGGAGCTGTTCCCAGGCACAAGGCAAGGTACTGTAAGCAGCTGTAGTTCCCGTCTAGTCTCTTGTGTCCACAACACTGTGATTACCTAAGGCTAACCTGCGTGATAGTGGCGGCTGATAGAGACCCAACAGTCTTAGTGTTCTGAGGATGCTATGCGTGGAGCTCCGATGAGTGGTGGCTATCAGGTGGCGTTGGAGATGCTGAAACAATGCTTGCCCATGGCTGAAGGGGATATTCATAGGTGAGATTACAAATTTCAGCCGGTCAGGCCAGACGTAGAACTTCGGGACTTTTGAGGTAAGAAAGAACGTAATTCGTACGTCCTCCACACCGGAATTTCATGGGAGGATGACTGTATTCTTGTGAGAGACTGGAATTCCTAGGCCTCCACGGTATGGAGAGTTAACTGCAAAACTCTTATCCGATGACCCTGTATGAGTTTCTAATCATCGTTTCGCAGACTTTGATATCTGTACATGGACCTCGTATCAAGTAAAAGGGGAGTTTTTTTTAGCTGCATTCGTCACGAGATCTTTTAAGCCTATCACATGATATTTTATGGTATTGATAGAACCCTATCACCTATATGTGACAGGCAAAGAAACGGGGAAACTGAATGAGTTAGTTATACAACGACTCAGCTTAAGGGGTTAAAACAACTTTGTATAGTAATTACTAGGAGAACAGCCTGTATTTACAACCCCTTTTCTACTGACAACCCTATTTTCATATCATTCATGTCCCATACTAGTACACATCATGAGTATCATGGGAGAAAAGGGGGGAAATCGTATTATCAATACATTATCTCTTTTTTCTTTTTCGTGTGCTGAAAGGTTAAGCGACAGGTCATCTACTTCCCACACCGCTGAGGGCAAGCCCGTCTTGCCCTCGGCTTTAATATCTGGCAAAGCAACACCGGTCTGTATCCCTGGCTTCCTGTTGTACGACGTGCAAAACAGGGACACGATACCTGACCTATTGACTAAAGTCATGTGGGGTGGTATCGGTGCATGATGCCCCTTTCCTCCATGAGCACATCGTCAGGAAAACCATGGGCTGTCTGCCGGGAAATTATCTTGACCATGCACAGGATATGGATAGTTGGGCTTGGGACGGTTTCCCCAGGACCAATATTGAAGATACCGGCTTCCGTGGAGAAGTGTATGGCTGGGCCGAGGGGGGCAATAGCGCAGCATAGGATGATGCTTATCTAACGTACTCCCTCCTCCCCGTTCTTGCGGTGCCCTGCTGCAAATAGTTCATAGTAGGGCGTACTATAGACAAAAGAAATACCAAAAGGATCGACTGTGATATCGTGCTGCCGGTATCTTCAGACATCCAGAGCGTATATACAATGTTGCCGTAAGGTATATGACGGCCATGTTCGGCGGAGCAACTGGAGTCCTATGACAATCTGTACATTGCGCGAGGATATATTGCACGAAAGGGGAGAGGAAAACACGATTCTCTAATATATGCTCGAGAAACCTAGCGAAAACCCTCGTTATCACCGCACCGTGCGCATCATGTTGGCAAAGTTGAAGTTTGCAGCGTGGCCAGCGAAGTTATGCCACTGGCGTCGGGGTTGATCTGGTCCTGTTAAGTCAGCATTCAGAAACGGATTGCGATTCACGGCACGCCGTATGAATCTATCCATTCTATCGTGGTTTAAGGGTGTACCTAAACGGGGTGCGTGGTTTTCCTGCCGCCAGCGGTGGTTATGCCATGGATCTGCTTGCATCGCCATGCCTAGCTCTGGCGGCCAGTTTCTGGGGTTCCCTTCAGATCTACAACCGTCTTCATGCCTGCATAAGAGGCGGCCGTTTCCATCCTTGTAATACTGGGCGCGGCACTCCCAACACCACTCGCAGCCACAAACGCCTTCAGAGTTATGGTTAGTCTTTCTGTGTAGTTGGATAAGGGAACGTTCGGAACGTAACTCACAGGTTATATGATCACAACCATCGTATTTGTGCACATTCCCCTGGCAGCCAGGGCATTGCTTAGAGAGATCCTTCACCTTCTTCTCCGAAAGTCTGTCATCTCTTCTATGATCCCGGTTACGATGGTCATATTCTTGACACGTCTCTTTCCGGTGCCATGGAACATTGTGATGAGCACACCAAGTGTAATGACAGGCGTGGCATCTTGCTTTAGTGCATCCTTTAGAGTGAATTTGGCCCGAGTTGCATTGAGGGTTGAGACACCATTGGAACTCGTTGATCTGCGTGAGTACCCCCTTCGTAGCCAACTCATCATACCTGCAAATAGTACATTAGTCGCTGAAACTGGTTTTGCTGAAAGAGATTTCTGAAAAAAATACCGCTTGAATGTGTCCTCGGTGGCAAAAGCTCTGACGTTCTCAAACTTAAGGAGTTGAGGACATTCGGGACATTTCAGGCGGTCCCATCTGAGGGTTTCCAAGCTCGAAGTAATCCACTGAGCGACACACTCCTTACACATATTGGCATCATGCGAACAAGCCTTTGTGATGCGTCTCCTGTGGGGCATCTCGGATACCCTTTTATCTTCCGTGCATATGATGCATGATTCCGTCGTCGGCACGAGCCACGACTCGGCTTCAATGTAACTATCACCAACTTTGCGAGGTAGCTCGAACGAGAAACTCCTTCCTGGCGAGAATTCAGAGCGGCTTTTGGTGGCATGACCGTTGTGAGATAAGCGTATATCGTCAACGTCTACACGTTGTCTGTGGGACCCGGGGAGGTGGACTGTATTTAGGACCGAGTCTTTTAGCCATTTCTTGAGAGAACTTGAGGCTACACGACCTCTCCGGTTGATTTTGGGTTTGTGCCAGACATACTCCTCGTTGAACCCCTTGAACACGAAGTAGTTTTTGTGTGATCTCACATCGATTTGGAAACATCGTGAAAGCCACACACTGATCTTCTCGGCTTCCCAGTTATTGCCTTGCAAGGGCCCAGGTCTGATGCCACCCACCGCTTCAATAACAATCTGATTGGAGTCCTCGATGGGATGACTTGAGGCCGTATCTGACTGTTTTATGACGTCTTTAATGGACTGCCGTAGACTTCCAATAGAGCACCCTTTCTGGACGAGGGGTATCAGTGAATTTAACTGGCTGTCGGACATGATCCAACGAGAGTTAGAGCGGCCGCCCCACCGGAACCGAAAGGATCCATCGTCGCCTGCCTCTAGTACTCGATATCGTATAGTCGTAAGGCTGCTAGGGAGCCCATCCCCTTGAAGCTCCTGGCCGTCCCCTGAGAAGAAACGTATGGAAGCATCCTCGGGGATCTTCTCGGGGCCGTCCGAGTATTTTGCTCTCAAATACGAAGTAATGGAATTTAGCGTGGATGATGGCTTAATGCTGACGACATACGGTAGTCTCACAGCATCGAGGTCGATGATATTGATGTGCCTGCTGGGCTCTGATCTTGGCTCCTTAGTATGGCGCGAATGCCTGCTGTCGTTCCGACGAGTTCGCGAGGACTCGGGTTTGCGGCCCGAAGAATGATCGTTCCAGTGCCGGGAGAACATGGTGACAGGGAATCCGTCCGTGCCACAGCCACAGAGGTGGTGCGTACCGTAACTTATTCCTTCGTCTAGTTCCAGCTATATGGAGCCAGAGAGGCATATACAGATAATACGGCCAGCGCAGATGAAGGATATATTGATTATGGTGTTCAGGTGTTTCTTACGACTAAATGAGGCTCTAGTGACAACTGTCGCAGGTCAAGTCTGCTCAAGTCATAGTAGTAGGAGAACTCTTGACATCAAATCCCCTGCGGGGCGTTCTCAATAGCGTGATCCAATCAGCTGTTCGGAATTGTCTCTTGGCTTTGTGATACGCTCGTGGTTGCTTGAGTCCTGGGTTGTCACGGACGTAGCATCTAGTGCGGGCGAGTTATGTCAAGGAACGTGGTCGCTTATCAAATAACTGGGATGTGAGTGACCATGAGCACTAACAGTGAATGTCATAGGTATTTTCTTTCTTGGGCCGATTTAATGTTGGTCCCTCAGGGATTAGTTACGTCTAGCTGGACTTGAGTCTCGGAGTTGTCAGACCGGGAAACTAACAAAGGCCCAATCATCCAATTGTTCTATTTGAAGATCGAGACAACCGGTTGTGTCAGAATTTCGAGTTGCCAACGTAGCGGCACTTGTCATTCGGTTAAACGAGACAAGCGCAACATCTCAACGTGAATTGAGGTCCACTACTTGCATTCACCTCCACGCCCCCTAGTCACCAGTCTCATATGCTAGTTAAGCCGAGAGGTACCAGTCCCGCTGCATCATCATCCAGATAAACCCCGTCCCTGCAAGTACATATGGGAATGCGGCCTCTTGGATGCGCGCTGTTCGGTAGACATATGCTTCCGTGGTATACAGATAAAGCACCCCAACAAAGCTTAGCACTGCCAGGTCATAGAGCTGGGGGTTTGCGATATTGTATGCCGCATACATTCGGATTGCGCTGGTGTAGAAGTTCTTTACTCCGTAAACGTGCGCTAGGAGTGAGTGCGGACTTGGTGCTTCAGGGCCGCTGAATTGCCGTAAAGCTGACGCTGGGTTCCTCACGTAGCATACGACTGTATGAATCGCCGCTGCAAGCCCTTCCTTTCTGGTCATAAGAATGCGATGAAAGTGAGGATTCAAAAAAAAAAAAGGAGACTTACTAGTACTAGAAAGTGAGGCAGAAACCCATCGTGTTGTGGGAGGAACGAGGTGTACCCGACCATGCTGTCAATACGAATATGTGGTTCCGGTGCACAATATCGCGATATTGAGGTTGATTGCCGTAGAAATGACAACTAACTTGATGAGAGACTCGCTGTCGGGTCGAAAATGTCGAATTGGTCCTGGTCAGAAGAAAATAAAATCGAGGACTGATTGGGATTTATTTATAGATCACCCCTCATCGCGAGTGGGAATAACCATACCGCTTTTTTTTTAGTCATGTACTTAATTCCACATATTACAAATGGAGACTACGCCCCTTGCAACACGATTTCTCTTGAGGTCAGCTAGGGTCAACCTATAGACAGAAGGCAATGTTACGAACCAATAAGTCTTTAATGTTATACAGGAGCAACGTGAATAGTAACGTGAATAGTAACGTGAAGCTTATGTCACGAACTAAATGGAATCGCATTTGATCTCAGATTATCGCGTGTGAGGCTATTCAGGAGGATTACTGCGATCACGTGATCACTGGAGCTGGCTGCTTCCTATAAGAAGGGAGCATCCTCCCTTTTTCCAGAGTTTAGTTGCTAGATCAATAATCACTTCTTCATACGCTCCATTTCACCCTATTCTTAGTGCGATACAGATGTATAGAGAATTGCTCACTTCTACCATATATACACTATATTCTCACTGCCGTGAGCTCCCTAGGAAGGATCACGATGGTGCCACCACCTCTCCTCCTCCTGTGCAATGTCCGGTGTCAACTAAGCCTAAAATGTGTCTACGGTTATCAAACCTGTCACGAAGCACCTAGCTTAGGATTAGGTCATAAATGTATTATTGCGCGGGAGATTAGAACTGCAACTATCTTTGATACCGCGCCTTATCACTGGGATCCTTATTCCCGAGAAGTGAGACGTCCTACCTTGTGCCGTCGTTGTTACACACCGCAACTCCTGACACTTGCAATAGTATATCCATAAATAAGTTCCGAGTCTAGGTCTTATCTATGGAAAAATAAATACGTGGCCGCATATAAATGCCCTGACCATTCGAGTTATTATCAAGGACAGCTTTGCTAAGAGGACTACTGACGTGGAGAGGTCATATTCCAGGAGAAATGTAGACACAACTAATGCAGGTAAACTGAGGGATTATCGCGACAGAAAAATGTTTGAAACATAGCCATTGGGGACTCTTTCAACCATAATGCAGAGATACCTGATGGCAAGATGATATGTCAGTTCTTAGGTGAAGGCGTAAATGTAAAGCTATGCAGGCGGTCACTAGGGACTAGAACAACCATCCTGTCTGAACCTAGCTTTTTAAACATAATTTATACATCGATGGCATATCCTCTTATCATGTGAAGGATTTGACTATGAAATGGCCTAAGACTAGGGTACAAAATAGGAGATGGCCATATTTGGTAACTTTACTGCTTAGAGTGATGATACAAAGAGTTTATAATGATTAATATTAGGGATGAGCAGTCTAGAATTCCAGCTTCCTTCCAGGCAATCCCAGATCTTTATCTTATCCTGGAACGTATTTGTTACGCACGTAGCAATTCTTCATTAATGTAATTATTACTTTACATGGATCACTCGGGGGATGAGGGATCTCGCGCGATCTCAAGACCGATGCCCGAGGTAAGTATAATGGCAACCCCTCATTCAGAGAGCCCAGGAGGAATGGGGTGTTCCTTACAGTAAAAGACACAAACAATATTGAGTGGTATAGCCTTGGGAGTTTCCTTATTAGATGGAGTGGCTTATTCCGACCATTTCTTTCCCCTGGACGTTCTCTATTCTAGCTTTCAAATAAGCCTGAAAGTTTCTATCCACTTCACTTACAAAGAGTATCTTCTCCGAGTTTTCATTCGTATACATGTTTTCTACGGTATATAATATTGGTAGAAGCTGGTATAGACAGTATGATGGCAAGTAGTGAAAATAGTATGAGAAATTTGAAAGATTATTGAAAGTCCTTTACGCAGACTATCGACCCACACCGATATTTCTCTTACCTCATCCTCATGCACCTGATCGTATTGTACACAAACTATTATCAGGTAGGTAAATATGCTAAAAGTTAGCCCCCTGGAATCGCCAAATCCCATGCGTAGTCTTTGTATGCATATGCATATACCATAATAAAAAAGGGGGGTTTGGGCTTGGGTTGGGGTAGATGCCTAAGAAATGGACACTACTTTGCGTCTAATACCACTTGACGATCTTACAAGAAAACGTTTAGGAAATGTCAATTTCGTATCTATTCCTACTCGATTTATATCAATATTCAATATTATTGTTTCCCAATATTGAATTTTCTATTTACTACCTACCTACTTAGAACCTTTATTTCAGCAACAGTGTATATGGATAAAAATAACTACTCTATGTCACGTTACAAGGCGCGTTTCTAGTTCGAAAAAACACATGGGCAGAAGCATGGCTGTATGGTGTATATGATGTCGTTGAATCTCAACCACGTCACATGGGGCGTTTGTAAGACAAACAAAAAAAAAGGGTCCCATAATCCATTCTCCTGTGAGGCTGCGGGAAATTTTTCTTTATGGCGGGGGATGCATAACCCCGGATCTTTCTCCCCCGCAAACCAGAGCCAGATGGGACGTTCTTATGACAAACGACCTTCCCTTTTCTCTACTCACCAGCCACCACCCACAACAGAGACTCAGTCGACCCTGTGGCTTATAAGACGAAGCTGACGTGATAGTCCTCCCTGGAAACAGGCATGATCCCGTCGGGAAAACACAGCTGGACGAATAGGATGAAGTCGACGACGAGGGGATACCGTGGACTTACCCCAAACTTTGCCAACCTGGCGGCTCAGTTTTACCCCCAAGTGTAAGTTGCACGACATTTCAAAACGAGATTCCATGGCCACGTGAGAAGAAACAAGACATGTTTGCGTTTTCGTCTCTAGAATTACCCCAGCAAGCATCCAATGGCTCTCCTGATCGATCAGGTATGCTTGAAAGCTGGACAGGGGACCCGAGTGGGTCTCTGAGGATACGGGGTAATGATGCTACTAGTCGTGCCAGGCCGTAGGAGAGATTTTGAGCCTAAAAGAAAGACAAGGTTGAGTTAATTATGTGGACGAACAATAGGAGCCTAGAGACACTAAGTAGGTATGAAGAGATAACAATAATAGTAATAGAGATATTCGATCGTGGAATAGGAGTGTCGAACTTCTAGAAGGTTGCACTGGAAACACCTGTCAATTAACCTTATCGACATCTTAATGAACGTCCGGCAGGATCGAAGTATCACACAGGAGAATCGTCGGATACTACGTAGCGGTCCAGGATGGAAATTGGGATCTAGATCACAACGCAAGGAGGTGGGGACGCAAACACCCTGATGGGCGAGATAATGCCGATATACCCACATGGAGAGAGAGTATCAACAGGGTGATGTGGGCAAGGTAAGTCTACGACAATGCCCTTTTAGCGCCACAATGTTTGTACAGACTTTCTGGGGTCCGGGGCATCTACACTAGGTAATTAATTGTGGGCAAACCGTGGGTGAATGTCGTCGTCGTCGTGAAGGTTAGGACAATAGGGTGTGTTCAACGAATCTTAATTTTTTTTATAAATAATCGTACAAAGTCCACTCGATATGAAGTCTATCCATCCCCAGACTCTCCTCACCATCTTCCAAACATCACTCCCAATCTTCTACATACTACTGCCTACCTCTCAGTCTTATAGACACTTCACGATCATACTCCTGACCTTCTACAAACTCTATATCTTATCACCACAGCCAGAAGACAACTACCTACCTAAACTACTACATCATGTATTTCCCCCGTGCTCTCACCGTTCTCGCCGCTGTCCTCAGCTACAGTGGCGTCCACGCCGCAGCTGAGGAAAGCATGGAGGCTTTTGCTCTTCCCGACGGCTACACCGGCAGCCTCACCATCAACCGAGAGGCCCTGGCCAAGTGTGCCAAGGTCGACCTCCCCACCGTCGGCTCGAAGCCGGTCCCACATAACTTTGTGGTCAAAGGCGGAGAAGACGATTGCGCGAACCCGCTCAACGTCACGTCCCCGGAGTGCGGCGTCCAGGGCACCATATGCATCAAGGACGGGGACAAGGGCGCCGAGAAGGCCCTCGGCGGGGGCACCCACGTCGAGGACATCAACTGGTGCAAGTTCAACTGCAGCATGTCGTGCATGTTCCTCATCATCATCCCTCCCATGTACGCAACGTAAGTACTCTCTCTCTCTCTCTGTCTCTCTCTGTGATCTCACGGTTACACCTACATAACAACTCCCCCCTTTTTTCGGGATAGACGGCAAAAGTCTGACTGACTGACCCTGGATAATAGCTGCACCGCCCTCTGCTGCAACAGTTGCTAGTCCTCCTACGCAACTCCGCCGTTTCCTCCTTGCTTCGTCGCTGGCAAGCAAACTGAAGAGGCGGTCATCCTCTGGGGGGATGGGAGCTGCCAAATACGGTATAAGGTCGACTTTTATTGGGTAGGCGTTGCATCATCGGCAGTTTCGATTACAACATATGACCTTTTGCCTTGTCATTGAGTTGGGACGGGTCTGCGTTTGGCTTTTGCTCTTCCTCTTTGCTATTGTTCTTCTTTTTTGTTCATGGTTGAGTTATACCAATTGGCGTCTGCGTTTCCTCTGGGTATGGGCACTGCCCTCGTAGTGCACTGGAGGGAAATGGGAAAAAAAAAGGAAATTCGGTCTTTGTTTGGGAGGCGATTGGTGGGCTTCAGGAAGGAAACAGAATTTGGCGCTCTGCGTTGGTGGCCATGGTACATCGTCATCTCGGACATTTAGGTAGCAATCATACGTGATTATTTGTTCTTCTTCTAATTTCTCCTTTTTACCCTGTTCACCTGTAGTTCCTTGTAACTCGCCTTTCCGGATCTCGTTTAGTATTTGATCTAGGCCGGGATTTACCTATCAAAACTGATTGCTCCTGTGGCTAGTAAGCCACTCTCTACGGGGGTTAAATGACAAATGATGTTTTTACTGGACGTCTCACTTTACATGGCATTCATATGGCATCATAGAATTCGATGTGATTCTTTGATAACAAACATCGATTATAGAAATTTTGAGAAATACCTACAGATGCTAGGAACTCTTCAAGCCTATGTTAGTATCTAGGTTACAACTCTACGCTGTTCATCTCCGGACATCGGTTCGGCATTACTTAATACAGACCATTCGTGTTTCTTGCATTACTTGACCAAAATGGCAAGATTGGTTCTTCATCTATGGTCCTATCGACCAGCATAAGCCTGCCTCCAGGTCGAGACGAGGACCGGAATATCGAAATCCAATTAGGTTGATCATATACCATCTTCTCGTTCTCAATCTGACTCACAGTGATGGATTCGTATCTCGTTTCTTAAAGGTAACTATGCAGTCCGGCAATCACTATAAGCCGCATCGCTGTGAATATGGGTGCGTCCTTCCACGGACACATCTTTTGGTGCATGGCCCTCGTCGTCAAATGGGAAGATGCCTTGAGTCCGGGTTCCGCGAAGGGGGAACCCTTGCCTAGCCAAAGAAATCTGTGATTCGGGGTTACTCTCCACGAAGTCCCTCAAGTCGAGCCGAAATATATGTATGTTAACTTGATAAATCTCTCTAGAAACTTCCCTATATCTCCATGAGTCGACCATGGCAAGCCTAGCTTCGAGCTTCTTCACTGGGAGAAGGATATGATCCTTTTCACCGTGGCCGTAGTTAACTGAAAATTTACCTTTCGTTGCTTTTTTCTCTCGCATGTAGGTAACAACCCTGGTGATCTCTAGTGCCTCTTAAGCTTTGGGCTTTTCCTCCTGCAAATATTCCAGTCCGACACCCGGAGTTTGGAACGTGTATCTTATTAACACTATTCAATAGTAAGGCTGACTGGCACTACTTGAAAGTCGTGCCACGACGGAATAGTTAAGGCGTCTTCACCCAAGTCGTGATAATTTGATGTCCAATCCGAATCAATCCTCCCGTTAATATCCATGCGAGACACCTTCCAGTTGAGTTTATCATTAGCATGTTGTAATAACCCCCTTACTAGCTTGAAATTCCCATTGTTTGTTGGTTTTAGGAGAAATAGACCTTGTTCGCCAGCTAGCGAGACTATCCAATCACCCGCCTCTGCTCTGGTTGAATATCCATCTTGTACTCTGATGTCGATACAAAACCTTCGTTTTTGGTTTCTAGCCTCTTTGCGACTATCTTTGAATGCCACCCAGCATAATAGTAAGAAGAAATAAATTGCCGACGACGGGAAAATCAAAGATAGAATGAAAATAGGGATTGTAGCCACTATGGTGTCGAAATAGGGGGCCCAGCAACATCGACATGTTTCTCGATCGTGGGATGGAAGAGAACGTATAATATTGTTCGCATCGTATATCTCTTCTAACCTATCCTTGGGGTACCTCTTTTCATCTTCCTCGGGAGTGTCTGATGTCCATCTGGTGTAATTTCGTGGTGCTGTTTGGCTAGCTAGAAATGGATCGTCAAATATAGGTTTGCGCTCATAAGTACAGCGTGGGAGGTCTTCTAGCTCTAGACGATTATGGCCATCCGAGAGATGAGCCTCCGAGGGAGATGTTAACCTTGGCTTCACCAAACGAGCAATGGCCACCCCATATAAATGAAGATCATTGCTTTGATCTCTTTGATCATCGACATGGATCGCAGCACCAAGCTTTATACCATTAGTCCTAATAATCGGGCGCCATTCCGAACGCCTGATATATGTGCGGTCTGCCCAAATAGTCGTTGCTTCGCTACATTGCCAGTCTATTACCCACGAAGGGAGTGAGCGGCTAGGTTGCAAACTGGTTTCGAAGTATCTGCTCGCTTGGTAATAATTTTCATGAATATCTAGACCTGCCCCATGCAGTATATGAAGATCATGTGGTTGAGCACCTCTATTAGTTTGTTCAGGCTCTGTCCATTTGGCACGGCAAATCAAGGAACGGGCAACCGAAGTATATAGCTTTTTACGACTAATACCGTAGTTGACTTCGATTGCACTATTCGTCCATGGATTTTTTCTCCGAAAGAGAACTCCTAAGAGAGCATATAGCTTGTCTCTCGGGTCTTCGCAATCGCGATGAATTGTCTTGACGAGCAAGTCAGTAAGCGTGAAAGCAGTGCCAGAAAACCAGAGCCTCTCCACGGAACTCAAGAGCTTTTGAATCGACATTTTGGCTCGTGAAGAGTCAACTGATGCAGGCTCATCCTCTAGACAATCCCTTATAGATTCCATGGTATGATGGAAAGTGTTCCAATCCATTTCCAGCCGTGAACAGAGGACCTCGGCGTGTCGTGCAAGGTAAAGCTCTTGGAATGTCCAAGCGCGGTAAAACCACTCGCGACTGGCTAGCCTGTGAAGCGAGAACCAGATCATCTCTATCGGGCCAATCTCAGTTAGGCCGGCTTTCAAGACACTCGAAGGTTGTCTAGCCAAAGACGATGCCTTTTGCAAGGCGGCCCAGGCGAGCTCAGTGTAGGGATCCGCTTCGCCGAGCCAGATGAGAACACCAAGCGCCTTGTGGTATATGGGACCCATCATCCTAACTTGTGTAGATCGTTCTGCGATATCCGTCTGGTCTATGCAGATGGCATCTACCCATAGGAGTATTTCTGGGCTCCTTGACCATATCTGAATCAAGGCAGAGTGGAGGCCTTTCTGCACATTGAAGGAGGCACCATTACAGGAAATGACCTTAGGATCCGCTGCATCCCCCCACCGGTAGGAGAGGGCATAGTAGCCGACTTCTAATGGCTTGTTATTGTTCAGGTTGAGGTTGATGTGCTTAAATTTGCAGCTGACATGGCCATTTTCAATGCTCTTTCTCTTTAAGAGGCGGATTTCACCATCTGCGCGAAGTCGTCTTCCTGGATAAGCACCCCTAGTACCTAGCCCGAAGATCTGTAACAAGCTCAAAGTCATGAAGTCTCTAGGCTTCTCAATTCATTGAAATCCCGGTGTTGCTACTGCACTCGATTATGATTTTCAAGGACTGCGAATCGGTTTGAATAAATCGTGACAAATTAGCGGTGATGGAATATGAGCTTACTTCGATAAGCTAATGATAATTAACACCTTTTCTTTTCCTTTTCAATAATTTTTTTCTTTCAAGTGGAACCACCGATGATGTGCTGACTGCGGCTGAGAATAAAATCCGAGCTGTTCAGCTAGAGGGCCGGGGCACGGTAATGTTGCATCTCACATAATAAATCCACTCATCGGCGTTGGAGTATAGTACCTAAATTTAGCTGAGGATGCTAAAATTCTTTATGAATATTACATCAACTATACCAAAGGGCACCTTTGACGATGTTATATAAATTGTGGTTATATATACCTACATATGTTTCTCAATCGATGTGATTGCTCCTGGAGCTAAGACACCCCCTTTCTGCTAAACTCCCTCTCTGTGTATGGACCGAGATGCTGTGGCGGTATGTAGTGGGGGCGTCTGGATTTGCGTCTGGTTGATCGCCATCTTCAAGTCAAAACAGACGGAAACTTAACTGACCGCAGATGTAGATGTCTTTGTATTGTTCCAAGAAGCCAGAAGCTCTTGTCTATGATATACTTGTCCGCGATATATTTACCAATGCGATTTATATATTACCACAATAGTTTCGAGTCAGGGGGGCAATAGAAAGGTCAAAAGGTAGGTAACCCAGGCAAGTTTTA
Organism: Biscogniauxia mediterranea; assembly: GCA_018398605.1. Lineage (NCBI taxonomy): Eukaryota > Fungi > Ascomycota > Sordariomycetes > Xylariales > Xylariaceae > Biscogniauxia > Biscogniauxia mediterranea. The sequence goes on from JAGXTR010000001.1 coordinate 2,199,346, forward strand.
TTAACGAAAGCGGTGTAATCCGGAATAAAAGTAGGCAGGGATACTTGCACGAAGCCAAGCGCACTAACCTAGATCATTGCTGTCTATCTGGTAGTTCAATGTTGACATAACACTTTGAATAAACTTGAGAGGTTTGGTGAACTAGTGTAACTTAGACTATAATAATCGAATAATTGAATCAACATTGAAGGAAGTTACAGTGACCAAATTGGACGAAGTTTGAGCATCCTGGCGTGCCTTATGCATCAATATGAGGATCCCCTGAGCGCCCTTTCTCAACCTCAAGTTGTAACGCTATCGACAAATGTCTAATATGTGGACTCCGTGTCTGTGGGGAATTTACTAGGTAACTTTTAACCTTGTGATTAACCATGGTAAGGCTTAGGAGCTACATACCAGCATAACCGGCACTGTTGCGGAAATGTTCTCTCCTAGACGTTATGGTATGTATGGCTCAGGCCACGGTTCTCCTCTCTCACTAAACTACTACACGCTAGGCTCTTTGATAAATCGAAAGGATGGTGATGTGTGTGAGATGTGCACCCTATATATCCTCTCGTTGAAAAAGTTTCCAAGACCCCTAACGCCGGTTAGGTAGGTATATAGAATAATATATATAGTTTGCTATTCCAACCACATCGTCTCTTTTACAACTCACGACTCAAACCATGTGACGTCGTAAGGATCAACAAATATGCAAAGGTAGGGAGATAATTAGGTAAATAACAAACAATTATCTCCGTCCAGGCATTACACGCGTAAGGTCCAGTTGACAGCACTTCCGTCCTTCGTTGCCAATGTTCGATAATCCTTCGGCACGCTTTCCGTTCGTCATGCCATCGAATCACGTAATACTAAATATAGCGAGTTTTCGTAACTGCCATGCCCATCATCTACCGATTCTGTAAGTTGAGCATTGAAATTAGATGGTAACTTTTCCCGCATTTCTTCCGCATCCCCATATATTCATGCTGGTCTCCGGTTACAGACCTAGTAACCAGACCTTGGCCTGAGCTGTTTCTACTGCACCATCAAAAAGGATTCAAAGATACCCTTCTCCTTTTATAAGAATAAAGAGATGGCAAAGTATTTAGAGTCTCGTTATCCCCCAACTTCATCACGCAATTACTCCAACATCCTCCACGAACCATATAGCTCCACCCTAAGCAACAGTCTATTCAAAGAACTACTTCAACTTCAAAAACTTTTTCCAAGATGAAGTTTTCTCTCATCTTTGCCGCTCTTTTTGTCTCAGTCTCGATGGCTGTCCCAGAGTCGGTAAGAATCATCCCAAAGCATAGCTTTATAAATAAGAGTACAATGTGATAGTTAAGAACTAACTTACGAGATAGGGGTGTGCTTGCCTATGCAGTTCACTCTCTTTATCAGGAAAATGCGGCTGTGGTGTTAACTTCGAAACCCCCTGTAAACCGAATGGATGCTGCCCCTAGAGGAAATATTTACGCCAATGGAAATATACGAAAGCGATCACCAGAAAGCAACCGGATACAACCTAAGTTCCTTTAAGGAACGACTAGGCAATGGCAATATTATGGAATATACAACCTTTCTACGCTTTAGCATGGCAACTTGCAAGAAATTTCACACGGGGAAAATAACCACTGCTAAATTTATCCTTCTTCTACTATCGATAGGTGTACAACATCTCTATCTTATCAGATTTCATTATGATATATTATTTCAGTACCAAAGTTTTAACAATGAACAATGTTATGCTTCCAGTTCTTAGTGATGATACATAGTAAAGTACATTAGAGCGCTGATGCGCAGTTTATAATATGTATAATATATTGATATGTGATATGAAATGGAATGTACCTCTTTTATCGTCATTGCGGCGAGGAAGTCCAGAGAGTGTATTTACGTGCGATAACCTAGGTAAATATAGAAAGTTGTCAAAAAGAGCACGCGCTTGAAACATGTCATCTTAACATTAAGTTTATTATTACCTAGGTAAGCTTATATAAAAGGGAAGCAAAGTTTTGTGAACCAAATTATCACTTCATGTACATATGGCATACGTGGTACCGTCATTGCTGCGTGAGTTCATAGTATTTTATATACTCCGCGACATCATGTAAGCGCTAATTTTTATATACTATATCATGCATAGTTAACGGTATATTAATGTTATTGTCGAAAGCCAGATATTGACTTGACTAAGTTACATATGTACTCACTAGTCCAACATATCACACTGATTATAAGCCCTAGTGAGCTAAGGTGCTTAACATATTTTTCCACTCATTTCATCACATACCGTGTTATCAACCTATACCGTATTATCAACCCATCGCGGATGAGGGCATCCCCATGGAGCATCTATACACACTGTAGTAGATCACGTGACCATGGGAGCAAGATAATCATGGCACAATACTTATTTCAATGCGTGTATTTTTAACTAGTGAAAAGCTGTGTGCCAGCTAAAAGGATTAGAAAGGGTTTGAATCAGCCTCGGATCACCCATTAGCCAAAGCGGCATATCATGGTAAGGAGATCTGCTGTTTCTTTAGGTTAAGAACCACAGATGCATGGTACTTCCTACAACTCGTAGTCTATCATATATTTGACTACTTGATATGAAGGCTTAAAATTTTATATGAATTCTCTACGAAAGCAGATCAACATTGTTACATTCTTTATTGTAGTAAGGGAAAGGGAATATGGACAATGTAGGCATAGTTCTCACTTAGAAGCGTCGTAATACTACCCTCCCTGGTACCCCTCACTAGGAAGCCTTTTCTCATTTGGAAATATTGAATTTCGTAATTTCCTACTACATAATATTCTTACAACATAGGTAGTTATATCTTCAGCTGGTGTGTGAGTATATATTTATATTAGATACCGAATTAATTGGCTACGTATTGACCTACCTGGTCTCAATACAAGAGCTGGGAGAAAGACAAGTAAATAAATGAGATCACGTGCATAGACACCGGTGCGTAAAACGGCAATAGTAGGAGATGGAAATTTGAAGAACAGCGGTGCTAGATTAGCGTTTCCTACAGGGAAAATACTAAGCTTGTAAACTAATTATAGATTATATGTAGACGTGAAGCTCATCTCTAATGAATTCACACTTGGAAGTTTATATCACACAGTTAATAGTGCTAATTTCCACGATTCAGCTATCCGAGCGCTGGTAGGGTATAGTGTAAAAGCTTCTCGAGTATACTTAGCCTCTAAGTGTCTAGGACCTATGAAAATCTAATATAAGAGTGGCTACATGGAAAGGTAACCACTGAGGCCCAGAACTGACTTTTTGGGAGGATCTCTAAAAGCACCCTTGCTTAACTTTCTGTAAGTCAAGGGTCTTGGCAAATAGTAGCTGAACATCGTATCACGTTCCCATAGCCTGACAATAAAATCTGCAGCCTGCTCAGTTAATCCATTTCATAAACATTTCAGCTGCAGCTAACCCTAGATCATGCAGAAGATCAACATGTTGCTCTCCTTCCAGAGCATATGCCCAATGGGATACAAATGTAGAACATTCTTTACTGCTCTTTCAGCCTTATTTACATTACAGAAACAATACAATGTGAGCACTACGGAATAAATCTTTCAGCTCTGTCAAAGTGGTCTCTCTGTTGACTAGGTTAGTATAGGAGCCTTATCCATAATAAGATACCGTCCATCAGTAGATCGTATAAGGTCCAATGGCTTGTGAGAACTGCGGTGATATCCCCAATAAAATCGTGGCATTCCTGGAACTGTTCAATAGTCTCCTGCTGGTTGTCAATATATGTCTGAAATAGTATTTACCTTAAAAATCACTTCACTCAATGGAGCAGCGGGGGTTTCAACCAAAGGTCAGATGAGAAATTCGGGCATCTAATGAGGTGGATGTTCTCGGGGAGCCCCAACAATATAAATTATTTACACAGCGACCATGGTATTTAGATATAAATTGAGGATATGTTCCACAGCAAAGACAGATATCGCACCATCCAGGCCATCACTCGAGTTCCATCGTTCTCTTCATCCCCAAGTCTGCCCATCATGACGCCTTCCTATAGTCCTTTTGTGATCATCACGACTCTAGCAACCCTCGCGCTCGCTAGCCCAAAAGCAGTTGGCGCAAGGGACCAGCTGAGCACTATCACCCTCACTGATCCGCCACTTATCACCGAAGTCGTGCCTTTCTTCACTAAGACTGAGACAACCATTGATCAACCAGGAGTTCACACTCTAGGCCTCGACTGTCTTGCTCTCATCGGTTTTAACTGTCTGGCGGAAGTCACGGACGTCCTTGAACCTACTGTCGGCACTCTCACGGGGATTGGAACTAGGACGACGAGCTATCCAATCAGCTCACCTACAACTTATACTTCCTCTACCTATGATGTCGGATGTGGTTGTCATCACTCAACTGTATATTGCTGGACACCTGCCCCATACCCCACTTGTCCGCCATCTGTTCCGGAAAGCTCAGTGACCGTAACGAAAACAACATCAGTTCCAACGACTGTTACCACCACGATAACTTCTACGGCCACGGCATCATGTCAGCCATCGCTGACTTGTGACAAGTATGGCTATCTTATTCAAGATGTCACCCTATACCGCGTCGACCTAGTCACTGGCCGCTACACAACTGTTGCCAAGACCGTTGGCAATGGCAAGAGTATCAATGGCATGGGATATAACACCCTTGACAACTACCTATACGCCCTGCAGGGCGTAACTCAACTTATTCGCATATCCTCTGATGGAAAAGCCGAGAACATAGCGCAATTCAAAAGCGTTTCTGGCGCAAATGTAGGAGACATCGACACCGATGGGTACTATTGGTTCGGGTCTGGGGGGAAGACATGGTTCCAGGCCGACTTAAACCCTCAGTCTCCGAGTTACGGCACACTGGTGGCGAACGGAACAATGGGCGCCCTCGGACTCGCAATCGCAGACTGGGCATACATACCAGTCGGGGGAGCATACATGTACAGCGTAGGCCATAACACGACCCAGGGCGGCGGTACAACTCTCATACGCTTCAGCTTGGACACGAAGGAGTGGGAAGTCATCGAACGCTATCCCACAGTCGGCGGCCACACGTGGGGCGCCATGTATGGAATCAACAACGGCACCCTCTACGCGTCGGACAATACGAATGGCCAGATCTGGGCTTTCCCGATCGAGGGCGGACCGCCTTATATGGCTTCGCAGGGGCCGGAGTCGGGTTCGAACGACGGGGCCCGCTGCGTGTTGAATATCCTTGAGAACTAACGGCGGATATGTAATCTTCAAATCGCGAAGGCACTTGGATAAGGAAGGGGTTGCTTATATACGAAGTTGAAAAGCTGATATGGCCGGTTGGGTCGGAAAGTAATTGGCCAAAAATAGCAGACTACAGTCAACCAGATAGGTACTTTAACTCTCATGTCACGTATACGGTGTCTGATATTTATCATGTCTCGATAGCTTTCACATCATCTATTATATACACATTCCTTGGTAGAAATTAGTCAGTTACATCAGACGGTTATCAATTCACCTACCTCGGTAGGTATTAATTACTTATCATTCGAATATACATTATTCCTACCTGCCTTCAAGCGATTATTTTACACAGAGTTTCCATTTAGAAGCTGCTTTCACATCGAATCAATTGCAAAGAGCTGGCTACACGTAAGGCCATTACCATTGTGCAGTCCAACATTTTGAAATATCCGTTAGACATCTCCTTCCTATTTCAAATGATAAACATATCGGTCTTTAATATCAAATAAATTTATTATCTTGATATTCTACCCTTATTGCCCTAATGTTCGTCATACATACACCAGGGCTGAAACCACTCATAGTACCGCACATGGTATTATCGTCTACAGAAAATTCCATTCGAGCCGATGTGGCGTGATGGATGGTAACCCAAGAGCACTCATCTTATGATAGATAATATCAAGCTCCTTGAACTCGACTCGTTACGTTTGACTTGTCCAATGGTAGATATATAATGTCAAGTCATTCCGAGAATGTTTTCTTAAGAAGGAATGGGTATCACGGAAGGAATCGTATGTTCTGTAATACTAGAAGAGAATAGGTCGGATTAAAATACTGGGAACAGGAGGGGTTTCTCAATCCGGAGGAGGGGCAGCAATATATCTAGTATCCCCTCGGATGCAAGTAGAAAATGCAAGAGATCTCTTTAAGGTTGATTATGTGTAGGACGGCATATTACCTTTGGAATCCCATACTTTGGATTGGTCAGTATGGTACAATCGGTTACCACTCAACGTATGATATGCATGCATCAAGCTTCTACACGCCAGGGTCTGCTCCCATTGGACCCTGCATTCATGTGAATAAGCCGAACTCATCATTGCAGTAAGCAACTCACAAGGCGTCCATACATACCCAAGTAGGTACACACTGCATCTATTACGTATCACATAGTCTCCTGCATTACTACTCTTATCAAGGTGCACATATCAAATTCGGGCTCGAGGAATCACATAAGCAAGGCCATTCGTTACGAACTTGGTCCTTTAAAAAACCCACTCATGCTTTAGTCCTCGTGATCCCTATTAAGATCACATTGGGATGCTTTTAGCATTTCCAAACACCAGTGGCCTTGACTGATAGACAAGTTAATGTAACCTTTATCATGTTTCCATTACGAGTTTAAATAGGTAAGCTGAGAAGATCCCCCCTTTCTGAGGTAAGAATCAAATTTGCGGGGTATGTATGGTTGATCTTCTCGCCCGTGCGATAGACATCAACTCCCTTTCTAGGATAATAATTGTCGTTGCAGAGTATCACAAGGCCAGAGCAAGTACACTTCCGTTGCTGGATAAGTGCTGCAACACCGTTGTACACGTGAACCGATTTTAAGGCGGGTCAATTAACGGTTTTGCTTACTTACATGAAACGTAACGTTCCTGTCGTGCTCATATAGGACTTCCGATCGAATGTTTTCAGAGATTTTTGAATTCCTCTCATACATTACGAAACCTCACGTGTTAGTGTAAGAACTTTTCCCGTAAATAGATCCTATTACAATCAATTACAGTTCTGTTGTTTAAGAATAGAACCGATTAAATTACGAGTTTTAAATTCGAGTTGAGTCCTTACTATATATACCGACCTACAGTCGGTTTTATGTCGGTATGTCTTAAAGGGGGGTATGATGTTAGAATTATGTGATTTGAATTCACTACGGCAATCTGGTAAACTATGTAACAGCTGTCGATTACCTATAAATGAAGTTACATAACATATGCGGATAAACTAAATGCACTTACTTGATCATGTCCTGTTGAAACATACTTATTTTTAAGTTTTCGAGCGGAGGGACTTATAGGGGGGATCGAAACCCAGTATGTATCGTTCTTTGAGTTTGATATTTGATATGGTTGTAGTAATTTCTGCAAGGAGTATCAAATTCAATAGAAAAAATATTTCCCTGTCGGTAGACTCTTGATACAATCGAGTGTACACATATCTAGCACATGTTGGATTAATCTTGCTGCACATACATTGGAAGATCATGAGAATATGTTCTTAACACACTGTATTGACTTATACTGGGATATCATACCTAAACCTTGTCTATGCCTCTACTTCTCTATCCAAAGAGAATCCTGACCAAAACCTCCCCTAGCACTGTGACCCCAATACTGCCGGATATATGCCAGGAATGGAACATAGGAAGCCTCGGGTACTTCTAGATCTTCGCAAAGCATTTGAAAAGCCAAATCAAGGGCTACATCATCACCTTTTTGAAGAAGATGATAAACTGCCGCCTCAAGCCGCCTGTCTGGTTGATGGCCTTTCAGACTAACTTCAACCATGGTGCAGAATATTATGATCCAACCAATGACTATGCTACTCTTCATGTGGCCCTCTAGAAACCTGCATTCGATCGTCTTTGGCTTACCTTGTCCGCTATTCTTATCCTCCCCAAACGCACTGAAGTTGAAGCCAAGCCGTCGATACTGAGCCCCAGGCCCCGAGAGCATCCTAGCTAGATCTACGCGAGAGGTCGATGACCAGATCTCTCGTAAGGCATAGAAGTGTCTTGGATCCTGCAATTTCATAGTACGCAGGATGGCTGCTAGAGATTCATCGCAAGGGGACGGTCGGATCGCACTGATTTGTATAGGAATTGTTGTGTTATTCACGGCGGTAGCTAGGCGGCTGTGTTGTGTGAGGGGTGAGCTCCAAGTGTACGTGTGGTTGTAGTTGGGCGACTTTGGGTCTTTGACCGCACGCAAAACCGGTTCTCCTAGCCAGGACAGTGTTGCGAGCCTCTTCAGAGTCGGGAGGGAAAACTCCTGGTTGTCTCGTCGACCAACGTGGACATGGACTTCGCAGGTATGGTTCGTGACAATGCGACATCGCTCTTTGAGGGATTTAATGACACTGTCAACCAAGGACAAAGAATTCGTATCTGCCCACGACAATTTGGGAGAGTTCAACTCCACAGGCACCCACTTGTATCCGTCGTAGCGCGGGTCTCCTCTCACGGGCTCGGCAGAGTTTGACTTCTTGACAATCCAGTGCGTCTCCCAGTAGTCTTCATCTTCGTGGGCATTGTCGTCAATACGCCGGCGGGTGATGGCGAGCTGTGAGGCCCGGGTGGTGATGGTGGCCGCGACAGTATCGTAAACAGACTCCCAGAGCTCGGACTCGTTATCTTTGGCCTTGACCCTGAGAATGGGTGGATCCTGGAGCATGTTGCAGTCATGATCCTCGGGGTCTAGGCACGGTATCAGGAACTTTAGCTCCACGCCAAAGCTCAAGTTCTTAGCCGATTCAAAGGACGCCATGACTTCTTTGCTCCGCCCTCCCGGCTGGAAGAAACTACGCGCCTACGAGAAAGCAAAAGAGCGCCGGAGGGGGAGAGTAAATATGCACGGAGATGGTTATTGGTAAGATACGTTATTGGGTGATTCATCCTCAGGGTGCCTGCATCGTGACGAACTCCGTAAGCTGACGGGACAGTAACTGATTGGACCGCAAAACAAACGAGATCGACTATTTCCCCAAAATGGGATACCACCCGACTGCCAACGTTCCGGACCGCAAGAACACAGACGGACGATGTCAGATGACCGCTTCAATCGCCGACTATGCGGTTCGCACTTTACGGTTGTTATCAGCGGACCGAATGGACTGACAGCAACATACCAGGGGTTGTTCCGGGTCCCCAGATTAGAATAGTTCCACTGTGGCGTAGTTACAGCTGTTTAATTTAGGAGCAGCCTTATTAATAACTAGACTGCATAGGTACGTTGAGACTATTAACAGCCTTTCAACCGTCGACCGCAAGCAACCCTTGAATCGGCTTGTAGCCCTAGCCCATGTATGTATGTATGCCCAACACTTTCCCCTGTCAGTTCTGCTGTCGCTGTAATTAGGACCTTATGACATACGCAAGGCTACGAAAACCAAGCTTGAGAAACCGGGCGGAACCAATCTAACACAAACTCTGGTCAGATGCTCCCCCAGTTTCCTGTGGCCGCACATAGGCAACAGAAGCAGGAAACTAGAACATCTGCTGTATAACTCTCAGAGAGCAGCTGATTGCACCGGCCTTCCTCACGTAATCCTGCAGGCTCCGGTCAACAACAAGTTGTGTCACATTGGTCCATCTGACCTGCGTTGATCAACCCGTTCCAAACTCATGTCGCATTGATGCGATTGAAGGCAAGGTCCGTGTAAGAAGCTTTGGGCATTGGATGCAGATAAGGTGGTGACATCGGACTTCTGAGGTAATTATATGGATTGGAGGGCTAGTTTATGTGCAACGAGGGAATCTGCCATCTGCAATAGGACGGGATTCTTGAACAACCATACTAAATCATACTAAATCAATCCGCTTCGTTGCCAGTGAAGTTCGTGTAACTAGGTGGTAGTGTAGTATTGCCGAGCCTCAGTAGGAAAAAACCTCCGTTGCGTACCAAGAAAAGTCATGTGGTTTTGAGAACTGTCTGTGGACGAGAGTGAGTGGTAGATTTCTACTGGCTTAACTTACCCCCTATTCGCAAACTGTACCCTTTGAGATGTAACCATGTTGTCAGCACCAGAATGTCACCATGTGAGACAAAAGACACAGCTATAATCTTACCACAGGTAAGAGTCTAAGTGCCCAACGTCTGTCAGTCTTGGTATAATCAACTTACGTGACACAAGACGTGTATTCCCCCCATTGTATACATTGAGTTGATACAGTAGTTGGCAATGAATTCCGTAATGTAAAAAGAGCCTTGGCCTTCTCCCAGGATGTGAATACTCGGCACTTTGTCGTCCTACTGCAAAATGGCCTTCGAGGATGAGCTATATCGTGCAACTAAAGGACTTGAGGAATTTGAAGGACTGTAGTGCAGTCTGACAATAGTACAAACTAACACCAGAGAGAGTATTTCTGGGGCAAGCAAGTGAGAAAAAAAGAAGACCGTGCCTATGGCGAGTGTAAGTCTGACATTTCGACCTAATACGTGGTCAAATGCTCACTCGTCACTTGCAGCACCAAGAGATGTGTCTCTTGTCAGGCATCGTGGGTTTACGGCGAGTCTTTTATATGTGCGAACCATGCCGTTAAACTACCGAGTCAGCATTCTTCTAGAAGCAGCACGAAACTTGAATTTTGAGCAAAATAGACGACAAAACAAGTAGGTATGTGGTACGATAGTAAGGAGACAATGACGATGTGACGGGATGCCTTCAACACCCCTGTCGAGAACAAAATTTTTACCTTCAAATTCCACGCACGACGGTTTAGGCAGAATTCCCTCGTAAGAAAAAGGCCCAACACAAGGATATCATCGGAGTCAGTTTCCGGGTTCTGATAATCATGAGTGTCGGCGTGTCTGGGAATAAAGCAAAAAGTTGGGGGACGTAAAGCCACAGGTGGGGGGGGGGGGGCGGGGAGGAGGAGGGCCACATTGCCCAGCCACACTCTTTATGTAACGGGCCTAGTCTGGTAGGTAGCTGGAGGTGCTACGTCACTCAGGGTCCCCCATGATCTAACCGAAACAAGTCTAGCCTAAGTTCTGACCATCCCCCGGGTGATATCGTCGATCATCAAAACAACACCTGAGACGACCTCGCGGTCTGTTACTCACTCACATTCCTGCCGTGACACTACACTTCGAGGTACAAAAAAACATGGTGGGATACAAGCAGCTCTCGCTCGCTGCGGCGATAACCGCATTCAATGGATCCGTGGCAGCTCAGCTACAGAAGCCCCTAGGCTCAGATCAACAGTCATTTGTTGTTGTTGACGAGACAGGAGCCGCCAAGCCGCTGGTCAACAGCGAGGAACTCCAGGCCAGCATCAGCAGCGAGAGCTTGATGAAGCGTGCGAAGGAACTCTACGGCATAGCAGAGCTGGCCCAGGAACAATATGGACATCCCACTCGAGTCATCGGGAGTGCTGGTAGGTGATGGCTTCAACCCTTCGATCACGTGTCTTATCTGTCGGTCTATCCATGCTCAACCAACAACTAGGTCACCTCGGGACGCTTGATTATATCACGGATGCCATCAACCAACTAGGCGATTATTACACCTCCGCAAACCAGTCATTCCCGGCCGTGGTTGGCAACGTCTTCGAATCCCGCCTGGTCCTCGGCCACGCCGTTCCAGAGTCGGCGGTGGCGATGTCCCTTACTCCCCCAACCCCGGGGAAGGAACCTGTCTACGGGAACCTTGTTCTGATAGATAATGACGGATGCGATGCTTCCGATTATCCCTCGGGGGTAGCTGGCAACATCGCGTTTGTTGTTCGCGGCACGTGCCCCTTCGGAACCAAGTCAGCACATGCTGGCAAGGCGGGCGCCGTCGCGGCAGTGGTGTACAACTACGACCCCGACAACTTCGGCGGCACCCTAGGGGCGCCGTCTCCGGACCACGTTGCTACTTTCGGACTCTCGGGCACGGATGCCGCCCCCGTCCTAGAGAAGCTCAAGGCGGGCGAGACCGTCGACTCGATCGCCTTCATCGATTCCGAGGTCGCCACTATCGACACGAACAACATTATTATCCAGACTGTCGGAGGCGACCCCGACAACTGCGTCATGCTGGGTGCGCACAGCGATAGCGTGACGGAGGGCCCAGGCATCAACGATGATGGCTCGGGAAGTCTGTCTCTCCTGGAGGTGGCCACCCAGCTGACTAAGTTCAGCGTGAACAACTGCGTCCGCTTCGCTTGGTGGGCGGGCGAAGAAGAGGTAAGTCTAAGCTGAACACCATTTTAGCAGCCCGTGTTGGGGACATTCGAGTTGTCTCGTATTTGCTGCGCTGTCATTTTGGGGATTCGAGTTATAGAGGTACTGTTCACTAACCTGCACAATAGGGTCTCCTGGGGTCCGATTATTATGTATCCGTCTTACCGGATGAAGAAAACCTGAAGATCCGCCTGTTCATGGATTACGACATGATGGGTAGCCCCAACTTCGCCTATCAGATCTACAATGCCACGAATGCCGTAAACCCCGTCGGCTCGGAGCAGCTCAGGGATCTGTACATCGACTGGTACAAGTCCCACGGCCTCAACTACACCTTCATCCCATTCGACGGACGCAGCGACTACGACGGCTTCATCCGCAACGGAATCCCCGGCGGCGGCATTGCGACAGGCGCCGAGGGCATCAAGACCAAGGAAGAGGCGGAGATGTTCGGCGGCAAGGCGGGCGATTGGTACGACCCCTGCTACCATCAGCTATGCGACGATATCGGCAACGTCAACGAGACGGCTTGGCTGCGCAATACTCAGGTGAGTGACCCCGTCGTTCAGGGATATAGTGAATACAGAAGCAGCTAACGCGCGGCCTAAAGCTCATTGCGCACTCCGTCGCTACTTATGCTGTCTCCTTCGAGGGATTCCCCAAGCGGACCCTGTCCTCCATCGCTGCTGATTACAAGCAAGAGACGAAGTACCACGGCCGTTATCTCATGTTGTAGACCCTGGGGTCTCACCGGCTGCGAGTAATGATATATTTTGGCAACTACCTACTTTACATAATTTTGAATAGCTCATGGACACACTGTGAATATGATGGAGTCTATATTGTACGAGCGAGGGACGGGTTAAGGATTACAAATTGTATCGATTCTGTGTTTGGTCTATTGGTAATTGAGAGGTTTATGACTGCCGTGGATTGCAGTGGCGTATACTGAAGTGTGTCTTGTGGATATTGACCTCGGCGTGAGCCTCGTATCGACTTACTTATCAGTTTTGACCCCAAGTATTCACAGTTCATTAAGAAGGCTCGTATGCCATGTAAGACTCGGGAAGAGCCAAGTAGCAACTACGAGCCGATTCGAATAATCACCAGCGCTAAAAAATTGAGCCTTTATTGATATTATCTTCTCACGAAGCACGATATCTTCAAGACTAGCCTCGGTTCGCTCTTGGAGACACATTAGTTAGCAGTTTTGATAAGAGCGTTTCCCGTCTCCTCAGAATATCGCCTCGAAGTCGAAAAAAAAAGCCATCGTACCATAGTTCAATGGTGGAATCGTAGTATACCGAGGTAGATACAGACGATAGGGAATTTGAGTTGGTAACTTCTAGATTTACCTAGGTGGAATGAATGTTCCCTATTGGTATGAGTTTAATCAAATGGCTTGTGATATTGATGCAAGGCACTGGACGGTAAGTCTACGCATTGCCAAAGATACATTGATGAGAATTTTGACTTTGCTGTCTCCATGGTTATCCTTCTAAAATTGTGGTAAAAGGGTGTATATATATATTCTGCTGGGCCAACAAGGTCTTATCCCATGTTTTCCAACGGGGAGCTTCCATCTCACTTTAGATTTCTTTTTCTTTTCATGGACTTGTAAAAAATTCACTCGTTATCTACAGCTCTTATGGAAAACATGTGCGAGATGGCCAGCCCGAGATGCCTCTACAGGCTGGTGCTCTGCATCCTCGCAGTCCCTGTGGCCTTGGCAATACCAGGTCGAGTCGACAACCCTGCGACGCCGACATACGCCAACTCTGTGATTGATGCTCATGAGACGACGCCCGCACCTCGACCCCAAGCCGGGATGGACAACGAGGTTCTGGGTGCGGGCGACTATGTGGTGATGGTGGTGAACTCTCACACTGCGGCAATCTCGACAGCGCATCGCCAGAACAACGGCTCCCCCGCGGCGGGAGAACCCAATACCATAGGTGTTGGAGAAACTGGCATGTTGGCGGTACCGACAGGGGTAAGTAACCACGAAGTCGGACAACTGACAGGACGCCGAGACTGGCACGCGCGCAAGCAATAACCTATTGCGATGTGTCTTGGTCGTCCTTTCAACAACATGGCATTACGTGCTATGTAGCAAGAGAGAGCCGTGATCGTGAGTCGCTGACTTGGGGTGTTTCTAGTGGGCCGGCGTAGTCGCAGTAGGAGAGGTGCCATATCCACTCAACGACCGGGCTTCTTTGATCGAGGGCTCGTTCCAGGTTCAGTACCCCTCAGATCCGGTCCTAGGAGGGAGGGCGAAGGCCGCGTTTGACGTGAGCTATGTGTATGTAGTTCTCGTCTCTATACCAGGGCTTTCGCGCTCTCCGACTGACACGGTTCATAAGGGATGGCTTCACGGTACCTATAGTCTGCCAGTGTCAAGGGATGGTTGTGTTGGGCTGCAACCTGGACCTACACCAGATGTGTCCGGTGGGTGAGACCTTTTTTTCCTCTTGAGGAGTCTTGCTTAAACTTCATACCAAATGCTGACTGGCCTTATAGGGTGAATACCGCCTCAATGAGAAGACGTGTATCAACCCACATCGGGACAGCCAAGGAGCAGGCGTCAGGAATTTCTTCGAAGCCTGCAGGCCGATGGCTTATACGCTCCCGACAGACGATAGCACGGTAAATGGACATCCTGCATGCATGCTCGGCATGACTTGCTGCGTAGGAACGGCGTGTCCGGCTCATCCGAAGCAACTGCTATGTCCTGGCGCAAACGGTTACCCTCGTAGCTGTGGTGGCGTCGGCATGGAAGCGACGGAGGTTTCAGGGATGATATAGTCCCTAGTAGCTGTGCGAAAGCCGATAGACCAGGCGGGACTTTATCTCGCGTTGAAACGGAGGGCGGATGTGCCCGGCATATTCGCCGGTGGCATATCTAGGGGCTCACTTGCTGGCTCTCTGGTGGCGGCGCAATCACCGCCGTGCGGTCTCGGCGCCTTGCCCTGGCATAATCGACACAATCCCAAACTAGAAGGGCAAATCTATAAGAGCTGTGGCAATATGGTTTGAGCTTATGATCACTTAGTATTATGTCATGTAGGTTACGTACCAGATGAAGTATGTAACGCCGAGAGAAAGGCGGTCGGAAGACGTCCAAGGCCAAGAACCTTCGGAGGGACTTCCACGGTACCAATCACTGGAGAATATAAAAAGGATAGAAAGACCAGCAATGCAGAGCACACATAGATCACTACAGATCAGGTATATCAAGGAGAGTCGAGGAATGGTCCGGGTCGTGTCTATGAGGGCGGAGACCTCGAAGCTGTCAAGGATAATTGCTATGAGGGACTGCGCTTTATAGTGAGTGAAGTTGTTCAAAGACGGTGATGATGAGATACAGCACATATGACCTAACGTTAGGTAAGGGGGGAAAGGGGGGGGGATAACCTACTGCGACGAGGGAAAGCCAGTAGATCTTGCCATTGGTGCCCCAGATGATGCTTTCGTATAAGACGTTGGCGAACAAGACGACCGAAGCCACCAAAGCGAAAGAACGGAAAACGGCACTGATGACAGCACCGGCCGAAGGTATACGGGGTCGTGACATGTCCTAGATTAGCTAGACTTTGTAGAGAAGAGTGAGAGAAGGGAGTCCATCACATCGAGGAAAAAAAAGAATAAGGGAAATAAAAAAAAAGGAAACCCCTCGAAGCGTAATCCTCCAACGCCCCTTGGCATCATGCTACGTATGCGCCATGCCATGGTTTTGCGCGTCTTA
Organism: Biscogniauxia mediterranea; assembly: GCA_018398605.1. Classification (NCBI taxonomy): domain Eukaryota; kingdom Fungi; phylum Ascomycota; class Sordariomycetes; order Xylariales; family Xylariaceae; genus Biscogniauxia; species Biscogniauxia mediterranea. The sequence continues at coordinate 2,215,291 of JAGXTR010000001.1, forward strand.
CGTTGCTTGCATCGTAGCGCGATGAACCCCAGCACCTGTCCACTACTGCTATCATGATCCAGGCCAGGGTCAGGGTCAGGTCCGGGAACCAACTCACAGGTTTCTGGATTGTTTTCTCTCTTTTTCTTCTTCTTTCTCTTTTCTACTGGTTGGAAACCGAAGCCTGGATAACTACTATGTAAGTGTAGTGAAGAGTTATCGATGCCGTGGTTGATGATAGTATAGTTAACTTACACCAACATCTACCTCAACTTCAAATGTCTCCGTCAACTCGCTGTCTTACATAGGCAGGGGTAGCATTACATAGTACTTACCTAACCTAGAGTAAAGACTACTTTGAAGGTTGAATGCATTAACTTGGCTAAATGATGGAGGCTCAGCCTTAGAACAGGGGGGGGCGACAGAGCGGTCTAAATAGCTACAATACACTAGGTACACTAGATGCGGGGGAGAGACATCAATATGCCTACCTAGTGTAGATTACCTGGGTACCTACATACGTACCTAAGTTAGATAGGTATTTAACATAGGTAGTAGTCTCTATTAATAACCGGGTTAACCTAGGTTAGGAAAATATGCTGCAATAAAACTGACAATGATGGATCAATGTAAGTTAAGGCAGGTACTTAACTTAGAGAGCTATGTATCTACTATCTTATCTTGTAGCAGGTATATGCACTTATGTACTCTGGGGATTATGCTTGCTTACTTCGTACCTACCTAGGTACAGACTGGAGAGCAGATGGACAGGCCCGCCACACGACACGCCACAGGGAACAGACAACAGCGCCGATGGGTGGCTATAGGTATAGCCGTATACATTAACCTACTAACCTAATACCTAGGTACATAGGTAACCTTAGGTAAGGTTAAATGATCTCATTCCCGAAACGTCACAACCGGGCGGCGAAGATCGCAACTTATTGATCTCCTCCATAAACAAACCAAAAAAACAGCACGGCTTTGCGCCGACACGCTGCTGGTCCCAATCCATTCTCATGCACCACATTTCGGTTTGGAGTTGGAAGACAATGGCCTGACGACCTCCATTATTACCACCTACCAGTCCGCGACCAGTCTTGATTCGCATCTTGTACATAACCCATTCTCCATTACATACGTCTGCAGCCTCTTTACTTGCGATTCAACCACATCACAACACACACTCCATCTTCATTCTCCAGGTACTATCCTCATCATGGCCTTCTCACCAACTTCGGCCCTCGAACACCCCCGCCCTCACCCCGGCGACGAGCCAGCTCTTTCTCCCCAGATTCCCGACCACCGCAACCACTCCTCTCTGTCCTCTTCCGATCCTCCTCCCGATACCCGCCGATGCTTCGTCTGTCTCGTCGACGAGCCCGAGGCCACCTTGCCATCTGATTGGGCTACTCCCTGCGCCTGTTCCTTGGAGGGCCACCAGGAATGTCTCCTCGCCTGGGTGGCCGACCTAGAGGCCCAGGCCAAGGAGGTCAAGTGCCCTGTCTGCAAGTCCAAGATCACCGTTACCGAGCGATGGGACCTGGCCGTCCAGCTGAACCACTTTCTGGTCCGCAAGCTTTCGAAATGGTCTCCCAAGATCCTCTTGGGCTTCATCGCTTCCGGTGCCTTGGTGAGCAGCTCTGTCTATGGCGTCCAGGCCCTAGACTGGTTCGCCGGTACCGATGCTACCATAGCCTTCCTGTTCAAGTCGGAGGATGTCTCTTTGGGCCAATTCATGCGCCAACATATCTTCTCACGCCACAAGCCGTCACCGACAGTTAACATTCTTCATCTAAGCATTTTGCCCTTTATTGCCCCGGCTCTGGTCCTGAACCGGCTGAGTCTAGGAGAGATGGTCACAGTTCCTGCGTCACTTATTGTAAGTTCCCTTACGGACCCCATGCACCAACGGATGACTTCGGGCTTAGTGCTGATGTTGCGGTTTCTAGTACGCAACCCTACTCGATACGACAACTGAATTTCTATCTTGGCCCCCGAGTCCCGGCCGCGTTGCCGCTCTCTATCCCGGTCTACGAGCGGCCTACTTCCACTTACACAACATCCTCTCTATGAAACTCGAGCGTATTTGGATATCACGGGCTTTTGAGGGAGGTAATGAACAGCATGGGTTTACTACTCACGAGCCCCCACCTCCAGAGCCCGAAGAGGGTGGCAATCTTTTAGACTTTGAGATAGATATTCAAATAGGGGCTGTCGACCAAGATGTGGCGGGTGATGTCAACGCAGTGCGGAACAGGGTTATGGACGGCAGTTCGCCGCTGAACTTCATCACCGGCGCTTTGCTCTGGCCCGGTGTCTGCTATGGCGCAGGCGAGCTGCTGCGGGCTTTGCTGCCAGCACGACTTGTTACCCGGCCTGCTTCGGGGCCCAACACCGGCTTGCTTCAAGAGCGATGGGGCCGAAGCTTAATAGGCGGGTGCCTCTTCGTCGTATTGAAGGACGTGTTCTTCTTGTACGTGAAGTACAGAAAGATAATGAATCGTCCCTACAGGAAGATCAAGAACTCGGATAGACGGAATTTGCGCGATTGATGAGCGTGGAAAGCAGCGGGGTTGACACAGCATGGCACTTGGAACCGTGGCGTTAGGAACTTGGGGTGTATGATAAGATCAAAAGGACGCATAGCAAAGCGTGGACTACGTCGAGACTTGAAAATCAAGTGTCGAGAGGTTGCTCCTAATCTATTCAGGGATGCCACGCAACGAATTTAGGGTGAGTATTGGAACTTCAGGTATATCGTTCATATATGCCTCTCAATATTAACCCCTTGAACCTCGTGCGGTGCGTGATTAGGGGTCTTTGAAAGGTATTCACATCATGCTATAAGTCGCTAGTAGGTGATTCGGATCATAATCGTTCAAGGTTGATTGGTTTTATTAACCGATTGTGGTGTAATAGCTGTCATCTTACACCACCACGAGTCATCCTGGAATTTCTTGAAGACGACAAGCCTTTTAAGGGGACAGCCGTTTCTCTTGCCATAACTACAACACGCATAAATGACATGCCTTCTCAACCACAGCTAAACTTATGGCGGAAAGGATCCTTCAAATACCAAATCACATACGCCGCCGCCGAAGTAGTTCTATACTTACCGCGTGTGACGTATTTGTTGTGTTACTGCTACACTAACGGGTCGCGCGGCGTTCATATTCACTATTACATGTTCTGGAATCAAAAGCCCCTTATTACGCTGATGATGAATTAACTACTGTTATTACCTAAGTAGGTAGGCAGTCAGTGAAGTTCACTCATGAATGGGATTCTGAAAAATATAGTCCCCTACAGGAACCATATAAGTAGACGCCTACCATGTTTTATTTTTGACATGCCCATTTTCTCCTCTCGACCATAAAGCTTCGACATCGACCGGGTCTTCAAGTTGTCTTTTGTGAAAACTGATATAAGAATCCAGCCAGCCAGCTCCGCCCTTTCCCCAGAAGGAACCTTTAGGAAAAAAAAAACCATGCCGAACGAGTCCGACAAGAAGAGTACGACCCAGGGCCAGGGCCGGGGCCTGCCCAACTACGGGGACAAGGTGCCCCGGGGCTTCTACCGGCGGGACCCCAACAAGGGCGTCCACCCCCGCGACGCGCGGCACCCGTCGTCGGCCACCAACCGCGACGACACCGTCACCTACCTGCGCCAGACCGACGTGTCCGCCGGCGAGGACCCCATGCGCAACTGGAGCATGAACCCGCGCGAGTGGGAGGCCGTCGGCGAGGACCCCGGGTCGACCGCCGGATACTACTACACGAACAGCGATAATTACACGCTCGAGAAGGATGGGAAGGGTGGTAATGATGCGCTCGGGAAGGATGGCAAGGGTGGTAAGTAATAGGGGGGAGGGGTGGGGGGGTCAAGGGAAAGTGATGTCGGTGCGGTGTGTGTGTAGATGCTCGTACACGGGGGAGTTTGCTGGTTAGTGTTACGGGGTTTACGCTGATACGGCACCTTGCTACTCACGGCGTTGGTTGGGAGAGGAAGTGGGTAGTTGGTGGTATTGGTAAGATGGTCGTAGAGTAATGAATATATATATTGGACGTTATTTTCCCCCGTGGACCGGCAGCTATGAACTACATCGTAGTAGACGAATATGAAAATCGTGTGATCACTAGGACGCGGAAAAGGGAAGGTGTAGAAGAGCCAATTCATGCTTGCTTGCTTTCGTGTCATTCATTCTACATAGCCAATATAGCATACTAACCTGGCTATGTAGCTAGATAGATAGGTTACCTAACTACCACTTCATAACCCAAACAAAACCCGTACAGAAAACAGAAAACCCATATCCCCTCACCTTCGCTGCCCGCCTCATGTTTTTTTTTTTTTTACTCGAAGTGGTTCTCCTCGTAGAAGGTGTTCCGCAGGGGCAGGTCCGCGTCGAAGCCCTTCGACTCCTTCATGTGCCGGTCGAAGCTCAGCGTCGATATCTGCACCTTCTCGAACAGGGCGCGGTCGAGGACGGGGGCGGCGGGGCCCTGCTGGCCGCGGCTGCGGGCGGCCTCGACCTCGATGGCGTAGTGGTGGTGCGCGAGGCTGGAGGCGATCTGGAAGGCGTTGCGGATCTGGCGGCCGTTCCAGCAGCCGGTCAGGCGGGCGTTCTCGTCGTAGTGGCGGGCGGCGAAGTCGATGATGTCCTGGTCGCGCACGACGAGGGGCGGCTCGCCCGTCATCTCGTGGCGCTGCTGCTCGATCTCGCGCAGCTTGGCGAGGTTGAGGCGGAAGATGTCGCGCGTCTGCGTCTTGTCGAGCGGCGGGTAGTACAGCGACATGTGGATGCGCGACTTGAAGGCCTCGTCGATGGTGCCGACCCGGTTCGTCGTCAGGAACAGCAGGCCGTTGTAGTACTCGAGCACCCGCAGGAACACCGACACCAGCGCGTTGCGCTTCATGTCCAGCTTGGACCGCTGCGACAGGAACACGTCCGCCTCGTCCAGCAGCAGCACGCAGTCCCACAGGTGCGCCAGCCGGAACACGTTGCTGAGCGACGACTCGACCTCGGACGGCGTCAGCCCCAGGTCGCCGCAGGTGATCACGAACAGCGGCTTGCGGTACTCCATGGCCACCGCCTCGGCCGTCGCCGTCTTGCCCACGCCGGGCACGCCGTGCAGCAGCACGACGAGGCCGCGGCCCTTATTCTGGATGAGGTCCTGGCTGGGGCCCTCGGTCGACATGTCGACGTAGCGGCGCTCGAGGCTCTTCTTCTGGAAGTGGGAGGCGACGAGGCCGCGCACGATGTCCTTGTAGTCCTTGAGGATCTTGAGGTTCTCGAACACGCCCGGCTGGCGGCGGATGGGCTTGAGGAAGTTGGTGTTGACGGGGATGAAGCGGCGCTCGCGCAGCGCGTACGCGAACATGCGCTTCGGCAGCAGCACGAGGTCCTCGTCGCGCAGCTGCAGCACCTGCGGCTTCATCTCGTATATGCGCGTGCCCTTGGTGCGCTGCCGCAGGAACGCGTCCGTCCGGAGGTTCTCCCGCCGCTGCCACATCTCCACCCCGTCGGCCTTCTGCACGATTTCCGACTGCGCGTACGCGAGCGACTGCCGCGACCCGTCGAACCACTGCTGGATCTTCATATCGTCGTCCTCGACGTCGCACCGGATCGACTTGGTCGGCGTCAGCTGGTGGAAGTTGGGCCGCCAGTCCGGGTTCTTCTGGTACGCCTCTGCGAGGTCCACGATCACGTCGCTCTCGACGAACTCGGGGTGCCGCATCATCTCGCCGCTCTCGTCCCGCAGCACTTCCTCCTTGGGGTCGCTGGTGTCGAAGGGCGGGTTGCGGGTCAGCGTCCAGGCGTTGTAGGATTGGTGGCGGTCGCTGAGGAACTTCTGGAACCCGCGGCCCTGCTCCTTGAGCGACTCTAGGAGCCGCTGGTGGTCGTGGCGGTAGCGGATCGGGAAGACGTCGAGGGACTCGATGAGCCTCTCTCCGACGAAGGACTCGATCTCGAAGGTGTGGCGGACCGCGCCGAAGTTGTTGCCGTCGTGGTCGATGTAGTAGGCGAAGACGTTGAACTTGGCCTTCTTGTTGTCCTGCTGCAGCTCGTCCGAGAAGAACTCCCAGCCGCCTGACGTGGGATAGGCCGCTTCCGGCTCCGGAAGCTCCGTCCGATAGACGCGCCAGACTTCGTGGTACCGACCGGCGGTCTCCCCTGCCGAGGGCATGTAGATCAGGTCGCCGGGGCGGAAGAGAGACCACAAGTCATCGAACTTGACCTTGGTCGCCCCGGTCCCGTCGTATCTCTGGTGAAGAGGCATGACCTCTCTGTCGACAAAGTCAACGTAGCAACGCATGTCGCGGAGAGCTTCGGCGCTATCCATGATGCCGTCCAGATCTTCGGCGTTGGAGTCCACGGACACAATGGATTCGGTATCATCGTCATCATCTTCTCCCTCGCCCTCATTCTCACCCTCGCCTTCACTTGTAGACCCAGGTTCCTTCTCCTTGACAGAGTCTTTCTCGATGATCTCTACTTCCTCGGGAGTCTCCGAGACCTTGATCGAGTCGGACTCGTCTAGATCCTCGACGTCGCCCCACTTCTCCTCTAGGGTTTTGAGTATCTCCTTCATCCTGGGCTGGAAATAGACTAAAGCCTTGAATGGTCGCATAAAGGTACGCGGAGTGGACCTCTGCTCAGTGTCGTTGAGCAGGGACGTCAAGTGTCCGAGGACGGGCTGCGATTGGATGCGGATACGATGGATCTCGGCATCGTTGGTTTGGGTCATCTCTGCTCGCCTCTCTCGTCTTGCCCTCTCCTCGGCGTCCCTCTTGGGTTGAGGAACCCGAGCATGATGACTGGTGGCTCCGTAGACCGAGAAGTAGCTCGCACGGATCCGTGCCAAGTCCTCTTTGCGCCGGGCTGCCTGTTCACGGCGTATCTGAGCCTGAAGACCGGATCCGCCCATCTATAAGAGAAATTTATCAGTAATCGTCCAATTGGCAATGTCATAGCTGGGTAGGGACTCTCTCAACGTTAAAAACGTACAAGAACTTCGATAGCATAGTCTTTCTCGTTGATGTCATGGAAGCGGTTCTTGAAGCTCTCAAAGTTCAGCTTGCGAACTTCCGGAATCTTGGGTCGCCATTTGGCTTCAATCCGGCGGCGATCAGCTTCGATTCGCTGACGTCGCTCAGCTTTCTTCTGGGCGAGGACAAATTCGGGGTCTTGCTCGCGGTGGTGAGCCCTCGTCTGGGCGGCAGCACGTCTGCCCATGCCACCACGTCTTGCTCTGGCCATCTTTAGAGGTTATAATAGGAACTTGAATAAGGAGGAAAAGGGGCCAGTTCAAGAAGCCCGGTGAGTACAAAAGCTGGGAAGAAGCTCAACAAGATGGTGCAAGGAGATGAAGCTGGGTCGCAATGATGATGAGTGCAAATTCAACAGAGATCTCTCAGGTAGTCTAGATATTTATACAGACTCAAACTCCGGACGACCTCATCGGTTTGCCAAGAAACGAGGCACCTCAAAGACAGGCACCCATGATCCGAGCCGCAGTATCGCATACATAGCTTGAGCAAGCCTTTGAGTCACTCGGCATTCATCCGTAGTGACGATCATTCCACATCTCGAACCAATCAGAATCCTTCGCCCACGCCCCATTCGGCATCGAACAGCGGACCCAGAATCTTGTCAGCACTACCGGAGACATGTCAAATGAAATAGCCTGGATATACTACACTGCCTAGCTGGGGACAGCTCCTACGCGCAGGCAGCATTGAGTCCTCCCGCGATCCGTAAACCAGGCGAACCAGGCTAACCATCCTTCGGCTTCAGTCTGCCTTGGATAAATGCGGGGAACAGAGACCGTTTATACTGCGAGACAGTGCCTCGACATATCAGATCATGCCATCCAGATCCTACGTATATTACCGCCCCGGTGGCGCAGTGAATCGGTCTTCCGTTTGGTCAATATACATACAAAGGCCTCCAAGGCATGAGAAGTCCAGTTGGATGACTATATTCCAGGCTACGACGGACCCGTCCTAGTGGCATATGATAAGACGTAGGAATGCACAGGTTGAATCAATGCACCCTTCGCTGGCAAGGCAAAAAGGTGATGGCGTCTAGATCGTATTACATATCCAATAGAAATCACGATGTGTTGGCTATCTAGTTCTGTAGTTAGCGGCCGCCTGCTGACTACCTAGCGGATCCGTTGTGTACCATACGCCACTTGAGAATAGGATTCCAGTTTGCCTGCTTTCTTTTGCTTTTCTTTTCTTTCTGTTAGGTGTCTTAGTCCTAGAGCGGGGAAAACTTATACAGTCCACACTAGGTTCTCTAGTGCTGCCTATAGCCTTCGTATAGGCAATGAATAGGAGGATCAAGAACATTTATAAGAGGTTCTTTTATATACTTCTCACCCCACCAGTTTAGTGAGGTGAAAAGATATTCCAGCATAGCAGAGTCCCAGAATATGGGATCATGATAATTATGGACGGTGCAGTGTATGGAGGCTAATATAGGGAAACTATTTGACATATTACTTGATAATTAGGCTCGAGGGGTCAAGATTAATGTTGTCGTTATAAGTCAGGGCGTCTTGATTTAGGACTATACTAGGTATCATAGTGAATATGATTGTATCTGACAACACTATCTACCACTATTTAAATATGTAAGTTGTTATTACTTAGGAATCAGTAACTTGTGAAGGCTCCCAGGCATGTTGCGACGAAATCGGGGTCGATGGGAATCCCCTTCCATTGTACATTACATTAAAACTAGAAGAGAAAGCCGTGAGATTGTTTTTTATCCCCTTTTCTACTTGTCATGCATTTCCAAGTATCCATTCTCACTTTTTATTTGATGATTCCCGTCAGAATTTGCGGGAATAAAGATTTGGTGATGCAGGCCTGTGCCGGGGCGATGCAGGGCCTCCCGCATTACCAGTTAATTTTTTCTCATACTTCCGTCCTCTTCCTTCATACCATGTCTTCTCCCCACAGTACTTGTTTTATCTGCAAATACAACGCTGGACCCCTTATCTCCCGCACAAGATTCAAGGCACTATATGTATATGTAGGTACCCGTGGCAGCACTCTTCTATGACCTCAGAAACGCCATTAAGTTGGCAACCTTAGGTTGCTTACTGAAATCTTGCTGATTTCTTTATGAGATGTGAAATCACGTTCTACTCCAGAAAGATTCTGGGAGTCTACTATGTCTCCTCATGACGGATTATTTTACACATCAGAGTTGACATCCAGAAATAAGCCTTGATTGCAGCCATAAAGGAGGAGGGAAACTGTGCCAGTTGGTCTATCACGTGACTATTAATATTGTGGATCTCAACTAGGTAGGCTCTTGCTGCTTCGTTACGTTTGACAGCAGACTTATACATCGTTCCGTTGCATTAACCAAAATCTATAAAAGGTAAACACATATAGCAATAAACTACATCACGTTCGCGGGTAAATACAGCACGGAGTAGAAGACCCTTGAGCTATATTTCAACTTTGCCGATTCTATAGTAGAGGCTTATTAGTTTTCTGATATTGGTAACTGGGAAGTCTGATACAAACGGGACACGGGATGCTGGAACGGGAAACCAACACTGATCATCCCTATGACGAATTAATCTGAATATCACCTAGTTTTCGCATAAGATCTATCACGAATGATAATTCTACGTCTTAGTATTTCCAGTAGAGACGATGCTAGGGCTTTTACCACCGTACCATACAGTGTTATGGTAAGTATTATTTTGTTATCTTGTTATCAAGTTTGGAAGTGTAAAGAAATGGGCCTAAATTCTACTGACCATGAACCCCCTTTTTATTTTGCAAGTGAACAAAAACCCCATCTATACTGGGTCAATCCCTCGGAGTAGATTAAACCCTAAATAAATACTGTCCGGGAAGAACTACGATCATATATACAAACGGGATGCTATAAATAGCTGGTAGTTTGTTTGAAAATGGGTTTCTTCATCATATTCGCTTTACCCATGATTATGGAAACATCAACAACGAAACAGGGGATGTATTGTGAATATTCATTGTTCTTTTTCAAGCGCCAAACGTGTGACTTGAAAATCAGATACTGGATTTTGATACCTAGCATCGACTTTGGATCATGGCGATCAGCACAGTTACCTAATGTAAGGCTTCAAACACAGTAGACTCGACATTCAAGATACTTTGAACGGCCCGAGACTCAGGTCCTTTCTCGATTGTCACGTGCGACACGCTCAAGGCCTGAGTCGTGTTTTATCCGGTCGGTTGTGTCTTAAACCCGTCTGACGGGAGTCCCATATTGGTGCAACCATTCAGACGGAAATCTAGCCACACGTGTCGAGCAACGAGGGTGGAACTCGGTTTGTTGCATGAGTTCAAACAGAATATCCGCTCTCCTTCTCCAGAAAGATACTATAACAATATTCAGGGATTTGTCTAAGCCAGTGGCTGGTGTCACTTCTTATTAGCATGGGGATTAAGCGGCCTGCCAATTAAGGAGAGGCCAACTATTCAGGCCTAGTAGACGGAGCAGAATATGTCTCGTTGATACTAGCCTATAGGATAAAGATGAAGCCAATTTGACATTACATATCGCCCGTGAAAAAGCAGTTCTGGTTGCACGACGAAATATGGTTGAAACCTTTGCTGGGGTATGATCCGAGTTAACCGGCCTGTAAGAAGTTTATTTTATTCATGTTTTAGGTTCCTTGAAATCTCTAGCTCGATAAGGGGTTAGACAGACACATGTGATCGTTTACTTCCCCTATATAAAGAGTTATCCGACAGGTTGGAAAGTTATGATTTCTGACCAATCCAAGTTCAGTCGTTGGCGCTTGTCTTCCCTGCTGTATCATTCCAACCATGTCGGCATATCGTCAGAACGCTCCTACGATGTGCACGGTTGGCGAGAAGCCATGCCGTCATTGTCAAATGCCAATATTCGATCGGCCGGAATACCAATACTGTACTAGAATAGATTGCCAACGGGCTAAATATGTCGACGACTACCGCAGGAAGAACCCCGTGAAGAACTGCGAGAACTGTGGAATAAAACTGAAGAAAAAGGATGCGAGGTGGTGTAATGAAAGGAAGTGCCAGAGAAAAGCTATATCAACGCGCGGGAAAGAGAAAAGAGCCGAAAGGTTAAAGATGGAGAACGATAAAGTCGTCAGAACTAAGGTGAACGACCAGGATAACACCAAATCGACACAGTAAGTGCCTTTTGGAGTCTTTTAGCCCCTCGTTTTATGGTCTGTCTCGGGAGTGAAGCTAAGCGTATCGGGTTTGACTCCTGGGACAAAATGTTAAGGGTGAAGAGTCTACCAAATATGGAATTTACTGACCTCCTATTTTATAGTGATAATCGCCTAGAAGAAGAAGAAGACTGTTTTCCAAACTTCGACGATATATTTGTTGACGAGACCCCAAGGCGACGGGGGCGCTACCAGAGTTACGCAGGGGACGAGGATTACTTTGATGAGTGGGAGCAGCATATGAACGATGCACTGTAATCTGATGTGGTGTTCCGTTGATACAGAACTCAAGGCTTGATAATCACTAAATTCCCCACGTCTGTCTGTTATGAGTATCATTTTGGTATTTAATCGGCGAGAACTTCAAATCGAGGTATGCTCTGGATGAATAGCTTTTGATTAGTTACCATCATAGTCCTAAGACAGGCAGCATTGAAGCTCTCTGTGGATGTGCTACCGTGAGGTATAGTCTATGGGCGAGCTTCAATATAACATTCACTTATTTACGATTATGTAGCATTAAGCTATGTATTTAAAAGCTTTGGACATCAAATACCGAACTATAGATTCAGATGGGACAACTACTTACTTTATCCTCATTTTTGACATCAATTACGTCTTCCGAGTCTCCTCTCCCGAAAGGGGCTCGGGCTAAGGTAGGGTCTCATGACGCAGCGACACTTATTACTCAACTCTTAATATTTTTATATAAATTGTAGTGGAACATTCCTTACGATTCTCTCGTTATTCTTCCTTTTATATACAGCTACTGCTTCCCTTATGCCTTTTCCCGTATGACGCCGAAAGTCGTGAGCCGCACGAAGTAACTCCCTGCAATGTTGGCATGACGCTGTGTGACGGAACAAGCCTCATGATTTCGTGCGTATGTGACAGGATTATGTGGAATCACGTGCCCGCCTGCTACGTCTGTTAATATCGAAAACTTCTGTAAGACAATTGAATCATCTAGACTTTCTCATAACTGGTGGAAATCGCAAGTTCATATGATCCCGTGTCTTAGTGCTGATCAAGGCTGCCCCTATCACGACCTGTCTCTATTTTTCTTGGCACATGTATTTACTCGATTTCATATATCTGACTCGGCCGTATCCTATTGGTCTACATTGATTTTGGGTAAACATTAATGACATAACTTGTAGTATTGTAAGGAATGGGGACTCGAGAGGTCAAGCAGAAATGCTCTTATCCTTCCCATTTTGCAAGCTCTATTAAAGCAAACATGATTATATCGTATGAAGCCGTATATTTATAGAAATAATGTGAGGAGCAACCATAAGCTACTCGGAGTTGTGCTTAGGTTGGCCTTATTAGACTATTTGAGATTTTTGTACTATTTGTATTTGATCCGCAAGAAACGAGAACAAGAGATTATTACTTGAATACGCAATCTGCTTACATGCTTGCTTACACGATGTCCCACTGTACACAGTTTAGCATGTATTCCAAGATCTAGTCACGAAAGTTAGATGCGAGATGTTACCGTAAAATAAATTATGGCAAAAGCGAACGCTAATGCCTTGCTGGCTATTAGCTCTTATATGGTACGTATGGCATACGCGACAGAAATTCTATAGGAGTTACTAAGATCATAACCCCAACTTCCATAGTACCCTTCTCCAACCTCCCCCCTATAGAATTTTACGTGCCGGTCAGCATTTTGTAATGATGTGGGGAAATGTTGATCCACGACAAAATGCCTGCCGGTTACCGAGGTTGAGTAGTAGCCTAAATCACCAAGACGGGGACTCAAAGGTGACAAAATAGTGTAACAGCACAGGAGTAAGTGGTCATAATTCACTATGGCGCGGGGTTGTGATACTGCGGCATTTAAAGATAGTTATCTTGTAAACTCGGTCCTCCAGAAAAAGCTGACATGTATTCGTCTCTTTCCAAACATCATGGCGATTTCTTCAGTAGAGTACCCCCAGGCGGCGGACTTATACAAGGACGTGTACAGACCGTTGCCCTCAATCCCTTTTCCGCAGGAAATTACCAACGATGAAGCGGGTAAAATTTGCCTTCGGATCGTTAAAGATCTCGAAGCAGCCCTCATAAGCGGCAACGAGTCTGCCCTGAAGGATTGCTTCTATGAGCCGCAGGCATACTGGACTGATTTGCTTGCACTGACTTGGCATCTGAGATCCATAAGAGGTCATCAGCTAGTTATACATGCCCTCCGGGAGATGAGCCAGTTACGCCAAATAACCGATCTGACTATAATTCGGGGATCATCCAGTGTTGTAAAGACATCATCTGACCTGGTAAGTATTTGCACTTCAGGGTGCTTACGCTATTCGGTGATCACTAACTGGAGTGATAATTATCTAGTCATGGTTGGCTTGCCAGTTTACATTTCGAACTACTAAGCCATTAGGGAGCTGCGGTGGCAAATTGATGGTTTTGCCTCAAACAAGTCCTAATGGCTCGACTGACTGGAAGATATGGATCCTTGGGACATGGCTTCAAGACCTTGTGGAGTTCCCACAGGATCGAGCACTTCTGGACATGCCACTTCCAAACCGGGAAACGAATACTCACATCGAGACTGATGCTCTGATTATCGGGGGAGGGAATTCGTACAGCTACTCTTAACTCTTGGTGACACAGTACTTTGATACTAATAATCGGGAACTAGTGGAATCTGCCTCGCCGCTCGATTGAAAGCTCTGGGTGTTCGCCATCTTGTCGTGGAGAAGAACGCCCGGGTTGGTGACAACTGGCGAAATCGTTATGACTACATGAAGTTCCACCTTGAAAAGAATCTTGTATCGTTGCCTTTCGCACGTGAGTACCTGGTCCAGCACATTTCCCTAGGTTACGATGCCAAGCCTGACCATTTTCATATACAGCCTATCCTGACGAGGACCCTATCTACCTCACCCGAGAGCACCTTGCAAACCACTTGGAGAACTTTGCGCAGAAGTTCCAGTTGAATGTTCGATTATCAACAACAGTGGCGGCCACAAAGTACGATGAAGACTCCCAGACTTGGCAGGTCAAGCTTAACACTCCGCATGGGACCCAAATGGTGTCTTGTAAGCAACTGGCCTTAGCCACCGGGGCTGGATGTCAAATACCTTGGAAGCCTCCCATCGACGACACCGAAAAATACAAAGGTATCAGCCTACATTCGGTTGAGTTCAAGAGTGCAAGGCTACTGAAGGAGCAGGGGGCCAGTGTATGTCACAATTCTTTTTTCAACTCCTTACATAACAACGTATAGGTTAGATCAGTCCAGCTAAGATGAAGTGACATCTGAAGTCAGCACTAGTGATCGGAACCGCTAACACCGGATTCGACGTGATGAATGACTGCTACGAAGCGGGCCTTAAGACAACCATGGTACAGAGGGCACCTACATATCTAATTCCCGATACATACCTCGTTGGCCCACCCAAGGTGCCAGACGACCTCGACACCGAAGATGCGGCGAGGGCCGCAACTCCATTGGCGGTTTCCGGTCAGTTACTGAAGAATGTATTTATGGGGCTTGCCGCCTCCGAGCCGTAAGCCTGGGCCGTGCTAAGTGATGTAATAACTACCATGCAGTTGCTGACAATAAATCAAAGTGACCGATATCAACGATTATCTGAAACTGGCTTCCAGGTGAAGACCGACGGAGACATCACATGGCACCTTCTGGTGCGAGGTGGTGGCCATTATGTCGATTTCGAAGAGGGCACGTTGCCGGTTGCCTCCGGCGCAGTGGGGATCAAGTCCGGGGTCGTCCCCACGGCCTTCACGTCCTCGGGCTTGCAGTTCAGCGACGGAACCCACCTAGATGCGGATGCAGTGATCTGGTGCACAGGTTTCGCGGATCTGAATATGAGAGATAACGTGCCCAGCATACTCGGCGTCGGAGGTGATTATGTCGCGTCTAGGATGGACATGGTATGGGGCCTCGACAAAGAAGGCCAGATCCGAGGGGCCTGGAAACAGCAGAAGAATCTTCCAAACTTCTGGGTTATGTGCGGCGTCGCAACCCATCATCGCTATCAGTCAAAGCTGCTGGCGATGCAGATCAAAATGGCCGTCGAAGGGCGCTTGCCGGTAGCGTATAGGGATGGTGCATAAAGGGGCTTGAACGTAGGCCAGGACATCAACTATCTTCAACAAGTTGAAAGGTTTCTTCAGACTAGCGTTTTCTCAACGGCTGATTTACACAGAAGCTAGATTGGTATAGGAAAGGATCTCAACGGCGATGATAAGGGACCATTACGTCCCAATTTCATGTATCTCAAAGTAGTTAAATTCAAACAACCACTCTTAGACCAGAATTGTCCCGAATAACATCAGGAAATATTTTGGCATCAAAGAAAATATCGAATGCATATGTATTTAGGAGGAGATCCAGATACTTGTGAGTTCAAGTGCGATATACTGACAAGCACCTACGAGTCATTGAAGCCCCTATTTCGGAGTAGCAAATTACTAGTCCATTTGGATAGATCAAGTTCGTTCTATCACCCCCCTGGAAAGACTTCAGGGTTAGTCTATCAGTGATTCACACTTAGAGAGCAATTGGCTTGGAAAGGTTCTATCAAACAATCCCCTTTTTGATATACACCACTCCACTGTCTCCGTGATCACCACCTATGTTCATCGGAGACGGGCCGACTCATAACCGACGGACGAAACTGCAATCCAACACGGATCAATTGAACCTTTTTAGGCAGAGACTAAATATTGATTGTTAGCAAGATTGAATAACTTTTGGATTTTAGTGACTCTATCAATACGGACTTGCCTAAAGAGCTCGCGGCGATGAAAGATGGACTAGAGCTATATGGTATTCGATAAATATACCTACCTAGTCATGACAGATTTTAGGGATATATATGCCTGAAGTTTCCAATATCCTCAATTGACTATTCACCTTCCTCTCTATAAAATCTGGGAAATCTTGGGGCTGCGCATGCAGATTGTCGGCAAGAGACCACAAGTACATCAGAGTGAAAGGCCTACGTATATTAACTGCTGTGCGGTGAAGACCAACAATGTATTATAGGACCTGACATGCATCTCGTATATGGAGTCTTATGGTAATATATCTTGCCGTACCAAACAACGGGGCAATTATTATTATTATCGCGAATTCCTATAGATTCATATGTGACACGACTTGCACCCGGGATTCTCAATTACTTTTTGACATGTAATAAATCACTCCGTATTATTATATTCTTGATATAGCCCACGACAGCCAACAATCTTGCCCAGGATTACCGAACCCCAGATCACCGTCCGCGTTACGGCGCCTTGTACGAACCCCGGCCAAGATATACCTAAAAACAGGGGCCAATTGTCCATCCTCCAGAAGAGGTTCATCAGCTCCAGATCCAGCGTGCGCATTCTCCAGCTGCCCTCGCCTCCCTTGATCGCGTCGAGAATGATGCTGTTGAGGTTTCGAAAGAACGTCTCCTTCTGCCCGTCTTTCGGGTCTGTCCACTCCCTCACGACCAGCTCGCTGTCCAGCCCCGCGTCCTGGCTTCGCCGCCACTCGTGGATCGCGCCGCGGGGCACGATGATGACGCCGTCGGCGGCGCCCACGGTCGGCATCACGCTCCCGTGAAGCATCACCTCCGCCCGGCCGGAGAGCACCTGTATGAATTCAGTGTGGGCGCTATGCCAGTGTGGGCCCGATGACCACGCCGAACCGGGGGGGAGCTTAATGGTGGCCTGGTCCGGGACCGAGAGATCGTATGTGACCGCCGACGGTGCCGGTCGTGTAAATATCTTTTGGTCGGATGTTCGCGTTCTTGTCGCCATCTTGATTTTTTTTATCTCGGGTTATAAACACGGATGGTGATGTTTTTGTTTACCTTTTTGTTTTTCTCCCCACGCCGAGGATCTGACTACGTGTCTTATGGACTATAGTAGCGGCTATCGCGTTATATGATTTCTGACGCGGCTCACTCGCTAGGATTAAAAACCTGAGATGTGTGCATATTGCCGCACGTGGCTAGTCTGTATTCTTGCGAAATTCATTTGGGGTTCTCTCAACCAATTAATCCATCAAGTGAGAGTGATCTAGCATCCTGGCCAGCACCAAACGATGGAGTCAAGTATCCAAGACCCTCGCAGGGATATGTCGGTAGTTGGTATCATATTGGGATTTAATATCAGCAAAAGCGTATATACCGGTAGCTCAGAATGCGGCATACCCTATAAATCGATAGCGTTCACTGTACTGCTTAGTTTTGCATCATTCTTACAACCTCCAAATATACCCCTATCCCTCTTCTCCCAAATCAACACCTAGTCATGAACGGATCTGCAATGTGCCATGTTCGTGCGGACTTAACAACTACTGGCTAGTGATCTTTGCAACCAACACTTATAATGGCAAAATGCAAATGCGCGTGATTTTATTATATCCTACCTAGGTATGTCTAATGGGCAAACACCCCTTTCCCCCCTTTTCCCTTACCCCTTTTCATAATAGCCAGCTCATTTGATTCCCTTCTTCCAACATTATGATATCAGCGATCATTCCTGATAGGGTAATACGTTTCTTCCATATTGCACACTAGAATATGTGTGCCCGTAACACGGACTGAAATTACCAGAGCTTCCATCACCATTGTGAGAGTTCAATGTGAAACGCGAGAGGAAAAAAAATAAACAAGAAGGAAATGATGGAACAACTAGCAGGATCATGATAGGTCCACGCATGGCCTTTCATCATCTCAATAACCAAGAATCAAGATTCCATAGGTACATTGAGGATCCTCATGGGAAAGTTCAGGGTTGGACAAACTACCCTATCACTGAGATGATGCGCGAACTTGGTGCTCCAGGGCACCGGCTGTTAAGAATTGCAAAGTTTCATCTGTTTTAGGGGGAATGATGTGTGCATCACCCCATAGCTTCTTAAGACCTAACCTCTTAGTGTGCTTTCTCGGTTGCTGCCGTTTGTGTGATTATGCCAACACTTATACGTGTGATATAGTTACATGTCATAGCTGGATGTTTAGGGTATCCGGCCCGTATAAGGTATCACATTAGAAATATCGTTCTAGGACCCTACGTAAGTACGCATAGTATATCACATGCCACGCAGACAAACTTGTATCACTTCTTTAGGACCTATGATACGGACTTATAACCATGTCATAACGTGTCTATCATCACACTAGCCCGTAAAGCAGCTACAGCATCACCTTTACGTAAAATTCGCCGATTCCTGATACACAGACTTTGCCAGAAGGCTTGATACCGTATATGTTGATATGGTTCGAAGTATTTATTAAAGCGCATTATGTAACACAGGGACATTTTCAATGTCACAATATACCATATATAGTTAATCTTCCGGAAGCCCGGTCAAATTGGCTGGTGTTTTGCTCGATCATATGACACATTCGTCCTCCCGGGAGTTTTATAGACCTTGTCAAGGGACAATCATTAATCCTTCAAGTCTTGCATACATTCAGAAACAAGGATAGGTAAACACCTGTCACGTCTCGGTGTACCCAAACACAATTTTACTAGATGCTGCAAAGGTAGGTAGGTACGTAAGTGTGAATAGGCAGAAACCGTACAACGTTGTTCATAGCCTGCTCCAGAAGTTAGTGGAATGAGGCTAGCAACGAAGTCAAACAACAATAATAAAACCAGAATTTTCTTTCTTTTCCAAGCAAGACGCTGCGAGTCGTACTAATATAAACTCATGACAACATGTTGTGTATTTATATTCCTAGTTATTTGTAGGATAAAAGCTGACTAGGTACTTAGGGGATAATACCATTATAAGTATGACGAGCACGTTTACTTAATATAAAAGTATAAAATCCTATAAAAATAAGATATAATTTTAAGGGGTGAGATATTACATAGATTTCTCTATCTCTATACGAATTTCATGAAAATAGGTATGCACTATCTTATGATTTAAATGTGACGTAATGAAAGATAGCAGAACTACACTTATAAAATGATCTTATTATGTGCGACTTATATGTACAGGCTATGGCATTCTATTCCTCGATGTACACGTTTTATGAGGATGACGACTTCGTTTGTTTGCAAAACGGTGGAACTATATGCTACGTAGTTCAACGGCAACCTTTCCCGTAACGGTTATTTGAGCCAGCACGAGGTATGCTACAGGTTCATAAATCCAGGCAGCTTTGTGTCGGATGGCGATCTCTACTTGTCCTGAATCAGGATATTACATTGGAGCGGTGAAGATATCACATTCCTAACAACGCCTTGCAACACCCGATCGAAACTGGATAACGCATCTCCTGAGTCTTTCTAAGGCTACCAATGTCTGTATATGAGGACAGGAGATCACAGCTTACGGAACTTCTGGGTATAAAGGAAATGGCCCGTCACCTTTACTGCAGACTCATCAGCAACTACAATATAAACAACAACTTCATTATCAGCAAACTAAGACCCAAACCTTATCAATATTCATCACTCGACCAT
Organism: Biscogniauxia mediterranea; assembly: GCA_018398605.1. Lineage (NCBI taxonomy): Eukaryota > Fungi > Ascomycota > Sordariomycetes > Xylariales > Xylariaceae > Biscogniauxia > Biscogniauxia mediterranea. The sequence continues at coordinate 2,234,967 of JAGXTR010000001.1, forward strand.
GCCTGACGTTCCAGGAACTCTCGTCCGCAGCGGTCCCAACCGGAGTGAGTAATTTTGAGAATCATTCACCCCCTTTTTCTTTCCCTTCTCAGGAGTGAACATCGCTCATCCTGGCACACTCTATACGTTTTGACTCCCGAGATACGGCGTAGAGAGTAAAAAGTTTACCCGGCATGGCAGCTAACGACTCATCATTTTACAGTCACCGCGTTGTTTATCATCAACGGCTTCCAGGCAACATACAATGCATCGACCAACCCGGCTCTGCAGCTGTTCACCGCCAACGATGTTACCCTCACCTATAACAAGGACGGTGACCTAGAGAACACCCATTCCTTTGAGGGCCACATTGGGGTCGACGACTTCGAGCTCGCCTTGGATAACGGCGCTGTGATCAAGGGCAAGGTCAATGCCCCGGGCGTCACTCCTGCCAGCACTATCAACGGCTCGGGATCTTGGGGGTTAAGCTCTGGTAGGTAATCCCCAACCGAATTACGATTGCAGTTCCTAACGCTTTTTATTTCCATTTTAAAGAGTAGCCGGGGTTTTCTTTTACCCACAGACGAGGAGAAGGGGGGTAAAAAACAGATGAGGAAAGTTTGCAGTCTGAATATCTGTGTGGTAGTAGTGAAATGGGGACTAGTAATCAACGACGCTCGTTATATTTCCAGCTAGCTGGAGCTAAAAACAATCATTTAGATACTATTAGTATGTAGATGAATACACACTCGTTCTCTCGTATCTGCTTTAAGTGAATTTGCCTTACAGCTTGAGTTGCCAATATTTGCTCAATAAATAAGGTCCCTTACTTATATAATGTTGCTGATTAGCGAGATTTTGTGTATTGGGCTTGGGAATTTTGTTAATGAATACCTACCTAGTGTAGGTACCTATCTACATATGCCAGCATTATAATCGTACTGTGAGGTAGAAAACAACCGCTATTCTCTCTTCTTCTCTTTCCCTTTAAATGGCCCTGTTACAATGGTCAACGCACTGATTACAGGTGTTAGCTCAGATAACTTAGCTATACATACCACTAAAAAACAGAAGAGATCAGAAGGTAGTTGTTTCCTCCCCACAGTACGATTATAATGCTGTTATATGTAGAATTACTGCAGCAGATGTAATACATAACGATGGGACGAAGTTGACGGACCCCACTTTGTTGTCCTATTATTAGCAACAGGGGGCCATCACGCCGCTGCGACGGCGAGGAGGATTGCCTAAGCCCGAATCGATTCAGAAAGGTGAGTTTCATTATCATTAAGAGGTTGTACTTTTTTTATTGTTGCATACCTACCTATATCCAATTATTATCGTAGAAACATATGAGCTGTACCTAATCTTACACTCTAGTCACATCTGTAAGCTCCTGTCCGTAAACTCCAGATTAATCTCCATGGCCCCCGCACAACTAGACACGCTGGGATTATCTTCATCTCCAAACTCACGTGCTGCAAATGGTAGTAAAAGATCGAGAGCACCTCTGGCTTATTAGGGCTTATAAAGAAGAGCACATACGTGCTATATCCAGCCCCCCCTGGGTCCTAAAAAAAAACAACGCCTTCAGGGGTCATGTTGAGCTCCGCAGAACCGCGCTAACAAGGGTGTTGCCCCTGCCGCTGACCTGCGTGCCGGTGCCCGTCTTGAGCCAGCAGTTGCCGAAGTTGCGGGGGATCTGGAAGGTCTGGTTGGCGCTGAAGGTGACGGCGGCGCACTGGCTCTCGCCGCTGAAGTGGTTGTGCGCCGCGCAGGCCTGCAGGCAGTCGTGAAACGAGTACACGATCACGGCGCCGAAGTCCGCGCCCCGGAAGTCGGTGCCGCAGGTCGGGGTGAAGGTCCACGAGCTCTGGTCCCAGGCGATGACCTGGTCCCCCTCGCTGTCTAGGCCCGGGCAGTCGAGCGCGAGTAGTCCCGTGGGCACGGTGAGGCCCGAGACCGTCGAGGTGCCGGTTCTTGTTCCGGTGGCGGCGGCGGTGGTTGCGGTTCGGGTTACGGTGACGGTCGAGACGAGGGTCGGGGCGTCTGCCGTCGTGAGGTTGCTCGAGGCGTTTCTAAGGAACGCCGTTAGGTCAGTATTATCGAACCATGGGTATCGTATCTAAGTTGATAGGTATTAAAGTAAACGAGTCTTGTCTCACGTCTGCGCATTCTGTACCGCGAGTGAACCCCCGACTCCACCGCCTACTGCTGCGGCGATGATGACAACAAGGAGAATCACGGCAAGTATAAAAGTTGATCTGTGCAGTCCACAAATTCTATGTTCCTGTTCGACCGGCGTCGAAGTTTGTGCTACCGGGTCATAACCCCAGTTCGGCGGTGGTGGTTGATGTTGGGCTAACTCCAAGCCCGTGTTGCATAGTATTCGAGGGGATGCCGCCTCCTTGTATGAATCTGGAGATATGTACACATCAGCCATCACGCCGTCGTCTGGAGGTTCCAGCGTGAAGGTGATTGTGGGATAAATGGAGACAACGAGAACATCTCTACATAATAGCATTAGCAGAGAGGGTGTTCTGAAAATGACACACACACACTCCTAAGTTCGTATCGGCCCCCGCTCCATGAGCGCTTGGCGGCGTTTGGGGCGCTGTATATATTGAGCCAAGGTCAGATAATTCTGGGAATTCACCAGTTACGAGCGTGTGTCACTTGAGATGAAATGTCAGCTCATGCACATGGAGGGCAAAGTTACGGGTTGTGGGAAAGGCTATGGGCCAAAGCAGAAGGGTAGCATTGGAAGGATTCTCTAAGCCAAGTATCTGTATGATATATCTTATGATAGCGTAACGGTTGCCTGCCGGACGTCGAGACATGAAGGAAATACTACGGTATTATCATTCGAACCTAGGAATAACGAAGGATCATTGTATAATATCTAAATCACTAGTGATTAGCAAAGCCCATACATGAGTTGATAGAGATTAGGTAGGTATCAATACGTTATAAGATCATGGCACAATACTAATTACCAGTATAAGTCATTCAATGTTATCAGTGTCAACTATTGACATACTTGAAGTTATGTGATATGCCAATGATAGACGAGTTAGGTACAGAGCTAAATAAAGGCTTTAAGCTTAAAAACTGGGTTTAGCGTTGATCATATGCCGGAAATCGGTCATAAATATAGTAGTTACAATTAGCCCAACATACGAGGTTGCGTTGAACCATTTATGGCCCCGCGATCTTCCCCTCTTAGAGCATCTCCAACGAATTCCTCACTAGTCGGGGGGTTGTGGGGATAACTACCTAACCTAGGTAGTTATGTTATTTCTTTATTCTTATCCTTTTCCTCCCTTGATAATAGGTTGTTTTGTTAGTTACATAAACTTGTTACCCTTAACCTACCTAGGTTAGGTAATTGGATTTAAAGATGTCAAGTACACATTGATATCATTCTTCTTTTCAAAATAACTCCTTGACACGGGGATTGGCTAATCTATAATATTAGGTTACACAGTTGTATTTGGGGGGGGCATCAATGGTAAACAACCTGGAGGGAGTTTGGGGTCCATGGACTTCTCACAGCTTGAGTCGGCTTGGTGGGTTCGGCCTTCGGCTTCGGTTCCAGGGTCACGCGTTCCTTAGGTAGGTAGTACATAGGCGGTGGAGCACTAAGTAGTGTAACTACTAATTTAGTGTAGAATAAAACTTCTGCTGTGGCATTCACAGTACCAGTACAGAACCTTTGTCCCCTAACCTATATCTGGGCAGAGTATTGATAACTGCATTCTTTCTTATCTTTTCAACATGGGGTACGGAGCTGCAGACGGGTCTAACAACACCACCGAAAGTAGCGGTAGTAATAATTCTAGTAGTGCGGCGATGCCTACAAGCGCCCCTGGACAAGAGCCTGCCTCCCATGACGGAGACGAGCGCGATGAATCAACAACGCCCACCATCTGGCAAGGCCTACGACACTTCTACGAGAGAAACATAGGGCTGGTCTTCGTATTTACAGCACAGTGTTTCGGGTCTATCGTACGAATGCCCCTTTGTTGTTATCAAGGCATCGTATACCTAGGTTTATTGCATCTTGTAAACTGACCCCGCGACAGATGAACACGGCGGCAAAACTGCTGACATCGCCGGACTCCCCTAACAAGTTCCACGCCTTACAGATCATATCTATCCGCATGTTTTTCACCGCGGTACTCGGATCTCTGTATATGTGGTATAAGAAGGTTCCTGACTTTCCTCTTGGCCAGCCAAGCATCAGGGGGCTGCTGGTTCTGCGGGGCACCGCGGGTTTCGTTGGACTATTTGGTCTCTACTGTAAGCATGGTTCCTCCATCAAACCATAGAGACGGCTCTCAAGCGGTATACCCTTCTAATCACTTCTCCAGATTCGCTATCGTATCTGGAAATATCCGATGCAACTGCTATCACGTTTCTAGTGCCCACTTGGACTGCCATTGTCTGCTTCGTCTGGCTGAAGGTAATCATGTACCGTGTGTTCATCTCTTCGTCGGTCTAATTATCTGATATATTGACAGGAGCCATATGGGATACAAGAATCTCTGGCTGGGCTGATTGCCTTCACTGGGGTACTGCTGATTGCTCGGCCAGCTTTCCTCTTTGGACACAATACTGAAGGGCCTATACACAACGACCCGATCGGCACAAACGAAACCTTGACCACGTTTATGACGGAACATGATCATCAGCTGGCTCTTGCCGACTCTCCTTCGCCGTTTGAACGAGCAGTTGCTATCTTATTTGCGATCATTGGAACCTTCGGCGCAGCGGTCGCATACGGCACCATACGCGTGATTGGCAAGAGAGCGCACTCTCTGGTTAGCGTTAACTATTTCGCTGTCTTGGCAACGATCGGTTCCAGCGTCATCATTCTGGTTCATCCAGATCTCCAATTCGTACTCCCACAAGGTGTCTTGCAATGGTGTGTATTTCTCATAGTTCTGATATAGATGCAAGAACTGACGGGGTATAGGACACTACTAACCATTATCGGAGTCGCGGGCTTCCTGCTCCAGTTTCTTCTAACCGAAGGACTGCAGAGGGAAAAGGCAGGGAGGGCGACTAATATGATTGTACGTGGCATCTTCATCGCATAGGAATCTCGGCTAACCTTCTTCAGTATATTCAAATGGTATTTGCTCTCATCATCGAGCGTGTGATTTGGGGAACGACGCCGCCGATTATGAGTTTTGCGGGAAGCGGGTTGATTATAGGGGCCGCCATTTGGCTGAGCCTTCAAAAGAGCAAACCCAGCTCACAAAAAGACACGTCTGTCATTGACGAGGAGAGTGCGCTTTTGGGCAACAGCGAACGTGACCCTTAGAAAATGGATGACTGTCTTGTGGAAGTTACGCATAAGAAATTTGATGTCTGGGGATGGTGCATACGTATGAGTTCTCGATGCATGCACCGCAAAGGACTTACTTGGTGGACTCAAGCTCCGGGGAGAGATGCATACCTACCTATACACGAAGTTAGTTGCATAAATTCTGTTAGAGTTCTAATTCATCATGGGCGTGGTTCAACGGTAACAAAAGAGTTTGATATCCCAATGCCTTGGCATATCACATGGGCCTTGAAAATGTAAAGCGTGCCTGGGGGCTTCGAGCATGCCAGAAGCTGTGGTAGGGGGTTGGATGAAATTTGTTAAGTCTACCAGCAAGAATGAGTTACTTCTGAGGACATAATAATTCTCTGAAAATAAATTTCCGAACTATAATTGGTGTCGAGGGACATCAGCAAGAGTTCAATTGGTTATGCATATTATTTGGCGACGTTGAATTGATGGAATACAACTAGTATGTAGTCTACTACTCAAAACAGGTTATTCTTATATATAGGTATATATACCTACTTTCGTTCTTAAAAAAAAAGGGGGGAGGGAGGGGGGGGGGGCGGAGGGGAGGTTCTTGAAGTTGAGGTACTGTAAAGATCATAGCAAAAACGGGCTTTTAACATATTAGTTCTTATGCAATAAATATATTCCGGCTTACTAGCATGGACAGCGTTCATTAGTAGGAAAATAAAAAAGCAATTATAGCGCATGATACCTTACACGGATTAGATGTAAGGGAGGAGGCGGGGGGGAGGGCAAAGTAAAAGGGTTGACGATTTGTTGAAGGATTACCTGCCCAGAGTTCCACGAAAAATGAAAATATATAAATCCTCGCTTGAATCCTCTTTCGGGACGCTAGGTCCCCGATTTACACCCTCTTAAAAGCATCATCTGATGTTTTGTGGTGCCATCCCGTCATCCGCATCGGAGCGGCCCTGGAAGGATTCTGCTTAGTCGTGGGGTGTACTTATTTTACACTATAAGGATACGGTGTCTGTCCGCAACCCGTCGTCTTACCTCTACCTCCTCTTCTTTCCTACACGGAAGGCTCGGCAAGCACAGAAGACAATCCAGAGACATATGCTATTTTCTCAGCACAAGACCACGATTTCAATATGGCGTCCGGTCTTTTCTTTGACCCGATGGTGGCACTGCGGGCTGCACCGCTGGTGTCATCAACCTGCACACTGTTGTATGCGTGGGACCAGCACCTCTTCCTCAGCCTCTTGAACGCGCGGCAGGTCCGCGAGCACAGCAGGCCCATGATTCCGATCTATTTCAAGAAGTTATTCTACCGCGCACTACCCATGGTTTTGGGCTTCTTGACAGTCACCACATCGACCGCCGTCGCAAACCTATATACTCAGCGCGCAGCATTGCAGGCTCGGGGATCGCTCTGGTGGTACACGGCCGGTGCGGCTCTAGCTGTATCTCACCTGGGCTTTGTGCCTTTTATCGCGCCGAGCGTAAAAGGTATGATAGAGGCGAGTTCGGAGGATGACACCAATAAGGTTCTAGACGAGTGGCTATCTGTCAACATGATCAGGTCGCTGACGGTAGATCTGGGGGCATGGATCGCCGTGACCGTTGCGGTCGTGAAGACCCTGCGTGTGTAATAGCGACGAGAGTATGGGATTCGCGATTTTACGAGAAATGCACATGGTGTTTATAACGTCTCGATTATGCCTCATTCTTGGCGAATATAGTCTCGTTCGAGAACGTCTCGGAGAGCATCCTCCTTCAGCGATGTGGGCCTTCAGCTGGTATCTCTCGTGTGGGACAACCGAATATGGCATTGATTCGTCGCAGACTACGAGTCGTCACAATTATATTGTACGAGCTGAAATTTACAATTTCGACCGGCGTCTAGAAGTGTACGAGTGAGAGAAACATTGAGGGAGACAACACGCTTCGCAAAGGCTTTTATGAGTGTTACGCGGATTGAATCCCATTTCATATAGTTGGTATAAGCCAAATCAATTCGTTAGTACTTCAGATATTGCTCGAATTCTGTATTGTTGGTGTTAGCAACTACTTGTTCAAATTTATAACTTAGCTGAAAGGCGAAACCTCTTTGGAATGTTGTGATATGGTGTTGGTTGAGGGGGGAAAGGTCCTAACTTCCTATCTTCTTTCTACGTCACCGGAGATTCGAAATCATTTCCGGTTACACGCTGTCATTACCAAATCCGTTCTCGTGAAGGAATATATTCGCCGGCTTTCGGGTATCAGTCACATACATCAATATTACTGTAGTATTCGGTGACTTCTAGACAGAGTTAGGGAGATTAGAAACCAACATATGCTCTTATATTATTGGCCATGCGAGCACCACTTGTCAGATAGACCGAGTTTCGGGGGCGGTGTGTTAGTTCAAAGGTTACAAGGCAGCACATAGTCTCCAAGGAGCAAAAAGATAGTTTCCGGGTACCTACATTAAGACCCGACATCACATGGAGTTGTAGTTCTAACCTCCCATGTAACAACAATAAGATGACCTCACCGCAGAATTTGCCGGATGTCTTATCACACCTAGGTTCCTGAAGGAAGATGTCATCCCATGTGTTGGTTGGGGGCTTTCTCCTTTACGTCTGTTATCCGTTGGCATAGACCAAAGTCTGCAGAATAATAACTAAACACATTCATAAATTCCCTTTATCATCGAAACATGACTCTTCCGACTAGAAGAATATTTATAGTTCGTCTCTTAATAGAAAACGTGCCTATACTGTTTGCTAAGTAGTCTTACATCATGTATAGAAATAAGCACATACGGGTTAATTGCTGTATCCCGCTATCTAATGTGTATTGGGAAACGAATACTCATGTGTGACACTGTCTACCTATGTCTGCGTTGTCTTCCTTTGTATTGATAAGTTCTAATCATGTTACCCGTGACCATTGAACCTCTTATAGTTTTATTTGCTTTGGCGTAACCGGCTGCGGGACACAACCTGTAAGTACCAGGGCACATTTCTCGTCCTTGGCGGGGGTGGAAAAAGACGGGAGGTGCTTAAACGAATGCGACACCACTTTGCACTTTAGAAATGCCAACACGAATTACTAGGTAGCTGTTAGCCTGCATATTATATATATACTATATTTAGACACATGCATATGCTTTGGAGTTCATTATACAGTAAACTCCCTCTATAACGATACTTTAAATCACGGAAAATTTATCGTTATAATAAGAGTATCGTTATTGAAATTTCTTGGCAAAATGGGTCCACATATTTTTATATATAAAAAATGTCAGAATGTAAGTAAGTAAAGTAAAAAAAAAAAAAAAAAAAAAAGAGGTAAAGGTAAGGGGGGGGGAAGGGGGGGGAGACCTCAGTGTTCTTTTACACACTAAAATTACTCTCAGTATAACAATATATATGAAAAAAAATTAGAAAATTTTAACGATATATAGGTCTATCGAGGATTATCGTTATACTCATATAAATTTCGCAGTGTACTGCGAAAAGTATCGTTATAGCAAGGTATCGTTATGTGATGTGATCGCTATAGAGGGAGTTTACTGTAAAGACCAGATATTGAGCCTCCTTAAGCCGCAACATAACATTGAAATATAATAATACAAGACTTCAGCCTCAATAACACTAACCAAAAGGCATGAATAAATACCGCACACTAGCGCGAGAAGTGTAATTTGATACACGCAGTATACACTTCTCAATTTCAGAGTTGACTTCTCGAATTTGCCTTCCTTAATCACTATGCTTGCAAAACCCCTTTACATATTTCTTAAATGAGGAATAATATTAACAACTTGAATCAATATATCTTAGGAGTTGTATTACTCTATTTTAATTTGCACCAGTCCGGGACAAAAGGACCCGACCCTTAGCCCCAGGCTTAAGAGAGTTTAGCTGGAGATCGCATAACTGCAGTTTGGTGCAACTTGAACTACACAAATGCATCAAAATGCATCAATTTCAGTCCCTTTGGTATTTATAAATATACATTCCAAGTCTGCTCCATTCCCGTCCCGTCGTTCCGTCTCCATCTCATTTTTTCTTTCTCTTTCTATTTTACCATTCAGCTTTCTTTTCCCTTTTCCCCGAATGGTAGTAGGGGGTGAAGTCCTAGTTCGAACTAGTTGATAATTTCAAATTTCGGGCCTGTTGATTCTTGGGATGTTGGTTTGGTATGTCTATTCCTATCATATGCAAGCCATTCACTAACACGCTTGTCTTGTTTCGTTTCATCGACATGGAGTTGCGTTCATCTCTTGCCTAGGGTCATCATTCGAATACCTAGGTACAAAAGAGGTTTTTTTTCCCCGCAAATTCCTTCCCTCGGTCTTCAGCTGAGCCACAGGACTAGTTTATGTCAATGGATGGTTTCCGAACCCTTGAAGTATGTATTTACGGATACACCGGGGGACCTAGTTTTGCAGAGCCGCATTTCCATGACTGATCTCTTCAAAGATACGTGTAAATATATATAGGTAGGTACCTACATATATAGTACCTATATAATAAGGGTTTTCAGTAAGTAGTACCTACAGTAATCGTATATTCATCATCTTACCTTAATCTAATGTTTGCTACTTTTAGGTAGCTTTCCAACTGAAGTCTTGTATGTTCCAATCACTTGATCTATCGAGGCTTCCCGCTGTGTTATTGTTGGATCCCATGCGTTTCAATACCTTCCTTCCTTCCTACCTAAAGTTCCCTTGGAAGGTTCAAATTGTAGACCGGTCAGGTCAATCAGGTGCTCCCATGCACAAACTAAAAGTTTATCTCTGATCACAATGTACTAGTATGGTGAGGTCTTTCCACTTCTAAAACTCATTATGGGCAGGTAGGTTAACGTACCTGACAACTGTCACAAGGTTCTTCGTAATTCTTCAAGTCCTACCTAAGTTTCCCGTCTTTCACATCTCCAATGTTCTCGGAAATCTTATTCACTTGCTCCCCTTTTTACCCCGAAACCACTGGTGTGCCCGTCATTCTGGTTCGCTATGATTGTTCCGCTCTCCCAACACCATATCATGTCTACTACGATGACATACGAGACTCTGGATAGCGTACAGACCGTCTTGTATTATTCGTATCCTCTTTCTGTCTTCCTTTACTTCACTATCAGCTCCGGTATCGCATCCATTCTACCTGGAGTGTCCACGTACACGACCAAAACCGTCAACGCTCGGAGAAAGGCTATTTGGTATCTTCTGCTGCTATTCATCACCTTGTTTGGTGTTCAGCTTGCACTTAAGGCTCTACAAATTCTCCTATTTCGTGAATGGCCATCACAGGACACCATCGTTGGCCTTCTCTCGTGTATACTGGTCTTTGGAGTTGAGCAAAATAGTTTATCAACTACCTTTGGCATCGTTTGGGCACCGTTCTATGGATCATGGCTTATATCACTTATTCTAGAGCCCATCAACGCAACGATTCTATTCATCCGTGTTCGAGATGCAGCTCGGAGTATCCCACCTGGGCCGTATGACAAACCATCGCTTTTCATGGTTTTGGATGCCTCTATCACCCTGGCTCGAATTTTTATCCTTTTAAGTGTCATTCTGGCCTACTTTTTCGGACGTCGTGGTGGATCACCGGATTGCTCTAACGAAGAACGTACACCACTGATCCCGAAACTTAATCAAAGACACAACGGCTCGGCTGACAGTGGTTATGGGACTAATTCGGACACTACGAATATCGAGACCACCAACGCACAGATACCAAATTCTTCGACGGTTTCCAGGTCCTCAGGCAACAATGTGCATGAAGATGACCCCGAGAAGACGCAGAAACGGTGGAACTCGGAGGGTACTGTGGTTTATCAGATCATGAGATACAGTATTTTGCTTCGTCTTATCTGGCCTACTAACAACCGACGGTTACAGCTCCGCATATTCCTGATTTTCATCTGTCTTATGGCGAGGAACGTCGTCAACTTCTTGATTCCCCTGCAGTATGGAGCTCTTATAGATTGTTTAACTGGTGCCTCGGACTGGCAATTATGGGTGCAAGTGATATTTTACGCCGTCCTCCGACTGTTAGACTCCTCAGTTGGCATCCGGCTGTTGCAAGACCTGCTGTGGACCCCGGTGGAATTGGCCTCTAATGATGCCCTTACATCTGCGGCATACGCCCACACCATGATGCTCTCAACGGAATTCCACGACTCGAGCAGTTCGTCAGATCTATCAACGACAATCGGTGGGACGAATAGCCCGATCAACCTAATGAGGAACGCTTTCCTTGATACTATTCCAGTTTTCATTGACATGGTAGCGGCGTTTTCATATCTATCCGCCAAATTTGGCCCATACGAAGGCTTTATCACTGCAACCACCGGCTTGGCCTATATCCAAATATCAGGATCGGCGATATCACAAATGAAAAGTCGAAGCCGAAGGGTGACAGATGCGTAGGTGCCCTCTTGAACAACGTCCAACCCTTAACTTTCTATGCCCTTTTGCCTTCTTGTACTACTTTTCACTGCTATCAGTCCTGTATAAGTGTCCGCTCGCTAAACTCTCTTCGCAACAGACTATATAAGGTGAATCGCTCCCGTTATGAGGGAATTTCGGGTTGGCACACGGTCTTTGACTTTCATCGCCAATCTTACGAGGTCGATCGATACAATTCTGCACTCGAAGAGCGGTCTGAAATCCGCAGAGAGACCAAAAACAACTGTTCTTCAAATGAAATCCTCCAGGACCTAGTGATAATGGCAGGTCTCCTGGCCGGTATTTCCTTGGCAGTGTACCAAATCAGACAGGGTCTGGCCTCGACAGGCGACTTTGTCATGCTCTTGTCGTACTGGAACCAACTTACAAGACCGCTTTTTCACTTGTTTTTAACATGGCAAGGCCTTTCTGTTAACCTTGTAGTTGCCAACCGACTCGTTGATCTGTTGCTGACGAAGCCGACGGTAGTCGATAAGGTGAATGCGAAACCGTTGAAGGTCCAAAAGGGTGGTGGCACGGTGGAGTTTCGGAACGTCAGCTTTAGTTACGACAAGAAGAAGTACATCTTGAAGAACTTCAATCTGACTATCAAGGCTGGATGTAAGGTGGCCTTTGTGGGCGAGAGTGGTGTAGGGAAGTCGACTATTTTACGGCTCCTCGCCCGCAAATACGATGTCACAAGTGGTTCTATCCTAATAGATGGCCACGATATTCGAGATGTGACACAGGCCAGGTATGGATTTTCATCTACAGCTCGATTCAGAGAGCCCATTTTATAATGACGTGGCTCACTAACTAATATTTTTTTCTCTGGAAGCCTACGAGAAGCTATCGGCATTGTACCACAAAATACGTTCGTCTTTGATAATACTATAGCCAAGAACGTTGAATATGGCCGACTTGGTGCCTCGATGGAAGATATCACAGTAGCATGCAAAAAAGCAGCTATTCATGATCAGATTGAAGGTTTTACGGACAAATACGAAACGCGCGTTGGAGAACGTGGGATGTAAGTAGGGAGTAGTTTCTCGATTGCTGACGAATCTGCTAATACTCGTAGCAAAATATCGGGAGGTGAACTACAGCGCATCGCAATCGCTCGTGCTATTCTCCGGGACCCTGATATTGTGCTTCTAGATGAAGCTACCAGTGCAGTTGACACGATAACTGAGAGGAAGATCCAAGGTGGTCTCGATGTGCTTTGTGAAGGCAAGACGACTGTCGCTATTGCGTAAGTTAAAAACCTGGAGCTCGTTCTCAGGGTACCATAGGCTGACCCTTCTTAGACATCGTCTATCTACTGTAATGAATTCCGACGTTATATTTGTTATATCCGAAGGCGCGATTGTTGAGCAAGGCACACACGGAGAGCTTGTTGCCAAAGGGGGTAAATATTCTGAACTATGGGATTCAAATTTCTTCGTCAAGGCCCAGGAAGCCCGAGATGAGATGCAAACCCCCAAAGGCACCGATGATACCGGTCTCACACCCCCACACCAACCATATAATAACCAAAAGGAAGACTTTACAAACAAGGCTGTGAATGGAAATATCACTTCGGCTGCTACCCAAAAGCAGCTCACTGGGTATACGATGATCAAGGAGGACAAGACGGATGAGAGACAGGTTCCTAATACTCCCACAAAGCGCAAGGAAGATGTATATACAGCCAGTTTCCTTTCTTTGGCTCGTGACTCATACTTACACTTCCACTTGACAGGTCTGGAGGCCCAATCCCGATGCCCCGGAATTCACACCTCGTTCTCGTTCTCTGCCCGCGTCCCGGCCAGCCCCCACATCGCCTATACCTATACCCATCGCCAAGCCCAGGCCCATGACCCCCAGAGCCGAGGTTCCCAAGCAGGAGACCCCCGCAGGCGACATCGAATCCGCCTCCATCACCACTGTGGTACGGGTTTACGATGGTTACCCCCCTCCGAAGCTAAGCAACGACCGCGATGTACCTGAGGCAATTAGGAGATCCACACCGACCTCAGAGAAACAGCAGCAGCAGCCTATCCGCCAAGCCAGCCTACCGCCATCATCACCCGCCACACCTACGGCGCCGGAACCACGCCACCGACGAAACACGACGCAGTCGGTCTCCTGTTGTCCCTCCGAGTCCGAGTCTTTCCATACCAGCCACAGCCCCGTCCGCTCCGTCAGCCAACCTACTCCCGCACCCGCGCCGCCGCCGCCGCTCTCCGCCGTGGGGAGCCCGGCCAGAACACCGCCGAGGATGAGGGGCTACGCATCTGTACCTACTCCTGCACCCGAGCCGGTCGCGGCTAAGATCCGCGAACGGCCTGTGCAGCACCAGCATGACAGAGGGAGAGGAGGCAGTAGACGCGGTCGTGGGCGCCCGCGGGGTGGTGGTCGTCGGCATGGGTCTCGTGTGGGGCGGGGAGGGCAGGGGATGTGAGAGAGACAGGTGGATGGGGAGGAGTTGATGCGTACCATGGATGACGTACCTCCATTTCGTTGTCTGCTTTACATTATTCCCATACCCGTCATCTGTTAAGAGTTTCGCGACTTGTTAACCCGAGTCACTTCATCGGGCTCATTACCCACACGCAGAATGTTTTTCCCTTTCTTCTTTGGTCTGTTTGGAAGCAAGAATTATGGTAAACCTCTCCAGAGGAGGGAAGGAAACATGGAGTAAGGGGAAAAGAAAGGAAAAGGGGGAAGAAATAAGTGATACATATTATCGTAGGGGTTGTTCTGATATATATTTACTCCTCCCTCCTACTCCTTTTTTAGGGGTGAGTGTCTCGCAGAAGAGACATTACCACATATAATGGAGTTGCGAAGCCATCTCTTAAGGAGGAGACAAAAATAACACAACATCGGAATAAGCGTGAGATGGAAGCATATGATATGGGGAGGCGGTTATTATACCTGGGGCTAGGAAGAGAACGGTGGGAGAGAGGACGTTGACAACGGCTATTTTAGTTATTGGCAGCATAAGCGGCGAGATATGGGAAACAGAAAAAAAGGGGGCTTGGGGGTGGGTTTATATATAACTTACATAGGTACATACGATACACGTTCTTGGAGCCTGAGGATTAAGCCCTCTTCCCCGCTGATACGGGGGTTTAGTTTACCTACCTAATTAACTTAGTAAATTCACATTGATATACATTACTTACCTACCTACCTACCTGTTCGGACTTTACGTATGTCATGACTTGTCTTTCCTGATGCTTGTACGGATACGGATACGGATACATGGATTGTGGTGATTACCCATTCGTACGTGACCTGACTGTTCGGGATATCATTAATGGAAGGCTTCCAATTTTCTATGCTGGGATTTGGGAGAAGAAGAAAAAAAAAAGGGGGGGGGATAACGACCAAACCCCCCCCCCCCTTGACATATAACATACTTTGCTTTTTCAATTCTTTTTTTTCTTCAAATAAATACGTCACTTTAGGAGCAGTCTGTCACCATTCATCGTAAAAAAAAAATCACTGTTTTGGGGTATCTTATTACTTGTGTAGATTAGATAGGCGGGATAGGTCTCTCTCTCTTTTTTTTTTGGTTCATTTCTTGTTCGTCACCTGCTCGTAATTCGAAATTGCGTCCATAGGTACCTAAGCTACCTACCTACTTAACACGGGGGGTAGGTAGGAAGGACACAAAAACCCACATTAAACCCATCGGCCATCGGATCGGCCATCACATAATCAGTTTAAAACCGACACATTGATCTCAAGGGGAGGAGGAGGGGGGAGAAGAAGAGCGGAATGAGGAGAAGAAATGGAGACAATTGGCTTCTTCTTTCATATCTACGAGAAAAGAAAAGAAAAACAAGGAAACCCTTAACCCCTTGCTCTCTCTCTGTCCCAAGACCATTATGTTGCGCTCGTCCTGTGGTGCCTGCCCCTTACGCCTTGTTCCGGTTTCTATATCATCGCCCTCCATAGACTTTGATCCACCCGACCGACCCCTTTCTTTTTGTTTTTGTTTTTTTTTCTTTCTTCCTATTCGCCTTTTCCCCTATCGTGCTCTGTCATGAAAATAAATCGGTCTAGTTCGGATATGGGAACGGTCGCAGTGTGAACAATTGACTGGTGTTTTTTTTGGATTCGGGGTTTTTTTCATGAGAGAAAAATTGAGTGCTGGGAAATTGATTTCGCTTTGCGAGTCGATCACTGTCCAGATCCGCGTCCGGCACCTGGGCTTCCGGGGCTCCCACCACCACCCATCATATTCCGGGCCATGTCGGCGATGTTGGGGTCGCTCATGAGGCTGCCAAGGTCGGGCATGCCACCACCGCTGCTAAAGCGATCGGCCATCTCGCGCAGGCGTGGGTTGCTCATCAGGTTCTGCATCATGTCGGGGTTCGACATGAGGTTCTGGGCCATGCTGGCGAACATGGGATTGTTCATGATGGAGCTCAGATCGGGCATGCCGCCACCTTGGCCTCCAGCGCCGCCACCGCCACCGAACATGCTAGCCAGACTGCTGAGATCAGGACCGCCGCCTGGGCCACCACGAGCCCTGGGAAGGTCTCCTGCCTCGTCGACTCCAGCGGCTTCAAGCTCCTCAACCCTTCTCCGTGCCGTCTCGAATCCCTTCCGCATAGCGTCGCTGCCACCGTTACCTTCGTGGTCAATGCCCTGCTTGTAAGCCTCCATACTGCCACGGGCGTCGCCCAGAGCGAAGCGAGCAAGGCCGAGGCGCGACCAGGCCTTCGTGTAGGAGGGGTCGATAGCGACAGCAGCCTCGGCATCGGCGCGCGCGCTCTCGTGGTTGCGGGCAGCGCTGTAGGCGGCGGCGCGGTTCGATAAGAATATGGCATTGCTCGGGTACAGAGCAAGGGCCTGGGTGTACAGGTCGATGGCTTCGGCGTAGGACTTGGCGGCCATGGCCTTGTTACCACGGGCCTTGAGCTCTTCGGCGCGCGTCTTCTCCTCGGCCGTGGGTTCTTTCGTCTGGGCTCCCGTGGCCGGATTGCTGCTGCTACCGCTGCCTGAGGTAGGGGTGGCAGTGGGGACCTGGGGCGAGGCGGAGGGCTTCGAGTTCGACTTGAGTTTCTCGTAGACACCGTATATCTGGAGCAGGTTTTGCGAGCCAATGGCGGCAGTCACAGCATCCTTGTCGGTGGGATCGACCTTGAAGGACTCGCTGATGCAGTTAATAGCCACATCGATGCTGTCCTTCTCTTCGGAGGAGAGGGTGCCATCGCTGAGAGAGGTGTTCAGGAAGTCGCAGATGGCGAGCGCCAGGCGCTGCTTGGAGGTCGCGGCCTGGGAGGTTGAGCCATATCGGTTAGCATGGTGGGCATGGTGGGCATGGTAGAGCAGAACAAGAATTGCGCAGGGAAACTCACCATGGTCGCTACTTGGTGGGCGTTGCTGAGAGATGATCCTCAGCTGGGGTTCCTTGGAGAGAAGATAGAGTGTGGTCCGACAGATTGATGGCTAACAAATGAGAATGAGAACGAGAACAAAAGCGAGAAGGAAAAACCAACAGACAAACTTCACTTGTAGGTGGTTTAGCTATGGAGTAGCTGGTTCGACAAGGTCCGAGGCGGTTGTGTTATGTTAGTAGGTGTGTTAGGTGTAGGTTGTTCTGGTTATGTAGGTGGATGGAAGGAGAGGGAGGGGTCTAGAATCATTGTAGGGGGGAGGGGGTAGGTACCTAGTGGTTTTCTGCTGCACTCTCGAAATTTCGGCCTAACAATTGGAATGGCGGGGATGTTGAGACGCGGGGGACTCTTCGAAAGTAGAACTATCTTTGCTATGTGCATATGACAAGATGAACAAAGTTGCATATCTACTTATCGCGGTACTTAGGTAAGTAAGTCACTTATACATACAATGAACCACGTGACCACAGCCCCTATTCATTCACCAAAAAGATACACTATAAGAGAAGGGGGCGATCTAGCATGCTAGCCAATCCACCTGCTGAAGTCCCACCCCTTTCCATTGCTTCCTTATTATAAGCTTTTATCGACAGATTATAAGAACGTCCCATATGTAGTTCACGTGGGCCTTTTTTTTATTTTTAATAAACATATACACAACGATGAAAAAAATACTCGACGAGTTTACGAAGTTGATTCACATGAATAGATAGGGCCAGACAGATCAGGAACTCATCGTGTCATATGGGATTTACCGCGCGCACGAAAATACGCGCCGCCGCCGCCGCCGCCGGAGCCGCCTCGTCCCGTGCGCTGCTGCCCGCCGCTGCTGCGGGCCACCGGGACATCCCGTGCATGGCGCATACCGTCGCCGCCGAGATGCTATCTGCCCGGCTTAAGGCATGGTATGGCTTTTTAGCAGCAGCAGAAGCAGCAGTGGTAGGTGGTGGTGGTGGCGAGGAGAGCATAGTGTAGAAGGTAAGCTGCTCGCCACCGCGGCACGAGGAGTTTGTTGTTATTGTTGTTGTTGTCGCTGAGCTGGTGCTGGGGGGCGGCTGGGAGCAAGGTCTGCGGTTATGTGTATCGGGGTTGGGGGATGGTCTGGTGAAGAAGGTCCGGTTTTCCATGTCTCCTGAGAGAGAGGGGGGGGGGGTTCGTTTTGAATCTAAACGCGAAGTTGTTGTTGTTGTTGTCACGATCGAATGAGATCGATGATAATCTGCGGCTTTGGAAATACGGCGGGGGCGTTGCGAATTAATGGAGAGTGTTGTGCGAGGCAGTAGAGAGGGATGGATCAACTCTTGTCACCGCGCCGCGGGTTGTCTGAAGGGTTGATTCACGGTCTTGCCAGTGGGCTGAAAGGGTAGTAAGAAGGTACAAATGAATGCTCCATGGGATTGAGTGGTGGTGGCACTGAGATTAAATAGCTCTTCTCGACGGCATTCTGATGTTTTCTTTTTTTTTGGCGCATCACCAAAGTTCATGAACTGGTAGCTAGATAAGGTAGTAGACCGGACCAGCAACTGGGGTGAGGTCCTGACATCGCTCTAAACCACCATGTCCCCAGCAGGCCGAGGATCCTCGCCATGCGATGCATGATAGCTCATGCAGGCCGAATCGTGCCACTTGACTGCTGACCTTTACATGTGCATTGGGGTTGATGATCAACGACACTCGAGGGTCGAAAGATGCGAAAGGCGTGGTCTTTGGCGAGGAAACCATGAAATTTCGGGTTAGGGCAGATCATCATCGTTACCCAGAGCATGATCGTCGACATGGGCCAGCGGACAGTTTCCACCTAATAAGTACCTACCTACGCTCCGTCATCTGGGCTCCGTAGACCTCCTGAAGATGTGTTTCGCGACCTAGCCAGGCGGTCAATAAAACAGGTAACTACGTCGAAATAATGATATTCTCCTCCCTTAGAGCGGGAGGAGAGATATGCGGCCGATGGTAGTTACGGGAAAGAGGTAGTTCAGCTGTGGGTGCTAACATGTGATGGATACCTCCAACAGCCCGCCGGCAGAGACAGACGAATCAAGACATTGGCGATCACCAGAACCGTGCTCCTCCTAAGCTCCTGAGGAGCTGCTACAGCTGCAAATTCAATGCAGCTCTTTCGTAGCTTACGCATTTCTGAAATTCGCTCACGCCAGGTTAGTCAATGATCGTTGTGGGTTGGGTTGGGCCAAGTGCTCACAACATTCTGAGAGCCGGATGGATGTTGCTGGTGTGTGTGTAAGTGTATTTGTTTATGATGGATGTCGCCAGTACTCAAGATGCTGTCCAGCAATAACAGGCGGTGAAAAATCGCTCATAATCTAGAATGAGAGGAGCGGATGCGTTTTTGATATAGAAGACAAGCTGTGTACTTTCGACTCTCCTCCGCCTTTTTTTACCTTCTGTTTACACAGCCTCGACCCCAACTTCCCCCAATTGAAGCCACTTGCAACTGTAGCATCGACATGACCCTGTCCCGCTTCCATCTGTCTAAACTAGTGTAGATTGTGTTAGTTAAGGTATAGTTAAGCGCTTCGGAATTTTTCGAGCTTGTGAGTTATCCCAGGGTTTATGTGTGAGACCTCCACTTATCCAGGACCCTCACCGTTCGCGGCTTGCCCAATCCGGCTGGATTTCGAAATAGTTGCAATCTGACTGGCTGGTGGCTTCTCGTTACACTACGTAGTTTACGATGCCACCATGCATAATCCAAGAAAGTTCCACGATATGTCGCCAATGTGACCTTGACAACAGCTCCTCAGGTCGACATAATGGAATGTAATATCGCTTGTCTATTTCCCTCTTTGAGCGGAAGTCCCTAGTGTAGTGTCTTCATCGTAAAAGAAGAGAACCCTTGCTTAAGCTTTCTTCCCAAAGTAGACCGGGAGAGAGCTTCATATTCGTATCGTAACTGGCGGTTATGCAATGATTTCAGCGAGCTTCCACGATCTCACCTAGGAGCTTGAAACTTGTCATATCTGCAGGCCCATATCAAATATATACTACGTAGGACGTGATGGACAACCCAGGATAGAAACTACAGAGATCGACACATGAAGTTCACCTAAAATAGTCTTGCTCGCCAGGATCAAAGCCCTACCCAACATGCATCAGAGCAGAAACCCTACGATGCTGCGTGTAAAACCGAAACCTTGGTAGTAAGCGTTATAGCGATAGTAGATATTTCCTAGTAGCTCAATTCTATAGATTACCAAGATAAGGGTCTGTATTATAGATTGTTTCTCACTCAGTAAATATTTTAGCTATGTTTCTTTCTTTTTTTCCGTAGCATAAAAGCCTGACACAAATCCTGTACATCTTCCTCTTTTGCGTGCTGTGGGAATTCGTCCGTATTTCTCTCTCCACCAGAAGTTCCAACAATGCCGCTCCTCCCTGGCTTCGCTGCGCCTCCCCCACCAATACCTGCCTACGCGGTCGTCGAGCTCGTCCGCTCTGCAACCTGCACGTCCAGCGCAGCCTGGCCCCCAGCCCCACGGTCCCTACCTACTCGACGGCACAGCGAGCCCGCAACAGTACCGTCGACTGCCAGAACGCGGGAGCGCAGATCACTGCCGGGCGCCTATTCGTCGCTCTCCGAGGCGAGTTCCACGGTTGTTCTCCCACCAGCGCTCTTGCGCGTAGAGGCGAGGTGCTCCCGACCTCCCGTCAGCCCGGGCGTTTACATCATAAAGGGGCGAGGCAGAGTCGCGCTGCCACCTGTGGACTGTCGGGGACAGACTACCTACCTAGCTGAGATGTCCCTTTCCGAAGGATCTCAGTAAAGCGCGAAGGCAGAACCGGAGGGACAGGACTTCTGGAGAGAGAGCGACGTGCACCCTTTTCTCATAAGACCCCACCAATAAGTTATGCTAGGTGAGCCTTAGTAAATATGGTGTAGGTAGTGTTTGTATCAATATTAGCATATCGATGGTTCGGCCAAGACCACGTCGTCTTTACATACATGGCCAAGAATGATGACATACTGGATAGCTAGTTTACTTGATGATGACAGGCAATGCATATTCTTGGTATCACGTATTTCTCGGCTGCATATCCCCCCTTCCCCTGTTTTCGAGTTAGTAAATAGCATGTCTTACTTTCTGATTCGAAGCAAGCATCTGAACGCAGGGCGTTTTGGGGTCGAGATTCGGGCATCAGCATGCATTGCATTTTCATAAGAATTTCCTATATCCAGTGTCTATGTTATGTTTGAGATCAACATACTTCATTTTATGTGATGTGACAAGACCAGAACCACCCCTTCTGAGCTCACGTTCTTCGTTTACTAGCTTCGCCATAGAGCTATTCCTTAGGCCAGTTTTCCTTTTCCTGTAGGATCCATAACTACCTACCTAGGTAGTCCACTTAATAAGCTTGACAACCTGAGGGCTGTAAGGGTGATGATTTATATTCGGTGTTACGGTGGAGAGGATAGGAAGAAGGGAAAGGGGAAAAGGTTCTCTCTAAGTAGACTAGGTTAACTATGTAGTCTGCTTAGTGTACGGAGTACATTGGTTTCGTTGGTGCATAGACCATCACGGTCACCACAGTTACCATTGCCCCATGACCGTGACAGCTTTCCTCCTCTAAAAAGACTCTCAACCCGAAAACTGCCAGAATCGAACTCTGGTCTTACAAAAAAAGTCTGGCCAAACTAATTATCTGTTTTGCATTCGAGGCACAGATGCCCATTGAGTTAAGTCGGCCATGG
This sequence comes from Biscogniauxia mediterranea, assembly GCA_018398605.1. Classification (NCBI taxonomy): domain Eukaryota; kingdom Fungi; phylum Ascomycota; class Sordariomycetes; order Xylariales; family Xylariaceae; genus Biscogniauxia; species Biscogniauxia mediterranea. Next base: position 2,256,809 of record JAGXTR010000001.1, read on the forward strand.
GCTGTACTATTACTTCCTGCCGCTGTGGCGTCCTTGCCGAGGACCATAGTTCTTTAATAGGCCTATATACCATGACAATGGCTAGGATAGTCTCGCATCAACAAAAACTGCCACAATCCGGGATAAGGGGTAACTGCCCAGTGGGTATTCCATAGATCCGTAAGCATGTCTAAAAATAAATACCTATATAGAATATCACACGTGGTCAGAATATTGAATAGACAGTTGTCCATTGCCAGAATTGTAAAGAAAACGATAATCTTTGATGATCAGCTAGACATTAAATGGGGTTCACGTACCGCTCTAGCCCACGCGCTGAACCCGGATACGTATTACATCACCGCCTATGCCAGTTATTTTTAAATACCAAAACCCATCATGAATGCTTTCGGAGATATTTCCATTATTCATGATTGTGTTAGCCAACCTATGTCAAATGTGCTTAGTAAAAATTCCGTATGGTGGGTCTCTAAGGCTATGATCATTACCCCTATTTTACTATAGCCTTTGAAGCCGAACCATCCGCTTATAACCCTACTTCCCAATCGCTATACACTATAACTATCAAGTAATGTCGCAATTTTCCATGTGCCTTTTGTGAGTACTGACGTGAGTACGCTTATTTCGATCGTCTAAGTCTCTATATTAACCCCATGCTCAGCATACTTACTGCGGCCTCTACAAATCTCTTCACATCTAGTGTCGGCTTGGTTACGATGGTCTACGTTTATTTTCACATATGGATCATATCAATATAGGGAGCTCTCGTATATTAGCCAGCCATATGCCCGTGATGAAGCAAGTGTACTAAGCTATGAGAGTGAAATAGTAGCAATGACTCCAGTAGTATTTACTTGATATCCCCCGAATGCTACCCCTGTCCTAACCAGGCAACCGGCCAACCCACTAGACAATCTAGACAACCGCTCTTTGGGAAATATAATATGCCTCTAAGTAGCGGTATATTTACCATAACTTGATATCTCATGCCACCTCTACTAGCCGATTCCCTGGCGACTTCCCTAACGATTTCCCTCCAATTCAGTACCGGCAAGAGTTGAACGCACGGCGGCGACGCTTAGTGTTCGATCTACCACCGCAGCCGAACTCATCCGACTCATCAGAGTCATCCATCTCATCCAAGCAGGCGAACGGGTTTTCCTCCATATCTTCATCGAACACCCGACGCCGCTTGTTGAATCCCATGGTGGGTGGAGAAGTACGGCGTGGGATGATACTGGTATTCTTCGCCGCCGCATCGTTTTTCTCGGCATCCTCCTCACAATCCCACTTGCTGTTAGAAGGACGAGCGAACAGGTGACTCGCCGGGCCGTACTTTGGCGGCGTGAATGTTCTCTCGGCTTCCACAGGCTTAGCCGGTTCCGCATTACGAATGTTGACTTCCGGAGAGGAGGATCGTGCAGGTCTTTTCTCGGCACGGCGTCTTTGGTGGATCCGTTCCTCGTAGGACTTTAGCATGTCCAATTGTCTTGCTGTCGCCGGATGATGAGGATCAAAGGCGGACTCCATAGTTGGTGTAGTGATGACATGGGGTTGAGCTGGCCTGATGTTGCGATGATCTGTCACGGAGGAGGAAGGGCGTGTTGGCGTCTCATCTCTGCCTCTTCCACGGTAAGAACGGTCTTCTAGAACCTTGCGGTAATCTAGCCGTCTTGCCGTCTCCGCGTCATGGAACTCGAGCTCCGGTTCTGCGACTCTTGTTCCAGAAGACATGGATGTGGATGGTCTAGCATTACTGAAGTTGCTCTTTGGCGACGGGTTTCTTGCTGATGTCCTATCCACACCATGTCTATGATAATGTCCAGTCTCGATTTCCTTGCGGAAGTCGAGGCTTCGAGCGGTTTCTGCATCATGGAATAGAAGCTCCGACTCTCCACCTCGCTCCTCATCGGACGCACGCGTAGCGATTCCGGAGTTGTAGCTGCTGATCCTGGATGAAGAAGTTCCAGCTAGCCGCTTCTCCGCAAGGCGTTTTTGTTGAATTCTCTGATCGTAGTTCTTCAGGGAGTCCAATTGCTGAGCGGCCACCGGAACGTAAGGATCGAAGCCAGACTCGTTGCCCATGTTGGGCATTTTGGGCTGAGCCTGTCTAACGTCCTGTCGTCCTCCCATGATGACACGGGATCTCCGAGGCACAAGAGATTGTGGTGCTGATGAGTCACCGTCGTCAATCATGATTGGGTTATGGCGAGTGCCCTTGCTGGCGGAGAAGCTCTTCATGGAAGGCATTTTTGCTTTGCAAGCAGTGGCAGAGCCGGAGACTAGACAATTAGGCGTTAGAGTCTAGAAGGACTTTAATTATGGGTGAGCTTACCTAGATGATGAAGCTTGAAAGCGAGTTTTCGGCAGTGGCGAGATAGAGCCAGAAGACGTAGAAGTGAAGATGGGAGTGTTGGGAAGAGTGAGGTTATTGTGCAATGTGGTAATTTTTGTCAAGATGATGCAGCCAAACCGCTAAGCTTCCTATTAACCTGTAAGAAATGAGTTTCAATGGAGTGAGCAGGTTTCTTACCAAGACAGGTCGTCTTTAGAGGTTCAGTGTAGTGTAGACAGGATGGCGTGTACAGCAGGAGTTGGTTGAGGTTGAGAAAGAAAGAAGAAGCTTAGGATGGGCAGGGAACGGCTCTTATATAGTATTTCATAATTCAATACAGGCGTTGAATGATTGTAAGGATTGAATGATTACAGAATTAAATGATAGGAGTAAAAATAGCGTAAGTTGGTTCGCAATGGGAAAACTAAATGAGAGACAGATTCGAGTTTCTCGATTAGTCAATATCAAATGAAACTGCAATTGTTATCAATCACTGCTTAGACAGGTGGACCCTCGACTGAATGACAATACAGTTTGTCGGCTTGGGTTCCAGAGAAGATAAATCACAGAATCACGTATAACATGAAAAGGGGTTTTCCATATACCGTTCAATACTCGGGATATGCCCCACTTAATTCAAGACGATGAACAAAACGATGACCCTCGTTATCTACAGATTTCTTGCCCGTCGAAGAAACAGCATAAGAATATAGAGTAAACCTTCCTTTTCCAATACCCAGAACTATCTATTTAATAAGATTGGCAGCTTAGAGGCCGGGATAGGCCCAGATGAAGAAGACCATCACATCCCAGAATAGGGGAAATCCGTCAAGGGCAATATGGTCCAACAGACTCAGCTAAATATATAATATCGTGTATATAAGTCGAAATTTATAAATTATGTTGGGACTTATAAAAAATCACGCGTTCATCTAGTGTATTGACTAACTAGAATACTAAGCGTACCAATCTAAAGAATAACTTGAGAATCCTCCTATGCTGTACACTATACAGCTCCTTTCCAGTAGCACATCGTCCGCCCTGCCACAACGTGACCTATACCACCGCCTGCTACTCACTTAATTTGTCAGAATGGAAAAAGAAAAGGAAAATAAAGGAAAAAAAATTTTATGTATAGGGTAGATAGGCATATATAGAGGCACCAACCATAGCGAAGAATTAGGTCCTCCTTCCCCTCGATCAAAGCATGTCCCCGATCTAGCCGATCAGAGGCGAGAACACAATTTGGTTGTTGCGGCGACGCTTGGTGAAAGGTCGAAGAGAGAGGTCATCATAGACAGAGATGTTAGGTGTATATTCCTCATCCTGCTCTTCCTCATCCATTCTGCTCCGCTTGTTGGATGTTGTCGACTGCATCTGAGTAGGTCCTACGATAGGTTGAGCTGGGGCAGTTGAGGCACCCTCCCCATAGCTGTCCCATGCGTAATCGAACCTACTAGCGAAGAGATGACTTGCCGGGCCATATTTAGGAATGTCGACTCTTCCAGCGTCCCGAGAAGTATTCACTGGCTCAATGTTGGTGGCCTTCGTCTTGGGGGATGGAGAGGATACTTGCAGCTGAGCCGCACCCCGTCTCTGTATTCTCTCCTCAAAAGCCTTCCGAATTTCCGCACCTCCAGCAGTAGACGGGCTGTGTAGGCCTGGCGTGTTCGTGCTGGGGGAAGTCTGAACAGATGGGCCTGAGAAAGAGTCCATTTCCGAGAATGGGTCTCTTGCAGATCCGACTAGATGATTGTTGGATGGACGCGTCGCAGGCGATAGATACCCCGAAGATTCATTATCGGTACTGGGACCCAGATATGCACCCTGCTCGTGTTGCTTCATGAAGTCAAGGCGCTTAGCTTCCTCGAGACTGAAGATATCAATTTCAGGCTGTCCGAGACGTGCAACGGTTCTGACGGAGGTGTCGATGAGATTATGCTGAGGTGAGACTTCACGCATAGAACCGTGCGATCTAGTCGCCTTTCTTGGTTGCTCCGAGTGTCGCCCAAGTCCTGCATCTTGGGTTTCACGATCCGGGGTCGAAGAGCCACACTTGGATGCCTTCAACCACCCTCTGGCGTACGAAGGTATGTAGCCTTGGAGGAAAGGTTGCTCCGAGAAGCAAGAACAACTTGTGTATTGGTTGTCGGTGTGCCCAGAGCAGGTCGCCAACTGGTTGTCATCATCGAGTACGATGGGGTTAAGACGAGAACCCTCACAGGCGGAGAAGTGTCTCATGGCAGACATGTTGCCTCTTGATTGTTGACAGAGTCGGAAGTCTAAGAATCTAGCATTAGAACAGTTCAGAGCCCCTCCTTCGTCCTGAACTCACGAATAATAGTGGGTGGTTGTGCCTAAAGCTAGTGATCGGGACGTGAAAGATCGTGATGCCAACACGAAGGTCCTGTAGCAACTTCGCTGTTTGGAGTACACTGTCAATGATGTGAGAAAGAACAGCCTTGAGAAGATGTTCTTAAAGTAGACACTTACCTAGAGAGATGAAATGGATAATTGAGATAGTAAGCAATGCGTGCCGATGGGGTCGAATGTTACCGTAGGTTAGATGATGAGTGAACGGTAGTAAAAGGTTGAGGGTGAGGTTGTGGAAGGAAGAGAAAGGAATAATTCGAGGGGAGGGGAGGGTTCTTATATAGTGCTTTACCTCTAGAGGCCAGAGGAGCTAATAGGTCCTAGATAATGGCAGTTTAATGGCATTAAATGATTATAAGGATTGAATGATAGTAGTGAGTGCAACGCGATTTAAGCCGTAATGGTAAAGCTAAATAACAGGAGAATGATTTGAGGTGAACTATTGAATGAAAGCAATCAATAGTAGGTGTCCTGACCATGTCGTCGTCGGTTTCGGCGTTGCCTTTCCCAATTTGCCACCAAGTCTATCGTACCAGACACATAGCCACATGATTATCAAGATAAATATGAAGCAAAGCCAAAGTGTTGATAGCAAGTTATTATTTTCCATTCGGATAGCCTCGCTAAGTATTCTCCTTGTGAATAGGAGATGTTTTCCCCTAATTCTAACTTGAGCCCCTATTTCCATTTCTCGCCTCCAGGACCTGCTTCTTAGACGTCACAGCCGTCTCTAATCCGCTATCACTTTGATATTAAATAACCAAATATGACTTTTTGGATAGAATAGAACTGTCCAACGCGGCTATAATGGAACTTGATGCCCGATGTATGTACGACAGCCTGAGGACAGAAACGTTTAGAGTACGTATCTAGTCCTCAGATGGCACTAGCACGAGGGAGGTGGCAAAGAAAACGCAGACATTCAGCATGAAGCTTGGACTACAGTGAATGAATAGAGAACGATAAATGCAACAAGGTAACAACTTCGAGAGTGTACATGGCGTCCGAGGAGAAGGGCAGGTTGAGGTTTGTATTCAACTTCAGGGGGCTGTGTATGTCCGCCTAACAAGAATCATCAAATGATACGCACCCAGAAGCAGTCCCCACATCACTTATAGTTATTAAAGTAGTCATTCAACAGCGAGAAATCAATCCAGCCATTTCTTTCCTCACCTCTGTGTAGATAGAAGGTAAGGGGTAACTACCTAGTGTATATAGAACGACGTTGGAAGATGTGGGGCCCCTGTCCGCTGCCAAGTGACGACAGGGGTAGGCACTTGGAGGAGACTGAAAAGGGGGATGGACAGGTTCCGACGAACAGAGGCATCGTCGAGAGGACTAAAGGGAGGAGGCTAGGAACGATATAAAAGCAGAAAAACAGAAAAGAAGAATAATGATTCCATACCTCCGTGTTTCTCACGATTCTATGGTAAGCAATCTGAAAGTAAGGTCTGGTTGTCAAAACACAACAGACTCCCCCCAGGGCCGCTTTCTACACAAACTTACATATCTACACATACGACTTCTTGTTGGATACTAGGGAACTCACCAAACTCCATTCAAACATTATATCTTGCCATCCCTACGTATATACCTCTTGTGGGGAAACATACTATACAAGGTTAATTTGCTAGAATAACCAAGCATCGAATGTGTGAACATTTCCAGCAGCTTCTGCATTCGGACGCTGTACTTACAAGTTAGCCACCACTGGTTCCTCTAAATATTTCCCGATCACTCACTCATCTAGTACGTATTTGCTCGTAGAATTCATAACAACAGCAACAGCAACAACAACAAGCAAAGAGCGGAATCCCCGATATTACGACAAACAGCACAATCGCCCTCGCAGTTCCGGGGAGAAGTACTATTCAAGCAGCCAAGTGATGCACAACTATCAACGAGCATTGTCTTCTCCAGTAGCCTAGATCAGGGCCAAGTACTGATACCTCCGCTAACTGCAGCAATGATTTGCTGCAAAAGGATCAAACGTTTTCTCCTCTTCATTCTGAGCTCGATTTCTGAGTAGCCAGGTAGGGAGGGATCACGTGTAAGTTGTCGCCATACTATACTCATTCCTAGCATAGGAGAAGTGGCAGGCAAAACAGGTGACAAAAGCACATCTCTCATTCTCTCATCCCTTGGGTTTTAGGGTTCTGGTATCTTTAGGTATGTGTCTACGCCGACTTTTGTACGTAGTAGCAGTTATTGGAATTCCCTTTAGCCACGGAGGTACGATACCACTCCTGAATCTTACGCTGTTGAGGAAGACTAGACGGCTTGTACACGATGTCTAGCAGCTCCGGGGTCTTTCCGCGCTAGATTAGGATCTGTATCATTTTCACGAGGTTCCCTCTGGGCATTGTGAATTAAAAGTTTCCGTTAAATAGTATCGGCTGTGTCCGTAGCTGGGAATATAGGGTTGGCTCTTCGGATTGGGGCTTCGGCTGAACCCCGACACCCGCATCTCATCCGAACGACTATCAGGTTGACATCATCTGGCAATAGACAGGCCCGAAGGTTCTTTGTGCTTCGTTACTACCATAAATGCCTACCTTTAGTTGTTAGTCGGAGTAGACATCAGAAATTTCTGAGCCATTACCTCTTACTCGGCATAGGTTCTATTTTCCAGAGTGCTCGATATCAAATGGATGGTATGCATCGGATGACTCGCTACGGTACTTAACATCAAAGAGGCGCTTCATACCAATTCACGAAGATGAAAGTCAGCATATGCAACAAAACGCTGTATTACTATTCATGATAATCGCAGTTCTCATGTAGTATCGCTATGACCTGTGTAACAGATAAAAGGAATTCGCATTTTGCTTTTGCTTCCCCCCCCCCCCCCCCCCCACTTCGTCCCGGAAATTCATGGTATAGAACGATTTTATATGAAACGTAACTGCTAGCAAATTATTAGGTAGCTGTTTCATTGCCGAATTTCTAGTTCACTCACTTTGGATGCCGTAATCAAGATATCTGACCTCCAGCTCACTCAAAAGAAGCCATAGCCGCTTCGATGACCGCAACGCTCGCAAATATGGATGATGTGTTCCATGGGTAGCTTTTCATCTTCCGTTTTGGCACGCTTCTTGGGAAGTTTCTCATCGTCCTCCATTCTCTCGTGCTTCTTGATCGGCTTCTCGTTATCCTCGGATTTAGCACGCTTTATTGGTACAAAGTCGTCATCTTCGTCTCTCTCATGCTTCATGGTGAATGGCTTAGTGTCCTCCGATTTGACACGCTTCTTAGGAAGCTCTTCATCTTCTTCCAACTTGGCGCGCTTTATGGGAAATTGTTCATCGTCCTCGGACTTGGCGCGCTTGTTTGGTGAATATTGATTATCCTCCATTTTGACACGCTTCTTGGGTGACTTTTCATCATCCTCTGTTTTAACAAGTTTGCTGGACTGTTGTTGATCATCCATAACTGGCGTTTTTCTCTTTGCCGATCTCCCGGAAGCAGTGGATTGTGTGACATCAGGGTCATTGTTGGTCTCGAAACTGGACCTGGCGTGCTGACTGTCAAGCCGTCTGCGTTTTGACTGGCTAGGGGACTCGTCGTCACAAATGTAGATTGGGAAGTCTTGGGTGCCGTGGAGGCGCTTCCGGGGTGTACTGATAGGCGATGCCCCCGTCCCATGAACAGCGGATATGTTTGCCGATGCCATGTCGAGCCTGTAATGAAGCTTGTAGTCTCGGAATATGAACTCGAGTAATACTACTGATGTGGTTAGCGCTGGAATAATACTGTCAAGATAATACCTATGCTGGGTTACAGAGAATCTAAACTTACCCCTAGAGTCTGGTCTGGGCAAGACAAGAACGAGGCTTCGTGGACAGGATGTGGAAGTACTGAAAAGACAACAGACAAGGGTTTTTGGACCAAGGACAGAGGATTAATCGTTTTAAAGAGATCAAGGTCGTTTAGTAGTAGCTGGATTACTGCTTTCTTAATGACTGTTGATTTGTAGGACTATGGACCACTGCAGTGGAGGTGGTTGCTGTGATGAAACCTAGGAGAGAAGCGACGGTATCTCGTAGAACGTGAGTAACAACGATCTCTGGTGTGGGTTGTGGATAGAATTAAACGATTGATTGGGAGAAGAGATGAAGAGGGGGGAGGGTTTATTTATGGTATTTGGGTTGCAGAGTACGAGGCATTCATCTAAGGGGAAGGGAAGTGGTGAATGATGCGACAGGACTGACTGTAGTGAATGACTGTCCACTTACACTGCCATAATAAATACAAGGACGGCTAAGTTGTCGATAGTTCTACTTCCGTATTAGACCCACACGGGAGAAATGAAGTACCTAGGTACCCTTAGCAAACATCATTCAATATGGAGATTGATATGTCGATAACAAGGGCAATCTATACATTGATAGAAATCATGCTGTGGTGAATGCTTACTTTAGGGAAGTCTCTAATCTGGGACGTCTCACGTGGGTAGGTAGAGTTATTGGTACCTAGGTAGTTAGGTGGTTTAGGTGGTATTGTCAAGGTTATCGTGAGGGTGCACAGCAAGCTACGGGAAACCTCACGAAACTCTTGGGCCTCAAGGTGCCTTACATGTATACTGGTATTGATCCAATAAATGATCGGTAACCACTTGGAGATTATCTTATGGGACCCACGTGTTAGGCACCCAGGGGTCATAAAGTTTATATTCATTGTGGTGCAACAGTCCTACCTAACCGTAGAGTCGGAATTCAGGTCGATCGAGCTAAGATAGACCGTCCTTAACCTCCTTTCTAATCGATTCTTTAGAGAACAATGTCCCGGCAAATGTGACGAGGATGACTCGCGTATATATTAGTATGCATGTCTCCCCTATAAGTGTTTCATCACCTGCCTGTAAGAATGGAGGTCCATTACCGGTGATTTCATGAATGTACTAGAGCGCCCACTTATAGGTACCCCCAACATACTAGTGAAGGTACTACCTACGTCATCCAGCCAGCCCATAGGTTCTTATCGATAGATAGAGATACTTGATCTTATCGTAGGGCTGTGACGTAAGGTAGCTAGCAGTTATGTACGGATCATATCTCTGCCGAGATCGGATGTAAGTCCCTGAAAGTGGACCATGGGTTTTGAACGATTCCCTCGTCTCCAATAAAATACTCCAAGTCGCATCGCATCTCGTCTTGGAGCTTTACAGCTCCTTGCAACGTCATGTCCGAGTCTTCGACAGCACCATCGCTGGTTAATGTCAATGCATTGCTGGACAATCCGGTCTTTGCCGGAGGCTTTGGCCTCGCGTCCCTCGGCGCTGTATTGGCCTTTGCACGGCGAGGCGCAATTACCACGGCTGCCATGATTCGGCGTCGCATGCTCGTGAACGTGGAAATCAGCAGACAAGACCCTGCTTATCCCTGGATCCTGGCCTGGCTGTCGGAGCCGCGTCCCCAGACTTCGTTCCTGGCAAAGCGCCTTACGCGCATCAACAAGTTGTCCGTGACTACAACCACGAGCAGCACCCCCAACGGCCCGACCAGGGCAAGCTTCTTCCTTCAGCCTGGATATGGCCGCCATATTATCAAGTACAAGCACGCCTACATTGCCGTGAACCGGGAGAAGCAGGCAACTGCCAAAACAAACACGGGTGAGCCTCATGAGGTCGTAGAGCTTACCACACTCTATGCGCATCGTCACATATTCGAGGATGTTTTCACCGAGGCGCGCGCCCTTGCGCTGCAGGCGCACGAAGGAAAGACGGTTGTCTACTCAGTGAGAAACTTTGATTGGGTACCTCTGGGGGAACCACGCCGGAAGCGCCCCTTGGGCAGTGTTATCTTGGATGAGGGCGTAAAAGAGAGCATTGTAAATGATGCGAAGGACTTCTTGGCACGTCAACAGTGGTACGTCGACCGCGGCATCCCCTATCGCAGAGGGTATCTCCTCTACGGACCACCCGGAAGCGGGAAGAGCTCGTTTATTCAGGCGCTTGCCGGTGAATTGGACTTTAGTGTAGCTATGATCAATCTGAGCGAGATAGGGGTCACCGATGATAAGCTTGCTTTTCTTCTGACCAAGCTCCCCGAGCGTACGATCGTGTTACTAGAAGATGCCGACTCGGCCTTCGTCAATCGGAGGAGACGCGAGGCCGACGGTTATAACGGCGGCACTGTCACTTTCTCGGGTTTACTGAATGCTTTGGATGGCCTGTCTGCTGGAGAGGAGAGGATTGTATTCCTCACTACGAATCATATTGAGCTTCTTGATCCGGCTCTGATTAGGCCAGGACGAGTAGACATGATGGTTCGCATTGGAGAAGCCACTAAATACCAAGCAGCCCAAATGTGGGACAAGTTCTACGGCGACGTAGACGTGGATGGCACTAACCGGGAACGATTCTTGGCAAAATTGGACGCATTGGGACTCTTCAGCGATGCGAAAGACGGAAAACCGCCGCTTCGAACTAGTACAGCCGCTATACAGGGACTTTTCCTATTCAACAAGAATGATATGGAGGGTGCTATTAGCATGGCCGAGGGATTGATACCACCAAAACTTGAGGGCTAGACCCATGCGATGTCCGCGGCTTGTAATCATCATGTGTACCATATTTCAAGATACCCCTGTGTGAATTCGCTAGATGGCGACGGATTGAATTATATACCTAGCCTCCATCAATGTTCTCATAGGACGACGCTCAGCATCGCACAAGGATTGCGTCCATACAATGTCGATCTAGCGAGTCTTCCATGATCTGTATTTATGTATATAGTCTTCTGCCCTCAGAGGATGTGTTCAAAGATCAAAGCGTCGCAGAGGGCGGTCTATGTTAAGTTAAGCATTTGGGCGAGGGCCCACGTCCCCGCCAATACCCCCTAAACGCGTTCAATATCATACTCAACTATCGACAACTCAGCTGACCCCACGTCCCGAGCACCGTGTCGACGAATCAGTCCATGACCCAACGACCTCAATTCTCTGGTTCCTAGCCCCCCCTAAGCTCTTACACGATCAGGCGGCTCGGTAGCAGCCGCGATATATATCAGGGGGGACGAGCCGAATCGCAGTAGGCACCTCAGGTCAAATCAGTTTCTTTCTTTATGTTCTACAGGTCTTACCCCTTTCCAAGATGGCGTACTATGCTGAGCTCTTCGAGCCCCTGACGCATGACATCACCAAGGGCGAGGTCCTGCTCCCGAATTCCCCCTCCTATGAGGAAAGCTTGCAAAGATGGAGCGCTACTTGCGTCAAGCGTGCGGTAGGTGACTGTCCCAGAAAGTGCTCTTACTTCTTTTCACTTATATATGCGAATTTGCACACAAATCATGCATGCATGCACACTTACTAACCATGATGGACCAGTGTGTGGTGGTAAAACCGACAAGCGCCCGAGAGGTATCAGCAGCTATCCAGTTCGCCACCTCAGCTAGCCTCCCCATCGCCGTGCTCTGCGGTGGGCACTCAACGGGGGGAGCGTCGTCGAGCGAAGGCGGCCTCGTCATCGACCTCTCCCTCATGCGCGACGTCGACGTTGACCCCGCGGCCCAGACAGCCGTCATCGGCGGCGGGTGTCTCACAAGGCACGTCGACGCAGCTGCGTGCGCGCACGGCCTCGCGGCGGTGAGCGCGACCGACCACACCGTCGGCTACGGCGGGTTCGTGCTGGGCGGGGGCTACAGCTTCCTCACACCGCTGCGCGGCCTGGGCTGCGACAGCCTGCTCGAGGTCGAGGTGGTGCTCGCCGACGGTCGCGTCGTCCGAGCGTCGGCGGCGGACGGGGAGGCCAGCGATCTGTTCTGGGCGCTGCGCGGCGCGGGGCCGCAGCTCGGCGTGTGCACGCGGTTCACCACGCGGCTGCACGGGCAGGGCGACGCGTGGGTCGGCAGCCTGGTGTTCGGGCTCGAGAAGCTGCCCGACGTTGTGGCCTTCGCAAACCACGTGCACGAGCACCACGACGGCAGACAGTACCTGCGCTTCGGGTGCGCGAGCGGCGCGGCGCCCACGCGCGAGCCCGCCGTCGTGTGCGTGGTCTTCTTCAACGGCGCCCAGGCCGACGCCGAGGCGTACTTCAAGCCCCTGCTCGACGCGGGCCCGAGCGCCAACACCGCGAAGATGCGCCCCTGGGACGAGGTCAACGGGGCCGCGGCGAGCCCGCCCGGCGCGTCGCGGAAGATCCAGGGGTCCGCGAACTTCGTCATGCCGCTCGACGTGAAGGACGTGCAGGCGACGTTCGACACGTTCTTCGCGTTCGCGCGGGAGAAGAACCTCCACGAGGGCTCCGCCGTCATGTGGGAGGTCGTGCCCTACGACAAGGTCCGCGAGCTCGACGGCGCCGCCACGGCGTTCCCCGCGCGCAGGGAGATGTACCAGATATCCACGGTCCTCCAGTGGGACGACCGGGCGATGGACAGGGAGGTGCGCGAGTTCAACGCCGCGCTGGTTAGGACGCTGAAGAGCACGGGGATAGGGAGCGGGGTGCAAGGATATAATAACTACGACGGTAATGGCACATCACTGCCCTCCTCTTTTTGCAGCATGGACTTTTTTTCTTTTTCACCTTGCATGGCTCATGAGACGGTACTAACTTGAAAAATTTCTTAGGCATTGAACTGACTCCGGAGGAAGCATATGGCGAGAATCTGGAGAGGCTACGGGAGGTGAAGAAGAAATACGACCCGACGAATGTATTCTCGAAATGGCATCCCATCCTCGCCGCAGCTGAAAGTTCATCGTGAAGAGGAGAGGGAGCTGAGAGGGAAGTAGGCGCTGCGTCACGCCTTGAGTTCCTGTAGTGAATCATCTTTCCTTGTTTGCGGATCAGGCCGAGCTTTGACTGTTGATAGAGCGGTGGATGCGGATTGAGATGTATTTTCGAACGTGCATGTATTTAATCCTGGAACAGGGAGCGCTCGCGAGGGACGGGGTTGAAAAGTAGACTCTATAATCGGAATACAAACTTCTTTTCAACTATTGGGAACCATCGCAGCTTGCGGGGGCTACGACCTAACACATCATGAAAGGGGGGGGATTAAGCCTTGATTCGATATCATCAAAGTTCTCACATACACCCCTTTATTTAGGACTCAATCCCGCTTTTGCGCCTCCTCTCGGTAGAAGGCTTTCCCCATACCAGCTTAGTGATCGCTATATAGGTCCGCTAAGGGATTCGTAAAAGAAATTGATGTAGCATGTGCACTTAGGTACGATGAGCTTCAATATAAAACAAGAACTACCCACCTATGTAAGTAAACCAGCAACCGCATGTAAGAAGCTGCGGCTAATCCGAAATTTTACAAACCCATATTGAACTATTTAGCGATAGACACCTGTGGCTGGATGGGATGATGAAGACCACTCGAAATCACTCACTGGGGGAATCCCTTCAGCAGGACATCAGCGCACAAGCTGTATTTAAACACCATCTCACGAAAAGGGGAGCAACAAAATCCAACCACATACCGGCTGGAAAGCAGCGACCTGGGAGTTATCGTAAGGCGACACGACGTGTAATACAACCGTCATGCCTCCCGTCTCGCCGTCGAAGAAGCGGTCGGGGACCTGACCTGACCGCACGCGCTCGTATGTGCCGTTGCGCGCCCCGAAGTACATTTTTGCGGTCCAATAGTTAGTTGGACAGTGTCTTCGCTGAAGCTGCAAGGTCGTGCAGTTCGCGAGCTGCGAGACGTCGCTCTCGGGGAGATGAACGAGCCGAATGCCATTCTTTCTGCTGGTTCAGAAAAAAAACCGCGATGGGGAAATGTCAAGAAGCTTGCTTTGTGCGTACTCCTCCGACGAACCTAGACGAGAATGAGCTCGATGGATGGTTTACTGTGCGAGTCATGATCGTGTGTGGGTAGATATATATACCTGGTGGACGTGCGGTGATGGGTTGACGACCGATGGATTGACGAGCCTGTAGTCGTTTACTTAGGACTTGCATCCCTGGACATTTGCACATGTTCGTGAACGTACAGATCAAGGCGCTCGACGACGATTGGCGAGCATCCGAATCACAGGACGGCGTTTGCGCTGATGCACTCAACAAGCAGTGCGGTGGTGAGGATCGAGCTTAGCAGCATGTCGATAGTCGCATGGGATAGCCTATGGATAACTCTAGATGTTTGACACCAAGCACTATGGACCCAGGAGATGAAGTTTGACGTTAGAAAAGCATTGTGACCTCTCAAAGGGGGGAGCTGCCAGAATAATATACTTGTCAAATAACCAGTCAGACTATACACGATACTACCGGTAAATAAGAGCGTGATAGGTTTATTTGCCCTTGCCATGGCTCTGTTGCCAATCGCCTTTCTCGAGAGCTAGATTGCTCTCACGTCGGCACTGCTATGGACCACTCCTTGTCGGTTTACATAAATTCAGCAACTGCTTATCCTACTTACCTATACCATATATATAGATATTCCATACATTAAATGGCCTTATATATATATATATTGCGTTAATTATAACGCTGCCTCCATTGATCATTGATAGCATGCACTGCTATTCTTATGGTTCATCACGGTGTAGCTCTCTATTACGAGATACTCATTTGTACGCAACGGCCAGAAACGAGAATAAATAGCATATACAGCATCCTTATACAAAAAGGAGAGCGCCCCTGCTCTAGCTTGATGGCGTCTTCGTTGCGCCTTAGATACACAATATTTAGCAAAGCGTTTTTTTTCCCCTATGCGAACCATGCTCACAAATCTTCGAAGTCGAACTTGACGAGCAGCGCACACCTCGTCTCGTGCCCCTTCAAGTCCAGCATGCGAATGAAGCACCACCCCGGCACTATGTACAAGAGCCTGACGGTAGCCACCGCGAAGATGGGGTTCGTGGCGAAGCTCTCGTCGCTCTTTATCAGAAGGCGGAGGAACACCAGCTCGTTGTCGTCGTACTCCCACTCGAGGACCTCGTCCCAGACGGGGTCCTTCGGCGGGGGTTCGCGCCCCTGTGCAGGAAGCCGAGCCGGTGGTGCTTGTACGGCGCCGTCCGCTGCTTCTCCTTGTCGCCCTTGGGGGTATCCGGGTGCAGGAGGGAGCATGTGACGTAGGGCTTGATCTCGTCCTCCTTGAGCTCCTTCGGGACGGGCACGTCTGAGGCTCCGGCCACGTGCAGTCGGAGCTTCTTTCTTCGGCCGGTGTTGGATAGCCCGTCGCCGCCCATCCTCAGCGCCGCGGGCTTCAGCACGTATCCGTCCGTGCCGCTGAACAGCGCCTCGTTGAGCTGCATGCTGGCCCCGAATGTCTGCCAGTTCAGCGCGCAGATCTGAGCGCCAACCCCCCAGAAAGGAACCGGCTTCATATTCTTAGACGAGATGCGCGTGCCCTTGGGAAATACACGCATGAGGTGCTGGGAGTTGTGCCGAGCTATCTTCTGTGCCGCTTGGGGCAAATGCGATGCCAGCCCCGTCTCGGATACGTTGATCAAATGGTGCGGTGGCCCATCCTTGAGAACCCCCTCGTACCAGGAGTCGTCCTTGGGCTTCACCGACTGCGCATAGACGCCGAGTGCAGAGAGTTCGGGGATAATGACGCTGCTCTTGGAGTCCTTCTTCCGAGCGCGATATGCTGCGTGCGCTTCCCTTTCCTCCTCGTTTTCGTCCTCGGTGTCGCTGTCGCTGGTATCAGGCTCCTCTGGCAGATGGTATTCCACGATGACCACGATCTTGGATCCGAGCTCCTCTAAGGTAACGTGCTCGTAACCGCATTCCTGTTCGGCGTGACCTTTCTCGCGCACGGCTCGGCTTAAGAGCCGGTCCCCCCAGACTTCTTCCATTATCTGGACGAGCCGCGACTGTCCGTAGGCGCCGCAATGGTTCTCTAGAGATAGCATGATGGGTGCGGCTCGGTAACCCTGCTCATTTGCCGGCAGCGTCGCTTCATAGTCGACAACATCGCGTATTGTCTCGCAGACAGCACGGAAAGGGATATGCGAGACAAGCGTGTACCCGTGGGTGACCTTTGGCTCATCCTTGTTGTCGTCGTTATCCCATGCGTCAATTTCCACGCAACGAAAGCCGGTGTTAAGCGCGACTTTGTAGGCGGAAGTGGAAGACGTCCCGTAAAGTTGATGGCCAAGAAGATAGGTGTTATGGCTGGAGCTGATGAAATACTCGGGCAACGGGTGTGACCTGTCGGTCAATTCGAATGGGACTTGAATGTGCGGCTTGTCGAGGAGAGCGCTCAGTGCTTCGCCCGGTTCGTCCGAATCCAAGGCTGCGTCTTCCTCGGATACAACCTCCTTGTCAACAAGGAAGGATTTCAGTGCGTGACTGACTCTCAATTCATTCTTCGTAATGGTAGTCCGTCGAGCTCCATGGCCACCTCCGGCAATTGTGGTGCCATCTACCTCCTCTCCCACATCATCCCAATCTCCACCTGCTGATCTGGAGAGGGGATTCAACCTAGCCAGGCGGGAAGTCAGAGACTCCGTCATCTCGTCTATAAGCTATGTGGTCTTTAACTGATGTAGGTACGTAGACTAGAAGTAATCTTCGAGGCCAGTTGTAGGATCAGCCTCATGAGGGGAATAGGTAGTGCATATGTTGGAAATGGAGCTGAGAACGCAAAGTGTCTTGGCTGACATGAGCCCAGAGTCCTGTTTCAGCTTTATGGGTCAGCTTGATGGGGCTAATTGCGCGTAAGGCTTAGGGTCGTCACGAAGAGAGAGTAGGGGGTTGTAAGCAGGGGGGGGGGGGGGGGGGGGCATAATCATAGGTAATATTAAATGACGAGACCAGCATTTCGGGTTATAGGAAACTTGAATCAGTGAGGACATCTTGTCAGGCTACCTACATAGTTAATAGGCAATGAGCGAGTAGTCACTATCAATAGTTCACGAACTAGTAGAGTTTGCCTACCTTTCTATGTAGAGTCCAATGTTACATGTATTGTTGATATTGGATTGGTGTGTACATTGTGTCTGGTACAGTATTAGAGTTCTCTGGCTTGTCAGTGTCCTCTCTGTTCTCTCTTGGCTACATGGGTACCTCAACGTAGTTGGCCAAAATCTACCTTTTAGTAGCAGAGTTCAGTTCCAAGAGTTTTTCGGTGTTAATGGCGGTATCGGTTTTTACCGTTCTTCAACGACGGCGCTAACTAAACTGCGGAAGAGGGTTGATTATCAAGCTTCCGGAGACTATATTCTATCTGGTATGACTTGGTGACGAAAGACGAATCATAAAGCACAAATAAGTGGGATTGTTATTTCAATATAGTGAATTAGAGGTAGATCAATGTAGAGAAGTATAATAAGTTGAGGGCATTCTCGTAACATCAGCCAGATCAGCTACTTTCTAGCTCAGGTACAACAGAATACTTTCTCTGAATCAACCACCACTTAATTAACGTTCACACATTGAGGTTTTGCAGCTATGCCTCCCCCACGAGGAACATTTAACCCGATTGAGGGACCAGGTACATTACTTCAGATGGACTGATACCCTTGAGACGCCTTAAAGTGGGAATCCCCTCACTAACAGCAATGTATAGGCGACTATGATATGACCACTATCGTACACAATGACACGTATCCGGCCAT
Organism: Biscogniauxia mediterranea; assembly: GCA_018398605.1. NCBI lineage: Eukaryota > Fungi > Ascomycota > Sordariomycetes > Xylariales > Xylariaceae > Biscogniauxia > Biscogniauxia mediterranea. The sequence goes on from JAGXTR010000001.1 coordinate 2,275,029, forward strand.
CGACTCTGCCAGCGCGGACTTGGGCGGGAGGGCTATCTTCATAAGTGGCGCCAGTAAAGGCCTAGGAAGAGCCATGAGTGTATCATTCGCAAAGGCCGGCGCGTCGATGATTGCTGTCGGAGCCCGGTCCGACCTTTCCGAGACAATCCGTCGTATGAAAGACGCAGTGGTCAAGCTAGGGAAACCTGAGCCAACGATACTGCCCCTGAAACTGGACGTGTCCGACCGTACGAGCGTGGATGCAGCCGTTGCGCAGATAAAAGAGAAATTCGGCCGCATCGACATCGTGATCAACAATGCGGGTGTCTTGGGCGGGGCCGGCCTCGTCGCGGAGAGCGATCCTGATGAGTGGCGACGATGTTTTGACGTCAACCTCATGGGTCCCTACTTGGTGATGCGCGCGTGCATACCTCTCATGCTGGAAAGAGGAGGAGACAAGACGCTTATCACCGTCAGCAGCGTCGGCGCACACTGCCGATCCCCATCCATGAGCGCATACCAAATCTCCAAGCTTGCTGTCGTGCGCCTACAGGAATTCGTGGCTGCGGAATACGGTGATAAAGGAGTCATAGCGTACTCCATACACCCTGGAAATATCCCGACAGACATAGTAGGTGGACTAGAAGGCTTATCCCCGGTTCTCAGACCAGGTAAGAAACCGAGCGAATCTCTTCATTGTTCTTCGCCCCATAGGCAGACCCGCTGATATCACGATGAACAGTATTCGTCGAAACTCCCGAATTGAGTGCGGATTCCCTGGTTTACCTGACTTCGAAAAGAAGGGAGTGGCTTGGAGGTCGCTATGTCAATGTTACCTGGGACCTGCCTGAGCTTATGAGCAAAGAAGACGAGATTGTAAAAGGCGACAAGCTGAAGGTCAAGCTGGTAGTCTAAGATGTGTATGTTAGAACAGTGTCTCGTAGGCTGTATGAAATTAGAACTTTGTACATCAAATACCTATCGAAGTCAAAATAACATGGATTGAATTTTGGCAACTTTCGCCTCAGCAACGAAACAATTGTCTTGTATCTGAGTCAAGGACAAAGCTGCGTTGTAAGTTGTTTCTCAAAAACTCATCAAGGTCATACTTCGCTTATATTATTCTCAACCTCGGCAGACGTTTGCCACCCCCGATGGATTCAATGGTCCCCGTGATCCCGATGCCTTATTCAGATATATAAAGGGGTTATAGAGACCAAGTCTTTTTGTCTGCGCATCGATTTGCTGAGCGGCGCTTTCGAAAGAAACCATTGACAGCTTGATAATCCTTTGCGTTATTCTAGAAGCTCTCGATTCCGCCGGCTGTTTTAAGGAACTCACGTTAAAGGAATGAAACGTTTGCTAGTAGCAAGGGCTTGGGAGTCACTTACCTACAAGTGTACCGTTGGTTTCAGGGTCCAGGTCCATGACATTGTCTCCCAGCTTGCCTCGAGATCTCATGCCAACCCTTTGAAATGATACACAGTCATTAAAGCTGTATAATGGAACCTCATGGTAAATCCATGAATCCCCAGGAAAATATGTCCATAGGACCTCGTGGGGAAAACAGAATTTAGATAAAAAAAAATTAAAGATGGTCTGTGTGTTGGGACGTCGTGGGACAAAAAATTCCCATGGGACTTCGTGGGACTTTTCTTTTTCCGTGGGACTTTATGGGACTTTTCAAAAGTGATGGGAATTCGTGGGAATTTTTAATTTTTCCCACGGGACCCCATGGGAAATTTATTCTTTGAAACATTTCCCATGGGAATTAAAAAAATATATATATAATTTCCCATGAATTCCCACGGGACGTTATGGGACGTGGGAATTTTTTTCTTGGGACCAAACATGTGTAGTCTGAATAGGTACTGTGCGATGAAAGCATATCAACTTCATATTTCAAAGCGTGAACATGTGTTAGAAAAGTAGAGGCGCTAAGACCAATATCAGTCAGCTCAGAGTTGCTTTCGACATGACTGGGTGACGTTACTTGAGTTCAAAAGAATCATGGGAGTAAGTCATAAGAGCAGCTTCCACATCCGTGTCTAAGTCGCCTACATCGCATGAAAGAGACTATTGCGCACATTGATTAGCCAAGGAACTTACCAGCATACCCGAGTGGCCATCCATCATTCAATCGATAAGAAACCGTATAACTAAATACCGGACCTATCAGACGTAGCCCTTGTACATAGAAGCAGCCTACGTCCGGATCTGACTTCTCGTACTACCATTCACAATTATTCTGCGCCTCACGAACGCAGTAGGTAGCGGTGGCGTCGGCCACGAGACAACGAGCTAGGCTAAGAGGAAACAGAAGATACGCGGTTTTCTATTTATATGAAATATGACGATTGTATTTTGAAAGCATTATTACCTTGGATAACATATTTGCTTCCGGAACTCACATTGGTATGTATAACATAGGTACCTAAAGTTATTGTAGTGTAAGTGCCCGCTCCGTTGAACCACGTTAGCAGTCGTCCGAAACTTCCAATATCCGACTCGACGAAGCAATAATTTCTAGCTTTAAAAACAACGAAGATAACCTCTGAACGTGGAGAAGGAATCCGCGATCTAAGCGTTGTACCGTCTTCAAAATATTGGTTTGTTCCAGTAGGTAGTACTACTCTTTCACAAGCTTTGGGTATCCCAGCCGGGAACTGTTCCATCTCGCCTATCATCTACTACCAGACATACCATATCTACTTAGTTTAGATACCTAACATCTGTAAAACTCTCCAACCAGTACATGAAAGCTATACGAATAACCTGCCCCATCCATATCAGTAGGTACCTAGCGAGTCTTCTATTAACACAGCATCAGAAAGCGTGCCACATGTCCCTGCTTGAGCGCACTAACTTGATCTGCGGGTATTTCCAACTTTCCAAGCGGCTTGCGTCCGCTGTCTGACATAAGCAGTAACGGCTGGGCAGCTATCAAGACAGAGGACGTAATACCTACATATTGATACCTCAATAATGGACCACACGCGGCGTGGCTGTACCTAGGTTATGTTAGTTAGCTTACAGGACGCGTTACGTGTGGTTTAGGCATGCAGATAATGCAGAGCTAGGAAATGTCCGTGATGAAGTATCAATGAGTATTAGGTACCCAAGATATCACCTTGTACCTTACCCGCCAATGTTGGCAGACTCGCCGTTAATCTACCTATATGTTATTCGACTCAGCCTTATTGACCTTTGCCGATCGTTCTAGTTCTCCAAAACCTCCTAGGTAATATCCAGATAAAATATCCCGTCCCACACTGCACTCTCTCAAACATTACGGATGATGAGAAGTAACAAAAAAACATGCTAACTCGAGCCCCAACCAATCAGGTAAATCCGATTGAAAGTGTGAGAAGTGTCAATATTATATAGTTCTATTCAGGGTCGTGTAATTTTATATAGGTTTTGTGTATTTATCCCATCTTAGGCAATCTCGCCTCGCACGGCTCAGAGAGCTGAAGAGGGTCAGAGCTTCTGGGGTAGGTTGCTTGCTGACAGAGAAAGCCTAGTAGTAGTGGGATTTCCAAGTCGGATGGGTCACCATCGAATTTATCTATTCAGAAAAAGAAAAAGGGGGGTCATGGCTGATCCTGTCTACCAAGTCGCCACATCTCATACCGATAGCCTCCTCCTCTAATATTAGTATACACCTAAAGTAAAAAGAAAAACCCGATCAATAACACCAGGCAATGCATAATATCAAGTCGTAAGTCTAGTCGTCGGGTTGCCGCGTAGCAACTCATTGCTGTGAGGCCTTCTCGCGCAATGTCTGTTGTTTTGTCTCGTTTAGTTCCTTTTCGATGTATGTGTTGAACTCGTCGGGGTTGTCAAGGTACAGGTGGTGGCCTGCCTTGCTGACGACAATTACTTTCGCCGTGCCGTTTTCCTTTCGTTTCTCCTCTTCGGTGCCCTGTAGAAGCACCTTGTTCCTCACTTGCTTGAGCTTCTCTTCTGCTGCAAGGCCTCCAGCGACGTCCATCCAGTCGTTCTCGCCGTACATGAAGATGATAGGGAACCCTGTCTCCTTGACCGCCGGCGAAGTTTCGGTAGCGGGCGTGATGACTTGTCTCCCTACACCCTGGATGCGGTTGATGACCGGGCGCCGAGCATGGGCTCCGGGAGCCAGTAGATAAGGCAAGACGTACTCGCCGCTGCCCCTCTGTCTGAACAGGGAGTATGCGTAGTCATGAAGGGTTTGCTTCTCCTCGTCCGGCAAATGGTTAAAACGACGATATGTCCAGCCTGAAACGAACCTAGGGCCTAATGGGCCAGTCAGGCGTACGATAGAGAAAGGAGACACATTGGCGTCCCATAGCCAGACAAGCCAACTGGGGTACGGTCTCTTCTTTGGCGCATTATCACCAGTCTGCCCTGCCGGCTTACTTCTCAAGCTGGGTAGCCTGCTATTACCACGGTCATTTGTCGTTGCTTCCTGGTCTACGGTAAACTCGTCTTGGAAGGTGGAATCTGATGGCTCAGGCATTTCGGCGTTTACAGCGTAGGGGTCTTCTGGCACACCGACCGGGGAGGCGAGAATCAACTTGTTTAGGTGGCCGGGATATTTCAATGCATAGGACACAGCGAGGTATCCGCCTAGGGAGTGTCCGAGAAGGGTGAATTTCTCGATCTTCCGAATCTTTCGCCACTCCTCCAGCGCATCAATAAACCAGTTCTCGGCTTCAGTAATCTTCTCGTCGGGATCTTTCGCATTAATTTTGAAGGGCGGCCGTGTCGAATTGCCCATTCCTAGCCAGTCGAGGGCGTATAGCTTCCATCCAGCCAATCGACTCAGTCGTTCAAAGTTCTTGTAGTAAAAGCCGAGGCCAGCGCCGTATCCGTGAAGCATAACCAGTGTATCGTCTGCCGGCTCGCCTACACGTTCGATGGAGAATTCGTTGAGGCCTCTGTTCTTACCGGACAGCTTGACTAAGGTTGACTTCCATAATCTCGGTCCAAATGGATCTAATGCAGCGGAAGACCGTGTCTCGCCCGGGTGATCGGCGGATGGTATGTGTGCTAGGGGACTCGTATCGGCGGCGACGGCTTCCCTGAGGTGCGGTATACAAGATATTACGTTTCGTTCCGCGACGGTGGGGGTGACGCTCGTCCACTGGGAAGTAGTCAGAGAATGGAAAACAGCAACACTGACATGTTCGGATCTGTAGAACATACCCACTGGTACGCGGCCTCCTTGTATCCCAGGGGAAAGAAATTCATGCTGGGCTGCCTGGGAGGAGTTCTTCCTTCGGGCGGCCGAGGTTTGGTGCTTGGCGAATGTCGTCCTCTCCCAGGTACACTAGGGGGCTCTGTTAGGACTTCTTCGGTAGACATACTGGATCTGGTTGAGGGACTGATGGTGGAATCCACTGGTTGCAAGCGAGAAACTGTGGTGACGAGGGTTCTCGACTGGACAACAATGGACATTGGACTCTTGAGCATACCGGACTCCAGGAGAGTGGCAAGATCGGGCAACTACGGTGCCTAGGGGGAGGGTATTATATAATTACGGAGGGATTCACCCGAGACAGACAAAGGGAATGTGACACCTGCAGCTTCTGGTCTATTCGACTTTAGCCTTAGGTAACGCGTAAGTGAGGGTGGTACCTAGTGTAAAAAAAGACACGGATCTTGACACGATTTCCGCGCAAAGTCCGTCGCATGCAGGAACATGGACATGTACATGGACAGGACTCAACACCTGAACTTGACTTGTGGGCTGAGCAGCTGAGCTGAGGCTTATGAGGACTGGACTATCCTAGATGTGATTGTGTCTCAAGGACTTCGGATTGGCTAGTTCGCTTTCTCTCTTGGAAATCAAGACATCAAGAATCTCGGATGGTCCGTTGTGTTCTGGTAGTTGAGAAGGATTGATTTGCAGCTGTAAGTAGTAGTAGTGTCGGGTAGAGGCGTCTGCGGCTTGCGGCGAGACCAAGTGGTCCGAACTTTGGAGACTTGCTTAAAAGTCGGAGTTTGCGTCATTCCGTCCCGAAGCCTTCTAGAAAAGTCCCCACTTAGTACTAGTAGTATCCCGTATGTACCTGGGAGTCTCCTGATGTGTGGACTTGTTACGTAGCTGGAAGCGTCAACGTTGGCCGTTTACTAAAATATATGAGAAAGGAATTAAAGAAAAATATTAATCGAAAGACATTGTATATATTGGCCACAAATTTCATGAATTGGATGGTGGTTCTATTATATCTATTGTATTTCCCAAGAAAGTTCGTGGTGCATCGTAGGTGCTACCTTAAGTTAGTACTAAGGTTATCTGGTCATGCTTGTTGCAAGAAGACAAGACCGCGAAGTGTACCTTACTAGGTACGTACCAAGCATGCACCCCCTTCCCATGACGTGAGTGACGTGAGCCCAGCTCGGGGATATCTTATCTTACAGCCTTCCTAAGTCCGAATCGCTCCTCGGCAGGGACTTGTACATACCTCCTCCAGCTTGTTCTTCTTTTTTAACAATTCGTGAATCAATCTAGCTTCTCCATCTACAATACCTTCTTAGATTTTTGATTCCTTTCCCGCCCTAGAAACAGAAGGTACATCAACCATACTCGATCAAAATGGGAATCCTTCCGTGCGTGATGTTGTCGTTATTAGTTCCAGTCCCCCCAACGAGAGCCCGCCACGATGCGAGGGGTACTCGTCACCGCACTACACTATGGTACTAGGTAGAAGTCAGCACGATAGTACTTTCAACAACCAGTTATGTGCATAGTGTAGATGCAAGGAGTGGATCAATGTCTCGGATCGGGGATTGTTCTTTTTTACCTCAAGTCACATCATTACCACTCATCAGAAGAGCAGAGATTTCTTCCCGGGCTGGAACCCGCCGGGAAGGATATCAGGATAGTTGACGTCGGGAACAATGGGTCTCGGGGCCGCCTTAGTCTCCTCTCGCCTCGTGGGCTTGTCCGGGGACGAGGATCCGGCCCTGCGGGATCCATAGATATAAGTATCAGAGAAAGACCTGAGATAGTCCATGGCTGCTTGCTGAAACGAGAACAGGCGATGATGACAATATGAAGGGTTTTCTTTTCTGGCAATCAAAGTATTGACTTTACAACTAGATTCTTTTCTAAGGGCTGAAGTGATTCTGTTTTGCTAATGAGGTGGGAGTGTGTCAGACGACTAGTTCTCGTTGAAACTTGGGAGCTTTTCTCAGTACTTATAACCACCATAGACAAACAATCTTCCCTACCCCTATTGTTTGCAATATACAGAACTGCATGCCAAACGAGGCTGTGAGGCGGATATGTAGGCGACGGGAAAACCTACCACGACATGGAAAAGCCTGAAAAGAAGGTAACACGGATGCGTGGGGGGAGGCAGGACTTCGCGGGGGCTGGTCGAACTTGATTTCACGATGAGGACCTCACTGCGTGTAATGCGTAAGCCTGACCGAGTTCTTTTCAGAAATATGTAGCGAAAGGGCCAGCAAGAAGCTTGAACTCGGGGTAGCAGCAGAATGTCACACCACACGGCAGATCCTAAGCCATACCCTTTATTCACCGCATCCATGTGCAACATACAATATATCCTACCCGCATGCATGGGCAAAGCCTTGAATGCAGGGCTCTCGGTCTGCTGAAAGACATCCTTCCCATCTAGCCTATCCGGGGCGGAGTGGTGGTAAGATATGCTGTGCTACCGTTTCCCTATTGGAAAATTCCTCGTGCTATATGACCATGGAGCATTATATGATTGGATGTATGCGTGCGAGATGTGTAGGTAGTATTTTTATCAATACTCTTCGCCTTACCTCAGACTGTCTGGGCTGCGCCTTGTTGCGGTCTGTAATATAATCTTGGGGGATAAGGCGCGCGGGTGGGGGGTTGAAGTTCACGAGTACATACTAACAGTTATTCCTAAATGTGCAACAGCCTTAACCTACATACCTAGGTGCCTACAGATACCTAGGTACTGTTGCGAGAGCGCTCTAATACACCACGGAATAGGTAGTGTTGCAAGAGCTACAACGCTATGACCACCTATTAAATTACATGCCTATACCTACTAGGTACGATGTACACTACAATACCCTTCCCCCTTGCACTAAGTAAGTAAGGTTCGGTGCTTTTCCAGAGCTACCCGCTACCTACGGCTAAGGCCGGCTACTAGTGTACTTTGCAAAAAATGACGTGAACTGCAAAGCACACGAAACAAAACAAATCCACCGATTATGGTTACCTACCCCCCCAACATTTACCAACTATTGATCGCAACGTAAACGACGTTTCGAATGCCATCTTCCAAGTTCTGCTGTAGCCCTCGAATGCATCGATAGTCAGTAACACACGTCCCCTCCCCACGGGCTGAGGTCCGCGACCCATTTTATCTGTTGCCTTGCTGCTGCTGCGCTTCTTCTTCTGGCTTTCCCTTCCCTACCCAAGCAAACTACCGAGAGAGAACCCCCAAATGGCCGACACCATCGACTCGATCGTCAAGGGCGCACCGCAGCCCGGTCAGGCGCTCAAGTCGCCCCCAACCGGCACAAGCCCCATCGGTGTCGTCAAGCCTGGCGACCCCCTCAACCACACGCCCAGCTCACCGGCTATGATCTACCTCAACCTGCTCGTCCTTGAGGCTTCTCTGCGCGCCCAGTACCTCGAACTACGCGCCCGGCGGCGGAAACATACCTTCTTCCTCGGTCTTTTATGTGCTTGGCTAGTCGGATTTGGATATGCACTCTTCTTTGCTCCCCGCGAGGATGGCAGGGGAGTCGGCGGTTCGGTATACTGGGTGGTCGACATGACGGAAAAAGTGTGCTTCATTAGCGGTATTGTGACTGGAATATTAGTATGGGCGACGGGAATATGGGAACGGGGGATACGCTGGCCGCGGCGGTGGTTTGGCATTGCCAACAGAGGCCTACGAGGTTTCAACTGCAAGCTGGTCATCATCAAAAGGTCTTGGCTGGTAGAGTTAGTGTCGACAATGGTGTTCTTCTTCACCTACGGTGCGTTTTCAAGCAAGGCAGGACAGTATCGCTACATGGAACCCTTTATCCTCCGTGAGGTCGATCGAGAGATGAACATCAACCCACAGGAACACCCACACCTCCCATTTATTAGCCATGACGAAGAGAAGGGGGTACACGAGGAGGATCTAGCTCCAGGGGGAGACTATGTCAAGTTGCTTCTACTTCCTAAACCTTTCTCACCAAACTTCCGCGAAAACTGGGAAATATATCGGAGCGAGTATTGGGAACGGGAGAACGAACGGCGAGCCTTGCTGAGAAAAAAGCTGAAAGCGCGCGACAAGCAGCACGCTAAGCAGCAGGGCGGCTGGCTGTGGTGGCTACCAGGATGGCCACAACATGAGGAGAAGATGCCTGGTAGCACGGTAGGTGAGACGGATAAGAGCCTGCATCACCGCCGCCCTTCGGCCCTCGCAAGGGAGAATAGACGTACAAGAAGCGGCAGCGTCCGGCGAGGTAGCAACTCGGCGGGATCGTCGCGCAGTACCACACCACCCGTAGATTCAGAAGAAAGCGGGGCTGCTAGGAAGGCAAGCTTCTCCTCGAACACCCCGGATAAGAGACGAAAGAAGGGGCATCTCGCGTCGGGCTCCAAGTCGCGAAAGTCGGGAGTAGACTCGCGGTCGGTGACACCCGAGTTCCCATCGCCGCTGGCTAGAGAAAGCAGCGTTGGGAGCGAGGAGTCACCGAGGAAGCCCTGAGGCCGAAGCCCCACGCATCCTGGTGCGTGAGGAGTTCCTCTTATGGCTCCAGACGGGAAGCCATCTTCTCTGCATTTGTTTTCAAATTTAGAAGTTCCAAATACATGCATATAAATAAAACATAAATAAAACATAACATACATCATACTAGTAGCCCAAGTGGCAGCATATATCTGCCATCAGTGCATGCAGGCTTACCAAGCCTAATCGGCAATACATATCGAGCCTAGACTATTTATTTGATCTTTCCACCTACCTATCATGGGTAATTGATGTGACATGAGCATGGTATTAGTTGCTCATTTTTAGACAAACATTGGTTCGTGTACCTACAATCACCAACCTAGGTAATTGCTCACCATGATGATGGTTTTGTTATCAAGGTTCGCACCATTACCTAGGTACATATGTACTAAGTAAAGACATCGTTAGTAGACTAGAAGTTCCCTTTGCCATGTGGTTTTCAGATGTTTTTAATGTTAACTTAGTTAAACTCGGCCAGTGATTGCCTACCAGACGTATGGTAAAAACGTTGAACTAAGGGGGGAAAACGTTATTGTTATTTATTGTTCACCTTGATAGTGTACTTAAACACCCCGCATGTTTTCTACTGTAGTGAATGTATCTTGTTTGGTTTGTACCTTGGCTACATTGTACCTACCAAACCTGCCTAACACTATATTAATAGGTAGAGGACCCTAGAATGCGGCTCCAGAAGTTAGCCAATTGAAATTAGTACTACACCCAATTCTGTAGGCCCCTAGTTAGACCCTTGTGCCTGGCACTCCGACCTTATCGGGTTTATCGGTAGAACTAACAGCGGCAGCTGCCCACTTACTAGTAGGCAAAGCATCGAGGTCTGGATCGTTCACAAACTTACCATACACCTTCGTCATCCAGTGCTTTTACTCTTCCACACCACCACCCATTTAGACACGTCAAGCTTCAACGGGATTCGACTATATATTCTACGCTTTGGAATTAGTATCCCAAACTTAAAAAAATATCTCCACACACTTCCGGTCGATTCCAAAAGCTTTGCCTAGATACAAAGTCTACGCGACGTGTGGATTATAGCTACATACCTACCTACCTAGGTACCTAGAGTCACTTCACTGAAGTAGGTAAGGGTCGACAACCAACTAGCAAATCGCCAGTTCTGTCGACATAGGAGGGTCAAATGAAATACTTCCATTTGGCTCTGATTCCATACTAAAACAGTCTGTCCACTGTCAGTTCCTTCCAGAAGTATTACCTATGGGCTAGCGCCCAGCCCAGGCGCCTTCGTCGATACATTCTCGGCTTCATTGCGGCCCTACCCACCCCCAATTCGTACCGAAATCCCACCTCTGCCCAAGAAAACCGCCACGACCAGGTGACAAGATGGATTCAACATCACTTCACCACACCACTTTTATCCCCGCAGCGCCGTACAGCTCGCGGCCGCCCAGCCCGCCCTCTATCGTTATCCCCACTCCTATATTCCTCCATAACAGCGAGCCTATGAAGGTGGTCCCCTCGTACGCCAACATCGATCCAGCCTCGCTTAGTATGCGTGACCTTGAGATCATCACACAGAATGGCAAGACCCAGGTGGCCCATGACTCGGGCCATTCGTGGGCCTACGAGAGCCGCCGCACTGCGCAGCCCGTCCTCGACTTCCTGTATCTCGGCCCCTCGAGCGTTGCACGCGACCGAAAGTGGTTGCGGGACCACGGCATCACGCTGCTTCTCGCAGCGCGGGACGCCCAGATGGCCGAGATGCGTCTGATGGCCGTCGACAAGGTGGCGGAGGAATTGGGCATCCAGGCCGAGCACGTCGACGTTAGGGGGTACCACGAGCTGATCCGGGCGTTCCCCTCGACGGTGCGCAAGATCAACGACCACATGCTCAGCGTATATCGGGAGCAGGCGCTGAGCAGCCCGAGTCTTGACGTGCAGGACGGCAGCATGGTGATCAACGGGGCCAACTTCCGGCGGGGCAAGGTGCTCGTGTTCTGCGAGACGGGCAACGACCGGTCGGCGGGCATCGTGGTGGCGTACCTCATGGCCGTGTTCGGCATGCATATGGTGCAGGCGTGCCAGTTCATCCACTACAAGCGCTTCTGCGTCAGCCTCGACGAGGAGATGAAATACGTGCTCAAGACGTACGAGGGCATCCTGCTCGCCCAGCGCACGGTGCACCAGCACGAGCTGACCGCCAGCCACGACGCCGAACTGAAGAAGGGCAAGAGGGGCCACGACGACGCCATGGACGAGGACCAGATGATGGGGGAAGGAGGGGAAGGCTTGATGAAGTCCTGCGCGCCGGACCAGGATCGCTTCCACGGCCGGGGCGGGTTCGCGCCGTTTCTGGACGCAAGGGAGATTACCATGAAAGACTAGTAAGTAGGAGTGAGGCCCGGCGTTGTTGTGGTGTGGTGTTCCGATCCTCTCTTCCCCCTTTCCCGACTTTTCATTAGGTACAAACCTAAGTATATTAGGGAAAAGGGACTATGATGGGATATGTTAGACGATGTTGGTGGATTACGAAGTAAGATGTTTGACAGGACGGCTAGTGTGTTTATGCCCCTTTTTCCTTTCTTTTTTCTCCTACTAGCTGTTCTGTATTAGCATTGCCTGGAGTTCATGGTGTCCATTTTTCCTTTCTCTCTCTTTCTCTTCACTCTTCGGTTGCATGTTCTGTGTATATTCGTTGATACTATAAAGGGGTAGAGTACATGAATGATTGAGAGGGGAGGAATAGGAGAGAGAGAGAGAGAGAGAACTTGAGTAAACGGCATGATGGCATGATAAACATGGAGCAACCGGCGTTTTCTTAATATACCCCCATTGCTGTTGGCTCATCATATAAATTGATGTTGATTTTCTCTCTTTTTTTTTTCTTTTGAATGCTATCATGTAACCTGGGGTCTTGCGTTTCTTTGCTAGTCCCTTGTATAGAAAACACCCACCCTGTGCGGTATGTACATGGAAGATTACATATCACTACATTGCCTTTTTCTAGTAGAAAATAGTCAAGAAGAGTGTACTCTGTGTTGGCCTTGTATGCCATACCTAATTCCCTAGTGCTAAGAGTATGGTTCTGGAATCTGGGGAGAGAATGTTACCTGGCCCCTTGTGAATATAAATAGGTACCTACTACCTATACTAGTAGGAACTATGCTGTGCGTAAAAGTACCTACCCATCCTTTTGAAAGAAAGATTAGGTACGTACATTACTAACATGTACCGCCTTATTTGGGTAATCTCGCATTTTCACCGCAGGGGTAAGCCCTGGCGGAACCTGGCAGAAAGTTCAAGGTTAGCAAGTAATAAGTATTAAGCAAGTATTTTGCTGATTTTATCAGTGCTTTATTATAAACTAATTAAATGTTTTAATTATATAAAAAAAACGTTAATTTTATGTTATAAACTAAATAAACTGTATTTAAATTTTAAATATATTAAAAATACCTTTATAGTAAAAATGCAAGATTATTTAAATAAGGCGGTAATATTTAATAGGTATATAAAGATAAAAACAGCAATTATTACATTAATTTTTAAACGACATGTCGCGCCCCACCCGTTTTTCTGTTTACACACACATAACTTTTTTTATACTTTTAATAAATTTAATAATAACTTAACTAGTTTATATTTATATATAATAATATATATATAAAAATAAAGCTTATATTAATGCGCATTTAATTATTTAATTTATTTTTTAAAAATATTAATAATAAACATAATAAATATAAAATATTATTTATTAAGTTTATTATTTAATTTTTTAAAAAAATAAATTAAATAGTTAAATGCGCATTAATATAAGCTTTATTTTTATATATATATTATTATATATAAATATAAACTAGTTAAGTTATTATTAAATTTATTAAAAAATACAACGTAAAATATTGCGTTAATGTAGGGTAATATATAACGTAATAAAAATTTATATATATAATAAAAATAACATTATTACTTATATTATAATAAATTTTTATATTTATATAAAATAAATTATATAGCTATATGCGCATTAATGTAAGCTTTATTTTTATATATATATTATTATATAAAAATGTAAATTAATTAAGTTATTGTTAAATTTATTAAAAAGTTATAAAAATATAAGTCGAATAAAAAGTTATGTGTATGTAAACAGAAAAACGGGTAGGGCGCGATATGTTGTTTGGAAATTAGTGTAGGTGTTAGCTGCTGGTAGTTGCGGCCATATATAGGTTATTGTTGCTGTAAAAGCAATGTAAAGCAACTTACTTGTTTTAAGCATATAATGCACATTTATTTAAGCAAGCTTTAATGTTTATAATTTAATTTTTTTTTTTAAATAGTTATATTATTTAATATATATAATACTTTTTTTTATATTTTATAAATATAATTAAATAAAATAATTAAAAGCTTTTATAGTAGTATTTTTTTATAATAAACATTAAAGATTTATATTTTATAATTAATTTTTAACATTTTAAAATATTATTATATTATTAAAAAGTTTTTAAAATTTTACAGTTTATTAAAAAAAATAATTTTTATAATAAAAAATATTAAAAATATAATATTAATTAAAATATTATTTAATTATTTATTAATAAAAAATTAACAGTTAAAAAAATTAAATTAATATTTTTATAACGCTGTTTAAAATTTATAATTTTAAATAAAAATATTAATTATTTATTTTATTATTAAAATAATTAATTAAGTATATAAAAGTGTTTATAAAAATATAAACGTTAAATAATAATTTAAAGTTAATATAATAAAAATAAAAAATAAAAAACTTTAATAAAAAATAACAATAATAAAAAAAAACTATTATAAAGCTATTAATTATTATAAAATTAAAATTTAATAATTTAATAACGCTTAAATTTAAAATTTTTTTTAAGCTTTTTTTAAGTTAATTTTTTAATTAAAAAAATATATAGCTTTAAAAAAATATAAAAAAGCTTTAATAATAAATTTAATATTAAAATATATAATAATAAACTTTTTTTATTAAAAATAGTTTTTAATAATAATAAAATTTAATAAAAAGTATAAAAATACCTTTATTTTTATAAATATAAAATGCTTTTTTTAATATATACACTTTTATAAAAAGCTTTTTTTTTATTAAAATATTAATAATTATATTAATAAAAATATATATATAATAAAAATATATTATAATATTATTAACGCTTTTATAATATTTAATTATATATAAAGCATTTTTTTTATAACTTTAATAACTATAAACTATCGGTTTAAAAAGTTAAAAAAAAAACCGTATTATATGCTTATAATACTTTATTTTATAATATTTTTATAATTTTTATTATATTTATTTAATAAAATTAATAAATTAAAAGCTAAAAAATAATTAAAATCTTTATTTTATTTTTATAAGCAATAAAACTTTTATTAATTAATATTATTATTTTATATATTATATGTTTAAATAAGTATACTTTTTTTAATATTATATATAACATTATATATATAACTAACGCTTTTAAAAATATTAATATAATTTAAATAATATTTAATTAAAATGCTAACGGTAATAAAACTAGCTATATTATTTAATGCTATTTTTAATTATTATAACGTGCTTAATATAACGCTTATTTTAACATTAAGCTATATATTATAAAATATATAAAAAATTAAACGTTTTAAACGTTAAAAAAAACAATAATAAATTGCTTTAAATTTATTAAATTTAAATAATAAAAAAAACTTTTTTAACTTTTATAATTTTTTTAATTATAATAATAAAAAGTTATATTTATTAAAAAATAAAACTTTTTTTTTAATACTGTTAAAAAAAGCAAAAAAAAAAATAAAGGTTTATTAAAAAAAATAAAAAGCCGAAATTATTAACGGTTTTAAAATAAAAAAAATTTAATTTTTTTTTAAATAAAAAAAACTATTTAAAAAGTATTTTTAATTAAAAAGTATATTATAAAGTTTTTTTTTATTAAAAGCAATTAAATTTAAAAATAATATAAAATTAAATGTTAAAAATAAATTAAAATTAATTAAAACTATTACTTATATTTATAAACGTAATTTATTAAATATAGTTTTTAATATAAATTATAAAATTAAAATAATTAAAACTTTTAAAAAAATTTACATTAATATAAAAAAAATTTATTTTTATATTTTATAAAAAAATTTAAATAACTTTAAATATAATAAAAGTAATTTTATTAAATATATTATAAAATTTTATTATTTATTTTAATAATATAAAAATATAAATATATTTTTAAATTATAAATAGTTTATTATAATATTTTTTTAAAGTATTAAAAAAAAAGTTATTAATTAATATAAAGCTGTTATTAAGTTATTAAAATTTAATAAAAAAATCGATTTTTAAGCTTTTATTAAAAACTTTAATATTAAATATTATAAACAAATTAAAAAAAAGCTAAAAATAAATTTAAATTTTTTAAAAGCAATATTTATATTATTACTTATAATAATAAAAGTAAAAATAATAGTAATTATAATATAAAAAAAATAAGTTAACTTAAAATAAAAAAAAAGCTTTTTTTATTTTAATTATTAAAAATATAGTTATATATAAAAAAATTACTTTAAATTTAATAATTAAAAAAATTAAAAAAATTAAAAAGGCTAAAAAAGTTAAAAAAGTTAAAAAAGCCGAAATATTTAAAATAATTAAAATTTAACTTAAATTATTATAAAAAGTAATAATTAGTTAAGTAATAAATTAAAAAACGTATTATATACTGTTAAAATAAATAAAATAAGTAATAAAGCGTTTATTTTATATAATATTAATATAATGTTTAAAAAAAATTACCGTAAAAATAACGGCTTTATTATTAAATTAATAAAACAAGTTTTTTTAATTATTTAAAATGTAAAAAATAAATTATTTTTTAATATAAATATTAACGTATAAATTATTAACGATTTAAACGATTTTATTTTATATATAATAAATAATATTAAAATTAACGTAAATATTAAAGCAAGTTTAATTAAAATTAATAAGTTAAATAAAGCTATATTTTATATTAAAAGTTTTAATAAAAATTATAATATAGCTTAAATTAAAAATACGCTATATATACTTTTTTTTTATTAAAATTTTTTTTAAAAAAATTATATTATTTTAATAAAAGCTGTTTATAAAAAAACTTTTTTATAAACTTAAATAAAAATATATTAAGCATAATAAACTTTTTTAAATAAAGATTTTTATTATGGTTATATAGTAAATTAAAGTTAAATATTTAATAATATATTAAAATTTAATAAAAATTTACGTTAAAAATAAATAGTAATAATGTTAATAAAATATATATTTATTTTAAAAAGGTTATTATTAATAGCGTTATATATATAAATAATTATATAATAAAAAAGCTTATTTTATAATATTAACGCTTTTATTACTTTAATATAAAAAAATTATTATAAATAATTTAATAAATTATAAATATAAACTTTAAAAAAAAATATTAAAATTTTATTATATAAAGCGTATAATTATATTAAGTTAATTAAAATATTTTTAATAAACTTTTAAAACTATATTAAGTATTTTAATAAATTAATATAATGTAATTTAAAAGAAATTAGTTTAATGTTAATTAAAAAAAACCGTTATTTTATTTTTATTATTAATAATTGCAGTAAAAATAAAAAATTTACGCTTTATAAAAATAAAAATAAAGTATAAAAAACCGTAAAGAAATATTTTATAATAATAAAAACACGTTTAATAACTTTATTATTAAATAAAAAAGCGTTATATTTTAATTAAAAATTTTATAGTTTAATAGCAGTAAAAAATTTAAAATAAACTTTATAAAAATATATTATATTAAAATAAGCATATAATTAATTATTTTAATATTAAAAAATTAATATTAAAATAACGTATTTAAAAAAATATATATACATTATTTAAAATTTAATAAAAGTTACGATAATTTAAATAAAAATTTTATTTTACTTTTAAAACTACGTTATAAAAGTTACTGCTTATATTATAAACTATATAAACTAGTTTATAATAAAAAACATAACTTTATATAAAAAATTTTAAAGTTTTTTTAAATTAAATTAATTTTATAAGCTTAATTTATTTAATATTTAAATTATAAGCTTATAATACATTATATATATTAATAAAAAGTTTAAAATATAGTTAAAAAAATAAAAGCTAAAAAAATTTTTAAAGTTTTTTTAAATTAAATTAATTTTATAAGCTTAATTTATTTAATATTTAAATTATAAGCTTATAATATGTTATATATATTAATAAAAAGTTTAAAATATAGTTAAAAAAAATAAAAGCTAAAAAAACTTTTAAACTTTTTTTAAATTATAAAAAAAATTATAATTACATTATATAATTTTTTAAAAAAAGCTAATTTTTATAAACTTTTTATATAATTTTTTATAAAAATATTACTTTTATCGACGTTAAATTTAATTTATAAAATATTATGCGATTTTTTTAATAGCATGTTTAAAAACGATTACGTTATTAAATTATTTTTAAAAATTAAATATAATTAAAAAATAATAATATTATAAATAATAATATTATAAATAATAATATTAATAAAGTTAAACTTTATTATAAAAAGTTTAAAAAAGTTAACTTAAAATTATATTTTATTAAAATTTTAATTAATAATAATTTTTTTAAAAATGCTTTTATTTAAAAAAGCGTTAATAATAATAAATTTTATAATATTTTTAACGAGATTTTCTGTTAAAAAGCATATAAATGCTTTAATATATAAAAATTATTAAAATAGTTTTTTTAAATTATAGTTATAGTTATTAACTTTTTAAATAAATTAATATTAAAAAAAGTATTTATTAAATTAAAAAAAAAGTAAATTAAGGCTATTTTAAAAAAAATATAAAAAAACTTAAAAAAAAGCATATTTTAATTTTATAAACTTAAAAAAGTTATTTTAAATTATATTATTAACTTTAAATAAGTTTTAAAAAAAATATATTTTAATAAAAGCTTTAAAAAAATTTAAAAATAAAATTATTATTAAAAGCTTTTTTTAATAAAAAAGCATTAATTATAATAAAATAATAACTATAACTGCAAAAACTGCTTTTTAAAAAAATTTTATAGCTTTTAATGCTATAAAAAAATAATATTATATTTAAATTAACTTTATTGCAGTTTACTTTAATAAAAAACTTAAAAAGCATATTTTTATGCAGTTATTTTTATTATTAAAAAAATATTTTAATAAATACTTTTAAAAAAAAACATATAATTTTAATAAAAAAAAATTATTAAGCTTATAAATTTTTTATATAGCTTTAAACAAGTAAATAACGCATAATAATAAATTATATAAATAAAAATAAAAAAATATAGTTATTTTACTTTAAACTTAAACGATATTATTTATTAAAATATAAAAATAAAAAGCATTATTATAAGTTATATTAATAATTTTATTTTTATAAGTTTTAATTTTTAATATTTAAAAAATTTAATAAAAATTATATAAAAAAGTTTTATATTTAATAATTTAAGCAATATTAATTAATATTTTAACGTAAAAAATTTTAAAAATTTATTAAACGATAATATTAAATTAAATTAATAATAATATATTAAAAATTTTTTAAAATTATTAAAATAAATAAATTTAAGCTTATAATTATTTTTATAAAATTAAATATATTAAAATATATAAAAGCTTATAATTAAAAAGTTACGTTATAAAAAACTTTAAAGTATGCTTTAGTTTTTAAAAAGCTAAATTTTATAATTATAATAATAAAATTTAACTTTAATTATATTATATTAATATAAATTAAATTTATATAAAATTTATTTTTAAATTAAAATTTTAAAATAAAAAAAATATATTATTATTTTAAAAATATAATTATTAAATATATTTAATATAAAAAATTAAATAACGATTATTTTTATTAAAAATATAATAAATTAAAATTATATAAAGCTATAAATATTATTTTTACTTATAATTAAAAAAGCGTTAAATTAATAATTAACTACGTGTTTTTTTTTATAAAAGTTTTTATATTATAGCATTTTAAGCTATAATTTATAATAATAAAATATTTAATAAAATTTAAATATATTGCATTAAATAAAGCTGCTAATAATACTGCGTAGTTAAAAAGTTTTTTTATAAAGTTAAATAAAATGCTTTTTAACTTTATTATTTTTTTAAAAAATAATATAAAAGTAATTTTATAATTAACTTTATTTATAATAAAAAAAAGCATATAAAAATAACTTATTATTACGTAAAATAAAAAGTAAAAATTAAATATATTATAATAAAATACGTAAAAAGTAAAAAAAACTTAATTAATAAACTAATTAAACTATTAAATTATATAAAATATTAAAATTTTTATTAATTATTAAAATTAAAAAAATTATAATAGCTTTAATTATAGTTAAAAAAGCATGTTAACTGTTAATAATTACAGTTATATATAAATTATTATTGTTATAAAAACAATATAAAGCAATTTATTTATTTTAAGCATATAATATATATTTATTTAAATAAGCTTTAATATTTATAATTTAATTTTTTTTTTAAATAATTATATTATTTAATACACATAATAATCCCTTTGCACCTTGCAAATACAGTTAAATAAGGCGACTAAAAGCCTTTAGTAGGTTAATAAGTGCCTTTCCTTAATACCAAGATATGCAAGCAAGCGATAAGTGGCCTGTAGCAAGAGATACATCTGTTTTTACCTAAAGAGTGCCTTCTGCCAATATCAGACAAACACCACAGCAGCTTGAGATGGCCTGCGCCTGCCTCCTACCTCTGAGTTCATTCCACATGGGGTAAAATCATTGCATTTAAAGGGAATAGGATCTCCCCGCCTCCGGTTCTTTTTACCTAGGTACTTCAATACCAAACGCCTCTGTATAAAAAAGTTTAAAGGGCTGGAGAGCAGAAGGGGAAAGAACCAAGTAATTGCCTAACTTAACAACCTGCCTGGTTTTAAAGGACCCTTTTTAAAACTATTTCTTGCCCTCAGATTGGCCACTGAAACATACATATAGAGGCTTTTACTACTGAGTTAAAGGCCCGTATTACGTCCACTATTAAGGTAGGAGGGCTGCTGACTTGAGAGACTCCAGTTGGCTTGGGTTAACTTGATATATAGGTAACTTACTTACCTACTTACCTACTACCTACTTACCTACTACCTACTTACCTACCTTCTCTATTCCCTTGATAACAATGTTGGGTATCTTTTATTTTCATCTTAGATACATGCTTTGTACCTACTCAATATAAGCTTACCCAGGCCAATACTCGATCATTCTGCATCCTACTTCTGCCTTGACAGGTACAACAGACACCAGTACTCCAACCACCTCCATCTCACGTACCTTTACCTCGATCAGTTCTACCTCAAGGACCACTAAGTACTTCTGTACATCTTCACCTACTACATAGGTACACACCTTCACGGCCACACATATTGCAAATATATTTTGCAGTTCCTACGAATGCACCTCGGCCTCAACGCAAACCTCACACCTTCCTCCATCTTTGGCACCCTACCTTATCTCTTCACTCGAGATCTGTGTGCCATGTACAACTACACAGCCTCACCAACGTTACTGCCACCACGTTAATATCTATCTTCTTCAGTATCTCTATCAAGGCACCTGCAACAAGGAAAACAAGAACAAAAACCCTGCAACAATGGCCACATTCAGATTCGACAAACTACCTCCGGAGTTGCGAGCAATGGTCTGCAAATATGCGCTCCTACAGGAATCCAGCAACCGTCTCATAGTTCTATACTATACCCAGGTCGTTCCGATTAAAGCGCTTGCTAGCCCTTTCCTCGTGGTAAACAGAGAGATCCGGCAGTATGCTCGCGAATTCTATTCCGTTGCCCTCCCTGTTTACGAAGTCAAAACTGATGATTGTTATAATTATTCATCACTCGGAACCTGCACAAACCCTCCAGACCTAGAACAGCTGCAATTTAATGAAAGCATTTTATGGGAACTTAAAGATGATTTCAGGTCTAAAGGAACCCTTTATTTGAACCTCCAGCACGATTCTTTCTTCATTGGACTAAACGAAACTTTTGATTACCACGACTACTACAGCCCCTATTACAGGCACTATACAATGATTAGGGAATTCCTAGTGTGGAAAATCGTTAATCTAACTACGGCATCACTTAACTTCGAGCTTCGCCATCAAGTATCAAATATCATTCTGCTCTTCTCATATGATGATTCTCAACTTCCTAATAGATGGATAACATCATATAACGGGTCTTTTTTAAAAAATCTCCTCAATTTTCCAGGAGGGCAAGAATATAATAACGTATACTTCCGAGATCGTACTGATTATTACGATAAATTTATAAATGCGATCTTTCATACTGGCAAAAAGGACTTATGTCTAAGTATATGCTCGTTTGGACGGTGTGTATGGGTCTGGTACGAGACTTGGTATCACGAGAGGGAGGTAATTATTATGAGTGAATATCAATTTTATGGCATGGAACGAGAACCAGTGGATGAACACGATAATTATACTGGAGACCGACGCATTCAAATTTGGAATGATAATAGAAGAAGTACCTTCGAACTCATACCTTATTAACTAGGCTTGTAGCCGGCTCCAACCATCAACCCCGGCATCGATAGCTTGGTTGCTCGTCATTTCCAACCAACGAAGTTTCCCCTTGCTTCTCTTAATCTTTCTCCTTTTCTCTCGCCCCTGACATATCGTCAACTGCCCAGACGAGATACACCAATGACTCCCAGAGATCAGGATCTCATAATGGATCACGAAATATGGTTTCGCTAAGAACTGGAGGCGAAAACGAAAGTTTGGTGGAAGTGGGAGGATATTGAGATTTCTCGAAGATGGGCTAGATTACTCATGCATTGCGAATATTTCAGTCGATGTATTTTTCTCTTTTCTAGTCCCACTCAAGTGGTGGTAAAAGTTAATTGCGTTTCATCACCCTACACTTTATCACTTGTGCTCTCTGATATGATATCAATATCTGATTCAAGGTTGCTATTTGTAGTCTACCGGTGCTTATACCTATATCCTAGCTGCTCCTCGTAGTCCATATCCAAGGCAAGAAATTGATGGGCATAGTCCTGACGAACGGGATTGGACTGGACTCTACGTAGACACCACGTCAGGCAGCCAATTAGGGAAGCAAGTTAGATAAAACTCACAACCTACTATATCTTGGATTTGGAACTTGCTAGAATACTGTACAAATGGTGTGGCAAGACCCTCGTAGTACCTATGGCAACCAACTAATCTATGTGATAAGGCGCGGGGTTGCCTGGAAAGTCCCTTATTGGTGCTTACCTATTTCAATACTCCAGACTCGCGTCTCTTGCACGTGGACAGCCCACGCGCGCTCCCAGTTTGCTTATTCTACCTATTGTCTATTGTGTAAGTCGCGTTCGATCACGGTTTCTTCCCTTCGTTCTTTCCACATGCTGCTTTGGTAGGTTGGTAGGTATAGTAACAAGATGAGGCCCGTGCGCCCATGCGGCTCCATAATAGGGGGTCAAAAGTAACGTCAGTACATCTGGAAAGTGTCTATATGAACTGCGGTGTATGTGGGAGTGTTAATATCTTTGTATACTCATTTGGACTTATTGTGAGTATATCTGCGTTGTCTTTAGACATTTCCTGGACTGTCAATGTGTATATATATAATGCAAGGCTGTATAGGATAGGGGGCAACAATCGGGGGGGAAGATGGTTCATTGATAGGATGGGAATATGTTCTGGCATTTTTCTAACCAGTACACCCAGATAATAAGGATTAATATGAATTTTGGCATCAGTAGTCCGTAGTGGATGGTATTCTATATCTCTACTAGACAGGTCTGGTATATGAGGAGGCATTGTGCGGTTTGCGTTATATATGGCCACAAGAGTGGTAAAAGGAGAGGAGAAAAGAAAGTGACATTCTCAAAAAAAAATAATAGTGATGAAGCTCATACTCCAAGCACTTCTATGTCTTACTACAGTGAAGTGCAGTGCTGTGTGTGCATAGCTGAATTAGTACATCTTGAGGTAGCGTTACTGTAGCAGCATCGATATACAAGGTGATACTAACAGAGATCTCAACCACAGCTTTCCTACCAAGCTGCCACATGTTTATTTGCAGTCAGCAATTCACAAAACTGTGGCCAACATCTTGCCAACTTTGAATACCCTCCGCGCTTTCCCATTTTAGTTTTTTCCTTTTAATTATTTCTGTGTTGTGCATCGGATGTCCTTCAATAGTCACCACTACCATCTCCCCCTCCTCCTCTTCCACCACCACCACCACCACTTTTACTACTACTACTACTACTGTCGCCGCCAGCTTTTCCTGCCTCTTCTTTCCCTTTTGGATCCCAGCATCAGAAATACGGAATGAATCCAATGATTAAGTTTATCATCTATTGTTGATGGAAACTTCATAGGATACATTTTGATATTTCTTTCGCTGTACATTCCAAAAGCCCTAGACCTACAGAGACAACCTCGGAAAAAGAATGCACCTATTCGCCTCCTACCAATACTCCATACCTACATCTACCTACTAAGCACCAAACCCATTCTCCTTCACATCCATATAACCATCTGTTGATGGTGTCGAGCTCCGGCCACAGTGAGCAATTTATCTCCCCATACTCCCCTCTTAGTATCCTCGTCTAACAATTCAAAGCCTTCAAATACTAGAAAGCCATGGCCGAACGGGAGAGAGCCTTAGTGGCTCACTTGACCCCTCTACAATCTGGTCACGGCGGAGCTCAACCTCAAGAAGCTCTTGAGATAGCACTCGATAATATGTATGAAGACCTCCTTGAATCGAAGACCATCATGCAGCAATGGGGAGACCCCTCCAGATATCGCCCTTCTACCGAAGAGAACACTGACAATGACCCTAGTGTATCGTTGCCTGTAGCTCAGATGGAGATGAAACCTCGCACCAATTTCATTTCTTGGGATGTCCTGAGCCAGACTAGCAAGACCATAATCCTTAAGGAAATATCAGACCACTTGGTCTCTTTCCAGACTGCATGTGAGCTACTATCTTTAGAGCCCAACGAAGTTCAAGAATTCCTAGAAAAGCACGAACACGCAAAGCAGCGAACTGTCAAGTGGCGAGAGCAGCTAGACCGATGGAGACAACATCAAGAACTGCCCGACGAAGATGATGATGCCTCTGGGGCTGGGATCAACACCATCACTGAAGAATGTGTTGCGCAAATGTGCGAGTTCCTGGACTTCATGGGATTGAATCAATACTCAGGCATAATCAGCGGTTGGAAAAATAGAACCGTGCTATGGCCTCCCGAGATCCATACACCCAGATTCAACTACATGAATCTGTTTCGAGGTCATCTGGGCTTTCCGCAATCTGGCCACAGCTCCAAACGCCGCATTTTATTGGACATTCCTGTTTTCCCACGCCCAGCTGAAGATGGAATGATGGGCTTCTGTAGCCCGCTGTATGTGGATGAGGATAACTTTGCCGAAGTCCGTGTCCGCTACTTCTTAGTTCCTGCTGGTACTATAGTTATAGGCCCTAATGGTTGGAAGAGACTGCACTTTGGTGGCAGGTATCGCATTATCTATCCGGACGACGATCGTGTACACCCGGCACTCGTGAGTGAATTTAATATCTCAGCAAGTTCAATCAGCCTTTCATCGCCAAGAGACAAGTCCAGAAACCAGCTTTCACATCATGAAGAACAGGATTTGAACAATGTTTCACAGCCTAACCAGAATGTCACTGGCGATCATCGCGAAGACAGAGCTCAGACCGAATCTGACCAGGAGACTGTGGATCTCTCGCCTGGGGGCTCTAGATATCATACTGAGAACTCTGCCGCCATGATACCTGAGCATGGACCCGTTCAAGATACTGCCGAGGAGATCCCTTTACTTGCCCAGGAAAGCAATCAGACTCACAAGGACACTGCTAAAGATAACTTCTGGGATGGACGAGAAGTGTTCTTTGATTTGACTCGGCGAGCACCGCAGTCCACCAAGAATCCACCCAAGGGTCGTTTCGCACCCCAACACCACAAACCAACATTCATGGCCAACATGGTAAAGGGTCTGGAAGAATTGAAAGACCCTGAAGTGGCTGAGCAACGATTGGCTGACATTTTCACAATGAGCGTGGACGTGAATAGTCCTGGAGCGATCCAAGAACGCCAGATCATGCCCCAGGCACTTCATGAGGAAGGGATGTGGATGCTAAATAATCCCCAGATCATAAATCAGACTCAAGGACCAAGCGAGACGGTCAGGCCATCTGACATATTCATGAGCGCTTATCAGCTTGAGATGTCTAAGCAGAATGGAAACCTACCTGATAATTCCTCCAATGGCTACCCAGAACCAAGTGCTAGAGAAAAAAAGGATGCCAACCACGAACTTGTCAAACTTGGAGACTCTCTTCATGGCGTGATGTATCAGATGGTCCTTCCTTTGGGATACAGAGTTGAGGCTCCCACAGGATACATAACGAACTTCGATTCGCAACATGAGGGGCCGATCGATGGTGTTTGCCCGCCGGGATCTGGAGGACAATATACTTTCGTGTTGTCTCACGCGATGCAGACGGACACTGCCTCGCAGAAGATGTGGCTTCTACCACCTCAGACGCTCTTCCGGGTATATATTCCCGATGACTTAAAAATCACGCGGAATGGCAGTCTGCTGCTCAACACCCTAGACGGTGGTTGCTTTCACCATTTCACTGTCGTCAATGATCGAATGGATTTTGTCAGCGAGTACGGACCTCTTCGTCTCTTTGAGCAGAATGCCATCCCTCCTCCCCCTGTACCCGAGTTCGTTATTGAGAGCATCGAGGAGGACGACGACGAGACAATCATTGATGAGAACGAGGTTAATGAGGATGAGACTACGACCGACGAAGAGCCCAATGAACCACAGCAGCAAGATGACTCCAGCTCCTCGGAAACCGAACCCGAACACGAAGACGATGACAACAACCTCGCCTCGCCGCTCCGGGAAGCCAAGCGTATCCTCGCCCCGTACAAGGAAAGGCTCCGTGCCCGCGAAGAGCAGGAGAAGGCCGAAGACCGCGCGCGAGCCGCCCAGGAAGAGCACGACCTGCGCTCCCAGTTCCTCCGCGAAGAGGCCGAGCTCCGGAAGAAGCGAGAGCGGGAGGAGGCGGAGGCCCGAGCGCGCGCCGCGGGCGGCGACAACAACAACAACGCACGGCTGGGCCGCGGCCAGAGGCAGCGCAAGCGCAACACCGAGAACCAGAGCTTGGGATTTATTGAGTACAGCACCGCGGGCATGGAGATAGAGGAGGACGCGGAGGACCAGGAAGACTGGCGGCCCCCGCGCCCCCGACCGCGCCGCCCGGATCCAAGACGACAGCAAAGACAGCAACAACGAGGAGGACGAGGAGGACGAGGAGGAGCGCAGGCGGCAGCAGCAGCAGCGCCGCATCCCCAGCCCCAGTACCAGCTCCAGCTCCAGCCGCAGCCCCAGCTCCAGCTCCAGCCGCGGCCGCGCCCTCAGCTGCAGCCCATGCGGACGTTGGCTCCCGCTCCCATTCCTGTAAGCATCCATCCCATACACCACCCCCCCCCCTCCCCCATCCCCATCCCCCTTCCTCTCCTCTCCTCGATTTAACAACAAATCAGACATTCACTAACCCACCGCTTCTCCCACCACAGGCCCCACGCCCTATTGCTGCAGCTGCAGTCCAAGGAGGACCGCCCGCCGGCGACACACCGACACGCAAGCGCAAGCGCGGCCGCCCGCGCCTGTCCCCCACGCTCGCCGGGCCCCCGGCGGCGATCCCGAGAGCACCTGCGTGGGCCCCGTTCCAGCTGCTGCAGCCGCGCTTCCCGGAGCCCCCGCACGGCGGGGCGCGCGCGCGCAACACGTTCGGAACTGCGCTTCGAGCGCCTGCTCAGAGGGGTGGTGGTGTTGCTGGTGCGAGTGCTCGTGCTGGTGAAAGTGGTAGTGCCCGGGAGGCAAACCCAAATCCGGGCCAAGCCCGGGGTGGGAAGGGTACCGTGGAGGACCCGTTCGTGCTATAAGGGACTGAAGGGGGGAATCGGCGTCGTCTGGATGAGAGCATTCGTACCATGGACCGGCTTTGTTGTGCTTGGTCGACGACCTTCTAGGAAGAGACTTGTTCTTGGAGGAGGGAGGGCTCTCGTTTCACTTGCCTGCATGGCCTATTCGCCGACTGACATATTTCGTCTTTGTTTTTTCCTTTTTCTTTTTCCCCTTGCATGACCTTGAAAAAGGTGGAGGCTGCTCGTTGAGGGCTGAATGCTGGGGGGTTGCGTGCGATGATGATGACTTCACGTCGTGATTATTTGAGGGCAATGAGCTGAGAGAGAGAGAGAGAGAAAGGGAGCTATTCCGACAGGGGAGGTTGCCCTCACAAGGGTATACTTCTTTGCTCATGGGAGATTTCTTCGGATTCACTTCTGAGGAAGAACGATCATGCCTGTTCCACAATCAGTGCTGACGTTTGACTCCCTTGCCTACCTACACTTTCATACTCTCTTTCTGCCTTGCACCTCTAGGATTTCTTTTGTTTAGTGAACCAAAAAAAAGGGGAGAGGGGAATTGGTATTTGTGTGCTTCGTTTTCACCCTCTAGGGTGGGCTAGGATTCTCGTCACGAAGCTCAGTTTTCATGTTTTGCTCTGGCTGGTATTTGCAGACAAATCCTCTGCTTCTTGGCAGGGGAGGGTGAACAAAAGTTCTTGCTTTCGCAACACACACGCACATGCATCGCTGTAGGATTAGTCAATACATTCACTTTTCCGCATGGAATTCTTTGTGATATGGCCTAGAGTGAATCGAGCGGGTGCGGCTTGGTAACATCTTCCCCACCGCGCCCTGGCATAGTAACAGCTAACGTAAGTTGACGCACGTAGAGAAAGAGTCTTTGTTATATACAAGAAGATTTTGGCAGAGTGAATGGCGGCGGGTATTATGGCTGGTTTGCAGGAGCTACAGTACAATCAATGTGGGGGTAAAACGAGGAATGCTCTGCACTTGAGTAGTTTCTGGGATCTATTCTCACTTAGCTATCTAACTCGCCTACAACTTCAACATGCATGTCCTAAGGGCTCCTGTTAGCACTTTTGAAGCCTTTATCCTGCTTTAAAAGTGAGGGGAGCTCTAGTGTGAGGATAGGTTATATATATAGCATTACCAGCATATCTTTTTGCGGGGGATCAGCTTCACTACATCTATCGCCCGCGAGATGTTAGCTGGTAGTACTCTGATACAATACCTAGATTTTAACAAGAGAGGGATGATTAATTTTCTGGAATCTCCAATACATTTAATAGAATATTCAAAACTACACCCTCTAAAGATCAACGCAGCTATTGAGCCTATCTAATCCTAATTTTCCAGCCACCGGAAGTCCGTCCGGAACCCAGATTCGGCCCCGGCCCTAGCGTCGGGGTTCAAGTGGACCCATTTCCTATTCAGGCAGGTTTCACAAAACTAGCTACTGCACGCAACGCAAGGCGGAAGTCTACAACATACCTAAGAACCAGGTGAAGTCAATTAGAATACGAAATATATTTAAAATAATTTACTCTTTGGGTTCATAACAGTAGAGGAATAATATAAAATTGTGGTCGGGAATGCCTCCATATTGTCCTTCACAGCGGACCGAAGCCGGGACTCCTTGACGAGGTAAAGAAGATTTGTAAATACAGTGACTGTTTCATTTTATTCCTTCCAACTTGCTATTACATGATCAACTCAGCAAGTGGATAGGTATCCAGATGTTATTACAGCTCAAAAGGGGCCAGAGGGAGGGTTATGGTGGCAAAGAACCCTATGCTGACGCCATGTAGTAGTTTTTACCATGTATAATTTCCATGACAGCGTCAGCTAACATATTGTGATCTACATAGACGATGATTCTGATGCAAGAATCCATATGCATTAGTGTAAATGAGGACAGCAGCTAGCTGGACCTGCGTCAGGAATAATTTTCGTGAACTCATCAGCCGCCAAATGGGGTGAGTTACTGCTAGGTCTGAGCTGAGCATCAAAAACCCCCTGGCTACAGCAGCCACAGAATGCAAGCCAGTCTGGGCAAAAAAGCTTGTAATGCAGATCATTTCTCAGCCCTGAACCGCGGGGGAATAGCTGAGCTGACGTCAGATACGAAGAGCACACCGACTGAAACACAGCGCCCTACTCTTAGCCGGTGGTGATAGTCACACATGTGCACGCTCTATGTAGAATACTACCTGGGCAACGATCCGCGCACTCAAAATAGAGATATTAGTAACACACTTGCTACCCAAAACGGACATTGGCGCGTCAGCAGCACCTTGGCAGAAACTTGTACGACAGCAATAGTGAATTCAGTACTCCAAGAGGTAAGGAGGAGGCGGGACTCCAGGAATAATAAAGTCAGGAGACCGGCCTGATAGCTCCACTGTCTGTTTTCGGTAGAGGAACGGCATATGCTAGCCACGCACGGAATGCTCTCATACATGTCGGTATATTGGTACCCATGCTGCTTCACTTACAGAGACTCCGATGAACGAGTTACTTATTCTTTTACGCTCCGTTTGACTAGTAGGAGATCACAAAATGTAACGCACGCAAGATACCACAGATGTATGAGAATCGAAATATACGAGCCCAGATGGAACCAACTTGAACGAGAGCTCCATCTTCAGACCGTGTCCTTTCTTCGATGGTCTCCTTTCAGATCTCGGAAGCGTTTGAAAGGGGTACAGATTAAAGTTACTAGCAGCTTATGTGACCATGGACGGCTCTCATGGTTTTAGGGAATAATATATAATAGTCATTATAAAGCAACTAGACCCCGCCTTAGATCATCTGCTGACATGGGTTGCGTCTCAGTACCCCATATATTTAGAATACACGCGGGACGCGATGGATCAATACTCTCGCACATTTCAGGGTCTTTACAAAATGATCGCGGAAGTTTTTCGTGCTTCTAAAAAAGGAAAAAAAAATTGAGGGGTTCTCATTCGAGGAAGTCTTTCCTCTTAGAGCTGGAGAGCTACCTATCTGGTTGCTTGATTTCCATCAGCCTTCCCAGCACTGGTAGGCGTTGCTGCTCTAGTGGGTGACTATCATAGCCAAGACTTTGCGATCAGTTGCTTTTTATCAGGACTGGGAGAAAGGGCCCCCAAAAGAATCTGTATCCCACCGTCCAGCGGAGCCACCGGGACCGTTCCCTCTGTTTCCATCGCGGAAATGTCGGGATCGAACCTAGTCACCTCGCGAGCCTGTCGAACCTCCTCCTTCTCCCTCACGACGCAGCATGTTAGTAAAACACACTTATGCGGTAGATGTTTGTCAAGCTCTACTCGAGCCTCGCCCTGGTGATTGCCTAGGGAAGTCATGTGGTATAGGTCAACTTGGCTTGTGATGGACATCCAAAACCACGTAGAGAGACGCGGGATTGATGCCGAGTCCGGCCCCCCGAAGACCTTTCTTCTGCCAGAGGATACACGCGATCGGACACGAAGCCCGGATGCAGGTTCTCGAGAAGAATGGTTCTAAATCGCCCAAGACGAGCAATCAGGGTAGGATTGAAGCCTCCTGGAAATATTCATCCTCTTTTTTTTTGATGGGGAAGTCTTTGAGTATGGTGTGTATGCAGTGGTGTGAATGTTAGTGCTAGGGCTATCGCGCTCCGGTGATACCTATATCGCGCCCACGACGGATATCTCTCGTTAAACGTCAATACAGGCTTATGACCCTCGTCCCTGACTGACTTCACCGTCCCGACCACTGTAGTACCAACAAGGTCCCATAAATCGAACACATATGCGGGAGAGATGTAGAGCTCCGAGTTTGGCATTATTCAAGTAACGCTTGATAATATTCACCCTCCGATATGAGGGATCTCAATCCAGCCGCCCATTCTGTCGTTAGGCCGTCCTATTCTAATGACCGGAGCCGGCGTACGAACTAGCTGCGCAGCGCCATCAACCTTACGTGTAGGCATTCAATCCCATTCTGGACAACCTACGCTTTAGAAGAAATTACTCTCAGAGGATCGTAAGACCACCGAAGCAAACCCCCAACCTGAGATTTGACGCGCAGAGGGGTGTTCCCGCTTGGCGTAGTGGCCTGGAATACGACCCAACCCAGAACAGCTTGTTGAAGCGACCGGCGACGCGAGCGATGCGTCTCAGGTGCAATAGAGTCACCAAGTCGGTGGATAGGTTGAGGCTGGGTTTGGACTGCCGACAGAAATTCTCGTGCCAAAGATAGCGACAGAATGGACATCTTGGACGAGATCCAAAGGTACCTAGCCTAGGTACCTCTGAGCGGCGAAAGCCGTTAGAAGAGAAGAGACGAATAAAGCCCTGCCTGGGAAAACATGGAGATATGTAGCTCACACAGGCCATACGGCTTAAGAATGACGAAAAGAATATAGCAAAGGTTGGGTTGGTAAAGTATAAATTGTTATAACAATTTTTTTTTACCTTGTCGCACCCTAAGTCCAAGTAATTTTCCAGAAACTACAAGTTCCTAGATTGGGTGGAATTTGTTAGCATTCGCAAATAATATTTTTTCAGGCATCTCTTCAGCATAGGTAGGTAGAGATCCCTCTAAAAGTTAGAATGGGAGCCGTCCTCTTAGGTCTGGCAGGGGTTGTCTAGGCGAGGTAGGATTAGGTAGCTGTGAAGGCGAAAACACTAAAATTGCTTTCTTACAGACGCGGAGACTGAAGTCGATAAATAGGCACTCAAGTCTGACATGTGGCTAGGAGAGATCTAGTAGTATATATAGATAGGTAGGGATATTCTCCTCTATAGTGAACATAGTCTTCGGCCAGGGTGAAGCCCAACAAGGGTTCAAGCAAATGCACGAATACGGCTATGTACAGTTGGTACGGTAAGGGGGTGAGAGAACCCAGCTGGCATTTAATTCGGAGTCAATTTCGCGCCGCTGTGGATCATTTTGACGAATAGATGCACCGGCTACCAAAGCCTTGGCATCCGCAGCAAGTGGTTAATAATATCCAGGTTGGAGTCTCGGATGGCTCGGAAATCTCAAAGCTAATGAATCTCAGATTGTATTGCCTTATTTAACCCCTCCCACATCTCCTGTATTTTCTAGTTCTAATCTATGCTCCTATCTCTAATGCGCTCTTTCATTGCCTATGATTGGTTTGGGCATATGAGGCGACAACAGCACACCCATGGAAATCAGACGTGTCTATTTGGCCCATCGCATAACACCAGGGTTGTTCGGGTCCTTCTCCACATACTGACAGTCGCGGGACGTCTCCCACAGTTGGCCCATGAAAGAGCGCTCATCGCTGCGATAAAGATCGCCCAGGAGAGGCTTGATTGCCTTGGTCGCCTCCTCCGCGTGATAAAACGGAATACGACTGGGGAAAGGGGAAAAAAAAGTCAGCTTCGAATCAACAGTGGGGATATTTAGTAAATGAAAATCAGGAGCCAACTCACGAGAACAAGTGATGGACCACGTGCGTGTCGATGATGCC
This sequence comes from Biscogniauxia mediterranea, assembly GCA_018398605.1. Lineage (NCBI taxonomy): Eukaryota > Fungi > Ascomycota > Sordariomycetes > Xylariales > Xylariaceae > Biscogniauxia > Biscogniauxia mediterranea. The sequence continues at coordinate 2,308,276 of JAGXTR010000001.1, forward strand.
GTGGAAAAGGTGACGGCCGACGAAGCCTAAGTCGCGGTCAACAGTCGCAAGGGCGCCCGCTACGAAAGTCCAGTGCTCGTTCTCATAGTGCGGAACGTCGTGATGGGTGTGGTGAAGGTAAGTGATGGCCACTGGTTCATGTTAGCCAAGTGCGTTTTACACCCTGAAGCACGGAATTCTCACCTAGCCATTGGTTAATCCAGAGATAAGGAATACCATACAGCAGGAATACGGTCTGCCAATCCAGAGCCTTGGAGGCGAAGTACAGAGCTGCCATGACAAGCGCCAGGCCAACGTCAGACATGATAACATAGAAGGCTTCTGAGGGTCGGAAGACACCGCTGAATGGGTCGAAGTGGCTTCGTCTCCACCACTTGGCATCCTTGTTCTGCATGCTATCCTTGCCTGCAGTCGCGTTCAGGAGCAGATAGACTTGCCATCCGCCAAGCTGCTGGCCCAACAAGCGCACGAGGTTCACCGCCGGCGCATCTTGCAAGACCTCAGCATCGAGGAAACTGCTCAGCGAGCGCCCCAGCGATTGCGTGAACCAGGAGGGGCTGTCCCGGGGCACGAATGCCATGTCCTTCTCCATGTTGCCAGTATAGCGGTGGTGTCGCGAGTGGGAAAACTTCCACGAAAAGTAGGGCACTCCCACCAAAGAATGTAGGACCCAGCCGACGGTGTCATTGAGGCGCCGGTTGAGAGAGAAGGCGCCGTGCCCGCACTCGTGCGCCAAAATCCAGATGCCGACGCCGACGAGGCCTTGTAAGAAGCCATACAGTGTCCAGAGGATGGTACGGTATATCGGATTAGGTACAGAGGGGATATAGGCTAGAGCTGCGTAGCCAAGGGCGCCGGCCATGGCGAAGTCTCTGGCCACGTAGCTCAGCGATCTCCATGTCGAGGGCACGAAGCAGTGAGGCGGAATGGCCTTCCTGAGCGTGTTGATATCGGGCAACTGTGACTGCTTTGTCTCGAGCTTCTAGGGGCTAGGCGTTAATACCTAGGAAGTCATGGACACGACTGCACTCTTGACTTACGGGTTGCGCTCCGCGAGCCCTCACGGTGGAGGACTCGACCTGGGTAATGGTGGCCATAGTGGCGGTGGATGCGTCCTCTGTGAGTTGTATCTGCAAAAGATTATCGGAGGAATGGCAATTGGCTGCGAGTGGGTTAAAGCCGAATGGACAAGAATGAGCTTCGCTCGGCAAGGTCTGCTTTCTAGAATTCAAGACGAAGAAATCGATCCCCAGACCGGGTTTTTGAATATTTTCAGAGATTTCATCTGTGGAGGATCTTGTAGTAGGTTTTATTACTCCGTCCGCCCGGATAGGCTAGATCCTCGACGAAAAGGTGTGTTTGATACTCATGATGCTCCACAAGAACGTTTGCACTAGGGTCGGGACCCAAGCCGTCCAACTCATCTTCGTTGAGGAAAATCTCAACATCTTCAGGGTCCTTGATAGGGGTCCTGGAGGTCTGTTCTTGGAAGCGGGTTCTGCCCAGGGATTGGACTGGCTCGTAATTGGGCACGGTGCGTGAGCTGGCATGTGCAATCCCAACTAGCCTAGAAAAGAAATGACCTCTACCTAGTGTAGACTATCAGGGGGTATGATTCCAGTGATGCGGCTTTCATAGCGAGACCAGGGGTTGACCAATAACATGTTCCAAAGTTGTCATGCCATATGTATCTACACTACCACAACATTCAATCAGGGGAATCACATGCTTTTGGGCAATGTCTACTTAGTGTAGAAGGTAGGTAATTACGTAGGTAGTATGTATGCGGTTTCTTTCATGACATTCATTCGTGACAATATCTAAAAAATTCTTACACTACATACTACTCTCCTATCGGCTTTTGTTACTAGCCGGGTCAGTCGTTACGACTGAATCGTGTCCTTAGTCGGCCATCTAAACCAGCTGGGTAGATGCTTGCAGTCTACATCAGAAACAACCGAAATAAATAAGGCGTTCCAGCAAAACTCAAGAGCCAGTTTGTTTCCTAACCTTGATGGCTTTGACTCGAACTATATGCATATAAGAAACAGGAAGGGAAAGGGGGGAAACAGAAAGTGAGAGAGAGTAACATCCAAAACCACCTCGTGTTGTGATCCTCCTAGCGCATATTGAATACCACACTACATTTACAGACAATTGGACAATGGATATTTACACTACATACACTACCTACTCAGACTACTGTCAACCTACCGAGGTATTTTCGCGGCTGCTGATCTGCGGTCCCTACTCGCGTCGCTTGTCCAGTTGAAAACGATTGATTGATCTTATCTATTTTTTTGTTTTGTTTTTTGGTTTAATCTTCCACAAGGGTCTAACTTCAAATACCTACAACCTCCAGGGGGGTGTTCGTGATGAAGCATTCGATATCATAAGGCACAATGAAATATCAGGGCATTATGGCAATTGGGGTTTGATTTTATTTGGTTAGTATAGGTATTTTGTAGCAAATCCCGATTGCCACGATATCTGGATCTTGGGTTGAATTATGTTCTATTATAGGCAGCGATGAAGCCCAACATCTTATACCTAGTCTCCAGTTTCCAGGGACGCGTTGGAACAATAAGTGTGGGTGTGGAGTCCATGCATGAGGAGGGAAATATTTCTAGTGAAGAATCAGGGGCTGACCGGAGGCGGTATAGGGTCCAATACCCACTGAATTACTAAGTAAGTACTTACTGCTTACCCACACAAGCCAGGCCGGACTATCTCTCGTCCCGGACCCATAACCCCTAAAAGTGCAGTGATTTTATTACCTATTTACTACCCGACGTAGTAGGTCTCAGATAGTGGAAGTTGAAACCGAAACCGAGGGAACGGGCGGGATCAGATCTCGGAGATAGTGCCGATGAATATCAAACAACATATTACATACCGTAGTTGTCAACTCAGCAAAGGAGCTGCACGGTAGTTCTACCCCAGGGGACCCCTTGTCTCGAACAAAAGAGTCAGACTTAGTGTAATACCTACAGAACACCAACTTCCCTCCTTTCTCTCTCTCTTTCTCTCTACTTTTAGTATATGCTATGGGTGTGACAGAGAGAGGTTATACAAATGCAGTGTACCAGACTTCAGAGTCATTTGACATCTTCATTGTGACAATTGTGTCACGACAAGTCTAATATGTCAAATCTAGTGCTGGTCTAGTGCCCTCGTATTTAACGACCGAGGAACGAACGAGTGAAACGATGGTTATTGTAAAAAAGAAAAAGAAAAAGAAACGTACAACACCGGGGATTCGCTGGTCGTCACCGACCCAACTACTAATCCGGCGGTACCCAGCTTGTCTAGGGCAGAGCGGACGGGATGCCGAATATTCTGAGTCCTATGGTCGTACGTGGGAGAATTGACTACATTTATGACTTATATACTACCTAGTTGCCCAAGGCAATAAACCCTGAATATAGGTACCTAACCTAGTCTCTTTTTGCTGACATTCCTTACAAAGTGTTCGGCATCCAGTTGTCTAGGTAGTTACCAGTCATCCATTCATCTTATAAGACTACGTATAGTAGCTTATTCAATCCAGCTGTTCAGTCGTTTTCGTCCATGTTCCCCTTTTCACCATACTATTAGCTGTGGAAAACCGGTGAATAAGTTACCTGCCAGTTTTCATATCAGCTCGGGAAAAGGTAACCCTCCATTGTGACAATATTTTGTTATACATGAAGAGCATGAGACATATAAGAGAGGAGGAAGTTGCTAAAACTCCTTACACTATTAAATTCCCGTATAATGGTTCAAGAGGATAAAGGACAGCAGCCAATATACCCAGTTAAGAACAAACGTCGATCAGGGCACCCTGATTTGAGTCTTTTGCCGCATCAGCAGCCATGTAAACATGCCAGCAACAGAGAAGCCTAATACGATCCTCATCTGCAAATTGAAGCTTTGAATGAAGATGCTTCTGACAAATACCTCGGCGTTTTCTGGAAGGTCGCTAATGGCCTCTGTTGATTTAAATATTGTCGAAACCTGCAATGGCGTTAGGCGTTCTAGAAGCACATTCTTCACCCAACTATTTCCAACGGCTGTTATTATGGCAACAACGATTGAAGAGGGCTGCCCCCAATCACAGTTTGGTAGCGGATGGGAATTTGGATTATGCATGTAATGCTAACAGCTCCAGTCATGAACGAGCTTCTATATCCGTATCAGTGACGAGCCACTACGACCTGAGTCTTCAAAATGGTACATACGATAAAAGACCCGTGATGAGTCTACTCTGACAAAAGCGCCATGGCAGGACAGGCTCCACGATGGAGTTGGGCCGGCTGGCATACCGTTGACTGGCTAAGAACGTCACCAAGGTAACAACTGAAGCACAAAGAGGTCCGATAAAGGTAGGAATTGCCCAAGCTAAGTTGATAGCAGCTTCTTCAAATGCTACTATGAGCAATGCTAAAGCTGATACCATAAGCACGGAACCGGTGATGTCCGCCACTGCTAGTCCTCGCAGTGGGATCTGGGTCCTGGTTTTGCCTTGGTTAGGGAAGTCTTGTGGTACGGCGACCAAGATAATCCCCGCGGCTAGAGCAGCAGCTGGTACACCACGATCCAGAATTAGTAGATCTCTCCTTCCGAGCTACTGTCGCTGATGAGGTATAAGCCGTGGTGTCAGAGCAACTGTGCTCACTTCAAGAGAAATACCCATCTCCAGGAAGCCCTTTGTAGTATAAGGCCGCCAAAAATCGGGCCGAGCGCAAAAGATGAACCAACCATTGTTGTCAACAAAGCAGCGTAAACGGCGTTATGAGGCAGGGCGAAGGCCATCAGGGCACTGATAGGACCTTCGTTGTTTTCTTGGTGGAGCTTCATCGGCCTTTCTTACGCGACATGACGTCTGGAGATTTCCACGTTTTTCAGGAACTCCTGACGTACGCATACAAGGTTTTATGGGTTCATCGTGATAACGATCTAGCGTTTTCCCTGATAGATGGTGTTGCACGTGTGGTCAACTCGGAGATGAACTGTACCAAATTAAATCGGCTTTGCCTGAGGGCAACATCCGACGCTGATGAGAATCATGCAGAACTTATCACAAAGCTGAGTAGGAGGCTTCTGAGCCCAGATCACGAAGACACCGAGTACGTGGAAGGCGACGATGGCAGCGTACTCATTCCTCGGCTACTTTCACCACAGGGCTTGAACTATGAGGTTTAAACAACGCGCAGTGCGAGAAAGGAAGATTGAACGAACATGGAACCGTATGACACCGTTGTAACTCGCCATAGGCTTTCCAGGCCTTCTCAAAACGCTCCATTTTGTCGAGAGTATTGGCCAGGAACAAGAGCCACTGATGCCGGAGGAAGTTGAAATCCGAAGCTCATGTGCTGGAGCGAATTTCAAGGACGTCCTGGTCACACTAGGGTCGCTCAATGACCGAAACATTGGCAGTGAGGTCGCCGGCACCGTGGTGCGCTTAGGATCATCCGCCTTGGAGGAAAGCAATTTGAATGTGGGCGACAGAGTGGCGTGTTTCGCGACTGGAAGCTTTGCGACGTTTACTCGTTGCGACTTTCGAAGCATCGCCAAAATACCAGATGGCATTGATTTCCCCTCCGCAGCAGCAATCCCCGTCAACTTTGTCACTGCCTGGTATGCGTTCCATGATATCGCGCGCCTGCGACCCGACGGAACGGTCCTCGTACACTCGGCTGCAGGAGGCACGGGTCAAGCGGCCGTCCAAGTTGCACAGCACATTGGCGCCGTGGTATACGCGACCGTAGGCTCAGAGAGCAAGCGGAGTTTCCTTTCCGAGCGATACGGAATTCCCACGGACCGGATCTTTTCTAGTCGCGATACCTCGTTTCTGTCGGGGGTGAGACGTATGACCCAGAATAAGGGTGTCGATGTTGTGTTGAATTCACTATCAGGAGACGGCCTCATGGCATCGTGGGAGTTCATCGCTCCTTATGGTCGTTTCGTTGAGATTGGTAAGAAGGATATTCTTGCACATGGTAGTCTTTCCATGACCATGTTTGAGAAAAACGTATCTTTCGCGGCGGTTGATGTCAGCATGCTCAACCGGGACCGACCAGGCGTTGTTGGCAAAGCACTTAAGAGCATCTTTGCTTTGGCCGCCAATGGTTCACTATGTCCTGCCTATCCCCTCCAGATTTATAGAGCATCGGAGATCCAGCAAGCATTTCGATCTCTCCAGTCCGGGAAAACCACAGGCAAAGTTGTAATACTATTTAGGGCGGATGACACAGTTCAAACTATATTGGGTCCAAAGTCGAGCTGTTCTATGGATCCTAACGCGTCCTATGTTATTGCAGGAGGCCTTGGAAGCCTGGGTCAAAGTGCGGCTAGGTGGTTGGTTAACCAAGGGGCACGAAACCTCATTCTTTTGTGTCGATCAGGCGGACAGAGCGAGTCGTCCAGAAGCCTCGTTCGCCGGCTGACAGACCAAGGCGCTCACGTGGAAACGCCCGCCTGTGATATTACCGACCTGAAGTCTCTGAGAACCGCCATTGACCAGTGTATGCTTACGATGCCTCCTATAAGGGGCTGCATCCAGGCGGCTATGGTTCTTCACGACGCACCTTTTGAGTTAATGACATACGACGTCTGGCGTAAAGCAATTTTGCCAAAAGTTTCTGGATCATTCAATCTTCACGCAACACTTCCGAAGGGCATGGATTTCTTTATTATGTTGTCCTCCATGGCTGGCGTTTGTGGTTCGCGCGGCCAGGCTAATTATGCCGCCGGTAATACGTACCGAGACAGTTTAGCAAGGTATCGCGTAGATAGAGGCGAGAGGGCCACGGCGCTGGATCTGGGTCCTTTTCATGAAATGGGATGGGTGGCCTCAAGAATTGAGCTGCAAACACTCTATGCAGAATTATCTGATGGGCCTGTCACCGAGAACGAGCTACATGCTCTTCTTGACTACTTCTGTGACCCTTCGAACGACAATCCGCCGGGGGCTTGTTTTCGGCCCCGAAAAGTAGAATGGCCATCTATCTGGACAAGCCCATGTTCCGCAGTCTGTCTATCAATTCCCAGATAGCCAAGCACGAACATGGCGGACTGGATGATGCTAATACAAAGACAACTACGTTACCGTCAGATGTCACTTTGCCGGCACAGGTGGATTTTCCCACCATTTTTGCTCATGCAGTGACATTAGCCACCGCCGCAAAAGCTGTTAAGGACGCACTCGCATATAAAGTGGCAGAGACTCTAGGACTCGGGTGTGAGGAGGTGAATACTGAAGTGCCAATTCATCGCTATGGAGTTGACTCCCTAGTCGCAGTGGAATTACGCAACTGGGTCACCAGGAAGGTCTGCGCAGATGTCGCGACGCTCGACTTCATGGGCAGCGCCACTGTCGCTAAGATTGCTAGAACAGCGGCATCAAAGAGCAAGTTTCGAAAGGAAGGGTGGATGGACTCGAGCGATCCGTAGGTAGACCGCGTGGAAACCTCGCCAAACTTCTGAAAAAAGGTAACACTATTTCCTGCACCACTTGGATAGCCTTGGGTCGGGAAACGGCCGGTAAGTGTCTCAACCTCTAGCTCCTCCGAGCCTACTACTACATAGTCTTTTGAAAAAGGGGTGGAACAGTCTTGCTAATCTCACATAACAGGGATAATGTCGATGTCAAGCATGTTTCCAGCCCTATTCAGAATATCATCATTGGACCGATTAGTCAATTCAACGATCAGCGAGATGACCATTAGGTAGCTAGTCATGGGGGGTGGCTACAACCTCTCATCCACGTCATTTGCTAGCACATGATGAACATTTGTTCGAACTATTGATCCTTTTACTTCCTTGTATTAGTATGTGTATACTCCTTTTATGTTTGTCAAGGGGTCATATAGTAACGTGTTGGCATAGAAATGTAACTTCATACGCTCACAAGAGACCAGTATTAACACAACTCTCTAGTACTATTGGTGTAGACTAATAATCTGATACGTGTTCTCGTATGTTCATTCCGTTTTCATCACATCATAGTTCCCAATTACCTTCTCGAGGGACGAGGATAGGCTACGGCTACTTCTGTGTTAAAAGAAATGATCTGTATTGAGTGTATAATTAGTTGTGTATCTCAGCAGTGGATACTATACACTAGTCTCGTCAGCAACATACATGAATAGGTGCCGAGTGAAAGTTGAGCTGATGGGCTGAGAGTGTACGGGCGCTTTCGATGGATGCTGGGTATGTCTATGGTTGTTAATATTGCGATGCTAGTTGCTTAGTAGATGACTATATTGTCGATCATGTCTGTGTTCCTAGTTCTGTGCGATGTATATTCACTGAATGATGATGATCAATCAGTTTCCTGGTTGTCATTGTCCACACATATAGTTTTGACCATTTCAGCTGGTAGATTATAGAATGATCTATTCATAATCGGCAAAATCATAGAGTACCTAACGTCCCATACTTACATCCAGGGGTAAAGCTCATTACTTCTTATGATTGTGTCTGACGTACGAAAACCCTTCTGGGTTTCGTGGGTTAGCCAGAAAGCATAAGGGACCGTAGAAATCTCTGGTGGTAAAACACACTGCCTCAACCATTAATATCACAGGTGGCTTTCCGGTGAAGCGGTTGTTGTAGGTAGTCCTTTTCCATTTATGCGTTCCCCACTCAGCCAGATGAGGCTGGATTTGCACGGTTGATGATTTAACCTCACTCACCCTGTCGTTACTCAGCTCAGCGTTACATATTTAGCAGTTTCCCAATCTGACAGCGAGTCAGCACTAAGTCCCTACAGCCGATGAGCTATGAAGCTTTTTTTTGATGATCTCTCTACATTTGGTGATTATAGTCGGTAGAGCGAAAAATGAAACTGGGGGCAACAACCTTAGTGCTGAGATCATGATTGAAGCTTTTCGCGAGCTGTCGCCAGCAAGGGGCAATTTGTGTAATCACGAACCTCCTGATTCAGAGATGAAGAAAGAAGGACCACAGCTGGAAATCGAGTATATAAGGAGACGAGTCTCAAGGTGAAATGGGATTCAACTCGACACTCAACACACAACAAACACAGTCACCTCTTCACACTTCAGCATCATCAATCAGCAAAGCCCACCTGCTTTACCAGCTTCTTCTTCACTTATATCAACTAAGTTTTCAATATCAACCATCACCATGCAGACCTTCTTTGCTCTCTCTGGCCTCCTCGCCACTGCTCTTGCTCTTCCCTCGAACATGTCTGGCAACCCGGCCGACCCCTTGAACCCTCGTGCTCTGGGCATCAACTGCCGTGGCTCTGGTCTCTGCCCTCTCGCTACGATTGAGAACCACTCTGGCACCAACATCATGCAGCTCTGGCACGACGTCCTCGCTGCCACCGACAAGGACGACAGCACCACCTACAACAGCGGTGACCACATCGTCTGCATCGGTACCCAGGCCAAGATCACCATTGGCGCTAGCGCCGGTGCCGAGGTTGATGGCATCAGCGGCGAGATCAGCCTCTCCACCGAGGCCTCCCTCGGCACTGGTGGTGTCTGCCTCTTCCCTCAGGGCGCTTCCCTCAACCTGGGCCAGATCAAGCAGCTGGTGGATGCCCTGGGCCAGCATGGATGCAGCACCTGCGGCTCTGTCCCCATCCACTTCGTCGACCAGAACAGCAATGACCCCTCTTCTGGCATCCTGACTTCCAACTACGTTGGCAACCCGTACTGTAAGTTTCAATGTTCTGGTATCAAAATACTTATTACCGCTTTTACTAACTCACCTGCTCAGGCTCTGGCAACTGCATCAACCAGGTTGGCAACTAGGTTGAGCTACCATACACACATAGCATTTTTGGGAGGGCATAAAAATTTTGTTTCAACGAAATTGGTAACGCAGGGTGGAAGGTGACGAGATGGGATGCAGATGATAGATGTGATGATGCGGGGAGGGTTTCACTTCGGACTGTGGCAGTCTTTCTTTTTGATGTGCACTTTTTCTTTTATTTCCATAGAATCTAAAATTGTTGAGCTCACTTCATACAACTTGTCTCTCATTTGCCAGCGATGATGTAGGTTACTCACTTTCTGACCAAACATCCGTAAGACTTGACATTATACTGACATTGGCAACAAAAGCCATTACTATTTCCCTTTTAATTACTTATTATGAACCATTAATTCTTCTTTTTGTTGAGTTCAAACCCGGTTTCCCTGTATTTTGGTTTTGTGATGTCACCGTCTCTGTTTAATAACAAAATTATTATCTACTTATATTATCGCATACATATAAGAGCTAATTTGTAGACGGTAATTACAGTAGCGTTCTCTTTTGCCACATATATTTCAATGGAGTCGTACGCAGTGAAAAATTTAAAATATATATATATTATTATCATATAGATATTTTTTATATTTTAAACAACTACGTTTATAATATAAATTTATATATTAGGTAAGTTTTAGCATTTTAAATCATTTTAACGTATACAGCCTACCCTCTTAGTTAAGAGGCCTCCTGTGGCTGAGAATGCCCTCTAATCTAACATCAGCTATGCTAACGAGATATGCCTCACGATTGATAGAATCTCTCAAAACTCTGTTGACCGTCCATGTCGTCCTGATGGATGTTCTAGCAGTTGGGCCCGGGAATACTAGTATGTCCGTAGTTAGGTACCTAATATATAATCTCCGATGAAGAAACTGATGTGTTTTTGGAAAGGATGACTCATTATTCCTTTCAAATATATCATACTGTCTTGTATGATCAATCATGCGACTTTGAGATGTCGAGACTTTCTAAAATGAGTTTGATGGCGTTTGATAGAGACTAGAGGTCCTCCATTGGGTCGTGAAGCATCTCAATGTCATGCCAGGAGAATCAAACCTACACCAAATGTAGATTTTTATATAATAGTATCATGGATCCCTCTGGACAATTAATTGCTCCTTATGTGCTGCTTTATACTCAACAGTGACACGAGTATGTATATTCCCGTTTCTTCGGTGTGTTGAATAGTTAATATCCAGTTTCGTTGCTGCGTACTGGCTTAGGTTGCATTACTTGGATATTTCCATTATATTTCTAAACAATCACTCAAGTTATATCAACCGATGGCGCATTCGTGGTCTAGTATCATGTAGAGAGGTGTATACCTTTGGATCATGAGATTAGTGAGCCGCGGAAATGGATATCTCGACGACTGAGTATGAAGTAAAAGACATATATATTATATAGGGGGTTGGAGGAAGCCTTTGTTGAACACGAAGTTTTGTGTAAACGATTTTAATTTACCCTCTCTCACTACTAGGTAGCTCTCCACATTCTAGTAAGATATAGCTAGGTATCTTTCTTTTAGCATCTTCCTTCTTATGGTTTGATCAACGCTTGTATTGGCGTGTTAACATTAAGCCATAAACTTAATCTGCGAAGAAGCTTTGACGATGGAGATCATATTCCGTAACTCTAGATAGATCATCGAGTGGGAAGAGAAGCGGGGTGAGTGGATTCTTAACATGTACTCATATAAATCACGAGGTGTGAAAAGCAAAGCTTCAAAACGCCAGCGATGTAAGCCTATACATATATCACACGCACCATACGCACACACAAACTCTGAGCGGGACTCTTGTACTTTTTATCAGCAGAGAAGTTAACCTAGACTAAAGTATGTATACGCCAATATAAATCACACAGCTAGCGGCCGTCCTGCAGATAAAGTGGCCCCCTCCTTTGCACTTCTCCGACCATTTGACCGCATAATTCGGCTAGACGGGTAGATATTCCGTCGAGGCAAAGCGCACGCCAGAAGCCAGCCTCAGGGGCCGAAGGGAACAAGGATGGGCGCCAAATCTCCGTAAAAGGAACTCCGAAGCGCCCAATGTATGTGCGCTAACCTACACCACACGGGAAATGTCTGCGAGATACGAGTCCTCTTTTTTATTTCCCATCCCGCCGCGCTTGCTTTGCGCTCACCGTCTGAGATCTACCAGCCTCCGCCCTCCCCTCCTCTACACACTAGTGTACATAATACCCTCCAAAAGATACGGTAGTTGGGGACGGGGCCGCGTATGACGAGCAGATGGTGTGTGTCAAAGATAATGGTAGTGTAGGGTAGGTAGGTTAATGTGAGACCCATTATTTAAAAACAATACCGGGGAAAAAAAAGAAGAGATCGCAAAGGAGAAGAAGAACAATAAATATAACATATAGCTCCACTCCCGAAGTCGCTAAGCCCTTCCTTTCTTTTCTTATTTTTCCCCGCACACGAAGGACGGCTTTTCCTTTACCTATCCATTCAACTATATCGTCTCTGTCACCCTTACATGGGAGGACAGCGGGAGATTTTCTCCCTATTTGACACCCCTTCCTCCCATTCTGTAAGACTGAGTTGAACGAGTGAGTTGAATGTGAAGAGTGTTGTCTGACCTATATTATTATTATTATCATCATTATTATTATTTATCACTTGGCGTTTTCTCGTAAACCGTCGTCAGGAACTTGCTTAGAAGCTCTGAACTGTTGGCCATAGATAGTCCTCCCACTTGTATTGACCATTAACATCTCCTGTCTCTCTCAGAAAGCAAAGAAAAAAAGTTGCCACAGAGAAGGATAACACACATACACGCATTATCTCGTACACATATATCCTCCCCATCATAAGCGTCATGCCTCCTCCCCAAGGCGGCGCGGCGGACCGTTCCGCGGCCGCCTTTCCCACAAAACAGCTCACTATACTCGGTAAGCTCCCAAGCCGTGCTCTTCTCCGGATGGGCATCCCAATATAGCCCTGCTATGCATTTCTCCCATCGTAAACCCTATTTTCTCTATATCTTTCCTTCCGTGTTTCTCTGGCCCTTTCTTCCCTCCCAGGACCTCCAAAGAAAAAAAACCGTACGCGCTGACCTTAAAACTCCCCTAAAAAAGCAATATGTCGATTCTCGGAGCCCATCGCGTTCAACTCGATCCTGGCGTACACGTACGTGATGGTGCAGGACCTGAACGGCGGGTCGGACGCGGACGCGTCGTTCTGGGCCGGGCTGCTGGTGTCCGCGTACGCGGTGGCCGAGGCGATGACGGCGATGGGCTGGGGGGCGCTGTCGGACCGGTACGGGCGCAAGCCGGTGGTGCTGATCGGGCTCGGGGGCGTCGCCGTGTCGAGCCTCATCTTCGGGCTCGCCAAGACCTACTGGGTCGCGCTGCTGGCGCGCTTCGTCGGCGGCGCGCTGAACGGGAATGTAGCCGTAAGTTAGCAATGAAGAAGAAGAAGCGGGGGAAAAAATGGTACTAGAAACGGTGACTGGAACTGGGAACTCTGGATTGAGGACGCCGGGACCGGGGCTGGATTTCAGGAGGAGGAAGGGGGAGAAGAAGACGGATGGATGGAGTACAGGAGGCGAGTGATATTGATATCGGAAACGGAAACGCTAACACGAAAGACGGACGCAGGTCATGCAAACGATGGTCGCCGAGATGGTCAAAGTACCCGAGCATGAGCGTAAGCGGCACCCCCTTTCCCCTTTCCCCTGTCTCACCTCCTCCTCCTCCTCTGCTAACCCACCGAAACCAGCCAAGGCCTACGCGACGCAGCCCTTCGTCTGGACGCTGGGCGGCATCATCGGGTCGGCGATGGGCGGGTTCCTGGCGCAGCCGGCGCGGTTCTACCCGCACGTCTTCCCCGAGGACGGGCTGTTCGGGCGGTACCCCTACCTGCTGCCGAACCTCGTGTCCGTCGTGGCCATCGTGCTGGCCATCGTCCAGGGCGTGCTGTTCCTGGAGGAGACGAACCCGGCGATGCGGCGCCGCCGGGCTTCCAACGGCGGTGGTAGCAGCAGCAGCAGCAACAAGCCCATGCCCGCCGTGCAGTACGACGCTGTCGCCGTCGCTGATGACGACGACGACGATGATGATTATATCGACGAGACGACGCCGCTGCGCCGCGGTGGCGGCAGACTAACGACGATGGCGCGCGAGCGCCCCGCGTTCGCGGAGGAGAGCCTCCCGCTGCCGGTGGAGCAGACGTTCGACCTGCGGCGCTCGTCGTTCGGGACGGTGCACTCGATCCGGGTGACGGGGGGTGAGGTGGTGGTCGGGGGGAAGGGGACGACGCTGCCGCCGCAGCAGCAGGCACACGCGATCCAGAACGGTAATGAGGAACAAGAAGAACAAGGACAAGAAGAAGAAGCAGAATACACGGGGCGCACGTTCAACTTCACCATCGTGATGCTGACCGTCGCGCTGGTGCTCTTCTCCTACCACCAGATGGCCTTCTGCACGCTGCTGCCGACGCACCTGCTCGACCGGCCGGCGGTGGCGGGGACGGAGGGGGCCTGGACCTGTGGGGCGGGCTCGGGTACACGGTGCACGACGTGGGGGTGTACCTGGCGGTGAACGGGGTCCTGGGGCTGTTCATCCAGGGGGTGATCTTCCCGGTGTTCGTGGAGCGGGTGGGGGTGTGGCGGTCGTTCGTGTGGATGGTGGTGCTGTACCCGGCGTGCTACGTGGTGATGCCGTTCCTGACGGCCGTGCCCGAGGGGCTGCGGCCGTCGGGCATCTACCTCGCCATGGCGCTGCAGAGCTTCTTCGGCATCGTCGTCTCGCCCTGCGCCCTCATCCTGCTCAAGGACGCCACGCCCTCCTCCCGCGTGCTCGGCAGGGTCAACGGCCTCGCCATGTCCGCCTGCTGCCTCGCCCGCACCGTCTCCCCGCCCCTCGTGGGCATCATCTATAGCACGGCCGGCTCGGCCGCAGCGTGGTTCAGCTGCGCGGGTGTCGCCGTGCTGGGCACTGCGCAGCTGTTCTGGGTCCCCCGGAAGCATGTCCATGATGTTGTTGTTGTGGACACTTCTCTTCTCGGAAAGACGATAAGCAACTCGGATGGTGACGTTAACGGCGGGGGGGAACATGCTTGTTAATATTTTGCGTCACACGGTCGAGTTGTACCTTGGTCAGGAAGCTTGAGAGGAAGATGGAAGTAACTCTTAGGTAAAGGAGTGACCTTCGGTATTCATGAGTGCGTTGGAACTTTGGGGGGGGCTACCATGTCTTGAGATCAATGCATTTGTTACGGCTAACACACACACGGTTTGGAGTTCCTTATAGATAGGCGGGCTAGAAAGAGGCGTGACATTACTTTTCAGTTTCCGTGGATAACTTGTGTCCGTCGGGTTAATAGCATGAGATTGGAATTCAAATTGATGATAATGACACATGTCACAGGAAATCATTCGCATGATCAAAATGAAGTGAACTGCAGTAGACTTGCGCGTGGTATTATTATGCGGTTATATAGAATGGCTTGGGCTAGCTCTTACTACGAACCTTCTTTCGCACCGACTCGACAAGACTGTTAAGGTCATCGTTCGTTGTCTTCTTCGTCTTCTGTTTCTTTGCCTTTACTCTGTCCCTTTGCTCTTCACCAAAGGCATCTGGATTTGTCTTTCGCTTCTTACGTCCTTCTTCCAACAAGTCCTTCATTGCCTGCGTAGCTTTGAATTTTGGATTCGAAGGATCGATCGCAAACTCATGACTTTCGAATACAGCCTTGAATCGATCATCCTTGACATCCATCTTGAAATCCTCTTGCAGACCTCCGTGATCCACGACTTCTTTCTTGCCCTTTTTACCCTTCTTGAATTTCCGCTTCTCCGCTCGTGTAATCTCGTCCATATTGAAATGGTCAAGACGTTCCTTATCTTTATTGTCGTCTGCCATGAGTTTCTCAAGCTGGGCTTTCTGGGCAGCCTTTTCTGCAGCATCCGCCTCCTTTTCTTCGCGCTTTTTGCGTCTCTCCTCCTTTCTTTGGGAACTCTTGGACGTCTTGACAGGCTCGTCAATAGTGAAGAAGGGGTCGTCGAACCCAAGGTCTTCTTCGGTCTCAGCAGGACGGTCACCATTGTTTGTCTCGTCCGAGACACCGTTCCTTTTTGCAACTGCCTTCTCCTTTCTCCGGGCCTTCCTCTCTCTTTCTTTTCGCATATACTTCTCGACAGTGGTCTCTTCTGTCCCCGGCTCCTTCGTCTTATCATCTTTGCCCATCAAGGCAGGCGTGAAGGTAATTTCCATATCTCCAACCGGACCTACGTTGGAGGCTTTGGAAGATTTAGCAGATGGTCCAGTCCCTAGTCCAAGAGCCTCCCGCAGCCTTTGGGCCTTGAGTTCCTTTTTGGACAATTTCGGCTGCTCATCTACTAGCTCTTCAACTTCCTCTTGCGGGCCATCATCATCCTCGCTATCACTGGCGAGATAGGTGCGCAAGTCATTCTCCTCAAGTTCTGACCGACTGGCGCTAAATGCCTTCTTCATATTTTCACGTCTTGCAACATCATCTGGGTTTGTGTCCCATGTGAGTTTGACTTTGGAATGCTGCAGCGCATCGGTCGTGAACTCGGTCGGCTTATAATCTGAAGGCAGAGAGGTGCATTCATCTCTCGGCTCGTCATCAAAGGTTACATCATCAGGAATAAATCGTAAATCGATGAAATTGGATGATGTCTGATACTCGGTACCATCGGTAGACTGGTATATTTTCTCGGCTGTGGCTGGATCAGAGCATACCATCACGGCATAGTAATATCGCAAGCGATCTAGTTGATAGGACCGTAGCGCATCGTGATCAAAGTCTTTATCGTCGCCCTCCTCGATAATCTCGTTCTTTATCTTCTCGTCGTCGTCGTCATCGTCGTCGTTGTCGTCACCTTCGCTGTCGTATTCAGATCCCGCTTCCGATTCTTCGTCTTCGCCCTCGTCCTTGGCGTCTTTCTTGAATATTTCACGTGGGGGACCCTCAAGCTCTTCGCGTTGCATTCTCTCCTTTCCGAATTCACTAGGGTATATAGACACGCGCTCGATACGTCCACCTTTGGGCGCAAAACTGGAAAAGAGGGCCATTAAGTCGGCTGATTTAATATGATCCCAGTCAAGGTTGACAATAGCGATTCGTTTTGTAACCTCGCCCCTCTCAACATCAGCCTCCTCATCACGCAGTCTTTGCATGCTAGCAGAGGGTGCGACTTTTGCTGCTGCTCCTCCGTCGCCCCCATCTTCCTCCTCCTCCTCATCATCTTCCTCCTCGTCAGAGCCAGTGTCGGACTCAGAAGAAGAAAAGCCGCCGCCCCGAGCTGGATCATATTTCGCATCGGCCTTCTCTAGTTCCCGCTGGACAACGTCGTCGTCTTCGACTTCTTGGTCTTCATCGTCTTCGGCTCGGTAGATACTCTGAAGGGCTTTCTTCTTGTTATCAGACTTCAACCTCCGGCCGTACTTGTCAACTTTGGCACTGGCAATAAAATCCTCATCCTTCAACAGGCGGGAGAAGCGTTTGTCGAGTGTGGTCTTGCTGCGGTGCTTGGAGGGCAGTCGGAATCGCGGGTCAGACTCGAAATTGGCAAAGCGGGAGTCGCCTGTTGCTTTGGCAGACGAGCCATTGGGCTTTGGCTTTTTTGAGTCTTTTGGCATTCTCAATTTCAGCGCAACACAATGCAATGTAGCAAATTCAGTAGTAATTCAGTACCTAGTGTAGACAGAAGGGAAGTAAGAAATGATGGAGGGACCAATTCGAAAATTTTAGTGGGTCGTAGATTCTGCCGGATCTTGGCTTGCGGGCGGTGAGAGCCCTATTTCCGGGTTAGGAAAGGAAGAAACTGGCACAGTTAGCCTGTCTCAAATAACACCGTGTAATACCCCGCTACATGTGCGGTGTGGGCTTGTAGACAGGCAGCTGGTAGGGCTGTAGGGATACTGAGGGTACCTGCATTGCCAGGCCATAGGCTATGGCAGCACAGTGCATAACAAGCCACCACTGGTTTAGAGGGGGGGTTATCGGGCTATCGCTTCTTCTATCCTATCAACAGGTCTTGTCCCAATTTACTTGAGGGAGCCGGAGGGAATGCAATGTCGTCATTCGCCATTCGTCACTCAGGGGCTGTGAGCTGCCCACCAGTAACTAACCTAACCTAGGTACTACCTAGTGTACACTTAATCTTGTTTTGTGTCAGATGCCGACTAGCAACTCACCGCGCTGCCCCTCCCCCTCCACTCCACTAGACCCAGCGCTGTACAGCCTATAGTATCCCATACAAGCCCGTATTCTGCACAATCAAGTGGCTTACGCTGTATATGTATATGTACTTCGTACGACTATGTACATACATCTATTGATTTTCCCTGCTCCAACGGGCTCTTGACTCTCCCCGAGAGCTAATTTCTCTCCTTGTGAACAGGTATAGACCTAGTTAACCAATTCACCGTTGTTAGGTCCCTGACTTGAGTTGTGAATTCCTCGTATACATCCTACCACCTTTTCTTTTTTTACAAGACAAGATATATTTATTCTAGTTGTGTGTCTTTGTCTTTGTTTTTCTTTTTCTTTTCTTTTTTGCTTTTTCTTCTTCATCGTTATACTTGTTTCCTGCAACGCCGATCAATTATCGTCACTGTCACTGTCGCCGTATTACCCCGCCATCAGATCACCTAAGCCCCCCTTCCCCCTCCTCTCCCCCAAAGATGGATCAACTCCTCCACAAAGCTGAGAGTGCTTTTAAGGAAGTCTTCGAGGGACTAGGAGGTGATCGAGAAGAGAATCAGGAAGAACAACAACAGCAACAGCAACAGCAACAGCAGCAAGAACACCGCTATGATGAGGACCGTCCCCAAGCAAGCGGTGCCCAGGTCGGCGATCATCCTTTTGAGACCGTTGATACCAACCATCGTTTTCAATCCTTTGCCCCCCAGACCACCGGTGGTGCGAAGTGGTATGTCGATGGTGCATCGTACTTCCATGCCGTGTCTATAGCCCTTGAAGGCGTGTGATACCCTACTTACCTACCTACCTACCTATAATACCAACTAATACTGAATACAGAGGCTCGTGAGAGTGTCTACATTCTGGACTGGTGGCTGAGCCCGGAACTCTACCTGCGACGACCTCCCTCTCGCAACGAGCAGTACCGCCTTGACAACATGCTGCGAGCTGCTGCTGAGAGAGGTGTCGAGGTCCGAGTTATCGTCTACAAGGAGGTTAAGCAGGCCTTGTCCTGTAAGCGCATCTACCTAGCGAATCACCTATTTATATGAAAGGCATGCTAACTTATGAAATTCAAAACAGGCGATTCTGCTGTGAGAACTTGGCCGTCTTCTGTCTATCCTGCCCTCGGCTAATCCTTCAATGTAGCATACCAAGCATGCCCTGGAGGCTCTACACCCCAATATCAAGGTGTTTAGGCATCCCGATCATATGCCCACAGATAAATCCAGACTCGAGCAGGCTTTCGAAGGTCTGTCTCTGGACAACCTCAGGATGAATGCATTCAGTCTCTCCAAGGTCTCGGGAGATGCCCTGAAGGAACTGTATGGTTCATTTGGTGACACTGTCCTGTACTGGGCTCACCACGAGAAGCTGTGCGTCGTCGATCGTCGTATCGCTTTCATGGGTGGTCTTGACTTGTGTATGTTGCATATATACCTAATCTTTCGGAAAACTGCTGCTAACGTCCGTCAAAATAGGCTTTGGAAGATGGGATACGAACTGTGGGTTAACCTGAAATCGCGATGCCCCCTATTCCCAAACTTACAATTAAAAATCACAGCCCATCCTATTGCCGATGTACATCCCGGAAACCTAGATGCTATTATTTTCCCGGGTCAGGATTTCAACAATGCTCGAATCTTGGATTTCGAGGGTGTCGACAGCTGGGACCACAATAAGTGTAAGTGTCTATCGATGACAGTCTGCCAAATTCAGTCGGTGCTTACATGAGAGATAGTGGATCGCACCAAAAACGCGAGAATGGGCTGGTCCGATGTTTCCTTATCTCTGAATGGTCCTATTGTTAGCAACTTGGTTGAACACTTCAAAGACCGATGGTATGTTTCAAGGTCTTCTTCTATTAGGATTGCCTGGCTAATACGTCCCTAGGAACTTTATCTTCCAAGATAAATACACCAAGAAGGATGAAGGCAAGTATCAGCCCGTCAGTGGTAGCAGGAGTATCGAGCAGCAATATGAGCAGCCAGGTTACGAGCAACCACACGAGGAACGACGCCACCACTTCGGCGGCTTTCAGGACCGTTTCAATGATGGCCTCAGAAGGTTTGTGGGCGACGGTGAAGGATACGATGACGGGCGCCGTGAGAGAGGAGAATTTGGAGATGAATACGGATCCGGACGCTCTGGAGGGTCTGGGAGCGTCAATATTCAGCTTTGTCGAAGGTACAGATGCTTGATATTAGCATATAGGAAGCTGAGAGCTGACTGGTATTAAAGTGCCTGCGAATGGTCCTCCGGCCACCCGCCTGAGCATTCCATCGCCAACGCATACATCAATGCTATCGAGAGCGCACAGCACTTCGTTTACATCGAGAACCAAGTAAGTCGTGGTCGGCATGCTCCAACGTTTAACAGTCTCTAACTTGTATTAGTTCTTTATCACAGCAACTGGTGACCAGCAGGAGCCTGTAAAGAACAAGATCGGGGCCAGTATTGTGTCACGTATCGTTCGCGCTCATCACAATGGCGAGAACTTCCGCGTCATCGTTGTCATTCCCGCCGTACCCGCCTTCCCCGGTGACTTGCACTCCAATGGTGCTCTTGGCACACGAGCCATCATGGAGTTCCAATACTTCAGCATCAACCGTGGTGGCCACAGTATCATCGAGCGTCTCAAAGAGGAAGGTGTAGAGGACTGGCGCCGGTACATCGGATTCTACAACCTACGCACGTATGACCGCCTCAACATTTCTTCCACCATGGGAGAAGTGGAGCGGGAGAGTGGTGTCCGATATGAGGGTGCTCGCCGACAGTATGAAGACATGGCCAACCGCGAAGATGAAGGAGGTTATGGCTATAGAAACGAAGCTAGAGGCGGAGACGGAGATGAATACGGTAATCGATATGAGGACCAAAACAGGGACCAATATGATCGTTACCAGGCTGCAGCCTCCAACGTCCAAGACCGGACCTGGGATACGGTCAGTTCTTGCTACATGGAAGGAGGACCGGATCTCCGCGAAGCTCCTTGGTATGGTAGCGAGGAGGCGGAGATGAACGCCTTTGTGTCGGAAGAGCTGTACGTCCACACCAAAGTTCTCATCGCGGACGACAAGCTTGTTATCTGTGGATCGGCGAACCTGAATGACCGGTCGCAACTTGGCACGCACGACTCGGAGATCGCTGTCGTGATCGAGGACCCGGAACCCGTTGAGACCACGATGGACGGACGGCCATTCACCGCCTCGCGCTTCGCGACCTCACTGCGACGCCAGTTGTACCGCAAGCACTTGGGCCTCCTCCCGGACCAGCTCTGGGACCGCCCGGACCCCAACTGGACGCCCGTGGACCGCGACCCGCAACAGTACGACTGGGGCTCCCAGTCGGACCGGCAGGTCGAGGACCCGGTCAGCGACGAGTTCTGGCAGCTGTGGACGGACCGGGCGCGGTCGAACACGGAGATCTTCACCAAGGTGTTCCACCCGGTGCCCAACGACAACGTGCGCACGTGGGAGCAGTACGAGGACTTCTTCAGCCGCCACTTCGTCATCCCCACGGGCGACGAGAAGGACGACGCCAAGGCCGAGGAGGAGCGCGGCAGCAAGGTCGACTACGGCCACGTCGTGCGCGAGGAGTTCGAGCAGGGCGGCGTCGCCGAGGTCAAGGACTGGCTGTCGCGCGTGCGCGGCACCCTCGTCGAGATGCCGCTCGACTTCCTCGCCGACGTCAAGGACATCGCCAAGGAGGGGCTCACCCTGAACACGTTCACCGACGAGATCTACACTTAAGGAAAAAAGTGACAGATAAGGGAGAGCCTTTGTTTTTTTTTTATGTGGTAGATCTGGTTTAAGTTCGATCATGGCGAGCGTGGTAGATCTGCTAGATGAGAAAAGACTAGCTTAGGTAGAAGTGAATTGAGCATTTTCTAACCCTATTTCTCCTCTCCTCCCCTCCCCTTTTTGGTGCTTAAATACGTAGATACCAATATAAGAGAAAGAAAAGGCAAGCCAGTCTCTCAGCCAGTCAGTCAGTCAGTCAACAAGCTTTCCTAGATTAGGTTCCTAACTACAACTCCGTTATCCCCCCCCCCTTCCCACATTACAACATAGGTATATCATTGAGATCAAATAACATATCACATCACGATTCAAGGATTCCCCTGTCTCTCTCCTCTTTCCTTGCTCTTCTCCTCTTTCCTTGCTCTTCTCCTCTTCCCTGGTTCTCTCATCTCCTCATCTCATATATATATATATATAACACCCATAAGAACAGAGGGCATTAATCGTCTTTTCCATTGTCATGTGTCATTTGTCATTTCCATTGCTAAACCAATTACAGCGATAAAAAAAAAGTTTCAAAACCCCCTTTCCCCCCCCCCCCCCCCCCCCTTAACCACCATTCTCCATTCATCCCCTTCCTATTCCCAAATTCTCCCCCTCTCCAAGGGTGGGGGAAAAGTAGGTATGCCTAGTTATAAACAAAGGTGTATTTGTAGCGGTCTTCTCTCTCTTTTTTTCTTTCCTTTTTCTTCAATTTTTTTTCTTAATTTCTGCAAAGGGGGTGCGTAGGTTTCGAATATGCAGGGCTTTCTTTCCTCAGCTGTTTATCCACTGGGTTTGATGGATGGACAAGCAAGCAAGGTATGAGGAGGATAGTAATATACAAAAAAAGGAGCTTTCTACTGGAGATGATCAAACTCCAGGAACCTCTCGCAAGCTCTATTCTTTTCCTCAAAAAAATGCCCAGTTCCACTATTCTTCTCCCTGAAGACCCCTCATAATAATTTTCCAGTTGGTATTAAACACGTGGTCTTCGCTTAATCTTTCTTTCCATTAGCAGTATTTCCAAGTAGACCCTCCTTGATCTCCTTGATCGGGAGGTTCTCATCCAGCCTAAAGTGACCCCGGTTTCTCCGGAGGCGTCCCCGGAACCAAGACGCGCAACCCAGAGCAAGCCCTGCCACACATCCGAAGGAGAGATAGGGGTGCTCAGTGAACGTGACACGGATGTCGAAGAAAATCTTCTCAAAGCTCGAAATCGTGAGCTTGGGCTTGATGATAGGTGGTGTAGAGGTGACCTTGGAGATGGTCTCGAGGATGGATACACGTGAAGGAACAATGTAGTTTCCAGTAATCGTGGTGTCCCAGTATCGACGGTTCTAAATCATGATTAGCAAAGGATGGCTAAGTGAGATACGTTGTAACTTACATCCTCGTCGTTGATAATAACCCGTTCGCCGTCTTTGATATCAATACCATAGGTAGTGCGGATCCATCTCTGCCAGAATACACCGTCGACCCAAGCAAAGGCTACCTCTTTGCGGTCAGACCGATCCATGCTGATACGAATGCTCTTGGCTGCCCGCAAAGCCCGCTGGTCGTTTCGGTCCTCTGCCTCTTCGAGGCGGAGTTGCTTAGCATCTCGGAGATTTTGTCTCTCGAGCTGGAACAGTTGGATTTGCTTGTCCATCCACTCGTTTGCAGCGCTCTTCATTTCACGCTTAGCACTGAGAAACGACTCCTGGTCTTCCCGATTGAGGATCCCGAGAACAACAATCTTTCCATCCATGATTTCACGAGCGTTGGAAGCGGTAAGCTCAGGAACGATGGGGAGCCAGACCGACTTCATCCATGATAGAACCATGTGAGTGTCACGCATTTCCTTGGGTGTCAAAGGAGTGTAATAAGTAGGCCGTCCTTCGCGCGAGACAAGCAGCCGTGGCCAGGTCGTAATCTTGAATCGCTCGTAAAGTTCGGGGTCGCGCGTCTTGACCAGCTTGGCGTGACCAATGAGACTGAGCGGGAGTCTTTCGAGGGCCATGAAATCTTCGCTTGTGGTGGCGTGGTCGTAGAAGTAGACAAAGATGACATCCTCCTTTTGCTCGAGAGCAGCAAAGGAAGCAGCATCCACATCCTGCACGCCAGTGCAAATGTCCATAGCCTTCTCAGCGTATTGCAGGAAGTCACCCAGGCCACGTAGACCATCGTACTCCACACGCTCGCCGCCTCGGAAGAAGAGGATGGTGGGATAACCTCGTAGACGAACGTCCTTACAGAGTCTCGTTTCTACGTCACAGTTCACCTCACCAACGTTCAGTCTACCCTTCATTTCCTTGGCAAGCTGCTGCCAGTTGGAGGCCATAGCTTGACAATGATGACACCAGGGCGCATAAAACTTGATGAACCACGGCTCCTGGGTCATGGTGACCAAACTCTGGAAAGTCTCGGCCGTGAGGGAAACTGAAATGCCTTGTGGGTTAGGAGTAGAAGTAGGCTTGGCGGGTTTAGACTTTTCGACCGCATCTCCCACTTCATAGGGCCAGGTCTTGGTAGTGCCCGCCTTATTATCTTCCTTGCCCTTCGCAGGCTTCTCATCGTCGGCAGGCTTTCCTGTTTTCCCGACAGGCTTCTCGACAGGCTTCTCGGCAGGCTTCTCGGCAGGCTTCTTGGCAGGCTTCTCGGTAGTCTCGTCGTCGTCGATAGATGCGCCAGGTAGGGAGGTTGCGCCAGGTGCTGGCAGGGTAAGTTCTCGGGGTCTGGTACCGGGCTTGGACTTCTCCAGCTCTTTCTCAATCATGTCTGACACAGTGGACATGCCCTTGGCTCCAGTGATCTTCTCGACAACCTCTCCATCCTTGTAGAGGACGGTCTGGGGGTATGAGCGGACGTCGTGCTTGGTGCAGATATCGCCATAGGCAACACAGTTGAGCGTGGCAAATCGGATGTCATAAGCGTCTTCAAAAGATGTTGTAGACGTAGGAGCGCTGGGATCGGCAGGGCCCTTAGACGTGTAGTAGAATTCGTACAGAGTCTGGTAAGTTGGTGCGAAGTCTATGCAGTGAGGACAGAAGGGACTTTGAGCGGCAGCGGGTTAGCAATCTCAAGTAGGCGTGGGCGTGGGCATGGGCGAGGGCGAGGGCGAGGGCAGAAAGCCATACCTGAAATATTTTACCACCATGTACTTAGTCGACCTCACCTCCTTGTCGAAATTGTCTGGCGTCAACTCGAGCAACGGAGGAACCTTCTTTCCATTGAAGTAGGTGTTTTCTTTATCCTGGATGTTGTCTGCACCTGGTCCAACGAGTTGGGCGGCCCCCAGGGCGGCTGCACTGAGCCACAGCGCCAGTGATCTCAACCGCATGGCCACGGTGTGTGTTGTGTGTGCCGCAGGTGATTAACGAGCGTGGTAGGAACACGGCGGGAAGATGTCGACGGGACGGGAGGGGAGGGTATAGATAGATAGATAGGTGAAATAGGTGGATTTGACGAGAAGCAAAGAAGTGGGCGGTGATGTGGGCTGTATTGGATGGATGGATGAATGGAGGGATGTGTTGATTTCGCGGGGATCGACACGGCGCAGTGGACGAGGAATCGCCTTTTTTTGCCCTGATAGCGAGAGAAAGGGGGAAGATGATTGTCGCGTCACCGGCCGCAGCGCATCGGGATATTAATTAACGGGTGGCCAGTTGGGATGTAGTAAAAAGAAAAAGAAGAATAAAAAAAAAGAAGAAAAAGGAAGCAGGATTAGATCGTCTACTGAGGTTGACAAGAAGAAGAAGACTTCAAAGAGTCGATGCTCGTTGTGCTCGCCGTCGTTGACTAAATCACCATGTGAGAATGTTATGTTGGGAAGAAATACGAAGAATTGGAATTGAGGAATCGAAATCATGAAACAATATTCATGGTTTTTCTGCCTAGATTACCTAGGTACGCATGGATACGCTATAGCAAAGAGGACAGCGGTTCCAGACATCACTAAAAAAAAATAGAATTGGAGATTAGGAGGCACGGAGGTTACAGGCTAACCGTAAATCTAGTTTACCGTAAGCTTTTAGTCCGTGCCAGGCAGCCTTTTGGACCAATCAGAGACTATAACGAAAAGATCCACAACACAATAGCGAATAGCCTGGCCTGAACTCGGCAGGGACCTACCACTTACATGTCACTAGGTAGGTACACTACCTAGTACCTACATGTACAAAGCATCCAAGCGTCAGGGTCTGCTGTCTGCTATCTGCTGCAACTTGTAAGTATATAGGTTGAGTACCGACACGCCTTCAAGACGTACCTAACATTTAATTAAGCTATGTACACGTGAGTGTAGTGTAGCAGTGTACTACACTACAGAGTGTATTTATTGTCCATCTCAGGTTATTAGTACCAAACTACATCTACTACATGGTAGTGTAATATATCAAGGCTTGACTATGTACACTAGGTCAGGGGTTTGTACACTATGCTATATATATAAAAACAATATAAAAACTTACCCGTTGGTCCGTGCCGTGCCTTACAAAGGACCAACTGCCAGGGCTTAGTTGGGGGATATTACTGTAACTCCGAAAATACTGTAACTTTTTTCATTTTATATGTGCGACACATATAATACTGCAACATTTTAAATAATAAAAAATCATAACTTTATAATAAGTTAATAAAAATAATTATAAAAAATACTCAGCGCTAAATAATTTTTATTATTATATGTGCATTTAAAAAAATAATTTTTTTTTAATTTTTTTTAATTTTTTTTTTAATAAAACGTATTTTTTACATATATATACTGCTTGCTTATATAAGCAAAATATTGTTAAGAAAATATATGTATATAAATACGTTTTATTAAAAATAAAAATAAATAAAAATTAAAAAAAATTATTTTTTTAAATTTATATATAGTAATAAAAATTAGCTAGCGCCGAGTATATTTTATAATTATTTTTAATAACTTTTTATAAAGTTATGATTTTTTTAATTTAAAATATTGCAGTGTTGTATGTGTCGTACATACAAAAATGAAAAAGTTACAGTACTTTCGGAGTTACAGTAATATCCCCCAACTAAGCCCTGGCAGTTGGTCCTTATTAAGGCACGACACGGACCAACGGGTAGATGCAGCAAAGGGATACAAGACACTGAAAGCATACTACCAGGTCAAGTAGTGATATAACTCGTAAAAAAGTAATCTATCCAGGCCCTTCCTGTCAACTCAGTCTCGTAGATATGTATCTTCTAGGTTACATTACTCTTCTACTTCACATCAATTTGATATATAGTTGTAAGACAGTTTATGTGTTAAGTAGGTAGTTAGTAGTTACTTACCGTTGACACACTTCAAATATAGACACTATGTGTAAGCCATTGTGCGAATCAAACAACAACTGGGCAAGTTAGGGCAATACACACGGCATTTGTCCAACCATGTACACTATGTAGTACAACTTGAAAGGAAACCTTATTAGCAGTCTTCTCAGCCAATGAGCTCCACCAGCTTCCGCAATTTCTTGGCCTAAGCTTTCCCTGCCGATCATTAGCTTAGGTACCAGTGGTTGAAGGGCTGTTCAGTTACGTATGACCTGCATTGAAAGCACATAAACCACCACCACCATCAACTGCACCTGGACCTGTTCTGGTACCTACACCTACACCTGCACCTACACCTATCAACCTCCCATAACCAACAACAACTAAACTCCCTCCCTTTCCCAACGAACGAGACGACGACGACCTCGAACCCAAGGAAAACTCCCCTCCACTGCATCTACACTACCTACTGCGTACCACCGATCGTGCCTGATCTGCAGATCAAAAGTGCCGTAATACCCAAAACCCGTCTGTCTCCCCGCTAAGGAGAAAGGAGACCCGAAATACCTACCTCCTCCTACCTACCTACCAAACAGACCACCCGCCACAAGCATGGCACCGCGTATCGAAGCCAAGGAGATCGAGACGTACTGGAATATCTTCTCGACTCGCACCAATGGCGGCAAATTCCTGACCGGCGAGCAGGCCGCCCCCCTACTGAAGAACAGTGGTCTGCGTGATGACCAGCTGGAGCGCGTGTGGGATGTCGCCGACGTCGACAACGACGGCAACCTAGACTTTGAGGAGTTCTGCGTCGCTATGCGCATTATCTTCGACATAGTAAACGGGGTGAGCTTTCCCGCGTGGTGTATATAATATGTCTACGGAGTCGGTTTTCTTTCTTTCTTATTCGTGCCGACTTTCTCTCTAATATGCTTTGCCTTCCTCCTCTTTTGGTCAAAATAGGAATACGCCGATGTGCCCGCGACGTTGCCTGACTGGCTCGTCCCCGAGTCGAAAGCCCACCTCGTGCAGGCGAGCCGAGCCCTGACGGGCAAGCAAGTACAGTTCGAGCAGGTGGACGATGACTCGGACACCCCGGGACTGAAAGACGGCTTCGACTGGTATATGAAACCGCAGGATAAGGCCAAGTATGAGTCGATATATCAGGAAAACAGAGACATGCGCGGCGAGGTATCCTGTAAGTTCTGCCTGCCTATCTATTCCATTTTACTCTAGACCCATGTCCAACTCCTATCGTCTCTAAATGCTAACCCGCTGCCCCCTAGTCAACTCTCTCGAAGACCTGTACGAATCGCTCGACGTGCCCGATACAGACATCCGGTCGGCGTGGAACCTAATCAACCCATCGGCCTCGCCCTCGATCAACAAGGATGCGTGCCTCGCATTCTTGCACATCCTCAACAACCGGCACGAGGGGTTTCGGATCCCGCGGACGGTGCCCGCCTCCCTGCGCGCCTCCTTCGAGCGCAACCAGATCGACTACCAGGTGGACAGCGAGCGCAATGCGGCCGCGGCCTCGCGCTGGGCCGCGCGCGCCGACGAGACCACCTCGACGGGCCGCAAGGCCAAGTTCGGCGACCAGTACCTCACGCGTCTGGGCCGCGGCGGCTTCAAGGCCCAGGGCACCGACTTCAGCACCGCCAAGACGGACGACTGGGAGGAGGTGCGGCTCAAGAAGCAGCTCGCCGAACTCGAGGCCAAGATGGAGAAGCTCGAGGCCGACGCGAACCGCCGCAGCGGGGGTGCCAAGCGAGACTCGAAGCCCGCCCTCGTCAAGCGCGAGCTCGAGCAGCTGCTCGACTACAAGCGCAAGGAGCTGCGCGAGCTGGAAGAGGGCGGCGGAAAGGCGAAGACGGGCGCCAGCCTGCGCGGCGTGTCGGACGACCTGCAGACGGTCAAGGAGCAGGTCGATGGGCTGGAGGCGCACCTCAGCTCGCGGATGCAGGTCCTCGACCAGCTGAGGAGGGAGATCGACGACGAGAAGGCGGGGAGGTGAGAGGAGGAGGGTGAGAGATGAGAAGGGGAGTTGTTAGGTGGGAAGAAAGGAGGTGAGAGGGAAGGTGGGAGAGGAAAAGAAAAGGGGGGGGAGCAAACCTGAAGCTTGGAAACTTTCGAAAAAAAAAATAAAGACACCCCCACCCCCCAGTTATACTATACACTTTGGGGGTTGTGAGTTTGGTTTTTCTCTCTCCCCTGTGTGTAGGTCAAATACCTAGGTTAGATATGCAAGAAAGGGCGAAGGGATGAGGATTCATGGGACGATAAAGGTAGGATATTTGTCAGCTGTGTAACTGAGTGCTGTACGTGGTAATTAAGCGGTTTATTACTTGTTTTTATCCGATTTTTGTTTTATTTTATTTTATTTTATTGGTTGGCCTGGCATTGTTTTCTTCTTATGTTATTACTACTGTTGCGTCCTGATCCGACTACCTACCTACTTTACCTTGACAGAAAGACAGACCGAGACTCGATTAGATTAACCTAGATTATACATGGGAAAGTCTCGATTTGGTCTCGATATTAGTCGCAGGTGATCATCACGTCCCTCATTGTCGTTGATATAGATGTGGGATGTAGGTAGGTAGGTATGAAAGAAAAGAATTGGGAGCTTAGATGCTTAGAAGAAGGGGGGGAGGGGCTATATATCTCGTCGCATTGATGGAGGGAGGGAACATGGGAAGGTGTTGAAGCGTCTTTAGCGTATCGTACCGTACTGGGACTTTGGTATCTTAAGTTCCAGCATTGCAAAAGCAGTGCGGAAAGCGGACACCATCATGGATGACAAGGAGGTACCAAGCGACGAAGTCGCATGAAGACAATATATATATATAGGTATATATATAAAAATACAAGAGTAACACCCCCCCCCCTCCCATCTCCTAGTACCTATTAGTTGGTATTAATATTATTCATCATAATCATTGTAATGTAGGTAGTTAACACACACACACACACACACACGTTTAAAAACTTTCTCTGATTAATTAGTATGAGTTCGAAGGGGGGGAAGGGATTTCTCCTAAACCCCATCCAAGTCATTAACTACATTACTAAGTTTTAAGGTACAAAGTTTTTTTTTCTTTTTTTTCTTTTTTTTCGTTCTGGTATCTCAAGGGTATTATTATTCGATCTTTCCTCGCCCGTTCCCCTTTGAAAATACACCTCCTATCTTTCTGTCTCTCTCGCTCGCTCGCTCGCATACAATGTAGGCTAGGTAGTATAAACCAAGCAAAACCCACCACCAACGGGCAACGACGCACACCAAAAAAGCCCAGCAAAAAAAAAAAAGCCAACTCAACTATATCCTTCCTCACACACCCCTAAAAGCCGCCGCTGCAAAGCGCATGTCCATTTTTACTCCCGTCTAAGCTGAATCTAACTTAGCACATTCTGTGATAAGCCAGGTGCCCTGGAGGGTGGAGGAGGGATCGAATATACCCGCGCGCTACTATTATCGGTATATATAAAAGAAAAGATGGGAGGGAAAAAAGAAAGAAAGAAAGAGAGAGAGATGGGGGGGGGTGGCCTAGAAGTTGCTGCCGTCGACGTAGCCGGGGAGGTTCTGGACGCCGAGCGTCTTGCCCTTGACCATGTAGACCATGTACGAGAAGGCCTTGACGGGGCCCATGCGGCCGCACCCGCGGCTGCGGCCCGTGGCGACGAAGAGCACGTCCATGGGCAGCGTCTTGACGGGCGTGGGCGCCTTGCCGCGGAGCACGGCGTCGATGTTCTTGGCGATGCCGGCGGCCTAGATGAGATAATCAGTAAAAACGCAATCAGCGACGCAGTGCAGAGGCATGTATAATTGGTAGCGAGAAAGAAAAAAAAAGCTTTGGCTGAGGTCGCATGATGGGAAGAAAGCTAAAGATGTTTGAAGGGGAGGAGGAGGAAGAAAGGGGGGGGATAGGAATTGGAGGAAACCTCTATGAGGGGAGAACGAGGGAAAAGAAAAGAAAAGAAAACTAACCTGCTTGTCCGTAAGCACGAAGCTGCCACGCGGCTTCCACACGACGTCTCCCGCGGCCCAGACGTCCTCGGTGCCCTTGGCCTGGTAGAACTCGTTGACGTCGACGAACTTCTTGTCGGTGAGCAGCTTCGCGGGGAGGTACTCGGTGTTGGGGGCCATGCCCATGGTGGGCAGGTAGAGGTCGGTGGTGATCTTGTCGCCGCTCTGGAGCACGACCTCGGTCCTGCCGTCGGGGAGGGCATTCGTGCTGGCGACGCGCGAGCTGTTGCGCACCTGCACGCCCAGCTTCTTCAGCTCGGCCCTGGCGTTCGACGCCAGGCTGTCGCCGCCCAGGATCTCCTTGTCGCCCGAGAGCAGGACGATCTCCTTGTCGCCCTTGTACTCGTAGCCCAGCTCGGCGGCGGCCTCGACGCCCGTCGCGCCGGCGCCCGCCACCACGATGTGTTTCGCGGTCTTGACCTTCTCCTGGATCTGCCTCAGCACCGCTGTGACCTCCTCGTAGGTCCCGTTGCTCTTCCACGGCACGTCGTTGTCGACTGCGCGCGTGCCAGTCGCCAGCACCAGATGGTCGTAGTTCAGCACCTTCTCGCCGGCGGCAGTGGATACCTTGACCGTCTTGGCGTCCACGTCGACGTCCTCAGCGCCCCCGACGATGAACTCGAAATCCTCGGCCGAGTACTTGGCGAACCCCTTTTCAATTGGCAGCGAGTATTGTTCCTCCTTCAAGACATCGGGCACGATAGCACGGACAGATGCCAGGTTCCAGAAAAAGTGGCTGTTCTACACACGGGATTAGTACAGTGAGATCTCCCGACGTATATAATTTTTTGTTTCTTAGAGTTGAGGAGGCTTTGTAGTCTAGGTATGTGTGTTGTTCGCCTTATACGTGTGCGAGCCTACGTTCTCATCACATGCCTGCCGGGGAATTTGGGAGAACCAGTGACTTATATCTCACCAACCAACAACCAACCACTTACCTTGGAAACGAGAATAACTTTCAAATCCTTCACATGCGGCTTCGTGTATTTCAGAAGTCTATGGGCCACTTGAATCCCGGCGAAGGCACCACCCAGAACTACTACTGTCTTGGTCATATTGCCGTCCTTGTTCAGGGTGTCGATGTTGTTGTTAATAGTGGGCTGTTTTGCAGGGGTGGTTCGAGTGACGAGAAAACGGGCGAAGCTGGCGAGTCCGATTATTGATATCCCGAGTATTATTGCATTTAAGGTGTCGTGGGAGACCGACATTTAAATTTTCGAGAAAATGTAATTCAAAGGAGAAAAAAAAAAGGAAAAAAGTCAGGGCAGGCAGTGTTTCCTCTGGTGGCTGGTCAACTTTTATATCTTCCCGAGTAGTTGTAACGGGATTGTGTGAGATGGATGGATGTAAGCTAGTGTCAGGCAGTTAGGGGGACGGACACGGACCTTTCTACACAAGGCATGTACCTGTATACTACCTTAGGCAGTATTTAATTGGCTAGCACCCTTTTGCTTTTAGGTACCCAGTTACACGGACGGAACCCCACTCAAGCCGTCGGTCCAGGGTAGGGTCCAAGCAGGATGCAGGTCTAGTGCTTGTATATTACTGACCTTAACCCCCAGATTACTCAGCTGTTAAGGCCATTGACAAAGCCATAGAAGCAGGATGAATAACAAGCTTACAAATTGACTTTGAACCTAGGTACTTAACCTAGTGGTCCAATAATTACATTTGATACATTGATACTACTACCTAGTAGTAGGTCGGTAGGTACTTGGAATGTAGCCTACCTTGAAACTACCTACACTAGTACTGGAGACCATGTGGGATATTCGGAATTGATATTAATAGCCCGAAGATGATCAACAGAACACGTAAAAGCTTGTTAGACTTTAGGTATACATACCTACCCAAAAGTACGTTATATACATAGGTATGTCCACGAACTATCTACGTAAGATAGGGGGCCTGTCTTGCATCCATATGTCTCAGAAGCCTATCTCTTCTCTCCACTTCAATGTTGGTCAATAGAATAGATACCTAGAGTCAATACAAACAACACCTAGTTAAACAGGCGCTAATTTCAAAGGATGAAAAGTCTAGGTTAGACGAATCACCACCGCGCTTCCGTGCAACTAGCCATGCCATGTGTAAGATCCAGAACATCATTTCTCTTGGTGCTTAGCCGCCATTCGACTGCGCCCGAGCCTACAGGATCGCTAGTTGCCAGTTGTTATGCCACGGATACTAAACGCTATTCAAGTCCGTAGCTTGGATACATCAGTCGTGCCTGAGAGACTTTCAGATTTGATCATGCTCAGATGAAACATCATATCAGCGAACAGCCTGGTCATATAGTGGATTTCTAGGGCGATCCGAAGCCGGTTCCATGTAAATAAAGCATTTTTACCAATGCCAAAGGGATAAAAAAGCAAAGAAGTAATAAGTTAACACTAGTCGACCAGAAGGTTACGGTATGCGTTCGGCCCCGAAACAGTACCCAAACATACTTCCGTCCCTGCTCGCCCCTGCTCGTCCCAGGTGGCTGATTGGGGAAATCCATACGTAAGCTGTAGTATACTGTAGGTAGTAGCTGTGTACATCTAGGTATGCACTCCATATTGGGGAACTATTGGTTCGAACAGAGTGGGTTCCTGCCGGCTGTGATCCTTCATTGGGTAACCTGGCCAGACCTTCGAAAACTTCCCGATGGGGAAATCCATCTAGTTGGGAATGGCATCCTGATCTGACGAGACCTGAGGTGTATAAGTAGTGCCTACCTATCCTACCCATATGCAACTCTGGAACTCCCAACTCGACATCCATGATGGATATACGGAGAAAACATGTCACTAACCTAGTAGGTAAGTACCTAAGGTTAGGAGGTACATTAGTATGTAATGACTGCTGCATCTGTTCCAATCCGAAACCTGCCTGACTTCTCCATCCTTACCTAATACTAACTAACTGTACCCAGTGTATTAGGCTGCTAGGTGAGGTAGATTAGTTGCTCGATCCCGAGGAAGCTGCAAGCTTTTTTATTTCCAGTAATGGGGTGATGCTTGTGACAAAAGCTCGATGATTGGCTCTCCCAGCAGAGAAAGCGATGGGCGGGTCCCCTGCATATGAAATGGACCAATGATGGGAGGCTTGTCCCTTCCTAGGTAGCTCACCCCGCCCTGTGACACCCGCCAAAACTCAACACATGACGAACTTGTGGAAGAAGCGATCAGGAACCCCGCCGAAAACATCCATCTCAACAATACCCTAAGGTTAGACCTCACTTTTCTACCTTCACCTTTTTATCTTTGTTAGCATCAATCAATTCAGCCCTAAATGACATAATAAAGGTAAACGAACACCTAGCTCCCTTCTGTGTATCTATTTACACCCAACCCAGTTGCCTCCTTGTTCCTTATATACTTATATATACCAAAAGCCAAGAAATAAGGGCCTAGGAACCAGACACAGCTAACAAAGTCGAAAATCCAGAACCGAAGCTCTAAATAAAAGTTTCAACATCCCTCAAGATGGTCCAAATCACCCCCGAGTTCGAGAAGGCCCAGAAGGAGTCGAGACAGCTCGTCAGCAAGCCCAACACGGATGACCTGCTCGAGCTCTACGGTACGTCATCATCCGCCCCTCTCGTCTCCTTGTCATATAACTATCGGCATGGTATTGCGCGAAATCTACTAACGCCAAGGGGTGGGGAACAGCTCTCTTCAAGGTCGGAAACGGCGAGGACATCACCAAGGCCGAGAAGCCCGGCATGTTCGACATGAAGGTACCGTACTATCCATCGATATCCCAGTGCTTCCTCTGCCCACCATCCTATATGACTACAATAGTAGCTCATCGTTCCCCCTTAACCTTGTTGTATCTATCACCTTCTTAACGCTCACCCCTGCCAATCCTCGCTAACCAACCCGTTTTCTTCGCGACCACAGGGCAAGTACAAGCAGACGGCGTGGCAGAAGCTCGTCGACGAAGGGGTCACCCCCGAACAGGCGCAGGAGCGCTACGTCAAGAAGGTTGAGGCCATGAAGGAGACGTACGGCTTCGATGCGAACAAGGAGCCTGAGGCCGTGGCCAGCCGCAGCTAGATGGGCTGAAAACGCATCTTTGTTTTTGGTTTCTTGTTCCCATATATCTGACGTTCCTTTTTCGGTCACTCAACCGTCGAACCTTGTCAAACTATGTTTCTCGCGCACATACGAGATATGAAAAAGACTAGGTAGGATAGGGCTGGAGGATAGAGAGAACATATACATTTATATACAATGAAGAGAACCGAGGCGGAGCTCTACTTACCTAAGTATTCGGGGCAGATACCGCATATGTTGTTGATATATACAGCAACAAGGAACCTCGGGAATGGGGGATAAATGATTAGATTAGCATAGGCATTTGTTTAGCCAATCGATCAGTTCCAAACGAGGATTCAAAGAGGAAGCCTGAACAGAGGTATTCAATGTGACTGACTACCATAGCTGCACCAATTTGATACACGGTGGACCTCCGATCAAGCGACAGCCACATTTTTATGTCTATATAATACAATGTACACTGGGTATGTAGCAGAAAATCTATCTCTACAAAAGGGGACATATACTAATTGATAAGTTGGGTAAGTAGCACCTAAGGCCAGTGAGAAAACGAAAACGGAAATTTCAATGGTAAACGTTCCCATGTTTGGAATTCGGAATGTACAATCTGCCGTTGGGCGCCTTCTCTATGCCCTCCCACGTCTTGCCCAGCACGTCCGGCTCCGTCTGCGGCACCTCGAGGGCCCAGGGGGTCTCGGACCTGGCGTATTTCTGCAGGGGCAGGCTGTACGGCATCCGGAGCCCGACCAGGGGGCCCTTCGGGAGCTTCTTCCCATTCCCATTCCCATTCCGCTTTTCTTCTTCTTCTTCTTCAGCTTCGGAAGGCATATCCGTCTTGAACGTGGCCACCATCTCGGCGGCGGGGGGCTGCTCGTCGTCTGCGAGCCGGAGCCGGAGCCGGCGTCGACGTCGGGAGTCGGAGTCGGAGTCGGGGCGAACAGCTCGGGCCAGACCAGGACGCCGATCTCCCAGGACGTGATGTTCACGCGGTCCTGGCGGTTGACGTAGGAGCCCCACGACTGCCGCGACAGGCTGGCCGACGTCAGCAGCGCCCAGTCGAGCCGCGGCCGCTCGCCCAGCGTGCCCCCCGCCTCCCCGCTGAACCGCATGTACGTCCGCAGGTGCGGCGCCGCGCGCTTGCGGCCCGCGTCCTTGTCCGCGATGAGGGGCGCGTGCGCCGAGAACCGCTTCTCGCCGATGGGCTTGGGCACTTTAGGAGAGAGGGGGGGAGGGAGGTTGGGTTAGTCGAAGGGTTTACTTTTTGTTTTTTGTTTTTTCCCATCACCCTTTTTGGGGGGTTGAGGGGGGTTGAGGGGCAGGGCAGGGCAGGGCTCTCCCTATTTAGCTTGGAGGGGGGGGGGGGGAAGGGGCGGGGGTTAAAGTGAAAGTGGTTTGTGGATGGAGATAAGGAGATATAAGTTAGAGAGAGGTAAGGAGGGGGAAGGAAGGGTTTGGGGCAGGTATTTAAGGGGTATATGGATATAGCTTCGCAAAGGGTCAGAAATGAAACCATTGAAAACTTACAGACTCCCTTCTCGGTGTCGTTGGCCCAGTGATGCAACAGAGGTAGTAAATACTCCAACTGCTCCTGCGCCCTTATAGACTGGGTCCTCGTGTAGATCGACTCGCCGGACCGATAGCCATCCAGCGACTGGCGTATCTCATCTGCAGTGGGGAATATTATCTTGAACTTGGGGTCCGGCTGCCCCTCGACCTTGGTATGTCTCGTAAATGGAAACAAAAGCATGGGCGAAGAGGCAGTACACGAGAACTTGTCGAAGAGGAAGTTGAGCCACTCGTCGTTCGAGCCGATTGCCGGGATGGAAGGCGACTGGATGACAATCTCGGTCGACTCGGTGGTCACCGCCGGGACAGATTCCAGCACCTTACACAGCGCAGGCCACCCCCAGCGCGTGAATACCGTAGATTTGGGCTCCACGGAGTGTCTGCCGGGAACGCTAGCTACGAGGGCGCCACGGATAGCTGAGAAGTCGTTCTCGGCGAGGTCCTCGATCAGAGCTTTGCAGACATTCCAGCGCGCGTTGTATGCCCGCAAATAGTTCAGGAGGTCGACTTTGAACCGGGTCCCGCTGCCAAACTTTCCCCCGTCCCCCACGCCAGGAATACCGTCTTTCGAGTATATGTATTTCGGCAGGCGGGGGGATATCCAGACGGCGTTCGTCGTGTTGTGCCAGTCCCTGGGGATCATGTTGGCGGTGTGGATGATGATCTGCGCCGTGCCGTCGTAGCGTCGCAGGATCAGCATCTTGGAATTGTGCGAGCCGAACAGCTCGGGCATGAAAGCCTTGTGGAGCTTGACGTTGACGTAGTTTGCAGCCTGCTTCTCGAGGGCCTGCCTCTCGGCGTTCTCCTCGTGCCAGAAGCCATGCACGATGTTTACCCTTACCATGGTTCTCGTCTCCTTCGGGAAATGCCTCATCAGAAATCTTATGTCGTGCATGTAGTTGAAACTCCAGCACTCAGTAATATTGGGGTCATTGAGGAGGTCTAGGAGCTGGACGGTGTCATGGTTGTTCTCCATAGGCAGAGCTCTTACGGTGGTGAGCCGAAACGGCGAGGGGACGACGACGCGCTTCTGCGAGACAGTCCTCTTTCCGAGTGAGCCTGTGGGTTTGGAAAGGGGCAAACATGGGCGGTTTGGCCTGGCAAGCACATGGTATGAGGAGCATGCTGGATGTTGGTTGTGTCCAGCATGATGGGTGCTCCGAGTTTGCAGGCATGGACGATACCATGCCGGCCTCTCAAACCTGCGAAAAGTACGCATAGGTACAGGTTCGGATCTGTGTGCGAAACCCCGAACCATGCAATTGGTAATAAACCTGATTTCTTCGATTAGTAACCGTGTTTTGGAAGATAAGGGGGGTTTAGGTATATAAGTAGGCTACCTAGGTAAGGCTTCTCCTATTCGTGAAGCGGGTACATTCTCACTTTTCACTAACATCAATGTGACAGTGAGGATTTCTGTTATAGCAAATAGGTAAGTACTGGTAGTTTTTTCTTTCAATTGGAACCGGTCCGTTGGCAGTCTGTCGGCCCGGCCCAGAAGATAGTTCTTATAAGTTAAGTAACCTTAGGTTAGTTGACCAATTACATGGGTCACCTTGTATATACTATAACCTAGTGCATAATCAGCTTATGTAAGTGACGGAAGTTAAATATCAATGGATTGATTGATTGTATTGGTCTGCATATCAATGTCTCCTCTCCCAACCCAGAACCAAAACACTTACGATGATTGCTTCGACCAGTTCGGTTGGTCATCTACATTACACTATACAGTCCAAACCGGTTAATTGTATTGATAAAGAACTAACTAACCTACCCCTAGGTAGTGCAGTTCAGTGTTGCACATGCAGCATAGAGCCGCTAAATTTACTCCAAGGGTCAACTTGGCCTAGGTATACCTATGGAGTATAGGTAGAGAGGTTTAGAGGTTTTGAGGATACAATATGTCTCGTATCCAGATGCTGCTTCTATTTTTAAGCATAGGGCATGACCTACACTACACTAGGTAGGTAGCTATCCAAGCTCTGGGTGCAGACGCTCAAGCCTCTACCACCATAGCAGTGTAGTTGGGCCAGTTCGCGTGTTGCCAAGACACCGGAATGCCAGCACAAAAGGCCAAAATACTTCTTCACGGCCATCGCAGACGTCAAACACACTAATCGACCATCTAGACCAACATGGTCCAGATTACATAACCAGGTTCGCAGGACAAAACCTCCTGGTGCCCAGAGGAATGGGGAGAGAGGCCCCTTCGCCTCATACCATTATGGGTCTCCCTAACGGGTAGCTATGCAAAGCTAAGGCCTGAAAGAGACCCGGGACCTCACAGGTTCATGCATAGGGCAACTACCTGTATCTTGTTTTCCCATGTGGCAGCCCGAACGACTACCTACTCCGAGCGCTCCGGATGCTTGAACGGGGGAGGCAAGTATAAAAGACCCTACATGTCTTCTAGCGCCAACATCATTCACCACTATCACCACTCTCACCACTAATATCACGATCGCCTTCCTTGTCAGACCCGGATCCTACTAGGTATCATCTCCAACATTCGCTCTTTGACATTCTTTCTTTCAAGATGGTGAAAGTACATTCAGCTGTCTCCTTTTTTGCTTTGCATGCCTTGCTTGGTGGGAAAGTCACCCAAGGCCGCACCATTCCCCGACAAGACACGCCCGTCTGGCGTACTCTGCCAGCAACGCCAGCCCTACCTTCGCCTATCAGCGACGTCAAAATTGCCGTAGATGGCGTTGAGCTCTGGATGCAGAAGTACAACGAGGATACCAGCCAGACACCTCTTGTCCTCGACCACGGCGGCCTAGGCTACTCGGCTTACTTTGGCGATGTCCTGAGCCGTTTGATCGCAAAGGGACACTATGTCATTGCGGTTGACCGCCGCGGCCACGGCCGTAGCACCTTCAAGGATGACGATGTCTTTACCTTCGATATGTTTGCCAACAACATCTACGAGCAGCTCAAGTCTGCTGGTGTCGGCAAGTATAACGTAGTTGGCTGGTCTGATGGCGGCGCAACCACTATCTCGGCCCTTTTGAACAGCACCATTTCGCCTACCATTGAGAAGGCCTTCCTCTTCGGCACATTCATGGTCCCCGAGGACTCAAACGCGACCTTCCCCAACACGGATATCTACTCCCAGTTCGTGTCCCGCTGCGGACAGGAGTACAAGCAATTGCAGCCGAACGCCAACTTCACCTTGTTCGCAAACAAGGTCGGTACTCTAGAGGCCACTCTGCCGCAGTTTACCACCGCGCAACTGGGCACCATCAGCGGCTCCAAGGTTCGGATCGTGGGAGCGGAGTTTGATGAGGCGGTAAATTTGGACGTCCCTGACAAGCTACATGCCGCCATTCCGGGAAGTAGCCTGGTAATGCTAAAGAATGTCAGCCACTTTGCCCCGCTGCAGGACCCAGATCAGTTCACTGCGGCCGTGGAAGACTTCTTCTATGCATAGGCGTAACGATAGGTAGTCGAGAAGCTGCGAACCAACGTACCTAGGGAACCCTCTTTTGCCAAGCCCATGTAAATAAAAGGATATATCAACACAGCAATATATACACATGCTCCATGAAAACATGCAGTGATCAACATTTAAAAATAGTCCAAACGGATCGTCATATATCAAGTGATCATAGGTTAGGTAGATAAATATGGTTCTCCCTCGGTTCCATATCCCAGTTCCATGTTTGAAACCTAACCCCCCCGCCATTGTATTTCGTTGTCACGAGAAGAGATTATCCGTGCTCCGATCAGCTCTCGGCAAGTTCCATCAGAACTTGGACTACCATCACAAAAGAAAAAGAAAAAAAGGATGAGGGCGCAGCTCTTCTATAAAGACGAGAAGGGGGGGATGTGAAAAAAAAAAATTCGACATATACCTAGTTAAAGTCGAAGGTGTAGGCAATACGTCAGGGGCTGTGGGTATGAACAAAAAGATTAGTACTCGAATAGGTTGGGCAAAGGGGAAGGAGGACGTCACATCAAAATCTAGAGTAGCAAGGTAGGTACTTAACAGCTTAGAGACAAGATGTAGTAGTATTTTCAGTCTACCTTTGTGTAACCCGAGAGATGTATAAGACGCCGGTGTTTCTATAATGCGATAATAACTTTCATACAGCCCTTTCCTTAGTGCTTTGTAGCATAAGCGATAAGAATAAGAGTATTTGATGTACAACGGATTATTTCGAAGCTCAAGGTGACTTGCTTTACAGAGAGGAACATAATGTCTTCCAGCCTCGAAGCTACTATACAAATAAAAAAGAGTGGTTAGCCCCTATACAGTGACGTTCCTTGTTGGCAATTATAATATATTAATAGTCAGAGCTATACTAGATAGATAGGTCCCTATTTGACTTGTCAGTTCTGCCCTGCATAGCCTATGCGTAGCTATTGTACATGGATTGGGTGGACCAAGACAAGCATGGGTTTTCACCCATTGGACGAGAACTTGGCGTATAGAATATTATGATTGGGCGAGGAGGTTGAAGTTTATCGTCAACCTCACATATTAGGGACATATAAAATTACGTTTTCCAGTTTTGCTTTATACAAGCCTCGGATTCAGACATGGACACGTTGTGAACCAGATTTCTTATGTACATACTACCTAGCACAACAAGAGATCGGATCCCGTCCATCCATATTTTTTTTTTTTTTTTAATCTTTCTCCGTGCCAATGTATGTATGTATGTACCACTGCCCATCAGCGCTTAACCCAACTACGTCTTCCGCGGGTGGAGGCGCACCATCATCCTGGGCTTTTTCCAGAGCATGTAGAAGCGGACGTCGCGCCACCAGTCGAGGTCCTTGCTGACGAGCTCCAAGTCGAAGGCGTGGACCACCTTGGCGAGGGTGATGCGGCTCTCGAGCAGGGCGAGGTTGGTGCCGATGCAGGCGCGGGGGCCGACCGAGAAGGGCCGGCTAGCGTCCTTGTTATTGTTGTCTCCGTCCGGATCCGTCCAGCGCTCGGGCCAGAACTCCCACGGCTGCGCGAAGTTGCGGCTGTCGTGGGCCGCCGTGAACGGGTCCGTCGACACGCGGGTGCCGGCGGGGATCCAGTGGCCGTCGACGACGGCGCCGGGCGAGACGCGCTGGAGGCCGAGGGACACGGGCGGGAACAGCCGCAGGCCCTCGTCGACGACGGCGCGCAGGTACGGCAGCTGGCTCGTCGCGTCCCCGGTGATGTCGTCCGGGGAGGCGAAGGCCGCGCGGACCTCCCGCTGCAGCTTCTCGAGGGTTCCGGGGCTCTTCAGGAGGAAGTACGTGGCGCCGGAGAGGAACGTGGACGTGGTCTCGGAGCCGGCTACGGTCAGGACGATGGACTGCGTGCGCAGCTGGCCCGGGGTGAACTTGCCCCTGCGGAGGATGTGGGCGAAGAAGTCCTCCCGGTTGCTTGTCGCGCCCTGGTTGATACGTTTTTGCAGCTTCTCGTCGGTGAGTTTCCGGTGCAGCTTGAACCGCTTCGCGGCGTCCTTGGGCATGACGAACGGCAGCATGAGCTTCAAGATAGGCATCCGTTTTGCTGTCGTCGAGACCATGGCGAAGTACGCCGCATCCAGAATCAGAGAGATCCAGAAATTCGTCTTGGCTTCGGCCACGGCGTTAAAGGACTCGCC
Source organism: Biscogniauxia mediterranea (assembly GCA_018398605.1). Taxonomy (NCBI): domain Eukaryota; kingdom Fungi; phylum Ascomycota; class Sordariomycetes; order Xylariales; family Xylariaceae; genus Biscogniauxia; species Biscogniauxia mediterranea. Next base: position 2,350,521 of record JAGXTR010000001.1, read on the forward strand.
AAAGGTTAAGTCACCTGTGGTTTGATCGTTAGCCTAACAACTATACATTTGGTATAGCGGTCCCCCCCCCTCCCCGTCCCCCTTTTTCGTGAGGACGAACTGCCACGAATGAATCCATAACATACCAATGATATCGAATGTGACCCAGTTGTAAGCCTCTGAGAGATCTATTCCCTCCGTCCCGGGTCCAGCAAACTTCCTCAACTGCTCGATGAACAGGTTCACGTACGTCTGGACAACATATTCATCATCCCGTAGAGACTGTGCACTGAAGGCGTGAGAGAGTGATTTTCGCTGCATCGAGTGATCTGCAGGGTCTCTCGTGTGCACAATACTTGGCTCCGGTTCCGGTCTATCATACCAGGGCCCTTTTAGGAATACAGGTCTGTCCTTGCTCGCGTGGTTATAGATTTCCTTATAGGTTCCCGGAGCCGCAAAGCTCAATTCGTTGGGCGCGGTTCTGACGACGTCGCCGTACTTCGCATGCATCTTCTGCATAATGAATGGGTAATACCCACTTGTGTAAGCCTTAGCATACCAGACCTATAAAACCTTCATCAGCATCATCGAGTACAACAAGCACATTAACGAGTTGACTTACATCGCTGATTGCCGCCAGCTTTGGGCCCGGAAATTTAGCTAAGGGGTGGAAGGTCAACCTATAGATGGACAGCCCGACGAAATATAATATCGTCTGGTTGAAGTTAGCAATTCTCATCTGCACTCCTTTTCAGGATACTCACAAGGACAGAAACAGCGCCAAGTATCTGTAGCGTGATGCCGCGAGGCGTCGACGACAGAAACCTCGTCAGATCCAACCCCATGGTGTTTTACATATTGGTTTCCCACATGTCTTTGCTGTGGAGACTTGGAGAGAATCTCGGATCTACATAGCCCGGGGCATGACTAGGACTTATAAAGCAGGAAGCCTCGGAGAAATGTCGAACGCGAAAGACGAGACTACTAAGCAGCAGCAAGTGCAAAAAGAAAAGTGCCCATAACCTAGGTGGTATTATGCAAATCAATGGAGCCGGTCCCACGTGTCGTCGTATCTATGCAACATCGCCCCAGACTGCCTCTGTTTGCGGAGGTGCACCAGTATAATGTTGATCTTCGGGCTCCATCTCACCATCCGACCATCCGATGGACAGCCGGCCGAACTGCCGTATCATGTATGAGCAAGGAGAGGTGCCATTGTTGCCGTCATCTATACAGCAGCTATGTCCCTACATCAACCGTATGTGAATAGCCATCCACTCCCATCATGTAGTATTTCAAGCAAGAACCCAGAAGCATACAAGCTGGGGGCCGCCACGATACCCAAACCCTGGGTTAGCACACCTGTGCCTCCATCAGTAGGTATCTATGATAAATTCCCTCCTTTGCATGCATATATACCTTGTCAGTGGGATCGCTATTTACCTAGCAATCCGGGGAATTGTAGTTACATACCCCAGTTGCTGTGCATTGCCGGCGAGTTGCTATCTGGGCATCATTCCCCCCTCTTCTTCCCGTCCACAGACCGCGAGACGAAAGCTGCAGTTTCAACTTGAGCTCGCCTAAAACTTATCACCGTATCTAGGTCGGTAAACTAGAGGCGATCACGGAATCGCACCAGCTATGTACCATCTTGTTTCAAGCGCGCATTCGCTAGAAGAGCGATGAATAATAAGACCAAGACATAGGATAGAATCTCCAGATCTCGAATTGATTGGCAGGGCGCAGGGTTTCTAGTTACTTGCTTTCTCCATCGAATCAGGTTCTTTCTGATGACACAGGCAGACAGGCTCCGGATGGCGGATGACCGTCAGAATTTATCAATAGCCCCAATGTCCCATGGCCGCAACTCTATGACAACTGCTTCGTGTGTGGCTCGTGCAGCAGACCCTCTGAGCACACCACCTACCTAGGTAGCTGGTCGATATATCTCCACTGTAACGGTTTGATAGGGTTGAGATGCTAGTTTGGATCAGATCTTCAGCAGGATGTCCTACGTGCCTATCTCGGCATATGAGCATAATATGTCTCGTTAGACATATATGCGGCCTAGCAAGTCGTATTTAGAGCATTGCTAAGCCAACCAATGCAGTCTATGTACATCGTCTTGAAGGTCGATAGCATCATGACAATATTCAGCACAAAGCTTTCCACTACCTACGTAAGTAGGTAGGTAGCTAACACATTGCAGTTATCTAAGTACGACTTTTACCCCGTAGTTTCAAAAAATCACGTTTTTTTAAAATTGAACCTTCTTACAGCAGCGTCAACCAAGTCACCAATATATATATATATATATTGTAGCAGGCGAAAGCGTACGCTAATTGCCCAAAAGGCAATCAGCTCATATATAGCATCTCGCAACATATATCTTAGTAAGTAAAGTAGATTTTCTATGAAGTATGTAGCCATACGGCTCATACCGAAGGTTTGACATACATATTTTCCTGTTGAACTCTTACGAATCATATCTACCTAATTTCAATGGTAATATACGCCCAGTATATAGTGTCCAAGTAAAAGCATCAGCTGCTCATAAAGCGAGCCCATACGTCCAAAACTATCCAAAGCTCATTCTCAAAGCGTTGTGCAACTGATCCCTACTCTCTTGACAAAATACCATCGATGACTTATACGCATACCTACCCTACTGTCGCGGCCCTGGAACGGGGCTACTCAGGCCGAGGGTGACGGCACTACAATTGCGAAAAAAGGGGGGGGCATAAAAAACTCGTGACGTTTAGATACCTTGAGAGGGCGAGCTTTTATATACCTAGGTACCTAAACAATTATCAGTCACAGTCTAGTAGTAACCGCTTGCTCTCTTCCATTCTCCGTCGGTCCTTTTCCCCTTTTCTACTCACCCAGCAAGCAGAGATCCGGGTTACCAGAAAGAATGGGGGGGCCATGGCCTCACTTAACAACGTATTACGACATAACAACATAAAATACCTAGTTCAACCCTATCAAAGTAGGTTGACAGTCTTCAAAAACATTGCAATTGATGTCATGGCTATCAGCAGAATGAGCATCAATACGTTGATTAGTCGACATGTTTACCGAAGTAGCAAATACCATTGCCTAGAGCTGTGTAGGTATATGCATGTCATGGAAGTCGTAGTTGCTTATGAGTTCCGAGCTGATCGCTCCCCCTTTCTTTTCTTTTCATACGTAAACTATACTACCTACCTATATTTACCAAATTCAGAAAACATGACTCATGAAATGTAAATGATATCAGTATCAATCACATCGCAGCATAAAACCTTGCATAAAAAAAAACTCTCGTCCTCTCCTATATTCCTTTCCTTTACCCTCATCATACATCACACATCGTTCACACACTCAGCAGCGAGTCCATCACGTTGCAAACACGCACCAGAGAGGAAAATCTTCATTTACGTAGTTTACTTTTTTATTTATAATTCTTATCTTTCATGTATGCATTGGAATCATTATCAGGAGATTCTATGCCGACACGCAAAAGAAAAGAGGGAGAAGGCGGGGGAAAGACTCGCTGAGGGGGGGTGTAAAATAATTCAGACATAATAAGATATAGATCAATACTCTCTGTAAGGTCGCCCCCCGGTTACAAGCCAAGCTCCGCTTAGCCATCTAGGTGTATCGTAACCACCTCCATGTCGCGGCTAGAGCGCGGGTACCCTACTCCCCGCTCTTCTTCGGCGAGATGGGTTTGAGCTCTTGCACGTAGTCCGTCGTGCCGCCCATGGCCAGCAGATATACCTTGCCGGGGTGGTCGGGGGTCGCGCCACCGTACAGGAAGTTGCACGGGAAGCCCATGTCGAAAGGCACGGCTGACTCGATCTCCTTGATATCCTCCTCAGAGAGGGACACGTTCAAGGCCTCGATGTTGGCTTTCAGATGGTCGATGGTCCGTCCACCAACGATCGGGAACACGTAAGGCGCTTTGTGCATGACATAGGCCTGGGCAACACTCGTAATGATGGTGTTCTTGCGATTCGCGATTGATTCCAGGACCCTGCTGACCTTGATATCGCTCTCGGCGGCCTGACTCGCGCGTCCGCTCTTGATGGTCTTCCGTTGCGCCTCCGACTTGAACTTGCCGCCACCGAGCGCGCCCCAAGGGGCAAGGCCCATGCCCTCGGACTTGCACATGGGGAGAATATCCCGCTCGAAATCACGGTTCGCAGCCGACCAGCGGCCCTGGTACACACTGAACTGGCGCAGACCGTGGTTTCGCGCATACTCGTTTGCCTTGCTCACAACCCAAGCTGGTGTATCACTCACACCGAGGTAAAGGACCTTGCCGGCAAGAACAAGCTGATTCAGGGATTGCATGACCTCGGGAATCGAAGTGCTGAAGTCCCACCAGTGGACGTAAAGCTAGATATAATGTAAGCAGATAATGCTTTGGATGTTGTAAGGTGTGAGCGTCACATACCAGATCAATATAATCGGTCTGCAGCTTCTTTAAAGAGGCGTTGACCGACGTATGCAAGCTTTTCGTTCCATTGCCTTGGAAATTGATCATAATTTCATCGTTGTGTCCAGCACGGAAGTTGGTGCTGTACTTGGTAGCGATTACTACACATCACAGTGTCAGTACATAGTGTTGCTATTCAACTTACTCCCTTGGAGGTGACCATGCATATAGGTAGGTAGAGTTGCTTCCTCGATAGGTAGTCTGAATTGCACCACTGCCAGCCGCGGACCACCGGGAACAGCTCGAAACCAGCAGTAGCATCTTGGCAGATCGGTTCGAGTGGGGGGGAGGGGAGAAGGAGGGACATATGTCAGTTCACTTACCCATCTGATCACGGACACCACGCTTTTTCATCCACTCTCCTATCCATGTCTCGGACTCCTCGGCCTGGTAGTTGTTGGAGGTATCGATGAAGTTACCACCTTGGGCGTAGAAGAAATCGAGGATCCCTTCGACAGTCTTCTGGTCGACGGCGCCCATCCAACTCTGCCAAGCCTCACCAAAGCTCATCCCACCAAGACATAGCGGGCTCACTCGAAGCGATGCGGTAGGTGATAGAATACGGTAGCGAGCTAGAGGGCTCGTGGGGGCAGGAGCTCCGGGGAGTACAGACATGTTTGGTTGTAGTGTGGTTGCGTGTAGTTCTGGATGATTGATTGACTGGCTGACTGGTTGATGTAATGTGTGAGAGACCTGAGAGAGACCAGAGGGGGAAACAGGACCGGATTCGAGTCCAATGCTAGCCACGTCTGCTCGTCGTCTTATACCTGTTTTATACCTCGACAAAGACTAACGGAGATATGTTGGTATACGACCGGAGTTGAAACAACAACCCCGATTCTTATTAATGCAATTGATCGACCGGGATGATTCATCATCCCGTCAAAGCCGCCGAGGGTAATTCATTGAATACCTCAGCTAAAGATCACACAAGGGAGTGGATAACTCGAGCGAATATAGGTCAAGCTTGGCTAGACACTTCTATGTATATGCAGGAGAGACGCCGATACTCGATTAACACCACTAAGTCCGAGTCGATTGGCATGTGTCTAGGGTGGATTTTGAGTAGGCATCGGCATGTCGCAATACCCATTAAGGTAACCTAGATACTAGGTCTCTTTAAGGAGAAATCGTGGCAAGAGATCGGAGGAGAGAGGGGAGAGGGGGTGAAAGAGAAAAAGAAAAAGGGTTATCGCCGATTAGCGCCGATGAGCTTACATACAACCTACTAACCTTAGGTATGTCTGGTAGTACTACCACCTTGATATGACGTTGAAGAATACTGGACGTAACTAAGTTTTACTTATCTAACCTCTCAAGGCCAAGTCAGGTTCCTTCCTACATCGATCAATGTTAGCGTGCAGTAGATGTTCGTTCACCTTCTAGTTATACATTTCAGTATAAGCAGCAACTACGACTCGCCTACAGTAAGGCTAGGTTAGGTGAGAGTTATCAAGGTTCCATCCCCTTCGGAGCTTGGAAGCACATCGGGCTTTAGACTAACCTGGGTTACAAAGCTTTATGAAATTTATGCAGTCGTGTAGGTAGATTTAAAGTGCTTACAGTGTTGACTGGTTGCGGCACGGATACTGACTACGAGGTAGGTTAGACCAATACTACCTCATACATCCACCACTATCTTAAACCTCCAACTTCTAACCTAACTCGTTTTACTCAGCACCGGCACTTGATTTGGAGGAAGCACGATACATATGTAGTAGGGCCCGGGGTTATACTTTGAGGTTGTAAGAATGGTGAAGAGCTACCTTCCAGCTATCCCGTTTTCAGGAACATGCGAATGGACAGACCTGGAGAGGCGATAGGTAGGTAATGTATGGCTTATTCGTAAATACATACTTAACTAAAGGTTCGCCGTACCACGTGACGGCTTCGGGCTTACCTATTAACTTACCTAGGTGTTGATTAAGGAGAAATGGTAAGGGTATATTTTAGAGGTTGTAAGAATGATGGAGAGCTAAGTCTCTAGTACAGCACAAGCCACCATTTATAGGGGTGCCACATTACCCCTAACCAGTGTCTACACTGACACTCTTATATAACATGATAACTCCGAGTTTTCTCTCGGACATCGCGGGTCTTCACGACTCGTTCGACGGACGAACGTGGCCGAGTTGACATTTCGTCGCAGTCTACCTGCCTGAGAAACAGTATACAGCCTCAATAATAATACAACATGCGTCGTAAGTAAGTAAGTAGGTAGGTAGGTAGGTAGATAATGGCTTTTTCCAGGGACGAGACATGCAGCTCGATATAGACCGATATCACGGCGACAGCCTATTCCGAGACAAGACGGGAGCACCAGCCCGGCTAGCTAGCTGGCTAGAGCCTCACGATGTTTCTGTCGTCTGAGACACACAGACGGGAACCCAGGAACAACCCGTAGTCTACAGTAGCCTATCCTAGTGGTTCCCAGGTGGGCGTCGATGCTGAATGGTCGGGGCTATAGGTATGTGAACATTCTAAATCTGGGTGGCGAAAAACTCCTGTGTGGACGATACGCCTCTACCTCTTTATCTGCGATGTCCTTCCTATCCGAGACGTCGTTCATATCTATAGGTAGCCGTTGGCATCAACACACGCTTATCACGTCGAAGAGGCTGAGACAGATCGATCACTCCCAGCCCGGATTTGTCATCCGTTGTTCAGGGCGGACGGGCGAGCTAGCACGCGGGCGTGTTGTTGATACGGTTGAGACCGCCTAGTAAGAAAGCAGCAGTAGTGACAGTACCAGCAAAGCGGAAAACAAAAAAGGGGGGAAAGGAAAAGAGAAGATGCCATCCCATGATTATATGTAAAACCCGTACCTTGGACCTAACGAAACGCCGTATGGACAATGTAAATCCAAGACAGCACAGGAGGGGGGAAAAAAGGGCGGTAATGCCTAACCTAACCTACTCTAACCGACCCCCTTCCCTACCATATCCAATCCTCGAGCTTATTCCGACTTGTCCGTGGGCGGGGAGGAGCTAGGTTAGACACTTACCCATCTCCGGGGTACTTGGGGGAGAGACGGCGCAAGACCGGGAGGTCCATTTGGGGTTTGGGCTTTGGCTGCGTCCCCGTCTCTGGCTCTGCTACTGACTGTCCCTGATGCTGACTGCTTCGGCTGATTAGGAGCAGCAGTAGGAAAGGGGTATTTACCGCGCTGGGTCGCGCTTATCCCTCTGAGTGGCAGCCGACGCAGTTGCAGTTGGTACCTGTTCGTCGTTGGGGGGGGGGGGGGGGGGGGGGTGTGGCGATGTGAGCGATGTGAGGCACGCATAGGTTTGCTGGTTAATGATCTACTCTGGCTAGTAGTTTACTGCTCTTCCTGCCTGATGGGATGGGGGTAGACGAGGAGATAGAATAGAATAGATAGGCAGTGTATATATCTCTGGTCAAGGGGGGAGAGCTTGTTGAAATGGCTGGCGGAAAGGAAAGGTAGGTCCGAATTTCCTATATGTAAAATTGGCACAATTCGTGTTTCCTGCTCCCTCTTCCCCCCCAAATTTTTAATCATTACTGGTATTATTATCTTGATTCGACTTCATTATTGGGTATCTCTTGTTCTGAAGTTCGTCGTTGGTTTCTTGGATAAGTTTTTGAGTGGCTATTTGACCTTTGGAGCGAATATTGAGGACATGTGGTTGAAAATGATTCTGCCACATAGAGAAGACATTACACAATATTCGACTGAATAGGACTGTTTCTGGAGTTGATAATCGATAGGTGATATGTATTGATAGTTATAGTCTCTATTTGAAGTATGTAATTGCTTTTTTCTTCTATTAGAGGCAGCTCTATCTAATGAACGCGCGCCTTTAGTTGCTCATTGAACTCGACCCATATCATCGCAATGCTTCAAGTTTCTCTATATGCTTACTTGACTAAGTAGATATGTAAGATGAAAACTGCCGGGAATTGTCTATCACATAGGTATGTAGGTAATTAGGGAAACTATGGTCACATAACTTACCTAGGTAACCTAGTCACATAAATTGGCAGCTTCCTGTGAAGCTTGATGGCTAACTCAATAACCCATAACTAGATCTCCTATCGGTAGGCGAGAGCCAGGTGTAGAGACGAAGCCGATGAGAGTACTTACCTCTAGGGTTTCCTTAGCGGTGTGTAAATGGAAGCACTGTAGGTAAGTTACTTGCATATGGCCTATCTCGATTGCCGCGTTGCACGGCAAGTGACGGGCATCTTAGACAAGGCTTGAGCGCTTACTATATGGACTAGTTAGAGTATTTCCACCAGATGGCTGGCAAAAGCTCGGATGCTTGCTGCAACTTCCAAGTTGAAGCGCCTCATAATACTCTGGTAATATTGATGTGAAAGAAAAAGAAAAAAAGCTGAAAATGGTGGTTTCTTTAATCTAGTTCCCTCCTCGGCTCGTCCCTTTTCGCTATAAAAACCCCGGTTCAAGGTTTCCAAAGTCAAGGTTAGAGGAGAATAATAAGGAAAAAGGGAAGAAAAAAAGATGAATGACATATTAAATGGTAATATCGAGTAGATGAGCATGTAGCTTTTTTTCTGTTTAAATCGCGTCCTGCATATAAAACCTTCCCGAGCGAGATGCGATCGCTCCCGAAGGCGGTACCGTGAAAAGTCATGCGTTGGTCTAAATGTAATGCCCGGGTTAGGGCACTCAATTTCCGACTACTAGCTGAGGCAGCTGAGGAGGCTGAATCCGCTTGACCGCACTCTATTTGACGCCTGCATTGTGTCGTGATCGGAGAGCTGTGGTGGGCTAATTCTGCACGCCGGGTTCGTTGCTGACGGACTGGAGCGCCTGATTCATTCGATAGGCTGCTGCGTGTCTCTGTTTACGACGGGATCGTGGCGAGGAGGCTAAGCAATAAGCGGTCTGCCGGCGGCGCCTCCAGCCCTCAGCAAAAAAACAACAACATCGTATGTAATGCTGTCATGCTTCCGGCGTTGGCGGGTGGGAAGCAAGCAGCTACCGTCTCGAGTAAATAGATTCTGATTCGTGCTGCCGCCTGACAACGTGGGAGGGGGACTGTCATCCATCAACCATAGGTAGTCGCTTCATGCCCACAACCCGGCGCTAGGGGAGGATAAGGACACGCCATGGATGCGGCAAGTTGCGAACTGCGGCGATTTTCAGGCAGCGTGGAGCCGAACCGCCCACGTAGCAGCAGCAGAAAAGATAAGCATTCCTGGGATCGACCTCGGGAGGCCAGAGAGGCATTGGGGCGCGGCTGCAGACGCTCATGCAAGAGAGAAGACAGAAAGATGAGGATGAACAAGATGCTGCCCCGGATCGGCACCTGCAACGCACGTGCTGACGTCGAGATACCTTGGACGGTGGACGGTGGTAGAGAGGCTTAGACCAGGAAAGCGTTCGGACAGGTAGGGCAGCAAGAGAGGGACAAGAAATGTTCTCGACGTTCCCTGGCGCAGATCACGGCCAAATAATTTGAATTTGGCCAGCCAGCCTGCTTCTAGTGTTCCTGGCGATCGCCCTGTCTTTTACATATGGCCGATCCCCGGGTCTTGCCCTGGCTAAGTATTTGGTTTGGTGGTGGGTTGCATTACATGTTGCTTACACGGAGGATTATGCCGTGTGTCGTGTAATAAGAGACCGCATCGGGACGGTCACTGGATTTCGATTGGGTGAAGGACTGGTTTTCGCTGGTTGGTCGGTTGACTGGACTGACTGGCTGGCTGGCTGGCTCAGACAGGAGAGACAGAAAAAAAAAAGAAGAAAAGACGATGGATTGGAAAAGAGAACGCTCGCTCGATTTGTCAATATCAACCTTATCCACCGGTGTTCATTAAGGGCAATGAGTGTCGCATGAGAGTATCTTTATGGAAGGCAGATGTCGTATTGTAGTATTATTTTTATCTATCGGGATTTTCATGCAGGGCTGAATTACCTACTACCTTGGCCGGTCCGGGGGTTTTGCGATGCATGAATAAACTAGGATTTAAAGGTTTAGAAATTTCGATATACGAGCAACCTTGAAGTGTGGTAGGTAGTGGTGAAGGTGGTGGTGTAGTCATAGTGTACTATAGTTATAGGTATGTACACTACCTAGGTACCTAAGGAATTAGTGGTTGGTGGTAACCTGACCTGATGGCCGCAGACGCGCTGCCCGTAGAAACCTCGTAAAAGAGGAGCCATAAATTCAGATCGGGGCCATACCAGGGCCGACCGAACCAATCGTTGAAAAAACACTATTTATTTTCCATACACCAATTCACTTACACGAACATGTATGTGTAGGTCAATACCTACCTAATGTTTTGTGCATTGGCATAGCAACTTTGTATCAATGGATGAGGTCTATTGATTGATCCATTCGTACCTAATTTTCAATTGCAATTTAGCAGGAATTAGCTATAAACAGACATAAAACTCGTGGCTATCCCTAACACAAGTTAGCCCGTCAAAGCTTTTTGTTCCGTGGTGCACCACGTAAAAGTCCATACACTTACACTTACTACATACATACCTAACCTACTAACTATCTGTACTACTATGTAGGTAACTGGTATCCCCTCCCTCCCGGCCGATACCACTGGCAATTGGTTCTGACGATTGATTGATGCAAGTGACATCCGAATATGCACCAGTCATCTGAGAAACGCACCACCTTAGCATCCAAGGGAGCTTGTTGTCACACGTCACTGACTGTGATCATGGCGGTGAGGCCCGCCTTTTTTCTTATTTTTGCCCTTCTTGCTAGCTAATTTGAAGACCGTTTATTTTGAACACACCAATCCATCGGAGGCACAATATTCGATTGATTAAAATCTGTGCAACGTTTACCGACGTTTGAGATGGAGGCACACCTAAGGTAAGTTAGTTTATTAGGCTTACATCTAGAAAAGTACATACCTAGCTATATAACCTACCTTTACCTTAAATGAAAGGCGGCCGGTGCCGATATACATTACATGTATGGAGGCGTCTAGAATACTTACACTGCATACATCTAGGCGAGTACCTACCTACCACCTACTTCCAGGTTCCGTGCCGTACCTCAAGTTTGGGTGGCCACTTAGGTAAATGTCACCTCGAACTTATTCTATACTTAACTTTCAAATGCCCATTCAACCATCACGATCTACCAGAAGTTCATTATCTGCACTATTGACACTAGAAGTCTGATTATTACTTATTTAAGTACCTACGTAGTAGTGTGTAGCCATGCTACGTAACAAAGAGTTAAACAATGGTGTAATAATAGTAATAATAATCATAATATCAATAATAAAGATCAGATTAATAAAATAGATTTTACCCTCAGGGGCTGGGGGGGTCTTCAAGGTGAAAGGGTGCATCGGGAGGCTGATGCTGTTAGCGAGGGGAGAGGGAGGGGAAAGGGGGGAGGGGAAGGTTTTTTTTTAAATGGCTTCGCTGCGTGCTCACCGCCTGGATCAAGCCGAGACCCCTAATCTCTTGGGTGGCCTAAGTACAGAACTGGTACTAGCGTTGATGTTGGCGTTCTTGGGGCTAGGTAGTGTAGTATTGAATTACAACCCCCTGGCCTGCCTGGTTTTTGAGGGGACCCCTTCCGGAATTTGCACAGCCCAGAACGATGGATCAACGAAATCTCCATCTCGGATCACGAACTCGGAGCTATAAAACAAGCCAGTGGATTGATCGAACGCCTAACCATGGGCCGATACATTGAGACCCAGCGGTCGCTAGGTACACTACCTACCTACTCGGACATCTATGCCACTAACGTCCATCACGTCTACCTAGAAATTTTCATAACAGAAACCGGTTTATGTATGGTATCTGACTTCATAACCTGTCTAACGGTCTGTACTATTTGTTAGTGCAGCTTTCTTGTATCGACAAGTTTTCTACGTCCATCTTGTCTACATACCAGCTGGCCTAGGTACCGTATCAAATAGACAACGTTATGATATCGAAATAGCCACCTACCTACTATATAGGTCGATCAGTAGATATAAGAAGGGGGAAACTAATACCTTGGTTAATGGTTGGCATTAGGTACATCAAGTTATTCAAAAATAAAAATAAAAAGAAGCTTCAGCATTACGAACCCTTGCTACCTAAGATACAGCAGTAGTTACCTGTTAGTTATTCTCTTTGGTTGCGGTGGCCTCTTGCTGAGGAAGAAAACTCCCCGTCCAACCGACTCTAGTGTAGTGTAGCTCGACAATTAGGTATTGTACTAGTGTGTGTGTATACTACACTATGAATTACCATCCGTATCCATGTTGATGTACAGTTACCCCTACCACCGTTAACTGTTGAACTGGACTTGTCTTAGTTACTTTGTACTCCTAGGCTTCCGAAGAAAAAACTCATTCTACTACAAATTGCTGGGCAAGCGGGTTGGGCTTCTTCATCTTCATTACAAAAAAGTTAAGAGTTGTGTCTAATCCTACTAGTTATTAGTCTTCTCTCTCCTTTTTTCCCCTTCTTTTTTATGTACAACTGTACCCAAGTCTCTTCGTCATAACATTGAACTCTTCGTCAGCCGCGCTGACGTTGGACCATCAACTCCATTGAAGTCCCCAGTCCCAGAGCACATACCCGCATAGGGTCCTAGTTCGTGGCTTGCATCTCGCATCCTGGACGGCTGGATGACCCGTGCGGCGACTGCATAATAAGCTCAGTCCCCTCACATAGTATATCTATTCCCATAACCGCACCCCGTGTTCTTCTCTCTTCTCCCGAGATTTTGACTGTTTCTATTATTTCCTCTATTCCGTCTCCGAGTTACCGGGTCCATACACTCGTTTGATCCACCCTGTGTATATAATATACGCCCTCTCACCACCCTCTCGTTTACACACGTCTACCGCAACCCCCCCCTACTCTCTCGTTCACAGCTCTTCCCCTTACGAACGACAAATCGAAAGCATAGGCTTGATCGCGTGATACCACATCCCAATTAGGCAATCCACGATTTCTTGCGCCGGTTGTTCCCCAGAATATGAGCAGTGGTTCTTACTTTCGATTTTGGACTGGTTACTTGGCACCTTGAAGCAAAAAAAGGCAAAATATTCAAGATGGGTCACAACAAGAGCTTCTCACTGCAGGACGACGATTTTGAGTTCGACGAGGCCTACTTCAGACAGTTCTATAAACCCTTGTCTAATCTGCCCACGCCACCTCCTTCGTCGCGGAATTCCTCCGCCAGCCAGAGTCCATGCATCGTTGCTGAAGATGCTGATGGTCCCAACTCACCGTTTCTAGGTTAGTACTAAAATATAGAGTTGTTCCTGCTGCACCTTGAATGCGTAAGCTAACCGTCAATGTTTTTTCTCTCTCTAGGTCCTGCGGCCCATCTAGCAAGAATGTTGCCTCCGGGGGCCTCTTTCATCACCCCGTCCATCCCGGTGGTGCAGAGCATGCTGGCACGTGCCAACCTGCCTATGGACATCATTGCCCTGGCTGTGTGCATCTTGGATTCACTAAACTCTCGATTTTCGCGTAGTTGGCGAATATCGTTTCCGTTGAACCATCAGTCACAGCCGCTTCCCAAGCGACACACGCTACCGTCCGGTCCGGTCCAGGTAGCACATATCGACTCTGTATATCCCGAGATTATCATCTTGGCGGCGCTGATCATTGCCGACAAGTTCGTCGAGGACATGCAGGAGTCGACCCAATACTTCGCCTCCGCGTGGGGAAACAATGTGTGGTCATGTGAGCAGATAAACTTCACCGAACGCTGCATCATGGAAAGCCTCGGCTACCGCATCATGCCGTTGTGGGAGCCCGGCTCGATCAAGCAAGCCCGGCACGACATCGAGATGGCGAGACGGGAAATTATGCAGGAGAACACGGCACTCGCGCTAGGTGACGGGTGCAAGAACAGCAACAAGCACATAAAGTCCGTAAGCTCGGGCGTGATAGGACTGGGTCTGCCGCTGACGCCTGCCGACACGCCCAAGTCGGAAGTGCCCTCGCCATTCGGACACATCCAGAAGCTCGAGCTTGAGCAGGAAACCCGGGAAGCCTTTAGCAACAGCAAAGTGGTACCGCAGGATTACCTGCGTCTACCCTACGAGACGACGTCGCAATGAGTGAAAGAGAAAAGAACCGAACGTTTTGGCCAGAATCGCGATATGCTGCATATCTACCTATTTGATCCATAATTATCCATAACCCTAATTTGCTTCTTTTCATCTCTGCATGGCAAGTTGGTTGCATGGTACCTAAACTGGGCCTTTGAATCGACACAACCCCCCTTTCACAGGGGGGAGATTTGGAGGGTTACAGTTCCATTCGCCTTACCGCGCGCTGGAAACCGACTGTCGATTGTTACAGACAAGAGGGGAAACGAAAAAAAAAAAGAACCCCTAATTATTTTCTTATGGTTGTCAACCCGTACTCTGGTTAAGGGAATTATGTTGGTGTTAGGGAGTTCAAGCGGCCGGGAGTTTCGGGTTTGCCTATATGGTATAGCTACCTTACATGAACTTGTGAGTTTAGCGCTTGTTATGGTGTATCTTTTGAGCCCATTGGGGAAAAGGAGGGAGTTCGAAAATACCTACCGGGGGAGAGAGGGGAGGGACACGCGTCCTGCTTGCGTAGTGATTCACAATCAATATACCCACTAAGTAATATATATCATCTTTCTTCCTTGTTCCAATTTCCACAGTCAATCCCCTCTTTTTGCAAAAGTGAAATAGCAATCATCCGCTCAATGAACCTCGCCTCGTGGTTAGTCTACGTCTGTCGTCTCTAACCCATATAAAATATATACTCGGATTCTCAGTCCAGACCTCACCTTAATCTAAGTCACATTTTAGTTATGTGCCGTCTATCAGCCTGATCTCAACGGCGCCTTACTGATGTCATGATACATCAGGAAACCATTCCCTGGGGGCGCAATGGTTCCTTTCGAGCTCACTTGCGCGCATATTCGTACACAGCTACATCTATATATTTCCTGTTATATGCCCACCCTCTCCTCCCATAGCTAATATATAATGTATAGGACGCCTTTTATATGCGTTTTTCCTGCAAGACATAATACTTACGCCTTATTTCCCCAGGTTTGCGTGCCACATGGATAGGTCTAGGCTAGCTAGGTGCCCGTAAGAGGGTTCGAAAAGCAACCACAACAACAGCCATCCCGGATATTTATAGCCTCGTTCTGAACCGATTCATGTCTTCGCAACCACGTGGGTAGTACAGATGGAACGTCGTGAAGAATCTGTTACCTCACCGAAACCTTTTTCACTGGCCAACGCCAGCCATACTTTAAGTTGTTCGGGCACGGGGGAGAGGGGCGAGAGAGAGAAAGCGAGAGCGAGAGAAAGGGGAAAAAAAGGACGGATTCGAATTGGGTCTGTAGGTCCGACAGCCGAGTACGAGCAGTCAATATAGATGACTTCTTAGCTGCGTCCATACTACTAGCGTCGGGCCGTTTGAATGGTGTAGTCGTAGTAGTAGTGTAAGGAGGTGATTAGCAGCTAAACTAGTAGGGTTCAAAAATAACTGACGCCGGGATGCGGAGGAGATTCGCTTTCCGAACACAGCCTTTGAGTTCGCGTAGTCGCAACTCTTGCGGGCATTAGTAGGTAAGTCGATCTCCTAACGCAAGTAACTCACAATCAAGCGGCCGAAATAAAGAGCCCCCCCTCCCCCCAATGAAAGGCAAACGCATAAAAGCAATTCATACATCAAATGCGAATGGAGAGCACATAATGTATATAACTTCGTACGTAAGCGAACGAATAGGGGGTACTACTACTTACCTACGTGCAACGATTTGACGGCCCAATCACTTTGCCTGCGAATACCTATAGCTTGCCAACCTCCTGCTATTTGCTGCTTATACCTACAGCAGTCCAATTGATCTTTAATGACAACCAGAGAGGATGGATGCGAATACAAATTGTAGGTACCTTACTATCACCACGTGAGGCTGAAGACTTGTTCGTCCACGAACCATACATAACCCACTTAGATAGCTACACGTACACGTACACATATACAATACACACAACGCTCAATACGTGGTATGTGTACGTTACGTATCAATTCTCAACTTACGTCGACTCGGCTCGAGATAGTAAATCTGTATGTGTAAAACAATAAAGGGAAACGGCAGAAGAAGAAAAAAGAAAAAAAGAGAGAGAGAGAGAGATAAAGAGATAAAATCCGATTCGAATGTGTTGCATGTGCGCGCGTGCGTGCGTGTGTAGGCCGGGTATACGAGAAACACGACTCATTTCCATCCCCAGCCTAGGCACTTTATTAGTCCCGCTCAGCCTCAATAAGTAGTACACTACGTATAACAATTCCGAGAACCGCACATAAGTTCTTTCCAATCCCATGAGACTACCGCTAACAAAAAAAAAAAAAAGAGAAAAAGGAGGGGAAGGGGGCGAAACGTCCAGCTTCCGTTGGCGTCATAGGCCCACTAGATTTTATGGAGGAAAATCTTTCGATCGATCTCCAGCTGCCATTTCCCTCCTTGCCTACAGTACTATGTAGCAGCAGTAAGTAGACACAAACAACCTTTATTTAACTTATGCTTACCAGGTAAAGTAGTACTACTAAACCAAGTTTCTTGTTTAGACCCCCTCACACAGAGGTCCCCCCTTCCCCTCTTCCTAGGTATCAACAGGGAACAGGAACCTTCAGGAAGAGGAGAACCGGACTCCCGTGTCCAACTACCTAGGTAAGTAACTATGTAATCTCTCCTCTCCAAGGTTTCCCGGCTTTGCCCCCCCTCCCTATAGGTAAATAATATTAATTATCCGCTCGCCTCGCTTAAGCGTGTTGTTGGTCCCCCCCCGTTGGTCCGTAACCTAAGCTTTAGGAAATAAGTATAGAAAAGGGTTGCATCATTGTATTGATTGAAGGTCAAGTATTATGTTGGCACAGAATATAGTCTTGTGGATCCCCATTGAACTGAGTTTTGCTAGTAGCATTGTATTATTGTGCATGTACAACTATTGATGTGTGTATGTATGTATTGTACATATATGTTAGGTGCTTTCTTATCACGATCATGGCCACATGCCTGGGTCAGTACTTTCTCCTCGTGCATGAAGCAAGAACGGGAGAGGATGAGCAGACCAAACAGCCAGCAAGATAATCGTGCTATTCGCTGACGACTAGATGGCCTATTTCTTATTCTCCCCAATCCTATTTGGAGGCTTAAACGGTCACACGACAATGGAAAAAAATAAAAATAAAAATACCGTAGACATGTGTAAGTTGGTCAGTGGGCGGAATAGTATTGTCATGACCCGACTTACTGTTTTGCGCCTTGGAACCGTTGGAACCCTAAAGAGCGCTGAGACAGTTTGAACGCTGATCGACATCTACCTAGAGAAAGTTAGGCGCGCCGACAAGCTTATCGGGTGGTCCCCGAGTGCTTATCAGTCCCAGAAAAGACTAGTGAGGGGCAGCCGGCAGAATTTTTCTCGACATGACCGCCTGCGAATGGCTTGATTTCTCAAGCTTCCATCGTATCATCGCAACTCCCAATTCCGGCGCACCCAAGACTCATTGAAAATTAGACGGCCCCCCTCTCCCCTCCTCCTCCCCCCTTCGTCCAATCACACACACCAGCAGTCCATCACAGAACCGTCATGGCGAAAAAGCGAGCCAGAGAGGCTGACGGCGCCTCCGAGGCGCCAGACAAGATGGTGGAGGACAGCGACAGCTCGGACGATGATGACGTGAGTGGGACGCACCGGCACCGGCTACGAGAAACTGACTGGGCGATCCTGCAGGATTTTGACATGGTGAACGTCGATTTCGAGTGGTTCAATTTCAACGAGAAGATTGATTTCCACGGGCTGAAGGCACTGTTGCGACAACTCTTCGATGTGGACAAGGACCTCTTCGACATCTCGGCGCTTGCCGACCTGATTCTATCGCAACCCACCATCGGGTCGACTGTCAAGGTCGACGGCGAGGAGGCCGACCCTTACGCTTTCCTTACCGCGATCAACCTGCAAGAACACCGGGAAAAGAAGCCCGTCGTCCAGCTTCTAGAATACATAAATGAAAAAGCCAAGACGAACGAGGCACTGGCGTCGATACCTGGCCTACTCGCCTCCGGCAAACATGTCGGGCTCGTGCTTGCGGAGCGATTGATCAACATGCCCTCTGAAATATCCCCGCCTATGTATAACATGCTTATCGACGAGGTGGAAGCAGCCGTCGAGGACAAGGAACCCTACGAATTTTCGCATTACCTCATCATCTCCAAGACTTACCATGAGATCGAGTCGACGCTCGACATCGAGGAGCGGAAACGGAAGAAGGGGAAGCAGGACGCGACCATGTTTTACTTCCATCCGGAAGACGAAGTATTGCAGAAACATGCGGCGGCGTACGGGAGCTATCCGCTCACCAAGATTAACGAGGCCATATCAGATAGTAAGCGGGCTTTCCAGGAGATGGGTATCATGCCGATGGGCTCTATGATCTTGATAGAAGCTAGCAAATTTGCCGACGCCGCCAAAGCGATCAGCGAGTACCTCAGCCCTCCCTCTTGAAGGCTCCGAAGAGTGGCTATAGAATCAACTAATGCATCAAGAACCAGTCGATGCGCTTACAGACGTCGTGTAATGTCCTAATACCTATATCCCCCATCTAGGAGAAGCTGGGAGCTGCTTGCTCACAACAGCCGTTGCATCAGATATTCTACCTCGACCTCTTTTGTTATTGGTATGACGAAGTCCCTGTACATAGACACCACTGCTTCGACATTGATCTTTCCGTCGCTATCAGGACTGGTAGTCGACGGGTCCGTACCATAGGTCCGCGCTTTCAGTCCCAGCCGCGCCAAGACTTGTTTCTCTACCGCAGCGTTGGTGATGGACTCGCCGATCGCCTCACGGTCACCCGCCTTGATCAACTTGGTGTACTTTTCCGGGTCGGACTGGAACTTGGACTCGGCCACGAACTTGCCAAAGTGTATTCGCCGCGACAGCGCCTGGAGACAAGCGATGTCGCAGGTGGCCGAGGACCCGTAATTCTCCTCAGACTCGCCACGGTCATCGCGCCCAAAGTCCGGGCACACAGCCGGTAGGAAGGTCTCTATGTAGAACTTCTTGATCTTCTCGTTAACGTTAACGTCATTGGGGTGGAGGATCTTGGGGTAGTTGAGCGGTTTCAGGATGGGCTTCTGGAGGGCCTCGGGGAAGAAGGGATATTCGTCGGGAGCTTCGTAGCGGCGGATGAGCGACTGTAGCTTTTCCTGCTCGCGCAGGTACCAGTCCATGAAGCTGAGATGCTCATCGGTGCCGATCTCTACGGCGCCGGGCTCGTAGATTCTCCTGTTTAGAGGGAACTGGACCCGCTCTATCAGATGGAAGGTGATAGTGTCTTCGAGTCGGCTAGTGTATCGGGAAAGAATATAGAGTCAGCAAGCAGAAGTGTAGCGTCTTCGGGTAAGTAGGAGGGAGAGGAGAAGGAGGAGGATAGAGGTGGGGAGGGGCTGCTCGTTCGTTATCGTACATACATTAGTTGGAAACGAATGTTCGCTAGGTCTAGTGCCTGGGCGGCATCTTTAAGATCGATGATGGTGTCCATACTCGTTAGGCGATAGGAACCCAGGGATGCGAGAGTCGAGACAAATTGAGTATGCCACTAAGATTTATTGGATCTGGATAGGTCGGGGAATGTCAGATTTGACTTTTTATTTATTTATTTATAGGTTTAGGCAGAGTAGGGTAAGCTGTAAGCTGGGGAGGATAAGGCTCCTCCCCTTTGACTCAGAAAATTAGTTAGGACTAGGCTGCACAGGACTAAAACGAGGTATCTATTGTACTACCTTTCCCGTACTACCATTGGCACTATGTACATAGGTAGGTATACTTGTAGTGTATGTGGCATGCAGCTGAGTCTTATTTAGTAGTACATGTATACATACCTACCTACTACCTTAGAAGATTTAATAGGAATGTAGATGTATCGTGTAGGTACTAATATTGAAGTTAGGTACCTACCTAAAGATTTTAGCTAGGTGGTACAGTAGGAGGATGTATGTAGGCATTAAAATCTCCCTTTCTGAACGGCGGGGTCAACTGAGAGGTTTACAGTGGCAGGTAGGTGACGGGTCCCCGGTCGGCCTCTATTGGTTTTTTGGTGTGGGGGGTTTTTTTTTTGCCTTTCCTCCCTCTTGGAGGGGTACAAGGCGGTAATGGTATGTACCCATGTCACCCTCCTTCCCTTCCTCCCTCCCTCCCTCCCTTTTGATTAGGTCACCGCAACGCTGATTGCTTGTTGCTTTCACAATCTACAGCTGACAAACACCCGACAGGCACCTGGCACTATCAAGTGGCTTCTTTTTGTTGTGCTCCGGACCAATTGGAGGACTTCAGCACACGGTCGCTACTTGCCAACCCCGGTAAACTTCTCGCTGCCCATCCTGCAGGTGTTGCAGCTTGCCCCATACTGCAAATCCTTGGAACCAAGGCCTATTATTATCACAGACGCAGAGATCGAAGATAAATAATTTTTTTACACACTTTTGCGTTTTTTCCAAAGCTGCCTATGCGCCATCTTGCCGTGCCACGTCTGTCTCCAGACCCGCTATATCCCGAGTGACACACAGATATACGCGTATGGACGATTCCGATTTAAATAATGCCTTCCATGATGAAGCCCCCGTGGGCGATGACACTATACTATCGGTATATACCTGCCCAGCAGAAGCCTTCTGCTTCCTGACTTTGACCCTGCCCCCCCGACCCCATCACCGATCAATCCATCCCCATAGTCGCCTGAGCACCACGCCTAACCCATGTTGATACTGCAGTCCCGAGGCATTGAGGCCTTCACCCGCAAAGTGACCACCACCGCGAGTCATCTCGCCGGTCACGCCTCTGATCCCTCGGCAAACCACTATCACAGCGCCATGGCCGAGGTGCACAAGCATCTGAGGCGTCCCGGCATACAAAAGAGCGTCTTCTCCATGACGAGGACCACTCCCACCGACCTCGTCCGCTCCCGCTTCTCCACTGCCGAGATCCAATACCGTGCCTTATCATATGTGCCCGATGACATGCTCCAGAACATCCCCGAGGATGGGAATGCATATTCCCTCTTCCAGGGGTTCCAGGCCAGCTTCCCCGAGTTTACCGAGGAGTCTAAGAAACACAAGCGGAAGATAACGAGGGGCAGGAAGATGCTGGAGGAGACACCCACGACGCCCGGTGATCCGCACCATCTGCACAAGCTCAAGAAGGAGAGGTCGACGCTAATGCATGAGCTTGATATGCTCACCATACGGAAAAATATGGCCAGCAGCGAGATCCACGACATCGACATCAAGATGGCTAATCTGGCCGGCATGCGGAGGATTATCATCGAGAGGTTAGCTGGTTTGGAACAGGAAGAGGCATTATTAGAACATGACAGTAAGATAACGTCACATATAGCGTGTTCCCCCCCAAGGTTGCTGACAAGACTTGCCAGTTGTGGACATGGAGGGCCGGATAGAAGATGCCCAAGTTCTGGTAGACGAGGCTGAATCGATAGCCGCCGACACGCCGACGAGATCGGAAGACGACGACCTAGTAACTGACGAGGCTGCCGAGTTCATGTCAAAATCTATCTACGAAAAACTCCCTTCTGCTTCTAGTACCCTGTCACGGTCAAAGAGACCCAAGAACATCAAGCGAAAGACTATGCCCATCTTGCACGAACATTTCGACCCTGGCTTCAACATTAGAGAGATCAAGGCACACCCGGACACGATTACAGCACTGGATTTCGATGCACCCTTTGGCACTTTAGTTACTTCTTCTACGGATGATACGGTTAGAGTCTGGGATCTCAACGCAGGACGCTGTATCGGTTTGCTCGATGGACACACGGCTTCGGTACGGGCGCTGCAAGTGGAAGATAATATCCTGGCTACTGGTTCTATGGACGCTACTATTCGGTTGTGGGATCTGAGCAAGGCGCATTACGACCCACAAGGCAGCCAGTTCGGTAGAGAGGAAGAGGAGGACGGCATGGCCTTTGAAAACCCGGACGACCAGCCCGTTGAACCACCCGAAGGAAGCATGGCCGACTGCCCTCTGTTCACTCTGTCGTCGCACATGGATGAGATCACTGCTATTCATTTTAGGGGTGATGTCCTAGTCTCTGGTTCAGCTGACAAAACTATTCGGCAATGGGATCTCGAGAAGGGGCGTTGTGTACAGACTTTGGATGTCATGTGGGCCGCGGCTCAAGCCTCCGTTACCATTGGCACCGGCGAGGGCACCTGGAGACAGACTAGCCGGCCGGCGGCAAGCTCGGCCGAGTTCGTTGGCGCTTTACAGGTTTTCGAATCGGCTCTTGCTTGTGGTACAGCGGATGGTATGGTTAGACTCTGGGATCTCCGTAGCGGACAGGTTCACCGCAGCCTTGTTGGACACACCGGCCCCGTTACTTGCCTGCAGTTTGACGACGTGCATCTAGTGACGGGAAGCTTGGACCGGAGCATTCGGGTAAGCCGGCCCCACCCCATTTCTCCCTATCTTCATCCAATATCGTGACTGAAATTGGCTAACATCACAACAGATATGGGACCTACGGACAGGATCTATCTTCGATGCGTACGCATACGACAACCCAGTGACGAGCATGATGTTCGACAGCCGGCGGATCGTAGCAGCGGCAGGCGAGGACGTGGTTAAGGTGTACGACAAGGCAGAGTCACGACAGTGGGATTGCGGCGCTGGTGTCACAGATGCTGACGGTAGCCGTACCCCGGCCATCGTCGACCATGTCCGCGTTAGAGACGGTTACCTCGTCGAAGGCCGGCGGGATGGTGTTGTTGGCGTGTGGAGCTGCTAAGCTTACCTGAGCTAACCTTACCTACCTGCATTCCTACCTAAGGCTCCCTCAGCTAGCTGGTTGGCTAGCTGGTACAGGTGATCAGCACGCCTTACTCGACCTATTGAAGGAAGAGGGTTGCATGCATTTTTCTCGTGCGTGCATGTATGCATACATATATGCACTGGTACCCCCTCAATCCGGGTAGTGTGCTACTTACGAGACGAGATGGAGACAAGGGAAGAGAGCCTAAACTAGGAGAAGAAAGGGAGACCAGAAGAGAGAGAAAAAAGAGGAAAAAAAGAAGGGAAGCAAATAAAAACCTCCACATTGTACATATATGACGACGGCGATCTCTGTATATGTATATTATAGTTTCTCGCTCTCTCTCCATTTCCTCCTTTCTTTTTACCGTCTCTCCTTATCCGTCTCGGAGCTACTTATGCGGGTTGGGTCATATTTCTATCAGGGTTTGGGGAGGGAAGGGTTTCGTCCAACTTTTCTTTTGTTCTAATTCTCACGCCACCTCATGACTGAAATGCTTCCCAAATCCTTATAAAAAAACCCCACAACGAGAGAAAACATACGAAAGAGAAGGGAAGGAAAAAAAAGCATAAAAATAGGAGGTTAAACAGATGCCTACCAACCAAACATTATGTACTCGCAGTACTAAATCTTGGGAAATATTACGATGATGTCTACGAGAGTACTACTTTTTTTGAGGTTTTTAGGATTCAGTGTCGTTCTTTATTTGCATGTGATGATGGTGCAGTGCTTGGAATAGGAGCGGGGTGGGTAGAGAGGGGGTAGGAGACTAGGAGAGTAGGAGAGTAGCAGAGAGAGATATGTAGATAGATCGAATATGTGTATCAATTTACATATTGATATGGAAACAGGCTCTTCTTGTGTGATACCTATTAAACAAATGTATGTGCTGTAGGCACATACCTTCCACCTGGCCTACCTATATAGGTAGGTTTTCAATGTTGGTGTAGGTTAGGTAGGTATGTTAGTGCCTTGTTTGGGAATAGCAAATTCCTTAATATCCATGTACACATATAAGAGAGTATGGAAGGGTATTAAGAGTAATGGTCCTGGTTAGCTATCAACTGCCTAGCACTAGAAAAAGGTTGTTTGGCTTGTTTCCGGTATTTCAATGTTACCTGGGCATAGTAGACCTGCATATACGTTGACCTATGCCAGGCATGTGCCAGTTGAATAGGCTAGTCAAGGTGAAATATACATAAAGTACTCCGAGGTAGCAGGTGACAAGGCGAGCACTATGTATCTATAGGTTGCTAGACAAATCGGGGAACTGCATAAGATCTAGCCGGCGGGTGTTGGTGCAACAACATACGATTTGTTGTCAGGATTATATAAACTTTAAGTACACCAAGACCACCAGTATATGTAGGTACCAGACATTAAATCGATACATGCAAGCCTGGTATGTATGTTTAAGCTCGAACCTGTGCATCAATGTACGGCAGGCACGAGACACATACTTAGTTAAGTGGGTTGGGTTTCAGGGCAGGAAGTGAAGTTCTTTTAATTCTTATATACCCGACTCCTTCCCTCGACGTTTAGACTTAGACTTACACTGACACATATCAAACTTAATAACCTATCTACCCTCTTACGCAAACATGACCCTTCCTGCTTTACGCACATTTTGTCAAACCATGCTTTTTTCTCTAACTCACCTTTCTCAGATTCAGAGCCGACCTCAATCTGTCTTTCTCCTCTCTTCGTTGCTAGTTCCATGATTGACCTCCTACATACAATATATCGAGTTGTGGCTTTAAACCAAGAGTCTTGACAGATAATTGACACCAACCCCTATTTACAGTGAGAAAGAGACCCTAACAACCATAGCACAGCCAAGAAATCCAACATCTAGGTTGCCTTGGGAAGACATGCCTACCATTCGGTCGACAAGAGAAGCGATCCCATCAAGATCTGAAGAACCACGACCGCTTACGGCTGCACGGGTAGATGCTGTTCTCCGTAGGACAAAATCATCCACTGGAGATGAGCTCAACGTAGGTACACAGAACTGGCATGATGATCGTACGCAACCAAGACCAACGTCGCCTATTCGAGCAAACTCGCGGCGTAGAATATCTGTCGCTTCGGCCCCTGAAGGAGGTGGACTACTACTACAGTGAGTATTTAAACCGGACCTTAGAGACTGTGACTATCGCTGCTATTACCTTCCGTCTTCATATTCTGGTTTCTCTACGCTTGTCTCTGATAAGTGGCACGCTTAGCTATGGACGACACCTTTCGAGAGGAAGGCAATACTCTACCAGGGTCCGGGATAGAGCAAGTGCTATGAGCGCACCGCGAGCTTCGTCACAATTTCGCGGAAGAACTCGACAGAGAAGTCCCTCGCGTGGCCGGACTCGGAGGCGGGACAGTACCCCCTATCCTCGTGATGCGGCCCAATCATTACAACGCCGGAACGTCAATGGACAACGTAACGTATCCCAAAGACCAGAAGGTGAGATAAATGGGAATTTCCAGAAGTCCCGCGGAGGATCGAGAGCTACTTCGAATACCAGCGGAGAGGGGTCAAGGCGCTCTGCAGAAACATGTTCTTCTAAAACTGGTAACTCCGAAGCATCATCTTATGTGGCGAAAGGGACTTTTCTGCTGCACAAAGCACGAGAGAGTGATGAGTTTCGGTTACCAAAAGCAAAGAGTCAACCGGATCCAATCTGGCGCCCAGGTGACGGGTTCTCAGGAGATGAAGCAAGACCGGACTTCATATTCTCCATGACAGGCAGTCGCAAGCGCAAAAGGTCCGGATCACTATCTGGTATAGGAAAACTCCAGGTTGAGGCAGAGAAGGTAGGAAAGAACTCTCCAAGTAGCCCAGCAGCTAATCGACCACGGACCGAGCATATGATGCAACGTCGAATGAATTACCGCTCAAGCGGGATGAAGGAGATATGGCCGACTCTGGAAAACTTCGAAGATGCTTCCATATCCTTGTCTCCAAAACGGGAAGAGCTAGCGAGCGAGAAGAATTCATGTCAGACGCTGTCACCATTGCCATCGCCCGCCTCGGTTCCTAAATCGGTGGGCCACTATGTTGTCCCGAGAAATAGAGGTCCCTTCGACTTTGAGAATTTCGGACGGCCTACTCAACTGTTGCCAGGAGATCCCATTGGGGGTTTGCCGCAGCATGGAAACTGGACACTGGGACTCAAACCTAATGGTAAAAGCATCGGAAGCGATGAAGACGAAAGTCGAGGTTATGATTCCGAGTCTTCGGTTATACCTGGGACGGACTACAGTCATGAAAGTGACTCGGAAGGCGAGCATACTAACTATCGTTCTCCCATGGGGTCGACTTTAATGGTTGGTGATTTAGATGAGTGTAGTAAAATGGAACGATGAGGAGGGAAAGCCGAGTAGTATATTGCTGGTATATGGGAGTAGAAAAATATCTCGGAAAAGTCATACTCGCTAACGAATCCTATATAGCTTAAGATTCGCTACCTACCTACTTATACACATAGATTTTGATATGGTTCCGATGTTTCGTACCTACGTAGATTAGTATTGTTTAGGTAGATTTAGTTAGCTTAACAACAGAGCCAAAGAAAAAGAAAAGAAAACCCATATATACCTACCTACCAACATTATTTTAAAAAAAAAAAATGTTAGGCTTTATTCTCTTACTCGACTTAGTAATGGGCTGGGAGTCGGGGTAAAGAAAATAGGAAAGGGAGTAAGATTACCTATAGACCTACATACCAACATGTTCCGATCCTCCAATCTATACGCACCACAGTTACATACATACCTACATACCGGGGTAGTATGGTATTGATGTTAGATGAATTTATCCCCAAAATCTACTAGTCGGTTAGGTAGGTACCTAGGTAAGTAAATGAGTGGGTGGTATAGGTAAAAGGTTATTGAAGCAATTTTTTTTTCTTCTTTTTCTTCTCTTTCTCTTTTTGAAGAACTTCACGATAAATACCTAAGAAACATCTTTTTTTCTTTTTCTCTCTATTTTTTTCTCTTTTTTTTTCTTTTCCCTGACAAATTGTGTATTGTTATTTACTCTATTCCCCTATACCCCTGTTCCCGTATTCCCTCCTAAGCTCTCTTTGAACGCCAGGGAACGAACGCCTTGCAGGTGGGACTGGACTGGTCTTGTTGTAGGTAGATAGGTAGGTAGGTAGGTTAAGTAGGTAGGTAAGTAAGAATAAACCTACTTACTTACCTAAAACATGATGGGGAGATTCCCCTATCTTTCTCTTTTTCTCTGGGTATTAATTTTCTTCTTCTTTTTCTTTGGTTGAATGATATAATATCGATGTATGATAGTTAACTGGCACAACCCTCCCTTTCCCCCCTTTTCCACTTTCTCCCTTATTGCCATCGTTTGGCAAGTTGCTCTCTTTCTCTCGTCCTGATTAGTCCTCCTCGATCTGACTAGGTCAGATTCATTATGTAAACATAATCTGAACGACATGCATCATTCCCTTGGCTCAAAGGTCCGCTCTGATGCCTTCTTCCACTCTTTCCCCCCTTCTTCTTCTCACTGATTATGAACACATCATAAATCATCACGAGTCGTCCTTCCCTTTCTCCCCTTCTTCACTTTTTTTCTTTTTCTCCCCCTCATCTTTTAAAGATTTCCTTTTTTTGGGGGGTAGTTCAACCCCCTTCCGTTTTCTTTCCCCCATCCCATCCCATCCCATCACTTAGCCTTCCCCTTGGGCAGGGCCTCGGTCTCGCCGAGCTCGCGTATGAGCACGTGCGCGCGGCCCTGGCCCTCGTAGTCCTCCATGCCGGACTCGAAGCCGGGGCAGACGCCGACGGCGAGGTAGCGGCCGTCGGCGGAGAAGGCGAGGGCGGCGACGCTGTCGGGGAACTTCTGGTAGATCTTCATGCGGCGCTTGGCCTCGGCGTCCCAGAGGGCGACGGTGGCGTCGCCGCCGCCGCTGGCGAACGTGCCGAAGGCCGGGTGGAAGGCCAGCGCGTTGACCGGGTACACCACGTCCATGCTCGCGCCGCCGCCGCCGCCGCTCGCCGGGTCGGGCGCCGACGCCTGTCGGTGGCACTTGAAGGCGTACTTGCGCGCCTGCGACTCGGCCGACGCGTCGAACCACTCCACCGCCACGCGGCCCTCGATGCTCGACGTGGCGTACCCCGCGTCCGAGGGCATGGCGGCGACGGCGCGGGTGAGGAACTTGAGGGACGACTCGCGCTGCTGCCAGGGCTGCGGGGGGTCGCCGCGCGCGAGGTCAGCGCCGTGGCGAGGGTGGCGAGGTCGTAGATGTGCACGAGCCGCGAGGTCATGGCCACGATCACCTTGGAGGGGCTGGCGGCGAGGGCGTGCGGCTTGCCCGGGAGGGGGATCGTGAGCGCGGGGAGGGAGGCGTCGGTCGGGCTGTACACCTGCAATGTGCTGTCCCACGAGGCGGATATGAGGAGGGCTGGGAGAGAAGAAAGGGAAGGGAAGAAGAAAAAAAGGAGTTAGTTTCTTGACTTCCTGGCTTTCTCATGGGGAGCGACGGCGAGATGATAGCACCCGGGGAGGGGAGGGGAGGGATAGAATCAGATGATAACTTACAGTGTTCCCGGCTATACACGACCCTTCTTACGGGCGCGGCGTGCTTGCCCACAACCGTCATGTCGCCGCTCGCCAGGTTGATCCGCTGTACGGTCCAATCCATGCCGGCGCTGAAGGCCTCGTCGTCGCTGGCGCCAAAGCAGACGTCCATGACCGGGGCGCGGTGCTCGAACGCAGCTAACAGCGACCCGCGGTAGCCTTCCTGGTTCTCGTCGCTCGCCTGCAGGTCGTAGAGGTAGGCCTTCTTGTCCCAGGAGGAGACTAGGAGCCGCGAGGACGAGCTCGGGGCGAAGGCGAGGGCTGATATCGCATCGTTGGGGGGGTGGGAGAGCTCGAATTGTGTTGCTGAACGGCGCATATTTTTGGTTATACGTTAGCTATTTCGTGGTCCTAGATGCATACTTGGATATAATGAACAGCTTTGAATGCTGGGGGGTTGGGGGGGGATATAGCAAAAAAAAGGAAAATCACCTGGTGCCATGGTAGATCAATTGTATTGCGCGTGATTCTGTAGGGGGTTTGTGTAGTGGTGGTGGTGGTGGTGGTGGTGGTGGTGGTGGTGGTGGTGGTGGTGGTGGTGGTATATAGAGTGGATGTCCCCTTGGATATGAATGAATGGAACATTTGAATGTCAATATTCTGTAGACCGATAAACAACTTGGTCCCATGCTGTAGCAGCAACGCAGCTCCATTCTGCCGTAGTACACCGCCCCAATTTTACGGAAGAGCTACCTAGTGCAGTTATAGTGGCTTGAGTGGGTACCTAACCGTTTAGCAGACAGGCAGCTTAGGCATGGCAGGTAGACTAGGCATGTACCTAGGTACATGCTGTAGTGTAGAATGGAGGGGCAGTAGGAAGGGAGGGGCATTTATTAAGGTTCCTTTCCTTTCTTTTGCATACTAAGTTATGTAGTGTCAATACAACATCTTAGTTCCAATTGTTTCTCCATCCTCATTTTTGGCAAAATTGAACCTTCAACGTTTGTTTCTGATATAGAAACTTTTTGCTACCATCGGACGCCTGCAACTTCTGACCATAGCTGTCTGATCCTGTTATGCCTTTCGCGCAGCTTGTACTAGGAAGTCCCGGTGCCGGGAAGAGTACTTATTGCGATGGCAGTACGCGCTATCTTATAACTACCTACTACAAGAGTCGAGAATAGAATGCTGACCCAGTCGCATTTATATAGTGCACCAGTTTATGAGCGCCATAGGGCGCGAGTGCTCCGTAGTCAACCTCGATCCGGCGAACGATAAGACGAGTTACCCATGCGCTTTGGATATACGAGACCTAGTCACGCTTGAGGAGATCATGGCCGACGACCAGCTCGGGCCCAACGGTGGTGTCCTATACGCTTTCGAAGAGCTAGAGAATAATATGGAATGGCTAGAGAACGGACTAAAAGAGCTGGGAGAATCATACGTCTTATTTGACTGTCCCGGTCAGGTTGAACTATACACGCACCATAATTCGCTACGTAACATTTTCTTCAAGCTGCAAAAGCTGGGCTATAGGGTATGCAAGTCTCGTTGATGTGTGCTCATAGTATTCCGCGAACCTCTCCTTGCTGACGGGATTGTAGCTTGTAGCCGTCCACCTATCCGACAGCTTCTGCCTGACTCAACCGTCTCTGTACATCTCGAACCTCTTGTTGACCCTCCGCGCCATGCTTCAAATGGACCTCCCCCATATAAATGTCCTGACCAAGATCGACAAGGTCTCTTCGTACGACCCGCTCCCCTTCAACCTCGATTTTTATACCGAAGTACAGGACATGTCGTATCTGCTTCCTTACCTCGAAGAGGAATCCCCCGCTATGCGCAGCGAGAAGTTTAGCCGGTTGAATAAGGCCGTTGCCGATCTTGTCGAGAACTTTTCTCTTGTACGCTTCGAAGTGCTTGCCGTCGAGAATAAGAAGAGTATGATGCATCTCCTTCGAGTGATCGACCGGGCCGGAGGATATGTATTTGGCGGCGCCGAGGGTGCCAATGACACCGTGTGGCAGATCGCTATGCGCAACGAGTCCTCGATGCTGGCTGTGCAGGACGTACAAGAACGGTGGGTCGATGCCAAGGACGCATACGATGCTGCAGAGCAGATGGAACAGGATGAACAAGACAAGAAGATGAGGGGAGCCAACGCGGGTGACGCTACTCCTGACCTGATTCCTGACGACGATGACGAATTCGACGGCATGCCCCCGCCTACCGGGAGCAGCGGCGTAAAAGTAGTGCGGAAAAAATCATGATTTCTCTCAAGCCCCGGCGTCCACTTCCCCCATTTCGATGTCGCTATTGCCTTCCTCGACATCCAATGGACCTGGCCTGGAGGATTCGCGATTTGTTCGTTTTTGTGCCCCAAGTAAGCTGGAGAGAGGATCCGCGGATCTTTCGCCTTGGCCATTCTGAGCTGCGAATATAAGATCTCGAGCACGTCGGATAGCCTCTTCCTCGGCTTTCCGCATGGTGCCGCTCACGTGCACGACCCGGAATATGCACGGCTTGCCATTCTTGACGGGAACGGAGTTCATAAAGGTGAGGGCGCTCCAGACGAATCGGTAGGAGGACCGGGAGGTTCGTAGGATAAAGGTCGATGTCGCTTGAGAGAGGTATTTCACTAGCATTGTCGGCGTAAGCTTGCCATCCCGCGCCTGTAGGCGATATAGATCAATCCCGGCGTGTTTGACTCACCTGAAAGGCTCCCGCCCTCGATCGCACCGGAGCCATAGTCCCCAAATAGATTGGCGACCTCAGCGCGGATGCCCCTCAGGAGCACGACGGGCGTAAGCTGATCGGTGGTGGGCTGGTTGATTACGACGACGTCGGGCAGATTAGGTCGGCTGCCAACATCGGCGGGGTAGAGGATGTTCACCAGGAGGTAGCGCTCTTTAATTCTGACCATTGCTGCTGGACTGTTTTATATGCCGTCAGGTTTCTTTTTTTTGGTATCGAATGTTCCACCCACCAGGGAGTCAGTTAACAGCGTTGGGATGGGAAGGAAGATGTGCCCGTTAAGACTTTACTTTAGTGTTGATGATGGGGTAAATTCCCTTTCGCGATCTTTGCGCGACGAAATTGGAATTTCGATCTAATCTGCACAGCGAACAAGCTTTATCTTATCAGAGCTGCTAAGTGGGGACGGAGATGGGGGATGGGGATGGGACCCCGTACGGAGGCCTGACAGTTCAACTCCGCCAATTGAGCAAAAGTACTCCCAGAATAAGTTAAGCGCGAAATTTTTTTATCGACTGTGTATATTATACATTAACTATTATAGTTTATAACTATAATTAATTTATTATAGTTTATAATTATATAGTTAACTTAATTATATATATTATTATAAAATTTATAACTATTAATTATAAAATTTTAAAATTTTTTATAAATAATTTTAAATAATTAATATAATTTAATTAATTAATTAATAATAATAATAATAATAATAATAATAATAATAATAATAATAATAATAATAATAATAATAATAATAATAATAATAATAATAATAATAATAATAATAATAATAATAATAATAATAATAATAATAATAATAATAATAATAATAATAATAATAATAATAATTAAAATTAATTTTATTATTTATAAAATTTTATTAATAATTTAAAATTATTAAAAAATATAAAAATTTTATAATTAATAATTATAAAATTTATAATAATATATATAATTAAATTAATTATAATTAAAAATTAATATAAAATATTTATAATATATATTATTTATATTTAATTAAAATTTATATTAAATTATAAAAAATTTAAAACTTTATATAAAAAAAACTTTTTATTACAATATTTATAACTGCACGTAATTATTTTAAAAAAAATTAATATTATTAAAATTAACGTACTTAACTTTTTAAAGCTATAATAGCGCATTTAAAAAGTAAAGCCTGTGCAAGCAAGAATTTAATAAAAATAATCGTAAATAAAATTAACTGTATTAACTGTAAAAAAACGTATTAATAAATAATTAATAATATAATAATAAAATTATTATTATAATAATAATAAAATAGCAATAAAGCATTAAGTAAGCAATTATAAAAAAAAATTAAAAAAAGCTAAAATAAAAAAGTTATATAAACAGTTTATAAACTTAATAATTTTAAATTATATAAATAAAGCTTATAAAATTATAACGCAGTTTTTTTAACTTAAATTTAAAATTAAATAGCTTATTAATAAAAATAATAATAATAATAATAATAATAATAATAATAATAATAATAAACCGGTTATAATTTAAAACTTTAAAATTTTCGCAAAATTAATTAAAAAAATAATTACTAATAATAACTTTTTAAATATATAAACGTATATAAACATAATAATTATAAATATAATATATAAACACGCATTTTTAATTAAACTTTTATTAAAAATTATTTTAAAACGTTATATTTAAAAAATTATTATAAAAAATAAAAAATAAACTAATAATTTTAAAAACTATAGTTTATTTTAAATTGTTAAAGCTATAAATAAAGCAAGCATTAAATAAAGCATTATAACTATAAAAAAGCTATTTAATAAAAACGTGATTATTATTTTTAATAATATAAAAAAATAGCATATATAAAATATTAAATAATTAAAAACTTTTAAAAAAATGCGCAATTAATAAGCAAAACGTACGCAATACTTATAAAAAAATATTTTAATTGTAAATTAAACAAAATACTAATAAAATTAAAATAAAACTTAATATATAAAACTTAAGCGTTTAATTTATTAAAATAACATTAAAATTACTATAAGGAGCCGAGCTCTTTTCAAGCTTAGTTACTTACAGGGTCAGCAGCCCCTATAAAAAACCCTTGTCGGCGTCGTAGTTTAGTTAGTTTTAATTTTGTTCGTTAATTTTTAGCTTTAATTTTAATTATTATTTATACTTAATTTACACTTAAACCGTCGTTTATTATAATTTTAAAAGTTTTATATAATTTATTTGTAAAGTTATATTTACTTATTTAAACTTTTTAAGTTTTTAAGTAATTTGCCGTTAAATTTAATTTAAATCGACCTTGTTTTATTATTATTTTTAAATTTTATTTAAAGTTTTATAAAAAAAATATTAAAAAATTAAAATAGTAAGTTTATTAATTTTAATAAATAATTAAATTATAACGTTAATATAAAAAGTTACAGTTTAAATTATATAATAATTTTTTATTTACTTTATTATAAAAATAACATTAAAATAATTTTAATTTAAAATTAAAATATAATATTAATTTAAATAAGTTAATTAGCACTTTTACTTTAAAATTTACTTTTAAATAATAAAATAAATAATTAATAAACTTTTAAAAAGCTTTTAATAATATTTTAAAAAAATATTGTTAATTATAATATTAAATTAATTTAATAATTTTTAAAATAAATTTTTAATGTTATTTTTTATAAAATTAAAAAGTTTTTTATTTTAAATATAATAACTTTATAAAAGTATTTTAAATTTAATTTAATTAAAATGCTTTTATTATTTAAATTATTATATTTATTTATAATATAAATTATTATAAATAATTATTATTAAGCTATTAAAATAAATAACTTAACGTTTTTAATAGCATTTAAAATTTTTTAATAATTATTTATAGTTTTTTAAAAATTAAAATAATAACTATAAAACGGCTGTAAAAAGCGCTTGTTATTATTACATAAAGCTTATAAAACTTTTATGTATAAAGTTAAAAACTTAAATACTAATACTTTTAAGCACGAAAAAAAAATGGTTACAATAACTATAAAATATTAAAAATTAAAGCATATAAAAAACTTTTAAATTTTTTAAAAAAAGTTTTATATATTATTTTCGGCTTTTTTAACTTTAAATTATTTTATTTTTACATTTAAAATAAACTTAAAACTAGCTTAAATTAAGTTAATAAATGCTATTAAATTTTTTATTAAACTAGTTAAAAACTTTATTTTTTTAACTTTTTTATTTAATAGCATATATTAAAATAAAAGTAAAAATATTATAATTTATTATATTTATAAAAATAAAACTTATTAAAAGTTTAAATGCTTATAAAAATAAAAATAAACTAGTTTATTTAATTTTTAAAGTTAAAACGTTTATATTATGTATTAAGTTTAAAATTATTAAAATATTTTAATAGTTTTTGCTTATAAAGGTTTTTTTATTAAATAGTTAAATTAATTAATAAGCTAATAAATGCGTATTATTAAAAAACTATAGTTATATTTTATAGTAAATTATATTAAAAGTTTTATATAATGTTATTAATTTTAAATATATTTTATTACAGTTTATTATTAAATTAAAGTTATTATAGTTTTTTTATATTTATTATATTATTTTATTTATTAATTAATTTTATTTATTAATTTTATTAACTATAAAGTTAAGTTATTAGCTTTTTTAATTAAAAAGCAATAATTTAATAAATGGTATTATATTAACTAAAGTATTTTGCAATAAAAAGCCTTTAAATCGTTTATAAAAAAGCTTTATATACGCGTTATTTAATTTTTAATTAAGCAGTATGCTTTTATTTTATTGCCGTTTAATTAATTTATGCTTTTAAAAACTTTTAATTAAAAAGCCGAGATTATTTTATTAATTAAATTAAAAAGTAACTTTTTTTACTAATTAATAATAAAATAATTAACGTAAAAATTTATAAAAATTTATATATAAAGTTTATTATCGTATTAATATAAAAACGCGTATGTAATTAACTTTATTATAATTAAATTAAAAGCAATTTTTAAAAAAAAAATTATAAAAAGCCGAGCTTTTTTTAAGCTTAATTACTTATAAAGTTAGCAGTTTTTATAAAAAACCCTTATTAGCGTTGTAATTTAATTAATTTTAATTTTATTCGTTAACTTTCAGCTTTAATTTTAGTCACTATTTATACTCAATTCGCACTTAAGCCGTCGTTTGTTATAATTACTTAAAAACAGCAATATAACTATATTAATAATATTTTTTTTTAAATAATAAATTAAAAATAAGCAAATAAAGTTTATAATTATAAATTAATTTAAAGTAACTTTTTATATAATATTAAATTATATTATAATAGTTTAAAATTAATATAATATTATAAATGTTAAAAATACGGTTATAAATAAATTAAATATTTTAATAAACTTATTTACAATAAATATAAAATAAACTATTATAATATAAAAAAAAGCTAAAAAACAGTACTTTATACATATTAATACGCGGTTTTATTATATAATATATAAAAAAACGCACTTAATATAAAATCAACGTTATTTAATTGCTTAAAAATAATAAAAGCGCTATAAAAAAAGTTTAAAAAAAGCTTTTTTATTTTTACATAATAAGTAAAAAAAATAACAATAATAACGCAGCTTTTAAACCGTAAAAAAGTTATTAAACTTAAAAAAAAACTAACTTAATAATAATAATATAAATAATAATAACGCAATTATATTAATATTATTAAACTTTAACATTATGCTGTTTTTAACAATATTAAATAAAGTAAAAAATATAAAACTTATTTAAAAAAATAACTTAAAAACTTTTTAAAAATTATAAAAAAAATAAAAACGCTTTATTTTTATTAAACTTATAATAAAATACCGGTATAAATTATAAAGAATTTATATAATTAAAAGCTATAATATATATATTACGTAATAATTATATTTTTATTAATAGTTTAAAATAATTACGCTTTATAGCTTTAAAAATAAAGTTAACTTAATAACTTAAGCGTAAAAAAAAGTGCGCTTTTAAAGCGTTTTTTTAATTTTAACGCTATATATAAAAAATATTTTAACTTAAAACATTAAGTTTATTTATAAAAGTAACTTTTTTTTAATAATAAATTAATAATTATAAAAAGCTTATAAACTGCATATAGGTTTTTTTTACGTAAATATGCTTTTTTTATATAAACGCATAAAATAAAAAGTTTATATATTTAAATAAAAGTTTTATATTTAACTTATATATAATATAAGCATATAATTATAAAAACAATATAAAATAAATAAATAAATAAAATTATATATATATAAATTTAAATTAATAATTATTTATATAAATATAATTTATAAAATATAATTAAATTTTATAAAATATTATTAATTAAAATAATTATAAATTATTATTTTAATTATATAATTTTAAAAAATTTAATAATTTTATATTAAAAATTAATAAATTTAAAAATTATTTATTTTAATAATTATTTTATTTTATTTTATTTTATTTTATTTTATTTTATTTTATTTTATTTTATTTTATTTTATTTTATTTTATTTTATTTTATTTTATTTTATTTTATTTTATTTTATTTTATTTTATTTTATTTTATTTTATTTTATTTTATTTTATTTTAAAAGTTAGTAAAAGTTAGTAATAAAAGTTAATTTAAAAGGTTAATAAAAAAAAGTTAATAAAAAAAATTAATAAAAGAAGGTTAGCGAGAAAAAGTTAGTAAAAAAAGCCTAGTTAGCAAAAAAAGGTTAAGGTTGGCAATAAAAAGTTAATAATAAAAAAAAAGTCGGCAGTAAAGCTAAATTAAAAGTTTTAATAAGTAATACTTAACTGCAAGGTCGGCAATAAACGTTAGTTTAAATTATAAGCAATACTTGGCAATAATGCGGTTAATGTATAATATATACGGTTAATAAAAGAATTTCGCGCTTAACTTATTCTGAGAGTACTTTTGCTCAATTGGCGGAGTTGAACTGTCAGGCCTCCGTACCCCGATCCCTAATCCCTACAGCCCCTACAACTTTAACTTTAAAAGGGATTACAACATGCGATTAACTCAAGTTGATTCATTTATATACTACACTACCTGAACCTCTGCTAGGTACTATCCCAACTGCTAAACTATGCGTCAAATGCCACCTCAATAATCGCGTCCTGCGCTCCATCGGGTTGCGTAATGTTCACGATGCGGAATCTCTTATCTACCTGAGCAAGCAGGCTTTCCCAGTCCCGTTTGCTGCGCTCCTTGCCGTTAAAGCCGGCCTTCATAAGCAAATCGGCACTCCTGTGAGAAAGTCAGCAAAACTTGGTCTCGTGCAGAAAGGGGCAAAAGACCAAATGTGAAAGCAGGACAAGAGAACTGGGGATACACGGACCTCTGCAACTGATCCCTCGTGTGGCAACCCAGATCCGGGAGCACCACCTCCGCGAGCCAGACTCGGCTGCTCCCCGGCTTGAGCGCGGGGACCAGGTTCCCCAGGATCCTGGCCGCGTACTGGTCGCTCCAGTCATGGAAAATGTGACGGAAGATGTACGCGTCGGCCTCGCGCGCCATCTTCTCCGTCAGGAAGTTGTACGCACCGAACTCGAGCCGGCCCTCGAGGTCCGCCGGCGCCCGGGCCCCCGCTACCACCTCCGGCAGGTCGAGGCTCACCGCCTTCCGCACCTCCGCGTGCGTCCGCAGCACCAGCTGGCAGATCTCCCCGCCCGCGCCCCCGACGTCGACGACCGTCTCCGGACAGCACGCCGCCGCGCCGCTGCTCCAGGGGGAGGTTGTCGACGAGGTGCGTGTGCGCGAACGCGGGGCTGTGCGCCGCCATGCCCATGGCGGTCCGGAAGCGCGCCACCCGCGCCGCGTCGCCGGCGATGAAGTCGAAGAGGCCCTTGCTCGGGTCCTGCACTTCTTCTACTCCTGCCTTGTCCTCCTCCTTCTTGCGCTGCTGCTGCTCCCTCAGCGCGACCATGAGCGCCGAGTGGCCCGGCTCGCCGCTCCCCGGGAACCGCCGCAGCGACTCGACGAAGGCGCCCGCGGCCGGGACCTGCTCTTCGGTCACCAGCCCGAGGAAGTCGCGCATCCCCGGCACCGCGGCGAACATGGCCGACACGGCGTTGTGGCGCACCGATGTGCCGGGGACGTCCTCCTCGAAGATGCGGAAGCTGATCGCGGTCTGCAGGACTACAATGTCGGGAGTCAGTTATTTGCCGTTACTGGGTAATAACCGTTGTGTTCTTGACGTTTGTTGTCCTTGGGTGTGAAAACTCAATATGCTTGGCTGGAACAGGCCAAACGGGGGGGCAGGGGTGAAGGGGGATAAATGACTCCCAGAATCACTCACCACGGCGCGCGTCGTCCTCGCGCAGGCCGCCGCCGCAGGACGAGGCGAGGTCGGCGTACGTGATGCTGCCGCCGAGGGGCACGCGCGCGGGCACGTCGAAGCTGTAGAGCGTGTGGAGAACGGTGATGAGGGCGGACTGGATAGTATGTGTCAGTCAGTCACCTAAATAGGGGGGGAGGGGGAAGGGGTGCAGGAGGAAAGCAAGGGGTAACTCACCACCGGCAACATGACGGCCGTCAGATAGCCCATGGGCCCGAGGATCCGCGCCCGCAGCTCGTCGATGGCCTCGACGAGCTCGGCGCGCGTGGCCTCCACCTCGGCGGGCACCTTGGCCAGTGGCGGGGCGCCCAGGGCGAGCGAGAAGGCAGCGCCGGGGGTGCCCTGCAGGCTGTCTTCGAGGGCGCGCGTGTGCTTCTCGACGAGCGATGCGAGCTCGGAGACGGGTCGGGGGGATGCGGCCATGGTGATTTGGAGAAATTCGAGATTGTTCTTGTGTTTTTCTTTTCTTTTATTTTTTCGGTTTCTCGAGAAAAAGGGGGTAGTGGTATTGTTAGTCGGACGGGCAATTCGTTTAAGCTATGAGTGTATTGAATAGAGAGCGCGATATGGTTGTCAGTGGCTGATTGTTGATGGTAATGGTGATGATGCATGTGCCAGATTCGTGTTCCATGGCGAGGGATTCCCTTCACTTATATACACACACACACAAGAAGTATATGTGTCGCCCTTATTTCCTTACTTATCATTTCTCTTAGTATCAGCTGCCATTTTCGCCCGTACACTGAATGGTTGATTCATCTCGAAGTTTTTTTGCTTATCTCCGAGTTTGTTCAAGGAAGAACCGGCCGAGCTTTCAAACGTTAGCTCTCTCTCCCTTGTCCGGGCTTTACTACGGAATACCGATAAATTGACTTATAAGTCCGGACTCGGAGTCGGTGCTTGTGCTAGGAGGCACGTATGCGGCGTATACCTCTCATCTGGTTTGTCGTTTCTACATCATATAGGATTCCCTACCTTGACATGAAAACGATTGGGCTGAGTTTGTTTGCGACCGAAGCTAAATTTAAAAATTCTACTTGGTTTCGGGCTGGTGCAAATGAGCATTTGCTGGCCTTTAGTCATGGCGATGGAATCGATATCAGAACAACAACTGGCTTCAAATTCTCTAGAGTACCTACTTACCTACTAACCTAGGTAGTTAGCGGAGTCTTGGAACTTGACTTCGCATACCTCGAGGCTGGATCCAATCAAACATTATCGCATATTCTTCTAGGTTGAAGATATTTGTTATTTAGGTACCTATGTAGCTCTACAGTAAGTACGGGCACATAACCAACAATCAATACGGCCTAAGCTTAAAGTTGTCGGCGGCGATAATGTTGTTAGTGATGAAGCACCCCGCACTGTATGTATGAAGACGGTAGATTTCGATTATTCATTCATTATTAGGTACATATTGATACTACTTGACATACATAAGCTCATAGCTTAACTATTATCTAGCGCCGAATCTAACATCAATTTGACAGGATTCGTAGTTTCCATCTCCTTCACTATACCAATAGAACATCACACGAGTCGTTTTAACTCCACTTTGAGTATAACCTCATTTCCGAATTCGAGGCAAATCCTCGATTATTATTAGTTCTAGTCGGACGGTGCGGGGTGCCAGGGAATAAAAAAAGAAAAGACATGTCCGACTCAAGTATAACGACTTTGAAAGTCGCTCTTCTCATCGTTTCCACCACTGCCGCCCAGGACCCCTCGACCGACTCCTCGGAGCGGGTTCTGAGTGATGTGCTCGAGAAGGAGGGCGGCGGGAAATGGCGGCTGGTCGACACCAAAATCGTGCCCGATGTAGTCCCCAATATCCAGCGCCAGCTCAAGCTCTGGGCCGATGTCGCCGCCGAGCCCATCAACCTCATCCTAACCACGGGGGGCACTGGGTTTGCCACGTCCGATAGCACTCCAGAAGTATGCATATGTTCCCCAGCAACAGATACGAACGCAGACACTCCTAAGCTAACCGGACCGAAAGGCCGTTGCGGCGCTTTTGCATAAGCCGGCTCCCGGCCTTGTGCACGGCATGTTGGCCGCATCTCTAAGCGTGACGCCGTGTGAGTGACTTTCTCCTTGATCCTTCCCGTGCCCCTGTCCTATTTTTTTTTTCAGTTATGTAAAATTACCCCTAATGTTTCCCCATAGTTGCCATGATGTCCCGGCCTGTAGCCGGCGTAAGGAACAGGTCTGTAATTATAACCCTGCCTGGGTCGCCAAAAGGGGCAAAGGAAAATCTCGAGGCAGTCCTGAAGACGCTGCCTCACGCCTGTCTACAGGCCGCCGGGATGGACTCGAGAAGCTTGCACGCGGGCGGTGTCAAGAAACTCGAGGCGGAAGCCGGAATAGGCTCAGGGGCTGCGCCGACATCTACATTCGCGCATGCACACGTCCACGATCATCATCACGGCCACGCACACGACCACGACCACGGTCATAAGCATGGGCACGATCATGGACATAGTCATGGTCACGGGCATAGCCATGGTAACCTTGTGAGACATACGGCGCCGAGCGCTAACCCTATGTCGAACGACCCGAGCCTAGGACCTAGCCGGAGAAATAGAGAATCGCCTTATCCTATGCTTTCCGTTGACGATGCGCTAGCTAAGATTAAGGAACACACGCCGTCGCCCGAGGTTATCACGTCTAAGGTCGACAGATCGCTGCCTGGTCTCGTACTGGCGCAGGACGTCCGGGCCAGAGAAAACGTGCCCGCGTTCAGAGCGAGCATCGTTGACGGATATGCCGTCGTCGTGCCAAAGGACGGGAACATGAAGGGGATCTACCCCGTAGTCTCGGTATCTCATGCTGCACCAGGACAGGCCAAAGCATTGAAACACGGCGAGATAGCGAGGATCACCACCGGAGCACCGTTACCACCCGGTGCTACGTCTGTTATCATGGTTGAGGACACGATACTTAAGACCATGACTGATGACGGCAAAGAGGAGAAGGAAGTGGAGATCCTCGCCGACGGCGTCAAGGAAGGGGAGAACATCAGGGAAGTCGGGAGCGATATCAAGGCCGACTCGGTGATCCTTAGCAAGGGAGAGCAAGTGTCCGCGGTGGGCGGCGAGATCGGCTTGCTCGCCGCCGTGGGAGTCGCCGAAGTCCAAACCTACCGCAAGCCCGTCGTCGGCGTGCTCTCCACCGGCGACGAGATCGTCCAGCACGACCGGCCCGGCGACCTACGCCTCGGCGAAGTCCGCGACACCAACCGCATCACCCTCATGTGCGCGGCGCGCGAGTGCGGGTTCGAAGTCGTCGACCTCGGCATCGCGGCCGACAAGCCGGGCACGCTCGAGGAGACGCTCCGCGACGCGCTGAACCGCGTCGACCTCGTGGTCACGTCGGGCGGGGTGTCAATGGGGGAGCTGGACCTGCTGAAGCCGACGATCGAGCGCGCCCTCGGCGGCACCATCCACTTCGGCCGCGTGGCCATGAAGCCCGGCAAGCCGACCACGTTCGCCACGGTGCCGGTCAAGGACCGGCGCACCGGCGCGCGCGCCCCGCGCCCCGTCTTCTCGCTCCCCGGCAACCCGGCCTCCGCCCTCGTCACCTTCCACCTGTTCGTGCTGCCCGCGCTGCGCCAGATGGCCGGCTTCGCGGCCCCGTCGCTGGGCCTCCCCCGCGTCCCCGTCGCGCTCGCGCACGACTTCCCCCTCGACAAGGCGCGCCCCGAGTACCACCGCGCGGTCGTGTCGGCGGGCCGCGACGGCGTCCTGACGGCGGCGAGCACGGGCGGGCAGAGGAGCTCCAAGGTCGGCAGCCTGAGGGGCGCCAACGCGCTGCTGTGCATGCCGGCTGGTAAGGCGCCCCTGAAGAAAGGGGCGAGGGTCGATGCGCTGCTTATGAGCGGAGTCAGGGGCGAGGAGGGGGGTGTAGTGTAGTGTAGACGGGTAGGAGGAGTTATTCGTGGGTCTGTAGGCTTTCGAGTGGGAATGACTTAACCTAGTAAAGTGCTTATGTAGGTAGGTAGGTATGTGACTTGATTCAAGGTACCTCGGTTTATTACGGTTACGTGGTGGAGAGAGACGTGGTGAGAAGTGAAAACAGAAAAGGGGGAAACCAAACTATGCGTGTTTATTATCACTGTTTTATTTTTCAAAGACCTACTGTTGATATTATATCTCTAGCTTTGTTCCTATTTATAGCGCTCTCGTGAGGATATTAAACTTCTCATTACGCGAAGATCATTATCAAGTATAACTTCTTTACAGTATGATCTAGGACTAATCCTCCCAATGATAATCTCGTAGTACCACCGTGGTTCGTCTTTCGTCCACCAACATCGCCGTTTGAGAGCTTTCGCACGAAGCGGGGATAATGTGTCCTGGGCCAAGGCTCGTGACGTGAATATAAACTGCTTCAACTCTGCGAAGAACCTCAACTTCTCTGGTTTGTGGTTTGGTTACTACTACTACCTAGTGTCATCACCGGGATTATCTGTGACCGGACACAAGATTCAACTATGTGGTACCCGTCAGTACTGTTTAATGCTCCAACTGGTATGCTGTGGTAGGTGGCTCACAGGTTGGCATTATCAAGGGTCCCCAAGTGTGTACTGTACCTATGAAAGCGACTATTCACATGCTTCTTAGGTATGTTGTCTGCAACACAACGAGAATTGCCATATAA
Source organism: Biscogniauxia mediterranea (assembly GCA_018398605.1). Taxonomy (NCBI): domain Eukaryota; kingdom Fungi; phylum Ascomycota; class Sordariomycetes; order Xylariales; family Xylariaceae; genus Biscogniauxia; species Biscogniauxia mediterranea. Next base: position 2,394,137 of record JAGXTR010000001.1, read on the forward strand.
GGATAAAGACTACGCACATCAAAACGGTAGTTATTATGCACTCCACACGTCTCGAGTGCATGCAAGCGAAGCGAACATGTATGTGTGCAATTACGGCATATGTAGTGTTGCGCCAACTAAACATGTGCGTACGTAGGTATATATGTGTAAGTAAGTAAGTGTGTGTGTGAGTGTGTGGGCGAGTGCAACGTATAGCTAACCTGCAGTAAAAGTTCTCAAACATACATAACTATGTAACAACCATCTACCTACCTCCCTACCTATCCAACTCAGGACGGGGACTGAGACAGTGGAATGGTGAAAACGGGCAAAAAGGCGAAAAAAAAAAGGCGAAAGAAAATCAGATAAATCAGAATAAATTCTCCGAATGCTGTGCAGCAGCAGCAGCAGCAACAACAACAAGTACCTATGCCACGCCCTCGGTAAGCCTAGATAAGCGTGCACACTATGCCATATAAGTAAAGTGGCGTGGGCGACTCTATCTGCATTACTTACGACTAACATCTCGCTCGCTTCCAAAACGGCGACGTGCGTCATCCTACCTAGCTCGCGTTCGTCTTTCTCTCTCGTTAGCCGACGGCAGAGGGAAGCGAGATGCCCAAAACGAGATGGTGTAGGCTAGGTGACATGCACGCGTGCGTGTCCCCTCTCGCGCATACACCGGCATCGCAGGAATCGAAAAGAAAGGGGAAAGGGGAAAAAAAAACCATGTGGCACTTCTGCGTAGTGTACGTGCAGCAGTTCTGTCTGGAGTCGAGAAAAGGGGAGGGGGGGAGGGGGGTCTCACTCGGTCGAAGAGTCCCGAAATGGAATGGAACTATGCCGTATTTCTCTCTCTCTCTCTCTCTCAGAGAACATTGGACACCCGGGGAAGATTTTTGCTCATCTTAGTTGCCTCCTACGTAGGTGAAGGCAGGTACTGTATATCAAATGCTCCACCTCAGGCTTCTGGATCCTCTTCCAGCACGGGAGAACCTATCCCTATAGGCGGGCCGATAAGGGGGGGAGGACCCCTAAGACGCTCGCGTGCCCAGGCGGGAACATGCAGGATGATGTCGACGAAGGACGGGTATGAAGGACAACCCAGCGTGGTGTCGAGCCCATAGTAGGGAAGCTCGTCAAGCTCCCAGGAGAAAGGAGATATCAAATACGCTTGGGGGGGTATGGGATCTCCATTCCGCGCAGTCCGCGAGCGGCTAGGTTTGGGTTGGGGGGGGGGGGGGGGCTGGGCTGGGCCGGAGCGTCCCGGCGCTCCCTCGCCGATCCTCTACGGTGGCTTTCCTATTTCGAAGTCCTAGTAGCCGGGAGGTAAAGCACTCCAATGGGGTTGCGGGTCGAACAACGAGCGCTGGGTCGCTATAGGCAGCTTTTTTCATCTCTTACTCCCCCTCTCTTTCCTATACGATCCCACTAGCGAGTTTGAGGATGGGGAAGCCAAGAATCTCATACTACATAGTGAGTACTATGTATAGGTAGGTGGTAATAATACATCATGTTATTGCTATAGCTAGTATCCAGCGCTCGTAGAGCGGGGCCGTTCTCAGGGTTTCGCAGCTGAAGTGCTTTTCTTTTTCTTATTAGGCACTGCTAAGACCGGGTCAGGACCCTTGACTATAGCAAGTACGTCATATAGGAGGCGTGCCGGTGTAGTGTAGATGAAGTCGAGGGACCGAGACAGATTGAGTGATCGACGCTAACGTGGATGTCTTTCCTCCCGGGACGTTGCTGTCCTTGGATTGATGAGGAACGGTTACTATGAGGAACGGTATCATTTCCATCAACCTCCCCCCCCTCCACACTGTGTCCTTGCCCGGAGCACTGAGTGCGGGGTGAACCAGGATTCTCTCACTGGACACGCATCGCGCGTATCTGAGTCTCCAAGTGTTACATGTGAGAGAGTGGTCGTCTGATAGTTGGGACGGGACGCATGCTTAATCCGGGGAAAGGCTTCATGCGCTCCCAGCAGATCTCCACAGGGCTATAGAAAACACAACTCTGCATGATGGTTGTTGTCTTCCTTACGCTGGCCTTCGGATCTTACGATACACCGGAAGAGTAGAAAGAAGTGTTCCAGCTGGGCTCTCCTTGTAGTTAAACACTATTTGTTTACGAGATCGCAGGATCTCGGATGTTGAGTCTGTCCCTTAATTAATATCAGATTTCCCCAGTCGTGCCGAGAATGGTGTGTTGTCAGTATTATCCTTGATTTGATAGGTGCGTGGAAATTAGCTGGGTTCACAAGCAGGTTTGGGGTCAGGTCTAGGATATTTGCCCATCGTGAATTGTAACCTGTTCCTTTTTTCTTTTTTTTTGGTGATGGTGGTGGTGCGAATTTATGACGCCATGTGCGAAAAACGCAGGAACACTGCAAGATGATGATGAGAAGCTGATACAATGAGGTGTATTAATAAAGCATAACATGATTGGGTAATATTGATGATGATCTTAGGATAGGCGTCCCGGCTCAGTATTCTATTATTTCTCGAATCCTTCCTGTCTTGTTGTCCAGACAATCTTCACTGACGTATGTGATAATACGTCGTAGGTATACCAAACCAAAGTAATTCCGTAAAGTACACGCTCTCAATACCCTAAGCGCCAAACTAAATAGAGATTGCCCTCTGAGGACGTTGCTAGATGAAACATTTCGACGATGTTGAAGAACTGACCAACTAACTGCTAGATATCTCACAGTAATATGCAACAGTATGACAACCTCCCTTTCATAATGAGATGGCTAGCCAGCTAGCCTTTTGTAGAACCAATCTAATCCTTGTGTCCGAGACCCATGATAATTCGTATCGTCGTCAATAAAGGAAATCAAGCAGCAGCGCCGAATCACAAAGCAGGTATACATAAAAGAAAGGAAAAAATACTTTCGCCCACAGTAGCGTCGTGACGTAACGTAGAGGGCAATTCCAAGGAACATTACATGTCCTTGGTAAATATGCGATGGAGCCGTGATGAAGCCGTCGTGAAGTTCGGCAACTCCATGTTTGGTGGCAGGGAGCAAGTAAAAGGGCTGGTTTCGGGAATCCGGGCCGCACAGCCTAGCCACCTCAATCCAAGAGAACTCCCCCGCCAACCACACTTCGGGCCCTTATAAACTGCCGTACTGGTCAGTATTGTAACCCCGGAAGGCATATCCTAGGTCGTAATGCCGCTCAAGCGCCGGTTCAAACTTGCTCGATATTGCGAGGACCAGCGAGTGGATTAGCTCGTCGCGAGTAGTCATCTTAGATCTATCTCCCTAGGAAGTGTGTGGAGGGCCAGGGACCGGACGAGGCTGAAAGGGTGGATTCATAGTTCGCTATAAGCGCTGGTATAATCCGCTGCATCGCCTCCACGATTGAGGGTCGTATCGCAGCGTGCCCATTGTGGGAGGAGTCGTCCAAGGAAGGGAGAGCTTGAACATAGCCGAGTATGCTGAGAAACGTGTTCTTCTGCAAACCATGCAGTCAATCTATGCTTGGTTGCGAGTAAGCATGTTCAATAAGCGAGTTGGCAGTGTTAGTGTAGAATTTGTCATTGCCACGCATAGGCGAAGGTGAAGCGGATTTCGGGACAGTCACTGGACTTCCGTTCGGCTGAGCATCTCATGTAAAGTATCCGGGCCGGAGATATTAGGTACAAGTTGTTAAGTCTATGCACCGGTAGCGTCCAGGTAATCAGCCGTTTAGAAATGTCCGTCGGCGAACCTCAGCTTCCTTGATAATCTCGGCGGCCAGACTTAAACTAGGTGCTAATACTGCCATTCTCTCGATATCCATAATCACCTCGTTGATGATCTGATCAATAGCGTCCCGATGAGGCACCAGAGTTAAGAGTATGTTAGATAGAGATGGCGACATGGTAGCTCCCATCACCAAGAGAGTCTGCGAAACAATGGAGAGGGCGCCCTGCCAGAGGTAAGGCATGTGGCCGGCGTGACTACGGCCAAATCGTTAGATTAGGAGGGAATATTGAGGGGGATTTGGGGACAGATAAATGAACCAATAACTGTTAGAAAGACTCTACTTACTGTGCAGATATGTGTTCCAATTGCCGAATAGACGCTTCAAGGCACTTATGGCAGCTTTCACGTACTGAGGGGTCTAGGACGGCTTGTTCGTTATCGAGCACCGCCAATATGTATGGGCGGTAAATAATAGTGCGGCAGGCAAAGAATCTCAGCCGAAGAACGGTCTGCACCGGATCCGGTAGGGTCGTGCGGGTGAAAGGGAACTGCAAGGCTAACGGCAGGCTTTCGTACCACTGCGTGAGCTGAAAGTCGAGTTCGGCGACTACAGGCTCTAGGCTAGTTGTCGAGGCCATCGAGTCCTTTGAGTATATAAGTTGGCTAACTCGGTTGAGGAGTCTCCTGAGTGCAATCTCGGCTAGAAAATACCACAAGTCGTCTCGACCGACTGCTTCTGACTCTTCACCTTGAAAGCCCCCGGGGAGCCCTACATTCTCTTCGAACTGAACGACACCAGAATGAGGGAGGTCCAGCTCGGCCAGCAAGTCACTCTCAAAAAGCAAGGCGTTCCAGTATATTCGCTCCGAGAGCTCCCTCTGGTCCTCGGGCACTCGAGTTGGGGTCATGAGCAAGAGTTGAAGCTTGCTGCTTGTCGTACATAACAGGTTCCACGCTTCCAGTGGCCTGACGAGATAGAAGAGATAGGCTGCGGCTAAAAGATGGCACTGAGCTGCTAGGACACTGTTGCATGTCATCATACCGGGTAAGAGTGACCATGCTGCCGTGAAGTATTGTAAACCAGGGGGATCTTCCTGCGGCACGATCCTCGATATACTCCCACGTAAACTCGCCTGACCTAGAGCAAGCACCAAGAGCACGATGCAACTTTCTGGGCCTTCGCGGAAACCCGTTGAGAGTGCAGTACGGTAGTGGCTTCTCCAAGTAAAGGGGTTGACGCAAGCATACCACACGTTAACTCTTTCAAAATATGCCTCGATGTAAGCATTTGTGTTCGACAGATCCACACAAGGGGTCTTTGCTAAGGAATGAAGAGGTTCACGAGCCATCTCCAGCTGTAAGATAATCTGAGGATCGTAAGGGCGCTGCACTAGGTCGCGGATCAATGGCCACTGGAGGAGATGCAATGCCGCGTTGGTATGGATCTTTGGCATGGTGGAAATATTGGTTCCTGGTGTATGGCTCGTCCAAGTACCCAGGCCACCACTCGGAATGATGGAGACAAAGCTGCCATTCGAATTCTGTACAAGGACGTTGTCGCCGCTCAGGGCAGTTCCGTTGCTCATAGGTGGCGAGTCATGCGTAATCTGCATAGCGTTCGGGTGATTGTTCACAAGATTCATTTGAAGTAGACTCTCGATACGGTTCAGTCGCTCTAGGATGAGCTTGTCGCCAGCATCAAGCTTGATCCCCGGCTCACGATAGATGCATTCTGCGCCTAGCTCGGTGCAGAGCTTACACTTCGGCTTGGTGCCGTCGCATCTCGACTTGCGTGAACGACACACTTCACACTATGAAACGCTTGATTAGCATTCTCCTAAGACGTGTATCCCTTACTTCTCAACCTACAGCTATCGTGGCTCGCCTCCGTGGGTAATCGACTGTCGCATCCGTGTTCCGTCTTTTTAATGGGTTTATCCCTTCGTCACTAGGCGCTTTCTGTATGCCATTGGCAACTTGTTGCTCGGATGATTGGGAAAGGTTCCGTGCCTTTTGCGCCGAGCCCAGTATCCCCTCTCTGCTGAAACTGGCTGTGCGCTGGTTCTTAAGGACTGTGGGCGACTTCAGTGTTGACGAGTTGTTGGCCGGGTTGATCTGAGGTGACGGAACTTCGATTGTGAAATTCTCTCTGGAAGGGAGAGGAAATGCCCGTCCCGAGTTGCTCGCAGCCCCGATGGAGTGAGGCGAATCTCCCGTCGACGACGGCGACATGTTCGACCCTGAATACCAACCGGCGGCTCTATTGAACTACACCCACAGATAGTATGTAATATCTAAGAGCCTGTCAGTAAATCCTGTCTATGGAGTACACCGAGTCACCAGAGACAGCTGGCTTATACGGTCAGAAGACAGGCATTTGACTGGGACTGTATACGGTCAAAACGACTTTTCAGAAATGGCGAGGAGGCCCAGGATTGAACTAACCCGCCTGCAAGGCACGGCATAGAGCTTAATATGTCTACAGGAAGTAAGTGCGGGAGAGGTGAGAGAGCCTGTCTCTCATGCCACCCACCCACCCACCACCCACCGAAGCTGCTGCAGAGGCGGCGGCGCGGAAGCGTTGAACCCCCAGCGAGAGACCCTGGTTTCGTCCAATGTTGCCAGCACTGGCCCATAAAAACCCCAGAAAATTGCACATCCCATCACGGCTTAGGCGCGAGGTTCTGAAGTGCAGCATGGGCAAGGGTCTAGTCAAGTCACCTCCCTGAAATGGAACCCACCTCTGGGGTACACAGTCAGTGTCAGACCGTACCAAGTACCCATGGCACGCTGTCGAGGACCTGAATGCTTTAGTCCGGCCACTGATGTAGTGTACCTACTGCGTGGCCGATAATGCCTTCAGTTGACCCGATACTTAGGAATGGAGAGTCGTGGTAGATCGTGATACACTGTGGCTAGTATCAGATCCTATTCGGCCTCCCTATAACCTGGGCCCTTGTAACAACATCCAAGCACTCGTCTGGCGCTTTAAGGGCCGCATACGGTAGTGTGTTCCTTGTCAGACCATGCCGCCCACCAAGATCGCGGAAGCGAGCGTGGGCACATGGATCATTAGAAAAAGAAAAGACCGCCCCTGGTGCTCTTGTGCACTCATAGCTTAGAGTTGCCGGTACCAGCTTTAGATTCCTACATGTAACAAGGGTGATGCTTCCTCCACTACGGTAGCGGGGAAGGGGGAAGGGGAGGAGGTTAGGTAGAAGGATTCATGTTAAGGGTTGGAATACCGGAATACCGGAATAACTAGCTACCTACCTAGGTACCTAACTCAAGGTTGAAATATCGATATGTTAATATATGCCATTTTGTACCGTACGCTAAATCTTCCATCGCGCTTAGGTAGTATGTCTTCGATTTGAAGTTAGAATCTGAGGTGAAGAGGCGAAAAAGAGAACCCCGGATGAAAGGAAAAGCAACATGAACAATCTCATGGTCGGCAGAGGGTGATCATTAATCAGAGTATCGTGTGTATTTGGTCAACGTACTTGCATAACGATCCGGTAGTTCCCTGGGCTCTCGTGGACCTCTCCCTAGGTAATTTTAGTTTATGTACTTCGTACAGACACCAACATCTGTTCCTCTCTTCCGCCCCCTGTTCGCTCGCTACCACCCGTTCGAGGCGCTCTAGTGTACCTTGGTTAGACTGACTTAGGAAGTTGGACTTTTAGCGCGTTAGAGAAGCTTCTATACGTACTTGACTTGTATAAGGAACCGACAACTATCAAACCTGCAGTTCAATGTTCAGCTGTACCAGACACTAGTACATAGGATCGACGAACCGCCTTAGTGAGATCTTTTATACTATGTAACTAGAACCATTCAATACCAGCATTGATAAAGTATATAGATAATCCCTACAGGCGAATGTTATCCAATAAGTACCTACCTACTCTTTAACGAATAGGTAGATTTCGTTCCATTGACACTCATTCTTCAAGGCTTCAACAGACCAACTTAGGTTTTATACATACCCATGTACATCACATTTTTCTCTATACCAAGTCTTCATGGGTATAGTATATATAGTATAGGCAGCGGGTTCAAGAGCTAACAGCATCGTGCCGATGGAACACGTTGATTACTCCACATAGTGATCGATTAAGATTGAAGTCAACAAATAATCTCCACTTTCACATCGTCTCGCAATCCTAGCTTAAGCCTGGATGATGGAACTCGGCTCGGCTTTGCTTACATCGTACTGACATACTACTTACATATATACCTAGCCCCATCTGGGCCTTAACGGAATGATCCATCCCCGCAAGCTAGTACGGAGCAGCAGAAGCAGCAGCAGACCACGCGAAGACTATTATTAACGACTATCTACCTAGAATGAGTAACAATCGTCCTATGATCTTGCCAAGCCTCAGCTCCCGAAATCATATCGGGTACAAGACTTGTGATCCGACTTATAAAGGTGACAAGCTTTGGTCCTGTCATCGGCATGTCTGCTAGCGAACCGAAGCGATTTGCTCTTACTACCTCGCTTAGGTCACGAGAATCGGTTAAACTGTGAGTGTTCTGCGACCTCAATATGAAAGTCGCTGACTATCGCCACCTAATGTCCGTATCAAACATGTAGACCTTCCTTCCTAGCAACCCCGAATCATGACTTTGGCCTTCTAGATAAGTAACACCGTGATCAGGTACCATCAGATTATTTCTCCATGGAAAACAAGTCCCGTCACGGAACTAGGCTCGCATATCACAGGGCTGAACATCGACAATGAACGATTGCGTAGGTATTCAGTGACACAGCACGTATTTGCGTCATGCTGTGTAGCCGAAACCCCCAAAGTTCTGGAAGACTTAGTCCAACGCCAAGCTGATGATGTATGCGTGTATTTGTATAGGTATCTGGAGCTAGCGGGTACTGACCAGTGACCGTTACATATTACTCTCTAGCCTATTAGTAACTCTTTAGGTTAACAGTTCTCACGATGGGCAAAATGGATAGTTGTGTCGGATGGAGATGCCATTGGTTATCCCCGCGAGGAGTGACTCGCATGGCAAAAGAGGCTCCCAACGGGCCGAATACTGGATGAATGAGTGTATGTATTTTAGTGAAAGTCGATATCCCAACCCTTAATGATCTCTCATATGGCCTAAAAAGGCTAGGTAGGTCCTGCTGTCTGGTGACCATTCCGGAGCAGACATCCATCCTATAGTAAAGACTCTCTCATGTAATATGCGCTGGAAGCCACAGCCATTTTACCTCCATCTTGCGACGGAAACTGAGTAATGAGATAAATTCAAACATATTTATTGTTACACGTCAGTAATGTTGCCTGCCTATATGTCAGATCATGAAGCTTAAGGTACAAAGGCTACCTGCAGGTTGGTGTCTCTGACGCGTGGAGCATCATGCTCTCTTGTTGCAAAACTTCGACCTCAAATAGATGAAATCTCGGGACAAGCCCTGTTGAGCTGGTTTTCATGGAGTCTCACATTCATCGGATCTTGCTGGCATTTTGATTGGGCCCTCATGCGTAATATGCCCCTTATAACCGTGTCTAGATCTAGCCCCCCAGTGATAACTGCTGGCGTACTGCTGTTACCGCATTCTCCTACTTCTAGACCCCGTTATACTCGCATCAATATGGCATAGTAATTTGGGACTAATTAGCTCTTAGACACTACACATATGACCTCACCTATACAGTTAGATATATCAGCCTACATCGATAGACGTCGACTCAGTCCATTTGTACTACCACACAAATACACCAAGGCGGACCTAGCATACTCTTCTCAGATCGGCTTATATATCTCCTCATATTATGTTCCTATCCATACCGCAATAAACCCCGCATGATCTGTAGTAGTGAGGTAAACAGCCCCCCTGGGTGATGGATGACATCAACCCTCTCTCTAACTAGACGTCTTATCAATACGAATCTCCTGTTTACCAACCCGGATGCAATGTGAACTTTGAATCTAGTTGTTCTTTGGTATACTACCATCCGGGTCGTTGGTACTTGAGTCTTCCAAGATGTAAAGAACGTACCAGAGGCTCACGGTTGCAACGTAGACGCTTCGGGAGCTACCGTGGGAAGGGGTCTGTCAGCATCATATTCTTACAACTTATAACTCAGAGCCTCTCATAAACCTGTTTTGGTGACATAACGTCTCAATCTCAATACGATCAATAAGGCAAAAATACTACTTGATATGCCGTCACTAACCAGACTTAAATCACGATGCGTATCATACAGGAGGCATCAGTTATGTCATGCATCGCTCGGTATTCCAACCAACCAACCAACCCCCTTTCTAGGAGTTGCCGTATGAGGTGTCCCTGACCTTCAACGGATTACCCTTTTTATACGTCACCGCACTGCTGTCTCTGCTTGGAGGTCTGATATTCGTCTCCTTTGCTCCGGATACTCGTCAAGCAGCATCTACAGACTTTGTCATCACCAACCTTTTTATCCCTCGACCACGCAGCCACTCACGCACCGTTTCTCGCGTCTGATCAACTATTTTCCATATGCGTCTATATTGAAGATTTAATCGAGAACCTCGTCTTCTCCAAATGTCACCCGCTCCTAGCCAGGTGACCTGTCCCGGTTTTCTTCGCTCCCCCGCTGCCGCCCCTATTTTTGTCCCCATGAGTCGATCCCGGTGGCGATTTAATATATATTGGCGTGATGTACCGCCCGATTTACCTTTTCCTTCCTCTCTGTCTCTATCTCCCGCTTTCTACTACTAGTGACTCGAGCTGCACGTAAGCCTTTGAATGGACCCCTTCTATACCCCGCATGATCTTCCTTACCCCTAATATAAATAGATGACTCTCCTGGGGGCGAACCCCGCAGATGTGCCCGCCTTTGACTGCGAACTTTCATGTGAGGCTCTAGAACAACTCATGAGTTGTCATGATGGGAGCTGCCGAGGGATCTGTCGTGCGGGGGGCACACGGAGTGACCTTGTAAATTACTCCTCTTCTGTGCCATTCGAGATGCTGTTAATACTAGCCTTGAGGGAGGAACGACTCCTATTTGTCTAGTCTTTTCTGAGTGTGGAACACTGAATCCGCTGCGTACTCGATTGCTCCAGCATTCAGGGGTAACAGTTATGTAAAGAAATGATAGCGCACGAGTCACACGCATATATAAATGATACTCGTACATTCATTGTTACTCTACTTCTGTTTATGAAGTGCCCGAGTCACTCGCTTAGGGTATACATATCTATATACTGTATGTACAAAGCTTTTTGATAGGGATAGAATGCGAGATCTCTTACGCGTAAGAATCCTCGTAAAATATCGCCGCTGTAATCTCGCCCTCGACATTGGCATGGGCTAAGAAATCATTGAGCAGTCCCGTCTTGACGTCCCGCTCAATAATCACCACACGGCCGTCAGCCTGCAGACCTACGGCTATAAGGTTACCAGCCGCGTTGATGGAGAATTGTCGGGGTCCTTGGCCCCCTGCTGGAAACTCCTGGAGTTTGGTCAAGTTGCCAGTCTCACGGTCAACGGAAAAGGTGATCAGCGGATCTGAGGGGATTGTGCCATTGCTGGAATCAAAGCTAGCAATTGTCGTTGAGTTCTCCCAGCGCGATGATACGATTAGAAAGTTTTGATCGGGCTACAGTTATAACCTTTGTCAGTAATGCTACCAAAGCAACATCTCAGATGCATGAACATCCCATCACATACAGAAAGTAAGATCTCGGCGGCGCCGGTGCCCTCGGGAAGATCTACAGCCTCTCCATGGGTAGGAATGACGAATAACTCAGCGAAGCTTAGCGTCTTATTCTCATTGTAGGTAACATCATATCCTGTAATGGTATTCGCTAACTCGGAAATCAAGTAGAAGTACGTCTTATCGAGGACAGTCTTGAATACTCCATGTCGCGGACCTGATCCGGGGGCTGCAACTAGTGGCTCGATATCTGTCAAACTAAGATCGTCCGGGTTGGCCTGGTAGACACGCACGAGGTCGGCGCCTAAGTCTGGCACCAGCACAAATGAGGCGGTGGGGTCAAGAATCGCGTCGTGTGGATGCGGCGCCTCCTGCCGGGAAGCATTGGGTCCTGGTTGCTCCAGAGTATATGTTTCATTCTGTACCATCTCGAGTCCACCTTCGGGTGTCATGCCGATGGCGGTCACGGTTGACCCCGAACTAGATATGCCGTGTTAGCCACATGCTTTTTTTAATACCAGCCTCTATTATACTACACAGGCCCAAGGGTCCAGACTAGGGAACACAATGGGATTCAAGTGACACCGTAGACCTCGTGACATATACGAATGGAAATATCGTTTGCGCTTACTATTGAGCTAAGGCTAGCCCATGCCCCCCAACACCGTACTGAGCTATGGCTACCGGTCCCACGATCACCTCGAGTGTCGAGAGATGCGTAAGGGTCCCATTTGAATTAGTAAATAGCGAAGACAAGCCGCCGTTCTCTCCAGTGAGACCCTCGTCTGTGCAAAAGAGGAAGGACTTGGAGTAGTCGAGCGTCAGCCATGATGGGCTCTGTCCACACCCAGTGGACGTGGAGACCGTCTCTAGGGTAGCGGCAGCCGTGTCCCCTTCAGGCAGGGTTAGATTGAGGGTTGTGATGGTACCAGCGTACGAGGAGACGTAAAGGAGGGTAGCCGACGACGAACCAACGAGTCCGGCGGACAACAGCCCTGCGGGGGGGATGCCTTTCCACATATTTGGAAGATGCTGTGCAGCGAGCAATCGACCAAACAGAGATGTGAAGAGAATGAAGGCAAGAAGGGACGCCACCCCTAGGACGACTCTTAAGACAGCGCCCAGGCCCCTCCTAGGCTCTATACAACCTCCCATCGCAAACCGTGTCCTCTCCTCTTTCTCTCCCCGCAGCATCTCGGTGCTTCTCTTGCCCAGCAAGCTATATTTCTCCATGAGCTACGACCTCTGTCGCGATGATGAGTTTATCCGGCAGATCCTAGCATGTGCCCCTGTCCGGTACTGCATGACATTGCAGAGGTAGTAGTATGTCTGTTGGGTCCCGGACGGCGTCACTTGGCTCGGAAGTGGTTCCTATCTGCTCCTAGCTCAGGACCAGGAAAGACACTTAGCTAGGGGTTTTTTTTCCGTCCTAGCTGATTTTAGGAATAACGTCTCTCTGGTCTCCTGCAGGGGCATGACTCTGGAGTTGCAGTAACCACCGAGACTGCTGCGAGAGAGGCCTGGCACCCTGTCTCGGTAAGAAGTCCAGTGCGCTTTGCTGGCAAGGAAAGTCAGCGTTGCAGTGCGGAGAAGATGGTGGAGTAGACACGGGAACTTCATTGACTTACACTATAAACGGATTTCGACGATGTTTGGTAGACGCTAAACAGGGGGCCGATTTCTAAAAGTTGGGGTTGACCGAACGCTTTCCCTTGATGTTGTTCGGCCCAGGACTCGACGCCCTTGTCCCTCTTCAGCTGGGAGCAGAAGCGAGGTTGAAGTTTTTAGTAAGTGAATTGTTATTTAATTAAGCACACTCCAGCATTATTGAGCTAGTGTGAGACTTGCTTGACATGTAAACAACCTGGTTGCTCCCTTCCCCTCGAAGGTCGACTCACATGGTTGGATATAGCAGCGTGTAATGGTACATATAGGGGACCATAACGTAACGACTAGGGTATTGTTTGGAGAATTTACGTTTCGAATAACACAACACACCTCAGTGCTACGAGTCTTGCCAAGAATGTTATTTCCGCCCCAACTGCTACTACCCCGTCAGCGGTTATACTACAGGGGACAGTCTTGCTTGACCACTTGGGCTCTGAATTCGTTCGGACACGCCGCTAAGTCCGGTTTACGGCAATGGGCTTGGATACTGACAAGGTGCTCTTCGAGCCTCCATGCGTAGTCTGGTGACCTCGGAGATCCAAAAACGGGGGAAGAATGCTGCAGCGGACGGGATCGACAAGCACTTATCACACTTTCATAAGTGGGTTTAGATTGGCCATTGCGCTATATGATGTGTCATTATACACACCACCTATGTTGGGACCTAATGCGGGATCTAAGCATCTTGTCGTTCTTCGAAGCTTTTCTTAAGGCTGAGTTTTCAAAGAGCTAAGACCGTAGAAGAAGCAGCCACAGGAAAACTAAATTCACCCCTATCGTCGCAGTTACGACGTTGGCATGGTAGTACGATTCGAGCACATGCACATTTCCAGTGCTCTTTTTGCTCGACCTGGTAAGCGATGCTCGAAAAAGGTTATGGTCAAGTGTAAGGGAGACCTAATGAGTCGACATCTTGCAGTTCACCGTTGCAATGTGAATCATGTAGGTTTCCTTGATGTTATGTAACTAGAGAGCTTGCATCCTGCATGTCTTGACGCTTCAGAAACCACATTAGATTTGATCATTTTATTCTCCGCTGTTTACCAAAAAGAAAATCATAACATCCCTATACCAAGATATGTGTTAAAGGCCGGCCAACTCATCTCAAGTGCTATGCTACTCCTAAATCAGGCCAAATAGACCACCTTTGCCAAGTCACATCACACAACCGAGTCTCATTGTCACTAGAGGCTACAAAGGGAAGCTCGCCAGTCATTAAACAAATACAGGCCCAGTATTAACATCAAGTATGATCATATACGCAAGGATATTTCATATATTACATCGTGAGGCATTCAAATCTCCGGCGGTTCGCCAAGTAGATGTACGTGTTTGTGTAACTTCGTACTAAGGTCGTCAAGAGGCTTTAGGGGTCTAACGACGATAACCTCTTCGCCGTCATATATTATATATGATTAGCACCGCTTTTCACCAACTGGCCTAACTGCAAGGGGTTGTCGTATGCTATAACAGGATGTCTTAAACCGTGGCTTTGCAATTCACTGTACCTACCATTTGAGACCTTGCGTGTCGAAGTTTTCCCCTGAATATGCACTCCAAATCAGGAACACGCTAGTCTATAGATCATGATGCGGATCAGTAATATCAATCCCCGAACAGCCAATTTGAGAATGAAACCTTGTCTCGTGGTAGAATGAAAGGTGACGGCATCATTTAAGAGCCTCCTTATAGCGGCCGTCCGGTCTACTATCATGAAGCTCGTCTCTCTTGAACTGCTGTTGGGTTGCTCTGCTGCACCGCAACACTGTCCATGTAGCGTGTCGTGGATAAAGATCACCTAGTTAAGAACAAAGACTGGCATGTCTATATAATGTAAGCTGTACAGATGCTACGTGGCCAAGCATGACATAGGGGTAGACACTCCTACCGTAACAGTGACGAATGGCCTTAGTATACTGGAACAGCCTTGCCCCTATTTCCAACTCAAGGTGAGTCTAATTACATATAATGGCGCCTACGTGTTTGACTAGAAGTCACATGTCTTCTCTATGAATATGCTGCCACAACTCGGTCGTGATAGCGGCAAGGAGGCAATTTTAAGCAAATGAACCCAATGTGATGTTCTCCACTCGACCGTAACTGAAATTAGGAGGTTAGGTTGGACAATCGTGTAGATAACGTTACGATATTTTGCTCCAATGATGTTAGAAACCAACGCCACAAAACTGTAGAGTCTAGGGGTACCTCAGTCATGAGGAAGAGACATAGTTCCATTTCACTAACCTAGCAGGTTTTGACATCACTGGCTTCTCGGTAAGCGCATGGGAGCTTAAAGGCATAAAACTTTGCTAATATGAGAGTATCATGGAGGTAAATAAAGAGCATCGGCAACGATGAGTGGTTCGTACATATAGAAACATAAGATCGTTTTCAATCAGTAAAATAACATATGATTAACTTTGGTCAGGAGATCCTCGTATCGTAAGAGATATCTAAGGTTAGGTAGTGTTGAGAAATATATTAACGTTGGCTTGTGTTAACCCCCTTTTTCCCCTTTTTCTTTCACATGGGTATACATTAAACGCCGTCTTGCTCTTTTCAATTTTTGGATTCAACCCTATTACGGTCATAGAGGTGTCGTAGAGAATTCATGTGCCATCATGAGTTTTTGTCGAGTATTGCCCCAATCCCGCTAAGATAGGTAGGTATACAAGTAAAATAAAGTAAATATTGAAATAAGCTCCGCTTGTCGCTTATAGAATGCCCGTCTTCTGGAACTAGACGTAAACTCATAACCTCATCGTTCGAGGATTGCTTCCCGTGACATAGCTCTCTCGATATCGAAATAGGCGCATAGTAGCGCCTGGTGCTATACGCCAACAAGACATCAACCTGTCCCTTCTGTGCTTCTCCTAAAGAACAATCTTCTGATGCCGCTGCTCGACTTCGGCGTCTTCGGCCTCGCATAACTCTCTGCGGTCATCTTTGCAGCGACTTGGATCGGATGCGGGGGTAACGGAACGACAGGAAAGTCTTTCTCGGGTAAAGGAGGAGGAGGAGGAGGAGGCAGGGGCTGAGGCAAGGTCTTTGCCCTCCTGCGATCCGGCTTCGCGACAGGCGACCGCGGTTCCGCGAGGCCCGCGAGCTCGGGGATCCGAAACTCGAAGCCGTTCTCGAACACGGATTTCCCGGTCGACTGTGTCGACTGCGACTGCCGGTGTCGTCGCGGCTCCTGGCTCCTGGCGTTACTGCTGACTTCATACTCTTCTTCGTCTTCGTCTTCTTCCTCCTCCTCTTCTTCTTCTTCAGCGTACGGCGTCGGATCCGGGTCGCGCTCTTCGTCGCCGCAAACGACGACGTACCACCGGATGCTCTCGCCCCTCTGCAACTCGTCGCGAAGCTTCTCCAACCAGCCTGCCTTCTTGCTACCTGTCGTGCTAACTCTGCGCCCGGTCTCGTCGCTTAGGCCACTCATGGCTTTGTTCTGGTCCGCCTTCATCTGCGTCTCATAACGATTCATTTCCTCCACGACCGAAACAGATGTGTCTATGCGCACAGCGTAGTCGGCGACGTAGGCCCAGGGGCCGCTGACTCTCGACTCATCTCGCGGGTCGAACTCCTCGAGGAGCTGCACCGCGGACACAGTATTAGAATATCCGTTTCCGTCGTCCTCGAGTATGGTCGGGGATTTCACCGGGGGAGGCGGGAGAGGGGGCAACGGAGGCAGCTCATCGTCACGCGCGCTCGTCTTCGGCCGTCGGAGGGACGATATACTGCGCTTGCGGGAAGCGTTTCTATTCCCCGTCTTTTTGTCCTTGCCATTCACATCCACCCGTTCTTCAGACCCGCGATGGTCAGTCGAGTTGGCGCGCGAGCGGCTAAAGGAGTCCTTTGAGAGCGTGTGCCCGTGTGTTTTTCCCTGGCTCGGCGGGCTCTTACTTCGAGGTTGTGGCAATGTTCTCGTCGGCAGGAAATCGAACAGCTCATACAGATTCTCTATCAGGGCCGCTGAGCATTGCGGCGCCATAACCCAGTCGGGCGCCGCATCTTCGATGTCTTGGATGAGTATGAAATAGCGTATACTCCGCCGGTGCCAGCGGAAGCCGTGACAGAGGTAGGTAGGCATTATGTAGGAGGCTGATATCTCGCTGATTCGGAGCGTGCCGACGCCGTGCGACCAAGGGTAGCTCTGCTTACCCTGGAGAGGATTGTGGGGCAAAGAACAGTTTCAAGTAGATGATAGTCAGTTTGTCCGTACATCCATTTTCTATTCCAAATACTAAAGGTATGTAGGTCGAAGTTTGGTTGCAAAGGTGGTCGATAGTATATAACGCGGCAAGTAAGCAACGGGCGGGAGTTTCTAGGTGTATATGAGAGAAAGCCCGAAGGATGTGACGAGGCATGCAAGAGCTAGGTTGTGCTGAATCCCATCAAACATGCGGCGTCGCAAAGCTTGACCACGTTTATAAAACGAGTCCGTGGTCATACTTCGGTTTCCACGCACGAAGCTCCTCTGTTCGGATCCAAGGACACATAATAGATTTCAACTGCTTGACAAACGAGTTGATTCTAAGTGAAAAGCAAAGTTCAAATTTCCATCGTAAGCTGAACTGAGAGGAGATACTATGTAGCTAAAGGTGTTATGTTATACACTACATATAAGTGGCGAAGGTATTATTCTTGGCAGTCAATCCTTTTACTATTCTGGAAGCTACTTAACCATGGTTGAATGTCAACACAACAAGCTTCAATACTCTCTAATCGAATCTCGATCAGTTATACTGAAAAAGCATTATATCTACTGTTCATCGATTGCTTGAGAACTCTGAGCTATGTACTCTAAGATATGAACTATTATAACGTCTCCATCTTCTTGGGTTCCGTATTTCAGTGATGTTAGGCAGATCCTTTTAGCGAGTAACTCTTCGAATTGGCAGATCTGAGCTGATCTGGATTGTTCGATGACCCTACACGCGGAACCTATCCGGCTGCTTCCCCATGTCCTGTTGGTCAGTGCCTGACGATCAGGCCAAAACCTGCCGAGACAACACTAATTAGGTAGGCCTTTAGAGATCTAACAGTCACCTGGAGATTCTAACATATACCTCATTGCTATTATAGAGGTTATATGTTGTTATTAATGACAAGTCGCCGTCCCGGCCAAGCACACTCCACAGAAACGAACTAGACACAGCGATGACAGCCACTCCACCCTCTTCGGGCCAACTTCCTAAAAGAAAGAGAAGTCGGTCATACATAAGGGTTAATAATAAGACATTATCATCAAGCGACCGTAGGAGATACGGCCAGAAAAGACCCAACAGGCAACTCCATGCAGAATCCAACTATAAGGACAACGGGGCTACGAAAGAAAGAAAAGCCGTAAGCGCACCCCCGGCGCAATCCACACAATAGGGGAGAGCAAACTCTAGGCCGGCCCGATCCTAACCTCGAGCCCGCACGGCTGGAGAGTGAAGCTCGGGTTCTCCAGCACGTAGTCCTTCTCGACGCCGAGGAAGCGGAAGTTGCGGACGAGCTCGACGAGGAAGATCTTCATCTCCTCGTAGGCGAAGGCGCGACCGGCGCATATGCGCGTGCCGTTGGAGAAGACGTTGAAGGAGTAAGGGTTGAGCGCGGCGTCCGCCAGCCGGTCCCTGCGGTCCGGGTCGAACGCCTCCACGTCGTCGCCCCAGATCCGCGGATTCATCGCCGTCACGTGCGGGATGATGTCGAGGAGCGTCCCCTTGGGTATCGGCACCCCGTCGATGACGGTGTCGACGTCGGCTTGGCGGTGGGTCGTCGTAGCTGGCGAGAGGAAGAAGGGAGGTTAACAGCTTGGCTTCAGAGCGCGAGAGGGACGAAACAGACGGCGGCTTCTTACCTGGTGCGTATATCCTGAGGGTTTCTCGCAGGAAGTTATTCAGGTATGGCAGAGCATCGATGTCGGCAAAGCTAGGGTGGGGGTTCTGTGTAGTGAGTTTCTCGGTCTCTTGTCTAAGCCTGTCCTGGACGTCCGGCTTCGTGGCCATCACGTATATACACCATGCCATGGCATTTGCTGATGTCTCGTGGCCCGCGGCCATGAATTGAAGGAGCTGGTTTCAAGAATCATCGTATTAACACATAATCTACCCCATGAAAGTTACCTTGATAATCGGGGGTTGCCATGAATAGTAGTCGTGGGTAAGTGACAAGGGGGGAGAGGGGTTAAGGACTAACATGCCCAACGATATCATCTTCGGAGATGCCTTCAGCAGCACCGCCCACCCGATCCTCTTCCACAATCATCGTCAACAGGTCGCGCGACGACGCGCTAGACTCGCTCTCCCTCTTTTCATCTCGGAGCTCACGGTAGCGATCCCGCACGATCTTGGTCAGCATGCTGCGCAGCCAGCTCGTAGCATACAGGAAGTCGCGGTTCGCCTGCAGCGGGATCCAGCGGGTCGGCACGAAGCCGTTCGCGAACAGCAGGACCTTGCCCAGGTTCCCCGGCGAGAAGATGGCGCCGTACGCCTTGTGGAAGGTGTATTCGTCGGGCTCGTCATGGTCCGAGGTCAGCAGGCGCAGGTCCTGCCCCAAGCTGGTGACCCCCATGATGTCCAGCGTCGCCCGGGCGAGCAGCTCGGTGCAGTGTATGACACCGGTCCCGTCGGGGCCGGCGGCGATGGCGCGGCGGAACAGGCGCCCGAGCTCCTCCGCCTTCCGCCGGAAGATGGGCTCGAGCTTCCGGACGTTGCCGGTCGAGACGTAGGGGTTCAGCATCTTGCGGTGGGCGCGGTGCTCCGCGAACTCCATCGTGATGATGCCGTGGCCGGTGATCTGCCCCGTCATCCGCCGCCAGAGGTCCGTCTTCTTGAAGGAATAGCAGTGCGTGTGCAGCACGTCCTGGTGCGCGGCGACGCTGTTGCAGAGGAGGACCTCGGTGTTGGCGAACGTGCGGTACCGGATCAGAGGCGCATCGGGGAACTCTCTCATCCACTTGATATACATAGCCGTTGGCGTCTCGGCTCTTATCATGTTGAGGGCTTGGCCGAAGAAGAAATGGTTGTCCTAGGATCGCGTTACCGTCGTGAATACTCGTTCCGTTATATGATCGCGGGAGGGGCATACCTTTGGCCCAGGGATGTGACGAAGAGGGGAGAAGTACTTGTGGTAGAGGAATGTGCGGTATACTTTGATTGCCGCATATTCGACGAAGAAAATGAAGCATATTATTTGAATAATGCTATGAGTTGCTATATGGGGAGTTCCGGTCTTCTGGATCGCCACGGCCTGGACGATGGCTAGGCCGGCGCATGTAATTACATCCATGACTTTGATGCTTTGTAAATACACAGTTGAGGATGTATCATTGATGCTACGTTTCGAGGAACATATGATAGAAAGATCGGTAGAGTAAATAATTTTCTACAGTTCACGGACACCGAAGCTATTTAATATTAGAAGCCGAGCATGAAAAGCCATTAAGCAGATAACAATATTGATGCAGTTATAGTTCCTTGCATCTAGTGCTAGCACTAGAACCCTGCATGGGTTTGTTGTTGGAGGCAACTGTCCGGGTTCACGATATCCAATCAGATTCTTCAATTCTTCCGTATCCCAGAAACCTGGGAGCACGAGGATGTGGTGAGCGGCATTTGAGATTGAGATCCAGGTCTCTCACCGCGTTGTCCTATGGAAAACTTCGAAGAAGGAGGCTCTAGGGTGCGCATAATGCGTATAGCACAGAGAATCATCAAACATAATCGGTCTAGAGTTCCGCAAACCAAACTAGATTTGGATCATCAAATGCTGGCTAAAAGGGCTTGGTTGCTTGGATTGGACTCGGCATGCTGACAGATGCATGAGCCCATCTCCCGGTCAGCCGCGGAGATAGTATACAATAGCGTGGGTGGATGAGAACCCATACAGAGTATAAACTGTGCCGTACGACTCGTAATATTTTTATATTTATTAGAAGTCGGAACCGAACACGGGCCGCCCAGTATTCTCGTCGTCTTACTACGATAACGGAGCGCTAGAACGAGCCTGCTCAAAAATATCCGTGGGTTAAACTGGGAGATAGAGAAGGCTTTGTGACGGTCTGGGTGTAAATAACTGTTCTTTTTACGATTGACAACAGCCAAGAAGGGTTCGTTTCTACGCTCATGCAAGTGTGCCCAACCTTCGGGCTCATACGAACTTGGAACTGCAATTCTCGATAGAGGAGTTTGAAAGAGCTGTTTACTGCTAACCTAGTATAGTTTAGGTAGTGTCCGATGTAAGACGCTCAGGTAGGCAAGCATGGCATCAGATGTCTTAATGCCAAAGTCATCATCCTGCATTGGCTTTAATTCATATCCGCCTATATACAAGACTTGTGAGACCGACTTCGTACGCCACACGCATCCGCATCCGGAGTTCGGCACAGGACGTTTTAGTCAGTATGGGTATGAACGTGGTGAGCGCAGATGCGGCTCGGATCGTGAAGGTGGGTAAGCCGGCTGGCGGTAGCCAAGTTCCACGTTGTATATGGGCAGAGACATTACTAAGTCAACTGTCTGTTGAGGCTCCTAGTCATCCTTACTTGCATCTGTTATGCTAAGATTGGTATTACCAAGTCCCTGTAGAGTCAGCCTATGTCGTTGTTTTCATCTATGAGCGCATGTCACATGGTGGGTTAGTCGGCAGTAAGTTTTGAATATTATGGTACGATTAGATACTACGATATTTCAACGGTCGATCGTGAGATCGGGACCCTATTTCTGTCTAAGAGCGCCAGCCTTTGAGGCCATGTATCTGTACAAAACAACGAACATAGGAAATGGTGTCTCAAGGAAAGACTAAGGGGAGACGCTCCCTGAGAACAAAGGAAAATAACCAGGAAGATGCGTCACTTACCAAGTGCTAATGCCCAAGGCTAGCGCATCGTAGGAGTGGTCGAAGGGCAAACGCTCGAAGGCTCTCTGCGCCTTCTTCATCGCCTGGACCGCCTCGTCGGTCTTCAGGCTCTCGGCTGCTTGCCGAGCAGTCTTGAACTGCTCGGCGAGCTCTTCCCATTTCTCGAGAGAGCCGTGGCGCTGAGCCTTTGCGCGGCACGACCCGCATTTTTGGCCGATCTTCCCGCCATCGGCGAGAGTTCGCGGGATCGAGTGGATCGTGTCGTGGGCAATGATACGGGGCTCGACGTCGTGTCCGCAGCTCGAGTAGGTCATCTCCTTCCGGCAGAACGGGCAGTTATGGTTAGCCCCGAGCCACAGGTCTAGACACGAAGAGCAAGCTACGTGACCACAGGCGAGGATGGCCGGGGTAGTATCCTTGGCGTCCTCGGAGCTCAGGCCCATCTTGAGGGTCGTCTCGTGACAGATCTGGCAGGTTAGATTATCTGGCTGGTCAATCAAAAAGGTGATCTTGGGGGTGGGGAAGAACGAATCGTGATCAGAGCACGGCTTTCGTCCGTCATCTTTGGACTTCGTCGACGGCGACGACCTAGAGCGGAACGCAGACTTGAGCAATCCTCGTACTAAGTACTTCGGGTTGTAATGCTCGTTGAACAGGCTCGTCTTGCGGCGCGAGGAACTTGAACCGGACTCGTCAGACTCGGAATTAGCGGTAGAAGTGTTAACGTCACTACGCGAAGTCTCAGAGCTGTGTCGCTCAGCTTGTCGGCGCTCTCGAGCTCTTCTCAATTCGGCAACGTGCTCGGATGTTCGCGTCGACAGAGCATGATCGTGATATGCTCGGATAGCCCGGGTTTGAATATCGCGATGTGGTGTCGGCATAGTGACAGGCTCGGTGTGGAAAATCTCGTGCCTGATGGCGGAACGTTCTGCTTGACTACTACTCCTAGCGTCACTTGTGCTTCTAGAGCTGAGGCTGCTGCTACTGCTGCTCCCAGTGTGGCAATCACGTTCTCTGTGTTCGCTCATTGGATTTACTCGTATCTTACCAAGAATGCTGCCGTTTTTCCCGGTTATGACTCTATACTTGAACATCTGGGAAAGGAGGATTCTTACCTAGAAAGTATTGCGAGTCGGTCGACGATGTTGTTAGTTAGTTATTGTAATTATTTTCCTTGTGACACTTTTAGTTTCTTACTCGAGTTGCCATCCATCATTAGTGGCCCAGATCGGCCATATATATAATCATCTCGAGAGGTATGGACAAGGCGATTGTTAAGTTTCTCCCATAGTAGTTGGTCTTTGTGTGCAAATATAGCAGCACACTACTCTTATACTAAAACAATGGGATAATAGAGTAACTCAAAGGCGTTTTAGGACAGTCTTTATAGGTTAAGAATAGATAAGTCTAGGCTTTGTAGGGAGTTTACATGACATATGATATCATTACATATGATGGCCTAGAGGATCCATGGCAGCTTGTACCAAGTTGGAGTTTGCTAAATGGAGTACCTGGGACGTTATACGGTATATTTATCAAGACATTATAGGAAAATCGGCTAGTTTGTAGCATGAGGCAATTGATCCCTCTAGAGGGAGATAAATGCAACCTAATGGTACAATTGCCTTGTAATCTCCTGTTGTTTGTTAAGGAAGATGCCTTGATCTATCAGATATAGGTAGTTTATGAGGTAATTGCAACAACGAGAAAGAAGAGTGAAGCTAGAACAATAGCTTTGAGTATGGTGATTTTTTTCTTCTCTTGAAAGAAAGAGTGCAAATTACCGTGATAGTTGGATGGTGGATGATACCAACTAAGGGTAAAAGGGGAAAGGGGAAAGGGAAAGGGGGGCGTTAAAAAAGAGAGCTGCCATTGCCTATGCCTAAGAATGCATATAATTGATTGCTGCATATATGCGTATATTATGCATGTATAAGGTATATATCAGGTATAGATGACAAGTGGGTAACTTCCCCACCCAAGCCCACCTCCACACCTGAGGCTGGTCCACTAACGGGCCTTGGTCTGGTAAGTACCTTGTACTAGGTACCTAGATTAGCATCTTTTTTCCCAATCACTTTCCGCCTCGAACTTTCAGCCTTGTACATAACGAACTTATTTACACCGGCATCACTCGACCGCAATACAACAACGTTGGCATAGATATACAATTCGGACGACAGAACCAAAAAGACGGTAACAGAAACAATCCAAGACCAGAACCCGACCCAGACCCAGACCCAGACCCCCCACGACAACTATCTTCCAAGATGAGGCTCACGGCCGAGCTCCTGCAGAACTCGCCGTCGTGGCTCAACGCGCTGAAGGAGCGCGAGCTCGACCTCCGAGGTACGTTTTGAAAAGAACAGATACTACACTTTGTCCATTTTTATAATGTGACCTATTTGATCTTGGCCCAAAAGTAGTATGAGCAAAGAAGAAGAAAAGAGCAGAGTTGATACAGCGTGGCCCTCGCCGGCTCGGCGTGTGAACAGGACATCGGATTCCCGCCATTGAGAACTTGGGTGTAGCAGGAGTACGTATTTATTATTCCTTCTATACTGCACGGTGTACTTTGGATATTTGACTAACCGCTGCCATCTCCCCCTCCCCCTCCCGCCCACAGCCCCAAGATGCCATAGACTTCGTCGACAACGACATCCAGGTGCTGGGCAACTTCCCGCTCTCGCCACGCATACACACGCTACTGCTAGCGCGCAACCGCATCTCCGCCATACAGCCAGCGCTCGCCAGCTCGATCCCGAACCTCACGAACCTGCAGCTCGAGTCGAACAACCTGAACGAGCTGGCGGATCTGGATCCTCTGGGTTCGTTCCCGCGGCTGACGCACCTCGTATTAAGGGATAACCCTGTGACGAAGAAGGAGGTGAGCTCACCCCCCCTCCCCCCTTCCTCCCCTCTTTTCATATTTGGAGAAGAAAAAAAGCCAAAAAAACCAAAAAAAAAACCCCTGCGGCGACGTAATTTTAATATCTAACCATGTGCCAAAATTTTCAAATATCTAGCACTACCGCTACTGGGTGGTCTGGCGGTGCCCGTCGGTGCGGTTCCTCGACTACGCCAAGGTCAAGGACGCGGAGCGCCACCAGGCGCGGGAGCTCTTCGGCACGCGCGACGAGCCCACCGAACTGGCCTCCAAGATCATGGGCGTCAAGTCCAAGACGTTCGACGCCTCGCTGCTGTCGTCGTCGTCGGCGGCGGCGGCGGCATCGAACGGCGGCGTCGGCGGCTCCTCGGGCCTCACGGCGCGCATGTCGCGCATCAAGCTCACGGACAAGGAGAAGAAGCGGCTCCAGGACATGATCAAGCGCGCGACGAGCCTCGACGAGATCACCCGCCTCGAGACCATGCTGAGGGAGGGCAGGATGCCGGCCGGCGTCCACTTGGCGGACGAGATGGAGGAGTGAATAGGGAGAAAAAAAGTAAGGGAGATATTGG
This sequence comes from Biscogniauxia mediterranea, assembly GCA_018398605.1. Classification (NCBI taxonomy): domain Eukaryota; kingdom Fungi; phylum Ascomycota; class Sordariomycetes; order Xylariales; family Xylariaceae; genus Biscogniauxia; species Biscogniauxia mediterranea. The sequence goes on from JAGXTR010000001.1 coordinate 2,419,451, forward strand.
TTTGGATTGACGATGTGTGATGTATGTGCGTGTGGGGTTAATACACGATTTGGGTGGAAGAGATTTGATCAGGCAGTGAAAAGGGATTTTTTTCGATTCTTAAATCTTTTTTTTCTTTCTTTCTCTATTCCCGGCACATGAATGATGCCGTAGAGAAGAAAAAGGGGAAAAAAAAGATATCGCGGGATATACCCATGAAAAAATAAAACAAAATAAAACCGAATTCAAGAACAATCGTCAACTATATTACGTGGTCCTTCTCGGTAGAGGTCGTATGTCGTTTCTACTTATTGCGTAGCCATAATAACCTAACCTAGTCCTGAACGCATAACTGCCATCCCCCCTTACTGCCTGTTCCCGTTTCCTGCATCCCCAACTCCGTGCTAGTTCACTCAGGTTAAAAGTGACCTTGTCTTTTTTTTTTTTAAAAAGACTACCATCCATCCATCTTTATCTCATGTGTGCCTAGATGGTAGGTAGCGGTAGATTGATCGATCCACGTCCCCTTCCCCCCTATTTCCTTCCTAACCCCTCCTCACACATCGCTCTTCTATCCACCGCGTCGGCCGGCCCCGGATCCGCAGCTGCCGACGCGAGGCAGGACGACTACTGGTACCAGCACCGTTGACCCGCCGGACCGTCTCCTATCCGGTCATGTCGACGTCGCCCCCGCCGCTCCGCGCCTGCCTCATCTCGCTCTGCAGCTGGTCGTTGGGGTCGGCGTGATGGCCCTCGTCCTCGGGGCGCAGAGCATGGCGCGCGCCGCTCACGAAGTTGGCCAGGCTGGCGGAGGCGGCAGCGTGGTGATTGCTATTGTTGTTGTTGTTGTTTCCGTTGGTGGTGGTGGTGGTGGTGGTAGTGCTGGCGCTGGCACGGCTGCTCTTGTGCTTCTTGCCGTTGGCGATGGGACGCGAAGCCATGGTGGTAGTGGTGGCGTCCTCGCCACCCTTGGAGCCGCCGCCGCCGCTGCTCAGCTAGGCGCGCTTGGCGGCCGCTTGGGCCTTGATCTGCTTGTAGGGCACGGTCTTGGGGACGATGTCCTCGAGGAATTGGAGATTGTCTTGGTGGGAGACTGCGTTGGCTGGTTGGGAGGGTGGGGCGTGTAAGTGTTGAGCTTTGCGTGTGTGGGGAGGGGAGGATGGTGATGGTAGAAAGGGGGAAGAGCAAAGATTAGATGGACGTACCGAGATCCTTGTACTGGATGTTTCTCCGGGGCTTGCGCTCTAGCTTGGTCATATTGAGGCCCTCACTGGCTAGGTACTGGATAAACATCTCCTGATACGCGGGGAGTTTAGCAAGAGGAAGGAGTGAAAAGGGGGGGGGGGGGGGGGGGTGAGAACGCCTTACTGTGGCTAGCGTGATGACGAAAGCTGCATTGTTGGAGCAGATGCTTATGTCTTGATCCTGAGCAATGATCTTCTTGACCCTAGACACTAACAAGAGGTTAGTAAGGAGATAGAAACTTGGAATATGTCGTATTGCAGTTGAGGTTTTCACTTACATGGCAACTGGGTCTGGCCAGTGACCTCTTTCCTAGGAGGGATGGCTGTTGTGTTGTATGGCATGGCTGCACTAGTTTGCAAGGCTTATGGGCCTCTGCGGTTATTCTGGGAAGTGGTGTGTATGAATATCTAGAAAATGATATGGGGGACGAGGTTTTGGTTAATAGCCACGTTGCTGAGTTTCTTGATTAGCAAAAGTATGAACCATGGCAGATACAACCTATGTTGTTTTAAAACGGGTTTAAAGAGGGATACGCAGATTTTTCTTCTAATTTTTACTTTTTAAAGACAGAAAATTCATTGCATGTGGAAGCCTCCATGATCCGTGAATTTGACGAGGTTGTAATCCTCTGAGAGTATCCTTCAGTGGCTAAGAGAGACCACCATCCCGCCCAATTCTAATCCGGAAAATCAAAGGGGAAAACGCCAGAAAAGTGATAGCAAGTTGTATTCTGGGCAAACATTTTAAGAACGTACCTAGTATTTTTTTTGGTCGTCAATTCGTGAGCTTATTGAGCTTGGTTGATGCTTATGGTGGTGATGTTGTATAAGGGGTCTCTCGTATGGATGAGTGAATGGATGGATGGATTAAATATGGGGCAGAATTGAACGCGTGAAAGCTCGAAGACGCGATACGATTAAAGTTCAAAAATGGAAGATACACACAGTGCAGGTTCCATCCAGCTTAAGCACTAACCTATATGCTTACATATACCAATATTTTAGTGGGATAATACAGTTTGCATACTACCTACTCGCACGCAGCTGCCTGCCCCAAGCCAAGTGCTTACTAAATGACACTAAGTTTCGATGCAGGTGACTTGCCGTACGCAAACCCACCCACCCCTGCCCTCCCCGTCATATCCTTGCCGGCGAACGCACCAGACCCGAGAAGATTACGTAGTACCTACCTCGTGTAACTTCATATCCAATTCAACATTGGAATTCGAGACAACTTAAGAAGTCTTGCTCAATTCTACATACTATACTCCTCCTCACCTACCTCCTTGTCTCTCCAACCACGAATCAGCGCCCACCGTATTAATCGCAGCAGATGACGATGGTCGCAAGTCCAGAGTGATGAATCCAGCCTCCCGATCTACGTCCTTCTCCATCACCCATCCGCAGCCCTTGCAACGGCCCTCCGTGAGCTCGAGACTCTCCTTCGCAGTATCGACCGCCGAACGGGGCGAGGGCGGCCACGATGGTCCTGGGGAACGCCAGATCGAGGAGGAGATAGCCGAGATCAAGAGATACGAGGTATGTCATCCCTGCCGGAGCCGTCGGGCGACGCCTGATTGCCGCAGCTTGATGCTTATCTCTCTGTCGCCTGCAGGACTTCACAACCATAGGTATGCGCGCCGATGCACGGCTCCAGCCGAGAAGTAAAATACTAAGAGCCATGCCCTAGACTGGGTTCAGGATGCGGCCCAGGAGCGGTTGCGACGGAAAACACGACGGAGGAGGACGGCCGGCCGGTTCGACCATGGCCGAGTGTCTTGGAGATACCGCCTGTGGGAGTATTACGATGCCGCCCAGGGATGGATTGTCGTCACCCTCGTGGGCGCTGCTATTGGCCTCAACGCCGCCCTTCTGAATATCATCACCGAATGGCTCTCCGACATCAAGCTCGGCTACTGCACCTCGGCCTTCTATTTGAATGAGAAGTTCTGCTGCTGGGGCGAGGACAACGGCTGTCCGCAATGGCACCGATGGACCTGGTTTGAGCCTGTCAACTATGTGCTGTACATCATGTTTGCGGTAAGTCGCGCGCCTCTCCGATCAACCGCTGCGTCAAACTAAGCCCCCTAGACTTTCTTCGCATTCGTCGCCGCTATCCTAGTCAAGTCTTTTGCCCCCTATGCTGCTGGCTCGGGCATCTCCGAGATCAAGTGCATTATTGCTGGGTTCGTGATGAAAGGCTTCTTGGGTTCATGGACCTTGCTCATTAAGTCTATTGGACTGCCCCTCACCATTGCATCTGGCCTCTCTGTTGGAAAGGAGGGCCCCAGCGTGCATTATGCTGTCTGCACGGGTAACGTCATTTCCCGTCTGTTCGATAAGTATAAGCATAATGCTTCCAAGACCCGCGAAATTCTCAGCGCCTCGGCTGCTGCGGGTGTAGGCGTTGCCTTTGGTAGCCCCATTGGGGGTGTCTTGTTTTCCTTGGAGGAAATGTCCAGCCATTTCCCCCTCAAGACCATGTGGCGGAGTTACTTCTGTGCTCTCGTCGGGACCGCGATTCTGGCAGCCATGAACCCTTTCAGAACTGGCCAGCTTGTCATGTTCCAGGTAAAATATGACCGGGAATGGCACTTCTTCGAGATAGCGCCATACATCTTCATCGGTATTTTTGGCGGTTTGTACGGGGCGCTTGTTATCAAGTGGAATTTACGAGTGCAGGCATTTCGAAAGAAATACCTGACAGATTGGGCTGTTCTCGAAGCAACACTGCTGGCCGCGGGGACAGCCATCATATGCTATCCCAATGCTTTTCTTCGAATCGATATGACGGAGAGCATGGAGATTCTATTTCTCGAGTGCGAAGGGAAGGAAGACTATCACGGCTTATGCGAACCTGGAAAGCGTTGGGCGAACGTTCTATCTCTAGTTTTGGCGACGGTTATCAGAATTTTTCTGATCATTATATCTTATGGTTGCAAAGTACCGGCCGGGATATTCGTGCCATCGATGGCCGTGGGAGCGTCATTTGGGCGAACAGTCGGAATTATTATGCAATCAGTCCATGATGCTTATCCAGACAGCGTCTTTTTCCAAGCCTGCCCCCCTGACGGGCCATGTATCACCCCTGGGACGTACGCTTTTCTCGGTGCTGCGGCGGCACTTAGTGGCATCATGCACATTACCGTGACCGTCGTTGTCATCATGTTCGAGCTTACAGGTGCGTTAACATACATCTTACCTACCATGATCGTCGTTGGTGTCACCAAGGCTGTATCGGAATTATTTGGGAAAGGTGGTATCGCAGATCGCATGATCTGGTTCAACGGATTTCCCTTCCTCGACAACAAAGAAGAACACAATTTTGGGGTTCCGGTGTCGACTGTGATGACAGGCGACGTGGTTACTATCCCGGTTCATGGGATGACCCTTGAATCTATCGAAGACCTCCTCAAGCAGCCCAAATACCAAGGCTTCCCCGTTGTTGAAGACATCAACACAAAGATTTTAGTTGGTTATATAGGGAGGACAGAGCTGCGCTACGCAATTGATCGTCTACGCCGCGAGCGTGCCATCACACTCAGCCCACAGGCCAAATGCAACTTCTCGCCTGCTAATATCAACGCCGTTACACCCATTACCCCCACCGTTTCGATTAGCAACACGGACTATAGTATGTCGTCAGCTTCGATCGAATTTAGCAGATACGTTGATGCGACGCCGGTGACGGTGCACCCGCGCTTGCCTCTAGAGACGGTGATGGAGCTGTTCCGGAAGATCGGGCCCCGTGTGATCCTGATCGAGCAATACGGACGACTTCTCGGCCTAGTAACGGTCAAGGACTGCTTGAAGTACCAGTTCAAGGTAGAGGCAGCTGAAAACCCGCACAAGGACCATGATATTGTCAAGGGCCATGAACGGCTCTGGGGCATGATGAAGAGCGTGGGCGGATGGGTTTCCAGAAAGGTGTCGAACGTGACGGGTGGCCGCATCATACTCGGGGACGCAGTGGATAGCGAGGAGAGGACTGGGTTGGTTTCGGGTGCGCATTCTCGCCATGGTCAGATAATGGACGGTGACGAGGACGTGGGGGATGTTGATGGGGTGGAATTGGAGAGTAGAGTTAGAAGGCCGGAATGAGCTGTAGATAGTTGGTAGTAGTTGTATGATTTTCTAAAGCTGAACCAATACCTAGGTACTTACTACTACCTGACTTGGTGCTTTTGGGTGTTGTATGTCTGGTGCTAATATTCAACTGCCCCTATATTTTGTGGACTATAAGTTGGAGGTAGGTCTGATACATGAGGTAGTAGTTTGTATAGTCAAGACCAGGGGGACTACGCGGAACCTTGGCTGACTTAACCTAATTGTAGCAGGCCGGGAGTTCTATAACTATGTACCTATAGGTAGGTATGTGTTACCTGTAACATAGCATGCAACGCAAGGCACGATTTTACCTAACCTATGTATGTACTTCAAATGCCGTTTTTGCTGCAGGAACATCAATGTCAAATGTCAAATTCCCCGCCGGGTTTAGGTAGGTGTGGTAAATGAACCAATCGAAACTCGCAAAAAGACCACGTTTAGTACATTTAATCCATTGCTAAATTTGGCTATCCTTTAGATCTCACATGCAATGCTCATGTTTAAACCTTCTTTACATACTAGTACATTAAGACCACTAGGCGAACTATACATATTGACACTTCATACGACTACTTACGAGTCAGGACCCCGACCCCCTCTACATAGTTATCAGGACAGCATATTGATATACCAGGAATAGGTACCGGTAGTGTCCGTCACGCGCCAAGACCCGAGAACGCGCGTTCTGGAAAACTACTATACGGATCCGTACATTAGGCACATAGTGTATAGGAGTTTGTCTGGTAGGTAGGAAGAGGAAACCGGGGACGCTCCAATCGTCGAATCGAAACAACATACGTCTGCAGGTGACTGACATACGGAGGAGCTGAAAAGTTAAAAGAGAGAGAGAGAGAGCAAGAACCGGGAGCGACAATTGGAAGTTAGCAGCACACTCTCACTCCTGCTGCACAGCCCCCCCTTCCCAGTCTTGTCCTGTCCTGTCCTGTCCTCCCTTGTTTCACCTACCAGTGCTTTACTACATACATACACTACTTACTTCAATTACCTACCACCCGACTCCCATCCCCATCCCATCCCATCCCGTCCCGTCCCGTCCCTCCATATCTCATTACACTAGTAGCACATATCAATGGCCCGAACCCGATCTGGGAAAACTACTACTTCCAATACCACCAACACCAGCACCAACACCATCACCACCACATCTGCTACCTCTTCTTCTTCTTCTCCTCCTCCTCCTCCTCCTCCCCCGCCCCCATCTACTATTCCCACCACGACAGCTCCGGGTATTTCTACTTCTACTTCTACTTCCACCTCCGCTCCCGCTCCCACTACGAGACGCAGAAAACCTCGCGACGACCCGCCGCAGGGGAAAGCCGCCGGGACAGCGGGAGAAAGAGGGAAAGGGAAAGGGAAAGGGGGAAAAGAGACCGCCGCTGCTGCTTGTGGTATGTCGTCATCGTCGTCGTCGTCGTCGTCGTTGTTGCCCGCGCGGAACGGGGGCCAGTGGGTCGTGTACGCGGTGGCGAGCGGCGCCTGCGCGGCGTTCAACGGCGTGTTTGCGAAGCTGTGAGTTTTTTTTTTTCTTTTGCAACATTCTTTTATATTTTCTTATATATCTTTTATTTCATTTACACTTCTTTTTCTTTCTAGTTTTGGTGGTTCTTTATATGTTTTGTAGTAGTTGGCTCTCTCTCTGTCTTTCTCTGGCCCTTTTTTTTTCTTTTCTCCTTATTGGCTTAGGAAACCAGGGGGGGAGGTGCGTGGGAGGTGCGCAGTTGGGGTTAGTTACTTGCCTTCGTCTTTGTGTGTTCTGCTGTAACCTCTGTCGTGCTGGGCCGGATACACACGTTTTGAGGTTCGTTGTTTGTTGGTGCTCTGCGCCTCTGTAATTATACATGTGTAAATTATCGTTGCGATATTGGGGGGCTAGAACCTAGATGTGGGTGGCATTGATTGGGCAAGGCTGACGTGATGACACCCCTTAGAACTACGAATGACCTCACAACCCATATATCCCGAGGGATCTCGGGGTTCCTTGGGCTCGTCGACTTCGAGCGCGTGCTTGAGGTTGCGGTTCGTTGTGTAAGTACCTGTTATCTTTTATTGATTTATTCTGGAGGGGTCGATCTATTTATTACGTTCCTACAGAGCAGCTCGCATAGTCCGCTTCATCGTGAGGAGTGCCGGTCGTCGTCAAGTCAGGAGAGAGATTCACAATATATCACAAAGCTAATTGCTGAACCCCCGCGTTATAGATATTCTTCGGTCTGAACCTAGTCTTCAATGGCGTGGTAAGCCCCCCCACCCCCCTTCTCCCCCTATCCCGCCCCCATCCTCTATCCCCTTCGCTCATATTCACGCCTTCACAACAGATGTGGACCCTATTCACCAAGGCCCTCGCCCGGGGCCACTCCACCACGCAGGTCTCCATCATGAACACGTCGACCAACTTCGTCGTGACTGCGCTCTTGGGCCTCGCCGTCTTTGCCGAGTCCCTGCCCCCGCTCTGGTGGGCCGGCGCCGCCATGCTCGTCGCGGGCAACGTCATCATCGGGCGCAAGGACGACGGGTCCTCCGCTACTGCCATCGATGGTGGTGGTAATGGCGATGAGGGAGATGGCGATGATGATGATGTCGAAAGCGGAAGGGCGACTCCGGTCCAAGGGGATGCCGAGGAGGAGGGGGGGAGGAGGATGGATTATGGAGCGGTTACGCGGAGTAGGCGCACGGGGGCACTGCCTGTGGAGAAGGATAGTGATGATGAGGAGGAGGAGGAGGGTCGGAGACAGGATGAGGATGAGGATGTCCCTTTGCTCGGGGATTTGGAAGATCCAGACAGGCGGTAATGTGTGTTTATGATAGTGTAGACGAGAGAGATGACAACGGGTATAAATAATTTATAGGGTAAGTACCTACGTTAGGTAGATCCTAGGTAGATAATACCCTGTCTACCTATTGAAGTCTATATGCAGAGTCGACTACCCATGGTATTTAGATTTCGATTTTAAGCCGTGGAGCTGCTTTCATAGTCACATCACTAGAGACGAAGCGGATGAATGGGGTTCCCAATGGTTCTTTATATTTATGTCCCGTTACCAGGTAATGTCCCTCCATGTTGTATACCTGCCGAAATGCGATAATGCCAATGCAAACGTAGCCTTATGAGAAGAATCAATCCATCGATATCCCTCCTTTGCGCGTGTTCTATCTATTGAACGTAGTATCGGGGGTTTTTTCCCCACGATACCGTTTAGATTGTCAATTTGTAGTAAAGAGAAAAAAAGGAAGATAAAAGCCAGCGGCACGGAACCAGGTCCCTTTCCTGTCGCACAATTCCGTACGCACTTCTAAGTACGTATGGAGAAAACCCAGAGGAAGAAAAGCACCGAGTAAAAAAAAATGTCGTGAGATGGTTCGTAGCATTTAGGGTCTGATCTGAGCTAGAAAAAGAACCCCGCAAGTATCGCATGCATGTAGCCCTGATTGACCGTAAGAATGAAGTCTCCTAGCGAGCGTCTTCTCCCCATACTCGTCCTAGTAGATGGTTATGAAGCAAGGCTGTATCGTATGTTCGGGTACGGTTGACTCTCGTTTCCCGTGGTCCACATTCACATCCACAATAGGAGATCCGCGGCTGTCCTATCGGGATTCGGAAGGCGACCGATCAAAAAAGCAAGGCTGATTTTAGAGGGCGAAGAGGCAGGCGTAGCACCTAAGCAGCGTTGCCCGTCGGCTTCGCTGTGCAGGATACTATCTTGACCTTGTCGGCTGACACTACCTGTCCGCCGTTCTCCATCTTGAAGGTCACGTTCTTGAGCTGGAAAGTCCAGACTTCGTCGCAGAATCGGTAGGTGTGCAGGCTTCCCTACAAGATCACGAAGCGCCCCCGGCGGTCAGCTGAGTTTCTCTTTCTCCCTCTACCGGTTCGCAGGTGGTATCGAGTGCGCAGACGTCGGCGACACAGGGCATCAAGCGTAGTGGTCACTCACCTTGAAGGTCAGGCGCGACCGGACCTTCTCCTGGAGGACTTCGGCAATGGCGCGGTCGAAGTTGGCGAGGATCTTCATGGCGAGCTGGGGGTCGATGCGGTGGTCGGTAATCAGGTCATCGAGCGTATCAGTCAGCGCAGTTCCGACGCTGTGAGAAGAGTGCAGAGGAAAATATGACTTGGTTAGTCTGTAGTTGCTAGCAGGGACTGGTGGTGACAAAGAGTGGTGGCGCTGTACCTGCTACGACGGTAGAGCTCGTAGAAGTTCTGCCCACCGGACGCCATGGCGAATGACGTGGGATTTCTATAGCGCCGGCAGTCAGATAAAGGTTAGGAGGAAAGCGGTTATGGTTGCGCGGGTGGTGGGTATTGGTAGCGAAAAGAACGACGATGGTTGGTATTTTGGGTGGTGGTGATTGTTGTGGTTGTTGTGTGATGAAATGAATGAATGAATGAATGGTTTCTAGGTTTAGGAAAGTTATGGCTGTACGTAAGACAATTGGGGGAGACGCTGTCGCAATGATGACTCAGCAATTCTAAAGACAATGCTCCACCTGCAGGTGCATACCTACATAGGTACACTACCTAGGTAGGTGAATTGTGGCGCCCGGTAATGCGATTGTGGCACCTGCTTTCAGCTAGGTATTTATTAGACCCCGGATTCGGTACTACCTACCTACACCTTAGGTGAGGAAAGCACTTTACGCGTGACTTCGAGGTCGATTCGCGTCGCCTTAAATGCAAGAACGACGCGCTAGCGACCGGAAGCTGGGGAAAGTGAAATCATACATTTCCCCAAGGTCGAGTCAAACCACCCGTGACTTGTAACCAACTTTCCCTTTTAGTTACCATCTCCCTAGGTATCTTTGCTTTTTTTTTCTTGTTTTCTTTTTCCCCTTCCTTTTTTTTGTTCAAAAAGTCTTTCATCACAAATTGGGTAATTTAATTTTACCTACAATCCTCGAGAATGGCTTCAAGCTCTTCTTCGTCAGGGTCCGACTCGCGTCTACCTACTAGTGCACCGTCTTCACCACCCTCGGTCGCCGACCCGGACTCCACCAAGATGGGCGTCACCTCAGCTTTCCGCGAACAACAGATGCTCAATGAGGAGAAGAAGGCCAGAGCTGAGAACACCCGAGCCGAAGCGAAAAGATTGGCCCAGGCGCGGAAACGGCGCAAGAAGATCCAGTTGTCTCCCGAGGAACGCGCTCGCAAGGCTAAGGAACTTGACGAACTCCTGCGGAAGAGCAAGGTGTTCAGTGATATCCTCACTCAAAAGACTAAGGCTCTTGGCCGCGTTGGCCGCGATTTTGACAACCAGGCATTGGCAGACGCCGGTCTCGAATTGAAGCAGCAGCCCAAGATCATGAGCGGTGGCACCATGAGAGACTACCAACTAGAGGGTCTGACTTGGATGTATGAGATCTGCGTGCAGGGCATGAGTGGTATATTAGCCGACGAGATGGGCTTGGGTAAGTCAATTGACTGCTAGTATCCTTTATTTTCGAGTGCTCATGTACTGCGATCGCAGGTAAAACAATACAAGTCATTTCCCTTGTCGCATTGCTTCGTGAGCAAGAGAAATATTACGGCCCTCATCTGATCATTGCCCCCTTAAGCACGCTGTCGAATTGGCAGGACGAATTCCACAAGTGGACTCCGTCGATCCCGTTCGTCTTATATCACGGCACACAACCAGAGCGACAACAGATATTCCGTGATAAGGTCATGAAGCATTACCAGAAAGGCCGTCCCACGACTCACTTCCCAGTGGTTTGTACCAGCTACGAGATGGTCTTAAGAGATCATGCGGCGCTGTCAAAAATCGATTGGGCCTTCATCGTAGTCGTGCGTAACAAACCACAGAGAGCAATTTGATATCAGTGACTAACAGGCTTGCAGGACGAGGGTCATAGAATGAAGAACGCGGATGCAAAGCTGTTTAGGGAGCTCCAGCAATTCAGGTCAGCAACTCGGCTCCTGATCACCGGAACACCTCTCCAGAACAATCTCAAGGAGCTATGGTCTCTCCTTCATTTCCTAATGCCGGAAACCTTCCTCGATTGGGAGGCGTTTGAAGTTTGGTTTGACTTTAGCGACCTTCAAGATGAAGAAGGTACTACTCATTTTATTGAGGATAAAAACAGCCAAGATCTCGTATCCAAGATACACAAAGTCCTCCAACCGTTGCTCCTGCGCAGAATCAAGGCAGATGTAGCTAACTACCTGCCCAAGAAGCGCGAGTATGTGCTCTATGCGCCAATGACCAAGGAACAGACAGACCTTTACAATGTCGTTAGCAACAAAAAGGTCGATACGAGAGCGTATCTGGAAAGTAAGGTTGTTGAACGCTTGACTGGCACCACTAACAGTCCTGCCATTTCACGATCGCCTAGCCGCCAGTCGTCACGAGGGAGTAGCACCCCGGTTGCAGAAACGAAAATAATACCCGCAAAGAATGCATTTTCAATGATGATGGGAAACAAGGACAAGACACAGTCGAAGCCAAGCGGAGCAAAAGTAACTGCTCCTACTACTCCGGCGAAGGGATCAACCAAGAGAAAAGTTTCCCCTATCAACGAGGCGTCCGTGCCAAAAAGCAATAAATCAAGCCGACAGGCTACTCCGGCTTCAAGTACCCGTAGTCATTCGCGTAGAGGTCGCCCTTCATACAAGACAGCGGACGATTCAGATGACGACGAACTCAATGACGATGAATTTGAAGCGAAGCTTGTGAAAGAGCTTGAGGAGAACGCTGATGATTCCGAAGACGAGACGCCAGATGACGAAGAGCTTGAGCGAGCTGCCACGCTTGAACTTGCCAGTAGGTTCTCCTATTTAATTCGCATTATTGCAAATAAGTGTACTGACTCTCAACAGAACGGCAAGTTTCCGAAAAAAGACTAGGCAATCCCCTCATGCAGTTGAGGTTGGTATGCAATAGCCCTCACAATTTCTACAATCCATGGGCGTTTGGTAGCAGTGACCCTATCGATGAGAGTATTGTGACGGCCTCTGGCAAGATGCTTCTTTTAGACAGATTATTGCCAGAGCTATTTCGACGAGGCCATAAAGTCTTGATATTTTCGCAGTTCAAAACACAACTTGACATACTACAGGATTACTGTGCCGAACTCAGGCAGTGGAATGTCTGTCGCATCGATGGCAGTGTCGCCCAGGACGACCGCAGACAGCAAATTAAAGCCTTCAATGAGGATCCTGATCACAAGATTTTCTTGTTGTCCACCAGAGCAGGCGGCCAGGGAATAAACCTCGCCAGCGCTGATACTGTGATCCTATTCGACAGGTAAGCGTTTCATTGGAATCGAGTGTCAGGCCTACCTGCTAATATGTGATATTAGCGATTGGAATCCACAACAAGACCTTCAAGCACAAGATAGATGTCATAGGATTGGACAAACTCGGCCCGTGATTGTTTACCGATTTGCCACCAAAGGCACAGTTGAAGAGGACCTGCTAATGAGTGCCGATGCGAAACGCCGGCTGGAAAAACTAGTCATCAAAAAAGGTGGATTCAAGACCATGGGCCAGAAGATTGATAATCTTGAGCTCCTTGACAAAGAGACGCTGCAGGCGCTCCTCTTGAAAGACGGAGAAGTCTATCAGCACTCGGGGGGTGACAAGATCCTTAGTGATGAGGACTTGGATGTTTTATGCGATAGGTATGATGATATTACGCTCCTTCGCGCACTGGGTATTCTAACTAACAACTTCTATAGAAGCGATGAGGCTTTTGATCGGGCTGCCAGAGGTGTTGGCAATGCCGCCGGTTTCCAGGTCGTCGAGACTGCCGCTGACGGTATTACTCAAATGACCGAGAAATGAATGACCATGCTTAAAATTCGGAAGTTCCCAGTATTTTTTTTTTTTTTGATTCGGATAGGATAGGGCGTTCATCTAAAAGCACAGTCAAAAGCTCATGTATCATAGAATATCGGCGGGGCTCTCTTTGATAGAAATGCCTTTGTATGCCGCCACCAATAGTACAGTAGACGGGGTTAAAGAGTTGGGGGTTATGTAGATGATTTGCTTTAGAGCTCAATTACTCGGAAGAACGACGTAGAGTTACTGTCACGTAGCTAGCAAAATGCAGGTACGAATTCAAGCAAGTACATGTTGCCATTATAAGAATTCATGCAGAGCTACATCTTGATCTACCAAAGAAACTGACGTTGGCGGTCTCGAACTCCCTTCTCTTGTGGAACCCCGATCGATGTAAGTCTCCTCAAGAGGAAAAAGGAGATACTTATCCATACGTGTCGCCGGCTTTACGGTATTTTTAGACCCTCATCAATCCCAACAAGGAGGCTGCTCGAAGGCCTTGGCACCATCAAAATGACTTGCCAGCAAAAAGCCGTGAGGAGACAAGAGAAAAAGAAATCCAAGATGGCACTCTAACCAAAGAGCTCTCGACAAAGAACAGGAGGCCATTGTAAATTTAAATTTTTCTTTTCTTTTTCCCCTCTGCAACAAAAAGACCTCTTTCGAAGCCTCGCTCTTCAGAAAATAGAATGTAGACAATGCGATGATTGTAAAGTCGAAACAACCGCCTTGTTTATTTTTTTCTTCTCCCTCCCTCCCTTTATCAGAACTTCATACTAGTTAGTAGGTATTATAAAGCTCGATTTCCCGACTCTGCGGATGGCAAAAAAGACACAAGCTAGGAGGATATATAACTGTGGAAGTAGCCCCCCCCTCTCCCTGACATAATTTGCTTTCCGAAACATACATACATATCTCACTACATTGTATATACAGTACATTATACTTTATATCCACTCCACCCCCCTCTTGACGAGGAACAAAAAAAAGACCTAACAATACCTACACAAAAAACTACCCTTCAAACCAAAATAAAAATAAAAATAAACACGCAACGAAAAATGCGCATCACAATCGGCCCGACGACGTCCGACGTCAACCCGTGGCACATGCTCGGCTTCGCCTGGCTGCTGTACCTGCACCCCGCGACGCGGCCGCTGCTGCGCCTGGACCTGGTGGTGGTCTGGCGGCCGGAGCTCCTGTGGCTGGCGGGGCTGCTGGCGGGGTTCGCGGCGCTGGCGGTGCTGGTGCGGCACGCGCGGGGGCTGGGGCAGGCGCTGCGGGGGCTGGGGGGCCTCGCGGCCGAGGGGGCGCGCCGGGCCTGGCGGGGGCCGCTGCGCGAGTACGGCGGGGGGCTGGCGGCAGGGCGGGGGGCGCTCGCGGGGCCGGGGCCGGGGCCGGGCCCGCAAGCGGAGGCGCGCGCGTGGGCGCGGCGGATGGTGTACGCGGCTTCGACGGTGATTCTGTGGGCGATGGTGGTGGCGTGGCTGTATGCGGTGCTGAGGGTGGTGCAGGGCGGGCTGGCGTTGCTGGGTGGGGAGGGGCTTCTCAGCGGAGCTGAGGAGACGGCGGAGGTGGGCGGGTGGGATGCGCAGGATAGTGGCGTGCTGGCTTGCTATTCTAGGCGCTTGCCCGCAGCTCTGTGGACGGTGATGGAGGAGTCGTTTGTGGGGAGGGCGAAGTGGCGGTATAATGCTGATGGCACGTGTGTGCCTCTCCCGTACTAGGTAAGGTGAGAGCGCGGTGTTGGAGTTTGAGTAGGTAGTAGACATGCTTCTGGATAAGTAGGGTCAGGGAAAAGAGATGGACTGTTAATGCGAAGGTATGATATATAAATGTTAAAAAGACGTAAAGATATAAGACAATGCGATATGCGTAGGTTAATTTCATAGTGCAAAAACGCCAATGAATGCCTTGTCGATTGCTTCATCACCCCCTTATTTACCTGTTGTTGAAAAATTCGTAATTCGGATCTCGTAGTTTTTTTCTTCCCTGCCGTAGCATGCAATAGATGTCTTGAAATAATATTAGAATCCCATCTCTTCATCGCTGTCTTCCGCACCACCAGCTGCTGCCCTCTCCTCCTCCTCTTCCCTCCGGCTCGCCTCCATGCTCGCGCCAATCTTTCTGACCCCGTCTACGACGCCGAGCACGAAACCCCTACTCTCTGCTAATTCCATGGCACCGACACCTCGCAGGTTCAGCACGCCTCCGCCGCCATCAAGATGCCTCGTGCTGCCGCGCATCTTCGCCGCGCGCACCTCTTGCAAGTCACGGAGCAGCGCGCGCACCTCGGGGGCACTTGGTATGTCGTCGGCGGCGTGCGCGAGAAGGGTCTCGGCCATCTCGAGCCAGTGGTAGGGCAGGTAGCCCGAGGGGGCCTCCTGGGTGCACGAGGGTAGGAATGGCGGGGCCAGTATGAGGTTGCCGGGTTTCGAGTCGGGGTCGGGGTCCGTGCCGTAAGGCCGGGCAGTACCCCGGCCGTCGGACCGCATGGGGGGTGGGGGCGGGGGCGAGAAGGCCTCGGGGTCCACGTTCGTCTCCTGGTGGACGAGATCCTGCAGGGAGGGGGCCAGCAGCCAGGGCGGGGCGACGATGTTGGCACGGCGCTGCTTCTTGAGCAGGAGAGCAAACCACAGGGGGACTTGGGCGCGGTGCGGAGGGCGCAGGGCTGGGGTTTCGCCCTGGATCAGAGATTCATTCAGTATGGGCCGTCAAGCAGAACACGCATTGCGGGGTGGTGGTAGTAGTAGTGGTAGTGGTAGTGGTGATGGTGGTGGGGAATCGGTATTACACTGAGGAGTTGTATAGGCTCGAGCCTTTGCCGTGGGACTATTGTGACCATTTCCATCTCGCAGAGGAAGGCTACCTCTGTCGGCACCAGGCCTGACGGAAGCGGGAGAGCCATTCTTGTTTCAATTGAGCGATTGAGGCTGGGTGAGACTCGGCTCGAGATGTATAAAGCTGGAATGAAGGATGCACGCGACTTTACCAAAGTAGACGCGACTTTTTTCTTTTCTAGATATTCCACCTATGAACTTTAATTGGGCAAATGTGGCCGTGCAGAGTCAATTGTGGCTACCTACTGCCTAACCTACAATCTTCAATGTTCTGTCCTAATGTACCTACATATAGGTATTACTAGAGGTAGGTACAAGCAAACTTGGTTTAGGTAAGTTTAGCTGTATCATGTTGTATTACTTCAGTGTATCACTTCAGCTGCCTTCTCATTTTCTAGATGAAGTCATAGGAAGGCGCGGAAATTCACAAACCTTAGATAATACTATAGTACAGGTAGCAGCTTCAAGTTGCTTTATACAGTACCGATTCGTTGCATATACTCAGAGGAAAGACCCGACACACAAATCTTAACCTTATACCATTTCCGCGTAACTCGAAGCGCCTATGACCACGGCCCCCGTCAATTCACTTACCCAAATAGTCAAGTTGAAGCACCCGGCGTCCCCACCTGCAACACTAACGTCATGAACTATGTACCCCAAGATAACTTCACTGCCCCTCAACCCCTCATATCCCACTCTCACCATCGGACTCAGGCTTTTTCAAGCTCTTACACCTCAGAGACTTGATTATTAATTCCCGACAAAGGACAATACTTAACTTCAAATGGTCCTTCTCTGAAATTGAACTCTCCTCTCTTCACCGTTTACTTTTCTGCTTTACCAATTCACCAATTCACTTACCAAAACTTAGCACCAGCAGCCATGACGGTCAAAACGCCCACCGTAAAGCTATCCTCCGGCTATGTATGAGTCAAATATAACCAGGCTTGGTATTTGAGAATTCCATGACTAACCTGCATGATAGGACATGCCACTCGTTGGCTTTGGCATCTGGAAGGTGCCCCGCGAGACCTGTGCCGATCAGGGTACGAACATAATAATATCTCACTCTTTGACAACTATCGAAGCCTAGGCATCAGACACTAACTATATATACTTCTCAGTATACAACGCCATCAAGCTCGGTTATCGACATATCGACGGTGCCTGGGACTACACTAACAGCGCGGAAGCCGGCCAGGGTGTACGGCGGGCCATTGCCGAAGGAATCGTCAAGCGCGAAGAACTGTTCATCGTCTCGAAGCTATGGAACAACTACCACGCTCGTGAGCACGCCTTCGAGATGGCTAAGCTCGAGAATGAGGCCTGGGGCGTCGGCTACCTGGACCTGTTCCTGATCCACTTCCCTATTGCCCAAGAATTCATTCCCTTTGACAAGCTCCGCTGGCCCTGCTTCTGGAGCGACAAGGAGCAGACCAAGGTCACGCCGCTGGCGAAGGTGCCTATCGCGGAAACGTGGAAGGCACTCGAGGATATGGTGCAGACCAAGGAGAACCCGAGTGGCTTCGTCAAGAGCATTGGTGTCTCCAACTTCAACTCCCAGCTACTATACGACCTCCTGTCGTACGCCCGCATCCAGCCCAGTGTGCTCCAGATCGAGCACCACCCTTACCTAACACAGCCGGACCTGATCAAGATGGCGCAAGAAAACAACATCGCGGTAACAGGCTACTCGACCTTTGGTCCCCAGAGCTTCCTCGAGCTGAACCACGCTGGGGCGCGGAAGGCCAAACCACTGTTCGAGGTGGATACAGTTACAAGCATCGCAGCGAAGCACGGCAGGTCGCCCGGCCAGGTGCTTCTGCGCTGGTGCACGCAGCGAAACATCATCGTCATCCCCAAATCCAACAGCGTCGAGCGCCTGAAGCAGAACCTCGAAAGCACCACCTTTGATCTTACTGCGGAGGAAATCGAGCAGATTTCATCGCTTAACATGGGCCTACGCTTTAACGTCCCACCGATCAATATATTCGCCTAAAGGGTTCGAGGAGAAGAGCCTTGGGTGATGCATTCATGTACATATATCTCCAATAATAGCTGGTCAAATTTATACTATGTGATATAACCCTTTTGATTTAAAATTACATCTTTCAAGTTGTAATAACATATATAGTATAGAAATTCTCGCTTGTGTGCTTCGATTGGCTTGTCTCAAAGATCTATCCGGCAAATACGCGTGGTATCAATTGTATGAATACCTATGCTAGCCTAACCTACACGAGTTGGAGGGCGGTACACTCACTGTGCACAGCCTCGTTCCTCATTGGTTGCCTTCTGAGGAGGTTCGAGCTGGGAAAAGTAATAATGAGATCGAAGCACACCTTCTAAGTCTAGTCACACTGCGGTCTTTCAAGGGTACCTACCTACCCAATTCATCATCATTCTTATATACGAAAACTAATGGGAATTATGGACACGGCTACTATACTCTGTGGTTTGTGCGCATCCATATTCTCGGAAGGCTCGTATGAGCAGTGGGAAGAAGAGCAGAAGGCCTACGATGGCCCTGGAACTCTCTGGCGGCCACACCACAAGTCATCAGCATCGCTGAAGTCTGCAGCAGAAGAAGGGTGCTGGATATGTTTTCAACTCGTTTCAACGAATAAAGCAGCAAGTGAAATCCGATTTAGATTTTCAACGGCAAACATTCCAGATGAATTTCAATTGGAATTTGAAAAAGTCAATAGTTTGGGATTAATTCATTTGGCAACGATTCGTATCTATCCTGAAGAGTCCGAGTTGGACGAGTTGGCGGTGTATACCCAGCTCAGACGGCGTTCACGAAGCCGGATGACGACAGGCCATGATGATGTTGCGCTTGTAGCCAGGTGGCTACTTTCTAAATGCGTCGAGGGCCATACATCATGTTCCAAACTATTATCTGGAGATTCGAGAGGAGGATGGAGGCCATCGAAGCTGCTGGATATATCCCAAGACCAAGTGCAACTCGTTCTCACAGACAAGGAAGGCATTGCGGGACCCTACGCAACACTAAGTCACTGCTGGGGCAAAGAGCAGTTCTTCGTCCTGAACTCGGAAAACTTCTCACAGTTTACTGCCGGCATTCATGTTGGCAAATTCCCCAAGACATTCCAGGAGACCATGACGACAGTACGGAGACTAGGTATCAAATACCTCTGGATCGACTGCTATTGCATCGTTCAAGGAGACGAGGAGGACTGGAAGCAGCAGGCTTCCCAGATGGACAAAGTCTATACCAACAGCCATATCAACATCGGCGCCGCGAACGCCAACAGCCCGGTAGATGGACTATTCAGCGAGCGGGAGGGGTGTGATGAGGCCCCTCCGGCCTCTATTCGGTGGTCTCCCAAGCGAAATATGAGCCCTGTCTACTTTAGACTTTGTGACGCATGGTATAATCATAGAATAGGCAAGGAACTATCCTCTCTATCGAATTGTACACTTTTTCGTAGAGGATGGGTTCTGCAAGAGTGTGTGCTGGCGCCTCGGATGCTGACCTTCAGCCGCGACCAGATAATCTGGCAGTGTTCTGAGGTCGTTGCTTGTGAGGCTCACCCTGAGCTGGGTGATCCCATTGCGGTTCGATTTGGTAGTCCGTTCTGGATGCTCTGCATCGGCCGGGTGGTGAAGGTCGGCGGCCTGCCTGAGAACGAATGGCTCTTCCCCGACGAGCCGAACCTTCCCGAACATCCAGGTTGTGCAGGAGCGAAAGACTTTCCCAGAATGTCGCTTAAATCGGACACGGGCAAGAAGGGCCTTGTGTGTCTGCCACTATTCATTAGTCCCACCCGGCAGGTACCGAGGAGAATATACGGCCTTCTTTTGCGGGAGCAAGACAACGGTGCATATCGTCGCTTAGGAGCATTTTATAGCAATGCCTCTGCTACGCTGACCGAGCTGACTAGATACGAGCCACAGCTTATTGTCCTAGAGTGAGTGGGTGAGTGAGTGAGCATCAGGGGCGCGATGGCAAGTTCGGGGACAGAGCCTGTCTCGAGACTACGAGTACTACTAGATTCATCCACAGCACCTTGGAGTGTCAGTGGGAAGATATCTGTTCCTAAATTTTTGAATCTCGAGCAATATTGGCCGTAGGACACACTCTGTTCTGATCCATAGCTATTTCTTTTCCATACTTCGCTTTCACCTCGGCCCCCCTCCCCCTTTTCTTTTTACAACACAACCAAAGAAAGCAAAGCTAGGATACGGACATCGATCATGTCGATTGAACTTAACATCAACCACCTAATCGTCCGGATCATACTTCCACAGTACCCCTTCCTGCATACTCTCCTACCCTCATCGTCGAAAGCTTTCCGGACATCTTCTCTTCTCTTCTCTTCTCCCCTTCACCTTACCACTCCCTCATATCTACCCCTCCCTCTCCCTCTACGGATTACTCCTTCCTGCAACACGTGTCGTAGCAGAACCAGGGGTTTGAGTGGCAGTTGATGTGGCCGTGGCTATCGCACGTGCACAGGTCGTCGCACTGGCAGCACTCGGAGTTAGGCACAATGCAACACACTTCTGACAGAAAAGAAGAGAAGAAAGGCAAAAGGGGTTTTTTATTTTTGGCTCACGGGCGGTCCGCAGGTGTTGGTATACACGGCAGGCGCTGCGGAGGAGGAATCATAGGGGGAGGGAGACGTCGTGGTAGATGGGCGCGTGCGTCTTGAGTGCGGGCGGAGGCTGGGGTTCTCGCCGGGGGGACCTTCGGTGCCGTATGCTCGTGTGGAGACGAGGGAGGAGGCGAGGATCGGGAGGATGGAGAGGAATAACTAGCGAAATATATATGTGAGTCTGGTTTAAGGTGGCTAGGGGTGTTCTGAGAGAAGACATACCTTCATTTTTTTTGGTTTCTTTCTGTTATGTTAGTGGCGGTTCAGGTGTACGGAAGAAGGTGAGTTCGGGGAGATGAGCGAATGGATATATATAGAGACTGCTCTTAAAATGGCCGTGTCTAGCTAGGAAGATATTCTCATTATGGGGGATATGTCTTATTATATATAGATATATCTCTTTATAGCAACGGATTATCATCGCTGAGGAAAGTTCAGGATACACACAATTCACCTCGACTATGCGATCTGCCGTGATTGCTAGATGGCATCACCATTCTCGACCTGATTGTCTGACCGTGGCATGCAAGGAACGATACGAATTACTAGTCCTTAAAGTTTACTGAGGGTAACAGAGCATTGGATAGGACATCCCATCCGCTCGCCCCGTCCCATAATAGACAACGACGGGCGTTTGCTCAGTGATGCGTGGTGAGTGTGACTTGATGGGTAAGCATGAGAAGTCGTACTACATTCTTTTATTTAAACTATGCCTGGGGGGAGTATATTACGTCGATATGTCGTATCAATATTCAACAAACTTGTTGATATCTAACTAACCTTTAGGTAAGTCCGTTTCAGTGCAGTGGTACATCGATATGGGTATCAGGTGTTTGCGGGCCAGCCCTGAAATACCTACCTAGATGATATATACAATACATAAAAGACAATCAATTTTGAGAAGCGATGCCTCAACTCCATCATCTATGATTATGTTGCCCCTGAGACTTGGCCCCTTATTAGAAGAAATAGGGGGGAGGAGGATTGATAGGTAGATAAGGGAATTGATGTACACTATTTCGTAGTGGCCCGTGCACAAGCAGCACTTAAGGTTACGATGTACACTAGGTAGGTTAGGTTAGTGCCTATACCCCACCACCAGTAGCATTGATCAATTGAAAGCTTTCAATCCAAGCACAACTAAAAAAAAGAGCTCACCACTCATTCCCACCACCACTACCACTACCACACTACCACCACCATAACTACACTACTACCACTACTTACCAACCACCAACCATCAACCAACCCACATTTGCAACCATCCGCCGCCATGCCACGGACCAATCCATCATCACTATGATAACCCAACAGTCGCACCGCTCCTCCGTTGAGTGAAGACCATTGCCAATGGAAGGTAGCCCCGCGTTCGATATCGTCCAACACGGGCACAAGGATCTCGTCCAGGCCATCGCATTCAACGCCTACGGCGACCGTTGCGCCACGGGCGGTGTTGATGGCAAAATCCGCGTCTTTAACAGGCACAAGGATGGCGTCTGGCGTCTCTGCGACAACTGGGGCGCCCATGGAGGCGAAATACTAGAAGTCCGTCATCTCCAATTGACACGCGTTGAAGCTCACACCTGGCCTCTGACATCTGACCTCTGACCTATCCTTCAGCTCCAATGGCTCCCGCCTACCGTCTATCCCAACCTCCTCGCCTCCCTTGGCATCGAAGGCCGCGTCAAGTTGTGGGCCGAGGACCCTTCCGCCGCTCCCGGTAAGCGCTTTAGCTCACGAGCTGGCAATGGCAAGGCCGTTTCCGAGATCCGGTCCGGCCGCTATCCCACCCGATCCTTCTCCGTCAAGCACGACGAGGTCACGAGATGTACCTACTTTGCCCTGCTGGCCTCCGATGGGCATCTGGCCGTGTACGAGAGCGAAGTCCCCGAGACCATTACCGACTACACAAAGATAGACGATTTCCAGGCTTGCGCCAAGCCGAACCGCGGCGAAGAGACCTGTTTTAAGGTCCGCTTCGATCCCAATCCCGAGCCCTGCTATGCTGCCTTAAGGGCCGGTGTCCCGCAAGACGCACTAAGCCTGGTGGTATCCGGCATGCAAACGGTCAGAGTCTTCCGTACCCGCGACACCGTGACTAGCTCCTTTGGCGCTGCAACCCGGGCGAGAGAGTTCTATCTCGCTGTCGAGATCGACGCGCATAAACACCTGGTCCGCGACGTTGCCTGGGCCCCGGGAAACTACCGGGGCTACGATATGATTGCTACCGCCTGCCAGGACGGGTTCGTGCGCGTGTTCCGTATCGACACCCCATTTTCCCACGAGGATGGCAAGACCTGGTCCGTCGCTGACGTCACCGGGAGTGGCAAGGCAAACGAGGGGACGCTCGCCTCCCAGACTATCCACTCACGGCGGCCGTCGCAGGCCCCGTCGGGCATCAGAGCCGAAATCGACAAGTCGGGCACGCACGGTGAGCGAACTTCGACCGGCCAGCCAGGACAGGTTGAGCACACGGTAAAGGAGCTGTCGAAGCTCGACAGCCACCGATCCCCCTGTCTGGCGGGTCGGCTTCGACGACGATGGTCAGATCCTCGGCAGCGTGGGAGATGAGGGCAAGTTGATGTGCTACCGTCAGACGCCCAACGGCTCGTGGGCAAAGAGCTCGGAGCTCGGCATGCTGAAGACGAGGATGGCGGCGCCGTCGCCCATGTAGACGGCGGGAGTACACGACGGGTCGCCGGGTTTAATTCCGACCGAGTAATGTAATGATACCCCGCCGATGACGACGACTTAGGGACGGGTCATCCCTCGACATTTTAATTCACGCAATTGGATTTCTTGGATTGGGTTTATACGTGCGATGAACCTGTAGCTTTAGTTCATCGTCGATGTATAAGGCCCCAGTAGCCAGAGTTTATGGGGTTCAAATCCCTTAATGCGGAGGAGATGAGCATTTCACAGTGACAGAAATAAAGATAGGGAGACTTCATAATATGTATGAACTCTGTTGGTTTCTTTTAATTGGTACTAGTGACTCGGGCGCGGCACTAGACGCTCGCCTTTTATGACACATGGAACAGGCAAACGCTAAGGAGCCTCGACTCGAACCGCTTTTAACAGCTACCTCCCGCCCAAAATGCTGGTAATTGTTCGACCGAACCATAAATAAAAAACTTCCGACAAGGCGGTAAACATATACCACATGCTCTCCTCTGCTCCTCGGCCTTCATACTCCCCTCCCCTCTCCGCCTCACTCATCCTCCCTTCCTTTTTCATATGCTTCGCCCGGTCAACCCCCCAAAAGACATTGAAAACATCCTTTCCCCCCAAAACGCCTAACTACCAGAAAAGAAAAAAAACATATATACACCAAAAAGCAAAGTTAAGACGCAGCACAACGATAATAGAGACGGACGTGGAGAAGTGAAGAGGGCAGACACCCTCTCTCCCAATCACTGGGCATTCACTCACTCGCCCGGTGGGATTTAGTCGTCGTCGTGTGGGGCCCGAGTGGGTTGTCGTAATATACGATAATTAGCCGTCAGGGGGAGGGTGTTCGTGAAGATGAAGGTGGCAGATGAGATGTGATATGAGCTAGAGGAGAGTTGAGATATCGGGGTCCTTCGAATTCGGGCGAGGGTGTTAGGGAATCAATCGGCCTAATCAAAACATGTGTCGTCGAGCAGGTCGCTGGCTGGCTGGCAGGCAGGCCGGCCAAACCAGCCTCTATACACCACATCCCTCCGTCCTGATCTTCCTCCTCCTTCTACTACGACGATCGGCCATTGTCGTCGAATGCCTTCCCTCTCAGAGAAAAAGAAGAGCGGAGGTGACATGCAATTATCTCAACTCTCTCAGTACCTCGCGGGCGGCTTCTGCTGCTGCTGCTGCTGGTGGTGGCGGTCGGGCTTGGCGGAAGAGGAAGAAGAAGTGCCGCAGAGCGCGCCGCACAGCATGAACACGAGGAGCATGAAGATCATGCCGCCCAGCATCACCCCGACGGAGCTGCCTATCACGATGAACGCCATCTCCCCGTTCTTGTCGTCGCGCGCGGCGAGCACATGGTGGCTACTGGTGGTGGTGGTGGGTAGGGCTAGGGCTCCGCGGACAGCGGCGACGCCGGCGAGGAGGAGAGGGGCGAGGTGGTGGTTGTGGTGGTGGGTTGGGAGCATTGTCGTGGTGGTGGTGGTGATTGTGGTTGTGGTTGTAAGTCGGGAGTGGTGTGAGGATGAGGATGAGGATGAGGATGAGGATGGCGAGATGACTGGCGGATACTGTGATTAAGGTGGATAGGTTCGCGTGTGAACGTATGTAGTGTAGAGAACGAGCGTATATGGGTATGTAGGTATGTGTGTATGTACGTATTGTATGAATGTAAGTATGTTATTCTTTCCAGCGGTGGGACTACCCGTAGGTAGATTGTGGATAACAATACTAAGAGAGTGAGAGAGAGAGAAAGAAAGAGAAGCAATGGGATAAAAAAAATGAATGATAGAGTGAGTAGCAAGGTGGTAGTAATAATAATAATAGTAACGATGATAATTGGTAATAATACCAAGCAAGCCGGTTCGCTTGACTTTTTATCCTCAAGGGCCTAGATGTACATATAAATGGGTTGGGTGAGCGAGTCGTGCGGCCCGCCTGCTCGGACGATCCCTAAAACTGGGTTTTATGTTTTTGTTCTTCTCGTCCCGTCTTCTTCACTTGTTGTTATGTCAGGTACAGGTAGGGTCATGACTCCCCCGTCTCGATGGCGTGTTTCTGCCGTAGAAGAGATCACCAATGTAGGTAGGACAATCTATCTGCTTCTCACACACACACACACTCTCTCTCTCTCTACGCTAGTGTACATTACTCCTTGCTCGGCCGCGAGAGAGACAGGAGCTTGAGCCTTGGACCGCGTCTTATTCCTGTTCCGTCACATTTAATCCAGTCCAGTCCAATCACTCTCCGGTGGTGGGTTGTTGTTTTCTTTAAACATAAGATGGTAAGAATCATTTCTGTTTCATGTTGATTCATTGGTTAGGCCATTTTACTGTTCAGTCTGGGAGAGTTTCGCATCTAAGCTATCAAGGGTAGAGACCTTGGAGCTGGCTGGCCAGAGCTCCTAGGAATCGTGTGTTTTTCTCTCGGGTTGGGATTTAAGAAAGAAAAGAAGAAGAAAAAAAATAGGGGGTTCCACCCGGAAACTTCCAATTTTACTTCTTATAGTGTACCTACTTTACGGCGCCAAGATGAACATTAATTGTAGTGTACATATGAGAAGAGCCCCAATTCATAACTACAGTTAGGTACACTATGGACATTAATACCTAACTCAGTAGTAATATCGCCAAATACTAGGAAACTCTCTGGTCTGCCTTGGATTTTTTAATATTTTTTATTCCTAGCGGCTACCGATAAAAAGAGAGAGGCGGAGACTACCTATGTAGGTAGGGGTTAGACCAGGGGGGTTGGTCAACTTGGTGCTAGGTAGTATATAGGTAGTGTACACTATGTACATATGGTGCCACCGCCGCCGTCCGTGGTACGATGCGCAAATGATGGTATGGGAAAATGAGATGCAATTTCATAGGGGGAGGTGTCCCAGAATTGCCCGACCGGGACGGAAGCACAGGTGGACGAGCTTTCGTTAGCTCGTCTTGGGGGGTGAGGGTTTCTTTTCGAAGCTAAACAGTCCGATGATCCGGTGTAATAAATAACAACAAGAAAATACCTACAAACCTAGCTATCCAGCAAGAAAAGAATGCGTGTTCAGACTTTTAATATCTCGCTCTATGTTTTCCTTCTCCCTAGGGAGATGGAAGACGGCCAAGAACTCGTCAATGGAACGACGATGAATGGACGGATAGATGGATGTGAGCGTCGGATAGGTCCGATCTCTTGACCTTTTTTTCATAGGCTAGCGCGTGCGGCTTAGACCGAAAACAGGAACTACTACCTATAGTATCTACACTAGGTACACGGGTACCTACTAGGTATACGAATCCATGACTTGGAAGCAGAGTCTATTCCTTGGTTTCTATTTAACATAGGTAGTTTCGAAGATCAATCTGACGGGAATAATAAGTGCGTCTGGTACACCACTTAGTTAACCTAGGGGGCTTGTCATGGTAATTTTTGTCTATAGTAAAGAATTTATGTAGATGTCGGAGGTTATTTCGTCGTTAATACGTCAAGGACTGGAATACTTACAGACAACGGCACAAATTGATATTGATATTCATCATGGGCATCGTGCCGCTGATTGTTGGCGACCTAGGTACGTCTCGGTGCTCATCATCCCCCTCACTCCCCCCAGCAGTAGATCTCATTGATCTACATGAGTACTGTAGGTAGGTAGGTAATTGTATTGATGACATAGCCCAACCAACCGACTTCACTTACACCAGATACTACACTATTGAGGTCATATCGAGTCGATGAATATATAAGTGTATATTGATAACCCCACGCGCTCGCTGGGAGTTCCCTCCCTTCTCCCCTCTTCATCTCCATCCTTGAGGCCAAGAGGTAATTAAGGCCATCCTCTTCCCCCTTTATACTCTAACCTACTACATTTCTAACCCTTCTTTCGCCCCGCGCCTCTGCACACCTAGCAGTACCACCGCATCCTTCAATTACATGCAATAACGGTCTCTGATTGTTGTTAGGTATTTCTAATCCAGCGGGAGGCGCCTCGCCGGACCGACATATCAGCAAGGGCACCACCGTCCGGTCCGACATGCCGGAAGAAGCTCAATAGGCCCGGCGGAAGAAGCCAGCACGACGGCCTAAGACGACCATGGCCACCCAACAAGTGTTTTCGAGTGGTGAATTGCAAAGCAATAGGTATGAGAGCTAGGAAATCAGCAATGACGAAATAGTCCGGAAACTCACCTACTACTCTGGTCATGGCCGGTTTGTTACTCGATTCGATTGTGTGTTAAGAAAGGTATTGCCAATAATGCATGTAAAGAGATATGCACTTAACCTTAGGTCTTTTTTTGGTAGGTGCACGACTAAAAAAAGGTACGTACCTACATAGGTTAGGCTGGTTAGGTTAGACCCTGAGTGCCTGATTAAGTAACGCCCCACTCTTTGCCATGTACACTAGGGAGAAAAGGAAGGATATCTCGCATGTGATTGATCAATTCCAACGCCAAATCGCATTAAAGCCCTGGAAGTTCTGCAATCGTCATCGCCTGGGGCTTGTAACATTCAGCCTCGTGAGGCCACGACATCATTTCTTCCCTCGACAACCACAGGTTGTATCTATAGGTAACCAGACCATTCGCAGGTTTCTTTTTCTTTTCTTTTCTTTTTTCCCTTTTTTCTTACAGAAAGAGAAAGAAAGAAGAAAATAAAAAAAATAAAACAATGCGAATTCCTGAAAATGGCCAACACAACTCCATCGACGGCGCTGTCGCGCACTGAAACCATCAACCTGAGCGGCCTCGTCTTGGCATGTGCTGTCATCTTCGTCCGAACCCTCGAAGGAGAGGGCGAGCCACTAGTCGCATCGCTAGCACTTAGCGGCTTTGCCTTCGCTGCCAGCTATGCCATGATCCGATGGCTAGGCCCTACCTTCGTCAAGGCCGGGCTCAAGGGCCGCGATATGTCCAAGCTGAACAACGCCCACTACATACCCGAGTGCATGGGATCCATATGCGCCATTGTCTATCTCCTCATCATCATTGTCTTCATACCCTTCCCATTCTACAAGGACATTGTGGTCGCTACTAGTGGTGGTGGAAATAGGGATGTAGTCATGAATGTTGATTTCGTCCAGAAGGGGAGGCTGCTTCACAAGTTCCCCCACAGCAAGGTACCGTACTCAACGAAACATACACTCAAGGGCACTGACAACTTACCCTCCTCCCCCTCGTGTATAGCTCGCCTCCTTCCTCTCGGCCATCATATCCCTGCAGTCCATCACCCTTCTCGGCATCGGTGATGATCTCTTCGATATCCGATGGCGCCACAAGTTCTTCATCCCCGCCTTCGCCTCCATTCCGCTCTTGGTAATCTACTTCGTCGACTTTGGCGTCACGTCGATCGTGCTGCCCACCTTCCTCCAGCCTTATGTTGGCCGTGAGCTGTTTGACTTGGGCATACTTTACTACGGCTATATGGCCGCCTTCTGCATCTTCAGCCCAAATAGCATAAACATTCTAGCTGGAATCAACGGCATTGAAGTCAGCCAGAGCATCGTTATCGCCCTTCTGCTCGCCTTCAACGACGCCCTCTACCTCTTGACTCCATACCCCCACCCGGCAACGGATTCTCACTTATTCTCACTCTATTTCCTTCTACCCTTCCTCGGGGTGAGCTTTGCGCTTCTGATCCATAACTGGTACCCTGCACGCGTGTTTGTAGGAGACACTTACTGTTACTTTGCCGGCATGGTCTTTGTGGTAGTCAGCATTCTGGGTCATTTTTCCAAGACCCTGATTCTCTTGCTGGTTCCTCAGATTTTCAACTTTATCTACAGCACACCTCAGCTTTTCGGTCTGATCCCATGTCCCCGTCATCGCCTACCACATTTTAACGCTAGAACTGGACTACTGGAGCCGAGCGTGACGAAGTGGGACAAGGACAGACAGCCGCACTCTCTCGTCGCGCAGGTCCTACGCATCCTGGCCCAGTTGAAACTTCTACGTATTAAAGAAGATGAGGAGGGCCGGTTCGAGGAGACCAGCAATTTTACCATCCTAAACTTATGGCTCGTATGGCGCGGGCCGATGAAGGAGAATAGATTAGCCACCGAGATCACCGTCATGCAGGCCATCGTAGGCCTGTTCGGCTTGTTTGTGAGACATCGGCTTGCGTTGCTGGTCTTCAGAGAAGATAACCTGGGCATTCGGAGCGCCGTCTAGCTTTGGGGCCAATTCATGTGTTTATGAGATACCCACGTTTGCTAACTAAATTGTACGATATATAGGTATATAGACAAAAATCAAGCCGGAAAGAGTTTCGAGCTAGATTACGAATCGCTGCTAAGAAGGAAAACTAGGTAAATAATAAAAAAGCTAAATGCGATGAGTTTTACTACGATGGAAAAAAAAACTTCAGAAAAAAATTTTGGATAAGGAGAAAGGCAAGAGAAGTGCGTAATGATGGTGATTTGTAAAGGTGTGATACTCATTTCTACGTTTCTGCCGTTCTGTTTTCCCCTTTCTAGTCTACAGCTACCTACCCGCTTATGAGTGCGAACGGCTCCACAACTCCTCGTTTACTGTATGAGACTGCCCGGTCCGTTATGTTTTCTTCTACTAACCTAAGCCACACTACCCTACCACGGATCTTGTCACCAATCTGCGTGTCTCTCGTCAACTTACCTCGTACATCTCACTCATCATGTCACTACGTTTTTACTTTCGTATTTTCCCCGGGGTGTTTTGTATGGCTGGTGTACCTTGGTCGTCCGTCGCGTGAACAAAACATATCTGTAGTAGACTACCTAGGTTAGATGATATTTCTTTAATATGTTGTTGGTGACGACGAGTTCTTGGGTATCGTCGCCAAGGCGGATAGGGATAGTTACCATGTGCAAATCAATATAAGGGTGGTATTAGAGTATTATGTAGACTAATACAATATATATAATTTACATAGTTTCTGCTGTTAGAGGACATGGTGTTACACAAGTCGTGAGTAAGAGAATATGTATTGGATTATACTACAAGAACAAAGATGATATGTAGTTCCACCAACTACCAACACCTCCGCATCAAGCTTTGGAGAGAATAATACTTGGATCCTCTTTTTCATAGACTCGATTGTAAATGCTCTTAAAAGCACTTATACGTTAGATATTTGTTTTTCTCCGATGTAAAAATTGCGATCTCACTGCTACTGGTTGCATAATTATGAAAATTAGCGGGCGCTTGATGCATTTAAATTATCTCGTCTTCATATTATTCAGTGAGGACTCAATGTTTCAAAGGAAGAGTTAGTATTTATATAAAGAAATTGGAAGCACTATAGTAGTCCTACTTAAAGCACCCATGAAGTGAGTATCAGAAGAGTTTACATATATACGATGAGACAGACCCAGCAGAATGGATACTCTGAATCATTTTGTGTATCGTTGTATCTTGACCGGAGTGTCTATTATAAATATCTTCAGAAAGGCTAGAGGCAGCCAGACCACCAACATGAGAAACTAAAGCTGAGTCAAAAGTAGCTAATAACTACAAGCGGGCCGCGTTGTCAATAGGAAGGAAAGTGACTCCTTAAAGGTACCGTATTTATTAGATGAAGTCATAGGTGCATCACACACAACATGTTTGCGTCGGTGTTAGCCGGCATGCTCGAGGTTAGGGCAGTCGGCGATTTGGGACAAAGGCCTCGGTGGTGTTTAGCGAAGCCGGTCAACATTCAAACTAGACCTCGCGAGTTCATGCTCACACAAAACAGGCTATCGGACATCGCATCAGTCGCGAAAACAGACGAGTGGTGGGTCATCGTCCAGGTCTAGCATGTTGAGGAAGCGGCCACGTACAACTTCGAGCCAGTGTTAGGGGAAGCCGGAGCGAACTCTGAGTAAACTTTCTTTCTCCTACTCGTCACGGAGTCCTTGCGAGCAACAATAAGAGTATTATTAGAACAGTTCTACAGCATGTGTAAATACTAACCACATACTATTATCATCATAATCAGTTGGCCCTTCTACGGGCTTCTAGTCTCCTTGTTTCGGGGTATTGAGGATCTAAACCTCCGTTATTAGGGGGTGGATCGTCAAGTATGAAATCAAGTTATTTATATGCCTAAGATAACTCTAGTTTGTTGTCAGCTGTTATATTCCTGGGACGCCGTAGATAAGACAACCAGGGAGTAAAAGATCCAGAACTAAGTGCAACCTTAGATCCTTTCTCCATCGTACGTAACTCATCCGTCAACAGGCGACAGCGTGATAATCGAGGCCGGTCTATAACGGCAAGAGTTTTTATACGAATACAACAATCTCGAAGTAGCCCCTGTCCTGCATGTGACTATGAAGTTCGCTCCAGAAAGTATATTAAGGGGTCATATCCCTCCCTTTTAGATATAGTGTTGACACCATCATCATAATCATTGATTTACTCTCATCGACGTAACTGCAGTGAGAATTACATCCTCAGGATATATCAGATATATAATTCTCTGGTGAAGATGCCGTCACCATCGCAACAGGCTAGATATAGGGAGCTGATGCCACCACCAAGACTACCCACATCAACTCCAAGCTCACGTGCCCAATCAAACTTCAATCGCATCATGGATGTGGATTTTAGTGAAGAAAGTCTGGGACAGTTCGATGTTGAATCAGAAAGGGAAGCCAACGGCAACACTATTGAGAAGTTGACCGAAAGTAAGGTCATAAGAGTCATGGATCAATATAGTCGTAAGTCAGATACTTTTTTTCTTCTCGAAATATGGTAATCGCTCTTTCTAGCCTGCATCACCGGGCATTATCTTCTTTGCTTTACTTTGAAGCCGCGTTTAAAGCTCGCCGAACACTAATATACCATAGCTTATCTCAACGGGGAGCAGTTCACCAACCTCCGAATGTTCGTCGACTGTGTCGTAGATAGCCTATACCGCTTCTCGTATCGGCGGGAGCTTTCGCCCAACTGTGTTTCTGTCAGGGCCGCAATCGAATACCTTCCCTACGGAGGCTATTCGCGAGATACGATTCGCCTCAAGTACACCGACCAAAGCTCCTTCGCCCCTCCGCATGATCCGCAGACGGCCGAGATGCACCTGGCGCAGTTGTGGAGGCTAGTCGTCCGCAGAGCCGAGCAGAAGTACTTCACCACCAATATTCTCCCTACGAACATCGCCCTGGACTTGGGCTTCGATCGGCCGAAGGCCGCCATCTCGCTGGTGGGACCCGACTGTGTGGGAACCTTCAACCTCCGCGACCACATGGAAGCCTTGGGCAATGTCATTGAGCTGGGAGAGTTTCATCCGGAGCCGTCGTTCTCTGGGAACAAGCAAGAGAACGTTCACTAGATTAGCGCGATAGAACAAGAACAGGAACATGAACAGATAAAAAAAGGGATAGAGGAAGAGGAGGATCAAACGGGCGACAAAACGGGCGGCAAGACAACTCTTTGTAAAGGGAGGCAATAGTCGTTTACTACAGCTACTGCGGCTTTTAAACTTTTAGACTTTTAGACTTTTAGAGGATTATTATATTTAACTGGTTTAGACTGAAAAGTGTGAGCGGCGACTAGGTTGAGACCGCCGGTATAAGCATGAATCCGAGCTCTCCTCTTTTCAAAATTCTATAGATTGCATTATAAACCTAAGTGACCTCCGTAGCACGTTACAAGTACCTTTTTGGCTTGTTTATTACTGCGAAAGCATCAAAAAGCGAGGAGGGAAAAGGGAGAAGGGAAGGTAAAGGAGAAAACCTCCGTTCCTTTTTTCTTAGATAATGTTGCTCTAGCCATGATATTATGGTTATGACAGGCCACGATTCGTCTCAGCCATATTGCCTAGTGAATGTAGTATGACCTGGGAGTATAGGGGCACCTGGTAAACACTGTTTAATAAACAGAGAACCTGTCTAGATATATATGAGCTGCAATAACAAAACCCCCGTTTCCCTCATACGGGGTGCATTGTGACAATCAGCGAGGGTTTGTAAAGAGATTTAAATATTTTCTTAGGTATGGCCTAATCGCAGAGTTGATTGCCAACGGCTTACTGTGGAACTAAATTACAGCCGGTATAGTTAGATATATAGCTCGTGATCAGTTATGATTGTTAGAAGGGACATATTGTCACGAGACACTGGAAGTAAATGGTAGATGACGGTGTTATTGTTGTGCGAGGGGCTAGAAGGACATGTTGAGGGTACCTTCACTTGCACATATTTACCAACTTCTACTTTCTTGTGAAGTACGTACGCCGCGGACGATTATGTACCAGAAAGTCCAAATCTCTTCTGCCCTCTCTCATCTTGTGTATTGGATTTATCATGTTACTCTGGGTTCCTCGGAATCTTGAACTATTCTTGTACATTGTTTTACAACAAACCCCGTGAGATACGAATATCTTCTGGTTCACGTGGAAGCTTTCATTACTTAGAATAACCCTAATAATGAATATAAATTAGAAGAAATCCAGTCTGACATTTGCGCTTATCTTTACAAGACTCATAACCCTTCGACGCATACACATTATTACACCTTGACGAGCTTCAAAGCAGTATCTGAATTCCGAGAACGAACAACCTGTCAAACAACCTGTCACACGAACCTTTTCATTGCC
This sequence comes from Biscogniauxia mediterranea, assembly GCA_018398605.1. Classification (NCBI taxonomy): domain Eukaryota; kingdom Fungi; phylum Ascomycota; class Sordariomycetes; order Xylariales; family Xylariaceae; genus Biscogniauxia; species Biscogniauxia mediterranea. The sequence goes on from JAGXTR010000001.1 coordinate 2,453,247, forward strand.
AAAATTCCCTCTTGCAGTTGAACACGAATACTATTCAAGACAAAATGGCAAACTCTAACCCCCATGAAGCAGCATCATTCAGGGCTAAGCAAAGTAACGTCCATATCGATGCGATGTCTTCACCACAGCCATTGCACTTACCAGGAAAGGTTGACTTCTGGTGCTGCCAGTGCAGGTGGGAAATCTATAACACCACCGTTCAATGTTCACAATGTAGCCACTGGAAATGCCCTAACTGCGCAGTTCCTGTCTACAATAACCCGGCCTTTGAAGGATGAAGCGGTCTATAAGAGGGGTAGATCGGCGGGACTTTTACAAGCACAAGTTAGCATGAATCTTCGTGGGTGAACTCATCCTATGATGTTCTTTTTGTGTGTGTGTGTGTGCGAGAGAGAGAGAGAGAGAGAGAAAAGCGAAGGATAGATATACGGGAAATAACCAACGTCTGCAGATAAAAGGGCATGTTGAACACTTGGAGGTACATACTTTCATAAAAAAATAACTTTGAAGCTCACGAGAAGCTTATGGTGACAATATATCTGGCATCAGTCCGATATAAAGTTCAGTCGAGGGTTAAAAGTCTGTATATACACCACGCACTATATATAGGACGTGAGATGAGCACAACCCTGGTTAGTCAACACCAACAACCCATGCCATATCACGACTATTCCATATCTAAGAACTCCGCATTAAGAGTCCTGCTTGTCCAGGTATATGTTTAAAGTCGAGATGATAATCATAAACTCATTCTACTCCAGGCACACTCAAATGCTCTGCACGAAAGCATGACCCTAAGCATTATGTCTATATTGCAGCCATAGCCACCCCGTTGTTGTCCACATCCCATCCTATATCGAAATGCGGATAGCTAAGCTACTCTAGAAGCTACCGAATATCGCTTAATAAGTCTCAAGACGGAGTTCCGAACTTCGACCGGCATACGAGGGATATTCCACTTGCATCTACTAGTAGTGACTAATTGATGAACCGAGCGTGCGTAGAGAAATCTACGACTACGTTGTTTTAAGTTCGGACAGGTTCGCACTTAATTCGGTATTCTATTCAGCTTTGAACGGCCTCCGGGTCAGTCTAAAATTCAGGTTAGGCATGTCTCTGGGGGTGTAACATCAAGATATTGAAACTGTCAGATACCTCCATCAATACTAGGAAGTTATGTCACATACATCGTCCTTGGTTTCCAAAGTCAATACATACCTCAATGCCCAAAAGGAAAATATATAGTCTTAACCATTAGGTAGGTAACTTACACCGAACAGGGGAAGGGGAATCTTTAAGCCCAATACCTTACACCTTTTTTTCAACCTAGGGGCTCAACTCTTTCCCTGCCAATGGCAACTTCTTATACTGACCAGAAACAAGCATCGTGCACGTCTATCCATGTCAGGTTGGAACACGACTATGGCTCTGTGCTCTGCAAAGTCCGGAGCCTAAATACCGTCAAAGCTCGGATTTCGTATATTTAGCCCAAGTCGCCTTAGGTTGTACAGTACATTACTACAGGATCATATTTTGTATAAGCCTCCGTCGCTTTCATATTCCATGTATTATGATGTATATGACAGTTGATGGCGGTGGCTTGATACCATGCCCTAAGTTCTAAGAATCATTTTTCCGTGGAAGGTTTTCGCTGGATGTGTATATAAGAACTTCGGATACGATGCACTCCACATCAAGTTTTGTATACCTAGTATGCTATAAGATATGAATATGACAAAAAAAAATAGAAATCCGTGTCCCGCTTTTTACTCTCTCTTAACCATAGAAGCGTCCACACTACTCTTATAAAGAGAGTATCCGTACTAACATAAACCCCATTGGTTTCATATAACTAGGCGTTGACCCATTGGCTAAGTAAAGGCGTGTTCGAACACATCCGTGACAAACCAGTGAGAGGGAGGCCATGGGAAATCAAGTTCCATGACAGTTCATATCAGAGGCTTGGAATACTAGGTCCAGACCAACCATGCCTGCTCTACAAAAACGTCCGCTCTCTACCATAAATGCAAAGTCGCGCCAGGAGCAATGCGTTGGATCAAGTGGTACGAGACAGTAAGTTTCCTCTAGTAAGCAAAAGTACTGCTCTCAGGCGTAAAGTCATTGCCGTTGCAGGCAGTTATAGTTCAAGCTTCCCGCGCAGCCACAACACATATGTCTTAACGTCTTGTTCCTTGATACGTACAGATACGCCGTGGGCAGGAACGAATAATCAGCGGTGGACGGGCAGACAAAGCCTGCATAACGATCAGTTAGCGAATATAATACAGGTCGTGCGGAAATAATACTAACCCCAGTTAAACGAGACTGAGCAATAATGGGAAAAACCACCACCTTTTGATAACTATACATAACACAGTCCTCGCATTTCATATGCCAGCACCCGGTACAAGACAGGTTATTGCGTCGTAAGTCCTTAGTTTTGCACATGTGACTACGGATATCGGCTAGTCAGCTGCTTTTCTAGACAACAACAATAACAACAGTGAGATTGCACCCTGATGAAGGAGCATTAATCAAACGTAGGTCCTCAACCAAGTCCCCTCACGTTAGTCACCAGGGTTTAAGATGCTAAGATAGGATTTTGGCTATGTGCATATATCAAGATTAACATGAGAAAACTGACCATTCCCAGAGAGGCGAAAACATTGGACCGGAGTCAGGCAGAGGAGATGGTATATTGTAATGGAAGCGGGTTGTAGTAGTTTTGCGGTATATTTCTTATCTGTTGGAAAGACTAAGGATATTTCGACAGAGTTTGGTCGTGGCTGTGTCTGTATAAAGAAAAAAAAAGGGAAACGGAGGACCAAACTTAACCCAACGACAGCGCGTATTTATATACCTAATGGAACTCCCCTCCTACGATAGCTCCTCGCCATGTGTTTCCCGGTCTCGTGAGTTTTATCAAGAGGGCGTCTTATATGACCGGAATGGCAAGGCACGGGGGTCACACGAGTACCACCCGTAAGGCAAGGAACTCTTGCAAGAAAGCAAAGGCCCCAGAACCATGTGTCTCTGATTCCCAGCTTTTACCGGATGGTGATATTTCTACGGTGAAAGGAAAAAGAAATAGAAAACAGGAAAAAAACAACACACACACAAGTACAGATTAGTACTGGGTATCGTGGCAAAATAAATTCGTCGTCCCGTGTACTCGTGACATCTCCACCACCAATTATCTACTCTCTGACAAAACCCTCTATGGGAATAGGATGGCAGGTTCTCTCAATACAACCTCCTTGTTGGAAAAACTACTTAAACCCGAACCATAACGAGACCAAGCTTTCAACGGCTTTCCCCCAGGGATTTCTAGGTGACATTTGAAGCGTCCACACAAGTGGGGGGTGTTGCGATACATTCTCCGATATAAACTGCGTTCACAGGATACGGTTTATATACAACTTTTCAAAATATCTAAAGGTACCTGTCTGTGAGTCGACGCAAGAAACAACCAAGGAGAGAAAGAAAAAAAAGGGGGGGGAGGGCAGGCTCTTCCTATTCCCGCAGATATACCTATATTTCCCGAGCTCCCTCGACGACAAGACCAAGACCGCTCGTTTCTTGCAAAACCCCGCTCTCATCGTCCTCCTCGACGACAGCACAAGTGCCGAGTTCTGATTAATTGTATAAAATAACTTCTTATTAGTACTGATAGAAGAAGAAGAAGAAGAAGAAAAAGAGAAGAAGTGCTTAGCGAAGCGTTTCTCAGGTACAATATTACCCCCCTTTCCGAAGCCTCATGATCGACCATAGCAGTCGTCGTCGTCGTCGTCGTCGTAAGCTTCATACAAGCCCTCTTCCTATATACATGAGTCGAGGCGTGTTGATCTAAGGGGTAAGAAGGCTAAGGGGAGGAACTCTGCGCAAAAAAGGCCAGGCAAAAGGTCCCTGCCTAGTTTGTTTGGGTAAACTTAAGTAGGTACCTATATATCTATATATCTACGCAACCGCCCCCAAAACAACGGCCCAACCCAGGGCACACGATGCACCTACAATAGCAAATCATCCAGTTCATTAATCCATGTCCATGTTAATCCTCGTTTTCTTCTCCCAGACTCCAAGCTCAAGTTCCCAGACGCCCCTTTCATTATTATCTCATTCCGTTCTTATAAAGGAATAGAGAGGGAGAGAACTATCAAGACCCTAATCCTTTTTTTCCCCTTTGCCTTACCCACTCCCCCCTTTTCCCCACCACGCCAATAAGTAAACCCGAATCACAGGAGATTCGGTACGCAAGAGAGAGTATAGAGGAAGAGAAAAAAGGGGTTTAAATATCTCCCACCTTTAAACCCTCTACGTCTCATATTCAGGAGCACCCGCGCCCATCAACCATTGAACTCATTAGGTAGGCAGGCGACTTTTAGAGTAGAATTATAAAAATCTCAATTCTCCTGGAGATATGAAACATAGAAAGGAAAAAAGGAATGAGGAGAGGGTATTTATTTTAGGGGGAAAAAGAACACCACACTCTTCTTTTCTTATATAACCCTTTCCTTCCCCTTTCCATTTCCCTTCCCCTATTCCTTATCCTTCCTATCCCCCCCTTCTTCCAAAACCCCCTTTCCCGGCAAATGCTTCATGAACATTAAAAAGAAAAAACTCCACAGCTCCTAACGTTTCATCTTCTTTTCCCTTTCCACTACCATTTTTTCGCCTTCACTCCAGGACGCGTTATGTGGATATAAAGAACTCGGAAGATGATAATAGCAACATGAGAAAAAAAGGGGGGAGCCCAAACAGACGTGACTGGGTTTTTTAAAAAACCGCAAACTCTAGAGGCGTTCTTTTCCTCTCCTGTATCCATTTCGCCTGGAATGCTAATCCGACAACAAAAACAAAGGGGGCTGTAAGAGAGGGATAACTGATAAAAAACAAAATATCCATCTTACAAAAGATTTCTCTTTAGCAATGTCCCCAAATCATTATCCGAGCCAAAAGAGACCTTGTGATTTGCAATCGAACGTCGGATAGTGCGAAAACAGCTCCTCCCTTCCCCTTCAAGTTTTATTCGTCCGAAAGATGAGATTCAAGCTTGCTACCAGACCGAAGAAGACCCCAAGATGTGAGATCTGCATTAGTTTTTGCTGACTCAAATCAGCTCTTGATGTGTTAAGAAAACACAATAACTACTCTCCGGTCAGAGTCAGACGGGTTCAATAATCCGTCTTATATTGTGAGATAGATGGGATTCGGCTGTAGTTGAGACCATAAGGTACTCTTAGGTTGTTTAAACTGCTGTAGTAAGAGGCACCAGCCGGGTCGTCCTACTTAACCCTGTCTCTGAACTCTGCGAACTCGGCAATTTTTTTTCGGTGCTCCTTCAACGCATCCATCCACTGGCTATGGATTACCTGGTCTTGATCCAACTCGGTAAGATACTCGCGTGCGCCGTCACCGTTCACCGTGGTATCCAGCCATGCCGTGCCACGCTGCTGGCGTCGAGCTTTGAAGTTGTCTTGGCGGGTTGTGAAATGGAGCATGATCTTGTTGTGGAAGGTCTCCCATTTATCCATGTAGTTGTAGAAATCCTGGGCATACTTGCGGAAGGAAGTAGTATTCGGTCGAAGGCCAGCCACTGACATAGTGGGCGGAAGTCGAGGAGCAACCGGGGGAGTTGGAAAAACGAGCGGCACAGATGATATCTCCTTCTCTAGGGGAATATGTTCCGACGGTCGGCTCTCGAATGGCAATGTCGACTTTAGATCAGCAAATGATTTGAGACCGGTCGGTGCCGTGTCTGTGAAGGGCTCCACCTTCTTAAACTCCGAAAACTTCATACGGAACTCCTCACTATCCTCAGAGCCCCCATTATGAGGAGCAAACTGGGTTGCCGTGGGGGGCACCGGTCCAGGCGGAGGCACAGATGATTCGCGGAAACCGCTCTTACCCGATTCTGAACCCGATGATAAGCTAGCGGGCTTGGAGTGCACGCCATTAACATTGCCAGCTCTCCAGTCTGCTCTATGGGGCTCGACGGGAATGTTACGGGCACCGTTAGTTTGAGAGGCTTTTGGGGTATCCTCAACGTTACTCGGAGCTGGCGAATCGATATCCATAGCATTAGGACTAGGAGGTGCTGCAGACACAGACGCAGATGCGGAGGTGGAGCCGGAAGGGGGCCGGGGAATTTCTTGCCATCCTTCGCTATCATCGTCTACCATTCCAGCCGTGCCCGCCGTCATCTTCACTGGCTTAGTCTTCCTAGGTTGCGTACGGCGGGTGGGAGATGACGAGGCGCTATTGGAAGGCTGAGGTTCAAAGTGACGAGGTCCTATCTGCTCCTTCCATTCGCCAGCCGAGAAAGCATGCTTGCTAGTGTCCTCCGAACTGTCCTGGGCCGAGGGCATGTGGATAGTGGGGGTTGGCCTAGACTTCTGTACCTGCCGGCGCGTAACACGGCTACGAGGCTGAGGTCGGGTCTTCGAGGGCGTATAGGCTTCGCTCGCCGATGAAGTGCCTGCCTTAAATTGCCAATCATCGGGATGTTCGCCTTCGACAAATTTCGTGTTGATATTATCAGTGCTGCTCTTTGGGAATGGCTTGGCGCTCGTGTCTTTGCTAGAAGAATCGTTGGTGGCCGCGAAGTTGAAGCTAGAACAACCTTTGTTAGCAGTGGTCCTTGTTTGCTGGGTTGTCGTAGCACGCGAATCGCCCGCAGCCTTGCTTGTCGTCTCTGTCGAAAGTTGATCAAGATCTTTGCCCAGCTTTGGCTGCTTCTCCATAAGCTGAGATAGTGTTCTTCTCTGCTGCGCCTCGAGAGGCGTCAACGTGGGAGAATCACTTTTTACTGCTTCACTCGAAGTAGATCTTAGATCAAAGCCTGTGACCAGCGATAGCCAATCCCAAGCTCGTGGCGCGTGTTCTTTCGCGCGATCGGGCTGAGATCGAACAGAAGAAAACTGAGGTGGAGGGTTGGACAAATGAAAGTGCTTTGCGGGTTGTGAAGCATACACTGAAGGGCCTCCATTGGGTTGGGCCGGATTAACACCAGGTACAAAAGCTATTCCGTAGTCAGCGAGGAGTGTATATCAACAGGAAATCTAGACATGACGAAACATACCGCTGTTGGCACTGACAGGCTCCGTTGGAATACTGCCGGCTGCCGCTGGTTCAGGCTGCGGGGCTGCGTTCATAGCATCTACCGTCGGGTCACCAGTAGTGCGCGTTTGGAAGTGACTGCTGCTATATGAAGCTCTTCGGTTAGCTGAAGCACCAAGTCCCGCGTTGACCTTGCTTGAATCTTCGGAGCCCCCATCGTTACTCGAGCTCTTCGGTGAACTAGACCTCCGTGGTCGCGCACGTGGGAACGGGGGCGGCACCTCCATGTTACGAGGAGGCATCCGAGCGCTTGTCGTGCGACTCAACCCTGGTCCCTCCGAAAACAAGCTCGTCTTCTCTCCGCCGGAAGAATGGTATGGTGTGCTTTTGCGGCCATCCATGTACCGTTCTTTTATGTCTTCAAACGGATCAACAGGCGTCTCCTCGGTGGGGAATTTGTCGGGCGTGGTCTCAGGTATCGTCTCGGCAAATATGTTGGAGTGCGTGCGTGTGGTGAAGTAATTCTTGTTAGTGGCCGGGGGCTCGTCAGCCACACCGGGAGACATGGGGGTAAAGCCAGCTTTTCTGCTGCCAAATGCTGCCTGTGCCTTTTGTTTTTGATAAGCAGTTCTAGGAGGAGGCTGCTCTGCCTTGGCATCACGAGCCGCCGATGTGGGAGCTCGTCCCGGAGTAGGAGGAGGCTTCGCTCTGCTTGCATGGCTTCTCATACTATCCCATGCATCCGCATTGCTCTTACGCGCCTGGGGGTCGTCGCTGGGGGCCGGCCTAGCGGGTCGCGGTACTCCATTGGTAAAGTTTGCATATCGTTGGGCACCAGAGCGAGGAGCAGGCTGTGGTGGTCGTCGTGGAGGTGGCGGATACTGCTTAGCTATGTCCTGCCAAGGATTACCTCGGACACCAGAAGCCATGGGATAGCGGGAGGCACCACGACGAGCTTCATCATACTGTCTTCGTAGGGTCTCGTCGGTCAGGATTTCATGGGCGGATTGGATGAGCTGGAATTTCGGGTTGACCTCAGATTCTCTGCCCGGATTTCGGTCCGGGTGGTATTTTAGAGCTATAAAAAAAGGGAACAGTCAACAGAGCGCTCGAGTCATGGGTTGCGAGGGTAAGCACAATAAGGAGAGAGAGAAAGATACCTAGTTTCTTGAACTGCTTCTTGATCTCATCTGCAGAAGCAGTTGAGGGGACATCTAGGTCCGCATAGTAGTTGCGGTTCTTATCCCACTTCGGCATAATGACAAGCTCGAGGGCAAAATTACCATGGAGAGGAGGATAATGGCAATTGAGGGAGGAGGAGAGTGGTTCGTAGTCCTGTCATCACCGCATGGGAAGCAGTTGGCGAGTCTTGGGTTGCGACAGCGGGGAGCCTGGTGTGCGTGAATGATGTTTTTTTTCCCCCAGGAACTAGATGAGGTACGAGGTTGGAGGTGGAGAGCGGGGGTTGTTGATGTTCTGTTTTGTTTTGTTTTGTTTCGTTTTGTTCTATTCTGTTCAACTGCGGCCGTGGTGATCGTGGTCGAATCGAGGTGGTGGAATGGTAGGAAGTATGGAGGGAGACGTGAGGAATGTTCCGACGATAGGTGTTTAGTAGTACTTCAGGTACTAGTAGTAGGCAGTGAATGGTATTGGAAGTAAATGACAATGGTCATGTGGTAGCAGCAGAATGAGGTGAATGTGCACAAGAAATGTCGACACTAAGACGTAGGCAGCGTGCTTCTTCCAAATTTACCTCATTCACTGCTTGGTACCAGAATGTCATCAACCAAACAGAGGTAGTAGTGGTGGGGGGAGGGAACAACAAGCAGACCTAAGTTCAGGTGCGTGGAAGGAAAGAAAATAAAAATAAAAAGGAATTGCGCGTTGAACTTCTCGCGTTCGGTTTCTTTTGTTCGTTTGGGGACGGCTTGATAGGTAGATACCTAGGTATGTAGGTAGATAACCTTAGTAACTTAGGTAGATACCTAGGTAGTATGTAGTAGGTAGCGGAGGGAGGGAAGGGAAGGTAGTGTAGTGTACACTACATGTGGTCGTAGGAAAGAGGGAGGGTGTGTGGCAGGTGGGGTACCTAAAGATTTTAGACCTTGATCACAACGGGGCTAAAAACTATAAACATTGTCCGTGCCCTTGTTGTCCCAACTGGCTGGGTAGACCTTGTCAATCGACCTGACCTCCATACCCAAGCCTGACCGAGCCAGCCTGGCCTTGCACTATGTATGTATGTCTCTGTGATCTATGGTCAATCTACTAGGTTAAGGAAGTTACTATTTCTGCATTGTTTCCCCAGCAGAATTCGGTAGTATCTTCTAGTGAATAAGACTATTTGTCCAAGGCCAACGCGCCCTAACTTAAAATGCTGAAATATACCTAATGCGGTGTATGTATGTATGTATGTATACTTTTGCTCTCTGCATCCTCCTACACTACATTGATACTCCTTGGACCGGAGGCAGAATGGTAGACGATGATTACCCTATCTTAACGGCTTCTGCAAATCATATCACGCATCTGAATACCCGTTCGTTCCTCTCGTGGTAGATGTCTGGATACGCCTAAAGTCACACACCGCCTCATAAACAACCAGCGCATGCTGACTTACACTACACCTCACTACTAGGTAGTACTTGTGATGCATAGATGCAATTATATTCAGTAATTGTCTGAGCTTTCTCCCCTCCTCAATGTTTGTCTACCTGTATAATGTAAATATTTATTTCAAATATCTTCCTTAGGTATCCAGCCCCCTCTTGCTGACGCGCACGCACACGCATATTAACATTCTCTCTCCTGTGTTCAAATGTCAACAATACCAAAATAATGATAAAAAGGGGAGAAGAAAGAACATGATTAATTTGTACTTCAAACAAGAATCAATACCAGCAGGTGACTAAAATAGAAACACAGCACGAAAAAGACACTAGGAGATTTCATAGGGTCAACTACTAAATTCTGCATTGCAGGTTGTACAACGGAAACTTACACTCTAGGGGGAATAGGTAGGTCAATATTTGGGACGGCATTGTCCTTGGAACCCGGGCAAGTCAGTAGTTGCACAGCTTTTTTTCTTTTTCTTTTTTTCTTTTCTTTCCTTGGTGTGGTGTGGTCTGTAATTTTTTGGCAGTCCTCACATCACATTATGCATGTGAGACCTTCCTATCAGGGGACATGTACCCATAGAAAGATCTAGTAGGTAACTAATGTACATAGGCTCGCATCTACACTACAAGTCAAATCCTCAAATCAGACAGTTTCAGTTGGCCTTTTTGGTTCTTTTCAGCATACATAAAAGGTACACCAACTACCTGATAAGTATGTTCTATGTAATACCTAAGGAGAAGAGAGAAAGTCAAGAGAAAACCAAAGAAGAAAAATGAGTAGTTGTCCGCTGTGCAATGATAGAAGTGGGTAGGTAGTGTATGTCTGGTATGCATGTATCTAAATATCCACTCTACCCGCTGCTTGCCTATTGGCATACACTACATACTAGGTATTCATAGGTAACTTGTAAGTCTAAGCCCCACTCGCGGATGCCTAGTAGGAAGGTACCGAATGATCTACTAGGTATTACATGGTACATGCCTACATAGTAAGTAGTACCGTTTAACTTGCATACATGCATCGGAGGACATATAGTAGCATACAGGTAGTGTATAATTTGGACATTAATTAAGATGGCAAGGGGAAAAGAGACGGAAAAAAAAAGAGGAGGTTCAGACAAGATAGATGAAAACATGACGTCAGGGCATGATGCTTGGTACGTGGTACAAGGCGATTTGTACGAATTTCTGGAAAGTTTCCATCTTGCCATGTCGGATGACCACTGAATCTCGATACCTACCCGCGAGTTTCCTTCCACTCTCCATGCATAAATAAATACATACATACGTACATACGTACATACATACATAGGTCGGTAGTTAAGTAAGCTTGTCGGGTGGGCGAGTGCTGCTGCTGCTGTCGTCATGTGTACCTTGACCCCCAACAATAGCAACAACACGGATGGTTTTTGATTCAGCATCTTCCGTCGGAAACGCTCACTCCTCCCCGCCACGTGCCTGACGCCACATCCAAGGCACAACCCCCGTGCCATACCTATATACACTACACTAGCAGCAGACTAACTAGGTACATGAGCAGGGTTACCTATCGAGTGATGCACCACAGATGGATGTTACATAATTCTCCTCCCGGGTTTTCACTTATAAAAAAAGAGAGGGGGGGGAGAGGCGACTATGAGCTTCTACGCAATGATACGTAACCTATAATCGTCCTCGAGATCTGTTAACCTCCCAGCAAACAAAACATGCATACCTTCTTCATACATATGCAGCTAGGTAGGTGCCTTACCCTATAATCGAGGGGGGGATGGATGCATTAGGTATTGATCGGAAGGACCAAGGAAACCCGCCAACCAACCGGCCAATCAGTCAATCAACCAACCATCAACAACTTCTCGGATGTGAGACAAACACTTTGACATGCAGCAAAGCGGCTCATTGTACCTTGACCCAGTTACCTCCTACCTACTTGACCTCACCTCGTCTTCGACATACTTACTTACCTTAGGTAAGTAATTCATTTTCAGCTAATCTTACTTCATGTCTAAGTACCTGTTAATGTGAATATTTATATCTAGTAACACCCATTTTAAATATAGCTTTAAAAGGCCTTAATAATATAAAATATTTAAAAGTTGCTATTAAAATAAATAAAAAACAAGGAAAAGAAAATCTCTTTAAAAGTTTATAAACATTCCACATTACTATCAACTTAACAAAGCCCCAGCTATATTGATTTAAACTAAACCTGATATATACCTAAACTATGTATGCAGGTAACCATCCTTCCGTACTAAACATCTCTCCTCACCCCCATCCCCCCGGCCATCTCTGTCTCCTTTCCCCAGTCCATCCCTTCCTCTTTTCCCTTCCCCTCACCCCTCCTAGTACTTTCGGGTCGTCCCTAGCCGCATATGTAACTAACCTAGAGTATGTACGTATGTATGCATATGTGCGGTGCGGTAGTGCAAAAATACAATAGGTATAGTACTATAGTACAATTTCCAAATGCTTACCTAGGTATCCTATCAATCAATCCTCCTAGTTTATGCTCATTAAACATCAACACGAACGTCACGATGCATTTAACATACATCCATCAATAACACGCATATGCCTAACCTAGGTACTCTCCTTCAACATGCCTCTCTCCTACATACATTGATAGGTAGGTAGGGATGTAGTGTACCGAACATTACCTTTACCTTACTAACCTAGGTATACTCCCGCGATTACTTCACCAAAGCAAATAGGGGGAAACACACACGAATCACTCACACAGAAACAAACCCAAGAGCGCATTTCGAGGTCATCTCACTCCACGTCCCATACCTTTCTCTTCCCTTTTCTCTCCCCCCTCACTCATCCCATAATAATAATAATAATAGTAGTAGTAGTAGTAGTAGTAGTAGTAGTAGTAGTAGTAGTAGTAGTAGTAGTAGTAGTAGTAGTAGTAGTAGTAGTAGTAGTAGTAGTAGTAGTAGTAGTAGTAGTAGTAGTAGTAGTAGTAGTAGTAGTAGTAGTAGTAGTAGTAGTAGTAGACCATGAACATTCTTCTTATTCTTATCTTTATTCAACGAGCCATTGTAAACCCTTTCTTATCCTCTTCACCTCTCTCCATCTTCCAGCCCAGACCACAGGCGGAAAGAAAAGGCTTCTTTTTTTTATTTTGAATTTTGAATTTTAAACCAGACAATAACCAAATATATATGTACCTTCTTCACTTTTCAATAAAATAAATACGTACATACCTACCTAACCTACAAGAAACCTTTTGCCCAAAACCTAAAACACAAAATACACACACACACACACACACACACACATACATGGACATACCAGTTAGTACACACAAAACGCTGACAGTTATTTTCCCCTATTAAAAAATTAGAGAAAGAAAGAAAGAAAAGAACAAGAAAAAGAAAATGGAAAGAGGAATCCATTATTTCTATTTCTTTCTTTCTTTCTCCATGCCATTGAGGGGATGAAAAAAAACAATAAGTAAAATAATGATTCCAACACCGGGAATCCGATGATATAATGACGATGATGCAAATGCCCTAACCTAGAAACTCCTCTCCATTCCCCTTATCCCCCCCCCATCCCCATCCCCGTCCCCATCCCTACAATGCTCATCTTTTCCCCTTCTTCTCTCCTGTCATTTTTTTCGCTGTCGTATATAACCTTTGTCCCCATCACTGTGGGTGCCATGCTGCTGTTGTTTTTATTTCTTATACCATGTCCCGGCTCATCTCGTAAGTCCAGCCGCCTTCCCGCCTCATCTTATCCCTCGCCGCCAGGTCTTTGCGGATGTCCTCCTCCGTCAACCGGTCCGCGCCGCTCCAGTTAGCGCTCGATGTCCGCGCGCGGAACTTGTGGAACCGGTCCTTGCTCTTGGCGAACACCTCCTCCATGTTAAGGGGGCCCGGAGCACCGAAGACCTCGAACGGGTCCTTGCTCTCCTGTTCGACTAGCGCCTGCCGGAGGTTGGGCGAGTCGGCCCAAGCCGCCACCATGTCCTTCCCGCCGGCATCGTCGTCATCCGAGTCTTCGTCATCCGTATTTATCTCTGGCAATTCAATCGCCTCGCCATTCTGGAATCGTGGTGATGATCGTGTGGCCGATTTGGCAGCCGACTTGGCGGCGGCAACTCCCTGTGGCCGTGCGGGCGTCTTGTGGGATGGCCCAGCCGGGTTAGGAGCAAAGGGGATGGCAGACTTGGAAACCTGAGTCAAGTCCAATGGGTGTGCCCCCTTGGCCTGACTGTTATGTTGACTCGTAACAGTGGACTTGAATAGATCCCTCGTGTTATTTTGAGTTGCGGTAGTGTAGCCAGATGGGAACATCGACTTGGTCGGTATATCCTAGTTAACCCATTAGTTCCATGTCCAATATACAATTTAAGTAGGTGCCTTACCTTCTTGAGACCTCCAGAGGGGCGCACGGGAGCACCTTTGAGGCTTGGCTTCCCCTTTTCACCCACGTTATCAAGTTCGTCCGACATACGTAGCCTCTTTGACTCCTTGGACTGGTAAGCATTCCCATTGCGAGCTGAAGCTTGCCGCGAAGCATTGTCTTCACTCTGATCTTGTTGTAAAGGACGTTTCGCAGCCGACTTCGGGCCATTCGCTAAAGCCGTACTGGAAGCTGTGGCCAAACGCGAGGGGGGTCTCGAAGACCCAGGTTCAGTTTTACTATAGTCTGGGGGGCCATTCGGCTGGCTTCGGACGGCAGGTGGAGGCGCCCTGGTTTGCTTCGCCTTCTCGATCATAGCTTGCCTCTGCGCGTTCTTCTTGGCCTCCGCTTGCTGCTTGCGGTCTTCTTCCTTCTGTCGCTCCGCTTCAAGCTTCCGCTGTTGCTCTTGGCGTCTCTCCTCCTCCTGCATAGCAGCTCGCTTGCGCTCCATTTCAGCCTTAGCATCACGCTTGCGTTGTGCCTCACGCTCTTCCTGTTCCTTTCTTCGTGCGGCTGCCTCGAGCGCCTTGGGTCTGCCTACAGATGATGTCGAGCTCTTAAAACTATGCATTGAGCTCTGTAGGGAAGGTTTTGCCTGCAATGAATGATTGGCCTTGCCCTTGGATTGAGGTTGAGACAAAGTCTCGTGAAGGTTAGAAGAAAGTGTGTTATTAGAAGGATGATATTGAGTATGTTGCGAGCCCATATTGACCCGGATCACAGTTGGTGCTTGCTTCGCTTTGCTTACAGTCTCCTTGGCAGGCCTCACTGGCCGTTTGATTTCTCGAGGCTTGGTAGCCGAGGGTGGTGCAATAGAGCGGGCGACCGAGGGAGGTGGTGGCATAGAGATAGTTGCGTCAACCATTTCAACGTCGCCCGTAGTCTTGTCATCTGAGTTGGCGTAAGCTGCTGGGCGCCCCTCAGCAGCAGGTTGTGACTTGGCTTTCTTCGGGCTGGGTTGAGTTGTCCTTGGTGCAGTCTTAGGAGTAGGCGCAACAGGCATCTTTTCCTGTTCTTTCTGGGAAGCCATTTGTTTCTCCATGGCGGCGATTCTTTCCTGTTCCTTGCTAAAGACGCGGGCCTTCTCGCGCTCCTTCTCACGGGCCTTTTCAAGCTTTTCCATCTGCTCAGCCACTCTGCGTGCTTCTTTTGCTTCCTTCTCCTTCTGTTTCTCTCTTTCGATTGAGGCTCTTGTTCGTCGGCCTTCATTCCGTCCCGGGCTGGTGGTGCTTGCAATCGTTTGGGTTTCAGTCATGTGACGGGATAAGTCGGGATACAAGGGTTGCGAGTCTTTGCCCACAGGTGACCGCAGTTCGTCGCTTGATGGTGCTGCAGGTAGAGCTGTCCGAGGGGTGGAAGGCGATACAAGAGAGGATTTGCTTTCAGCACTGAGGGCAGCGCTACTAGCCAAGAGTCCCTTAGAGCCCTTAAGAATTGATGATACTTTGTTCTTGATTTGTTTCAAGGGGCTGTCTCTCACGCTTCGCGATGGAGACTTGATGGGGGTAGTAGGTCTCTCCGTCTCAGGAACAGTTTCGAGTGCGGTTGGGTTCGATGCAGAGATCGTCTTCTTGAGACTATTCTCATCGTCATTTTCCTTGTTCACGATAGGTAGAACAGGGACGGATACAGACTTGTGATGCCCTAGAGCACCTGTAGTCTTCTCCGGAACAGGCGGGCGCTGGGGAGACTTGGTCGGAGATGTAGGCTGTTGAGTCTGAGGCATAGCGAAATCATCACCACTAATAGTGTTCTTGCCAGAAACACCCTCCATCACATCAGCAGTATAACTCCTAGAAAGTTCTGGGCGGGGGGCAAAGGCGCCCGAAGCATCATCAGGTGTTCCAAGTGGTTGGATCCAGTCATCTTCGTCGTCCTCTGGGAATGCGCCTGGAGTTATAGCTGCTTTCTTCGGTGAAGGCAATGGTTTCGCCTGGGGCGTTGGCTGAGGAGCAGGAACTGTCGTTGCTGGAGGTTGCGAATTAGAGGAGCCCGACGACGACTTGGACCGTCGCGGAGCTGCTGCCGGCTTTTGGCCAAGCTTGTTGATCTGGTCTTGAAGTCGTTGGGTGTAGGTCTTATTGTGTGTGACCGCGTTGTCTGATGATGGTTCTGCCTGTGCCTTTTGTGGAGAAGGAGGTTGATCCTCGTCTTCTTCTTCTTCATCATCGTCGCCGTCAAGATCCATCTCATCATTCTCATCGTCTGTAAGCTCGTGTCTGGCGTGGCCCAGACTCTTTCCTCCAGTGTGACGGTTATAATAACTTGTCCGGTTCTGGTCCAAATGGCTGACTCTGGATATCCTGTTGCCGATACTCTTATGGGTCATGGGTTCCCGTGCAGGCAATGAGGCGAAATTGAGACTGCTCTTTCGAACAATTGGACGAATCGGACTGGAGCCATCAGATGGATGGCTTGACTGCTCCTCAACGCCTTCCATCGCGTCAAGTTCGGGTTCATCTCGCTCCTCTTCATCGGCATGAGCCGGGCTAGGACTAGTTATTGGTGACTTCGAAGGTGTAAAGCTTTCAGATGGTGCAGTCGACTGGGGTGACTGCACTGGTGATCCTGCAGGGGTTGTGCTCTCGTTGATATCAATCGTCTTGGACGAAGAGCTCTCTGCTTCTATATGTGCTGTATAGAACTGCGTTGTGGTTGGTTCAGCTTCCATAGCTTCCACGGTGGGTTCCGGTGACTGCGGCGCCGGGCTACTAGTCTTTTGGGAAGCCGGTGATGTGTCACTAGGCACTGGGTCGCTAAGAATATCTTCCTGCGGGCTGAACGGTTGTGTGGGCTCGTCAATTTCCATCACGTCCTGAGACTGGCTTCCGTGATATCCGGAATCCACAACGGAAATTGGCTGCGCGGCCGGAGCGGGCTTCGGTGAGGAGACATGCTGCTTTAAGGGGCTTGACGGATTTGCGCTCTTCGGGTGCGATAGCTGAGCATCTGCGGGAATCTTGACTCTGGGTGTGATATTCCTACTAATGCTGGGTATAGAGAAAGGGTTTGAAGGACCCTTGGGGGTGGCGGAGAAAATATTAGAGAGAGGCTAGAGTAGTGTGAGTAAAATTTTGCACCTTGATTCGAACGGGGGATCTACTCACGACGCGGTTTTCCGTCGGGTTAGGTCTGCGTATTGTTCGGGGCGTCTTCCCACGTAGCTTTCCTGGCGTCTTAAATACCTCGGCGACGTTTCTAGCACGTTGTCAGCTGGGAGTCGTGGGCGCGCATGACAGGGTGTGGCTTGGCTTCACGTCACGCACATCTGGTTCTCACTGAATATGTCTGCCATGTGTTCGTTCAACCAGTCGAAATCGTTGCGCGCAGAGAAGGAAAACTCCTCGACCTCAGACTGCGCAATCTGCTTGGCAGACGATCTCTCTTCGGTAATCCATTGCGAGGATCCGACCTGCAAACGCGCTCCTCGTGGTCCTGCCATCGCGCTGGTCGGTGGTGGTGGTGGTGTGGAAGTAGGGGACGGGGGAGGAAGAAAAAAACGCGTCGGTTCACGCGCGGGATCGCGTCAAAACAGCAGATGAAGCGTGTCGAAGGGTGTCGGGTGGTAGAGCGAAGTTCAATTAACCATGGCTCGAGAATAAAATGGCAGGATTATAAGGCCGGTTAAGATAGGCAGAAGGTGTATAATCCGAGTAATTGAGTGATGTTAGGTAGACAAAGTCAAGAGGTAGTTTGTGTGGTGGGTTCAAAGTTGCCCTCAATTGAGGGAAAGCTAAGGTCACGAAGCCGTGCGGCTCTGTCATTGGTTGATGGCCACACCGTAGTAAACAAGCTTGGACCATCTTATGGGACCCACTTGGCCCGGCACATACGCCATTGATCGCCTCCTTCGTACCTACCTACACTGCATACTATGTACTGTACCTAGATCCTCCCAGATTTTGCTGTGTTGTCTATCATGATTTTATGTACTGTACACTACTACGTAACCTGCACTAGATTTAAGTTCCCTATCGTTCCTGAAATAACTGTGTTATCTAGATCGTCCACTAATTTCTATTTTTCCTTTTCTCTCCCGAGATCTCTTTTCTTTTCTTTTTTCTTTTATACATAAACCAGTATCGATCGCTTTAATACACTCACTATTATATAGGTGCCAATGTCTTAGAATCGAGATTTAACTTCTAGACGCGCTGCTTGGCATTACTTCATTGCCAGGGCTTATTTGCTACCGAATCATGACACTACCTACACTATATATGTACAACATCCCAGACACATATGCCAGGTACGTACTATTGATACCTCAGTATAAGTGAGACTTGTCATGAGTAGCATAGAACCTCTATTAGACATGATAAAGATTTAGTAGTAATAAACACCATCCCAATAGATACCTAGGTGTCTACCTAGGCACGTGAATATTTACTTGAACAATAATAAATAAAAGCACGTTATCTTTTATTTTTCTTTTATTATTTACTGAACAACCGCCATGGAGGTAGTATCAGTATAACAGGATTTCGGTAGTCGGGAAAGACCTTAATACGCCTCACTATGTATACGGCAGCTTTACTACACTAAACACGACCGTCCAATCACAAGCATCAAGGTCCTCGGGTAACCCACGTCTCCATCCGCGAGGTCAAGTCGTCGCCTGAATAAGTAGGTGTGTATGTACATAGGTACTACCTATAGGGGGGGGGGGGGGGAAGGGAGGCAGTGATCTCGTCACATGGGGGAAAACGGGACAGGGGGGACTCGGCGACAAGGGGGTGTAGTGTAATAAACAATTAAATAAAAGAAAAAGAAAACCAAAAAATAGGAAAAAATCATAATGTCATTCATTCATTTCCGGTCCACTAATCTTCCTCTCCATCGTGAAGCACTCACTCACTCACACAGCGACATAAAACAGAACCTCGCCATGATCCTCCACCCCCGCTCCCTCCCCCTCTCCCTCTCCTTCCTCCTCCTCCTCCTCCTCCTCCTCCCCACCCCCAGCCTCTCCGCCCCTCATCCCGCAAGCACCACCCCCAACACCATCCCCAACACCACCCCCAACACCAACACCAACACCAACACCAACACCAGCGCGGGCAGCAGCAGCATAAACATAAACTACGCCTCCCTCGCGTGCCCCCCTCGCGACAGCCCGCCCTCCCAGCTCCTCCCGACGCCCACCTACGGCGCCGCGGGGCGCGCGTTCGGGGTCTGCGCCTCGGCCGTGGTGCGCGCGCCTGCGCCGCGGGTCTACGCGGCGCTCCTCGACTTCGCGTCGTACGGGGCGTGGAACAGCTTCGTCGTGGCGGTGGACGCGCCGCCGGGGGCCCCCGCGGTGTACGCGGGGATGCGGCTGCGGCTGACGACGGCGGGGATCGTGGGGCCGGGGGTCAACACGACGAGCGAGGAGGTCGTCACCGTGGTGATGAACGACCCCAGCCCCAATAACAGCAACGCCACCGCTATTAACGGGGAGGGGGAAGGGGACGGGGGCGGCTACCTGGTCGCGGCGTGGCGCTACGACGACGGGCTCGGCGGGGCGGGCGCGCGCGCCGAGCACCCCACCGTGCTCGTGGACCTGGGCGACGGCACCACCCGGATGCTCTCGTACGAGACGTACTACGAGGGCCTGTTCACGGGCGCCATCGCGCTGCTGAGGGATCGCCTACAGGAGCGCTTCGAGACCCAGGCGCGCGACCTTAAGGCCTATGTGGAGAGGAGCATGGTGTGAGAAAAAGTGAGGGAGGGAGGAAGGGAGGAAGGGAGGAAGGGAGGAAGGGAGGAAGGGAGGAAGGGAGGAAGGGAGGAAGGGAGGAAGGATGGGGGCGAGACGCCAAACGGATTAAGAAAAAAAAGAGAGAGGAGCAAAGAGAGAGTGTGTGTGTGAGTGAGTGAGTGAGAGAAGGTAATGGGGCATGCGGGATAATATTGCGGATCTGGATATGATATAGTTCGGTTAGTCCCTTCTAGGAAAGTCCATCGACAGGACGCATGACGACGATAATGTTGGTTCTGTCCTTAGCTGGATTCAGGGGCTGGTGTCACGAGCGCCGTGGTAGTACATTTACATATATTATTCGACTTAATGTATAAGATAGTTATCTAATTACATATGTAAAAGCTGCGAGAAACAACTGGAATCTGCTCACCATTAGCTCGCCATCAGTAAAGCTGGCAAGAGACCTCGGGTTTCCCAAGGAAATAGCCAGTAGAGAGGCAGCACCAGCGTCTAGACACGCTCAGAATATCTGATGTCCAATTGATGAAAAGCGCACCTGATGTAAATGAGAAAACCTTGGATTCAATCAATATCACTCGTGCTTAGAGATCAAATCTACAGGTAGTCACAGTCACACAGCAATGGGAATATGACAAAGGACATAGGTAGGTAAGGATCAATGTAACCCTTAATTGATGTATCACGGCATCAAGCACCCCGTGGGAGAGCTAATCCGCCTACACAGTTATGAATCTGGGTAGGTAGTTTGACCACCCTCAGCACCTTACATGAAAAGCCACCGCCGGTTTACCATTCGTCTGTTTCCCTGGCTTGTTTGCAATTCCGACAAGAAAAAAAAAACGCCTTGAAATCTCGCAGCCAACTCAGAGTCATAATAATATCAATACACAGGCTACACAGGCTAATTACGCCATCCCCGCATTGTTCGTCTCGAGATCTGCATAATGTAATGTAAGGGTGCGCTACAGAGCGTTAGGAGGTGATTGCTGCCAAGTATACTGTAGAGTTACTAAATACGTACTCTCTCCTTGCGCCACTCCGATGTGTTCCAAATGATGTAATAGCCCTCCTCGTGCTGTGCGCTCAGGATCCGAGGGTGCATGATATCATCTTTGGTTAGCCATATCTTGAGCTTCTTGTGCCACCTCCATGCACGGTTGTAGCTGTCCATCATTAGCCCCGGGTGCAGAGTCTTGGAATAGTGATAGAACCTACAGTTCGTGTGCCGCCAAGTGTTGTTTTATATCGCCAGGACAGCTGTAGAATATCCACATCAACGTTTCCTCGTTGAAATTGCCCAACTTATTCTCTAGAGGCTGGACGTTGTTAACGTTATAGCATTCCGGGAGACGATAATCAGGAATCGCCGGTCGCGGCGGTGCATCGTTGAAGAGGGAGTAGATTTGTGTCGATATTGGTCTGCCCTGGGTCAATGAATTGAGATAAAAATGCACCTTCCCTGAAACTTACGCAGGAGTTGTAAGGTCTATGCCAAGATTGCCCGGATCAATACCCGTAATGGCAGCACTGTAGTCTGGGTAATTGTTCATTAGAGTGCGTAGGCCTTTGATGCCCCATTTATCAATGGCGGCCATGCCTGCAAGAGGATCATGTATCGATTGCGATGGAGGTTCCTTGTCGTCCTTCGCCTTGCCGGAGGGAGCGTCGTTGGTGCCAATAGCACCAAGCGGGTTACGACCTTCTATGGGTTGCGAGGCATCTTGCGGGGAAGACTGTGACGCTAGGGAGTCATCGCGGAATCCAGGGGGTTTTTGTCGAGCCTCATCGTTTCCGCCCCCGTTCCTTATGTCCTGTGGTCTTGGGGGCATGCCTGAACACAGTATTAGTATGTATTCACGAGCACCAAGCGAATCGATATACCTGGCGTTGAAGATGCATCTGGGGAGCGAACGTCTGTCGCTCGGGTGTTGGCAGATAACGCATTCAGAAGACCATTGCCAGATCGAGAGCCTTGCAAACCGGGCGTCGCATTCCCTTGACCACCGAAATTCAAAGTAGACATTAATGATGACCCACGTTCTTGACCAATATCTCCACTACCATTCCTCAGGTTGTTGTTTAACGGCGGGAAATCGTCGATGCTGCTGGGCTGAGGTTGCGAAGCTTGTGATACATTGTTGGGGTTGCCGAAACGAAACGCGCCCTGGTTAGAATTCAGACGAGAAGATGTAAAGAAGTCTTCCTGCTGGCCTGGTTGGGCAGATAACGGGGTGGGCTGATTCCTTTGCACCGTCCCACCCATGTTTCTCGAGCCTCCTGTTGCCCAGAGAGACGAGTTCGCATTGGGAAGTTGTGAGTTGTTTGACAGGGAAGGAAACTCTCTGCAAGAAAAGTTAGCAGGCCGGCGGGAAGGCGGAGAAGATGGTTTGTAGATCCAACAGAGTACACGTAAAAACAAGGGCCAGAGTGCATATGACGTGGTAGGTAGAGTAGGTGCAGATGATTAGATGGGCAATGGGTAACGCGCAAGGGGGAAAGATGGCAGTTCTTTACCGACTAAGAACGGTGGCGTAAGGCAGGCCCTGTGGTAATTTATCTGAGGAGAATTCTGGAACTTGATCGGCAGCTTCGATTGTGTCTTCAGCTCCATATTCATCCTCAACCAGGTCAGATCCACCCCCCAGAATAGAGGCAAAATCCATGGCAGGAGTAGGACCACTTGAGTGTAGCGGTATCTTGTGGACCAGCTTTGGCTTCCTCACCCTCTTGGAGGGCGATGCCTTCTCAAGACACGGACTTGTCATGGTGCCGGAATCTTGGCAAGTAGAGGATTGGTTGAAAAGGTATGAATTGAGGATGATGCCACAAAAACGATGTGCGCGTACGGGGTGTGTGGGTGTATATGTGAGTGTATGGGTTTTTGTTGTTGAATGGGCGTAGCGTGTAATGTGCAGCGTGCAGTTGGGGGGCAACGAAATCTCCCAGGTCAAGTGGGTGGAATATAACGGCAGCGCAGCAGAAAAGCAAACCACAATAATAAAAAACCAAGACGTACGAGAGGTCAATAGGCGTTACTGGCTGAGAACCCGACAAACTCTGGGCAAAACTGAGGTTCCCGCCAAGTTGCCTGGACGAGGTCTGAAGACCTGCACCACCCATAGGTACACCACCACCAAACGCCCATCCGCCGCCGCCGTTGTTTGCTTCGCGCTCGCAAGATCAGCCCATGGTCTAGTAACAACTAGAGTGTATTTCAAGTTCCCATACCTATTTTCCCATTTGGCATTCGATTTGATACTGTTCTACCGGGCTGTTGTGGCTGTTGTTGGCCTCCGAATCCAGTCGGCATCCCTCGAAGGGACTGGGGCACGGCTCCTGGGCATGTCCAGCATTAGCCAAACTCACGAAGTTCATCATACAGCAGAGCGTCAAGACGGGATATCAAGTGATTCGGGGAGGTCATATGGAGGTCATATGGAGCGCGGCAAGACAAGCAACCTCCTCGATCGTACGTAGGGGGCTTGGGTCGACGAGGCTGAGGCTGAGGCCGAGAGGGAGGCAAAGACGGATTACAGGGACAGAGAGAGAGAGAGAGAGACGGCCGTGTTTCTTCCCAGCTCATCTGCCCCAAGCCCGACAATGGCCAATGGCACAGGAACCCCATCGCAAAGCTTGTATCGGATGATCGAGGGTCGGATCAAGGCAGTGGATTGCCCGCCGTAGCATGCGCGCGACGATATGGTCGATGCTCGAGGGGAGGGTCAAACAGCAAGGCACACGAAGTAGAGTGTGAGAGAGGGTCGGGACAGCACTACCTGGTCGATTCATGATTTACGAATTCACGTTACGAGAGGCTCTGGTAAAGACTCTCTCTATCGTCGGCAGGGGTTTTGAAGAGGGAGGGTGAGGGAAGGGGGGGAAGTTGGATAGAATAGAATGAATTCCCAAAGGTGGTACTATAAGAGACGGAAAGTCAGATGCTCATGTTGTCGCAACGGTTTGGGGTTTGGCCTTGTCGAAAATGCTTAATTCCTGCTGGTGCACGGTCCCACTCTACAGCGCTATAACTTAACCCCCGTCAGCCTTGTCCGTGAGGTCAGCCCCCGTGTACCTAAGCTACTAACCTACCTAGGCCCCACCATCCCCACACAAAGGAAAAAGAGTTATCGTCTTATCAAGATTGAGGTATCTCCTGAGATCCTCTTTCTGAGATCTTCTCCCCTCCTATTTTTGTTTTCTTTGTCATCACTTACATCATCAGCCTACATTGAGGTCCTAAGATTCCAACATACTTAAACACGCTTCCATTCGTGATTCATTCACATATCTACACGCAAGCAGTAAACCGTGATTTTTAGGAATTATACGCCTGCAATATCTAGATATCCCTAGGTAGTAATTGTACTAAGCAAGCTATGCTCAAAATCGACCCCGTGTATTCCTCGCCCAATAAGCACAATCTTACCCGATTGCGAGGCCAGGTCGGTTTTCACAGGCGCTTTCTCACCGTCAAGTATTTCAAATATCTCCCGAACGCCTTGCACAAGCTTGATGGTCCCGTCCGCAAATACAAGCCGGGCCTTTAGTCTATGTATCTCGATCGGTGCCGATTCATCTTTCTCTACCCCCGGCACTTCGCCATCCCAGAGAACCGATCTCAGCCAAACATCTACATGTTTGAGTTGGCTAGAGTCTAGTTGCGGAACACTGATGGCGACGGTGGAAATAGTCTGTGCTCGATTAGCGTCGATACTCGAATAGACGAGCAAGGGTTTTAATGACGAACGGGATCAAGATGACTATGGCCTTTCCCCGCCGAGTCTAAAACATCGACCTGGTCGTAGGCATGCAAATCTAACAGAACGCCTTCTAGCTGAGGAATAGCACTCTGCGTGGTGACGTGAATTTTTGCCAGGCCATTGATAGACTGTATTCGCGCTTTCACCCTTTCAAGCTCTCGGGCGTCGACCAGGTCTGACTTATTGATCACGACCACATCAGCGTGGGATATCTGGACGTGAGCCGTAGTCATGAGGGGACCATGGCCATGGCCGTCATCGTGCCCATCAACCTTCCCAGCAGGGTCATCTAGACTGCGGAGGATATTTTTGGCATCGACTAAGGTGACAATGCCGTCAAGGTAGATAGTACTCCCGAGACCATCGTCAACCCAGAACAGAGGAGCCAAGTTGCCGGGATCGGCCAGTCCTGTCGTTTCCAACAATATATAATCAAAAGCCCCTTTCTTCTCCATTAGCGATTCAATCGCATTCACACCCGAGTCTCTGTGCTGCAATTAGAGCTTGGCCTGTTTATACGTTTCGTGGAATGGTACTTCACTGAGCAACATATGCACCCGTTGCCAACCTCGAGCCATTCCTCCACCTGCTCTCCGCCTTTATTCACGGTGAGAGACTTCTCTATATCGAGAGCTATAAGTGTGAATCGAGTTAGGCTAGTAGATCACATGTGAGGCACGTGAGGCCTGGGCTTACAATCGCCAAACTCGTTCATGATGACAGCAATCTTCTTGCCATGGCGGGCTGTCAGGATATAGTTGAGCAGAGTCGTCTTCCCAGCACCGAGATAGCCTATTTGGTATATTAGATGGTATTTTGAGAAGAAAGTTTAACTTTGGTAACTTGTGACTACGACTAGGTACCTACCTGTGACGATGGTGATGGGGACTTTGATGGAGGTTTCCTGTGCCAACCCCGGCTCAGAGGTCTCGACCAGCTCGGGAGGGGCCTCGTCGTCGATATCCATTGCAGGGAAGGAAAAGGACAGACAGGAGAGAGAAAGAGACAGTAACTACCTAAGTAATACCTAACGAAGTATCTACTACGCACTTAACCACATGCAATTAAGTTATTACAAAATGTTGGTTAAATGCATGTGCAAAAAATTGTGTAGAGGAGAAGGTAAGTTATGTAGGTAAGTGCTAACCTTAGGTTTACCTACCTAGGTACTATGTAGGTAGGTAGGTACATAGTAGGCAGGTAGTTACGTAAAACCTAAACCCCGACAGCAAGGGGGTGGGGGGTTGCCCTAGCACTGCATAAGTAGCTAGCCGCCCTGCCTATGGTATGGAATTCCGTGACCTAGCGCCTAACTAATGCGCGAATGTGCCATCTTTCACTCCTGCAACTACCGAAACCGAACAGCTCTTGGTCGTGAAGAAGAAGCAGCCAGGTCGTGATTCAAACAAAACACCTGTCCTGCCCATGCTCACCACGGCCGTATCTGCTAACACGCCACGTTCGCAAGAAGAATAATCATAATAATAACACAATACTATTCAGACCAGACCAGACCAGGCCAGGCCAACCCCAAACCTCTCTCTAGGTTCATCATCATCATCATAATCATCATCATCATCATCGTCTTCGTCGTCGTCGCTGTCTTGTCTTGCATTCTCCACGAATGCACCAGATGAATCCCTGACGAAAATGTCGCTACCTCAAGGCTCACCTCGACTACCCAGTCCACCACCTCCTGCCGAGATCCAGATCGGCCCTAAGTCGCCCGGACTGGGCACCACCGCCAGTCGTCAAGCACAGCAGATGGAGCAGAGCATTGTCGATGCCAATGCAAAACGGCGCATACACCCTGGCACCAAGGCTGAGGATATGGCTGCTGGACCACCACTGGTGCCTTTGAACGAAGTGCGTAGTGGTCCGCCTTGAGTCTGTCTGTCTTCCCGCATGCCATGCTAACACGAGAGCCACAGCTTGATTCCGCCTTTCAATTGCAAGAGCACCTTGCTGCTCTGCACTATTACCACACGGCTTCCAACACCACCCCTATAACCCGTGCGACGGCCGTCCAACTTGCCCAGCCGCCCCCCAGTATCGACCGTACACTGTGGCTCTACGAGCTGTGCCGATTTCTTATTGCGCAATGCAACAGCCTGATCGTTGGCTTCCTCTTCGACTCGCCCCCCTGCTCTGCCGCCACCTGTCCAGAGATGCGCGCCTCCGAATGGCAATTTCTGTGTGCAGTTCACGACCAGCCCAAGAGCTGCTGCGCAATTGACTACTGCTGCCACACCCTCGACTGGGCAGCCAACGTTGTCACCAACCCCAAAATATTCCCGAGCAGGTTTGTTGTTGTAACCGAGGGCCACGATAAGAGCGCTGTTCTGAAGAACCTGATCAATGTCTTCCGGCGCCTGCACAGGATATTTGCACATGCATGGTTCCAGCATAGGGGTGTGTTCTGGTCGGTAGAAGCCCAGACTGGGTTGTATGCTTTCTTCAAGACAGTATGCGACATGTACGATCTTCTGCCCGCGGAGAATTATAAGCTCCCCCCTGAAGCAGAAGGATTGGAACCCACGCTCTCGGAGAAGGATGAGAAGCAGCCGGTTGTAACCAGTATTGCTAAGCCGTCCTTCCAGTTTCACGAAGGGTCTGAGCATGACGACGATCGCCACAGTCTGCATGCGCGTAGAAGTAATACCGCCAGACACTCGAGCAGACCGTCGACTGGTAGTGCAGTGACCACTGTCATCGAGGAGGGCGAGGACGAACACTCAGACGTCACAAATAAACTCAAGAGTATGCATATATCGGCGCCCGAACCGTCGGAGGAGGAATCGGGAGTCGAAGTCCCTGTTATCGTAGAGGGCGAGATGATGGGTGAGTCGAGCAGTGCTCAGTCATCTAGTCACCAGCATGAGACGCCATCCCACGAGGTGAAGGACGAAGTACAGGAGACTACTTCCCCTGAGCCAGACACTCAAGAGGGCCGCGACGAAAACAGTACAACAGTACAAGATGTGCCATTGCTCGACCAAGAGAAGCTAGAGGACACCCAGCGGCAGGAGGGCGAAGCGACTGAACCGGTTGCGGAAGAGGCCGAGGAAGAGGCTACTCCTGAGGATCCGGAG
Organism: Biscogniauxia mediterranea; assembly: GCA_018398605.1. Lineage (NCBI taxonomy): Eukaryota > Fungi > Ascomycota > Sordariomycetes > Xylariales > Xylariaceae > Biscogniauxia > Biscogniauxia mediterranea. Next base: position 2,480,893 of record JAGXTR010000001.1, read on the forward strand.
CCGGGCCCAGAAGCAACCGAGGAGACTAAAACCCCCTCGACAGAACCGACTAATGAGGACGCAGATGCTGATTCTAAAGAAGGGGAGATATCGAGACCAGGAGCGGGTAGCGCGGTGTAGGATTCCGAGTTCTCTGAAGAGGACATTGATAATGAAGAGGACATTGATATTGACGATCTGCTGTACGATCTGCTGTACGATCAGGACAATGACCTAGCCGACGTAGAGATGGTCATACATCGCGGAAGACAGATGGTCAGACGAATCCAAAGGATGCGGACACCTCCCGGTGTGCCGAGGATAGAAGTTACAGATGTGGATGCGACTAATATCATCGAGCGTACGCGAGAGGTAGTCGACCGTCTACAAGAAAGCCAGAGGCAGCAGAGATAACAACAGCAGAAGTCGGTTTATAACGAAGAACAAAGCGACTTAGGTAATAATGGGTATTGCTCATAGGACGTGTAATGTGTATGGTTTTAGAGGGGGGGGAATGATGAGTGTCAAGGTACAAACAAGGGGGCTCATAACATCTGTTTTCCATCCATCATCTTTGGACATCACCGGAGATGGGGGACGGGAGGGCAGGTTTGTATCCATGTTGGCGCCGGCACGAAGAGGGAAAAAAAAAAGGAGAGATTAACGAAATACAGAAAGAGAAACTTAAAACCCCCTTTTTATTGTATTAATAATTTTGAGGGATCAGGAGAGAGAGGGAGAGGAAAGATCCCTGAGGAAGTTGTTGTATGGAGGTAGAGAGATTATTTGGAATCGCGCCGTCCATTCCTCCCCCCTTTTTTAATTCTGATATTATGTTGTATGATTATGTAATCCCCGCCATGAAAAGAAAAGAAAAAAGAAAAAAGAAATAAAGAAGACCAGCCGAAAATGAATTGTTCTACCTACCTACCTACCTACACTACCTATATAATGTACGTTCGTCTACCAGCTGCCTAAGTTAGTACTTTTAAGTCTTTCAATGCGTTTCCTCTGTTTTTTGGTTATAGCTCTGAAAACGGAGTGCTTAGGTACCTATGTATTGCTGGTATAGCTATCACCTCGGCAATAGGTCTTGTCTTGTCTTTTCTATGCTTCCCTTTCCTTTTTTTTTTAGTTTAAAGAGGAGAGGTATGTATGTAGGTAGGTAAAAAGGCAAGGCTTTCTAGGCTAGGTAGGTAGGTAGGTAGGTAGGTGGCCACATTAGATATCTAGTAAACTGGTTTTAGGTTAATACTTTATAATATACCACGACACGACACATAACTTGTCTTTCTTTCTTGGTCCGGAAATCATGAAGAAAAAGGCCCTTTAGTCCTGCGAAGTGGGAGGGAGAGATATGGCATAAGGGATTATTAACATGCCGGCTTAGTAAAAATTTTTAGAAACCCCCCCCCCCCCCCCCCGAAAAGGGGCGGTTGGGAAAGGAGAAGTGAATTACATGCGTAGGTAAGTAATGTCAGGTTAGTTCCGAGAAGCAAAATGCTCCCCCCCCCCTCCACCAAAAAAGGAGAAATAAAAAAGGAATTAGAAAAGGAGGAACGAGGGAAATGCGTAGATAGATATATAGGTACGTTGTATTAATGTTATATCAAGTTTTCTTGTTCCTATATAGGTATATATGGGGGTATGTATGTGTATGTGTATGTGTATGTGTTCGCGTGTGCGCGTGTAGGTGTAGGTGTAGATAGATCAATAGATAAGTAAACAGTTAAGTGTAAGGTTAGGTAGGTAGGTAAGTAGTAAACCGATCCCTCCATCCGACTCGTTTCCTAGGTTAGTCCCCATATTCCTCCCTATTTTTTCCCCTTCCCTTTGTCCCTTTTTTTTTTTCCCTCCCTGAGATATTATACTATTTCCTTTATCGTCCTTTCCCTCCCAATTATTCCACCCCCCCTATATTGCCTTCTACTCCTTGTGATTCTCCTCCCCCTTTTTCCTTCTTCGATCTAGATGGGTATGGTATGTAAATATTACACGTCTTGTGCTAACAAGAAAAAAAAAAGGTAGAAAAAACGAAGTCCGAGTTAATCAAGATTCTCGTCTCTGGCATGACATTCTGCCGACTTCTTCTGTTGGTTGTTTGGATGTATGTTTAATGTGTATGTGTCGGGGGAGACTTGAAGCTTCGAATTATTGATATGCTTGTGCGTCTATGCTCTGGATGTGCATCTGGGCTAGACGGCCTTGAAGCTGTTCTCATGACAAGCCGTGATAAAAAAAAGCGAGAAAAAAAAAAGAGCGCGATGAGGCAAAAAGAGCAAGTAACATTAGGGTGGGGGATGGGTATAAGAGAGCTCGTGGGAGTAGGTTCGTGTCTCGATATGACACAGGTCTAAGTCATGCCTCGCAGTTACACCGGGTAGTATTAGAAACAAAATGACGTATAAATATAGTCAAGTCCGTAAATGAGTAGAAGAAATCGCAAAGATTTAGGGAGTTGGAGACAATGTGTGAGAGAAACCTGGGCTTGGTCTCGAACGGCTTGGCGGAAGCTTTTTGTGGCAGCTTTGGGGTAGAGATGGGAGCCCTATGTGGTAGTATAGGTACCACTAGGGCAACGAGGCTTGGATTTGAAACAATCAGAATCAGAGTCCGATGTCCACATCGCTATAGTGGCCCGCAGATCTGTCGGGAGAGCATTAGAATATCCTCTAGATCGACCCTTGATACGTTCGTGATGGCGCGAATCATAGGCAGTGGTTTTCGGGGTTACATCACCACGCTTTTCTGGAGACGGCTTGGAAAGGGGATCTTTTGATTTACGTCTCCTCGTGCCGTCTATTTAAAGTGTTTCGTCCCATGTTTGTGTGGAGGGAAGGGGGAAGCGAAACCCAGCGGCAGTCCAAACAGTTGGCGCAGGGTACGACGTTGCCATGGCATGCTTACATTGCATGAACTGGCCAACCCTTGAGATGAATATAGGTAGTTTGACGTTGTAGCACCCATATGATAGGTTCCCCCTCTTCAAGGCTGGCTCCCTGACTATGCAGGGCAGAGTTGCATCTCGGTTCGGGTTTCTTTCCGAATGATCTTTTCGCCGCATCAAGACGACGTGTTTCAGACCCCTGTTGACCTAGACGTCGCTGCATATTAACTAGTCGGACTTGGAAATAGATGCTCGATACGCAGACGCCCTTAGACTTGTCTCTCGGAGGCATTAAACGTATAGGCTGGTGTTGTCGTGGCTCCTATCAGCTATCGAATGCCCTTCCCAAACTGCCGCCGTTACAAAATTTATGTTGCCCCCTAGCTCCTTATGTACCAGAACAAACTTGGGAGTCAAGCTCGTTACTGTCTTCCGAAATAGTAGTAACCTAGTGATTTTTCAACCATGTCTACTCGGGGTCCCGATCGAGGCGCATTTTAGCAAAAATTGCGCTCATTTCTCGCAGGTTTTCTGTTTGCTCAGAAACAGGGTTTCCATTACGTTCATCCGCAAAGGCACGTATGCTGCGAAGTATGGGACGAAGGCCCTCGTCATTAGGTAACCACCAATGTATGCAGGAAGGGTCCCTGAATATCTCGGCCATGCGAGCCCGCAGCATAAGAGGGAAGACATATCTGCATTTTTGTACTATTAGCGTTTCTGGGTTCTTCATAAAACAAGAAGATCGAGGAAAGGGGGGAGAGAAGAAAATAACCACAGCTAGCAACAAATACAGCACATGTCTTCTACTCAAAGGTTCAAGCTAGACCAATGAATTGCAACCTCGGCAATAGCAATTTCTGCCGTACAGCACAACCGTATTTAAAGCTCTGCCGCCGGACTGCTTCCAGCAATACCCATACTGTATCTCAAATTTGAAAATGGATTATAATGGAAGATGACTTACCCTGTGGACTCAAGCAATGCATACTTTCGTCTAACCCATTCATGATGCCTTGCATCTCTTGGTAGGAAAAGAGTTGCAATCGCGAGACAAGGTTGAATAATGGTAAGGGTACCGTTTGGTGTGGATGGCCAGAGTTGGATTGCTTCGAAAATCTCGCAGATCGCGAGTGCCAGGCCTCTCAGTTCCTCCGACGGCTCCCGCTGTAGGGTGAAGGCCTCCTGGCTTTTGTGCATGACAAGGATAGAATGCCACTCCGCCAACAGAATTGTTGTTGTGAATAATGGAAAGTCGTAAAGATACCCGGGCTTGTACGGATCGACTATATCATTCTCTTCTAGAGCTTCTTTGTGTTTGAAATCGGTTATTAGGTAGTTTGGATCTTGTATAACTGGATCCAGCTTGTTTTTCCATTCGTATAGTTGGTTCGTGAGATGGCCATATTCCGCAGTGAAAGCATCACCTGAGATTTCCCCTCGGCCACCCCTTGCGTAGAGTATTGACATGTCCACTGATATAAGCCGCAACGTAGCAGCCTGGACTTCCGTCCTCCAACCGAGGTGGTCGGGGTTTTTGTCAACCTGCTCCTGGTAGAATTCGATCGCGGTTGAAAACCATTCTCGTGGTAATGTTGTTTCGAATCCGGCCATCATACCGACAAAGACATCGAATCTAACATACCATGTTAATAGCATGCGGCTTGCGGGAGATTGCATGACCGTCTGAGGGGTGAAGAGTCGCGTGAGAATATCCAGTGCTGCTTTTTGGTGCCCCATTAGGCTTACCCAGTCACCAAGATACTCCTATTATGAATCAGCAAAGGCGTGTTAGGTATCCGTGAGGATAATGTACTCACTTCAAAGGTGGCGAGCTGCAGGATTGTCAACAAGATCCCTGTGCTCTGCTTCTCTCCCCTTTTCAAAGAACTAAGAAGCAGCGTAACGCTCTTGTTGTAGTATCGCAGAAATTCTTGAATTCTGCCATTCGGGTTCTGAATCGTGCGGTGATAAGCTGCAAACCCCACGACCGCGTAGAGCAGTGCATCATTGCCGCTCTGAATAGCAAGGCTCGGTAGAATTTCTTGAAAGAAGTTATCCGGATCATTTACCATGCAGTAGTTATAATGAGTAATATTCTCGCAGAAGTAGCCCAAGTAATACTGTAGATCTGGCGAGAGATGACTCCAATCTGGATGAGGCTTGCTAAATTGCAGTGCTGAATCAGACATCTGGAATGGGGTTGGGAGACTAGCTGTGGTTCCCGTCGAAGCTGATGGAGAAGAGCTCTTGGGTCCCTCCAAAGAAGGAGTCTCGGAACTTTGTCGAGTCGATGTCCTTTGAAGGTTGATTGCAGATATTGTGCTTGCTCTTCGGAGGCTCAGGTATGATTTTGACCGCGATACCGACTCTTCGTAGGGTTCATCCTCGTCAAGGATTGACTCGAGCTTCGTGTCCTCCTCCTCGTCTTCTTGCGAAGAGTCTGGACTCGTGGCCTGACTTGGTGCTGGTGTGTCCTTCGAAGAACCCGACCCGGCTGGCCCTTTCCCTGTAGGTGGCTCGGGGTATACACAATCTCTCTTGCCTTTGCGGCAGCCTGTAACGGTCAGCTAACTACACTAGTTGGAGCTACGGCAGAGCTTCTCTCACGTTCACAGATAGGGTGTGTCTCGTCACACTGTACATATGCTTAGCATAACTTGCTCTAAAGGTGGGGATCATGGCATACCTTAACTCGCCTACTTCGACATGTATAGCAGCCTGACCGAGTCCGGCGGTGCTTAACGTGCTCCATCCCAGGCGCGGATTTCTTTCGGTTTCGATTGCCCTGAGTCTTAGGCGTTTGAAACATTATCGGCTCAGAAAAGTTGGCGAAATACCCTATCCCTTGATACGGAGCTGGTAAAGGGGTACCGGAGTCCCCTAGTTGCGTTGGGGGAAGTCGAGGTGGAAATTGGGCATCCTGGGGATTTGTACTCGGCGACTGGCCAGTCCCCGCCATGGAGGACAAGTAGGGTTGATAGAAGCCACTCATTTGGAAGATATCTTCAGGTCGGGGTATCCGACAAGATGTCAAGTTCGAGGTGATGAGGATATGAGCCACTCAAGAGAGAAGTAGGGTTCCGGTTGCTCCAAGCATGTCCAGTAGTGAAGATATTGGCAGGAGTCAAGTATTTCGGAGGGGTGATTTTCGCGCCGGTAGAAGTCCAAGCCACTACGTAAGAAAGCCTAGCTCTATGCGAAGTATGACAAAGCAAGGCTAGCCACGATGTTCTCGATGTTTTTGACGATTGGGTTGATGGAAGTATTGATTAGTTGCGTTCGGGTCCGATGGTTCTGGATGGGGGTAATGTTCGAGTTTAGACAAATATTCAATCGACAATTTTCCTGGACCAATGGGCGCATTTAGTGTGACCCGGTATGCCCTTTCTACACCAACACTGCGATTTGCCCTAGCCTCTCGCGGCGACCAGGCTCGTGTTAACCTGTCTCGACACAAAAGATCTTTAAAGGAGCACCAAACATCTGGTAGGTAGGGAATTAGATGTAGAAGGGGATGTTATCACGTGTGGCAGCCCCTTGGTTTCCTGATTCCGCTAAACTTAACCAGACTGGCCTGATTGCGTAGAGGCGGATGCTACGACACTTATCCAGGAAGCTTGATAGCTCTGGTCATTGGTGACAAGGGATATTCGTTCAAGTGAAAAGTCTGGGGCTTATGTGGTTCACCTTGCAGGAGTCCCCCAGTACTTGCTAAGTCCGCCTATCAGTAGCAACCCATCGAGGATCTGCTGACAGGATGATGGCGAGGCGGGGCTGGTTCATGCAATGGGTGGCTAACTTTGTCGTTATATATGTAAGGCCTGGGTTTTGCTCCCTTCTGCAAGAAGGCAAGAGACACTTAGGGTTTAGAATTTGTGCAGGTCAACGTGAGAAGGGGATATATATGACCGGGACTGAGTGAATCCGTAGAAGAATTGTCAGATAGTGGCTGAACCTTTGCTAAAGCGCTGTTCGATTGCCCGTGTTGCCGAGGGTGAGGTAATGAGGAAGGATCCTTCGAGTCTTCGGTGTATTCAATGTAGTTCAATGTATTCCGTATAGGTTGAGGGAAATATCTAGGTTAGGGGTCAGGTCTATTAGACTGCCGGGTCCATCTAGACGGGAAATAATCGTAGTCCAGGACTGTTAGAGTATCCTCCTTAGAAGAGTTTCGACAACGGGGCTGATATCAAAACAAAGGAGTGACGAATTGATGAGTAGAAGACACCAACTTTGAAAACTTTCAGACCTAGGCGTCGATGACCCGTGCTCCTCACTAGGTATACTCGGCCAAGAGCAAGGGTTCACCTCAAGGGTTAAAGCCAGGGTAGAGCCCTGTTGAGTTCAAATTTCGTGAATCCAGATTTGAGAAGTAATCCCAGATAGTAGATAGTTCGTCCGCCCACGGGCGGAGAATGCCTCCAATTTCGACCACCGTGTCGGAATACACCAAAGCAGGGCCCGTTGAGTCAAGACTCTCTGTCGTATACTGTGGATAATAACCTGAATATGTCTTTTGCAGGGAGGGTGTGGATAGATCCAGTGCTCTGGTAAGTGTACAGTACGCAATAAGAGTTGTTCCGCTTGAAGATGCCCATTTGATAGTGAACAGGGGGGGAAGGACCCTAGACCAGGTAGGGTACACCACTACAATACTACACCTGGGAGAGACCTCAAGGGGGGGGGAGCTTGTGGGACATGAGAGATGCAATTCTGTCAGCGCATAGCCATCAAGACCTGCATTTGGCGTCTATCTAGCCAACCCAGGAAGACTGGGTATGTACATGGGGGTGTTCTAATGTGGTGTAAGAACGTTTTCTCTCACCCCTTCTTTTCTTCCTGACCTCTGCCCCCATCAGCAAGGGGAGAGGGTAGCTCATAGAAGGAATATGGAAAGAGATGAGATAAGACCACGGTGCTGACAAGGGTTCACTTCCAGTCATGGGTACCCGGCAAGGTAGCCTGGCGGGGAACTGGGGAACTCACCCACCAAGGAACAGAAATTCCCTTGCAAAGTCCTATCACGTAGTTTGATCAACGGCGGCTAGCAACTAGGTATTCGATCTACTGGCCTCAAACTGCAGATAGGCAGGTGAGTCTGAGACGAACGTGTAGGTCAAGTCAACGGTGTAAGTCAACCTTTAGCTGGCCGTATGATGACCCGAGCTTGCGCGCATATGATGATACTTGATACACATTGTGGGAGAACGGCATACTGTGCGGGCCGCATTCGAAGCCATGTGTGGGTTCTTGTCTGATCAAATGCTTGACCTAGTCAGGTGCGGCGAATGGGCTGCGTAGTGTAGTGTAGTAGAAAGCCCACTGTCGATCGAAGATCGTCTTTAGCGTAAAGCCTTCTTACACTACATACACCACAGGTAGGTACAGAGAGCTACGGACAATACGATACGGTGAGCTTGGCTGGCGCTGGCGCTGATGCTGATGGGCCCAAGGCCCGGTCCTTCGACCCGGCAAAAGAGGATGCTACCTCATCAGCTGCAGAACATGTGAGTTGCTGAATGCTGCGTTGATGAGCGTCCAGGACACCCTTGGACAACCGTTGATTGGATCCATCGATCTCGAAGAGCATATCAAAGCACGGGCCAGAACGGCTCATACCCGGAGAGGCTTATCAAATAGTATGTAATTACATACTACTGGTGTGTGCCCCCCATGAGGAGAAAATATGATGGGACAATTCTAGAGATATGACAGATCAGTCGAGTCGGACAATGGGATTGAAGAGCCCGGAGCTGTCAGGCTGCGCACCAGACGGCCGGTAGACCTCGGAAAGGGAAAAGAATACTTGGGGCAATACTTGGATCATCGGGCCAACGTGAGTGGGTGTTAACAACCAGGGCTAAGGCATTCCAAGACCACCTGAAGGTGTGCCGTCGGGCTAAGAAGCCGAGATGTGCAGTGCGAAATATTATACCGTAACGTCATGGGCTTGGTGTATAATGATAACTGACCATCGACCCCTTGCGAAAGCCCCGGTGAGACGTTAGGGATCACCCGTCCGGGTAGCTGATCTAATTTTCGCACTTCCAACGGCGGCCTGTTACATTTATTACATACGAGCCCATCGTGAGTGGTGTAGGTACAATAAGACCTAACCTAATGGTGGGAGGAACGTAGATCTAGGCACCTCTGGTCCAACAAGATATCATCTGTAATGTCCGGGAACCGTCTATCGTTGCATCCGTCATCTGAACTTCCCCGGCACAGGATCCGAAGGGATATTCAAACGAAGAGGCAGAGGGGGAGGGGAGACAGAAGGGGGGGGGGAGAAGAAGGGGGAAAAATGAAAGAGGGAGCGTAATGGTTACAGGTCATGTCATGTTAGCAAGGGTTGTTATAATATATTGTGTAGGTTAGTTTGGTGTGTGTAGGCCCTTGGGGTATGTCAACTGGAGATGCTACAAGGGGATATTGTAAAGGGGGGGGGGGGGGGGGGTAGTAAAGGATGGCAGAAAAAGAAAAAGAAAAAGAAAAGGATGATGTTGCTGATAATACTAAGATAGTGGTGGTGGATGGTGGATGGTGATGATGCAAAAATACTAGTAGCAAAAACACCTGCAGAGACAGTAGAAAGAAGAAAGTTGATGCGGGTGTGTTATGGAAAGGGAAAAACGAATAGGGAAAGAAAAGAAAAGAAAAAAAAGAAAAAGCAATGCCAAATAAACCAGCTTACAGTAATGTTCGGAAAGGGCCCGCACTAAGGTACCTTAGACTTTAACCTTAACAGGCCCGACCAATTGCACCCGCAATCTGGACCTGCCTGTCTGTGCCTTGCAGCAGCTCGCGATTACCTTTATAGGTATACGCTACCTCATACCACCTAACCTAACTACATTAGCGGGATTTTAATTGTAATCGATAGCTTCAGTACCACTCTAGGTAGTATCTACTGTACTGTAGCAGGAATGTACTCGGCCATCTTGGTACAAAGCTGACATCAACTTTCCGTCTTTGTCTGGTAAGTTGTCACCTTTGTCTGTGGCCTTGCGGTGATTAACTGCCAGGATTGACGAGAGGGCTCCATCCTGCATACCTCATCCCATCGTTCCGCTCTTACACTAGCCAACACTAGGTTTCTTCCATCTTAGCTTGAGCCTCCGGACGATTTCATGCATGAACGCGAACATTAGGGTACCTAACTTAGGGGACCTAACTTGAGACCGCGTTGAACATGGTCCAATAGGTACCTAACCTACTATGTAAGTATGTATGTACCTATGCATCTTGATTGACCGGTGGCGGCCACTGTTTTCTAGAGTGGGGCTGGTCTACATAGGCAGTACCTACACTAACTTAACTTAGTGTAGGTTAAGTCTGGTATTCTTGAGTCTAACTAGGTTAGTTTAGTTCAGCTCAGCTTAGTGCATTATGTTACATGGATGGCTTACATCTCTGCTACAGTATAAGTCGTGAGAGTCCATAAATGCCCATATTTCTCATGTCAAGTGTGAATCAAGTATACCTACATAGCGTCCTTACATACCTAGGTACATATAGGTACACATATGCATGCATACATTAGACACTTATGGCTTCTCAATCTCAAACACTCAATCCTATCCACAACCTGCAATATGACCAGATACACTACAGTTTTGGGATGTTTTGATGGACCCAGCTGTACCAAATCTACACTAACCTCAGGTAACTAGATGTAAACCGCATGCAGTCTCTATGAAGATTAGCATCAGCGCACCTGAAACAATGGTAGCTGAAACTTAGACAGGTTGGCTAGTGAAAGTTTCAACTGGAGAATTATATATGAGTTCCACCGGCTCCAATACGACTTAAGAACATGAACCCTGATATATAGTTGACCTCCCTCAACTATACCAATAAGACCTACCTATGTACCAGTGCGCTTTACTTGGCATCTTAAGCTCTCCACATTGTGGATCAAACTTAAAGAAAGCTCTCTCCTTGACCTAGGTATACGTACACCGTACATATACATACATTACACACACTAATATTTCCAACAGATAGACAGACAGACAGACCTCGAGGCAGAAAAGACGGGACGGATCTGCTACACGCCCTGGGGCCCTACATTACATTTAGAACACCTTCCCCGCAACAAGGAGCCGGCCGTCTCAAACTCCAGCCGTCTCTCTCACTGCCGGGTCCAGTGTAAAGAAGAAAAGAGTCGTAGGTACGCATAATTACATGCGCTGATACGGCCCGTCCTGATCATTACAGAAAACTACCTACCTACCTAAGGGGAGGTGGCTTCATGAGGCGCCGAGGCATTGAGCCTCTGGTAACGGCTAGCCGCAGATCCGAAGAGCCAGCGCTATCACCGTTATGCTATAGTATGCAAGTGAGACACCAACGGCCAGCCTCTCTGTCTATCTATTTCTTTTTTTTTTCTCTTATTACCTTCACCTTGTTCTTGTCTCCTTATTATACAGACATTCGATATATACCTAGACTTACCTCCTCGGGATGTTCCAGGTCTACTCCCTTCCCTCAAACGGCAACAACAGGCTCTTCGTCTGCCGGCTGTGTCAACCAACGAAAGGGTTGCACCGCATCGTCGTGCTGGTGGAAATCAAACTTCCGTCCGCTTGCATCGCTCCACACGTGTTCGACGACAGGTCAAAGCGTATCGTACCTTACATTAGCTTGCCCAATCCGTCCCGATATCTCCGGCTAGCCATTCGACCAGGGAGGGGGGGGAGGGCCTAGGTAGGTAGGAGATGTGCTTGGGTGCTTGGAGATGGGACGATTCGAATCTTGCCAAACCCTGTCTGCTGCAGCATTATTCAACTTCCACACCGCCTGGTACGAAAGGAGACCAAAGGACGGCTAGGTAGGTACCAGCAGCAAGCCGCGTATCCACCACAACTCTCCGAGTGCATATGCAACCTGCTGCGTCCCGCGTCCTGCGTCCTGCGTCCTGATAAACCCGCCCGGTTCTTTTCTCGACGCAGGAATGCATAGAGCTTGCATTCACTAGCGTCCACCCAGCACAACCCTTGCTTACTGTCTTCATCCAGATTGAGATGTCTAGCGTACCAGAAAGCAGGTATTCAAAATATTTCCGATAGCTATTCTAAGCTATTACCTTTTTTTTGGTTGTCGTCGGCCTGGACCCCCCAAAGAAGCCTTCTAGACGCCATACGGATGAACATAATATCCGTTGTCATTTTCCTCTAACTCCATTTCTGCATCCTTCCCTTCCCTTCCCGTGGCCAGGGTATTAACCGTCGTCGTTTTTTTTTTTTCCTCTCTCAAGCTTTCCAGCTGAAGACCGTGCTTGTTTCTGTTTCTCCAACCTGACATTGTATGGCCGATTTATTCCCCCAAATAGATAATCCTATTATATTCACAACCTATGAACCCCGCTAGCGTTCGAGACGGATTCACGGTCCCGGCCCTGTCGGCCGGCTCATCCGATATTCAGGTATGGACGTAGTTACATGTTGCGGTGATCCATAATACCAACGTTTTGGGACGAAGATGCAGAGAGAGAAAAGCGAAATCCGCAGCCCTCTAAGCCATATTCGGATAACTAACCCCATCCATATTTCCCTCTATTATATTACTCCCGCTTGGCCATCTCCATCTCCATCCCCATCCCTCTGTCCGCTGCCGTAGTCTCAGACTTTTCGCATTGTTGTTGTTGTACGTAGACTACATACATACACTAGCTTCAGGACCACATTTACAAAATAATTAAAAAAATAATTTAGGTACACTACACTAAAAAAAATCATTCCACTATCTCAATCAAAGCTTAGTCTACCATATGGTGTGTGCATCATTTCTATAGCATATGCTGACGACGACGACGAGTTATCTGCCGTTGTCAGCCACATCACAAGCCACACCAGACGAGAGATAATCTACCAACAGTGGACTACCTACCTATGCATTTCCAAGGTTACATAGGAGGTAGGTGATTAACTCCCGACGAGCAAGCAAAACTATGCATACAAAATACCGTCGTACCTCGGTAGTGAGGATAAAGTCCATCTATTCCGCACCTAGTTAGTGTTAGTTTACCAGAAGTCGCTTGAGGCTATAATGTAAAAGTAGTATATGGTAGAAGAGTAGCATGGAGTAATGTATTGTAATGTAGTCTCTGCACCTAGTGTCAAGTACCTCAGTGCTATATCGTAAGTACAACATAACCCAACGATAAATAATTTGTACAACATCTGGTAACAATATATCGAAAGGGTCCTTTAATGCGGCTTAGGCCGCTAGTTAGATTTAGCTTTTCAGTTGATCGTCGGAGATCTGCCGCTCTACCATCAACATACCAGACTACCTAGTACGGAGTACAAAGCAGCATTACTAGGTTAGGAAACTTGGCTGCTTAGGTACATGTATACTTCCATAGCTACCTTGTACCGATGAGTTGGGACAATTCCTTTCACGCAATAATGAGCGCAACATAATTGAGGGAAGAAAGAGATTCAACAATACGAATAGTTTACGAGTTTAACCTTTTCTAGCTAAGTACATTAATAGTCAGTTGTATTGGTAGCAGTTGACCTCCCAATACGATATTCAGTCGTTGTCAAAGCCTTCTAGGGTAACACATGCAACAACAGCCGTCCATATATGCTTCGTGTGGGGGGGTTAAAGCTAACCAAGACATAAAGTCTCCTCCTTTGGTTGAGGCAGCTCAGCTATGTTCGCTTGTTTCCCATTTGGCAATATGGGACCAAGTCGAAACCCAGACTCGGTCTAGTAACATTCAGCTAGGCTTGATGTTGAAGTTGAAGCTACCTATGTATTACATAGCTGACTACGTCTATTGATGGCTGCAGATGTTATCAATATAATGTAACCTGTTTTGTCAAAGCATGCTTACATACCTAGGAAAGGTACACACTTAATGTACCTAGTCATAGGCGCATGTTACTACTAGCACAGCGGGAGCAAGCTTTGACTCTTCGTATCTCCCATGTCTCCCATCAATATCTCGCGGCACAGTATTATGTAGGTAAGTAGGTATGCTTGCTGTAAACATGTCCTGCCTTGCCCAGTCCACATACACATATCGGCCTAATGCAATACATACCGTGAGCGACATTAATGTATACCAGACCTACCTACCTACTACATTTCCTTCCCTTCCCTTCCCTTCCCTTCCCTTCCCTTCATCACGACCACCATCAGACCGGCGGGCCTCCAACTCGGAGCCGAGATGTGCTCTCCATGCTTACGAATCATAGTAAGTTATCCGAATTACAACGACCCTCGACGCATCCTTTCCTAAACCGATATTGACAGCCCTTGTAGGCCGACTAATGGCAGATGAGTAACGTAAACTAATTCCAGACGTGATGGCGTGACGTGGTAGGTAGGTAATGTATGTAGGTAATCCCCATCGAAAACCAGACTCCGACTTGGGCCTTTCGCACACGGTGCTTAAAGTGCAACCGTAGGACGTGACGATCAAATTGCGAAAGAGGCGCACACCCTCATCCCTCATCTTGCGAAAACCTGGGTTGGCCTGCTACCTATTACCTACCTACACGACAATACACTAGGTTAGGTACCAGGTTAGGGAGGTATGTAAGAAAAAAAAAAGCAAATAAGAAAATAAACAATAGGTAACCCAGGTACCTTACCTACATGACGCCAACAGGTTACGACTTACACCATCAGACAAAATTAATCCATCCATCCATCCATCCATCCATCCATCAGTCCATCAATCGATAACATCGGTGTCAGTAGGTAACTTATTTGTATTACATGGGACTCGGGAGTGCTTCTCACGTGACACTATGTGGCACGTGCACACACACTCTCTTGTATGTACCTACCTACGTATTTTTTTTGTATCGACTCCTGTGTTTCTCAATGTTTCAGCCGTTTCATAAACACAGCCAAAAAAAAACTGACGATATCCCCATCTTCTCTTCTCTTCTCATCTCTTAATAACTACACGCGATATCCGGTCAAGAAAATATCTCCTATATTGTTTCCTACACTACTTCCGTGTACCCACAGTCTTTTTCAAGCACTTCTTATGCTTCTTCTTGTCCTTGCTACTTACTATACGAATATTCGATAGACCATGCTATATACCTACATGCTTGCCGGCCAAGCATCCAACTAACTACCTAATCTAGAAGATATTTGTAATCAATCACTCTCACCCTCTCTCCCTCCCTGCCTCCATATCGGAATCTGGGCATAGGTATTGTATACGTTGTTATATTGCCATCAACAGAAGACTGGTGGTCTCGGGGGGCGATCCAGAATTTCCGCCAAGTAGCATCGACCATGGACCAAATTTCGCTAAACGATCTCAATCTGGACTTCAACTCCATATTTCTGCTCACAGTGACCATCTGCGCCTTCTTGATACCGGTCGTCGTGATCCTGCCCCCTATCCCTGTCCGCAAGAGCGATGCTCTGCTGCAGACACACTCGAAGGCCGGCGTCGAGGGTGCCAAGAGCAACCTCCGCAACCAGTTCGAGCCGTCTCATGCCCCACGTGACGGCCACCCGCCCACCGTCCACAGCCTTGTCATCTATCCCGTCAAGTCATGCCGCGGCATCGAGGTGACGCGGAGCAAGGTTCTGCCTGCCGGGCTCGAGTTCGACCGGCTGTTCACGCTGGCCCAGCTCAAGAGCCCCTTTCCCGTTGCCGTCGATGCCTCCGACGATGACAAGGGCCGCCACTGCTGGCAGTTCGTCACACAGCGCCAGTTTGCCCGCCTCGCTACCGTCCAGGTTGATCTCTGGCTGCCCGATGAGATGAAACTGCGCAAGCAGTCTATGCGCACGCGCGAGGCCTTCCTGATCATGCGCTTCCCCTGGCACGAGCCCGGCTGGCGTGGTGCCTTGTCCGTTCTTTTGGCTAAACTGGGCCAAGGCCTTGCCGCACAGCCCGAGAAAGAAATCCTCCTGCCCGTTGACTTCCCCTCCGAGGCTGAGATCGCGGAGAAGGGCTACACCTACGACGACGTAACCATCTGGAAGGACACCGTACGCGCCCTCAACATGGGCAAGGAGCTTCCCGAGGAGCTGGGTCGTTACTTGGGTGTTAGCAACAAGCTGTCCTTGTTCAGGATCGACCCGACCGCGCTGCGGGAGGTCTACCGATGCGCCCCTCGAAAGGAGACTGCCGGTTACCAGCCCGTGACGGGGTTCCAGGACGCGGTATGTACATATCAATCTTTTTTCTCGTCTCTTATTCTTTACTTCGCAGGGTGCAAAACGTCCTAGCCTAGCCTTGTCGACACCTTTTCCCGTTACTGACGGCAAAACCATAATAGTACCCCCTGCATTTGATCAATCTCAATAGCATGCAGCAGTTCAGCGCCAACGTGCCGAAGGATGAAGATATTGAGGAACTCGACGTGCTGAGGTTCCGCGCTAACATGATTAGTAAGTGTGGCTTGTGAAACTTCCTAACTGTCCACCTCTTCTTGTTCCGTCTTATTCTCCACTTGTACTAACATGATGGTCCCCTGGTAGTCTCTGGCGCCCCTGCCTACGACGAGGAGTCGTGGAAACGGATCCGACTTAGGCCGGGCAGCTCGCGCCTGTACAATGACGCCGAGTTCCATGTCTCGTGTAGAACTGTGAGGTAAGATTTCGATAGCTGCGTGACATGCAACCTATCAGTTTCTCTTCTAAGTTAGACGACTAAGCCCCATATTTCCTTCTCCTGGCACTACTTTGCCATCACCATCATCCTCACCATTCCCCCCCTTTTCACCCTTAACAACGGTACTCCTTACTACCTAGATACCAACTGTAACCCCCATCTTCCCCAGTCACATTCAGAAGGGCATATCAGGCGTAAATTAACAACCATGCCTGTTGTAGGTGCAAGATGCCCAACGTCGACCCCGTCAGCGGGTTTCGGCACGCGTCGGAGCCAGATAAGTCCCTGCGGGCACACCGGGCCGTCGACGAAGGAGCACCACGCATGGGTTGCCTAGGCATGCAGCTCACGCCGTTGTTCGATCCTAGCCTGAGCGAGGAGGACCGGGAAAGCTGGATTGCGGTAGGCATGACAGTCGATGTGGAGGAGAGGGGCGAGCACGTCTATATAAAGCAATGATTGGGTACCAAAAATGAAAAGAGAGGAAAAAGTCATGTTCAAAATACCGGGCAAGGACAAGGACAAGGATAGGAATAGGGGAGGGGTTAAGGAGAGGAGACACGAAGCGTGAGAAATGCGAACGACATTGTATTATACTATGTATACCTATCTCGACCCAGAACGTGTATTTTATACGTATAGAGATCCTTATGTATCTATGTATAATAACAATATAGACAAGGAATCGTATGTAACGTGTATCGTTACTATTATCCTTATTATGATTATTGTTATTGCATGTAAGGCACGGATGACCTTTAACTCAAGAAAGAAAATAAATAGATACCTTACCTATCTAGGTACATAAGACAATTTTTGGCATTTCTAAAAGGGGAACGGGTTGGGTACCCGGGCCCCTTGCTCTCGACGAAAAGAGGTATACCTGGTGTGAGGGATAAGGCGAACAAAAGAAAACGAGGTAATAATAAGAGAGAGAGACAGAGAGAAATAAACTGTACGAGGCAAGCAGAACAAATATCACTTATATGATAGGCATGATATAGGGCATGGGGTGGTATCCATCTCGGCAGTTTTTGCCCTTATCCACTCGCACTCAGCCCACATCCCGGGCACAGAATATCATAACGGGCTTGTGCTATATGTCGAGCTCATACCTAAAACCCCATTCGGGGAGAATAGATACACCTAATAAGATGTAATACCAGACCGGGGTGAGCTTTGTGGTAGGTAGGTAGGTAGGTAGGTAGGTACACACCTAGTGTAGGTATCTGAGACCATATTCATATCTCGGGTCCCGCTCCGATGGGAGAGGGAGAGAGAGTGATGGTAGGTTGGAGAAGATGGAAAAGCGTTTCGGTTCGTTTCGTTACATTGTATCTCTCTCTAGTGTAAGAGAAGAATCCACAACGAAAACAAAAACGCTAGTTAAAAAAATAAAATAAAATCCCACATGTGTTTAGGTCAGGTAACGTAAGGTACATTACGAAAGGATGTACTGTAGTATCGCGTATGAGGCAAGACCAGCCGGAGAATAATAAGACGAGATGAGAGAGAGACGAGACGAATCGAGATGAACGAATGGGCGGATATCGTTCCCCCACCCCCTTGCCCCTTGCCCCTTGCCCATCACACAACACACCCCATCACCTCCGGGTTGCCCCCCCCCAAATCCCCCCAAAGAAAAGAAGAAGAAAAAGGCCGTGAACCAATCAAAAAGGTAGCCCTTCCTTCCCTCCCTCCCTCCCTCATTACCGTAAGGAAAATTTTACAAAAAAGGGACGGAGAAAAAAAAGAAGACACCTAGATTTCGTGATGAGAAATACGACGTTGCAAGAGGGAAATTTGAGTTATGGGGGAGCGGGAGGGAAAAAAAAGGAAAGAAAAGAAACCTACCTACCTACCTACCTACCTACCTCCCAACACAATACTTTTCTTACAACATAAACCTACCCGGTCCTTAGTACCTGAAAAGAAAAAAAAAGAAGAAAAAAAAAGAGCAAAACCCCAGATACGTAGTTGTAAAACAGAAACGCCCATTATCATCATCAGCATTCATTCATTCATTTATGCCTAGGTTAGGTAGGTAGGTACCTAATCATCACAAAACCTTGCCACGGAACCGATGTTACTCTCTTTTTCTTCTCTCTTCTGTACCTTTACATTTTTATGTTTGGTTTTTTTTTGGCCTCCTTCATCAGTCTAACCTAGTACTCCAGTCTCACCAACAACAAACGCCTTCCTCCCCCCCCCTTCTTTGTTTCTTTCTCCCTTTCTCCTTTTTTTTTCACCTACTTTAGTTCTTTACCTTGGAGGATTTTCATTGATATTTCTCTCGATCTCTCTCTCGCTCTTTTTGTTTGGATATTAGAAATATACCTAACGTCGTGAAGTATATATATATATCACGTTTATGCCAGCAAGCATAAGCGGTATCGCTTTTGCGTTACCTGATATATATATATATTTATGTATCTTGTTCTTGGACTACATAACCTTTACCCACGATACGTAAATCGCGAGTCATACGACGTACCTACGTTGATGCTCTCAAGGGCACACCGTAGTAGGTACCTGGAAGTACCCAAGTAATCAAGAGGGTAATAGCATCATGTAGGTAGCGAAGCCAGGTAAAGTACCTGGGGTAGACAACGGGGAGGATGGGAAAGTTTAACAGAGTACGAAACGAGTTAACAATAGCAACTAAAAAAATAAAAAAAATAAAAGTCCGGTACAATACGGATAATACTGGGGGGGAAGCAGTTTCACCATTTTTATTTGCAATTTTTTCTTTTCTGTTCTTTTATTCAGTACCATCGCTCCTTTATGTTCTATGGTTTCCCGGAAAGTGTTTCCCCCCTTCCTTTCCCTTTCCTTCACCCCCCCTTAGAACCCGATTTTTGGGCCATAACCAGACTTGACTGACATTGATCCTTCATTCCAAGAACAACCCACCCCTTCGTTCTCTTCATAGTCCCCAGCGGTCTCCATTCCCTATCCCCTTCTATCATCCTCCTTCCTTCGATCGATCGTTTGTCCATTTACGCCCCCCAATTTACAGGACTAGGTAATAAGGGTAAAAAAGAAGGAGAAAGAAAAAAAAAAGGGAATATGTAGCATAATACGCATGTTCATGTAACAAAACCCTAAGCTCCTATCTACACACACGCACACGTAGATCATGGCAT
Source organism: Biscogniauxia mediterranea (assembly GCA_018398605.1). Lineage (NCBI taxonomy): Eukaryota > Fungi > Ascomycota > Sordariomycetes > Xylariales > Xylariaceae > Biscogniauxia > Biscogniauxia mediterranea. The sequence continues at coordinate 2,500,511 of JAGXTR010000001.1, forward strand.
ACATTGATCATGAACTCATTCCATCACTTATTGAAAACCCCAGGATTCCCCAAGTGTATACACGAACATGAAAACCCAAGGCGTTTCCCCCAAAACTTGAGAAACAGACAGACCAAGAAAAAAAAAGAGGATAGGCAGAAAGAAGACTTTGTATGTATCAAATAAAAAATAAATTTTTTTTGAATCAAATTCAAATCATTTAAAGTCCGCTGCCGTGAGGGCCTGGACCATGCTCGTGCCCTCGGAGAAGCGGGTGCGGAAGATGCGGTTGGCGTTCTGGAACATGCCGTCCTTGAGGGAGACGACGATGAACTGCGAGCCCTTGAAGCGCGTCTTGATGAGCCGTCCGATGTTCTGCGTGTGCGACAGGTCCAGCGCCGCGTCCACCTCGTCAAGGATGTACATGGGCGCCGGCTTGAACTGCAGCAGCGCCATGATGAGCGACAGCGCCACGAGCGACCTTTATATGTTTTCAATGTGGTTAGCCTAACGAGCTCTAAAAAGGGAAAGAAAAGGGGAGCGGGGGGGGGGATATAGTATAATTAAATATGGCATACCGTTGCCCACCACTTAGTTCCGTCAAGCTCTGCTTCCACACCTTCCCCAAGCAGACCTTGACCTCGAGGCCTTCGTTTATAGTCTTGCCTTCAGGCGGGTCCAGCTTGGCGAAGCTGCCGCCGGGGAGCAGCTCGGAGAAGATATTGCCGAAGTCGCCGTTGACCTTCTCCCAGGTCTGCAGGAGGGCCTTCTTCTTGTAGTCGTCGAGACTGACGATGGTCTCCTCGATCTTGCGCTTGTCGCGAATGACCGTCTTCATCATGTGCTTCAGCCCGACCTCCTTCTTCTCCACGCTGTCGATCATGTTCATGACTTTAGGGTTGATCTTCTTCTTCATGCCCTGGAACCGGTCCGTCAGGTTCTTGAGCGTTGACTTGCACTCGGCGATGTTCTGCCCCTTGAAGTCGTACGGCGTGCCGCTGCGTCCGAAGTTGTCCTTCTCGTCCGCGATCCACTCGTACTCCTTCTCCATCTGGGCCACCGTTTGCACGGCGGTTTGCTGCTCCTTGTTGAACTTGTCGACCTGGTGGCCGAGCTTTTGCATTTCGAGGCCTTCTTCCGCAACCCTACTGTTCTTTGACCTAATGGCATCCTCGAGAGCGTGCAGTTCATCGTCAAACCCTGTGAGTTTAGCGCGCTCATCATCGAGCTCGGCCTGAGCGATATCGTGGGCCTCTTGGACTTCGGACTGCTTCTTCACAAGATCCTCGATCTCCTGCTGCTGTGATTTAATTGCTAGCTCTACTTCCTGGAGTTGTTCTTTGGCGGCAGCTAGATCACCTGAAACTTGTTCAGAGTCTAGCTGTGCACCCTGAAGCTCTTTCTGGAGAGACTTAACGGTACCCGAGTTCTTGGCTAGGGTTGCCCGGAGCTTGTCCAGGGACGCCTGGAGTTCGACAAGTTTAGAGTCTTTATTATTCTCAAAATCCTTCATATCCTTTTCTATCCTCTTGGCGTCTGCGCTGGCTTCGGCTTGCCGCTTCTTGGCTTCCGCGCTATCGTTCTTGAGCTGGGCGATGGTCTCTTTCATGTTCTCAACCTCCTGGATGATGGAAGAAGACGAGTTTCCGCTGATTTGCTCCTCTGCAAGTTTGATTTCATGGGTCTTGAGGTCAAGCTCCTGTTTGATCTTACGAGCTTGGTCTAGTTTTGACCTCTCTCGGGCGATTTGGGACTGGAGATCTCGCAGAGAGCTTTCTGCCTCTCTAATCTGACGATTGAGTTCATTCAACTTTTGTAGCGTGACAAGGACACCACTCGATTTTGGAGAGCTGCCACCAGATAGTGTACCCCAAGGATCATATGTATCGCCCTCGAGTGTAATACTTCTCATCTGCACGTTTGGGTCAAAGGTAACCCTCTTTGCAGTCTCGGCGTCTTGGCAGACAAGCGTATTGCCAAAGACGTATTCCATAGCCGCAGCAACCTCGTCATCATAACCGACGAGTGACAGGGCGTAGTCGACCTTTCCCGGTGCGATATTCTGCGCTGTGGCTATTTTCTGGGCAGAGGCCTTGAACCTTGATATCCTGTTCAACGGAATGATGGTGACCCGCTTCCGCAGCTTTCCTCCTTCAAGAAGCTGGGTACTCGTGATTTCATTGTCGACAACGACGTTGTATAGACGACCACCAGCGCATATCTCCAAGGCTGTGCCTGCCTTGATATACTGCTTATCGAGGGTGAAAAGTTGGGCAAGCAACCCCTTGACCTTCGAACGGTCGAAATTCGGTTCCGGGTTGGTATAGTTAAAGTCGATGTTGGCTACTTTCCGCTTTAGAGCATCAGCTTCTTGCCGCAGGCTGCGAATTGACTGTTGTAGTGATGACTCCTGCTTGTATAGCTCTTCTTCCTGTCCGGGTTCGAAGCCGAGCTTGCCTAGCTGAGCCGAGAGCTTTTCCGACTGGGCTTTGAGACCCTCCAAATCCTTCAAGAGGCCGGCGTTCTGTTCCTTGGCCTTCTTCGCTCGAGGTTCTTCTTCCTTGATGCGCTTTTCCAGATGAGCAATCTTGAGCTTGGCCTGTTCCTGTTCAGTCGCAGCAGTAGCTACGCGATTCCGGGCATCTTGTAGTTGGCCTTGGTAACCGCTTTCTTGTCCTTCCTTGGATGCGACACCAGTTTGGAGCGTTTGTAGGAGTTCCTCTTTGGATTCTGCTTCCTGATTTTGCCTCTCGTTTTCTTCCTTTGCCGCGTCGTATTTAGCTTTGATCTTTTCATAAGCCTTCGTCTTCTCCTTCAAGGTCGCCTCCAACTCGGCCACGTTTTTTTGGATTGCCGTCTTCCGGTCCTCTTCTTCGGCCTTACTAGACTTCTTCAAGTCCATGACCGTAGCAAGCCGCACAAGCTCATTGGACTGTTTCTTGACTTGATCTTCTAGTGCCTGAGCCTTCCCTCCTTTCTTGAGCTCCTTGTCTCGTTGTGCCTTGACCCTCTTTACATCTTCCTCGAGATGGGATATCTCACTCTTGAGCTTGGCGACGGACTCCTCAAGGTCCTTTTGTCTCTGCTTCTTGCTCCCGAGGTTGGTTGCAGACTGCTCCAACCGCTCTTGGTATTTGACATAGTCGTGTGCAACCACCACTCTCGTCAACCGCTCGAGGTCGTTTTGCGTCTGTTGGAAATCGAGGAAGGCCCGCTTCTCTGTCCGTAATTTCTCCAGCTTGGGTTCGATTTCGTCTCGCAGCAGTTCGGTGATCTCTTGCAGCTTCATTTCCTTCTTTGCCATGGTCTTTATGGCCTTGTCCCTCCGGTCCTCGAACATCCTCGTGCCGGCCGCTTCTTCAATCATGGCCAGGATTTCGACCGCCTTCATGTTTAGGACCTTTGTAATTCGACCTTGCATAATCAAGAAGTTGGGGTTGTTGATGTTAAGCTGGACAGACTGGAAGAGGTTCTGGACTGTTTGCTGCTGTGCTCGGTGACCATTGATCAGGTATTTGGAAGTGCCTCCAAGCACAATCTGTCTGGTAACGCTGATCGTGCCATACTCTTCGAAACCGATCGGCGACTTGTTCTTGTCCTTGTTGTCGAAGACGATAGTGACACTGGCCTTGGTGACACCCGCCTGGCCACGCTTGTAAATCAGGTCCTAGGAGTGACGGTCAGCATCAATCAATCATGCTGCTGAATCCGCAACTCTGATTGTCCATGTCCATACCTGTAGGTTCTGCGCTCTGACCGTTGTCATGTTGGTAATACCGAGGACGAAGCAAATGGCATCCAGAATGTTAGATTTACCACTGCCGTTCAGGCCGGTGATCGAGTTGAAGCTCTCATCCCTATGCGACATCAGTTCCCGCAGTGCGCCGAACATACCGCCCGTTGTTTACGTACCATCCCGAGATGACCGTCCGCACCGCATAGGATTTAAACCCCTAGAATAGGTCAGTATCGTGGGATTGGAGAGGCGGGAATGGGCACATACGTCTATAATCACCTCGGTGACCCTCATGTTGGCGAATGCGACCGTGTGGTAGGTAGTCGCATGTACGGGTAGATACTTGTTGCTTGACGAAGGTCTCGAGCTTTTCGTTGCTACGCGTGCCCTCTGAGCCCGAAAGTCAACAAACAAAGCACCACCCTTATCGATAGGAATCTCTACACTAGGTTAGTGTTACTTGCTTAATGGATTGCCCTACCTATTACGTTACGGAACCCTTATGTAAGCCCCGCATTGTGTGTGTATGTACCTACCTAGGTAGGTAGGTAAGTAACCGAGACCTAGGTGGTCCATGCACAGTTTGCTTGCCTCTCCGGTCTATTTAAGACAGCTCTTCCCCCCGCCAATTTCTAAATTCCTTTCTTTTCCTTTTCTTCTTCAGCTCTCTTTGCCTTTTGGCTTAGATCAAGTGTAGTATCTGTTCTTTTCAGTTTAATATCTGAAAGAGTCACATAGTGGCTCGTTCTCTTATTATTCTTATTTTTGTTTCTTTCGGGAGCTGGATCCTCTGGGCATGCCTACGATCTGCTTCCACTGTGTCCCTGGTATCACACTGTCTCCAGGCGATGCGAACGCTTTCGTTGCTATCTCCGGCGTGTCCGGGGCTGTGAGGAAGGTTTTCAATCCATAGGCATTAGGGTGCCGGATTTCTCGGGTATTCTTTACGCGTCTTGACCTGGTGAAGATACCTACCCTTTCCAATATATCTAGGATAGTATCGTATGTGCAGGTAGTGAGTGGTATCTACATGGATGAGATCCATTGCCTCAGGTACTATACATACTATGTACATAGGTAGCCGGTCTACGATCAGCTTTGTACATAGGTATGTAGGTATGTACCTACTTAGGTAGCTTGCTTATTAAGAAATCTCATGACTTCAATCGCCTCGTCGGGTGTCACAACGATGAAGTCTAAAATATGTATGAATGGCATATAAAGAAATACATTTGCCCAACTTTATTTTCCTTTTTCACCTATTAGCCTTCGAGTTGTGTCCTTGGACCCCCGGGCCATTTACTTTCTCTCTCTTATCTAGGTACCGTGCCGTACCGGGCTACCTATCTCCTATCTCCTCGGGCCATAAACGGGTGGCCTAGACCAGATGTATTCTGTAATTCCATTGCTACCTTGACCTACTAAGTACTACTAACTACAAACTATTCCACACATCCCTCTCATGACCTAGCCTAGGTACAACTAAAGTCAACTTCATATTCATCAATGCAACCACTTTCACTTCCACTCCCACTTCCACCTCCAGCTACTATTAGCCTACCAGGTACTAACCTACTAAGTACTAAGTGGTACTTACCTCCTAACCGCCAGCTTAGCGCAAGCGGTAAACAAGGGACAAACGGCCCCGTCGGAGCCGAATAGTCCCATATTTCCTGAGTCCCGCATCATTGGGGAGATCAATTCGATGATTCCACCGTATTCTTCCCATACTTATTACTATTACTACTACTACTACTACTACTTGACCTACCTTTCACCACGCGACAACATCTCTGAGACTTACCTCCACCAACGTCAATCGTGAACTCAACCAAACGAACCCGCATTCCTCCGCCCAGATAATGTGAGATATCTATATGACTACCGCTCCATAGAAACAATCGACCGACCAACCATACAGACCAACCTAGTCTACCTACCTACCTATCTACATACCTGTCTACTTAATCCTCCTAATCAACTCACGAGACATATCCGAGCCAATCCTCCCGTCCTTCCCTTCTATCTCTCTTCATTGAGGGCCAGTCATGGCGGACGAGCAGGTGTCCCTCACATCCCTCCTCCTGATCGTGGTCCTCGGCGGCCTGATCATCCGGTATCTCTTCTTCCCCGGCGCGGCAGCCCCGGCCGGGGAGCCCGCGCATCACGCGACGCCCAATCCGCCGCGCGCGCCCGCGAGGCTGCTGTCGAGCGCATACAGCAGATGTTCCCTCAGGTCGACCGGCGCACGATCCTGTGGGACCTGCAGCACACCGGGGGCAACATCATGGCGACGACAGAGAGGATCCTGGCGGGGCGCCTGGCAACCGTGAGTCTCTCCTCCCACTCTGCTATATGTTCCTACATACCTGTTTAGCTCCCCCCATATACACTCTCCAAGTCTTGGGAACTGCGATAATATGAATAATAATACGGTCTCAATGGATATCTCGTTTACAAAACGTCCGCTAACTCACCATCCCTCTCCCTAGCCTCCAGTTACTTTCCAACCGCCGCCGCCTCCACCCTCACCCGCCTCCTCCGCGTCGGCCCCGTCCCAAACTGCCTCGAAGGCGCCCTCGAAGCCGGCCGAGCCGGACCTGATCACGCGATACAACTTACAGAGCAAGATCAGTAGCAGCAGTGGTAACAGTGGTAGCAGCAAAGACGAGGCGCCGACCGCGAAGAGCAAGGCATGGAGCTCGAACCGTGAGGAGCGGCAGGCAGCGCTGCAGCGGCGGCGCGACGACATGATCCTGGCTGCCCGGAGGAAGATGGAGGCTAAATTGGCAGCGGAGAAGATGGCCGGCGGGAGCGCATGAACCACCGCCACCATTACTACTATTACTACTACATCACAGGAGGGACGGGATAGGACAGGATATGGCAGAAATAGAATAGGTAGTGAGCGAGAGAGAGGGAACGAACAAGGCTTTCGGGGTTGTGGCGCATTAACTGCATGGTGCATATCTCTTCTCGGCAAGAATATTTTGGTTATGAACTTTTTTTTTTTTTTTTCACTTGTTCCCTTTTTTTTTTTCCTGCTCTTATAAGTCATCTCGGGAGAAGAAAAAAAAAACAAATTAATTGTCTGCTTCTCTCAACTGGTGTTATCTACTAGATAGTAGCAGATCTTGATTATACAACATCGGTATTGTGATTATATCCTACTACATAGGCACATACGGAGACTAGATGTAGAGAAGAAGGGAGGGAAAAAAAAAAGTTTTGACACAAAAAGGGCTTGAAACAATGGGACTTGAAATTTTTCGGGTAAGGAGATTAAGATACAAGACACGGTTCAAAAGATTCGAGGCTTTTTCTTGTTAGGTAGGGTCTTCTTCGCACGTATAGATAGGTAGATGAGATATGCCTGGTTAGATAATTATTTGACATTCTGATGCACATTTGTTACTGTGATTCTCTCTCTATATGAAATGGAAGTCAATATGCCATAATCGTTAGAAATGCTATCGTTATCCAATACGTCGATCCCCCCCAAATTATCGCGTAAATTGGGGTTTGTTCTCTATATACATATACGTGTCTGTGTTATTGTTGTTATTGCTGCCTGTGTTCCTATGCCCATGAAAAGAAAAAAAGTCATGATTTTATCCTGATGTATTCCCGCTGTTCTAGTAAAAAATAACCAAAAAATAAAAATAAAAACCTCATTACGCTTAGATTAACCCAACCATTACGCCCAGAGAGAGAGAGAAGAAGAAAAGAACAGGGAAACAGAAAGGATCCCATAAAATGGGGAGAGAGAGAGAGAGAGAGAGAGAAGCAACCTCTAATTCTCTTTGCTCTCTCTACCTCCGCTTCTGCTCGATGGCCCAGATGCCCTGGCCGATGCCGTCCTGGATGCCGCCGGTGACGTTCTCGACGGTCCAGGCGGCGAGCTCGGTCATGGCCCTGCCGACGCGGCCGTCGCTCATGGCGCAGATCTTGCCGCTGAGGACGACGCTGTGGCGGCCGACGGCGGTGGCGAAGACGAAGCCGCGCGACACGAGGTGCTGCGAGATGCTGTACTGGCGCTCGTACTGCGCGCCCGCGCGGACGAGCAGCACGGCGCACGACATGAGCACGTGCAGGAGCACCACCAGGCTGCTGACCACGGCGGCGACCGCCCGGTGCAGCAACGTTTTGCCTTGGTCCGACGGCCGCCAGCCGATGGTGCGCTGCTGGCCTCCCGGGCCCGTGAAGCCTGCGCCATTGCCGTCGATGGCACTACCTGCTGCGGGCGCGGCGCACGCGCTCGGAAGCGCCTGCCGAATCACACTGGTTTCGTGGTCGTCCAGGTCATCTGGGAGCGACTTCAGCATGTAGGCCACGCCGTCGATGTAGGCCCTCCTCGCGAACCCAGGGTCTTCCTTCTCCCTCGCGGCCGAATGGTGCAAGTATGAGCCTGGGTTTCACGGTGAGCAAGCTATTCGGTTATTCGGTTGCTAGACAGAGAGCCGGGGAGGGAGAAAGAGCGGTTTTCGGATATGCCGCACATACCTTGCGTGGCGTACCTCCACTTGACCCCTGACGAGATTATCGGCGCGGTCTTCTCCTCGGGCACGGATACTGGGAGGACGGGCGTCTCATCGTCTATCATGGAAGGGTCGGCTAGGCCTGCTGGCGCTCGCGGCGGAGCCTCAACCATTGCTCTCTCGTCATCTCCGGATACGGCGACTTCTTCGTCGTCGTCGGATTCAGTCCGATGGGTTGACTTGCGGCGCCGCGAGGAGAGAATGGACAAATCGGCTGATCGACGAAGCGACTTCAGGGCAGGTAGCCGTGACTGCACCGACGTTGGGAGCAGATTGAAGATAATGATGGCCATGTTTTGCTGCTCCTCCGTAGCCAAGACGGCGGTGGTGTCTCCTCTCTCCGTCCCCTCTTTAGGGAAAGCCGGGAAATGCCCTGGACTTTCAAGCATCTAGGGCTGCTGTCTCCAGGGGGGAGAAGGAAGAAGAAAGAAGGAAGAAGCAGCAATAAAAGAAATAAAACGGACAACCACGAAAAGGATAAAATTGTAGCAGGGAGATTGGGTCTGTTAGGATGGACACATGCGTCTATAAAAGAAAAGAAAAGAAAAGAAAAGGTCTCGGCCGAAAAGTCAATGTAAAGTGGAAGCTTCTTCTTGAGCATGTATCTTGGGTATGTGCACGTATTTTGTAGGTATAGCTACGATGGCGTTTTCTTCTTCTTTTCTTTCGGGGTTAGGTAAGTTAGGAGGTTGGTAACGTGAAGTCAACGCTCTGTTTTATAAAATAAAAAATAAAATAAACAACCTACATGGATCGTATGTACGTATATATATGTATATATGTTATGTATGTGTAGAGAAAGTTGGTGGAATAAATAGACTTAGTAGGTAGTAGGTCTGGTGGATGGAGGGTCAGGAGGTAGATATTATGACATCCATGGGTTTTATGCCTACCCCTCCTGTTGGACTGTTGAATACATACTACATGCATACATAATGTTATGTAGTTATATGGAAATCGTTGAGATGCGCAGAAGTAGGTACACTACTAGTGTACATGTCCAGTAGGCGGTAGGTACTTAGTTCAGTATGGAAGGGGGCAAAGGGTCTCCACACATCCATGAAACAGTACATAGTTCCTGATAACGACTTTCACATGATATTCCTTTAAGTACCTACGTATCATCGTTTAATCCCCAATACGCTACAAATGGGGCCTGTCACTATCTTATGTACATAGTGTACATACTGCCTCATTGATAACTGTAAATTATTGGAAGAAAATGACCACTGTGGCTGGCTGCTGCAGGTTTTGTCTAGACCCACTTCTTTTACATGTCAAGTCTCAGTACATACATACATACTGTAGGCAGGTACATCGATACAGGTTGATTGCCCATTTAAAACCCGCGCTTGCATTTAGCTTATAAGTGTTCGCATATGTACATGTTTAATTTTTCAAGGCTACTGAGTCGCTACTTACTGGATATGAGGTCGTGCGTAAGTAGGAACTGACACACCTGTTAGCTAGCACTAGCACTAGTAAAGCAGCGTGGTGAGATTGTAGGTACTACAAGATTTTATACATATGGACATACAATAGGTACCTAGTAAGTACTACATAAGTGCTCAGAATTTGATATTTACTCATCACATGTTAAGTCAGCCTATGTGAGGGCATTATAATATATAGGTACCTAATACTTAAAGCTCAACTCGGGCTTAAGGGAATCTATTTACGTAGTACCTACATATGTAGGTACGTAACCTCGAAAGTCCATATTATCATATGGATACTACATGTATCTTTTAAACCTGCTGCTAGTGGAATATGCACATATACATATACCATAGGTAGGTCAGAGCACTGATTAAAACCAAAATTTACCCACCGGTTAGTAGGTAGCACTAGTACCTAACCTGCCAATAAAAGTTACCCCTCAGAATTGAGAGGCCCCGTCGAGGAAGAGACGAAGAAAAAAAATTTTTCCTAGGAGAGCAAAAAAACTTCGTTCAAGGTTGCGCGAAAGGCAAGCACAACTCATGGACCCGAAATTCCCCACTACTTAGGTAGGTACACTACTATGTACAGGAATAAGGTCCTACTATGGAGGGACACTACCCCACTTTCGGAGGTGGGATGGAAAAAGAGTGGAGTTACGGAGGGGAAAATCCACCAGGCCGCTGCAGTATTGAGGTGGATTGATTGGTTGATCGCGTGTCAGACCCTTGAAACTAGTGTTATCCCGAGAAGCGATAAGGAATTTTTTTTTACTCTTAAAAAGAAAAATTCCATTGCCAATTGACAATTGACATCCCACGCTGCGCTACTCGTCTCTACCTTCACTTGAAGATCGAAGACATTTTCTCACTTTCGATCCTCACCAGTCTTCGTAGAGGCCAGTTTCTTTTCGTAGCCGCAATGTTCAAGGCATCCATACAGCGGCAAGCCTGGCTGGGCAATGCTGCCCGTCGCCAGCTCTCGACCCTCTCCTCCCTCCCCGCCCGCTCATCATCGTCAGTTGTGGTTGCGCCCTCGTGCCTGAGATGGTCGCAGGGTGCCCGCCTACGATCGCTGCCTCTTAGACAGATTGCCGCACGTCTGTACTCGTCTGAGTCTGCCGCCGTTCAGACGAACCATGCCGACGAGTCTTCGCAAGCTCCGTCGGGGCTTGTGACCCGGTTCGCGGACCTGACCAAGCTGGGTGTCAATGAGCATCTCGTGCGGGCTCTTACGCACGGCATGAAATACGAGACTATGACTGAGGTCCAGTCGATGACCATCAATCCCGCATTGAAGGGTGTTGATCTGTGAGTCCCTTCCTTCGCACCGCACCGGTGCTAGCCATCCGCCAGCACATTCACTGACAATCGCAGGGTCGCGCAAGCGAAAACCGGTACGGGAAAGACGCTGGCCTTCCTCATTCCCCTCTTTCAGCGTGTTCTTCAAGCCAGCCCAGAGCTAGTCAGCCCTAGAGAACGTCGAAGTGCCAAGGTTGACGACATTCGTGCTATCATTCTCTCACCTACGCGCGAACTGGCTGAACAGATCGGCGTTGAGGCGAGAAAGCTGGCCCAGAACACAGGCATCGTTGTCCAAACAGCTGTCGGTGGAACCAGGAAGAGAGAGTCCCTGTACCAGATGCAGCACCAGGGTTGCCATATTCTCGTAGCGACTCCCGGTCGACTTGAGGATATCCTATCAGACGAGTACTCTGGTGTTTCTGCGCCAAATCTGCAAGCCTTCGTGCTAGACGAGGCCGATCGTATGCTTGATGTCGGATTCTCTGATGCGATCCGCAACATTCTCGACCTTCTACCTCGCATCGAAGACGTCGATCGCCAGACCCTGCTCTTTTCTGCCACCATCCCTCGGAATGTTGTCTCTCTGGCCAGGAGCCTGGTTAAAACAGACAACTTCGAGTTCATCCAGACTATCAAGGCTGATGATGCCCCTACTCATGAGAGGGTTCCCCAGCATATTGTACCCGTAAAAGGTTACGAGAACTTTCTCCCTGTTATCATGGAAATTGCAGACAAAGCCAGAAAAGATCCGTCTGCTCCCCCTTTTAAGGCCATTGTTTTCTTTTCCAACACTGCTTCGGTAGAATTTGCCTTTAACGTTCTTAGACAAACGTCATTGTCCCACCGAGGCGGCTGCCCGGTCTTTGATATCCACTCGAAGCTCTCCCAAATGCAGCGCACGAGGAGTGCTGACAATTTCCGGAAAGCAACAACCGGTGTCCTCATCTCGTCTGACGTTACGGCTCGAGGAATGGATTTCCCTAATGTGACGCATGTCATTCAAATTGGTCTGCCACCTGACCGTGATCAATATATTCACCGCGTTGGCCGTACTGGTCGTGCTGGTCATTCTGGAGAAGGATGGCTAGTCCTTGCCGAGCCAGAGATCCCCGAAGCTCGATACCGTCTCCCTGGCTTGCCGATCAAACCTAACCACACCATAGAATCTGCAAAGCATAACATAGAAGAGACCGCGTCATCGCCTGACGTGGCCAGATATTTTGAAGAGCTATCGTCGGCGTATGGCAAGGTGCCGAAGCTCTACTTCAGAGGGGTATACAATGCTTTCCTAGGGCAAAAGTTTGGCAGGAATCTGCGTGTCGTTGACGCTGTCGAACTACTCAATAATTGGGCTACTAAAGGCCTTGGCTGGTCTGAACCTCCTGCTATAACTCCTAGAGCGGCCTCCGGCCGTGGCCTAAACGGCACACCCGGACTAAGAATTGGGCACGAAGAGGATGACGATCCACGGGAACTCGGAGGCTCGTTTGGTGGGCGCGGCGGTGGTGGCTTTGGAGGCCGCGGCGGCGGTGGTTTCGGCGGCCGAGGCGGCGGCGGTGGTTTCGGAGGCCGGGGTGGCGGCGGTGGCTTTGGAGGCCGAGGCGGTGGTGGCGGCTTTGGAGACCGTGGAGGCTCCTTCGGGGGACGTGGCGGCGGTGGCGGCTTTGGGGGACGCAGTGGTGGCGGCTCCTTCGGGGGCCGTAGCGGTGGCGGTTCCTTCGGGGGCCGTAGCGGTGGCAGTTCCTTTGGAGGCCGCAGTGGTGGTGGCGGTGACGGGTCGTACGGTGGACGCGGCCGCTCAGCATTCTAAGGGAAACCAAACGTCTAATCGGTTCGACTCACGGCAGACTGTCGACCTCTTATCCCTTACAAGGCCTTAATTAATTCACGCACTTGATCTCCCAAGAGGCATGATCTGCGTCGATGAAGGGCTATGTATGTATGTATATTGCAACGAAATGCGATGATGGACAGAAGCACAAGGATTATAGAGCAGGTAGCATACCCCCAACCCACCAACCCCCTGCACTATCCCCTCCTCCCCCTTTTCTTTTTACCCTTCTTTCTTTTTCGGGTGAACATTTTGTGGGTTTCCTTATCGGAGTCAGGCTGTCTGTCTTTGCTTTAGTGGCACAAATGGAGATATGAGAGAGTATGTTGGCCCAAAAAAGGGGGGAGAAAGGGGGATAGGAGAAAAAGGGAATGAAAAGGTGCTTGAGTTCTTTTTGTCTTCGGGGCCTCTCCCAAAGGGGAAGAAAAATCAGGCTAAACGACAGAAATCTCTACTTTTTACTAAATGAAGGTTGTGTTTCTTCTTCTTCATGTACGATAGTGTGTATGTAGGAAAGGAACAATCATGAGCAGCATATGTGCCAGCAGACACAGAGGAATGACTCGGGGCACGCCCACTCGCTCACTTCCTGAGACTTTTTCTTACCCCCTTCTTCGATATCTATCCACCTTTTCCCCAATCTTGATATTTCTAAGTCTGGGCTGGTATCTTGCTTTTTTTTTCTTTTCGTATGACTGCGATTGCTGTTGGGTTTCCTAGATTATAGGATGATGCCTGATGCGAATTTATCGTCGTTTCTTACAAGTGTAACACAGGTAGACTGAGACAGGCTATGGTCGAAAAAAATAAATTTTGGTTGCTCTCTCTCTCTCTCTTTGCCCCTGCTGAAATGAAGTCTTGTTTGTTTAAGTCCTTCAAGCTGAGCTGGGCTGGGTTGGGCTGGAATCCCGCCTCCTTTTTTTTTCTTTTTTTTTCTTTTTGCTGTATTGTGTATGTGTGTGCACGTGTGTGTGTGTTGTTGGGGGTAGACAGTGAGGAAATAAGGGGGGAAGCGGTGCAGCATGGGCGATACAAAAAGATGGGAAGGACGTCGATATCGATTACTGTGGATATAAGGTTGAAGGGGGAAAAGAAAGTCGCTGAAGGCTATTATGGAGCGTAATGTTGGACGAGAAAAAAAAACGAAAGATGGGACTAACAAACGGCAGTGTGGGTTTCGAGAGGGACGATTTGCCTAGAGAGGGAGTTGTAGGTAAATTTATTTATATGGCCGGTTGGCCATCATCATCATCTTCTTCTTCCTGGCTTAATTCTGGAAGGGACAAATGGGTCATGGGAGATAGGGATGATAGAGTTGCTGGCGCATTCTGCATGTACATGCGATTTACTTCATTCACCGGGCCAATGAAAATTTTGGGGGGTGGGAGAATGGTGCTTATTGTTCTTCTCACCACGTTAGATCCCAATGTGGGATAATACTGCCATCTAGAATGTAGCTAGCTGCTAGGTACTTTCCTCCTGCTCATCCTCCCTCTTTGGTTCTCACCTAGGTAAAGGCTATGCTATGATACAGGGATGCACTGCTCAGTACTCCTCGTCGTAATCATCGTCATCGTCGTCGTCGTCGTCGATCTTCATGGCCTCAAGCATAGCACGAGCTTCCTCGTTGTCGTCTTCGTCTCCTGCTCCGGTGTCGGCGGCGAGGCTGGTCTCTTCTCCATCGGCATCGGCATTGGCGACAGCAGAAGTTGCCTGGGCGGCGGCGGTGGTGGTTTCAGCAGCTTCCTCTCCCTCTTTCTCCTGCTTCTTCTTCTTCTTCTCCTCCTCCATCTTCAGATAGTCGTAGTACTCCTGCGCCTGCTTGGGGATCTTGTACGGCCACTGGCTCCAGACGTCCGGGGCTGGGACACCGCGCTCGCCTTTCTCGACGACGCGCTCCATCCAGTCTATAAAGAAGAGAAAAGAGAAGGGAAGAGAGAGTAGGTGTTAGCTAAACTGGGTAATATCCAGAAAAGAAATTTTCTATAAAAAAGAAAGAAAAGATCTGAAATCTTTTCATAGAAAGACACTATCCTGTTTTTAAGTGGATAGGTAGGTAGGTAGGCAAGTAAAAGGTAAAAGGGGGAAAAGGCTAACCGATGACTTTCTCCATATTTCCAAGTTGCTTCCCAATACGCATGGGACCGGAGATCTTCAGACCGTGCTGCTGTCGAACGTGCAGGTTGAGCTGGTGGTACCGCGTGAAGCGTCTCTTGCAGCCGCCGACGCGGCAGCGCGTCTCGAGCGGGAGGATGATGGCTTCGCCCTTCTACATGGGAGGGGGGGGGGGGCGTTATAGTAAAAGAGGTTAATACATAGGTATCCACAGATACGCACATATATATATAAAGCACCATGATTCTTATAGGTTGGGGGGAGGAGCAGAGCTTACGCTGTTGAAGTTGTAAGGAGGCAGTGCCTTCTTGGCGGCACGTCGCTTGGAAACTCCTCTCGCACGGGTGGGAGCCATCTTTGTTGGGTGCGCGGCGGCGGTCTCGTCTTATTGTCGTGGGCTTCTCACTAGATTGGCGAGGAGATAGAGAGAGTGGGGGGTAGAAATCCAACTACATGGTGATGCTGATGAGTATAATGGTTATGGTAAAGACAGAGAAAGAAAAAAAAGGTGATATTGTTGATACTAAGGACTGTTGTTACTTACCCAACAGAGAACCTGGATGAAATAACCAGTGTCTGTCCTGTCGCCGAGGATAGATGTGTTAACAGGTTGTGGAGGGAGAGAGAGAGAGATGGTTGTGGGTTGTTGGTGACAAGTTCAGGGTTTTATGGTCTTAGGATATGGTCTTTTTTCCTTTGCTAAAACAACGGAACGTGGTGGGTGAAATAGACGTCTCCCAGACGCACTGCCAGGAAGATTATGGTGCGCGGGACGATCTGGATCGTTAACAAAGTGTTAAAAGGGTCACTGGGGGAACTTATTGCCCACTCCCAGATAAACAATGGATGATTTTGTACTCAGGGGGGAAAAGGGGGGACGAATGTATTGTCCATGAGGTTTCCCAGGTGAGGAGTTGCATCGACAGTGATGAGACGACGACAGGGTTGAGAAAAGTGACGGGGCTTGATGAATTTCACATCTTGTCGGCTTGGGTGGGAAGCATATGGGCTGCATGGAACTTGTGGTATGTGATGGTTGCTATGAGCTGCGTAGAATATAGGAATATAGGAAACTACAGCTTTACTACCTCCATCGCACTTTCCTAAAAGATGAATAAAAGTTTTAACTAGAACCTAAGGATTGTTTAAGGGGTAGAAGGGGTTTTCATACAGATGGTATGCTCAAGATGCCTTTCCATCATATAACCACATATACCTACACCTGAACCATTACATTTTTGAAAAGGGGTAGCGGATAAAGAATAAAATTGTCAGCAAAGGAATACTCGCTAACCCAGCAGAAAGTAAGCAATATTACATAGGTACTCATATAGAGACCATAAATCACAACACTGGCTAAGGATTTTTAGAATATTGTGGTATCATAAATTGACAGTGATTTTGTTCCAAAACATGACTTTCTGAGTAGACGGCCAAGTAGGTACCTAACCTTGTGTACCGTTTCTGTCTATACACTTCGAGTTCTTAGCTATAACTGCCCCCAAAAGGAGGATATCTGGTGATATATACTCATGGCTACATAGTAAATGCAAAGTGTACAACCTTTGAAGTAATATAAGATATAAGATATAAGAAAAAGGATGTGAAGATAATGGGGATACAGATGGTACGGACTCCCTGATAGACAGGAAGCGACCTAATCATAATATGTTGTTTAGGAGAATACTGGTAGGTAGGTAGGTATTTATCTCATAATTCCTCAGCTTCGTGGTATCGCTTACCCCTTTTTGATAATTTTTTACTAACTTGGGTCATATAATGACCCAAGATCAATCTATGTTTTGGTTTTACCTCCGTCGTGATCTATCCTAACTTGAACAATGGCAGCAGCCCTCCTCTCCTCTCACCCAAAGACTCAACACATAAAAGCAGCATTTCTAAACCCAGAAACCAACATAGTTCGATGTAATTTGAAAGTTAATACCAATGATCAGGTCCAGACCCCATTGTCTCCGAACGCCTCCCAATGCTTCCGACGCATAATGGCCGGTTGGTCATGTTTTGATGAGTGTATATCCTCCTACAGCATATGATTCCCTCCTTTAAGACCCACCCTCCCTTCTCTATACTGAATGTATCGCGCTATGGATGACCACCTACACTCGCCCCTGCAGAATCATATTGGCATCCCACAGGAGCAACCTCTCGTCCCAGCCCACCGTCGCCACCCAGCCACCCACGCCGAAAAGACACCAATCCACCCCGGTGACGAACTCGGTGTGTCTGTTCATCACGCCGAGTTGCACGCCTCGCTTGATGGGAGATGCCGAGTCCGTGTCCATGGTCGAGCCATCGGTCCACAACCGCACCGTCATGTCGTAGCTTCCGCTGATTAGTACGTCGGCGGCATGCGGACTCCACGCGAGCCGCCTGATGGCGTACTCGTGGCCCATGATCAAAGACATGGGACCCGCAGCGGGATTTCTGATATCGAACGTGCGTATCACCCGGTCCACGCCGCCCGTCGCAATCACCGTGTCTCGGTACTTGTTCCAGTCGTGAGCGAGGATCTCTGCGGGCATGGCCGGGGGCGCAATTCCCGGGGGCAGAGGGACCGGCGGGGGCTGGTGCACGGGGATCTTGACGGTCAGATGATACTGGGCGCTGACGGGGGTCCGGAGGTCGAATACGCGGAGGTGCGAATCGGTGGACACGGCGGAGATGATGTTAGGATTCGAAGGGCAGTAGTTTGTGCTATAAGTACAGTTTCCCACGGGCAGTGTCGTTATAGACTCTTTCCGGGCTGGTGACCACTGTGAGCATATTTTGGTTAGCATATCGCAGGTCTCGATTTGGAAATGCAGTATGCGACAAGACAAAGAAAGAGCACCGAGCTTTACTCACAATCTTGACAGTGCCATCCCACGAGCTAGAAGCAAATGTGTCTTTCGTAATAGGACTCCAGGCCACCGAAAAGGTTTCCCTCTTGTGCTCATGGAAGTTCATGACGGGGAAGTCGTTGACATTGACGTCGTAGAGCTTGATAGAACCGTCTCCGCAGGCGACCAGCAGCTGGCTCTCGTTGATTTCAGACCAGGCGAGATCGTACTGGGCATCATTGGTATCGAACCTGGCGACATCAATTGGGTCAGCTTGTGTGGTGCTCTGTGGACGCAGGAACGTAGCAAGACACGACTTGCATCTTCTCAACCTGGACACCCTGCGGCCCTAGGCCCAGGCAGAACAGGCGGCCATTTCCCACGATGCCGTAGTTCGCGGCTGATGCGACAGCTATGCGCGAGTCGTAGTAGGGCGAGTACTTGACGGCGTAGGGATTGAAGCCGGGCGTACGAAACTCGAGCATGGATGAGGCCATTGTTATATATAGAGAGGCTATACACAGCAAGCAATGAGCATCGACAGAGCGAAGGAAGGGAAAGAAATTGGTATTAAAAAAAGGTCCGATGGACCACAACTATAGCAGAATCATCAATGCTACTATGTATGCGAATTAGTAGTGTAAGAGGTAGAAGGTAAAAAAGCTG
Organism: Biscogniauxia mediterranea; assembly: GCA_018398605.1. Taxonomy (NCBI): domain Eukaryota; kingdom Fungi; phylum Ascomycota; class Sordariomycetes; order Xylariales; family Xylariaceae; genus Biscogniauxia; species Biscogniauxia mediterranea. The sequence goes on from JAGXTR010000001.1 coordinate 2,518,960, forward strand.
AATTGCGATGACGATGCAGCATTAGCTTTGACACAAGCCGCCGGGGGCGTGGAGCCTCGGCTTTTAGAGCATGTGGGGGGGATGTGAGGTGCCTACCTTAGGTAAGCTATGGATGCCTTTTCCAATAAGAAACCCCCTGTAAGTTTGGAAGAGCCAGATTGATCCCTGTAACGGATCACCCACGGAACACAGGACAGGGATGTGTAAGGGTATAGGAATACCCTTTTTATAGGTAGCACGTATCAATGTATCGATTGATCAATTGATATGTGACCTGCTTGAAGAAGCAATAAACACTCATGGCCACTAACCTAGGTTACTTTGTTCTTACATTCAGTCAAATCGACCTGCATAAGTTCCTTCTCTTCCTTCTCATGTTTCTTTCCCCAGGCTATCAGTGCACCTAAGATTTCGTCATTTCAATACACCGTAAACGTTCCAAGTGCGTATGATACCCCCAACGCATCGATATATATATATATATATATAGGTAGCCTCGACCTAGTCCACCTCCTCGTTCAATGATGTCTTGGATTCTTCAGCCTCTACGATTGAACGTCGTCCCAAGTCCTTAGCAGCCTCCTCTATGTCACGACCTTGCGCCCTCACAAAACGTTCTGGCCGACGCCGAGAGATCGAGTCCTTATCATTCACAACTATCACCGGCGGATTGTCGCGGTAGTACGCATCCAAGTCTTCGAGTGTGCGGTTGGATGTTTCGGGGTAGAAGAGCCAGATCACGGGTAAGAAAGCCGCGTTCGTGATCGCCCAAATAATATAAAATCTCCAACTCAGGTTTTGAATCCCAATAGGGGTGACCTCGACGACGATGAAGTTGGTAAGCCAGTCAGTCATGGTAGCAATAGCGGCGCCTTTGGTTCGCATGGGAAGACTGTAGTTCCATCAGCATTCAGTATCGTATAAATATCCCAGGTTATAGAAAGGGTCGAGTCTGCCACCTACCTGTTAATCTCAGTGGGATATAGCCACGGGATTCCCAGCATTCCTAGGGCAAATCCCATGTAGTAAACAAAAAACCAAACTACAGAAGCTTTCGCAACCTCAACCTGAGACGCATAGCCAGGCTTCTCTGTGTAGGACAGCAGTACTATCAGGATCAGAAAGCAGAAGAATTGGATCGCTGTTGAAATCATCATCATCATGCGGCGGCCATATCTTTCGACTAGAGGTGCCGCGCCTAGCGAAGCGAAGAGATACGCGACTGAGGCACAGGCGGCGATGAGGCGGGCCATACGCTCGTCGAGCTTAACCGAACTGATCAGTACAGTAGGAAGATCTAATACAAGTTAGCAAACCATCTGTATATCCTAGGCCTTCCCCCAAGAGACCCCTTTCACTACGATTGGACGTGAATCCGAGAGCTATACGTACTATTCCATCGTTAGCAAATCAACTAATACGAGGATATGTAACTTAGTCCATACCAATAGCTCATAATGTTAATACCACCAAGCTGTTGCATCGCCTGGGTCCCCACACCAAGGAGCAGCCGTCGTATGGTTTTCGTCCCAGCCGTAGTCCGCCCACGCAAGATATCCCGCCACCGAATAGCATTCTTACGCTCATACTCGACGCTGAAGGAGATCTCCTTGTGCTCAGCGACGACATACGGATCGTCAACCAACTTGTTGTCGAGATCCGCAAGAATAACCCTAGCTTCGTCATGTTGGCCGTGAGCAATAAGCCATCTAATAAACCAGATATTAGCATTCGAAATTAGCACTGGTTTCGGATGGAGAGGGCCCATGTTCACCTTGGGGATTCGGGAAGCCAGGGCACCGTGGCGAAAAGCACGAAGCAGAACAGCAACTGGACGGCTAGAGGAAATCGCCAGCCGACGGACCCCCCGACAAAGGACATGCCGAAGTTGATCCAGTTGCTGAGCATGAATCCGAGGATATTCATGCTCATCTCGAACACGACCAGCTTGCCTCTGTTGTGGACCTTTGACGTCTCCGTCTGCCACACGGGCGCCGTGGCCGTGTTGATTCCGTTGCCGATGCTAGATTAGGGGGTTAGCAAGGGGAACCCAACAAGCCTAAGGGGGGGTCTCGGATGCGTGCCCTGTAATTATGCGAGCAACGATCATATGCGGGACGCTGAAAGAGCTTGTTTGGAGAATACCGCCCACGGTCATCACGGATGTTCCGACGAGAATCGTCTTCTTGCGTCCCAGGCGCTCGCCTATCGAGAACGCAACCGCGGCCCCCAGAAAGCAGCCGATAGTGTAGATGGACGTGACGATGGAGAGGATGTTCGTCTTGTTTGGGCCGTTCAGGTCGTGGACGTCGAGGTAATCTTGCGCGATAACAACGCCGCCTATAGGACTACTCAGAATGCACGAAGGCAGAGGAGAGCGCAATCTGTCGGCAACTTACTGAATCTGTAGGGACTTCGTTAGTACTTCGTTGCTGGCCACAAAAAAAGTCTATACGAACGAACGTTTACTTACACGCCCTGGTCATAGCCGAATAAGCTCATATCAGTCGCACACGCGACCTAATCGTCGTACGGCATTAGCAAGCTGCCAAAAAGGCCGGTCCTAGTTAGGTGATGAGATGAACTTACCGTTATCCAGAATGTGAGCCATCCCCCCTTGAGGCCGAAATACGGCTTCTTTGGTGCTATTCCGGTCATTTTGCAACCCTTATCTCAAGAAGCAAAACATGGAATGAGGGTATATAGTAATGTAGCTTGTGACATAAGCCTGGGTCTAGAATTGCAACACATGATATGATGCAATTGGCGTGGGTGGGGGGATGCGCGTGTGTCTTTATAGTAAGGTTATAGGATCATCGCAAGACAAAGACACCACAAAAGTATCTACTTCTTTGTTTTGTTCCAACGTCACTAATAGAAGCTAAACTGTATATTCCCAGACCAAGAATTCCGAAATCCCTCTCAATGTCGTCAGATCAGAAGCCCCGGGCGTGTGGGGAATTATATTCCAGTCCATGGTTCGATATATGTAAAAGGGGTGAAGCAGCCGAACCTCGTCTGCCTCCGTGCCGTGGATAAAGAACCCCCAAGACCTCCTCACTCTGCTTACCTAGGTACGTTCCCGAACGTCTACAATGCCCTCCGGTATACTATACTGTAGACACGTCCCGGGTAATGTTAGTCCGGGAACTTATACATGGGCTACTACTTAGGTACGCATTCTTAGACATACTATGACCTACGGCCCCGGGGGGGAGGGGGCGTCCATCCCCGTGATTCAGCTTTCATGCACATCTCCGCATTCCCCAGCCGACTTACCCCACGGAGAGGGGAGGGGTGTGGGGAGGGGGGGGCGGATTGCCCATTGTGGGAATTCCCGTCCCCCCTCAACCCCACAAGCTTTGCGCCAATGCAGTAAAAGGCGTTGGCGATCTGGAGTACAGATCTGCGAGATTATGTACCTAGGTATGTAGGTAGTTGTAGGCTTTCTGGCAAACTCGGCTTGATAATGAGGACGTTTGAGAAATATGATTTTACACCCCCCCATCCCCCCCCCCCTCTTCTCCTTGTTAGACTGGGCCTAATGACCCAAAATGGTATATGTAGGCGCGTTTTCCGTCACATGTGCCTATGTAAGAATTGTTGTCATCATCGGCTGGGGGGGGCTTGTTCTCCTTTGCATCGCGCTGTCAACATTCTACAGAACCTTGGGTCGGCTAGCTACCTAGCCAGCCAGCCCCTCGACGTCATAGCCACACGTCACGGACCGCACCGAAATTCGTCCCGAGCTTGAGGCCGAGGGTATATACGAATAGTACTACTTATTAGAGCGTAGGTATTCGGTCTCCTCCCGAGCCGGGGGTGGGGAGGGGGGGTCCGGGCGTACGGCTTCTATTGGCTGGGAAATATCCCGGAATCCTATACACAGCGCGTTCTGGAACTAGCTCCTTTGCTAATACTCTATAGCCGTAGTCGAGAGAAATCTGCTTGATGTACCTAGGTTAGATACTTAGCCCTTGGTAGAGCTAGGTAGGTAGTATTTTCTGGCCGGATGAATATGACATCATCGCTGTATTCGATGGTTAGCAATGGTTGTGCTACCGAGGCGTTGGGAGCGGTCGGGTGTACCAGATCAGTTGGTATACATAGAGGTACGTACCTCTCTGGAGAATAAAGGGAGTGTTGTAGATATAAATCAAACCGGTATCGTAAGTAGTTGTAGTTCTAGTCTCCTAGTCTCCCGCACAACAACATCGCGAGTATCTAAGTTCTTGCTGGGGCCCTCGTGATACGAGGTGATAACTTCTTAGATTGTATTGACATTAGGTACGATCACTATCCGTCGAGGAATTATATCTTTCGAACTAGATGCCACGAGCAGCACCTGCCACTTGGGGTTATGTATTGTTCGATCCTACCATCTCTATACTGCACGAGGAAGACGAGGCTGACAAGTGCATCCTAACTGCTGCTTGTATCTAACGCGGTTAAAGATTCCGCGAGCTCTGAAATGCAAAAAGGAAAACAAAGAAAAAAAAGGAACGTAATTCCAAGTCTCGGCGTGGTTAACTCAGGCAACAAAAAAGTTAGGAGCTGGTTGTAGATATTGATAGAGTTGTATCTCTAGGTTCCCACCCGATATGGTTATAAGTCTCTTCTTACAACTTAATCTATCGCAAAAGTGATACCGCTTATGCTTGCTAGCATAAACGTGATATATATACACCGCGACATAATCCTAACTCAAATAGGAGGTTTACCTTAGAGGGGAGGGTAAAGGTGAGAGGCAGTAAAAACTAACGGTTGAACCTGGGTGAGATGCTATAAAATGCGTATTATTAAACGGAAGGGGAAAGGCACGAGCCTTACTCTGGCGTATAGTCTCACCTTCTTTTTTCGGTACCTGGGTAATCTATCTATGGGCATTACCTATGCTTCTCATATGGAATAGAGATACTATCAGGCCTCAAGCATCTAGGTACCGTTATCCAACCACAGTCTAGGGATTGATGTATGTATGTAATGTCTTTGAGCTAGGGCCCTCCCTATTCTTTATAGATTTACCTACCTTGACTTGCATCGTGACACCTCAATTTCAAAGCAAGTATTGTTAATGCTTGTTGCCGTCTGCGCTTAGCAGGTCCACCCTGCTTCTTGTGCTATGTCGACTGTACCTTATGTCGATATTAAATGATATTGGTTGGTTGTGAACATGAAGGCTAGAGTCCCACCTGTAGTTCAAATCAAGATTGCCAAAGTTATTACTTGCGAATCGTCAGTTGAGTTCACCAATGTCGGACGTGCCAGGCGTTACTAGCTTGGAGGATGTTTAGGTTTGAAACGCGTGCTATACCAGACAAAAGTAAGACTGATTGTTTTAGGGTTGCATTTGGATTCATATTGTACCGGACGTGTCTGGTATCTAACTGTGGAGTTATTGCTCTGGTATTACGTAGTTTGTAACTTATTTATTACATGTAATGTCTATTCGATAACGAGAAGCCAAGGTATCAATCAATGTAGAGTGAATAGATTGTCATTGGATTCCTATGCCACCGAGTCAAGTAACCTTGGTTAATTTATATGTATATGCATCCGAGATATCAATGGCAGCATCAATGATGTATACATCATGCTTTAAATCGTATTCTAGGATTCCTACTAGTTTGTATAATACATGGATCTAACTCTTGATAACTCCCTATAATACCCATTGTAAGTTAAAACTTCAAGGCGGGGCATCATTGATGTCGCTTAATTTTTTTTTTCAGATAGCACATGCCAGGCTTATTGAGTGTCACTTACCTAGCCTCAAGCTATACCCAATGTATTGATAGAGGTAATTATGTACATCAATTAAGGGGTATCGATGGCCCCGTGCCATGACTTGCGGAGTCTCGGTGCAGTTGAAGATCGATCCATTACTAGTGTAGATTAACCTACCTAGGTGCTTGTCTTAAGAATCTTACATATTATTAGAATAGGTAATTAACCGGTCGACTGGTAAGTGTATGCAAGCCACCTGATTGCTATGTACACTACCTACTAGTGTACAACAATAGGCAGGCCAATTAGGTACCTAAACTACATCTACTACATATTCGGTTGAGTTTCCATGTATTTTCTCTCGTTTAATTAGCATACAGGGGGTGAATAGTAACAACGCGTCATCAACTTCGTGTAGGGTACCACATGGCGCTGCAAGTATTTATATTCACAACGAATTAGGTAATGCTTGATCTGTGGCTAGCGGGTGTGAGTTTAAAAGGGTATTCGGAGCATTTCTGCATTTTCTGGTTGTTAGCGGGGCCGTGCCTCGTCCTGAATTACACTAGCTCGCACGGCTTGATTAGTTGCCATTCATCGATCGCAAAAACGTTGGCGCCAAGGCTGGAACAAGCAAGACCCTCCAAGGCCAGAGCCTGAGAGCCTGTAATTGTGTAAAGATGGCTAGGTAGGGTCTAGAAGCTAAACTTCCAAGTCCCACTCCTATTCTTGTTCCCTGTTTCTTTTATCCTTTTTTTTTTCTTTTCTTATTTTTATTTTTAATTCCTTGAGGTGCATCTTGATCGCCTCCTCCTACCCTCCCCACTACCCACTACCTAACGTAACTAACACCACTACGCTACACCACACCACTGGCACCACACCCGTCTTACCCGCACCGCCGACCGTGCATCTCTACACTACCTAAACGTTATCTACCTACCTACCTACTTACGATTGTTAGCGCATCTCTCTTTTCTCCCTTTCTTTTCTTTTCTTTTCTTACTCACCATTTCATCCTTTCCAAACACATACCTACCCGTACACACAAAAACACGCCTACCCTACCTCATCTCTTCGTTCGACACGGAATCCATTCGTTACCATCACGCTCGTTTTTATTTTCTCGCTCGCATGATTTATCTCCGGAACTCCGTTATTGGATCGTCGATCGCCGTCACTGCATCATTATCGTAAAGCCACCGCTTATCAATACCGAGACATCCTCAGAAACAGCGAATTGTGTGTCTGGCTGGATTGGGCAGCATTCATCATGGGCATGTCAATTGGTATGGTCGAGCGGAAGAGGCTACGCTCATGTAGTAAACGTTTCACTCGTGGCCAGAAGATAACCCTTGGCTTTCTCGTCTTCTTTCTAATCCTCTACGCCGCCACGCCGTACGACAACCCGGTGAGATCCTTCTTCCGATTCCAACATAATGTAATCGAAGACTACATGCAAAGCCATTACCCAAGCGACTCCTGGCTATACAAGAAGCAACGATACCCGCTTGATTTCGATTACGACGTGGGCGTGATAATTAAAACCGGATATGGGACCAAACACCGCGTGCAGCGCTCCCTGCGAGCGCTGAGCAACGAATCTTTCTTCGGCGATACGCTCATTGTGCAGGACTTCCCTGTCCTAAACGACCAAAAGAGCTATACTCTATCGAATGGCAAGGAGGTTCCCGTGGTCGACATAATCGGATGGAATTTGGCAAAGGGCGCTCTCAAGGGTAAGGAGCATCTGGAACGCGTATTGAAGTACAAGAATCTTGGGGAAGCAGTGGAGGCTGAGGAATGGGTGCTATCGGACGGGCTGGGCAAGGATATGGGATGGGAACTTGATGCTATGAAGGTGAGACCGTCGAAGCTTTGAGCCCCATTAAAGACCCTCGAAACTAATTAGTCCCAGTTCCTCCCCTCCCTCGAATATGCCTGGAAGACCATGCCTAAGAAGAAGTGGTATGTCGTGCTGGATGATGACAGTTACATGATCAAGTCGTCTCTTAGCATGGTTCTAGGCCACCTAAACTATGGCAGACCTCATTTCCTAGGAAACCCTGTGGGTGACTACAAAGGGCGCTTCCCGCACGGCGGCTCCTCTGTTGTCCTGTCCGGGGCTGTCTTGAAGAAGCTATTCGACGACCACCCCGAAGTTGTTGCCGAAGGTAACCTGGAATCGCCTATGGCAATTTATGGCGACAAACTTTTGTCGACTACCTTAATGAAAATCGCAGTCTACTTAGACGAGACGTACCGGCGCATGTTCAATGGAGAGAATCCGTGGATGACGAGAATGTGGGCAGATCGGTTGTGCTTGCCCCTCGTCAGCTTCCACGGCCTTGGTGCGGGTGATGCTATGGATGCCGTGGGCGAGACATTCAAAGACATGCGAGAGCCCGTGTTTTGGAGGTCATTGCAGCAAATATACGGAGCACCCGATTTCTCCACCTACATCGACGAACCCATCAGGCCAAACATGGATTATGTTGGGCGACTTGACGAAACAAGCGTCACGATCCAGAATGTCACGGAGGTCAATGAATGCCTCAAAATCTGTGACCAGCACTCCACCGAGTGTCTGGCATGGACTTTTGACCCCGGCGCAAGGCAGTGCCATTTTGCTCCATGGACAATTGTAGGGGATTTCATAGAAGGACGGTTTTCTGGAATTAATGGGAAACTGGCCCAGCGACTCACGAGCAGATGTCACTCGCCTGCCTAAAGGTGTCAATGGATTTCAGGGGTTTTTCTTTTCTTTTTTTTGGATGAATGTATATGTACAGGCGGGTTACGGTATAAATGACGGACATGGGCTAGGCTACGAACAATGGTTTTCTTTCGAGGGGAACTGGCCAGCATTACAAAGACCTTTGGGAAGGGGAATGATTGAGAGTACGTGATACCCGAAGATGGTCTTGTAATGTAATCCATCAAGACATGTTCTCGAGGACAATAATCCTAATCAATGAATGGGATGGGATGATGTTTCCTCCAATGATATTTTTTTTCTTCTGATCGAACTGTTTTTTTACTCATGTTTCTGGAGCGAGGAATGACCGACCCGACGTGCTTAACCAACTTTTTCAACCCCCAGGTTATGTAGGTTCAAGTTGTTGCTCATAAGGTACTAAGGCTGGCTGAACTGAGTGGCAACATGACTAACTGACTTGACTGGTGACAGCGACGTGCATGTTCCCAACTCCTTTCCTCCCCCACCCCCCTCAGCCCCAAGGCAATCCTCCCTACACATGTAGTGTACAGAAATCAGGGTATGGGTGAAGTAATCTCTCGTAATTTGATGCAGTGCGACACTGCAATGCGAAGGCATCATGGCGCATCCTTGGAGTTCGATGCGGCGTACATATGCACGAGCAGGGGGGAAAAGAGCATGCACGGATCACGAGTCAAAAGCAGATTCGGAGTTGTCAAGGCGGGTGATGTCTTGGTACCGCCCAAGGGAGGTTAGCGTGATTCTACCTACCAGCCACACATCCCGGGCTGAATAGCAAAATAGGTGGCTTGAATGCATGCGGCCTGACTTCAGCAGATGATGCAAGTTGTAGGCACTGACCTAGGCCCGTCTAGTGCCAGTGGGTACCCAGGAGTTAGGTAGCTTAGGTAGTGCTAAACCTGAGAAATACCGACAGGACCGATCTTAGAAAATCATCATAGGTACCTTAGATCCAATCCATGACGCGAGGGCAATCTGGAAGCTTTTTTGACATCAGGCTTTAGCCTCTAACATCTATCTAATTTTATTCATTTTATGTATCCTATTTTTTTCAGCCTCAGCAACAAAACAGACTTAGAAACTTGCCGCCTTCACCAAAGCAACATCACCTAACTGTCTCCTATTCCCTAGATCCTATCCGAACCCGACCGCACCTTTTCCAAATTCCCAGAGCATTCTCTAACGTTTGGAGAAACACGTGCCTTTTGGGACAGTATTGTTTGAGAATACCTCGATATCGTTTCTGCACCATAGGTACCGATTCCTGTTGGGGGGAGCCCCGCGTCGTCTTCGTCATCGTCATCGTCGATCGTCTCTGTCGTATCAGTGTTGCATCTTTGAAACGTCACAAAAATGGCAGACGCTTCGCAGAGCTCCAGTTGGTCTGCCTTTCTCAAGGTGAATGAATATTATCCCTTGTCTTCTGTCACATATCACATGCGATATTGTATCGACTTGCTAATTTCCGTAATGCTTTAGTCTATCGCCTCCTTTAACGGCGACCTGTCCTCCCTGACTGCCCCGCCCTTTATCCTCTCCTCTACGAGTCTTACCGAGTTCAGTTCGTACTGGTGTGAACACCCCAGCGTCTTTGCCGCCCCGGCCAAGGAAACAGACCCTGCCAAGAGGGCCCTGTTGGTCTTGAAGTGGTTCTTGACCACGCTCAAGCAGCAGTACGCGAGTCGAAGCGAGCAGTATGGCAATGAAAAGAAACCACTTAATCCCTTCTTGGGTGAATTGTTCCTGGGAAAGTGGCAGGACGATGCGGGCACTACACAGTTGATCAGCGAGCAGGTCAGGTGAGGAAGCTATAGAAACTGCTCCGTCGTTGCATCAAATAGCTTGCTAACTCGACATTCTAGCCACCACCCGCCGGCAACTGCTTACAGCATCATAAACGAAAGTAGCGGTGTCCACCTGCAGGGCTACAACGCCCAGAAGGCAAGCTTCTCCAAGACTATCAACATCAAGCAGATCGGCCACGCCTTGCTTTCCGTTCCGTTACCCAACGACCCCGAGGAGAAGGAAGTCTTCCTGATTTCACTACCGTCGCTCCATGTCGAGGGGCTTATCTTCGGTTCTCCTTTCATCGAGCTCGACGGCGCTTCATACATTACGTCTTCCTCGGGCTTCACTGCCAAGGTTGACTACAGCGGCAAGGGATGGCTTAGCGGCAAGAAGAATTCTTTTGTAGCAACCCTCTATCCGACTGGGGAGGAGAAAGAGGTGCTCTACAATTGCGCTGGACAATGGACCAAGGCATTCGAGATCCACACCGGCCCCGCGAAGCACAACTCGTCCAAGACCCTCCTCGAGACCTGGGATCCCTCCACAACGTCTACAAGCGAGTTGATTGTCGCGCCGCTTGAGAAGCAGCACCCGCTCGAGTCTCGGCGTGCGTGGGCCAACGTGGCCGCCGGTATAGCAAAGGGCGACATGGATATGGTCGGCAAGGAAAAGACCAAGATCGAGCAGGCGCAGCGTGCGATGCGCAAGATGGAGCAAGCAGAGGGCCGTGTATGGGAGCGGAGGTACTTCACGGCGCGTACGGACGAGGACCCTGATCTTGCTACCCTGGCTGACTACGTGGGCTTGAACCCCAATGGAGACGCGGACAAGACTGGCGGTCTCTGGCGCTTCGATGCCGCTAAGGCGGAGAAGGCCGCGGCCCAGGTGCTGAGCGAGGACGAGAAGGCCCAGATAGCCAAGGAGCTGCTCGGCCAATAACCGAGGGCATGGACTACGGCATAACTAACCTACCTACTTCTCTGTTATTCCATGCCATGACTAAGTAATACTCGACAAGGACAGCACGTGCTAGAGAAATAAACGACGATGAATGGCCAGGGAGCATGCTTTTATATAAAGGGGAGGGAAGGGGTGGAGGAGGGAGTAATTTGATAGTTAAACGAGAGTTGGTGGAGGATGGGGAAGCATAAGTTAGTTTCGGGTTGCATAATATTTAAATATAGAGTTTCAACGCCTACATGTGTCAACTTGAATCTATTAATGTTTTATGGCTATTTCCTAACTGTCTACCAGACTTGACTGACCTAACCTAGGTAGGTAGCTATAGAACTCTACCTTTATCATGTGTGTCAGTAATTTGGTGCAAGACTATGTACATAGGTTAGGTAGGTCTGGTACTTATGCGCAGTTTACTTACACTACCTATGTACTCTTTCCTAGTGATATGGTAAGGCTGCGGGTTATGAAAAGGGGGACAGGTGCTACCAGCTGGTAGATGACCAGATCGGCTGTTAGGTAGGTGGTCAAAGCTTATCAAATGATGTAACCTAATCAATATAGCCAAGGTGCCCCTGCAGGCTGAGGTGAGCTGAGCAGCAGTGGGACTTGTCTGCGACTAACCCAAGACTTATTCTTCCTGTCAATTCTTCTTATTCCCACCACCACCACCACCAATATTAAAAGGCATACCTAGGGTTCTGTTTCACGACTCTACCTGAGTGCCCATGGTTCGTACACTACTAGGTAAACCCAGTCGGAAGTATTTATTTCCATGATTCTCGGATGATATAAAACGTAATCAGTTCTATTGACATCTTTCTTAAGAGACCGTTTTACTCAATCTCTATGGATTCTGGAGTACCTATATATCACATGCTAATTCGATCAATGTGAACTCGACCCAGCTCTATGGGAAATAGAGGACTGTCCATCCCGTCAGAACCATCCAGGCCTTTGCGGGCTCCAGCCTGAGGCTAGCTGGGATGGCTAGCGGGACATACGATTCGCAGCCCACTGCGGCATCTGCTGTGCTTATGGCTTGGTGGTTGATGACGTTAATTCGAAGCTGATATGCTTTTTGATATATGAGCAGTGAGCAAGCTGCAGGGTGGTGGGGACTGAAATCCTTCTCAGGGGTACAGGACCAATCAATATCGACGGTTTCCAGGAGATCGCACAACCTCCCATGTTGTAATCACAATAAGTGTGACATTGAGGCTATGGAAAAGGGAAAGTGGCGTTTATAGACCGGGTTGATTCATACCACGGCATGAGCTGCATACTGCATTTTTCTCAACCCCTCCTCAGCCTCGGGGGTTCGATATTGTTTTCCTCCCAGTCTGTCGTTCAGAATGGCGATTCTCTATCCTCACAGATAGTTTTCAGACGTGGTCTCCATTGTCAAAATGCGCCGGACGGGCACCCCTCGAATACCTTCTATCGTCGTTCCCGACGCAGAAGCGGACGCGGATCACAAGGCTAGACAACCTCGTGATGAGGGCTCTGGGTCGCGGATTAGACCGAGACCAGTCCGTTACCCTGACGGTCTTACTGACCGCCCAGAATCTCCTCTGGGCAGTGAATCCGGGCCAAAAAAGGATACTCACGCCAACTTAGGCCCAGGAAGTACTGGAGCGGGGAGCCGTGGTCGAACTATGGTACAGGATATTCATCACAATTCGTCGCGATCCCCTTCGCCGTTCGATAACCTGACTATATATGGAAAAGAGAGTGGAATTCGCGACGATATGAGATTAACTAGGTCGCCATCCCCTTTCAGCCGCTCGAAGACTTTCCATCCAAGGCGTCAGCAATCTTGGCCGATTCAGGATCCAGATGGGCTAGGACGTTCTGATCCAGGAAGTCTTTTGGCTCGTCGAGCACAAGTAGCCGGGACCCAGAGTCAAGCACGCCGGTTGCGTAAGAAATCAATCTATATACCGCCAACTGCGCCATCATCGGCTCAGGGCTCCGCGCTCCCAAGTCCCGATTTCGCAAATCCTGGCATCTCCTCAATGATACTGAATAATCTTCGCGGGACACATCATCAGCAATATCGCCTTAGTCAGACATTTAGCGATCGGCCCGACACGCATTCATATATATCTACGGTTGAACTCAAGTCTTCCTCTAATAATATGAAATCAAACCCTCATAACGGATATGAACACGTCTGGGAGAAACCTAACGATTATCTCGAGGATGGCAGACAAACAAAAACAAGTCTCATCCCAATTTCTTCTGGTGAATATCTTGAAGAGGGCCACCGAGGAAGTGTCATAACCCTCAATTGTCCAGACGATTTTCAAGCTGCAGCTAGCGCCGATGATATCAAGGTGTGGTGGCTGTAAGCAACGCTTCTGTGATATACCCCATGAATAGGACTGCATAATAACTGATGTGATAGCCACGTGCACCGGAAATCTCTGACAATCAATCTTCTCGAGGTAAACCAAAACTAGATAGATCCTTTCAATTTTCAAGAAAAAAAATCTAATTCAGGCTAGGATCTTTTAATAAGTTGCCCGTACATTCATGATGAAGCGAAAGGAGTCGCGCTGGCTTTCCTCAGCCACATTCTACCCACAGTGGAAAAGCGGTCATCAGTGGGAAAATATATTGAGCCTGGGTACGTGATGCGACATGACGGACGGCACTCGCGAAGCCGTTATAAGAAAGACACATCCATTACCTTCATCGCTGCACCGTATCTATCACTCATGTCTGGGGCTACATCAGAACATAAGTCTAAAGAAGAACATATCACCAGAACACTACTACAATCGTTATACGACTATGATCTTCAGGATATCAGGACTTCACGCAATCTCTCCTGGAGGCAAATGTTTAGTAGTGACAAGACGATATACGCTCCACAACTATGGTGTTTATTGGTCGATTCAAGTATGCAAAACTGGTTAGAATGTGGAAGTTGTTTTGGGGTGCCAAGCTAACATTAAATAGACGTTGTCATAACGCTTGGGGATATCTCAGTTCCGCATATCACCGGGAGACTTATTGGGATAAACCAATATGAACCTGGGGCCCGGAAAACAATATTCATTGTTCAGCCGTACCACGATCATTATTGCTTTGAAGTTCACCAAGGCTTAGCGTTCACGGTGCGGCACAAATCCAAGCCCCATCTCTATGATAAGTCGCTGACTCTAGAGCGTATAGGAATTCCTACAGCTTGTCACGAAATCTATACAAGAAGATCACGACCTCGAAACGGAGTTTGACTTAGAAGACGAGGATGGCCACATTCTCACTGCCAGTAGATGGCTAACTCTCTTAAGCTCGACGAAATTCTCTAAAGCCACCTTCATAGTTGTTTTTAGGAAGGAAGGTGGCAATGTTGGTGAAGCTAGTTGCAGCACACAAGACAACTGGGCTTCAGAGCCAGCAGAATCTCTAGAAACAGATACAGCGACAACTGTTCAAGTCGATTCCTCAGATCAAACGAATGGAGAAGGCTCCTTTGAATTCATAGACCCATCTGAAAGGCTGGATGTGCTAAACCCACCACTAGAAAACAAACAAGAACCGGACTTCCCTGGAAGTAATGCGCCAAAAATCCCACCTCGGATAGATGCATCAAATATAGGTCACCCATCCATAAATAGGGTTGGGCTATCTAAAAGGTGGCCGAATTTGCGACCATTCTTTACATGGCTTCAGCATTCCCAGGGCGGTCATTTTTACTCCGATGGCTCTCTTATCAAGCTCCTTCAGAAAATACATAGCTCTCTAAGAAATGAGGACGATCTTTACAAAGGCAGCCACCAGTGCAAGCTTCGTAACCTCCAGAGAAGACATCACTGTCTAGCAGATATGGTGGGCGAGGCGGGAAGTAACTCGTCATCAAATGGTCGGAAGGGACAAGAGACGACCCCCTCTAGCCCCAACATTAGCATGTTAGCGGATACGGGGGATGCACATTTCTCACAATCAAGGTGGACCAGCTCTTTCCGGTCACGAAGGAGCCCGTCAGAACGACCATCTTTAGGCTCTCCAAAGACAAGTTCTAACCCCACTATGCCTGAAAATGAGAGGCCTGCTATGAGCACCCTCTTGTCGAGTACTAGCAGCATGCTCCTACGCTTGAGCTTAGATAAAGATTGGGTTGGTGATGTACCTGGTGTAGGGTCCGATGTTCAAGATCTATCAAATCATATCAAAGCGATGCGAGCAATGCTGAGAAATCTGTATGAGGTATCAATAGACCTGCTCAGCCTTTTCGTGCCATTGGAGGAGTATGACGATCACATTATCATTAGGAAGCAGCTGGGCTGCTTAGACCAGATTTTCAAGGTTCGATTCATGCGATAACCCCTTTTTTGTGGGCGAGATCAACTAACATTATATAGCATGCTGAGTTTTCACTCGCAATGAATGACACAGATGACCCTGACCAATGGTCAATACGCGATTTCACACCCGATGTTTCTATCAAGACTGGCCAGACACTTTCAAAACTCGAGGGTACATCTTTTCAGGATTGCGAATCATGCCGTTCGGGGAGAGTATACGATAATATCGAGGCGGCCTTATCACACATTCATCGTCATCTCGAGCATAAGGATGAAGAAAACAAGAAGATCAAGTATCAATGGCTTGACGATCCTTGCTTAGTGTGGCTTGAACCCCAACATTCGCTTCGTCATGACCGGTGGTCTCGAACAGTCAAGGGGGTAATTGAACCACTGCTCACTTCATTAAAGCAACTACGTGCACAAGCAGAAGAGTTGTGTCTGTCGGTAACAGTCTCGAAAGACGGCCACGACACGCTTGGCGACATAGCACAAGTTCTCCCAGGTAGTCTAGTGCAGGTTTTCGAATTGGTTCTATCCATGCACCTTATCACAGCTCAACGAGTTTCGATGGCAGTCGGAGGCAACAGACGGTCACGACACAATTTCTTGAAAACCATTCGAGTACCACAGAACACAAGCAGCATATTTCTAGCTCGGCGGTTTAAAAATCACAAAGGGAAAGCCACCACTCTTCTAAGTAAAGCTCAGAAAGACCTGATCCTTTACAATTCGACAACAACTCTCTCTGGAGGAGTAAACCTGAGACCGATTGGCCGTGAATTCTTGGTCGCGAGCATCCTTAGTAACCTCCAAAACCAACTTATAGATCAAGGCACACATCTAAACGTTCTGGATCTATATCAAAGCAAGATAGCAAAGTTGCAATACCTTGTCAACGCCAGGCCACAGAGACGATTATTTCTTGAGATCAAGGTGGTGGAGATGGAGTTAGAAGCGCTCCGAAATGTGTTTAACGCCCAGGATGACATGTTTCAAAAATACCTACTCATCCTGGATCCGATGTCGTTTCATGTTCCGGATTCGGATCGACTCTCGCAGCATCCGCTAGAGAAGGACTATATAGAAGAACAACTTCAGATGCTTGCGACGAAGGATGCAGAATTACAAGTTCTTCAGTTGTGCGCCAGAGATCTCAAATCACAAGTTAAGCAGAGCATCGAAATCCTCGAAGAAGGTCACGGGAAGGCTATCAGAGTGTTCACTATTGTCACCCTGTTCTTCCTTCCTATGTATGTGCATTTTCATCGACTTCATACGTGTAGAATATGGCTAACTCTGCAACACCTAAAAAGGTCGTTCTTTAGTAGCTTCATGGGCATGAACACGACGGACATTAGGGACACGGACTGGGATCAAAGGTTCTTTTGGATGATATCACTCCCTTTGACTGCGGTTGTCGTGGGGCTCGCCATGATCTACGGGTACAAGTGGGACTCGGTCATGGATTTTGCTTCGACGGTGTGGGATGTGTACCAGACGAGACGGGACGGAA
Source organism: Biscogniauxia mediterranea (assembly GCA_018398605.1). Lineage (NCBI taxonomy): Eukaryota > Fungi > Ascomycota > Sordariomycetes > Xylariales > Xylariaceae > Biscogniauxia > Biscogniauxia mediterranea. Next base: position 2,536,004 of record JAGXTR010000001.1, read on the forward strand.
GACAAAGGCCGGCAGGTTTGGACATCCCGGGATTATCAGTGAATGGTTCCTTCCAGGGCGATAGGGGCAGTTCCACGCGTAGCATAAGGTCTATGGAGGGAAGAGGCTTCGGGCTGAGATTCCCGGAGGCGGCCAGATTTCATTTTAGACGTGGTAAAGCTTACTCGGAGACCGGAGTATGATTTCGGCAGACCGAGAATACTTCAACCCTTGCCGGGATATCATGGACATTATTGGGGTAAGGAGCCTGACTAACGCTTTGGTCAAGCTCACCATGTCTGTGTTAAGCTCGCCACTTACCTAATGCTCATGATAATACGAAAACGCTCTCTCCACCGCGTGACCAGACAGCGAGATCACGCACATCAGTGCGAACACAAAATAGCTTTCATGCTACTGAACCCACCTGGGCACTTTGGAATTCAAGCTGGAGAGAAAGGTGACTTTAACAAGATCAATGGGCCGTTATTACGAGATTCAACAGGGAATAGGGATTATTTTGTCGGAAAACATGCGACGCACTCGAGCCTGGGTGTTTAGTCATGATATTCAGTCGGAGGTTTCCCGGTATCGGCACCTCGCAAGAGGTATTTTGGCAGCAGCAGAGTCCAGAACTTGAATGTAGACGACACTTATCTCACCTAGCCTTGCCTACTCGACTTGGCAAGCAGTCTCGAGGAGCATCAAGACCACATGGTATGGGAGAACCTCGGATGTTATGGTGCAATCAGATCATGAACACTTCGTGCGCTAGGATTTACTTGCCGTTTTCGACCATCGCAAATACCACTACATAACACAGGACGACTTATCCAGCTGTGTACCGAACCTACCTAGACGGTTCCCCACAATCAACCCCTCCCCCCTATCTCTATTCCTAGTAAACACTAGTTAGGTTGTTTACCCCATTGTCGGTGGGCTCAACTTTTATAATCGTCGGGGTAATGCCATGTCAAAAGAGAGGAGGAAGGATGAAAAACAGAGGTTCCCTTGGAAACTAAACATATACACCTAGGAGCGCTTACATTAATTCCAGTAAATCCTGCTTTTTCTTGGTGGATGAGCAACCAAGTGTATTCGTTCTGGTAACATCTCCGCCAGGGGGGTTTCGAATTCATCAAGAGAGAGGCCTAAGAATTGGGTAAAACTTGTCCCGGGTGTTGTGATGAAGACATTACTCGTGCTGCTCGTGGTAATTTTAACCACCCCCAAGCACGTTGTTGAGTGGGATGGGGACAACGTGATTACCAGGTACTTGCTGATTTGGGGCGTACTCCGCACGCCAAGTTTCTGGGGCCCCGTAAAAACCCCATGGTCTTTTTTTCTTTTCTTTCTCTAAACTGACCAGGGGGGGTTGCCATCGTTACCAATGTTGGAAGTGATAATTTACGTTGCGTTGCATAGTGTTATACTGGCCCCCTTTAGAAGATCATCAAAGCAAAACAAAAGAACAGAGAAAAAAAGAGAAAAAGAAACTTCTACATGGGACGAACCATTGCTAAATAAGGAACTTCGATTAAGTGGCTTGGAAACATCGCGAATCTCTGAACATTTCCCCGGATCTACTATATATCTCTGTCCCGAACTTCATGTTCCTTCGGTATGTATCCCCTCTCCCCTAATTAAAGCTATGACGGAGGACCCAAGGCGTCGGGCTTGGGGTAATGCAACTTCACCCCATGCGGGAACTGCCGAGCTGTGGTGTCTATTCATTTAAAGTACGAGATGCTTACACGGGCCGAATGCCCTCTTGTCGGTGTGCCTTTGGTTCACCATTACGTATAAGCCTAGTTCCCTTTCTCTGTAGTCCACATGCTCGTCAGGCCCCGTCCCCTCTTCCTCGGCCCTGTCGAGTCGAGTCACAATACATCACATTGCCAAGCTCCGATTCGACGGCCGGTCATTATATGCCTATTCTTCACCTCTTGAAAGCGGACAAAGGCGCTTTCATGTTGCTGCGAATCCAGACCCTCCGGGGTTTCCCCGGTGCCCAGCGAGGGCGATACTCGTTCACGGCCAGGCCCTGCCTCCCTTCTCCACATGGGCCGGCTATATACAACTATAGAGTAGCAGGGAAATAATGTATATATATACTAGGGTTGTATCTGGGGGGATTTCATAGAGCAGTGAGATTTCTCCCGGAGCACACCTGTGTTGAAAAAAAAAACCCCCCATCTCCTCATCATCGCGCGCTCTCTCTGTAATTCACCATGGTATCCCATACGGTATGGGTTGGGGTTCTCACCGCCCTGGGCGTGCTCACGACGTGCGCTCAGGCCCAGGACGACGTGATTACCAGCGATACCTACTTCTATGGCCAGTCGGAACCTGTGTATCCTACACGTACGCACCCCTTGGTCCCCCTCGCCCCCTTTTCCCTCCCATTGTGTAAGAGCACGAGAAGACTAACATGCATATGAGCAGCCCAGACAGCTGAGCAGGGGGCTTGGAAAGACGCCGTCGCCAAGGCGAAAAAGTTCGTCAGCCAATTGACCCTCGAAGAGAAGGTGAGTCGGTTGTTGTCACCAGATCACTCTGGCAGGCCTTTGCACTTTGCTCACTTACATATGTCTAGGTCAACCTGACTGCCGGCGCGACCAGCGAGACTGGATGCAGCGGTTTCATCCCCGCCATCCCGCGCTTGGGATTTCCCGGCATATGTGTCACCGACGCCGGGAACGGCATCAGAGGCACGGATTTTGTCACCTCGTGGCCTTCGGGGATTCACGTGGGCGCTAGGTAAGCGGTCGATGTCGAAAGTGTACTACCCAGCGTGGGATTTTTGTTTCTTTTTCTAACTACTTTGCCTTGGGACAGCTGGAACAAGGACCTCGCCTACCAGAGGGCCGCTTTCATGGGAGGTGAGGCCAAGGCTAAGGGTGTGAATACTATCCTTGGACCTGTGGTCGGTCCTGCTGGACGGGTGGTGCGAGGAGGTCGTAACTGGGAAGGTGAGAAGAGTCACGATTGCATTATCAGTGGAATTTTAAGCGTCGACTAATGTTTGTACGTATAGGCTTCTCGATAGACCCGTATCTAGCTGGCAGGTTGGTACACGAGACAGTCGCAGGCATCCAAAGTGCAGGTGTCAGCGCGTGCACCAAGGTAAGATGATCCGCTAGTACAGCTCAGATATACCGTACCGAGGTAAAGCTAAGGCAAAGCTAACAAACTTCAACAGCACTTCATCGCTCAAGAACAGGAAACTCATCGACTACCGACTTCCTCGGGAGCTTTTGCGGAAAGCGTCTCTTCCAACGTGGACGACAGAACCATCCATGAGCTGTACTTGTGGTAAGTGAACTATCTGGGATAACTAGACCCTACAAGTGCTAATGGCGGTATAAAACTAAGGCCGTTCTACGACGCAGTCAAAGCCGGAACTGGCTCTATCATGTGCTCCTATAACAGGTTGAACAATTCATATGCGTGCGGAAACAGCAAGGCCCTCAATGGGCTGCTGAAGACTGAACTCGGCTTTCAGGTAGGTAAAAATCAGGAATACGCTGCTCGGAGGGAGTGCCAGCTAACGAAACTAGGGCTATGTCATGTCTGACTGGGGTGCCCAAATGTCCGGTGTCTCTACGGCCTTGGCCGGTCTCGATGTTGCCATGCCTGATGGTGAGGGTACCTGGGGCGGCAACCTCACCCTTGCTGTCAATAACGGCTCCGTTCCCATTTCGCGTGTTGACGATATGGCAACTAGGTATGATGCTTCAATGTTGTGCTTGCCCATGCTATGCATAATACTAACGATCTCTAGGGTGATTGCGTCGTGGTACCAGATGAAGCAGGACAAGCTAGATGGAATCTCTACGCCGGGTAATGGTATGCCCGTAGACCTCAACGCGGCTCACAAGATTATCGATGCTCGCAATCCTAAGTCTAAGTCCGTGATTTTCGACGGAGCCGTTGAAGGCCATGTTCTTGTCAAGAACGCCAACAACGCTTTGCCCTTCGACTCGGCAAAGATCAAGATGATCTCTCTATTCGGCTACTCGGCAAAAGCCCCTAACCAGATGAACCCCGCCCCAGCCCCTGAAGGCATGTCGTTTGCGGCCTGGTCTCTGGGCGTGGAGTCCGCCAACCTCACCGAGGTCAACATGGGTTTCTTCGGAGACCTCAACATGACGTATTCCCCCATCGCCCCGAACGGAACTCTGATCTCCGGAGGTGGATCCGGGGCCACGGCCCAGAGCCTCATCAGCGCGCCATACGACGCGCTCGTATCGCAATGCCAGGAGGACGGCACGGCGCTATTCTGGGACTTCGAGTCCGGCAACCCGGCCGTTGTGCCCACCTCGGACGCCTGCATCGTCATCGGCAACGCCTGGGCGACCGAAGGCTACGACCGGCCGAGCCTGCGCGACGACTTCACCGACGGGCTGATCGAGAACGTGGCGAGCCAGTGCGCCAACACCATCGTCGTGTTCCACAACGCGGGCGCGCGCCTCGTCGACACCTTCGTCGACCACCCCAACGTGACGGCCGTCATCTTCGCGCACCTGCCGGGCCAGGACAGCGGCAAGGCCCTCGTGTCGCTGCTGTACGGGCGGTCGAACCCGTCGGGCCGCCTGCCCTACACCGTCGCGCGCAACGAGTCCGACTACGGGCGCCTGCTGGACCCGGACCTCACGCTCGCCCCGAGCGCGTACCAGCACTTCCCGCAGAGCGACTTCTCCGAGGGCACCCTCGTCGACTACCGCCACTTCGACGCCGCCGGCATCGAGCCCCGCTACGCCTTCGGCTTCGGGCTGAGCTACACCACCTTCGACTACGCCAACCTGCGCATCATCATCATCTCCGAGAAGGGGTTGTCGCGGTCGCGGGAGGAGGAGTACCCCACCGCCGCGGTCGCCGCCGGCGGCCAGGCCGACCTGTGGGACGTGGTCGCCGTCGTGCGGGCCGACGTGCGGAACACGGGGGCCCGCGCGGGCCGCGAGGTCGCGCAGCTGTACGTCGGCGTGCCCGGGGGCGACGCGCGCACGCCGCCCCGCCAGCTGCGCGGCTTCGAGAAGCCCGAGCTCGAGCCGGGCCGCGCGGCGACGGTCGAGTTCCGCCTCACGCGCCGCGACCTGAGCGTCTGGGACGCGGCGAGGCAGCGGTGGAGGCTGCGCAGGGGCACGTACGCCGTGCACGTGGGCAGGAGCAGCAGGGATCTGCTGCTCAATGGGACGCTGGTTATATAAGGAGAGAGAGAAAAGGGGGGGGGGGGAGGGGGGGGTGGGAGGATTTAATTTGGTGTAGGTTAGGTACCTACGTAACCTGTCTTAGGGGTAAAACCTAACCTTAACTGTTGATGATAATAACGATAATGATGACGGAAGAGGAAGAGAGGATAGATAGTGTATAATAAGGACGGAGGATATGTTACGCGAATGAGGGTTATGTAGGTAGGTTAGGTATTATAGGGGGATGTTAGGAAGGAAGAGAGGTGTATGTATGTAGTTGAGGTATATATTGATATTAGACTTTGTGCAGATTCAAATTCCAGGAAAAGTAATCCTTTTTTGTCTAAAAACTAACTAGATCTGTTCATATTATATACACTTGAAAACAACGACTTTTCTCTCCCTCTCTCTATGCGACAAGCTGATCGCTTGCTGTTATACCCGCTTTCCCCCCTTCTCCCCTAATCCTCTTTTTAATGAAATTCATTCCCCCCCTCCCCCCTTTTTTCTTCTGCTGTTGTGTCAAGCTTTTGCCTACCTACCTACCTTTCCTACCTATCATAACACCTATAGCAGCATTCTTCTCTCTCCCCTTCCTTCCTCCCCTTTTTTTTAAAGCCTTCACAGTAGAAGGCAACGCGTCGGCTCGACGAGCTCGTCTTCGAGCACTCGCAACTGCCGGCGCCCTGTTGATGGCGTTGATGATGTTGTCGCCGGCGACGGCGGTTGTTCCTCCTCCTCCTCCTCTTCTTGCTCGGGAGGACTACTACGCTTGCTCTTACTACTGCTGCTGCTGCTTTTGCTTTTACCTTGACTACTCCTCTGCTTCCCAGAGCGGGGGCGACGGTGATGATGGCGGCGGCTTTTACCCGGTGGGCTGGCACGAGTATGCGCGCTGTCGTCGCCGGCAGGGGACTGGCTCGTCGCCGCCGTGGATGCTTTCGGCTTGTCGTCCTCGTCTTCCTCGTCGTCAGAGGAGGAAGGCGGGGCGGAGATGCAGGAGGGATGGTGGTTGCCGTACTTGAGTATCTCGTCGCGGATGGCCTGCTCGTCCATCCGCATCATGAGGACTTCCTCCCAGGTGAGGGGTCGGGGAGGGGGAGGGGGAGGCATGGCTGGTAAGGTTAAGTAGTGGTAGTAGTAGTAGTAGGTATTTTATGGGAAGTTTTTTTGATAGTGGGGGAAGAGATGGATGGTGGACAAGAGTGGGAAGGGAGATAGGTAGTTCTATAAGGAGGACAAGAAAGGAAAATATGTAGAATATCTTTGAGGTAGGAAAGGGGGAACATATTTGTGATCAATGGGCTTTTATATAGTATGAGTGAGTGAGTGGGTGGGTGAGTGAATGTGACTTTTGCATTATACCGTCGGTTAGGTATTAGGGATCCCTTATGACTTGATGGGAGTTTAGATGGTGGGACAGGGGTTTGGATGACACTACATAACTATGTACGTTAGTAGTGAGAAGGGTGGGACTTTCTGGAAGTTCTCCTCTGTTTCTCTGAATAAGAGAAGGCATTTTAATATATTCATTTTTGTTGTTTCTCTTACAAGTGCTGAACTCGGAGGGTCTTTGGTTTAGGCCTTGGTCGAGTTGCTTTGCGTTGAGATGGCTCTGGTAAGTATTTATGATAGTATGATGGAGTTTAACCTCAAGGTCGACCAGGGAAATATATTAATATAACTAGTACTTCAACTAATTGTTAAGGTTATCCCGTTATTGGGAATAGCGAGACACGGTTCGCTAACAACCCCATTTCCGGTGCTATTATTCTCATCAATCTGTTGTACACCACCTGCTATAGAAAATGGAATGCAGGAGGCAGGAATGCACCTTCTAACATACTACTAGTATGTATGTAACAAACGAGATGCGTCATGTGGCGCATGGATGTGGCTAACCTAGCAGTGGACCCTTAGGTAGGTATCTACCCACCAGTAACCTACCTACGAGGTACACTACTACTAGGTACCTAATGGCCAACTTGACAGCCCAGGTTCTCGGTGGTTAGTTGATCTGAGCTCCTGGCCTCGTCCATCCATCATCCATCCAAGCCATCCACCCATCTTCTCTTTCTGTCCCACTAAATAATAAAGAACAGGCAGCACGATTACTTGCCAAAACAGCCTCGCCTGCCTTGCCTACCTTACCGTGGAAATATAACAACAATCCATTATATCGTCGCCTCCATGACCTGTTTATTATCCCACTGAAGCTTCCATAGTAATTGTCCGCCCAGACTCTTCTGCCCCCCCGGTTCCTCCATTGGCCGCCATGTCAACAACTCCCGCTCCGCCTGAGGACCAGGCGAGACTATTGGAAGATGCCTTGATAGCGGTGCGCCAGCAGACCGCGCTCATGCGCAAATGCCTCGACACTCCTGGCAAGCTGATGGATGCCCTCAAGTGCTGGTACGTTGGCTGCATTCCGTCTAACTCGAACCTCGCCCTCGGCGCATCCCAGCTAACCGGGCATTCCACGCACACACACATATAGCTCTACCTTGGTTGCCGAGCTGCGCACAAGTAGCCTGGGACCGAAGCAGTACTACGAGCTGTATATGTCTGTCTTTGATGCCCTGCGCTACCTCTCGGTCCACCTACGTGAAAACCACCCCCACAACCACCTCGCCGACCTTTACGAATTGGTGCAATATGCCGGCAACATCGTCCCCCGTCTCTATCTCATGATCACCGTCGGCACCGCATACATGTCGATCCCCGAGGCCCCTGTAAAAGAGCTAATGAAGGACATGATGGATATGAGCCGTGGTGTCCAGCACCCTATACGGGGCCTGTTTCTGCGCTACTACCTCTCCGGCCAAGCCAGGGACTTCCTGCCAACGGGTGACGGCGATGGCCCCGAGGGCAATCTTCAAGACTCGATCAACTTCATTCTTACCAATTTCGTCGAGATGAATAAGCTATGGGTGCGGTTGCAACACCAAGGACACTCGAGGGAGCGGGAACAACGAACTAAGGAACGCAAAGAACTGCAGCTCTTGGTGGGCAGCAACATCGTGCGGCTGAGCCAATTGGTGGACCTCGAGACCTACAGCACCGGCATTCTGGGACCTCTGCTGGAACAGGTCGTTCAATGTCGGGATGTTCTTGCCCAGGAATATCTACTAGAAATAATCACCCAGGTTTTCCCCGACGAATTCCACCTCCACACTCTCGACCAGTTCCTTGCGGCTGTGTCACGGTTAAACCCTCATGTTAACGTTAAAGCAATCGTTATCGGCTTAATGGATAGGTTGTCTGCATATGCCGAGCGGGAGTCGCAGGAGGACATCCCGAAAGACAAAGCGAAGCTCGAAGAGGAGGCATTGGCGGAGCTGCTCGAGAAGATCCGAATTGCAAAGGAGGAGCAGGAATCGAAGCCAGCACCCCAAGAACCGGCTCCGGATGCGAACGGCGAGCATGCCAACGGGGAATCTACAGATACCCCCGAGGCCAGCAATGCCGAACCCGAAGCTGTTCCGCCAGCGACAGAGACTGACCCAGCTGCCGCCGAGAAGGAAAACGACGAGCAGCCACCCCCAACACCGAAGAAGCAACGCGGAATCCCGCACAACGTAAAGCTTTACGAAATATTCTTCGAGCAAGTCAACAACCTCGTCATCGCACAGCGTCTACCGATTCAAGATACGATCGCTCTGCTTGTCTCGCTCACTAACCTCGCTCTCAACATCTACCCTGGTCGACTTGACTACGTTGACCAGATCCTAGACTATGCCAATACTAAGGTCAAGGAGCATGCTAATAGTGCTGACCTACATTCTGCTCCTGCGCAGCAAAGTCTACTCGCTCTTCTCCAAGCCCCCCTTAAGCGTTATGTTTCATTATTCACAGCATTATCCTTACCAACTTACGTACCCCTTTTCCAATCCCAGACCTACCCAACGCGAAGAGCTGTTGCTGGCGAAGTAGCAAAGAGCTTGTTGCGCAACCAGACGATCATTTCGACAACAACTCAACTGGAAAATGTCCTCGAAATTCTGAAAGTGCTGATCAAAGAAGGATCGCAACCACCAGCTGGTTATCCTGGTGGCCCGCAGCGCAGAGCTTTGGAAACCGACGAGACGATGGAAGAACAGGGATGGCTGGCGCGAATTGTCCACTTGCTCCATAGTGAAAACAACGACACGCAATTCCGACTGCTGCAGTTAGCTCGCAAAGCATTCGCTGAAGGAAACGAGAGGATTCGTACGACGACCCCGCCACTTCTGACTGCCGGCATGAAATTGGCACGGAGGTTCAAGGCCCGTGAGCATTATGACGATAACTGGGAAACACAACTGAGTGCCTTGTTCAAATTTATGCATTCTGCTATATCCGGGCTGTATACAAGGGTGAACGGATCCGGGGCTGCCGAGCTCGCCTTACGGTTGTTTTGCGCTTGTGGTCAAACGGCGGACATGACGGGATTTGAGGAAGTTGCATACGAATATTTTGCACAGGCTTTCACAGTTTACGAGGAGGCTGTGTCCGATTCCAAGGCTCAATTCCAAGCTGTGTGTGTCATTGCGAGCGCACTACACCAGACGAGGAATTTCGGCAAGGAAAACTACGATACCCTGATCACGAAGTGCGCATTGCACGGCAGCAAGCTTCTAAGAAAGCCCGATCAGTGCAGAGCTGTGTATTTGGCGAGCCACCTGTGGTGGGCTACGCCAATCACGGCTATCGAGGAATCGGACGAAGGCGTAAGTGTTGCTCGTTTACTTGAACAGCTTTGTTTGTACGCATCAATACTGACAGACTGGATTAGCTTTACCGGGATGGGAAGCGGGTTCTCGAGTGTCTACAACGGGCCCTACGGGTTGCCGACTCGTGCATGGAACAGGCAACATCCATCGAGCTGTTTGTAGAAATCCTCGACCGCTATGTGTATTACTTTGACCAGTCAAATGAATCGGTAAGAACAGGCCTTTTTCCCGTGTCTGAACCGAAATAGAAGACGAGGCTGACATGCGCAGGTTACGACCAAGTACATTAATGGGCTTATCGAGTTAATTCACTCGAATCTCGGCACCAACCAACAGGAGTCGGCCAGCATCGAGAGCAGCAAGCGGCATTTCAAGCATACGCTGGAGAACATTGCTGGGAGGCAGTACGAGGGTGTCGTTCTCCAACCGCAGAAGCAATGAGAAGCTAGCATGGCCTAATTAGGTTGGATGAGTGGAAACTTCATTACGGGAGCAACATGATGCATGCCTGTGTGGTGTATGGAACGGATTATTCTTGTGTACATATGTGTATTGTAGGTTTTGTTTGCCTTTGGGACGTCAGATAGCAAGTTAGGTCAACGAAGGGAAGGGAGTAGGTTGTGAAGTGAAAGAAGGAGAAGATGACGAAGAAGAAAAGAAAAAAAGGGGGGGAGGGGCGTTTCTGCGGATTAGCCAGTACTAGTTTAGCTTGCAACGAGGAGACGAAGAGAAAGAGAGAGAGAGAGAGTTCATACGTTTATGAATCAATGCAGCGCAATCATAATATGTAGTCATGTCGTGTCAAGATTTGGTTGTCTTGGGTTATTCTACGTGGTGATAGATATTATGTACTATAAGTGTAAAATCGCGTCATCAGCATGCAGCTCTACAAGACTACTAGGTACATAGGTAGGCACTATGTAAGCACGTACTCTAGCTTCGTAGTAGCTTAAGGTTATAGTAGTACCTAATCGATCGGGGTGTACGTAAAACAGTAAAACCCCCTGAGTGTGGCAGTGCATTGTATTAGAGACACAGTGTGCGATGACTAAGAGGACATCCCCCGTAGGTATGGATATTCGCAGCAGATCCCACAGACAATCCCACCAACACGTCTCCAATCTACTTACCTACCTATGTACACTGCTACTGCTGTAACCTTAGTTACTTAGTGTACCTACTACCTACGCACTACGTTATCCATCGACGCTTAGCTTCAATTTCCTACTTCGCTTTTATCACGACAAGGCTTGGCCTCTCTTGCCATTACCTATCTATCTAACCTACAATCTTCCCTCCTTTTTTTTCTTATTCTCCCTCTTTTTTTTTTTTAACTTGTTTCCCCTTCGTGTATGTTTGTCGCATTACGGACCTAGACACATGCCATCAGCCTATCTGAAATAATTCATCTTTTTTTCCCTCTTCTCTCTCTCTTCCCCCTTCGTCTTTTCCCTTGTTCAAAAGTGGTTCGCTCCTTTATCGTGTCTCGACTCGTAATCGCTCGTTTCGTTCCAGCAGCCTGTTCCCACCTGCGATCGATGTATTATTATCCTATCCGACAAGCGCCTCTTGTCGTCACAATCCATTCAATGGTTTCGAGCTGATCTGTCCATGATCCTTCTATCACAAAATGCCGTCTGAGAAATCACATTACGAGCCACCACCGCCCATACCGACTTACGATGAGGCCACATCGTCCTCCCGTCCAAATTGGCCACCCGCCCCATCCCCCGTAGACACCAGACCAGACCACGAGACCGAGGCTCAGTCTCTGCTGGCTTCCCACAATCGACACCCCGAACCCTCGAGACACATTCCACGCGGCTATCGGCCGCCGTATATAGAATCCGATGACGAGGGGTCCGACTGGAGTCTCGAGGATGGTAGCGATGATGAGGGGGAAGGGTCGCGGGTGCGGCGGGAGATGGAAGAGTTGGAGGTTGAGGATCCCCTGAACGGTTCGCGCTCTAGTTCCTCGTCGTCGTCGTCGTCGTCTTCGTGGACGAAACGCATTGGCTTCTCACTGCCTCAGTGGAAATGGCGATGGCGGCTACCTCGGCTCACCGTCCGACTCCCCCGCGCAACCGATAATGCGCCGGACAGTGAGGCCGACTCTACTCGGCGCTGTAGGATATGGAGGTTGCCCGACTTCAATAATTCCGCCGCCCTGATTGTAGTCGGCCGTCTGCTGGCTGTCTTCCTTATCCTGGGCTTTGTGTATCTGATTTTCATGAGCGATCTCTTCACCAACATGACGCGGCGTATCGGCGGCCAGATGTTCGACCCTGAGGCTGTCCGCCAGTACGTACAGATGAATGTAAATTCCGACGAGATGCGGGACACCTTGAGACACTTTACAAATTACGCACACATCGCGGGTACCGAGGGCGACTATGCGCTAGCCATGGACGTACGCAACGCTTTCATGAGGAACGGTCTGGAATCAGTCACGGTGGATGATTACTACGTATATCTGAACTACCCGAAGGCAGGCGGTCGGGCAGTGGAGATCATGTCCGAGGACGGCAACAAAGCAGTATGGGCTGCTGCCCTCGAAGAGCCGGACGTCGGCGGAGAAACGGCAGGCCGGCAGACCTTCGTATTTCACGGCCATTCTAAGGCCGGCGACGTCAGAGGGCCCCTTATCTACGCAAACTACGGATCTAGGGAAGATTATAAGAAACTAGCGAACCAGGGCATCGATACGAAAGGCGCCATTGCGCTTGTGCGCTATTATGGCACGCAAGGCGACCGGGGCCTAAAGGTCAAAGCCGCCGAGCTGGCCGGCTTTGCTGGCTGCATTATTTACAGTGACCCCGCTGATGATGGCTTCCTCCTAGGCGAGCCGGCTCCTAAAGGGCGGTACATGCCCTCCGATGGCGTGCAGAGAGGTGGCGTCAGTTTGATGAGTTGGGTCGTGGGTGATGTGCTTACGCCTGGTTGGGAGAGCAAGGAGGGTCAGCCACGCATGAAAAAGGAACAGACTGCCGGGCTAGTTCAGATTCCTAGTATTCCGATCGCTTGGCGAGACGCCCAAATACTACTACAGCATCTCGAGGGTTTTGGTGAACCGTGCTCGGAGGATTGGCACGGCGGTGTTCCAGACGTCAAGTGGTGGTCCGGTAACTCCTCATCCCCGATTGTGCGACTCAAGAACGAGCAGGACGAGAACGAGCGGCAGGAGATCTGGAATGTCTACGGCAAGATCGACGGTGTTGAGCAAGCGGAAAAATCTATCATCATCGGCAATCACCGTGATGCCTGGGCTTTCGGCGCAACAGACCCGAACTCGGGAACTGCTGTCATGCTAGAAGTTACACGTATCTTTGGCGATCTCGTGGCGAAGGGCTGGCGGCCGCTGCGTACGATCGAGTTCATGAGCTGGGATGCCGAGGAGTACAACATGATTGGCAGCACAGAATTCGTCGAAAAGAATCTCGAGACGCTACAAAAGAACGCATTTGCCTACGTCAATCTCGACACTGCGGTTTCGGGGCGGGAGTTCCGGGCTGCCGGCTCTCCCATGTTTCGCAAGCTAATCCATAAGGTTCTCGATAGGGTCGTTGATCCTAACTCCAATACGACACTCCGTGCCCTATGGGATGAGCGTAATGGGGAGCTTGAGGGTCTCGGGTCGGGAAGTGATTACGTCGCCTTCCAGGATATCGCCGGCACTAGCTCCCTCGACATCTGGTTTGAGGGAGGGAAACACCCTTACCATTCCTCCTACGACAACTTCGAGTGGATGGATACGGTCGGGGACCAGGGCTTCGTGTACCATAACCTGCTGGCGCAGGTGCTCGCGCTGCTGATCCTGGAGCTCTCGGACAGGCCCATCCTGCCCTTCGACATGGGCAACTACGCGCTCAGCCTCGGCCGCTACCTCGGGGACCTGTGGAAGTGGACGGAGGAGAAGGGGCTTAACAAACGTGATGGCGATGGTGATGACGCGGAGAAGAAGATCAACCTCGACCCGATCCGCGACGCCGTCAGGGAGGTCGAAACGGCCGTCGCGCAGTTCGAGAAGTGGGAGCCCTACTGGGAACAGACGGTAGTGGCGTCTAACGGATGGGAGCCCGCGGGCCTGGGGTCGCGGAGGTGTGACTACAACGGGCGCATGTCGAACTTTGAGACGGGGCTCTTGGATCTGGAGTTTGGGGGTGGGGTGAGTTTTTTTTCCCGTTTCAATTTTTTTTTCACTCTTAGCTATTTTTCTACACATGTAGCAAAAAAGAGAAGATGCTAACAAGAGCCTTTATTAGATACCGAACCGGACGCAGTTCAAGCACGTCGTGTTCGGGCCACAGAAGTGGTCCGGCTACGACGAGGCGTACTTCCCGGCGATCCGCGACGTAGTCGAAGCGGAGGACTGGGCACTCGCGCACAAGATCATCGAGAAAACGGCCGCCATCATAAGTAATGCCGCTAGGACCTTGGTCGCAACGTGAAGGACTGGATCCAACCCAAAAAATTGCAGATGGCCGGAGGGGCGGGCGGATACGTTTCGGGTGGGAAAGGGGTTTTTCTTGCAGCTATCCCCTCCCTCGCCGCGTTTTGGGAGGTTTGGCGGTATCTTATCACATACCTCTCTCACTGTCTTCCTATGTGTTTTTTTTCTCTTGCTTTTTTAAACTTGGAACTTTGGAAATTGGGGTGGATAACTCGCAATAAGCCCACCTCCCCTTGAGTAGGCATGAAGGGAGGGTTTCAGGTGGAAAGTGTATGTTTAAGAAGGGGGGAGCTTCTAAGAAAAGGAGGGAGATTTCTATCCTCCTTTCTGTCTTTCCTTTTCTTTTTCCTTTTTGCATGGCTGGGCGTTTTATGGTATAATCTCCTTTCTCTTTGTTTGTCTCTGGCCTGTTCTATACATGTTGATATGGAACGTTAAGAAGAGAAAAGAGAGGGAGGCCCAAGCAAGTTTTTTTTTCTTTCGAGGAGGTGGTGGGAAAGGCAAAGGGAAAGCGGGATGAGGGGCCTTGAAAAGGTAAGGGAACCTCAACCGGATGGGACTGAGACAACTGAAAAATATATATATTCTTATATATAAGGCATCAGGGGAAAAAAAACTAACTGAGTGATTATTGTAGAATTCTATTTTTCTTTTCCTGTTCTTTTTTTCCATTTGTGCCTCTTTTTAATATCGAGCTCGCAGAAGGGGCGTGAAGAAGAAGAGAGAGAGAGAGAGCAGGGAAAGAGAAAGAGGCGAAAATGAAAACTCGGTCATGTTTGAGTGCGCTTAGTCGTGATGAATTGGGCGTTTTTTTTCTTCTTGTGATGAGTGACTTGCCGGGGGCATGTGGATTCTGCTCAGCGTGCCTGTTAGTCACTCGTGGGTGGATAACCTGACCTGACCTGGGGCAAGGAGGCAAAAGGGAACGCGGGCAGGTTTTACGGTGACGTTTTCCACGGTGAGATGAAAGTTGGTCAAGATAATTGCGGGCCCGGTAAGAGATCAGTTGGTTTGGTTTGTTGAGAGAGAGAGAGAGAGAGAGAGAAAGAGAGGTATCCTCCCAATCTGGCAAATTCTGTATCTGACTTGTTTCTTCATGGAAAGGACGAGGGTCGTTTCACAAGCCGGAGACGGGAGGGGGGGGGGCACCCACCACCCTTGCTCTCGGACTCTCTTCCCCGTTTATCCCACCTTCAACTAACTCCGCGACTCCGGGCGGGTCCAAAGAACAAACATGTCCAAGCGGCGGGGCCGTTCAACAACAACACTTTTTTTTCAACTCTGGGGTGTTTTGTGCGTGGGGGAGAGAGAGGAAGAGAGGGGGGGTTAAGAGGGGGACCCCGTGTCCCTAAACTGGGTAGATAAGGTAAGTGGCAGTACCTAGGTAGGTCTTAACGGTTTCCCGGTCCACAAGTGGAGTGCCTGCCTTCATATTCAATTCAAAAAAAAGGAGGTTGGAAGTTGGGAAAAGGGAAAAAACAAAAACAACGTAGCTGCCCGGATAATGGCGTGCATAGGGGGATGGATGGATGGGTGGAAAGAAAAAAAAAAGGGACGGACGGCTAAAAACCGCCGGTCAGCAAGGAACCGGTAGGAGAGCCCCATACAAAATAATATGACGTGCTCGCCGACTTTCTCGCGAGTCCTTCTTCCCCCTTCGGATCGAAGCGGGCGGCGTGGAAAGAAGAAGGGGAAGAAGAAGGGGGGGGGGAGCGGGATGGATAGATGGATGGATGATCTGATCTGATCGCAGGGAATACCCGGAACTAACCGATATCTATTGATTTGATATGTATGAAGTGATGTCTGAAGGGTGCTCGTACGATTTTTTGTTTTGTTTTGTTACTTTTTCTCTCTCTCTGTGTGTGTGTATCTTGTTTCCCTTGCCCTTGTTTTTCTTATCTTTGCTCAGATGTTGAGCATGCATTACGGGGTGGATGACAGAAGTGACAAATACTACTCGCCAGCAGATCAATAGGTATGTAGGTAGTTTTTTTTTCTTCTTCTTATGGGGGTTTTTTTTTTACCATTTAAAGACAAAGTGGCCAGAACGGACGGTCGACCGACTCTTGAGAATGATATGGATGTTTGTCCAAGATACATACATACATACATACATACATACTTATCTGCCTGCCTAGGTATATATATATATGCATGTAGGTTGGGTCCCTCTACAGACCGGTGTACGTTAGGGGGGCGTTTGCGAAAGAGGCTCAAGTGAAGGGCGAGTCCCACTTTTAATCATGTATGTATTGAAGTTCAGTTACAAGGGTTCAAGCTTGTTGCATGGGAAACTAAACCTAACTTGATATGTTGCTTCTACAGGTAGCCTCACAGCCAAACTACATAACATTGAACCCAAGATAGGGTTGCGATGGTGCAACCAACTTCCTGCGGGGAGAGAAAAAAAAAGAAGAAGGGAGGACCATAATTATGACTACCTATTACACCCGCACCAATTGGTGGCCTTGTGCCCGTGGACATGCCTAATAAATCACACTCGTATGATGGGTTGAATGGAAGAGAGGACCTATAGACGTGCGTACGTAATCAACGCCGAGGTTATCGTGAAGCAGAGGCTCCATAACTAGTGTAAGTACATGCCGCAATGCAGTGTAGATTGATAGATACCTATATCATTACTACCTATGCAAGTGACCTCATAGCTCATATACCTGCCTAACCTACCTAACCCAAGATGAACAAGCGGTGATCGTAACATCGAAGAATAGAATGAGAATAGATTGACAGATGTTTTGAACTTAATAACGTGGCCGTTGTGCAAGGGGCTAAAAACTTGAGTTAAAATGACTTATGTCAAATATAGTATAGTATGTAGGTAGGTAGGTAGAGAGCATGGACTGATGATTCAATTATGGATACACCAAATATAGACAAGGGACAAGGGGTAGGTATTCAATGTCAGGCCAGGAGTCAGGGACCCTCTTATTGATTTTCAAATATAAGCTTCGATAAGGTACGGCGATCAATCTTTAAAAAAAGAACACACACACACTCACACATGTTTCGCACATACATACATACACTACTACCTACCTACATACATAATACATACATATCCAGGTACTGTTAAAAAAACACAAAACTTCCTTTCACCCGAACGAAACGTCCTCGAACAGCTCACTCATTCTTTCACCGCCCGCGCCAACACGACAACGAACCCTTTTTGGGGATTTTTTTATTCTTTTGATTTTCTTTTTTTTTCTTTTTTTTCTATCTCCAGCCGGCGGCAGGAAACAATCACACGAAAACTACATACCTACCTACCAATGCTACCTACCATCCGAGCGGCCCCTCTCTGCCAGCAGATTCGGAGGTTTTTTTCTTTTGTTGCTAATGATTTCTGTTTCTGTTGCAGTTTTGTGGTCGCTGTTGGGCCCAGAGAACAAAAAAAAAACCAATATGTAGGTACCTACCTACCTAGGTAATTACCTATCCTAGAGGAGAAACCAGAAAAGGGAAAGAAAAAAAATTCACGATCTGGACGCGTATCGCGCTCAGCGTAGGTAGGTAGTATTGAATCAGTCATTTTACTTACTTGCTTTCTTTCTCTTCTTTTTTTTCTTCTTCTTCTTGAATCATTTTCCAGTTTCGGGCAGCAACGGAAAGGGAAAAGGGGAGGGGAGGGGGAGCCAGTAAGAGAAAGTGTTGGTTCTATCGGCCCATCTCGTTCTCGAGCGACGATATTATCCCGGAGGAGGAGGAAGAGCAGGAGAGGGGGTAGAGGAGGTTGGCAACGACGACTTGACTGACTCGACGATGCCGAGCAAAAACGTTTTAGTACCTTCAACAGGGTTGGTTGGTTCGACGAGGAGGCCCGGCCCCGTTCGGCCATAGAAGTAAGTTCGACTTGCATGATGAACCCACATCCCTGGGAATCATCACATGGATGTGTCTGGTATGTCTGGTGTATTGATGTGTGTAAAGAAGCTTTTGCTGCACGACAATCATTTCCCCCCTCTCTCTCATTCATTCATTCTTTTCTTTTCTTTTTTTTATATTAATTTCCCGTCGGTACCCCACTGCACCGCAACGCAATGCAAAGCAAAGCAAGGCAACGTAAAGCAACCCACGCAGCACGATAACATTGCTACACTACCTAGGTAGGTATTGAGACTAGGACTCAAACTTACCACTTAATACCTACCTACATATTCAATAATTTGTGTGTCGCGCCGCGCCGGCGTCTTCCTGGAGATTATGTAACATCACATGCGAAGCATATCATACTATTTTGAATCCTACGCATGGAACTGGGAGAAAAGAAGAAAAAAAAGAAGAAGAAACAATATCCCTCCTCCCTGCGCATCGGCAGATACGATATTATCCGTTAGCGACGCCGTTTTCTCACTTGACGCCTCCCTGCTCTCCCTACGGGACCCGCACAGATCCACCGCCCGACCCGCGCGGTGGATGTGTGTGTTTTCGATGATGATGATGACTCTGTCCCTATCTGTGGGTATAAGTGCTAACCGTCCGTCCGGACGACACTAGGTTAGGTA
Organism: Biscogniauxia mediterranea; assembly: GCA_018398605.1. Lineage (NCBI taxonomy): Eukaryota > Fungi > Ascomycota > Sordariomycetes > Xylariales > Xylariaceae > Biscogniauxia > Biscogniauxia mediterranea. The sequence goes on from JAGXTR010000001.1 coordinate 2,554,863, forward strand.
GCGAGTAAAGCTCGTCAACCCGTTAGTTGCTTGCGGCTGAAAGGGGGGAAACTAACTAACTAACTAAAGGGTATTATTCTTCTACCACCTCCATCACCACAATATGCAACAACGTCCGGAGGTAGGGTGTTTTTTTTCTTCTTTTCTTCCCTAGGTAGGTAGTCAACCTAATTATGTCTCTTTACAGCCATGAAGACAAGAACCAAGTATGTAGATACGGGGAGCTCCCCACGACATGACAAGTCATTTTTTTTTTCACTATTATTTTGTGTTTGTCTTCATGTGGCCTGGCCTAGCCGGGCCTGACTATACATATACATATACATACATACCCAAGACCTACATACATACATACATATAGACCCATGTTTCCCGTGCAGCCGCGTTGCAGGATCCAAAGACCCGGCGCTAGGCCAAGCTGACTCAGATTTTCACGGGAGGTGGATGGAGAGGACCTTTGCGGACAGGATCGAGGACCTGGTTGGCCGATCGAGAAAACGAGGGTCCTGGACGATCCCTTCCCCCCCTTTTTCCCTTTATAAGCCATTATATATATAAAGATGCAAGATGATAATCCCCCCCTTCTCAAAAAAAAACTCCCAACCCTCGAGTCCCTTGACAATTTTCTTTCTATTGTACAGATTGCAAGTCTTCTCCCTCCCCTTCCTTTGCCTTATAGCTCCCTCGGTCCCTCCCGTCATCGTCGTCCTTTAGGATACTCGTAAGATTGAACTATTCACCAAAGAACTTTCCATCACCTTGAGATTCTTCTTCTCATAACCGGTTCATCTCTATCATCTTTACCATCATCATTGTCATCATCGCTACTAGTAGTATTACTACTGCGACCCGCACGCACGCACGCACATACGCATTGGTTTTTTTTTTTAATAAAAAAACTACTACTGCTACTATTACTACCAACTACCACCATGACCACTACAACCATGGAGCAGTCACCACTCATGCGCGCGCCCGCAGAGATACGGATGATGATATACGAGTACCTATTCGACGACGACGGGCACCAGCGGCTCCTGATCCAGAACGCGGCGCCGGGCAAGCTCGCCGGCCCGGAGGAGGAGGCCGGCCGGTGCCGCAGCCGGTACTACGTGCAGGACCGGACGAAGCTGCACCGGCGGTGCTACGAGACGACGTACGTGCTGGCGACGCCGGGGTGCGGTTCTGCGCGGCGCTGATGCGGGCGAGCCGGGCCGTGTACGGCGAGACGGCGCACCTGGTGTACGGGCGGCACGCGTTCGACTTCGGGCGCGACATCGAGGCGGTGGAGCCGTTCCTGTCGGACCTGACGCCGGCGTCGCGGTCGCTGATCCGCGAGGTGTCGCTCTACAAGCACCACGGCCCGCACTACTGCTGCGCCGTGTCCGAGAGCGACCGCTCCGAGTGGCGCTCCGTCTGCCGCTTCCTGCGCGACCGCGTCGCCGAGGTCCGCAAGCTGCGCCTCGTCGTCCAGGGCGGCAAGCCCCCGGGGCCCTGGGACGGGCCCCGCGAGTTCAGCGCCGCCGACTTCAAGCTGCTCGCCGACATCCGCCACGAGTCGCTCGACTGGGTCGCCGACCTGGCCACCGTCCGCAGCATACGCGACCTCGAGATCGTCCCCGACGTGCACTACTGCCCCCCGCCCGTCTCGACCAGCATGATCGTCTTCGCCGCCTTCTCGGCGTCCATCGAGAGGGGGTTGGCGGAGTTCTTGAGGCGCAGCTGCGTTTGGGGTGATGGGGGACGACGACGACGATGATGATGGTGATGGTGGTGGTGGTGTTGGTGAGCGGGGTTGATGGAGAAGGAAGGGATAAGGGGGAAGGGGAGGAGGATGTACTAACTGGGGTAGTGAGTGGTCGGTGGGCGATAATAATGACGAGCGATGATGATGGGCAGCAGTAGCCCCCCGTAACATATAGCAGTTGTCGAGAATGGCCCATACTATGCCTTGGGTACGTAAGATGAGACGAGATCCTGTTGTAATCGCCAACCCTATAGCCAGATAGATAGATACCCGGATGCTTTATTCTAAACTGATCTGCGGAGTTTTGTTAGTGTGAATGTGAAGCTATCAAGAAGAAAGACCTTAGTATCTTCGTTTACACATTAATCTCCTCATTGTAGCAAAGACGAGTCTACTACACGTAACCTGGTCTCTTTGAAAAAAGCTCGTACCATTTGAAGCCTACCTAGGTTCTCCTCATGTACACGCTATTATACTCATTCATTCATTCATTGCGTATAAATACTTCCCGTCTTAGCCCGCGCTTCTGGAGTGTAGAACTCCGGTCCCAGATGCATCTTTTCCAGGATCCTCTCTCTGCGATCCTTCGATTAGAGCCCGAGTTGTGATCTTTTTTGCCCCTTTCCGAAGCATCAGTCGAATGATTTTCCGGCGAACACTCTCTCCTAAGGCACATTCCAGTATGCTTCTCCCATGGCTGTTGTCGGGTATATTGAGGTCCGGATCCTTGTGAAAGAATCAATCTGATGAAGGTTTTTTTTTTTTTTTTGCGGGTGTCAGCTGCACGCTTATTAGATACTCTTGAATAGAGGACATAATGGAGCGCAGCAGTCTGATAACCAGAAGTGTAATAGTACTGGTACGTCTCACGAATGTTCGCCCCGGCCTTGGTAAGTGCAGCAGCTATTTCAAGATTAACGGCAGCTCTTCCAATATAGTCGTTTCCAGGCCATTCTATTATTTCAAGTGTCAGTTGCAATGATGTCATTTTCACCTGAACATCATCCGGGCCATGCCGTCCTGGGGAATTCTCCAGGGGGGAGAGCCCGTACATAATTCATTGGGATCTTCACCGTTTTTCACCAAAAAGCCAACAAACTTCGCGATTCGTCTGCATTCTTGGTTGCGTAACCAGTAGTATGTCATGATCGTCCAATATAATAAGGAGCCGTGGTCTCTACGTATGGAAGTCGTATCCCGGATGTTGATAACTTCGCGTGCATAGTCAAACGATCCGTTGCTGATTGCGCAACATAGGACGGTTCGTGGTGGTAGTGTCGCGCGAAGATACCTGTTCCTCTCTGGAACTAACTCTATAACCCTACGATGGTGCCATTCTTGATACCACCGTGGACCAAGACATGCATTGGCAATATCCGTGAACTCTTTCAAAACACTACCAATCGATTCGATTTCCAGGATTTCTTCCTGTCGGGCATAATAGAAGAAGTTGCGGACATGATTCCAGATATTCCGAGAAAGCATTTCTATTATGAAGTAGGTATAAGTTAGATCAAGAATCTCTCAAATCAACCCACTAGGGTTGGAAGGCTGGACAAGATCTCGATCAACTTGTCGATAGGTTCTCTGTCGAACATTGACTCTGAAAGTTCTTCGATGACCAGCCTAACCCAAAGAAACACCCCTTCTGCTCTTGTTATAATTCCCGAGTGAAGAATAGATAGGGTCTTCTCTCTTGCACTCACTGAGTCGATCACGAGTAAATCGGCCAATGTGTTCGGCAGTCCAGTCTTGCATGGCTATGCTCGGATAGTCTCCAAATATATCTTGGAAGGCATTGTGGGGGCGGCTTGATACGCATAGCCTTGTCCCGAGATGAACTCAGCAGCCCCTTTAGGGACCGAGCAATTTCATCGTCTTTGCCTAAATACTCGTCTAGAGCATCGACGAATAGTACGATGCAACCTGAGACCTTATCTTGGTTCATAATTCTGTCGAATGCTGTTCTCAACTCCGAAGAATTCCAAGTACAAGTGTCATCTGGGTCTTTGGCGGTCTTGTATACTTCGGCCATGGAATCTGTAAGCTCGGGAACATCCATTAGGATCTGTAAGAGGATAGAACGCAAAAGTCCATCGAATATTTTTCGTATAAGTCGCGGTCCTCTATTGTGGAAGAAAAAGCTCGCTATTATCAAGGTCTCTGGTCTGTATTTTGCTTCAAATGATTTGCGACACCGGGCATCGTTAAGAATGTACTTCATCACTGTGGACTTTCCAGGCCCAGGTTTGCCTTTTATCCAAAAAGGCTCACTGTCGCTCTGGAGCCATCCACTGAATCCAGCCTTGGGATTTGTAAATATCCAATCGAGAGTGAATTCATGAGCTGTTTCGACTTCGTTCATCCTATCGTTCAATCCTACAGCTCGCAAGCTGTGCATGCAATCTATAAGTGTTTATACATTCAGCGACAGGTATTTTTTGTCTTCTCTGATTAATCTACCTACTTTGACGTAGTTCCTCTTGATTTTGACTGAGCACTATGATGATCTCAGATTCAGCCAACCTCGCCTCAGGAGATGATTAATACCACTTACCCTGAATCTCTTGGCGTTTATTGTTCCCTATTTCGTCCAAATACTTAGAAATGACTCCTTTGACCTTAATATACCCGTTATCCTCACGACCATTGAACCTGCACATCATGATGTGATTGGCATTGATAATGTATTTCCGCTCCATAGGATGATCCAAGCTTGACGAGTCATTGTCGATAATCTATAGACATGTAAGCATTTAATTCACAGTGTGTCACGTATGCCATACGTTGTCATATAAGAGCTAATAACCAGCACGGCAAAAGGCGTTCGCTTTTGCCACACAGTGTCTATATGGAACCCCGTACCTTTCGCGACGACATATGAGCACCTTTGTAGCCTTGCCCTTCCTGAAAGGAATAAATTTTGAAGGCGCGTGCGTCCAACGTAGATGCGAACTCTTCGCGGAGGCGCTCCAAGGTTTCGCCATCAGGTTTCAAACTCCTTAAAAGACTACTACTCGCGTCAAACCCAATCACTTTGACTATGTCATGAGCAATGATGCCGATATTGGCATATGCGCTTCCACGATGTGGAGTACCGAGAAATATGGTAGCATGTGTCGAATCATAGATACTTCATAAGTCCTGGGAGAGGAGATCTTGCGGCCAATAAACCAACTCGGATGTACGAGTAGGTTCATTGATTCTTGCTAGTTTCTGCTTGCCACTGAAGAGTCTTCGAATAGTACTCTTGGCCTTTGCCGGATTAGTTCCATAAGTCCATGTCTTTCCAGGATGGCCTTGAATGCCATGTATGAAGATAATGCTACCTACACTGGGGACCAATCATGAAGCCTGTCAGATTCCATCCGCTCTGTTTTACTATAAATGGAAAAAAACCGAAGCCAAGCATAATAGTGAGACAACCAATCAAAAGCAGTAGTCCATTCATAGAAAAGCACGGCGGAAAAGGTTATTTCAAGACAGCAATTTCTTCACTTGCCATCCAGATACTAAGCATTCGGATCAATAAGCGGTGGCAGTATATACTTTGTGTATACCTAGGTATCTATTTACATACAGCGGCCAAATCTGAAGACCAAATAATCGTGTAAACGAGCACCGAAATGTTCTTCATCTCGTCTCTTCATGGAACATGCGAACAGTAACGACGTCTTGAGTCTATGTTGCTTCGCACTACGCGAGGGTTATATGACATCGCAGGTCTACCTCTAAACACTCACGGGGCCTGTACCCTGCTAGAATCTCAGGTGATAGTGATAGTGCGGGCGGAACACAAGAAATATAAAGAGAGACATGCACTGAGAGCATATCTACTATGTATGGAGATGGGCTTCATTGAACAGATGTAGCTTGAGCTTGATATTCCACCTGAAGAGGTGGTAGATAACTTCGACTATCCTGTAGCTAACATGACAAGTAACCTTTAATAGGAGGTGCGCTTCGTTTTCCAATACTAGCACTCTGCTCTACCTGGCACTGCCATATTACGACGAAATAGGCTACTTTACTTAGCTCTTAGGGGCGGCCTCTTCCATGAGCTTCTTGGACTTCGCAACTGCCGGGTGTGCCTGGACGCGCTTGTGCCAAGCGAGGTAGTTGGGGTACGCCTCAGCCTTCTCTGCGATTTTGAATTCCGGCATGTTTTCCAGAATGTAGTCGTCCCAGGGGACGAAGGAGATGTCGGCATAAGTACTATAGGAGAAAGCAAGGGAAACAGTTCGCCCCCATCAGTAATGATTCTACACAAAACAGGCTATGTCATAACGAAACTATAACTCGAAAAAAAAAAGACAGAGAAGATGGGGGAAGAGGAGAAAAAAAAAGAGAGAGAGAGAGAAACTCACAGCTTATCCCCGACGAGGTACTCCCTGCCCTCGAGGATCTTGTCGAGCACGGAGTAGACGCGGAGGGTCTGCTCCTCGTAGCGGCGGAGGGCCACCTCGTCGCGGTGGTTCCTCGCGAACCAGACCAGCTGGCCGAAGTAGGGGCCCTGGCCGGACATCTGGAAGTGGAGGTACTGCTTGAGCTGGTACTTCTCGGGGAGGGAGTCGTAGGTGAGCTTCCTGTCCTTGTCGTACGTGTCGATGAGGTACTCGACGATGGCGCCCGACTCCCACAGCGTGAGGCCCGTGTTCGGGTCCTCGATCGCCGGCAGGCGGCCGTTGGGGTTCACCAGCACGAACGGCTCCTTCTTGACTTCGGTGATGTCTATGTAGACCTTGACAGCTACGTTAGGGGTTTTTTTTTTCTCCTTCGTCCTTTCGCAGGATGGCATAGGAGGAGAATCCACTTACATGCTTATACGGAACCTCGAGCGCTTCGAGTATTATCACCACCTTCCATGGGTTTGGTGCCATACGGTGGCCGTAGAGGGTGATAGGTTTAAGGGCAGCCATGGTTAAGGTGGTAAAGTATGTTCTTGTGAACAAAAGGTAGAAACTAAATGAGGTTACAATCCTATAAGTTGCAAGCTCCTTAGTGCTATGGTCACTATCAAGTATTCGACGGTGTAGGGTTCATGCTTCAACTATTATACCCTGTATCCACAGAACTTCAAGCGTTGATTTATAAGCGCGCCCTTCATCTGTAAGTCCCGGCTTATAAATGGACATAAAAACAGCCAAGACCGATAGAAGCGAAACGTCCGATCTAACGTACATTGACATATTATACATATGACCGAGATGAGATGTTGTCAATCAACCAATAAGATCTTCATAATACGTGTATTTGGGTGGTCGTTTAATGTTACGCTTACCAGCTACCTAATAACATTACGTTTGAAGCCGATCATGAGTTGTTGATACTACCTACCTACCTACCTAGATAGTACTGTTCATTGATACTACCTATAGCAGCTACTTCAAAGCAAAATAAAAATAGCAAAAACAATAGCGGTCATGATAATCAAAAACACTATAAATTCTTCTCCTGACTTGAAATCAAATTTACGGTGAATTATTTACCTACCTTTGACAAAAGCCATTTGCATAAGGTTAATTAGTTGGCCACCAGCTGCCACCGTAATTAATATCAGGGAGCAATCGAAGTCCGTGCTGATTAAGTGTGTGAGGGTAATAATGAGATATTGACCCGACATATGACTGAAGGGGTTACGGAGTAGACCTTGAGAGGGGTGGTCGTTAACGTGATATTGTACCAGTAGCCATTATTAATGACATATTAGTAATTAGAGCTCCCTATAGATGGATGTTCGGCTACTGAGAATATATTCCCCCTTTTGTTATCGTCATACGCTGGATCTCAATTTTGGGCCCGTGTATGTATGCTGTCCTTCATAAAAAAATATGAGCCCAATCTAGCCCGATGCGGGATGACGATGGTAGGACGGGTATGTAGCTAGTGTCTCTTCTTGTAGCGAGTCGTCTTCGTCTACAGACAAGCATCGCACCAGGTCCCCCTAAATCTCAGCACAGATCAGTTGGTATAACATGAGGTGGGGGTTTCAGGACCATCTTGAACATAGACAAACTACATATCGTATATCCGAGTGTCTGTGTGTCAAACACCGATCGGCTTCTATTGTCTTTTGGGGTTCTACATATGGGTATAATAGTATAGATTCATCATATCGCAAACCTCGTAACTCTGTTGGCTCAGACTTGCCTTTACGACGTCATTGCTGGCCAGCGTCCCGAGCACTTTACAACCAACAGGGTTACTGCATATGCTGAAACACACAATTGGGTAGAAGAGTCGGTCGCTATGTAGCCAACTCAGAAGTATCTGATGTTATCATCATCGCCGACATACCTTCCACGATGCACTTGCGTCGAACGTAAACCAAGAACTTGTATGATCTAAGTAGATATCGTGACCAGCGCCGTACCACGGACTCTTGCTGTAGCGCTTTCTATCTTCGCCGTTCTTGAACCAAATTGAATCTTCTGGGGGTCAGCTGGATAACCATATCATCTTTGAAGCATTCCTTACCGCTTTCTTTTTCTCCCTTGCAGCTATTGGGAGCCCGAGCTGATCGGCTAGGAGCCTAAGCACCCGCTTCGCTGGGTCAATGACGGCAGGATGAAATTGATTTTGAAAATCACATTTCTCCTCCACTGGGCACTGTATAGCAAACCTAACGAAGTCCTCATCAAGGTATGGGAAGCGGACTTCCTTTCCCCAATGAGAGATGACTCGATCATCTCGGCCCAGGTTTCTCTGCCCAATTCGTGAGACATCCAGTTTCAGCTCATCAATAAGACTCGGATACCCTCCTCTTTTGAACCCTGCCTCATGGCGAGAATAACCACCAAAAAGTTCATCGGCACCAAGTCCCGACAAGAGGACCCGTGCAGGTGTAGTAGTGGACGGTGGTGATGCATGCCATTCGGTCTTGTCTGTGTAGCAATCTCCTATGCCCCTAGCCGCGAAATACAAGGCGAAGGCGATCGATAGATCCATCTCGGTGTTGTGGGGATATATGAGTGACAGAACCTTTGACTTGTGGGCCATAGCTTCATTAAAAGGAACATTTACCTACTCCAGCATACGTCAATGCGTATCATATAGTACCGGGATCATGGACAACATACCGCAATGAACCGCCAATGGCGATCTGGGCAGGAAGTCTTGAGTTCAGAAAAGGCTTTACGCCCGGTGACCCTGTCTGGGCAGCCTTCATATAAATCCGCTGCGTGTAGATGCGGCTGTCTCTGTTCCAGCTTGACAAGGCGGGGATTCTCAAATGCAACATTGATGAGATCCAGCCCCTGACTCGTCGGCAGCAGCTCGTGCGCCAGTCTTGCTAGAACGGTGCAGTCAAGGCCGCCGGAAAAGAGTACGGCAACACGAATATCGAGGTCCGATGCTGGATTAGGTGGCTCGGGGACATTGAGAACCCGTAACCTGAGAGATTCCGACAACCGATCCCGGAGCATACTCAACGAAGCGGAACCAAAATCTAATTTATGAGCGGGTGGGGGCACAGTCATGTTGAACATGCCGATACTGGAGACCTAGGAAGGTTGGTTCAGAGCAAGTGACAAACCCCAAAATGATGAACATTTCTGTTTCTAGATGACTTACCATGTCAGCACCACCTTCCAGCAGCCAGTCGTGCTTAGTGATACTGGAGTCGAATCGAAGCACGTCAGACGTGTTGCCCTGAGTACATAGGTCTAAGGAGTAGATGCCGTCGGCGTCGACTTCTTCCCAGCCGTCGGCAGGCACATCCGCAATACTGGAAAAAGAAATGGCATTGCCATCAGCAGCCCGGTGTGAGAGAAGAGATCTTCTCCCGAGACGATCTCGGGCAAAGTAAAGACGGCTCGTCGGCTGGTCGAAATAAAGAAAAGCGAAGGGCCCTTCGATGCTTCGCAAGACATTCAGGATATGCGCGCCCCTGACTTCAGACGAGGACAGGGGGGCAGCTTCAAGCTTAGACAAAATGACTTCCCCATCGTTGCCGGTGACAGGCTGGCCGCCTATCTTCCAGGCTTCGCCATTCCAGCAGAGTACAGAGCCGGTAGCAGAGTCCTCTAGAGGTTGTTTGGCAACATGGTCTCCACGCAGTGCCAAGACGGTCGAGGTGAAGGTCAGGTGAATTGTGTCGCGTGCAGAATTCGTGCTCGTGGTTGTACTTGTACTTGTATCAACGACCTCGCGATGGATTTGGCCAAGATGATCAGGTCCGCGATCCAAGAGGGCTTGCTTTAAATCGGCAGATATACCAGGACGTGCACCAGCAGCGATTACCGCGTAGATGCCGCACATGTCTCTACCCGTGCCGGGACAGGCTCTGAATACGCGGATGCGGACGCGGTAGTGGAGGGGGAGAGGAAAAGGGAAGAAATAACCGAGACAGGGGTTAGCTGGAAATGCCAGGTTCATACCATATAGTAGGTCCGTGCATTGTATTAGGTAAGATATGTACCTAGGTACACAGACATAAGGTTTTCTGTCCACTATGCAGAGGAAAATAAGCCTAGGTAGTGGGAAAGGGGAAGGAAGGTGTGGTTGATGAGAAGAGCCCTTAAGAAGCTAACTCCCAGCTAATCAACTTAGTGGCAGGTGGTTGTCTGAAAATGCAGTACCGACCTAACATACACGATCCCCAAGTCTAGGATGATAGGCCAAATTAGCTCCCAAGTTTTTAACTAAGAAAAATTCAAAAGACTATAACCCAGCAAAGGGCAAAAAAAGAAAAAAAAAAGAAATCTGCTAGCATCTCTCCGTTTCGATCGGAGGTCCTCCGGGTTATGAGCCCGGCGCGCTTCCACTGCGCCAAGATGCTTGAACTGATTGTTATTATCAGTTTACCGTATCACGGTATATATCAGCTTTTGTCGGCGACCCCACTTTTCCTTTCTACACCCTCCCCCTCATGTTTCCCTGGCAGTGATAAAGTGATAATGTATTAACCAGGCACACGATATACCATAATAGACCAAGCACTATCAATGCATGTATTCATCTTGCCATTTTTGGTTTGTTTGAAAAAGTGTCTATTGATGCACCATGAGCACTTGTGAGTCAGAAGTTGTGAGTCGCAGCTAATATGTCTCCTTTTACAGCTCTACCCACTCTGTCTATTGATGTAGGTAGAATAGGTATAATTTCACCAAGGGCTTATTTATCACTCCGACCCACGCTATGGATGCTAGGTATATAACCTAAATTTGACTCCATGTAGATAACTACCAATGTACGTAGGTTGGTTGGCAGGCAGATATATGATCAGGGCCAATGCTCACTTATAACTCCTTGTAAAACAGAAAAGGTCATTTTTAAAGGTTGACCTTTGCTAACATAATCCACATCAAGTTAAGGGGATGTTCTTTCATGATGCTACTAATGGATTCTCGTTGCATCCTTTTTTTCTTTCATTTTTCTTTCCTCTTTCTTTTCTTTCTTTCCCCCGAATTATTGCTCTATGGCACAGTCCTTTTTCCATCTCGATGCTATTATCTCCAATCTTTGTCTTGTCCCAAAGGTTGCACTTCTTATCGTCTTAATCATTCCCAGAGATGTCGGGTCATCAAACTATCTCGCAATGTTGATCCCCACGTGATATCTCTATCTTCCGTACGAACTCCAGACACTCCCATCCCTTTTCCCCGATTCGTTCTTAGATCTTGATGGGGCAGTCCGCATTGATCAATCCAGAATGCAAGAATAGATTGCTCTATCAGTAGTTCGGTTAGCATAGCCTTATTGATACAGATGACCAACAGCAAGATGGCCACATGTGAAATTGGCCAACAAATTGTTAGTCAAGTTGCTGCAATTACCTGACCTGAATTTCCCCCATCATGCGCTGGCGGCCAAAATGATGGGCTAGCTGCGGTAGTATGATGGGATTTACTACTAACCTACCAATTGGCAAAGCGCCTAAAAAGACAGGGCAATGGCTTATTGATAGAAAGAGGGGGAAAGAAAATTTTACTTGGTACGGCCAGAAAATACGGCCACGTCAATGCCAACAGTGGCGAAGGCGGCGGCAACAGGAATTACTGGCCAAAAAGTAGGTTATGCAGCACGCCTCGTCTTTTTTACGAATTGTGTTGTTGTTTTCGAGAGCTCAGGCATGCATGCTTTAGACCCGGCGCCTAAGCAGGAATCGTACATTAGTGTCACGAATTATTACCTACCTAAACCTGCCTATAGGATAAGCAGCAACACGATTGTCGCGCGGGGTATCGGGGCTAGCTGTATAATATTAGTATTGAAATAGTGTACTGTATGTACATTGATACAACTACAACTACCTACAACTTTAGGTAGGTCAAATGTAAGTATGTAGGTTAGGTATCTAGCTACAGCGACAAGTGACTTGACCCAGTACCTGCATTGTACCTAGACTAAGGTTCGGTGACTTCCAATGGTTATAGCTGGAGTGTAGTTCTATTGAGAGGTATGGTGTTACCTACTATGTAGGTCGTTCCTCACCGCATTTATTCTCTCAAAGTATTGTTAGCCTATTTCTCCTAGCAATTGCCATGTACCATTAGAACAATCGAAACCTTAGTACCTACATCTAGATTACCGATAAAAAGATTAACTATGGACTAGTATACATCCAACTCTGTATAATCCCCAACCATCTTCAAGCTTCAGGTCGGGTGTAACATGTCCGTCGTAGGTATGTAGGTAGGTTAGTAGTAGTGACCAACCAACCACGTGGTCAAGACACCTATCCGTGAGGTATTTTGACATGATGACATGCATAGTGTATGTACATTTCCGATGCATCGTCTCCTCAGGCATGTTTCATCCCAGAGGTACAATACATACATACATCAACATACATACATACTACATACCAGACGTACATGCAGAGATTTCACTCTGCATATAGACGCCCAAACACGTGCCAAAAATAAAAATCGTAGAATAAAAAACAAGACGAACCCCCCAGCGGGGAATGGAATTGATCTCGTCCCACTTCTGAGCGGTGAATGCTTTGCAGTGCCAGGCCCGTCCGAAACCAGTATAAACTATCTACATACAGCCAGTATAAGAGTCAATGGCCTCGTTTCTCACCATACTTATTCTTCTCTTCTGGCAGTATGCTCTGGAGTTTTTCGGCGACAAGTCCCCAAAATCTGACGATGGAGAAGACAGCGACAACAAGCAACAGCATCTCCTGGCCGAGCCCGAGTCTCACCAGCAGCACCCCACGACACCAAGAAGAAGAAGGACAACGGCAACAACATCGGTATTGTCAACACCAGCACCTGGACGTGTACCACCAGCACCCACCAGCACAATAGTCAGCGATGACGATATTGAACACGATGAGTCTTGGGACTTGTTCCGAGTAGATGAAAGGAGCAATAGCAGTGGCGGCAGCAGCATCAGCGACAGCAGGAGAAGGAGCTTAAGAAGCATAAGAAGCTCAATAAACCTTGCTGCATACGAGAGGCGGCTTGCTTTCGAGAAGGAGATAGTCGACCTACAATCTAGCCTCTGCTCGACCAAGGATGAACTAGACAAGGAACGCAACGCCCATATCAACACGGAGAGGGAGCTGCATGAGAAGCAAAACGAATGCGATGAGCTACGAAGACACTGGAAATGTGTTACCTCCCAGTTGACCCAAGTCCGCCCTGAAGGCCAAGCATTCCCGCCAATCACCGACGACTCCCTCATCCAGGCCACTCAACGCCTGCGGTTTAGGATTCACAGCTTTGCCGTCCAGTATTTTGGCGATGAGCTCACCTTCAATCCCCGTGTCGACATTACCGAAGTGGCACCGTTCGACAAGTATACCTGGAGTACCAAGTCCTGGAAAAAGATCCAGACCAGCTACCTCAAATCCCCAACTAGACGGCCAATTCTGGTACAGGCGTACCTCTGGAGGTCTATAGTCAACAATGTATTCGGATGCTTCCTCTGGGCCGCAGGATGCCATTGGTCTGTGTGGAATCTCTACAGCTTCCTATACCCTGGTAAGTTACACCATACTTCCAAAGCATTTGAAATCACCAGGGTTACTAACACCCTTGCCCTCGAACCAGAAAGCACAGATCTCGACAACCCCGCGGACATCGAAGCCGAGCGCAAAGTCTCACTATGGCGTGCTGTCACTACAAGGCTACTTCTAAGTAAAATGGACATGAAAGGGGAAGCAAAGGACACCGAGGTCATCGACAGTTTCAAAAACTTCCTCCACCTAAAGATCATGAAAGATCTCCGGCTGCTGATCAAAGGTCCGGTGGACAACTGCCTCCAAGACCTAAAGCAGCTAGTCGACGAAGCTGTCAACCTCGACAAACTCATCTCCCAGCAAGCTAGCAACATCTTTTGGGATTATGGCGACGAGTCCTGGTCTAACTTCGATCCAACCACCATGACCATGGTGGGTGGCGAGAAGGCCACACAGGGGAACCAAGAGGTTCTCATGGTCGTTGCCCCAGCCATGATGAAGCAGGGCCGGGATTCGGGGGAAGACTTCCACCTTGTCACTAGGCTCTTGCCGGCTGAGGTATCATGTGCTAAGCGGAAAGGAATCGCCTTTTGGAAATAACTCGATGGGTCTGCCGACACGTGGTTTCTATTTCCTTTTCTTCTCTTTTCCCTCTTTTATGATGCATGAATTTTATGAAATAATCACAACATCGGATATTGCCCAAAAAAATAGAACTGCAAGATACATACATATATAGTGGGCTGGCGTTTATTTTTATTTTTATTTTTACGGTTTAATCCCCCTTTTCTCCTTTTGTTTTGTTTTTCTTCTACCACCAACCACCACCCAACGCTCTTTGCATTTTACGACACAGTTATGAAGTTATGATGGCATGATAGTATGATAAGAATTTGCCCTAGATAGAGCTCTACATATTGGTGGAAGCTTAGATACCCCCTTATACACAAATAACCGGCCACGTAGGTCCATACACTAGATCCAATATAACTACCTACCTATATTCTAATATGATGTCATTCCATTCCCCTGGACACCGCATATATTGATTAACAAAGCTCCTAACAAGAAAACCGTTGATCACTGCACACGGTACGACTTTGAATATACACTTGCTGAATATCACGGAGGTCATTAGCACATTTCTATACATATTTCAATAACTTGCCTGTTGTGGCGATCAATTCATAAGTGCCGTCGAGAAAGGTTTGGAATGTATTCTTCATCAGCCTGAGTCTATGTAAATGGCGTCCCCTGCATGAGCTGTTGTGTAAGTGACCTCCCCTTCTACAGGCAACTAAACGTACTTCTACAAGCCCAAGCCCATAGATACCAAACCTCCGATGTCGGCATACGAGTTCCGCAATAGATTTTACAAAAGGATTCCCACTTGTGGGAGCAAGACCGAATGCTCTTGTGGTGCTCGGGATGCCGTCGACAGGATTCCGCAACGGAATCACTCCACCACATCAAAACAGACGCGAGAGCATCTCTGGGGAGTCATTGCCAGGGAGCACAAGTCGCTCTTGCGGGTCTTGGTGTATATCACTGTCTCGTCGCTTCCTGGGCTTGTGTTCTTCTTTCTGTGGCTGCTCGCTTGGGATCATGAGAGAGCCTCCAGGATGCGGTCGGTCCTCCTCATGATCTCATTCAGTCTACTTGACATACTGTATGCCGCTCAACTACTATAGGGGCAGAGAGCTCTACTTGCTTGCGTATGGCCTGGGTATCACATATCACACAGGCTACTTACCAAGTTGAAAGCTTTGTCTATGATGGAAACTACTACCTATATACGATAGTGTGTTTCCGCGTATATGGTACTGCCACTCAAGTGAATAACTCCTCTGCTCCTGCAAATAAAGTATGTACATGCTTTGCTGCTAGGCTTCGGAATGCTAATTGCACCTCCCCCGAGACCTAATGTTGAACAGGCACCTTTGTACTCGGAGTCGACAACGGCAGCTCGGGGCTTGGCAAACGCATTATCGGAAATATCTAAGAGCATCGATGTGTAGGCATTAACTGAGGCTAGGGTACTATTCTCGCGACAGTAGAGCTTCCCAGCGCTGGACGGATCAAACGCCATCTAGTTCTTGCGTGTTTGGTGTGGACAAATACAACCGACTTCGACACCTCTGACTATTGTTTCGCAGACGTCCGATGAACGGAAATTCCAGTCTTCTGAGCTGGATGTAGTTGCTTGGCCAGCGATCATCATTCATCATCACCATCGAATTCGACAAAGCAGCATAGGTTGTAGCTTCCTCGCACAGGCGCCTGAAAGTAGTGGCAGCAGGGCTTGCTGTTTGCGATATGAGGACTCGAGCTTGCACACAATCCTCCTCGCGAAATTAACGCGATGAATTTCTTCGCTTTGGCTCTGCACGCGGACCGCCACGATTTTTGTCTCTTTGCACCCCGCGGGGTCCTTTTTATTGCCGGGGGTGTCTTGATAATTGGACTGATTTTGGCTTGGTGGTGATAGGGATGTAGGTAGGTAAAGGAAGAATAGACAAGCTGTGGTTGGGTTTTTCTTTATACGATGAGAAGACGAAGGCGTGGCATCACAAGGAAGGGACTAATAAGGAATTCATACGGTCAGTGTAGTCTGGAGGTCATTGTCATTCTGTGCGTTGCGTTTGCGTCTCTACTGCCAGCAACAAATACTACCTAAAGCCGTCCATCGAAGTCGGAGTGTAGCTGAGGACAACTAGGTATGCTCATTGCAGTAAGTTTGCAAAGTTGTCCGGCCTGTCTGATATCCCTCCCCCCAGATCCTCCTATGGAAACTCCGCTTCCTTGACGGAAGGCGTTGCGTATGCCGATTTCCCACCTATCCATATCCGCGGTCAATAGGCAGTACTGTCGGAGAAGTAACCCGGAGTAACTTATGCGGTAGGGGTGTTGTCGACATCTTGATCCTGGGTAGCTCCCTCCTCAGCAGTTGTCTGTTGATCCTCGAGAGATCCCTCCTCGGCAGCTGCCTCCTCCCTGACCCTCGAGAGACGCTTCCTCGGAAAGAATTTTCTGGATCTCGGATGAATCTCGCAGGCCCGGAAAGGATTCCTCCAGCTGCTCCATTTCCTTGAGGAGATCGCGCACCTTCGCCTTCGTTGAAGCAATGATGACCTTAAGATCCTCGACCTCTTGGCGGAGATCTCCCTCGGGATACTCGTGTTGGCGGTTGTTCTTGACGAATTTGGTAGACATGAAGAGCAAGGTCTGGGTTTCAGGACTCATCGCGTCCAACATCTTCCTCATCTCTACCTCCGCACTGCTCGCCTCCTTCAGGTAGTCACTCAGAAGCTGATGCTTCTCGATGAACTTCTTGATCAGTTGACTTTTGGTTGATTCGTCCATCTAGAGATTTTTGTTTTGTTTTTCTTAGTAGGTAGGAATGGATATCCAATGGGGGAGAGTGATATGTACCTTGTCTAGCAGATTTGGGTTTCGATGGTAGAATTCCTTTGGTCTTGGTGGAGAAGTTGTAGAAGGTGATTTGGGTGATTTTGTATAGGAAATGGTTGATCGTGACTAGGGTGGTGGTTTGTAACCAGGAGTCCTGACTTGTTTTTGCAAAACAATGCTACAAGTCTTTGTTTAGGCAATCTCCAGGGCCATGCTTGAATGTTTTATATTGTATTTTTTAGCTCCCGTTTTTTCACGGACTCACACGTGTAGTTAAGCCAAGTACACTGGACTGTCATTATCGTGTAGATGGACTAGCATATATGTTGGTCAAAAATTACCATACTGTGACTACCAATGGACAACCTCCTCCATCAGATACCACTGTAGTAACACCATAAGATACAGAGGCTACATAGCATCCTAGGAGTTTGATTGTATATCCTGGGTATATAAGCATCACATCTTGATCCAATGATATCTAGTCAAAGACTTCCTTCCATACAGCATATACCTAGACCAGGGAAGTCAACAATGTACCTTGTTTGTAAACCTCTAGGTAACCATATCACGATCTTGTGGCAAGTTTCAACTATATCGCCGAGAGGATGCGTTTGCTCCTGCCTCTATTGAGGATAAACACTACATCTGGTTGACGATAGTTGCCATGCGCTTAAGGAGTCTACTTTCCATTACAAACTCCCCTATGCGCATATGTGCTGATATAAAACTCGGGAGCCCAGCTGTTTACCCACCTAACTTTTCTTCTTTTCCATTTCCACCCATCCTCCTCTTCCTCTTCTACACCACTACCACAACCACCTACACACTTCTCTAGTCTTACCCAAGACCAACCCTCTTCGTCTACATCAACACTCTACACTTACTCAAGCCTATTCCACCGAACGACCGTCATGTCTAGCAAGACGACTTCGGCCGCGTCTCCCGCGAAGGAGTCGGTTGTCAACCAGCGCGATGCGGCCATCATCGTCGCGGCGTTTCAGTCCCTGAAGACTTCTCCTCAAGTAAGTTTCCTGACCACCCTTAGAAGCTTTTGCGACTGTATTTTCCCCTTTTAACCGTGTCATGCCACCGCCTCTCCTTCTCTCTCTCTCTACTCTACCCTTCTCTCCTCCATCAGAAATTTCCTACGCGTCCAGAGGGCACACAGACACACAGACACACACTAGAGCGTGGGTGTAATATGTTTACTGACCCTGACTCCCGAACTCAAGGTTGACTATGAGGTGCTCGCCAATCTTGCCGGCTTCAAGAATGCGCGAACTGCGAGCACGATTGTAAGTAATTCCTACGACACCTGCTCTTAATTACTTTTATCTTTTACCCCCTCCCCCCCCCCCCCCCCCCCCCCGGCCCTGTCCTCTCTGTACCATCGGAGGGACCACAAGCTCAAGACTACCTAATCTTTGGTAGAAGGGAGAATTCGGCCTATGACTTTTTTTTTTTTTTTCTATTTTCCCTTCTTCTTTTGCTTTACTACTTGCTAGCCCGTACTGACATCCCGACCTATTAAGTGGTCGAACCTGAAGAAGAAGTACAACATTGGCACTCCTGCTTCTGGCAATGACAAGGACGATGAGGGTGCCTCTGTCTCTGCCTTTGTCGGCGGCGGCGTTGGTGATACCATCGTGGTCGCTACCCCCCGCAAGCGCAAGAGCGCTCTTCCGCGATCCACCAACGAATCCCCTATGAAGAAGGTCAAGACTCCTGCCAAGATCGCCGCCCACGACGAAGAGGAGGACGACGAGGAGAGCAAGGCTCTCTTGAAGACTGAAGGTAAAGATGATGATTTCTAGGGTGGATTTCGTCTACGTCCCTAAACATTCAACGTCTCTCTGGCTACCTTGAGGTTTTTTTTTCTGTTCTTTTCTTTTCCTTTCTCTCCTTTCCACTTCAGGAGTCTCTTTCGGAAATGAGAGATGGAGAGGTCAGGTCAGATCAGATCAGATCAGATAGGATCATCAGGGTTTCAGTTCAGCTGGCAAGATAGCTAGGCTCGTGGGTTAGGAGGATTGCACACACACACACATACGATTCGTTAGGTAGTGCTTCATCAGGTCTCTAGGATCAATCAAGACTTTTCATCTGCCTACATACCTATCTTACTACTACTAAGTAATAGTAGGGAAGTGATACTGTGATCGGTACTTATATAATAGGTAATACAACAGGAAGGTGTATCACTGGTGTGAGTGACTTCCTCAGGACTTGATATGTAGTAGGTAGTACCTACAAATCAAATATTAGGTAATTGGATGGATGTTCCATGTATTTTGAGAAAGAAGTACCTATGTACATGGATAGCCCCACATTGTGTGTGGCTTGAACTTGGTAGGTGCTGACTAACCTTAAAGCTTTGCCCTGCGCACAAGAGCAAAAATTCCAACCCGAGAGAAATTCGCTTTTCCCCCCTCCAAAAAACATTCGACTTCTCTCTTACCTAACCTTAGACCATCCAGCAATCTTCACGAAGTTCAGCCAAAGTGAGTTTCTGCCCGTGCCATCTCCCATTGATATTCATACGATCGCTTTTTCTCTCTCTATACAGTACTGACAGTATTTTCCATTTCCAGATGCAGATGTAAGTTGCCCTGTCCGACCACCACCACCTCCTAAGCAAAAGAAAAGAAAAGAAAAGGAAATCAATATCCCGAATGCGCGCGACTGACTGACTGACTGACACTCGTCTTCCTCTCTTCTCTACAACACAGCTTCGTCAAGAGCGGCAAGACGGTGACGCTCGACGTCTCGTCGACCGAGAGCATTGAAAATGTCAAGGGAATGATCGAGACCCGCGAGGGTATCCCCTGTGCCGAGCAGCGCCTCCTCTTCGCCGGCAAGCAGCTTAACGACACCTGCACCCTGGTTGACTACAACATCCAGAAGGACTCCACCATCGACCTCGTTTTCCGTCTGCCCGGTGGTATCATCGAGCCTTCGCTCAAGGCAGTTCGTATCCCCCGTCCTCCCCGTCCTTACAACACCCCGAGCACCCCGAGCACCGCATCTCTGGATTGTTCTCGAAGAAAATACTAAAAGATACATCACAGCTTGCCAGTCAGTTTAACTGCGACAAGCAGATTTGGTACGTTCTCCCTTCCCCCCCTCTATCCTATTACCTACTACACTAGGTGTGTATCTGTGTTTATAGCAAATGCTAACCGTTCTCTCTCCCACAGCCGCAAGTGTTCGTAATCCCCTCGATAACAACTTGATCCACCGTCTAACCCTCGATAGGCTACGCCCGTCTCCCCCCGCGTGCCACCAACTGCCGTAAGCGAAAGTGCGGCCACACCAACCAGCTCCGCCCGAAGAAGAAGTAGGCCTCTCCGAAAGTCCATGGTCATAAAATGCGAGACGAGGTATGCTGACTTTATGTGATTTTTAACAGGCTGAAATAGGCGTGTCGCAATTATGGGTCTCTGGTGGCGTTTTGGTTCTGGCATACGGCTTGCGAGAGATATACAGGAATGCGGCATTGTGCTGGCTGCGCATTTGACGAAGGACGAAACCCCCTTGGGAATGGCACTGGTAGCAATGTTTCTGTAGGGTCATCAATACGATTGCCGTCTCCCTTTGACAATTACCCAAGGCGCCATCATACTCGACATGAATATGTGCTCTAGCTTCGGGTCACCTAGATTGCGAGACTGATTGGGAGGAAAGTCTACGAAACATCTAGAGAACTTCGGCACATCTATCAATTAGTGGCCAAGGCTAGCCGAGTAGAGTGAATTGATACGCATCCACAACCAGCAGACTTTTGAGTATTGACTGGAGTATAGCCACTGCTACGTAGATAGGGGCCGATATTTCAATATGAGCTGCTAACATAAGGACGACATAGGATTTGGCCCCAGGGCAGTTATTCATGGAACTGTTGTTACTCATTACTTATCTGGCTATCTATGAACATATTTCAATATCGAACTGGAATCCGCAAGAGCTCCCCCTTAATTCGGACTTCCAGCTCATAACAAAGCCAATTCGAAATTTCAGTTTCGTTTGTCATGGAAGCAAATTCGCACCCCCTTCCGATCTGTGTTCTGATCCGTTCCGTTCAGGCATGGCATAATCCCACATCTCCTTACCCTTCAGCACCAAGTCGCCAATCGCTCCCATCAAAATAAATCAATCCTTCTCGCTCGTGACCCCCTTCAAGCTATCCCTCTCCCTCTCCCTCTGCCTCTCGCTCTCCCTCCCCCGATCATCCCACACGGCCCGCTCCAGCGACGGGTAGATCAAGTCCGGGCCCGCCCCGGCGCTCACCACCACCCTCCCGCCACTATAGTCGTAATCGTCGCCGTCCACGTCGGCGAGCGCCCACCCGGCGCGCTCGAAGCGCGCGCGCACGCGCGGGCACATGCCCACGAAGCGGACGCGGACCGGGGTGGTCTCGGGGAGGGCGGAGACAGCTCGCGGCGCACGTCGTCGCGCAGCTCGGCCAGCGCCGTCACCCCCGTCACGTCGACGAAGGGCACGCGCGAGAAGTCCCACACGAGCACCCCAAGGCGCGCCGCGGGCTGCGCCGGCAGCCCGCGCTGCCGCCGCAGGCGCGAGAGCCGCCGCAGCGCGGACACGGACCAGGAGCGCGAGTCAGAGGGGGCGGAGGTGGAGGATGATGAAGAGGAGGGCGCGAAGACGAGCTGCAGCGACTCGAGAGAGAAGTCCTTCGTGCGGTGCGCGTTCGGGAAGAACACCGAGTCCTGGAAGTGCAGGATCACGATGTCGGGGGGCAGGGGCAGGGCGGGATTGCGGTTCGCGGGAGGGGAGGAGTTGCCGTTGCTGGTGATGGTGGAGCTGGAGGTTGGGGTTATGGTGGTTATGATGTTGCTGTGGTCGTGGTGGGGAGCAGAGGCCGGAGCGGGAGGAGCCGGGGTCGGAGTCGTAGGGGTCAGGCTCTTGCCCTCAATGGGTTGCGGCACCGTGGTGGCGGCGGTGGTGTCTGGCCCCCCGCGCCGCCGGACACGGCGGGTGTGACGAAGGCGGATCGTAGAAGCGTCCAGACCACGCTCCACCCGGCACCGACGCCGATGCCGACCTCGGCGGAGACGAAGATGGTTATCCACTGTGTGGTGCGAGGAGAGGAGGATAGTTAGTAGTGACCTAGTTAAGGGGCGTGGGGGTGGGAGAAAAGGGGGGGGAAGGGGGCCGGCTACTTACAAAGGCTACCATGCAAGCGATAAAATCGGCGAGGGAGATGCGCCAGTATCGCCAGAACAGCGAGAGTGGTCCGAACAGATGGATAACAGCCATAATCTACATCCCCTCCAAATAAGTGGTTAGTAAAAGTTTGCATGCCATTTTTTTAGTTGGATGTGAAGTTGATGAGAGAGAAAGAGAGAGAGGAGTCAGAGTATGACGTACGATGATGGCCGCCAGCGTCGACTTGGGCAGCCAGTACAGGGCCGGGGAGAAGACGAAGAGCGTCAAGATGATGAACCCGGCGGTGACGACGCCGTGCAGCGGGCTGCGCACGTGGCAGTCCGAGTTGACGGCCGTGCGCGACATGGCGCCGCCGACGGGCATGGCGCCGAAGAAGCTGTTGACGATGTTGGTGATGCCGAGGTAGTTGAACTCCTGCGTCTGGTCGATGGCGTAGTGGTTGCGGCGGCCGAAGGCCTTGCCGACGGC